>CM061554.1:118110932-120510932 GCA_030864225.1 Capsicum baccatum var. pendulum
CTCAAAAACCTTTTAAAAGACCACTATCAAATAACATAATTCTAGCAATCTATATAAGTATTCTATTCTTCGTTTCAACAACTCTATTTTACTGTGGGGTTCTAGCAACAGAAAAGTTGTGACTTATTCTATACTCAGAACAAAATTCAACAATTCGAGAATTCTCAAATTCAGTTCCATGATTAGATCTGAATTCAACAATTTTACAATTTAGCTTCATTTGAATTTTATTGGCAAATGCCACAAAAACATCATATGTTTCATCCTTGGTTCTTATAAACTTTTTCCAGGTGAACCTAGAGTAGTCAGCTACAATTATAAGAAAATATTTATTCCCTCATCTACTTTGGACTTTAATCAGTCATCATAAATCTATGTTAAACATTTCTAGGAGTTTGGAAGTACTCACCTACTTCTTCAATTTGAAGGAGGATTTGGTCTATTTACCTTTAATATAAGCATCCCAAACTTTGTTGTCTGGAAATTTAAGTTTTGTCAAGCCACGGACTAGGTCCCTTGAAATTAACTTGTTTAATAGGGAGGAACCTATATCTCCTAGTCTTCTATGCCATATATTAGCATCTTCACTTTGTACACTAAAACAAGTTAATTCCCTATCAGTGACAGACTCCATATCAGCTACATAAATTTTTTGATTTTTTTGTCTTTGAGAATAATTCTTTCAGATTTTATGGTTGACATAGTTCATTCATAAGATGAGAATTTTACCTGATATCCTTTATCACAAATTTGATATACACTTAAAAGACTGTACTTAAGGCCATTTACATAATACACCTTCAATTGTATTATGAGGTGATTTTCACATCTGTAATTGCATGATGAGGTGATTTTTCAATCCTTCCAACACCTTGAATATACCTTTTTTTACCATTTCAAAAAGACACACCTCTCCCTTTAAGTGTCTTGAGGGCTATAAAACAATCAGTCCTTCCAGTCATGTGTCTTGAACAAACACTTTCCATAAACCAGATTTGGCTGCAATCCCTCTTTTATAACCCAACTTCTTTTTTACTTTCAGTAGTTTCCATAAGGGAAAACAAGGAACCAAACATGATTTTCTTATCATCCCTTTTCATCATGACACCATATCCATACTCTTTACCTTTCTTAGATTAACTGGAGAAGTGTTCACATACAACCAACACCTTCTTCACTATATAGCTAGATTGATTTTTTTTATCTTTTTTTTTCCAGTTGTAAGAATTTTTTGATTGTCCATCTTGTGCTTTGAGCACTCTCTAATTAGATATTTAAAACTACCACCATTATGAAAAACTTCAATTTTGCAATCCCCTTTTATAAGATGATCACTTTTATTGACGACTCTAACAACCCTCTTAGGTAGAAGAGCAATATCGGTGTCTTCCTCACTTACGTTAGACACTAGATTCTTCAATGTTAACAATCTATCTTTTTTCTCCTTTCTCTCCACCCGTTACACACTGAAAGCATTTGTTTTGCTTTCCCAGGATTTTGGAATAACTCTACCAATTGTTGTCACTTTCTTGTATAAGGGAACTTTTTCTTCTTTTGTGTAACAACCATTATAACCAAAACACTCTAAGTGTGAACCTTTTAGAGTGAACCTACTTTGTTACCAATTGTTGAAACCTTAGAGGGTTGCATCACACTGTAAGGAACCAGGTTCCTTAAAATCAATCGCATGTAGTGAATTAGTAAAGCTATAGGGAAGGTAAAACTTTATTGAAAATAAAAGGACACATTGATTTTAAGTGGAAACCTTATTACTCCAAGAGGAAAAACAACGCTTTCACTCACAAGCTCTCTAAAATCCACTATAATCAACCTCTTGATTACAGACTTTACCTGAATTTAAATTAACGTTCCTCTTGCTTATGATAACTCTAGTACAAGCTAAACTCTATAACTCCACCAAGACTCTTTAACACTGATTAAAGATGCGTGCTAGCTATACTGTAGCCTTGAACATCCATAGACCTGGTCCCTTATAGTCATCTGTTCATTTGAAAAACAAGATACAATAGTCTTCAATATCAAGGAGAACCATCAAGTTGGGTAAGGAATGATTGTCCCATGGTAATGGACTCTAAGAAACTAAAACACAACTTAACCTACCCATACTTACTGCCTTTCGACATAAGGAATCTACTGCTCGGATGATATAAGATCGAGATATCATAATTCTTAAGCAACTCCATACATCTATGCTATCTAGTATTAAGCTCTCTATGGTTCATTTGATGCTGAAGACTGTGATTATTAGTGAAAATCTCACAATGCACACCATAGAATGCCTCCAAATCTTAAGCGAGAAACTACCACCACTATATACAAGTCATGAGTTGGGTAATTGAGATCATTAACCATAAGTTGTCTTAAAGCATAAGCAATAACATAACCCTTCTATATCAGTACACAACTCAAGACAACACTCGAAGTATCACAATACACGATGAATACCTCACCCTCCACAAAAAGAACTAGAATAGGAGATGAAGTAAGGAACCTATTAAACTTTCAAAATCCTGACTCACACTCCTTAGACCATAAAAAATGAACCTTCTTTCGAGTCAATCTGGTTATAGGTGCTAAAATAGTAGTAAATCCCTTGATGAATTATCTATAATAATTGGCCAAACCAATAAATCTACAAAAGTCCATCGGAGATGTAGGTTTAGTAAAATCACGAATCACCTCAATCTTTGCTGGGTCTACCATAACACCATCCTTAGACAACATATGCCCAAGGAATATCACCGACTCAAGCCAAAACTCACACTTAGAGAACTTGGCAAAAAACATATTATATCTCAAAGTTTAGAGCACAATCCTTAAATATTGTGCGTGCTCCTCTCTACTCCTAGAATACATAAGGATGTTATCTATGAACACAATCACAAAGGAATCCAAGTAAGGTCTAAAGACTTGGTTCATCAAATCTATGTATGCGACTGGGGCATTACTCAAGTCAAATGATATCATCTAACACATAATCACTATAACGGGTCATAAAGTTGTCTTCGAGATATACTGATCCCCAATCTTCAACTAATGTAACTATATCTCAAATATATATTAGAAAACACTATCGCTCCCTGAAGCTAGTAAAATAAATAATCAATGTGAGGCATATGATACTGATTCTTTCTTGTCATCTTATTAAGCTACCGATAATCAATACATATATGCATTAATCCATCATTCTTCTTCACAAATGACATAGAAGCTCCCTAAGAAACACACTCAGTACAATAAAACACTTACCAAAAAGAACCTGACATTGAGAATTCATCTCCAAAAGCTTGGTAGGAGCCATATGATAAGGTTCTAAAGAAATTATTCATGATCAAGCCCCAAGATCTATAATAAACTCAATATCATAGGCAGGGGAAATCCCAGGCAGCTCAATAGGGAACATATCAGGAAAGTCTTAAACTAAAAAAATAGAGTCAAGCAACGGACTCTCCACACAAGTATCACTAATATAAGTAATAAAAGAGTTTCAACAGCTTAAAATAATCCTCCTAGCTTAAACATAAGAAATAATCTCCATTGGCTCGCAACTAATCGCTCCTTGACATACGACTGGGGCTATACTAGGCATGGATAACGTAATGGTCTTATCATATTCAATAGCATAATCACTAATATAATCAATAATCATGCTCTCTAGCATAGTCCAATATGTATTCGCCAATATAGTCATTAAAAATGATCTCTAACATAATTAATATATTCTATAAATCGTAGGAAACAACTTATTAATAACCTAATTAATGGATCATTATTACCATAATAGATAGCTTATTATTTGTATAATCGATATTTTATTAATAGCTTGATCATTAACGTTCCATGGAATAATCTATAGCTTATTCATAGCATAATCAATAACTTAATTATCAATGTAGTCGTTAAGCATGGCCTCTAGCATGAACAAAAGCATAAATGCTAACTTATCGATTTGTATGATCAACAACATAGTTAATAGCTTATTCATTGGTTCAATCAACAACATAATTTATGGTTTAGTCAATATAATAAGCAAGGGCTTATTCAATAATATATTTGATAGCCCAATCAATAGACCAAACAATAGTATATTCAATAGCTCATCAATAACATAAGTTTAATCAACAACTCATTCATATCATACTAGTTTAGCATTACTTTAAACGTCATCCATCATAACTAACAAACACCAAGGCATCTAAATATCACCTAAATAACTATCTCCCCAGATGTACACGCGTGTATTAAAGGGTATTCAATAACTATAGTAAGTATTGACCCTAGATGGGTCAAAGAGCCTACATCTAAATACACAAAATCATTTACCTAGCATTGTCTGCCCCGGTCTAGGCTAGGGTATCTAAATCCACTATTACATATTGAACAAGCCACAACTATCCCTAAGATAACAATTCCTCCTAAGGTAGAGCAACTAAGCCAATTTCACCTATGGTAAGGCAATTTGGGTAGGTTTTATCCTAAACTCAAGTGAATAAGGCAGTCTCTACATTAGTTTAATAACTAGAGAATTTTTGACCTAAGCATAAGCCTACAAGGTCAACTTCATCTATGGTATGGTTAACTAGGCTAATCATGACCAAAATCATATTCAAAATAGCCTAAATGATCCAACTATTACTATGTATTGCAACTTATCACACCAACATCTAAAATCCATCCCAAATCTAATATAATATCATAAACACACTATGAATTAGCTCAATCTAATAAGAGGTAAAACCAAGCCTATTTAGACATTAAAAAAAGCTCAAAAGATCTGATAAATTACCACTTTTTCCTTTCAAGTAGCTTTAATAAGATTCCAAGATATCAAAATCACATTCAACTCATTGATATAAGAATAATGATACCCATATTTTACTATTATACTTTGGGTCCAAAAATCATCCAAAAATCCCATGTGGGTTCCATTTATGGTAAATCATGTTTCCAAAACCTACCCAATATTCCCCTATGCTCATAGATTTATTACCCTCAAGAATGGGCAAAATCAAAGCTAATTTAGGGTTAAACTTAATCCTCTAAGGTTTTGAGATTTTTAAACAAGAAATGGAAATTCCTTCCATGAAGAGGGTGAAATCTAACTAGAAATTGGAACATAATTGCATTAACATATGTTAGACAAGCTCCCAAATCACCATAAGCTCTAGTTTTAAGATAGATCTCTAATTAAGGTTTTAGCTCTCTTGGAATGGATGAAGAATAGACAAAATCATGCATAGAGGGTCTATTTATACCCATATTTAGTTCTCGGGTATCGCTATCATGACCCAACTATAAAGATCGCCACATCATGTGGGTACATAATTGAGTTGAGATCATAGCATATAGCTTACGATCCCCACACCTACTACCCTACTCAATGAGTCATGATTGCTTCCTAAACCATCATGATCGCGATGCACCAGATACAGCTGAGACTTGAAAAGTCTCTGCCATGACCTCGAGATTTATTTAAAATATCATATACATAAACAAACTACGTAACCATAAATAATTTTATGTTTCGAATGTAATGACACGGTTGAAATTTTCATTCGAGATTGTTTCAATGAATTGTAGGTCCTACACCCAATTTCTATTTTCCTAACTTTTTGACCAATTAGTTAAAATAAGATTGGCTGCCTTGGACCTGAACCAAGAATCCTCTAATCCTAATATGGATATTTGAAAGCTGCTAGAATAGTCAGAATCATATTCAAGGTTATTTGACTAATTTTTTCTCCCAATGGCCATTTGGAAATAGTGAAGACATCAAAATAGAGAATTGGATCTAAAATCCAAATAAATTGCCTGGTAACCAAACTGTCAGTGCTAAAAATTCATAAATGAAATAGGGCAACTATAGAAAAGATTTAACGGCAAATATAATTGAATGTATGGAAAATTACCTAGAGGGTCATTACATAAAGTAGATGCCATCGTGACTCATAAATTAAGTTATGAAAAATTAGTATCAGAGCCTAGATTCACTAGTATTATTGGTATAAGAAAAAGTGTCATACTATATATATATGTATGTATATATATAAAATAGTCTTGTAGATAGTAAAGTTGATGTCCCTTTCTTATCTTTAGGATGCTATAGGACATTCTTAGGAGTTCTTCACTTATTTCAATCATTTTGTGCAGAGAGTCCAATTTGGTTTCTAAAAATTTCCTTTGATTTTACTCTTTCGTAGATATCTAGGACACATGCTACCGCTACATGAGATAGTTGTCCTGAGATTAAACCTAGGGATCCTGTCCCTATTTAAGAATAACCTAGAGGTTTTGGATATCCTAGGGATGTCTCCCTTGCTAGGTCTAGGAATAGGGAGCCTTTACCATACCCTATTCTTGATCCCAAGCAGGATATTCCTTTGCCCTAGCCAATGGTGTGATAGGAAACAACCCAGGCTCCATTGAAATTTTATTTTTCTTTAATGATCAGGGATACTTTATTTAAGATTTTGGTATTGGTTGGTAGTGCATCATCTAAGGGTGCATAATCTATAGTTTAGAGTGGTACTCGGGAGGAGGCACAACCTATAGCTACGATCCTAAAATTGAGGTCCCTCATGTGTTGGAAGTTACCCAACTAGTAGTTTATTTGTCGGTATTTGCATAGCCTGCAATGTTTATGAAGAAGCAAAATATGTTGGGTAGATTCTTAAGATTAGCTCCGCCTAGGTTTTTTGGTGCACCAAGCGAGGATGCATATGATTTCTTGATTGTTTTTAAGAATAAGCTCTACAATTTAAGCCTTGTTGAGACTCATGGTGTGGATTGCACTATTTTTTAGTTGGACTCGGTGTCTTAACATACGTGGATATGTTATCTAGATTCCAGACTAGGTGGATCTCCCTCATTGATATAGTCCTAGTTACTCAATATCTTCTTAGATAAGTATATGTCTCACAATCTTAGGGATCGCTAGAGACATTAGTCTTGAGGCTAGAGATGGGCTTCATGACTATAATAGAGTATGAGGCTTAATTTTATGAGTTGTCTAGGAATACTACTTTTATTCCAACTACTAAGTAAGAGAGGGTTCGTTGCAATATTTGGGGATTGAGATATTCTTTTTGCATATCTACAAGAGTTTGGTTGTTGTAGATATGAATTTTACTGAGGTTTTTAATTATGCTTAGCTTATGGATAAGATTTATCATTAGGCCCAAGAGGGAAGTGATAGAGGCCTTTATATTAGGGTAGTTTCAGTGAGTCATAGTATCTCATAGTTCAGAGGCAGTGATTCTTAGAGTAGGTACCTTTCTCATTAGCCACATCATCATCAAGGCCAGTCTAATAGGCTAGTTTAAGTTGTACTTCAAATTATTGATTGAGGCCCTACTAGCTTTTGTAATCGGCTTAGCCAGAGTATTGGTCTATCTTCAATGGGTTTTTCTTCTGGTAATTCTAGTCATGGTGGTTTTTGGGTTAGTCATATATTATAGTTTTCGTACACATCTAGGGCATGCTATGGTTATGGAACTTTTAGTCATTTCTTGAGAGAGTGCATAAGTCATGAAGCGATCATTCCTTTAGTTTAGAGTATTTCACCAAGTCAGGCTGTTCTTCCCCAACTAGAGGTTGTATGCATAGTTGTAGGGGTGGTCCCCAGAGTGATTGTAGAGGTTTTTGGGAAGGTAGGATAGGAGATTGGTTAGAAGCCCATCTAGATGGCGGGTGTGGTTAGTTGTATACCATACCTATTAGACTCGAGGCTGAGTCTTTAGATGCTGTTATTATAGGAATAATCTTGGTGTGCTGTCAGTGAACTTTCACTTTATTTTATTTGAGAAACACTTATTATTATGTGTATACTTATTATGCCAATTGGTTAGAGTTATCTTGGAATTCATTATCTATTTCATTACGTGTATCTACTTTTGTGGGTGATTCCTTAGTAGGGGATCGGGTTTATAGATCATGTATTTTGACTATTTGAGATATTGATACCTAGGATGATCTTATTATGTTAGATATGATGGATTTTGATGTGATTCTAGGCATGGACTAGTTACCCCACTATCATCCAGTCCTTCATTGTCTTGCCAAGACTGTTATCTTTGCCATGTTCGACATACCCTCGATCGTATGGAAGGGAGTAGATAGTCGTGAGTCGATAAAGATTATTTTTTATATTTGGGCTACTAGACCTATTTTGAGAGGTTGTAAGTCATGCCTCACTTTTACTTATAATTTTAGTATGGATAGTCTATCAGTTGTCTCTATCCCTATAGTTTATGAGTTTCTTGATATTTTTACTACCGATCTACTTGGTCATACTCTTGATCATGATGTTGAGTTTGTTATTGATCTTGAGTTGGACATCGAACCTATTTTTGTGGTACCTTACTATATGGATTCTGCTGAGCTGAAGGAGCTAAATTCTCAGTGTTAGGATCTTCTTAGTAAGGGTTTTATTAGATGTAGTGTCTCTCCTTGGAGAGATCCTATGTTTTTTATGAAGAAGAGAATGGTTCCATGCATATGTATCTTGATTATGGGCAGCTTAGTAAGGTGAAGATGAAGAAATGATATTCTACGCCTCACATTGATGATTTGTTTGACATGCTTTAGGGAGTAGCAGTGTTTTCTAAGATTGATTTGAGATCTGATTACCATCAGTTGAGAATTCAGGTTGAGGATATAATAAAGACCACCTTTAGGATCCGTTATAGCAATTATGAGTTTTTAGTGATTTTGTTGGGTTGTCCATCGCCCCAACCATAATTATGGATTTGATAAAATCTTTGTTCAGGCCTTATTTAGATTCCTTTGTGATTGTGTTCATCGGCGATATCCTTATGTATTTGAGGAGTAAGGAGGAGCATATACAATATTTGAGGATTGTGCTCTTGACTTTGAGAGATCATATGTTTTATGAAAATTTCTCTAAGTGTGAGTTTTGGCTTGTGTCAGTGACATTTCTTGGGCATGTGGTGTCTAGGGATGGGATTATGGTAGACCCAATAAAGATCGATGCTTTTTGTGATTACGCCTGACCTACTTCTCCTACTGAGGTTTGTAGCTTCATTGGTTTGGATAATTATTATAGGTGGTTCATTGAGAGTCTTGCTACCATCGTAGTGCTAATTACTAGATTAACTCAGAAAGAGGTTCCATTCCATTGGTTCGAGGAGTGTGAATTGAGCTTTGGAAAGCTCAAGGGATTTCTAACTTTAGCTCCTATCTTGGCTCTTTCTATTGAGGGTGACGTATTTACCATATTGTGATGCTTTTGGTATTGGTTTGGGTTATGTATCGATACAATAGGGTAGAATTATTTCCTATGCATCAAGGCAGCAAAAGGTGTACGAATGCAATTACCTACTCATGATTTGGAGTTGGCTATGGTAGTTTTTATGCTTCAGATTTGGAGACATCATCTTTATGGCCTGAATTGTGAGATTTTCATGGATTATCATAGTCTTCAACATCTTATGACGTATAGAGAGCACAATTCTAGGCAACACATATATATGGAGTTTCTTAAGGATTATGATATATCAATCTTATATCATCCAGGAAAGGCAAACATGTTAGCGGATATCTTGAGCCGAAAAGTAGTGGGTATGGGTAGCTTGCCTTGTATTTATGTTTCTCAGAGGACATTGGTATAGTACATACATTCCATAGTCAACTTGATACTTTATACCCTAGGAGGATTCTTGCGAGTGTTTCGGCGAGGTCTTCGCTATTTTAGCTGATTTGGGATTGTCGGTTTGAAGATAAGAGACTTTGCATCATCTGTGATCAAGTGTCGAGTGCTGAATCTAAGAGGGATACCATAGATACTAAGCGTATTTTGAGATTTGATAGACATATTTTTGTTTTGAGGGTTAATGACTTGATTTAGTCGATTTTGCATGAGGCTCAGAACACTACATATTCTATTCACCTAGGTACAACCAAGATGTTTAGAGATTTGAGGCAATATTATTGGTGGAGTAGTATACAGAGAGATGTGGTAGACTTTGTAGCTCATTTCTTATGTTATTAACAGGTGATGGTCGAGCGCTATAAACCTGGTGTCTTGATTCAAAGGCTGCCCACACCCGAGTAAAAGTAAGAGAAAATTACCATAGGCTTCATTAGTGGTTTACCTTATACTTCTCATGGTTTGATGGTATTTGGATCATTGTGGATCAGTTGACCAATTTGGTATATTTCATTCCTATTTAGATGTCCTTCAGTGTCGAGAGGTTGGCTCGTATCTATGTTAGTAAGATAGTCCACTTTCGTGGTGTGCCTATATCTATCATATTAGACCAGGGTTCGGTGTTTACTTCTAGATTTCAGAGAGATTTTTAGGATGATTTGTGTACTCAGGTGGATCTTAGTATAGTCTTTCATCCTTAGATCGATGGGATGTAGGTACAGACTATTCAGGTTCTCAAGGATATGGTCCGAGCTTGTGTTATGGATTTTTAGACGCTAGTAGGAGTAGCACTTTGTTTTGGCAGAGTTTGGGTATTATAATAACTACCATGAGTATTTAGATGGCACCTTTAAGGATTTGTATTGTAGGCGATTCCATTTTCCAGTTGGATCATTTGAGTCTTTCAAGGATTAGACCCCGCGATATTGACTTACTTCAGGAGTCTCTGGAGTAAGGGTAATTCAGGATAAGTTGAGGGAATCTTATATTATGAAGAATGCTTATACCGATTGTAGATTTTGTGACTTAAGATTTGAACTTGGTGATCGGATATTCCTTCGAGTATTGTTCATGAAAGGTGTGATAAGGTTCGGGAGGAAGGGAAAGATCAACACTAGATATATTGGACCCTTTTAGATTCTTCTCTTAATTGGTGAGGTGGCTTATGTGTTATCCTTGCAAGATTTTATCCTATCCATTTGCTTTTCCATGTTTCTATGTTGCGGTGATACATTCGTGAACCATCTCATGAGCTTAGATGGGACTCAGTTCATTTTGGGTAGTGATGTCAGGTGGTTGTTCTGTAGAGAGATTCTTGTAGTTAAGGTTCGGTGGAGGCACCACCCAGTAGTGGAAGATATTGGGAGATCGATAGCTATATGAAGACCCAGTATCCTTACCTATTCGAGGATCCAGGTATATACTAAACCTCTATTTTCGCAGACTAAAGATCTTTAAGTAGTGGATATTATAATGACCCTCCATGTCATATTCTGTATTTCCACTCCTTTTTTCCATTTAGAGATTTCCTATAGCTTCCCTAAGTCATTTATTACTTGCTGGAACTGACAGTTTGGTTACCAGGAAGTTCATTTCTTTTTTAGAGCCAATTCCCTATATTGAAGCTTTCGCTGGTTCAAATTGGCTATTGGGTGAAAACCTTAGTCAAACAACCTCGTATGCTAACTTTGATAGTTTGAATAGCTGCAAAACATTTATTTTAGGTTTTTTGGACCCTTGGTTTAGGTTCCAAGGAATCTAAACTAATTTTGGGCTATTGGCCAGAAATTTAGAAAAATGGCACGTAGGTTAGGACCCATTTTTCATTGAAATGACCTTGGATGGAAATTTCTATTGCACTATTTAGTTCAAAATGCTTTTGATAGGTAGCACAGTCCATTTGCATATACAGGGTTTCAGATGAATTCTGGGGGGTGGGAGGAGACTTGGAAAAATTTCTAAGTCTCAGCTGGTGCACCACTTAAAGCGCCTTTTTGGGCTGCTTAAGTGGAGAGGCCACTAAAGCGTCCAACCCATTTCTTAAGCAATTGGGTTGGCCCTGCATAGGTCTACTTAAGCAGAACCTCTACTGCTTAGCAATATCCGCTATAGTGGCAAAGGTTCGCTTAAGCGTTACTTATGCAGGCAACCAGATCTCACTTTAGCAATACTAGGTCAGTTAAGCGATGACTGCTTAAGCAACCTTGTATCCTCTTAAGTGGTATCTACATACCTGGGAAGGGTATAAAAACCCTACTTATCTTGATTTTCCCTATTTTTATCCATTCTCAAGGGTATTGAAACTTAGAAAGAGGGAAAACTTGGGAGAATCATTTGTGGTTAATTTTAGAGCTTTGGTGAAGTTAATTTACACGTTTCTTCATTGAATTGTGGTAAGCTTCCATCATTTTCTTGGTTTAATCATCCATATTTTTCAAAAATTTCTAAAAGCTTGGTTGCTTTATTATATCACCATTAGAGCTTGGAATTCACCTATTTATGAGGATAAATATTCCTTGAGCATAGAGGGACATTGTGTTGGTTTTGAAAGTGCAATTCTGTAAATGGGATCCACATGGGATATTTATGTAATTTAGTACCCGAAGAACAATAATGAAATATAGGTATCATTGTTCTCACTTTATTGGGTAGGTTATTATTTTGATTGCATGGCACCTTGCGGAAGATTCTCCGAAAGGGAAATTGGTGGTTTAGCAGATTCTTTAGCCTTTTCTTCAGCGTTCAGGTAGGCTAGGTTAACCTTCTTTACAAATTAAGCTAATTCATAGTATAATTATGATATTATTCTAGATATAGGATGTGATTTAGGTATTGTAAGCATGGTTGGTGTGATTAATCTTATTTGGATTGCTTAGCCTACGTTGAAATCGTATTTTAGGCGAAATTGACCTAGTTGCTCAAATTTTAGGTGGAATTGACTTAGCTACTCATGTTTTAGGAAGGATTTCTATGCTAGGGATAATTATGACTTATTTAACCTCTAGAAAAGAATTTATATACCTTAGCCTAGTTGGGGATAGAATTTGCTTAAAAATAGATTTTGTAGATTAAAAGTTGGGTCCCCCTAACCCACCTTAGGCCAAGACTTGTGTTTTCTTTTGTAGGCTTATTTACGCATGATATACCCTTGTTATTGCTTATTTTTTGTGTTTTAGGAGATTGAATAATTAACAACTATGCTAGTTTGGTATTGGGAGTTGGTGCTAATTTTTGGTAAAATTTGGTGGTTTATTGATATAGTTTGCTTATATGTTTTAATGATATGGATTATTAACATAGTTTATTGGTATGGTTAATGGTATAATGAATTGATATGAGTTCCTATTCAAGTCCGCAAGTAGTGATGATATTGATAATATGAGTTTCGGTTAAAGTCCGACAATTGATGATGCCATTGATACTATAGTTCTGGTTTGAGTTCAACAAATGATGTTATGATGTTAATACTATTGAGGATGATATGATGATGATATGAATTTTGGTTTGAGTCTGGAATTAAGAGTGGGTTTGATACGATATAATATGGATAACTTGATGGTTATAGCAGATACTAGGTAAAGTTATGGATCTTCGGTCATTTATTTTCCTTTGATTGTACCCTCCGTGCTTATTTGGGCCCATATTGGGTTAATTACTTTTCCAAACTTATTTCCTTATGGGTCCAATTTAGTAGTTATAATTGTGTGATCTTTATGCTACTTTTCCTTATTAATTTATTTACTTATGCATAGTGGTGTTGGAGCTTATTTCTAGGTTTGATCTTTTACCATAACTTACTTATATTATCTTGTATCTTATCATATTTATATAATAGCCTAATTGTCCGATGATGCCTACTAAGTACCCATGGTTTTGGTACTTATACTACACTTCTTTACTTTCTTGGTGTAGATCCGAGTACTAGTACTCATTGTTGATATGACATTTATGGAGGGTTGATTTCAGAGATTGGGTGAGCTCTTGGAGTCAGTGTTGCCCTTTTTCCTTCTATTATCCATATCTAGTTTTTTATTTTTTGAGACAAATTGTATTTGACAGTGTTAGTATTATGTTTCATTTGTAGTAGGTCTGAACTGACATTAATAGGTCATGGGATGACTGTTGATTTTTTATATATCTATTAGCCAATTATTGACATGACCCAAAAACCATAGGTCATGATGACGCTTGTCGCGGCAAGCCTTGACAAGTAAGCCTATTACCCAAAGAGATATAAAATGAGAAAATCAATACCAACCTAAGGCAAGACCACTAGAAAGGAGTCGAACCACATATATATTGTAACAGTGGAAATATAATAAAGATAACAACGAAATCCCAAAACCTTGTGTAACAGTATAAGAACTAACTAGTACAACTCGAGGTAAAAAATACATAAGATATCCAAATAGGAACAAAACTCTATCTCTGAATACAAGTAAGACATAGTCAAGATAAGAAAAGACAGAAGTCAACTCTAGACGCATATATCAATTGCTACCTCGAATGGGCTCTAAATATTACCTGAATCAACTATTTGTGGGGTGCACTCGTAACTGGATCAACACCGAAAGGGTGCAATGAGGATGAGTATGATCCATATGTATCCCGTAGGTATCATAGGCCGACTGAGTAAAGTAGAAAATAAAGCATATAAGCACAAACTATGGGCACGTCACATACAATTAGAAAATATCCCAAATGAAAGCCCACAAAGTCTCCACTAACAGCTCTACAATAAACATATAAAACAAATACGGGGAGGGAAAGAAGGAAAAGTATATGCATACATCAAATAAAAGTATAGGAAGGTAGAAAAAGAGAACAAATATCAAGTTTAAGAAAAAAAATACAATCACAGTGTAAACACAATATAGGAAGTGAAATGAAGATGATGATGATGATGTGATGCACGAGGTTGTAGCACAACCTCCGTATACACCTCCCGAGCTAAAGCTTGAAAATATAGGACCCATGGGGTTTAGTCAACCTATATTCAACCAATTTCCATATCTCCTCTCTAGCATATACATCGATAGAAGGTTTTCAAGATATCATATTTTCTGTCAGAAGACCAGTATTTCTAGTATTTCCATGGTGGTACAAGTTTTTCATGAATGAATAACCAACTAAAATGAGAGTATCCAAAAATCCAACCAATATACCAACCGTGTGATCCAAAAATCCACTCAAATGAACCAACCATCCATGATCCAATATAATACAAAAAAACAATCAAGTGAAATATGCAAGGAAATGTCATTGATACCACCGGATTTCCAAAAAATCTAAGCTTTTTCCAATCAAAAAGAGTGTAAACAAACATACATTTATCAATACTAGGCCAAGAATATCATACAAGACCTCATATGGTCACACATAGCATATAATGTCTCAAACCACCAAATATTATTCACATAAGCCCCCACACAGGCACATAAATCACTTAACCCATTTCTCATGATACAACCCCATACCCATAACATACTTTTTCATCATTATTAACTACCCAACCTAGTCTGAAGAAAGTTAAGCCATAACCTACCTTAATTATAAAAAATCAATCCTAAAGCCATCAATTAGGAACTATCCCCTCAGGAACAAACCCAGAATCACCTAAAACACGCAAATACAAAATCTATACAATAAAAGAAAGTCACTGATACCTATATTGGCCAATTTTGAATTGGGGTCAAAATGGATCCGCGAAATGGATTTTCTAAAAAGAAGGGTAAAACTAGATTTTTTATTAAAAAAAAAATTCCCATGATTAATGTAACTCAAAGAAGAAAACTCAAGTGAAAATGAGTTGAAATTGGGGTTTAAATCAAAGAAATAATTTTTTTTGCTTTTTGAGCCAAAATCCCCAAATCCACTTTGAATCCAAGTTTTAACAAAATTTAGATGATAAAAAGGGTAGAAAAGTAATTGAAATAAGGATTTGGAGCTTACCCAAGCTTAGGAATGGTAGAATTGCTCAAAAAATTAAAACTCCAAGCTCCAAGTCTAAAAAGTAATAAAGAAAAGGAGAAAGGATTATATATACCCAGGGTCACAGGTGCTGCTATAGTGGGCAAGTGTAAGCTTTAACGGTCACCACTAAAATGGTCAAGTACCACTTTAGTTGTACCAGGCTAAAGCAGCCAGTTCGCTAAAGCGTATAAGGGCCTCTTTAGCGACTAAATGTCCTTTTAGCGACTGCTGCTAAAGTGGCCAAAGTTGTGCTTTAGCGGCTGCACCAGCTGAGGTGAACCAGTTGGAGACTTGGAGAATTTCAAGTCTCTGCAAACCCCTCGAGATTCATCCAAAATCTTGAGAACGTAAATAAACTGTGCTTGCCTATCAAATTTGACGCTTTGAATTCAATGACGATATCAAATTTTTGAAAAAAACATCATTTTCATTGAGTTGACCCCTGAAACTCAATTTTAAAACTTTTCAAACTGAGGGTCGAAATGAGATATAATATCTATAAAACTAAACCAACTATGTTACTAATATAAAATAGACGTTTTAGACCTATTAGCATAGTCCATTTTTCCATTCAACGCACAGGTTAATAAATTTTGATCAAAGTTAACTACAAGGCTTTTCAAGCCATCAAAAACAACATTTCCACATATGTCAAGCAGAAATTCATTAGGAACCATGGAAACTATGCCGTATTTTCCCACACCCCAGAAATACTACCATCTAATCAAGGGAGAGGTAAACTGGTGAAATCATATACAAATGCATACTTTACACAAAACACCAATAAATAGGTCATTACATTATCCACCACTAAGAATCTAGTTCATCCTTAAGCTAATGGAAATAGAAAATACCCGAATCAGCAAACAATTGAGGATAAGTAATACGCATATGTGACTCAACCTCCTAAGTATACTCATCTACAGGTCGATGTCGCCACTGGATCTTAACCACAGGAATAACTCCAGAACATAATCTTCAAATATCTCTGGATAGTGTGGACACAGGCTCCTCAACAAAAGATAACTATTCATCTAGCTGAATCGAGTTCCAATGAATGACATGAGATTCACTTAGAATATAAATCCTAAGCATGAAAACATGAAAAATTGGATGAACAACTGATAAATCTGGAGGCAAAGCTAACTCATCAGCCACTTCACCAATAGTTCAAAGGATCTCAAAAGGTTCAATATACCTATGTCTAAGCTTACCCCTCTTCCCAAACCTCAACACACCCTTCATGGGAAACACTCAAAGGAAAACATGATCACTAATGTTGAATCTTAAGGTACAAAGCCTATAATCCACATAGCACTTCTGCCTACTCTGAGCTGCTTAAAGTCTATCTTGAATGATACAAACTCTATCAAAAGACTCATAAAGTAAGTCTGTACCTTGAGGTTTAACCATAAAATCATTGAACTAACCAATTGGAAATGACAATGCCTGCCATACAAAGCCTCAAAAGGATCCATCTCAATATTGGAATAATAGCTATTATTATATGCAAATTCCACCAATTTTAGATACGGCTTCCATTGGCCCCCAAAGTCTATCACACAAACGCTGAGCATATAGTCCAAAATCTATAATCTACTCTAACTGACCATAGGTTTAAGGGTGAAATGTCGTGCTAAGATCAAGATGAGTACCTAAATCCTCCAAAAGCTTCTTCCAAAAGTGAGATGTGCACATTAAACCTTAATACGAGATGATAGACACCGGTACCCCATGAAGATGAAATATCTCATTAACATAGATACAGGCCAACCTTCTAACATAGAAGAAAACCTGAATAGGAATGAAATAAGCAGATTTGGTTAATCGATTAATGATGACCCAAACATTATTAGAACAATAAGAAGTATGAGGGAACCCAATCATAAATTCATTCATAATCCATTCCCATTTAAACTCAAGAATGGGCAACCTCTGAAGCAATTCACTAGGTCTCAAATGCTCGACCTTCACTTGCTGGCAACATAAGCAATGAGCTAAAATATCTGCTACATCCTTCTTAAAATGACCCCACCAATAATGCTGCCTCAAATCAAAATACATTTTAGTCACTCCCAGATGGATGAAATATCTCAAACAATGAGCCTCTTCTAAAATTAATCTAATCCAATCATCCACTCTTAGCACACAAACATAACCATCAATCCTCCAGACACCACCTAGATTAAGCGAGGCTTCCTTAACCTCACCACTTAACATTTTATCTCGGATAACTCTCAACCAAACACCATCAAACCAATCACCCCAAATCTACTCCTTTAAAGAAGATCTAGCCCCCACAAATGCAAAAACATACCCATGTGTTGAAATATCAAGATTAATTATCCGATTAGCTAAATAATGAACCTCTAGGGCCAAAGGCCTCTCCTGGGTCAAAAGTTGTGCCAAACTACCTATGCTAGTCAATATTCGGCTCAATATAGCTATCTCTATCATCTGGGCATGCTAATATGGTTGAAGCTATCTTGCACAAATCTGCACAACTCCCTAGTTTATTTGGTTGTTCAATAATTATGAGGCTATTTTCAAAAGCTCTAAGATTTGTTCACTTCAGCTCTTTTCTTGACTTTGCCCAAGTAAGGCATGGGTTTTATAAATTTTTGTGATGCTTTTGGTGTTGGGTTAGGCGTTGTGTTGATGTAGGAAAGTAAGGTGATTTTTTATGTTTTTTCATTAGTTGAATCCCTATAAGAGGAATTGCCCTACCTATGATTTGGTATTGTGTGCAGTTTTTTTTGCTTCGAAGTTATGAAGACACTAATTGTAAGGATTCCATTGTGGGATTTTCTTGGATCATCATAGCCTTCAGTATTTCTTCATCTAGTGAGTCTTAACATGAGGCAACATCATTGGCCTAACTTTCTTATGTTTAGATGATATCTTGTCTGTGGAATCATCTAAAATAGTGGAAACATTGAAGTAGGATTTGTTGTGCCACACTCGAAGCATTTTTACATATTATCTTTAGATGATATCTTGTCTTTGGAATCATTTAAAATAGTGGAAGAATGTGAAAATGAGGAACAAGAATCATATATTCTTTTTTGTACACTTGATAAGCAACACAAAAACACACCTCACTTTAAAGATGAGTTGTTTACCATGCATCATCCATTACTCAGCTTCTTAATCTTTGTACCACCTCCCTATGAGCGAGGTAAGAAGATGGACTCTAAGTTGGGGGTGAATTTCATATCCTCAGGCGCTTCTTGGGACGCAACCCAAGGTATTTTGTTATTTGTATTACTATTATGTGATTGACATAAGATCTTCCTACCCATGATACCATAGGTATGTTTCTAACTCTCTTGTTTTGGTTTGATGTATTGGAGACATTGCATGAATTTAAGTTGAGGGTGGGGCTACTTATGGGTGATGATGTCCTCCTGGGGTTTTTGTTGTCGTGCCTGTTTTCCCCAGAGTATTGTTCCTTGTAGATCCGGCATGTTTAGGTGTATTTTTTTTGCTTTGTGATGTGTTATGGTTAACTGGGAGAAAAATAAGTATCTACGACAGTTGACATATTTTTTGTTAATTTTTCTTGGAATGGTAACTACCTCTCTAATTGTCTATGTGGTAGCTGTGTGAATTGCATTCATGTGTAACCATTGTGCATCTTTTTATGGCATTAAGTTTTAGTTTCTTTATAATCACTACTAATAATTGCATGAACTAGATAAATAGTAGCTGGTAATACACTTGTGTGCCACGTGTGTGTGTGTGAGATCTTACTCAGTTCCCTTTGTACTGCCGAATCTAGAACTTTCCCAGTTCATCTTACCTTAGTTCAAATATAGGGGTTAGGAAAGGATCATAGGCCGTTTTAACTTTTAGCCACTTTCAGCCTAAATAACCTTCCCTATTATGTATGATATCACTTGATCCCTATTTTGAGCTAGAATTGACCATTTATTTCTATGACACCTATCACCTTCCTATTTAGATCATAATGAACCTATTTTGGCCCTTGTCCTCCTTAGACACTATGCACCTTGACTTAGGCAAACAACCTAAGTTGAGGGTGGCTATCATAGGGGTGCATGATATAAACTGGGTATAAAGAGAGGTAGAATAAAAGAAAAAGAATAAGTGAAAAAGAATAAATTAGGTGGTGTGAAAAAAATAATAAAAAAAAGAATTAAAAAGAAAAATCTCATCCATCCTGAATAATGGGTGATGAAGAAAAGAGGAAAAGAGAAACAGAAAAGAAAAGAAAAAGAGAGAAAAAGAGTTTAATAAGCAGACCCCATAAGTTAATGTAGTGCCAAGAAGGTTAGTCACACTAAACACCATTTAATATCATACCAGCCCTTAGCCTACGTTACAAGCCTAGAATGACCTATAGTGATCCTAACTCACCTATCTGGATACCTTGGTAATGAAGATAAGGGCAAGCATATGGTATTTGGCATACACTGGATGGAACTTTGTTCTGTGAGTGAGTGTTTTTGTGCAAATCCCCATGTTTCACTTTTTTTATTTTTGAGATAAGATAAAAAGGGGAATTTTCTTATTGTGAAGGCAGAATAGTATCTTGCTAGGTTACTTACTTGTTTGGGTAGTGTTATATTGATACATGCATGACTGTTGGTACTTAATTGATGGCATGGCTAGAATCCTTTGTGTTACATTGTTGCTTTTCAATAATCTACACAGTTAGTTTAAATTGGTTGACCTTGGATATGGTAACTGAGTTTTGAGCTAAATTGGTAGTTAGCTAGCGAATTCTACGTTGTATACTCCTAGTTATATTTTGGTTGCTTGAGGACAAGCAATTGTTTAAGTTAAGGGTGTTGATGCGTGAGACGATGCTAATAAGTTTAAAGCTTTTAACTTCAAATAATTGCGACGTCTTAACAAATTTTGTTGTTTTTGATTGCTTTTAATGTGTTAATGCAGATACAAGTGATTGCAGAGGAAACCAAAGGAAAGAAAAATAAATCAGCTGAAATCTGGTGTAAATAAGTTGAAGTATAGCTGACGTCAATTCTGAAGCACCGCCATACATGGGATAGGCTGTCAAAGTTACCATCAAGCTTAGACAGAACCTGAGAAACTGAGATTAAATATGCTGACATTTAGGATTGGCCGTCAAATATGTGATATGGCATCAAAATCGCCATCAACCAAAAGCAGAGAATACAAATTTCCAATAAAGTTGTGACAGAAGTTGTCACGCGCCGTCAAGAATTTTGACACACCGCCAGGTTTTGCCTTCTGAAGAGTCAGAAGATAAAAATTCACTAGAACCTTTGATGACATATCGCACACGTCATCAGACATCTTTCACGCCGTCAAGATCATCGTCGTCCAATCCGAAGATAAAACTGAAACTTTAATTTTATTTCCATAATTAGGTTGAAGTATTTAAGGAATAGCTTAGGGTTTTCTAATTAATTTCGAATTTGTCTTAAGTTATGGCTATAAAAAGCGGCCTTTATGGTTTCATATCCGAGATGACTTGGTGAAGCTTAGGGTCTGCAAAAACAAAAAGGTGAGAGAAACCTCTCATTTAGGGTTCCTAACATTCTTGTAAACATCTTTCATTTGATGTTTGATTGTGGGTATGATTTATTACTTATTCTTGATTATGAATTAAATACATATTGTTTATTTTTGTATCATGAATAGATAATTTTCTTTACTTGAGTTATGGGAACCTTGATGTGAATACTAATTGGGGCTGTGAATCTGATTTATGTCCATGAGAAATTGATGTTGTATAAAACTTTCTTTATTTTAATGATCTTTCGTGGCTTCAACTTAGTAGAGTCAGGACTATAACATCAATTGTCCGAGAGGAAAGTTTTTGTTAGGTTACTTCAATGAAACAATTAGTTATCCGAGAGGAATGTGCTTGTCGAGCAATGTGACAATCTCTCTTAGTTGCAACTTGAAAGGTGAGCCCAAGAACATCAATTGTCCGAGAGGAAAGTGTATGTGGCAAAAGAAAGAGTTAACATGGATTCGAAAGATTTTAATCTTTAGTTTAATGGCAAATGCCATAACCGGATTTTGCCTACATGATAACATAGTTGAATAGCAAACACATCCTTTAAGTTTGAGAGAATTAACGGATGCACTACCTACTAAGGTTGAGAGACGAATGGGTAAATAATAAGATTCAACTCTTCTTGCAATTGAAATATCAATTGGAACTCTGAAATGATTTATAACCCGATCTGTTTGAGCATCTTGGTGACCATAACTCTAGTTTCCCATAACATTGTTAAATTGAAGTGTATTAACTTGTGTTTAACCATTACAAACCCCCACTTTTATCTTTTCATAATATTTGTTTAAATTCAACTTGTAGCTATAGTTTCAAATTAGTTTAATCGCCATTCACATTGTTCCTCGTGGATTCGAACCCAACTCTAAAGTTGGGTTATTATATTGATAACGATTGTTTACACCCATTCAAGAGTGTAATTTGAGCGTTATCAAGTCCCACTCACTCAGATAAAGTATGAATGTCAATGCATGGTCGGTCATGAGAAAATCACTCTCAAAAAGAAGTACCACAAGATGTACAAAATACCATAGGCTTGTCTTTATTTTCTTTACCTTAGTTTCCAGACGTCGGATCCTATATAGGGCTTTACTTGGATTGAACATAGTCTTGGGGGTTGGTATGAAATATTGGGAATTTTAGTAACTAAGCCTCTTTGACACTATAATTACTTTTTAAGGACCACTTCTTAACCACTTTTCTTTTATTCCATCCTTATTTCTCCTTTTTTATAGTTTTCTTGCACATTCAGGTTGGATGTGATTTTTTTTCATTCTTTTTATTTTCTTTTTAATTTTATCCTTCTTTTGATTCTCTTTTCTTTTTTTCCCACTTTTTCTACCACACCCGACCCTACTTGTTTTCCTCTTATTAACATTTTTTCTTCATACCCACTTTAAATTACACACCCTATGATATCCAACCTCGACTTAGGAGGTGCACATGTCCAAAGAGAACCAGGGCTAAAACAAGCTCATTATGAGGAAAATATGAAGGTGAAATGGTGTATAAAAGAAACTAGGTCTTTATGGCTTAAAATTGAGATCAAGTGATTCTAATTCTCATTTTGGCAGGTCATCTTAGGGTACAATTTTTTTAAAAATGGCCTATGATCCTTTCCTACAACCAAGGCAAGACTACCAAGGCAAGTTCTAGATTTTGGACACATAGGAAACTAATTGGTATCTCACATACACTTGGCACAAGATTATATCACACACTACTGACTACCTAGTTTATGCAAATGTTAGATACATTTATCATATGCCTAATCCTAATTCCATAACCAGATTCAAAGTGGTCATATATATCTTTATCACACACAAATAAAAATAAAAGTTTTGGAGTGGTATCACAATTAAAGCACAATCAAAAAGAATATATCAACTGTCATAGGTACTTATTATTCCTAGTTAAACAAAATCACAAAATGACAAAAAATAAAACATAACATGGAAAAATACAACACTAAACTATTTTATCCTAGGTATGCCGGTTCTATAACCACACAATAGCTAATAGGAAAAGATGCACGATAAATAAACCACACGATGGCATAGTACACCCCTACCCCCAACTAAGAAACCATGAACTATCCCAATGCATCTAAAATGTAAAAATAAGGGGCAAAGAAATACCTAGACACCAAGGCACCAAATCTTATAGTGTCAGCATAGGAGGTCCTCAAAAGGGGACCCACTCTTATCAGCAGTGGGCTTGGTGGAGTTCGATCTTTTCAAATCAATAGTGTCATAAACGGTGGTTGGTGCTCTCAATAATGCTTGTGGTATGAGAGCAGAGATCCCAATAAACTCAGTTGTATCTACAACCATCATATTACCAACTCTAAAGATACCAGCTCTTATCGCTATCTCATGGAACCTCATCAAATGGTCTAGCTCACCCTAAATACTACCTGCCTTAGTAGCCTCAACATCTTCCTTCTTTCTCTTCTTACTTTTATTTCTTTTTTCCTTAGACTATCACTTTCCTCTATTCTGGTAGCAGTGTTTGACCCTCTAACAACCCATATATCAGGAACCTCCTCCTGAACAATCTCCTCAATAATGGGCATCGACGAGAAGAGTAGGGTATGCATATGTTCTCTGGAATCCTGGAGTGCGACCAGGTCCTCCTGTATCCCCTTCATATTTGGGACTATACATCTGCTAGCTTTTGAATGATCCACTTCTCAAACCCATCAAATCAAGTTCGCTTGCTTCTTATGTTACCCCTAATCTCTTGTTGCATCCATAGCTTAACCCCACTCTCTATATTTTTTACTTTTTTCTCAATAGTGCTGAATATTTTTAGCACCTTATTAAGGAATATCTTCTGTTCTAAGGTAGGGGCAATCTTGACAGTTAATGGTCTTGATGTAGGAGTTGGAGTCAGATTCTAGAAGGTGCCTGTTGTATCTAAGGATTGAGGCTTGGACTAGGCAGTCTCAGTGGGGGTTTCACCAAGATTAGTGAACCCCTAAGTATCAATCCCATTCTCTCTATCCAGGAATTCCCCTTGTAGTAAAGTGGCCCCAACCTTAACTACGTTGGAGATGGGGTTTGTGAAATTTAAGAGAGGGGGTGAACTGAAAATTTTTTGAGAGTCGACTATTGGCTCCTAATAGTCGACGCTCCTACAGATCAGTGCACTTCACAAAATAGATTAGGTTTGAATTAACCATGAAAGTAAATAATCAAAAATAAAGTAAAGACGCATAGATTTATCCTGGTTTGGAACACTAGTATGGTATCTACTTCCAGTCCCCATGGGTTTCAATGTTTCCTTAGATCGTTCAATGTCAGGATCAAGTACAATGATGGGTAATAAGTTTTGAAGACTTATTTTGTTCTTCAAATCTTATGAAACATCTTCAAATTTTGTTATAAAGTTGACTTAATCCTACTCTTTAAACAACAGCTGTAAACTAAGAGTTACAAAGCATCGTGAGACTAAGATTGATAAACTTTGAGATTCTTCATAAACATGCATAACTCTTGTCCATCTTTAGTATTCTTCTTTCATAGTATCTAGCTACTACTTTTCGTAAGGAAACCCAAGAGATTTCTTCTCAATCAAGCATTTGAATTAATTTCTTGATTGAGCAATGTAGCCGTATGATATGTCCGTATGAGATATGTCCATTTATGACTTTTACTTATGTCCATATTAGATATGTTCATGATCTTTATTTCTTTTGTTCTTTGTAGTGATTGATGCTCTTCCAAGTTTGTTTGTGATCTTTTCTTCCATCTACTTCATTGTGATTGATCTAATCGAATGCATTTCTGGGACCGAGACTTTCTTTCTGATTGCTTTTGTTTTGATTGATTTGCTTGGATGTCATGGATCTTGATTTGATGGCCTTCTATTCCCAGAGCTAGCTTCCTTATTTACTTCATTAAGTAGTCCTCCAAAATCCTACAACGATCCACTCATTAGTTTGTCATTATTACAACATAAACTTAGAAGGCTAATAATCTCCCCTTTTTGATAATGACAAATGAGTTTAAACATCAGTTGACTTCCCTATCTGTCAGCTTGCTCCCCCCTGACTCGTACTCATATCTTGAGTATTAGTTGACAATAATTTATCATTAGTCGACTTGACCCCCTGACTGGTAGGCAAGTTTCTGATATTCTTGTCTTTCTCCCTTTTTTGGCATAGTAAAAAAATTAAATAGCAGACAAGAAGAAGATATATATAATCTATTAACTAGGCAGAGCAAAATAGCGGAGCAGATAATGTGTAACAAATCATCTATAATCTATCAACATAAGGGACAGGACCCCCTTTTGAATAAAACACAAAAATGTCATCATTATTCACAGTTTCTTGTGAAAGTAGGTCAGACTATTATGCAAGTTATGACAAAAAGTGTCATATGACTTTTCAACATTTTTGAAGAAAGAGGAATAAGAATTCTAGACAGAGATAGCCATATCATTATTTGAGGAGCGGGCTTAGTTCTTGAGGGAATCCATTCGGGTGAACATTCGAGTGAACAATTTTATACCTTCCTATTTGAACCCATCAAGATCCAACCTATAATGCCACAAATCTGGTACCTAAAATTCTACAGAGTGCTCATGACCCCGAAGAACCACAAGCTAACCCATGACTAATATCTGTACTTGAACACAGCAAAATATACTGTATACTACGAAAATAAGGACTGAAAGGCCATAAAGATCAAAACAGATAAACATCTCATAAAACCTTACCAGAATAATGTGGTACAACAATACCAAAACTAAAACAATGTCTGAAAACATCTAGTCTAAAAACACTGTAGTTTGAAAGCCTCTAAACTGTCTGAATAAGGAGTTGATGGTACATGTCCCCAACTCAAACTAATAAAATAAACTAAGAAACGAAGAAATAAAGTAATGATCATGTCCTCGAAGGATAAGGACTCACTGCTAACTCTGACTGCTGAAACTAGAATACTACTGATGCTATGGAGCTCATACATCTGAACCTATGTTATAAGACACCATAGCACAAATATGTTAGTAGTTTGAATGTACTGGTATGCATGAAAGGTAGGATGGATGAATGGGGTTCATATCCATGAACAATACTGGATAACTGACTAATTTAAATGTGATAATACATGCATGAATACGTCGTAACTATATCTAAGATCGTGATAACATAAATTTACTGATAACTAACATGACTGATAACTGTATTCTGTTGACTGATATAACTAATGACATGGGTAACTGTATCTGATGACTGATATAACTGATGACATGATTGATTGTATCTGACAGTCCCAAATCTGATAGAACTATCTAAGTTTTATATTTTTCTGAGTTGACTGTATTTGACAGTCCAAAATTCTGTAGAACTATCTGAGTTCTATTATTGAGACTGAATAATTGTATCTGACAATCTAGATTCTATAATTGTAACTGTGGGAAGTAGTTATCTAATCGACATGCCCCTAATACACTATTATGGCTGAGTTGGGGTCCAATCTGTAACCTAATTGGAAGGGTGTCAATACCGAACCACTGGTAAGGACAAGATGTGAGTGACCCTCATCTGATAGTGTCCCCAAAAGAGAACAGTGGGTCCCTTATCTGACAGTGCTTATCCACCTAATAAACCATCATTTGATAGTGTTGATGTCATAACCTATGTTGGCTACATAGTTCTGGAATATAAGGATGACTTCTAAGAATCACACCCTCATCTGACAGTGTGTGTTCCCATCCTTGGGTTCACTCGATGATAATTACTACTCACATCTAAATAAACATTGATCATGGATTACTGAACTGAACTGGACTAAATTAACTGAGTTTCGTTGACTGACGGAATAGTACTGAGATTACTGTATTACTGAGCTTTTCTGAATCGTATGACTGGCTAACTTCTATGGATCATGGCTTGACTAAGGATATCATTAAAACATGATACGGACTCTAGGCTCACAACTATATTTTTCAGGTACTAGTACCCCCAAGACTCTATTAAAGAAAACTAACAAAGCATGACTTTCTTGTGTACAGGACCAACATCAACAATACATAATCCATTGGCTAAGATATTTCATTAAACTCTTGACATACATAACTTGTACATCAATGGAGATTTCATATTATCATACTAGTATGGCACTTTTCCTTCATATAGGCATTTAATCAAACATGGGGTGAGCATACTATGGTTATACAATCATCAACACATCTAATAATCAAGGATACATCAATCAACTTGTGAATTGAAGGGTTTTATCAAGAATACCACGCAATTCCTGACATACTAGAATTAATTCTCTTAAATAATCTACAACATTGAATGAAACCAAATAACAACATGAACATCACGTTTCAATTCAATCAAATCATGAACATTCGTAAATATACAAATCTTTGATTTTGAAAAGAGATTCTTGAGCTTCATCGGTGAAAGAAACCCATTTATCAACAGATGACATACCTTAGTTCTTGATTTAGTGAAGATTAACAGAGAGACTTTGTTGAAATTAAATCCCCAATTGAAACCCTAGCTTGTTCTTGAGAGAAATTTGAGAGAAACTAGTATATTTTGGGTTCCAAATAGCTTAATCTCATGTTAAAGGGCTTAAATAAGGGTGCAAAATTGAACCCATTTAACCCTGGACACATCTTTTAAATTGATGAAAACTTCCCGACCTGGAACCCTGGCACGACGTGGCACTATCGCATTGTGTCACTGGAATTTGACAATTGGGAAATAGGGAAATGGCGCGATGTGAAGCCATTATGTTGCCACTTCATTTGAGACCTGGAAGTTTGGCGCGACGCGTAGAAATCTTGTTGGGACAATAGAAAAGGGAAAATTGCCATTTTTTCTTGTGGTGTGGCACGCCACTGACCAATATGGCAATGTTTTATGATGGGAACTTGAAATAGTCATAACTTCTTACCCGGTTATCGGATTTAGGTGAATTTTATATCGATGGAAAGCTTATTAAATTTCCCAGATGACAAAAAGTAAAAATCTGAAAAATTCCCCATGAAATAAACATCATTCAATTTAGAAGCTAATACTTGACATTCTTGAGACAAAATTAGTTAGGAAACTTTAGGGTATTACAATATCTCCCCCTTGGGAACATTCGTCCTTGAATAAGACTAACTGAGAGGGGAGAAATGATAATACAAAGTATATACTGAACATGAACACTGAAACATGACTACATAATGACATTTTTTAGATCCATATAGAGCATGCATATCTGATACATGATTTCATGACTGAGCTGATACATGAATGCATGACTGAGAGTACTGATAAGTTGATCACACATAAATGATATGTGAATACACTATAGAAATGATTACATGATTGATATTTCTAATAACTGAGTCTTCTCACAAGGTGAATGCGTGTCTGATGCATGAACACATGACTAATCTGATGCATGAACATATAATTGGATATGTAATGGTACTTAGTACCAAGTTTAAAAATGGAATCTTGAACATGAGGCTGATACTAAGTTGTAACTGAAATCTTGACATGAAAAGTAAAAATCTTAAGAAGAACTATTACCTTGAGCTTGATCTGAGTTAGTGGAGAAGAGGTGAGGGTACTTGGTACGCATGTGTGCTTCTACTTCCCAAGTAGCTTCCTCAACGGACTGATTGCTCTAAAAAACTTTGACTAGAGGGACTTCTTGGTTCCTCAATCTATATCAAAGTGACATTGAAGACTGGATGAACTGAGACTAGATCTTAAGGCAATTTGAGCTCATAAGCTACGTTGCTGAAGTAACTAAGAATTTTGTAGGGACCGAAATATTGGGGACTGAGCTTTCCCTTCTTGTCGAACCTCTTCACTCCCTTCATGGGAGAGATATTTAAATAGACATAGTCACCAACCTCAAACTCGAGATCCTTTCTACACACATCTGCATAAGACTTTTATCGGCTCTGAGCAGTCCAGAGTCTTTCTCTGATCAACTGAACTTTCTCTAAGGCATTAAAATTCAAGTCAGGTCCTATCACTGAGGACTCACTAACTTTGAATGAACAACTGGAGATCTGCATCTCCTACCATAGAGAGTTTCGAATAGAGCCATTAGAATACTGGAATGATAGCTATTTTTTAATGCAAACTCAATCAAAGGCAGGTGGTCATCCCAACTACATTTGATATCAATTGCACACGTCCTTAGAATATCTTCTAGGGTCTGAATAGTCTTTTATTCTTGACCATCTATCTGAGGATAAAAGGTTGTACTGTGATGAACTTGGGTACCAAGACCCTTTTCGAATTCTTTCCAGAAATAAGAGGTGAACTGGGTACCTCTATTTGAAATAATGGATAACGAAATACCGTGTAATCTGACCAACTCCTTGATGTAGAGTTTGGTGTAATCCTCGGCTGAATAAATGTATGAACTGGAAGAAAATGGGCTAATTTGGTTATTCTATCTACAATGACCCAAACTAAATCATGCTGGCGATGAGTACGAGGAAAACTCATTACAAAGTCCTTGTTCACTTCTTCTAACTTCTAAGTAGGAATATTGAACTCTTGCATAGACCCACTAGGCTTTTGGTGCTCTATCTTAACCTGCTGACATGTAGAGCACTTAGCCAAAAACTCTGCAATATCTCTCTTCATCCTACTCCACCAATAGTTCTCTCGCAAGTCGTTGTACATCCTTGTGGCCCCGGGATGAATAGAGTAGCGTGGACCATGCATTTCTTCAAGAATTTTCTGCCTTAAGTCATCTACACCTGGAACATAGAGACGATCCTGACAATGCAATACACTATCTCCCCTTTAGGATAAAACCTCTACTTTCTGGTCCTTAACTAACTCTTCCAACTTGACTAAACTAGGGTCTTTATCTTGCTTTTCTTTCACCTCGAAAACTAGAGATGATTCTAAACTACTTTGAATCCATATGTCACCCTCCTCTGAATTGACTAAGCGAACGCCTAGTCTGGCAAGCTGATAGACTTCCTAAGCTGACTTCTTCTTACTGTCCATGACATGAGTAACACTACCCATAGATAGTCTATTGAGAGCGTTGGCCACTATATTGTCCTTGCGTAGATTATAAAGGACACTCATGTCATAATCTTTCAAGAGCTCTAACTGCCTTCTCTAACGAAGATTTAGATCTTTTTGAGAAAAGACATACTGAAGGCTCTTATGATCATTGAACACATCTACATAAACTCCATACAAGTAATGCATCCATATCTTTAAATAAAAAACCATGGCTGCTAACTTAAGATCATGAGTAGGATAATTCCTATCATGGGGTTTAAGCTGTCTAGAGGCGTAGGCTATGACTTACCATGCTGAGTGACGACACAAATCAAACCTACTCTGGATACATCACTGTACACTACAAACCCATCTGGATTATCTGGAAGAGCTAAGACTTGGGCTGAGGTAAGTCGAGTCTTCAACTCCTAAAAGCCCTTCTCACAAAGATCTGACCACTGAAACTTCACTTTCTTCTGAGTTAATTTGGACATAGGGTATGCAATAGATTAAAATCCTTCAACAAACCATCTGTAATAGCCAACCAAACCCAAGAAATTCCTGATATCTGATAGAGAGATAGGTCTGGTCCAGTTTCTTACTACTTTAGTCTTTGAGGATCTACTCTAATGCCATCACCATAAATGATATGGCCAATGAATGCTACTGACCTTAGTAAAAATTCCCACTTACTAAATTTGGCAAGCAACTAATGATTTCTGAGAGTCTGAAGTATAATTATGAGAAGGTCTGCATGGTCACGCTCACTATGGTAATTGACAAGAATATCATCTGTAAAGACTATGATAACATATCCGAGTACTGCTTAAACACATGGTTCATAAAGTCGATAAAAGTTGCTGGGGAATTGGTAAGACCAAAGGACATGACTAGCAATTCAAAGTGACCATACCGAGTATGGAAAGATATTTTTGAAATGTCATATTCTCTAACTCTAAGCTGATGATAGTCGAATCTAAGGTCTATCTTAGAGAAATAACTGGCACCCAGAAGTTGGTCAAACAAGTCATTAATTCTGGGAAGTGGATAATTGTTCTTGACCGTGACTTTGTTTATTTGACGGTAATCAATGCACATTCTGAGAGAACCATCTTTCTTGCACATAAATAAGACTGGTGCACCCTATGGGGATACACTGGTTCTGATGAATCCATTATCTAATAAATCATTCAACATCTTTTATAGTTCTTTAAGTTCTGCTGGTGCCATTCTGTATGGCGGAATAGATATAGTCAATGCCGAAGTCTATTTACTTTTTAGGAGAAATTCCTTGAAGATCTTCGGGAAAGACATCTGAATATTTATTCACTACTGGGACTAATTCAAGACTAGGAGTTTCGAAACTAGTGTCCTTAACTCAAACAAGATTATAGTCACATCCTTTAGATATCATTTTCTATGCCAGAAGGTAGGAAATAATATAACCTCTGAAAGCTGAAGTACTACCCTTCCACTCTAGGATGGGTTCATTCAAAAATTGAAACTGGAGTATTTTGTTTCTGCAGTCGACTGTGGCATAACAAGAATGAAGCTAATCCATGCCGAGAATGACTTCAAAATTAGTCATCTTTAATTCCACTAAATATTCTAAAGTGACTTTCTAAAATATCATAACTGGGCAGTTCCTGTATACCCACCGGGCTATGATGGTTTTACCCACTGGGGTAGAGACTAAAAAGGGCTCTACTAGAATTTTGGGACTGATTCTGAAATCAACTGCCTATAGGGAGTGACAAAAGACATGGAAGTTCCTGGATCTAACAAAAAATAAACATGAATATAAAAGATCTATAATGTACCAATAACCATATCATAAGAATTTTCCTGATCTTGTCGGGACTGGAGAGCCTAGAGTCTATTTGGTCGTTGCCCACTAGTAGCACTAGAAGTGGCACCCTGCTGATTTAGGCAACTAAACTAAGCTGAGGAATGGTTTTGCTGACCTTGATAACCTAACTGGGGAAAATCTCTAACTCTGTGGTCTAGTTTTCCACATCTGAAATAGACATTGCTACCAGCTCTGCAAGCACCCTTGTGGTTCTTACCACAATTCTAATAAAGGGGATTAGTTCGGGCATTGTGGACACTGCCCTGAGACTTAGATCTTCGCACCATATCTCTATTTCTACTCACTTAAGAGATGGAGCACTAGCTGAAGAAGAGGATAGAACTAATGACTTTGGACAGAACTAAGTGTGGTTTGTTCCTTTTAATTTGGGTTGAGCAAAGTTAAAACTACCTATCTTTGCTCTATTATTTTGTTTCTCCCTCACCTTAACTTTTTGATCTTCTATTTGATGAGCATCAGTCATAAGCCTGGCTAAAGTCATATCACTATTCAACATCGCAAACCTACACTCGTTCACCATACTATTATTCACCCTAGAAATAAACTTACTCATCTTGGCCCTGCTATCTGCAACCACATAAGGAGAATATCTATCTAATTAAGTAAACTTAAGAGAATACTCTTTCATCATCATATTGCCCTACCTGAGGTTGATGAATTCTAACACCTTAGCCTCTCTCAGATCTTGGGGAAAGAATCTATCTAAGAATGCAGTGATAAACTCCTCCCACTCAATAGACCCTGCATCATCAGGCCTTGCTGACTTCCACTTTTTAAACCAAGTATGGGAAACATCCTGCAAATGGTATGCAGTTAGCTCAGAACTCTCGACAAAAGTAACCCCCATGATGTCTCCAACCTTCTAAACCTGATCGATGAATTCCTGAGGATCCTCATCTGACTTAGACCCGAGAAAGGATGGAGGAGTTATTCGGGTAAAGTCCTGAATGCTAGCGGCAGCTGAATTGGATGAAATGATAGTTGGTCATTCTTTTTGAGCAGCAACTGACTGAGCAAGAGTGGTGAATGCAGCTCAGAACTATATATAAGAAACATATTCGCCCAAAGGTTCTTTAGGCTGAGGGGCTAACTGATTTCCATTTCTTTTTTTAGGAGGCATGTTCTGTAGAAGAAAAGGATAAATGGATTAGACTGAGAGATTAACTTGAGATTATGCTCACTGGCATGACATGAATGCTGAAAGAAGAAGAAACTATTCCTAAAACATCTTATAGCCTCCTGTACATAAATATGGCGCGCAACACAACCATGTACAAGACTCTACTAGATGCGGCTTTCAGACTTCCTAGGACACTATTGAACCTGGCTCTGATACAAAGTTTGTAACGCCTTGAATCTAGTACCTAGAACGCTACCCGATGCTCAGGACCACAAACTAAACCATGACTGATATTTGTACCTGAACACTGCAAAATATATTGTATAATATGGAAATAAGGGCTGAAAGGCCATAAGGTTCAAAACTAATAAACATCTGATAAAACCATATCTGAATATTGTGGTACGACAATACTAAAACTGAAATAATATCTAAAAACATCTAGTCAAAAAATATTATAGTCTGAAAGCCTCTAACCTGAATAAGGAGTTGATGGGATATGTCCTCAACTAACTCCAACTAGTAAAATAAACTAAGAAATGAAGAAATAAAGTAGTGATCATGTCCTCGAAGGATGAGGACTCACTACTAACTCTGAACGCTAAAACTAGAATGCAACTGATGCTCTGGAGCTCGTGATTCTGAATCTATAGTATAAGACACCATTGTACAATTAAGTCAGTAATTTGAATGTATTGGTATGCATAGAAGGTAGGCTGAATGCATAGGGTTGACATGCATGAACAATACTGGCTAACATACTAATATGAATGTGAGAATACATCTATGAATACATTGTAACTATATCTGAGATTTGATAACATGAATTTACTGATAACTAACATGACTGATAACTGAATTCTAATGACTGATATAACTAAGGACATAAGTTACTGTATCTGATAGTCCCGAATATGATGGAACTAGCTGAGTTCAGTACTTTTTTGAGTTGACTATATCTGACAGTCCTAAATTCTATAGAACTATCTGAGTTCTATTACTGAGACTGAATGACTGTATTTGACAATCCTGATTCTATAACTGTAACTGTGGGAACTAATTATCTAACCGACATACCCCTAATATGCCATTATGGCTGAGTTGGGGTTCAATCTATCACCCTAATTGGAAGGGTGTCAATACTGTGCCACTGGTAAGGACAAGCTGTGAGTGGCCCTCATCTGACAGTGTCCCCAAAAGAGAACAGTGGGGCCTTTATCTAATAGTGTTTATCCACCTCATTAAACCTCATCTGATATTGTTGATGTGTCAAGCTATACTAGCTATATAGTTCTGGAATGCAATAATGACTTCCAAGAATTACACCCTCATCTGACAGTGTACGTTACCATCCTTGGGTTCACTCGGTGCTAATTCCTACTCTCATCTGAATAGACACTGATCATGGATTACTGAACTAAACTGGACTGGATTAACTGAGTTTCGTTGAATAATGGAATGGTACTGAGATTACTGTATTGCTGAGCTTTCCTGAATCATATGACTGAATGAGCTCTAAGGATCATTGCTTGACTAAGGATTTTGTGAAAACATGACGCGGATTCTAGGCACACAGCTATATTGTTTGGGTACAATTACCCCCAGGACTCGATAGAAGGAAACTGACAAAGTATGACTATCTTGAGTACAGGACCAACATCAATAATCCATAATCCATACGCTAAGACATTTTATCAAACACTTGACATACATAACTAGTACATGAACGGAGATTTCATATTATCATACTAGTATGGCACTTTTCCTTCACATAGGCATTTAATCAAACATAGGGGGAGCATGCTATGGTTATATAATAGTCGACACATCTAATAATCAAGGATAAATCAATCAACGTATGAATTGAAGGGCTTTATCATGAATACCATATAATCCCTCACATACTAGAATCAATTCTTTTAAATAAAAGTCTATAACATGGAATGAAACCGAACAACAACATAAATATCACTTTTCAATCCAATTAATCTTGAACATTCATAAATATACAAATATTTGATTTTGAAAAGAGATTATTGAGCTTCATGGGTGAAAGAGACCCATCAATCAACACATGGCATACCTTAGTTCTTGATTTAGTAAGGATTGACGTAGAGACTTTCCTGAAATTTAATCCCCAATTGAAACCCTAGCTTGTTCTCGAGAGAAAATTAAGAGAAACTAATATATTTTAGGTTCCAAATAGCTGAATTTCCTATTAAAGGGCTTAAATAGGGGTGGGAAATTAACATTTTTAACCCTAGAAGTTTCTTTTAAATTGGTAAAAATTTGCCGACCTCAACCCATAGTGCGCACGTAGCTATCATGCCATGTCATTGGAAATTGACAATTGTGAAATAGAGAAATGGTGTGACATAGAGCCATCGCGTTGCCACTTCATTTGCAACATGGAAGTTTGGCGCGATGAGGAGAAATCATGCTGGGACACTGGAAAAAGAACAATTACCATTTTGTCTTATGACGCGGTGCACGACTGACCAATATGGCGTTGTTTTACGATGGGGACTTGAAATAGTCATAAATTCTTACCCGGTTATCAGATTTAGGCAAATTTTATATCTATGGAAAGCTTGAAAATTCCCTATGGAATAAACATCATTCAACTTAGAAGCTAATACTTGACATTCTTGAGACGAAATTAATTAGGAAACTTTGGGGTATTACACAACCTAACCTTGCCTATGTCTTTGCCAGTACTTTTCCCAAGGTCTAGAAGTTTAGAAGTTGACTCTTTCAATAGCGCAACACTATTCTCGATCGCCTTGAACCGATCCTTAATCTCCTCCAGGTCATTCAAATCAGGCATCGGGTTAGAGATAGATTTTCTTAACTTGGAAAGTTCCAACATTGCCCGAGTAGAATCCTTCTTTCACTATTCATTTTCAACCAGGACATACCCCATACTTGAAATGGCCTGGGCATTGTAAGTGGAAATAACATCGACTGAGGTGTAAGCAGATAGATCAATAGAGTAATATTAAAGAATTTACATAATAAGGAAGCCATATAGCAAACTTGCAGAGGTATGAGCATCATATGAACTTTCAAGTATGTACTCACGAATCCATGATGTACAATTGATTTTGGTCTTCTTAACCAAAAAGTACAATACAAAAACCTCTCGACCGATGACATTGCTTAAAGATCCTTTTTGGGGAATTAGTGTAGTAGCAATTATATGAGCCATAATGCGACACTTGAAATAGAGGGAAAGGGGACAAAAACTGGTCGAAATAGAGTTAGTATCTGACAAAAATTTCTTGGCATCTTTAAAGATGACCTCAAAATCATCGGGCCATTTAGATTTCATAAAATTGATGTTACCAGAGAACTTAGTATCAAAGGCATTCTCAAACTAAAAATCATTCACAATGATTCTCGTGTCAAGTAAAAGAGTCTTGAGTTCACCACTATAAGGGGAGAGGTGAAAATTCACATAAAACATGTGAACTGGATCCTCAGAGACTAAAAGTCCATAGAGAAGAAAGACAATGGAGAAATCTTGAAACATAAAGAAGTGATTGATATTATAGAAGTAGTCATTTAATAATGTAGATTGATAATGCAACCGAGAATAATGGAGCAACCCTTAGAGGCAAAGAATTTGTCTTTGTGAGAGCATGTCTAGAACTTATGCATGTCCTCTAAAAGGTGGGAGAGAAGAATAATTGGATGAGGTTTCTTAGAGGAGGGGGTTAGATTAGGATCTGGATGATGTCTCTTAAAGAGAGTTGACTGAGATACCATTAAGAACTCATCAGATGACTTAGAGAGAAGAACAGGGCTTTAGAAAGGTATTTGGAAAGAGCTTTTCACTTGGTCTCTATTGAACGGGTTTTGGTTATGGGAGATAGAGGAAGGTGAATTTTAAAGGGGAAGATATGAAGAGGAGATGATAGTTAGGAGACCTAGAGAAGGATTAGGGGGAAGGATGTAACTGGAGGAAAAGATAGACGAGTGAACGATGAAAAGGTGTAAGGGAAAGGGTGATGGATAGAAGTGAAAGGGTGGCAGTCGAAGGAGTATTTGGGAGTTAAAGGGGTGTAGAGGCGGCAAAAGAGGAGCGATAACCGGTGAGGGTAATGATGAATTCCCTTTCAAAATATTTTAAGTAATGATACAGTTAGCGTAGAAAATGATTTTCCAAAAACAAAGCTCAAAATTCATTAATACTAAGAATACCTAGTCTTTTTCTACGGTAACAGAATATTTCTTCGAACTGGGGTTTTGTAATAATACTTGCTAGCTGATTTTTAAAATCAACAAATGTTAATGAAAAATGACCATTTTCTACATGATTACGAATAAAATGATGCTTGATATCAATATGTTTCACTCTAGAATGATGGACAACATATTTAGATAGACTAATAAAGCTAGTATTATTGTACATATTAGTAATGGATTCAAAAGAAAAATTAAAATCAAGTAGTTGATACATAATCCATCAATTCGAGTAGCACAACTTCCTATGACTATGTACTCGTCTTCAGTTGTTGAAAGTGCAACTGAAGTTTGCTTCTTGTTGTGCCATGAAATCAGGAAATCGCCAAGAATTTGACAAGCTCCACTGTGCTTTTTATGGTACTTTTATCACTTGCAAAATCAGCATATGAATATCGAATTAAGTCAAAATGAGAACAGCAAGGGTACCATATTCCAATGTATTGAGTTCCTGTAAGGTATCGGATGGTCCTATTGACTGCAGTCAAATGAGACTCTTTAGGAGTCGGCTGGAACCTAGCACACTTACATATGTTGAACATAATGTCTAGTTAATTGACAGTAAGGTAGAGTAGTGATCCTATCACCCCTCTTTAAATTTTCTCATCAGTATCCTTAAAATATGAGTCCGAATCAAGGCTTGTGGATGGACTCATTGGTGTTCCATAAGCCTTTTCTTTTTTCATACCGAATTTTTTGATGAGTTCTTTTGTGTACTTAGCTTGATTGATGAAAATACCTTCAGGATTTTATTTGATTTCTAATCCTAAGAAGAATGTGAGCTCACCCATAAGACTCATTTTGAATTCTTCTTTTATCAAGTTAGAAAAATTCTCACACAGAGAGATAATAGAACTACCAAAAATGATATCATCAACGTAAATTTTCACAATAAAAAGTTTTGAATCAAGCTTTTGTATGAAATGGGTTGTATGAATTTTACCCCTTTGAAAAATTTTATTTATTAAGAAAGTACTCAATCTCTCACACCAAGCCTTTAGAACTTGTTTGAGGTCGTAGAGTGCTTTTGATAATTTTAAAACATAGTTTGGATACGGCGGATTTTCAAACCCTGGGGGTTGTTTAACAATAACTTCTTCATGAATAAAACCATTTAAGAAGGCACTTTTTACATCCATTTGATACAGCTTAAAACAATTGAAGGCCATAAAAGCTAATAAAATTTGAATTGACTCTAACCTTGCCATGAGGGAAAACATGTCATCATAATAAATACCTTCTAGTTGAGAATAAGATTGAGCTATAAGTTTGTCTTTATTTCTTATAACCTTACATTCTCCATTTAATTTATTTCTATAGACCTATCTAGTTTCAATTACCAAGAACTTTTGTGGTCTTTCAACCAAGGTCCAAACTTGATTTTGTTCAAAATGGTCTAATTCTTCCTTCATATCTATGACCCATGATTTATCTTTGAGTGCCTCATCAGTTTCTTTTGTTTAATTTGAGACACGAGGGGAACAAATGCATGTCTTATCAATGATGCTCTTGTTTTCACTCTATCTTCTAGATTTTTGATGATGAGTTCATTTGTATAGTTATCATCATGTATCCATTCTCTTATAACATTTAGTTTCACTATTTCTACTATGGGAGTCGACTATTGAGGGGGTGTAGTTGACTTGTCTTATGATGGCTCAGAGGTTGTCCTATTATTTTTTCTAAATTATAGATTACTCACCTGTTCTTCATCAATACTTAAAACTTATAGGGGGTGATTAAATTCATCAAATACAACATGCATAGATTCCTCAACACACAAAGTTCTTTTATTAAAGGCCCTATAATCATGACTAGTGGGAAGGGACCCAAGAAAAATACCATCGTCACTTCATGGATCAAATTTTCCCAGGTTATTCTTACTATTATTATGAATAAATAGTTGTTTCCAAAAGGATGAGAATATATAATTTTAGGCTTCTTTCTTCTCCATAGTTCATAAATCATTTTCTTTAGAATAGGTCTGGTCAGGCATCTATTAATGATGCGACATGCTGTGCTCACTACTTCTACCTAAAAGTGATTTGGGAGATTATGTTATACAACATGGTACTGCTAGTTTCCTAGAGTGACTGATTCGTTCACTCTACTATGCTATTTTGCTGAGGAGACCATGGTGAAGGGAAGTTCTGAGAGTACCCGTTCTGAGAACAATACTCCGTAATGCCTTATTTTTGAATTCTACTCAATGATCACTATTAATGTAAGTGATGAGGTTTCTATCTTTTCTCTGTACCTTTCTATAAAATTTCTTCAAGTTTTTGAAAGCCTCATGTTTGTAAGCAAGAAACATTAACCAAGTAATGTGTGAGTAATCATCATTTATAGAGAAAACATATCTTTTTCCACCAATGCTTGCGGTCTTGGTGGGACCAAACAGATCCATGTGGATTTCTTGAAGAGGTTGGTGGTAAAGATAATGTATTTAACTTTGAATGATGTATGGATCTATTTACCCAATTGGTAGGCATCACAGATTTGATCCTTTTCGAACTTGAGTTTTGGCAGACCCTTTACCAATTCTAGTCTGGACAATTTCACAATGATATGCATATTAGTATGCTCAAGCATTCTATGCCACAACCAAGTATCATTGGTTTGGACAGTGAGGTAACTTAAGATAGCAAAGTTAGGACTATTTAAAATATAAATGCTATCGACATATTCATCGATAAGAGAGATGTTTCTTTTGTCATGTTTAAATGAGTAATTTTTAGCTTTAAAGAAGACTCTGAATCTGATGTCACATAACTGACTAATGCTAAGAAGATTGTATTTAATGTCGTATACTAGATATACTTCTGTTAGTTCATATGATGAGTTGAGTTTTATTGAGCTGACTCCAATGACGTTGCCTCTAACATTGTCACCGAATTTGACTAATCCCCCATCTATTTTATTTAGAGAAGAAAAACTCTCTTTTTTTGGTCATGTGTCTGGAACATATTCTATCAATGACCCAAATTTGTTTCTTATAGCTCTTATGGACCTGTTCCTGCAAAACAAGAAGATTAATTTTGTTTAGGTACCCAAGTGGTCTTGGGTTATTGCGGGTTAGATGTGCTTCCTTTAGGGATCCAAACCCACGCATATTTAGTCATAGTCTTGCATCTATAGGATTTGTGCCTTCTCTGTCCAGAGATAAAATAGACAGGTCCCCGAGAGTATAAGGAGGTCTTGGCTATTTTTAATGATTTTGATGAGGAACTTAAATTTTCTTAAAGGAGTTTGATCTAACGAAACTATGACTTGGTGATCTCTTACTACTGTTCAATTTTATTTTTACGTCATCAAGCTCTTCATGAATTTAGTCAACTTCAATTTGACATGCTTCAATTTCTATTTGATAACTTCTTTATTCCTCTTTGAGTTTTCATTTAAATTGAGCTTCACAAATCTTTTTATCTTGAATGAGTTTTTTATATTTATATATAACTTCTTGAAGTTCATCATTTATCATATAAAAATTGTATTCAAGAGTATTACCAATACAAAAACTGGGTAGTCTTACCTCGCTAGATTCACCTATTGCCATGAATCATATATTGATGAATTTTATTTCTTCTTTGGTTTCATCTTCATCACTTCAGGATCCAAAATTTTGATTCTTCCTGGATGTTCTTCTTCTTAATTTTTGACATTTTTTTTAAAGTGTCCAGGTCTTCCACAGTGATAACAACTATAATCATTTCAGTAGAGTTATTATTTTTGGCTCCTTAGGATCTTTCCTGTCTTTGTCTAATGATCTGCCTTACTCCACGATTAATAAGGGTCATTTCTTAACTATTGACATCTTCCAAAATGCCCTCTTGTTTAGATGTAGCAGCGTTAAAGGCTACTAGTTTCTTATTTTCCTCCTTATTGTACCTGCTCATATAATTTCGTTCGTATGAAATAAGGTTACCTCATAATTCGTCATACGTCATGTTGTAATGATTCCCATCTTACAAAATAGAAGCCTTGGTTTCTTAAATTTTTGAGATACTTTGTCCGAGCTTCTAGACTAGTGGGCTATGTGGATAGATCATCCCCAGTGAGTTTAGTTAGCATATGATCTTGCTGAATCTGGAAACATTGTTTCAATGTTCTTATTCTCTTTCATTTTGAACAACTCACATTCATTGACCGGGGCAACAATTTTTGACTTCTTGACTTTTATGGTTCCTTCATAGGTTACCTCCTATTTGTCCCATATTTTTTTTGCAGTATTACAAGTTGATACCTTGTCGTATTCTTCTACACTAACTACACAAAGAAGTAAACTTATAACATGTGCATTAGTTAGGATTACCTCTTGTTGTTCTTGGGTCACCTCAAAACTTTCAAGGTCTTCTATGTCAGTACTTTTAGATTCCTTGTCTTTGTCTTTTTACTTCTTTATGAGTCCTAGTATAGGCTTTGGACCCTTCTTGATGGAAACACAAGCTTTGAAGTTATTTGATTGGACAAAGATCCTGAATCTATTCTTCCACTGAGATTAGTGTTTTCCATTGAAGTATGCTGGTCTTGTGAAGGAGTGACCATCTTGAATAAGAGCACTAGGAATTTCATAATTCTCCATTAAATCCTTCCTTACTTGCAGTTAAGCAATATTGTTGGTAAGACCTGCTATGGTACCAACTAAAATTCAAGAGGCGGGATGAATTAAAAAAATTTCATGAGTCGACTATTCGCTCCTCATAGTTGAATCTCCAGTAGACCAGTGCACTTCACAAAACAAATTGGGTTTGAAGTAATCAAGAAAATAAATAATCAAATTAAAGTAAAGACACAGAGATTTATCATAATTCAGAACGCCAATGTGGTTCCTAGTACCAATCCTCTTTGGATTCAATGTTTTCTTACATCGTACATGTCGGGCTTGAGTACAGTGATAGGAAACAAGTTCTGAAGACTTATTTTATTGTTCATATCTTTTGACATAACTTCAGTTTGTGTTACAAAGTGGACTAGATCCTACTCTTTGTACAACAATTGTAAACTAAGAGTTATAAAGCTTCGTAAGACTAAGATTGAGATTCTTTGAGATTCTTCGTGAAGTTTCGTAACTCTTGTCCATATTTATTCTTCTTATTTTATAGTATTCGGATACTACTCTTCATAAGGAAACCCAAGAGATTTCTTCTCAATGAAGGAATTGAATTGATTCCTTGATTGAGGAATGTAGCCGTATGATATGTCCATATACGGCTTTTTCTGACGTCCATATCATATATGTCTGTGATCTTTTCTTTCTTTTATTCTTTGTAGTGATTTATGCTCTTCTAAGTTTGTTTTTGATCTTTTATTCCTTTTACCTCATTGTGATTGATATAATCTACTACATTTCAAGGATCGAGATTTTCCTTCCGATTGCAGTCATTTTGATTGGTTTGCTTGGATGCTAAGAATCTTGATTTGATGTCCTTCTTTTCCTAGAGCCAGCTTCCTTATTTTCATCATTCTACAGTCCTAAAAAATCATGCAACGAACCACTCATTAGTTTTTCATTATTAAAACATAAACTTAAGAGGCTAACAGTTTGCAACATCTTAAATCAAGCCAAAATTTTGGTAGTTCGTGGCCTGATGAACTGATGAACTCCTATAATATTTTGCACTGCCTCATGTAAGCTTATACACATTGGTAAGAACGGGAATTCTAGGACTATGTCGGTATTCACCGCTCAATTGTGAATCTTCTTTCTATCCACTTGGCTATATTTGGCTCGTATATCTCCATGATGCCCACAATCAGGGCAGCTCTATTTGGACTCATTACATTGTCCCCATATGTGGGAATCAATACATGATGCACACGTATCCACAAAGACTTCAGTGTGTAGTTTAGGCTCCCCTTATTAATCCAAGTAGAAGAGATAACTCTGTCAGCCACCCAAGGAGACTCTTACTACTCTATAACAATAATTTTGTCCATTCACTAGAAGTGAGCAATCTTGTCCTCAAAACCAATAAGATTTACCTTTACCTTATGCATCACCTCCACGCAGTAGTCAATATTAGATGTGTTGGTTGATAATTGGAACTTCGATCCATGTATTAATCTGGAAATGGTCTGCATAGTGATGTTCACCTAAACACCTCTAATTATCAATGTCATCAAGGGGTCACCACCCTTTTAAAAATGATCCTATGGATACAACGTCTTAATCGCTAACTTATAAGTTGTATATAACTCTCATACTAATATAAGAGTGTACTGGATGGGAGCTCTATTCATCTAATCAAAGTGGTACTATCTAATTCGGGTGTAAGATCCAGGCATCTCAGCCATGCCTTTATTGCTCAGCTTGGGTTCCAAATAAATCCCTCTCTTTGGTTTTCCTATGGAAGGGTTTAGAGACCTATCATGATTATATAAGGCCTACATTATGAGGTACCGCCGCCATTCTAGGATGGGCACCAAAGTAGGCTACATAGAAAATGGTGCAACAGGTGGTAGAAGAGGTGGGATTTCAACTGAGCTATCACTCGACTCACACTCAGACTCCTCTTCACCATACAACCCATCATTTTTAGATTCATCATTTTCAGACTCATCATTCTCTTTTTTTTTCACATCCTTGGGTCCAAACTATTCATCCTCATTCTCTTTATCATGTTTACCGTCCTCTTCAGACTAGGATGGTGAGAAGGGTCGTGACTAGCTAGGATGTTTCATCCTTGGACTAGCCCAAGGTGGTGTAACTTCCTCTGAAACTGCATTAGCAGTTCTTTGTAATTTCATTGTTAGCACAACCACCTCTCCGATTGGCTATTCCTCCTCTAACCCACTTGATTGTTTATCATTAGCAGTTCATTTTAGAGATGATGAGTAGGGGTGAGGGCCTTCTTCTTGGGATTTTTATTATTTAGGGAGTCATTCTTCGAGGCCATTGGTACCTGGGAGAAACATACATGTTGCTGCATCTAAGAACAAAAAAAAAAAAGAAATATCATACGTATTGCATTGTCTAGGTACCCTACAAGTTAGAGTACAACTCATTACCACTTGTAATCAGTAGTTATGAAACTTGTTAGGTAAGACTATGCATAAGGAATAGTCACTGGTCAGGTAAGGAGTCCTCCAAATGACCCGTCACTGGCACTCGTTGTCTAAACAAAACTATTTTCTTAGTGTCTTACCCTTCCTAATCACCACGAGTCTTCACAATGAGTCATTTAGTGTGACAATGATTTGTTGTGTGAGTCGTTATGATAACAGAAAGCCAACTTTTTTTTCACCTATGTTCGCAGTGATGACAAGTAACGACTTGTTAGAAGACCCTACGAGTCCTGTAATATCTGAAAACATGAGTTTTTGAAGGGTTGGATTTTAAATAACACATTCCCAACATATCTACCTAGTTATATCAAGTTCATACTACACCTCATTAATACCCACAAATAATTCTAAGCACAAAATTCCTTACACTCCCCTTTTTATTACTTTACTTACATGTTTCTCAAGGACAGGATCACTTATTATTCATTAACATAATTTAATCAAGGAATCAAAGAAACTTTCGACATATTATGTACCAAATAATGATACTAACATATTACAACACAAACTTACTTGATTGAGTTGCTTAGATTCCCTGAAAAAGAGAAAAAAATGCTTTAGAGATCACTTTCCCTAGTTCTTAAGACTCTTGACGTCGAGATATTTTGATTCATTTGTTCGCAATGATGGGGAATGAATTTGGAGTTTTTTTATGGTGTAGTTGGTTGGTTTTAGGAATGAAGGGAGTCTTTACATTTCAAATGGGAAAAAATTCAATTGTGGAAACTAATTTCCCATTTAAAATGCTAGTTCAGATTAGGTCAACCCGATAGGCCCGCGATGTAGGGACTGATAAATAGTCACTCATAATGACTCATTACCATTGGTAATGATTCGGTGACTCCTCCCTTGATGATTGGAATCTTACCTGGGTCTCCAGTTTTAACGACTCATTGTAATAAGTCGTTGTAAATGACAATGACTCATTCTGGGAGTCGTTATGACTCTAGATACCAATTACCTGAGAGTGGCCTGGCACCCACATTCCTACGACCCTTGTAACGAGTAGTTATAAGTGATCATAACTCTTTAGGTGACTCATGGGGAATCAACACAAGAACTTTTTCTACAATCTCCAGCACTGCATACTAAATGCCGAAGTTACCCTATAATGAAATAGGTATAATACATGGGTTGTCTCCCACGCAACGTTTAATTTAACATCACAGCACAATCTGGCTAGGTTGGATACTCAAAATTCACCAACCCACCCATGGGTTGCATCCCATTCAATTCTTGATTTAATATCGTTGCACGATGCAATTGCCTTGGTTACTCAGACTTCACCAAGGTCCATATCATCACATACTTTCTCCTCATCTAGGTTTCTATATAGTGCTTGAACCACTGCCTATTCACTCTAAATGGGTCTTCACCATTGCGCTCCAACACAATAGCACCATGTGGGAATCACCGAACCACAATGAATGGTCCAAACCACATATACTTCAACCTGCCAGGAAACAAGTGAAGTCTTGAATTGTACAACAAGAATAAATCACCAAGCTCAAACACTCTTTTGTCAATCTTCTTATTATGATACATCTTCATTCTTTCTTTGTATAGGACAAAACTCTCGTATGCAATGAGCCGAAATTTATCTAACTCATCCACCTTTTTAACCTTAATGTAGCTACATCATCCCATACGAAATTTAGCTTTTTCAATGCCCATACTGCCTTATTCCTAAGTTTGTTCGGAAAGTTTCACACCTTGTCGTACACACTTTGATAAGGGAAGGAACCTATAGGATTCTTAAAAGTCGTCCGATAGGACCACAACACATCATCATACTTCCTAAACTTATTAGTCCTATTGTCATTCAAAATCTTTGCCAATATAGACTTGATCTGGTTATTGAGGACCTCAAACTGCCCACTCATTTGAGGATGGTAAGGTGTTGCAACCTTATGCTTTACACCATATTTCTCAAGTAGGTACTTAAACAAATGGTTTTAGAAGTGAGACCCTCTATAACTAATGATAGCCCATGAAAGTGCCAGATCTAGAAAAGATATTTTCTTTAGAAAGATGATGGCACTTCTACCTTCATTATTGGGAAGCGCTACTGCCTACACCTAATTATATTCATAGTCAACCTCCACCAAAATATATTTTATTCCATAGGAGCTCACAAATGGACACATGAAGTCAATACCCCATAAATGAAATAACTCTAGCTCCAAAATAGATGTCATGGAGTATTCATGGCATCATGGAATATTTCCTTGACGCTGACACTAGTCACAGGCTTGCGCATAGTCATGAGCATCCTTGAAGATCGTAGGCATATAATGCCCGCACTGTAGAGTCTTATGGGCTGTGAAGGTTCCACCATGATGACCCCTAACTGGTGATGATTTCCAATCCTTAAGTATGCTCATCATTTCCACCTCAAGAATACATTCCCTAATCACTCAATCCGTACAAATGTTGAAGAGGGTGGGATCAACTTAGAAGAATTTCCTTACCACATGTATAAATCTCTTATCTTACTGGAAGGATAGGTCTTATGGAATAAGATCACTGGACAAATAGTTGGCAAAATCAGCAAACCATGGGATTATGTCTCGAGATGCTTCCAAGACCCGCTCATTTGGTAAAGTATCATCTATGTAAAGCTCATTCCCTAGTTTTTGTATTGCCTCTTCCTCAAGGCGAGACAATTGATCAATAACCTAGTTCTCTATGCCCTTCCAATTTTTCACCTCAAAGTCAAATTCTTATAGAAGAGGACCGACCATATCAATTTCGGCTTGTCATACTTTTTTGACATAAGATACCTCAAACCTGCATGGTCTGTATGGAAAATTAATTTGGTCCCAATAAATTAAGAACAAAACTTTTCAAAGGCAAAAACCACCACAAGCAATTCCTTCTTAGCAGTGGTATAGCTTTTCCGTGTGGGGTTTAATGCCTTGCGAGCATAATAGATGGGTGAAAGATCTTCTCACAACTCTGTCCAAGGAAATCACCCATGGACACTCTACTCGCATCACAGATAACCTCAAATGGTAAGAACCAATCAGGGGATACAATAATAGGACCCAAAATCAACCTCTCCTTAAGGGACTAAAAACCCTTCAGACATGCATCATCGAACACAATTTTCACCTCCTACTCTATAAGCTTGAAAAGAGAAAAAGCTATCCTAGAGAATTCCTTGATGAACCACCTGTAGAACCCAACATGACCCAAAAATCTTAAGAAACATTTGACTGAGACTAGAGGAGGTAATTTTTCAATTACCTCAATCTTTTCTCTATCCACTTTAATACCCCATTTTGATATTTTATGCCCCAGGAGGATAACCCCTTTACCATAAAATGACACTTCTCCTAAATAACATTAGGTTGCACTCCTCATGCTCTGGATTACATTGGCGAAAGAGGCAAAACAGTCATCAAAAGAGTCCCCAACTATTGAAAAATCATCCATGAAGACCTCTATCATGTCCTCCACCATGTTATAAAATATAGACATCATACATATTTTAAATGTGGAGGGAAAATTGCATAATTGAATTACATCCTCTTGAACACAAAAGTCCCATAAGAGAAGGTAAAAGTAGTCCTTTCATGGTCCTCAAGAAGGTAACTCAAGTACCCATCAAGAAAACAATACCAACCCCCGCCTGTTAATCTATCAAGCATCTGATCCATAAATTGCATGGGAAATGGTCCTTTTGAGTCTAAGTGTTAATATTTATTTAGTCCATGCACACTCGTCATCTAGTAACCGATATCATGGGAATAAGTTCATTATTCTTGTTTGGGACCACAATGATCCCACCCTTCTTAGGAACATAATGAACCGGGATGACCTACTTGTAATCTGTAATTGGGTAAACCACTCAAACATCTAGCCACTTGATAATTTCTTTATTCATAACATTCTGCATAGGAGGATTCAACCGACGTTGATGCTCAATTCTGGGAATTCAATCTAGCTTAAGCTGTATTTTATGTGTATGAATACCTGGTGAAATCCCCGCAATATCGATAATGGTCCATAAAATAGCCTTCTTGAATCACTGCAACACTGTTATCAATGACTCAACTTGTGCCTCTATCAAATCAGCAACAACAATTACTAGTAAGGTATTGTCAGCCCCCAAAAAAAATGCATAGTGCAAGTATGATGGAAGGGCCTTCAACTCTAAGACCGATGGCTTCTCAATAGATGGTCGTGCTGGAAGAGTGGTTCTACTCTTCAGATCCAAATGAAGCTTCTTTGGATCATAATTTTACAAACCTCTACCATATAATGTGCTCACCATCCCATAATACTCATCTATGCAATCACCATTAAAATTCATGATGATTTCAACTAACGACTCAACCCCAAGTCTCTTTTTAATGGACACAGTCACTTCATCATTATTAATAGTCTCAATCACGGACACAAATCTCATATCCATCAACTGTCGTGTAGATTGACAAACATTAAAAGTGACATATTAAACCAATCACGGCTTAGCTTACACTTTCTATCATTAATGCCCAATTAAAGCAAGTCCAAAGAATCCAATTATCCATTTATTAACCAAGGCTATTTGATAAAACTGTTGTATCATCACACCATCATATTTTCAAGCATTATCCATGCCTAAATTGTTCTAGAATTATAGGACTCTTGTTGCCCTTTCCCTTTACCATATTAACCTCTTGGGAGATTGCCATGTTTTCCACAAGCATTTCTAATTAGCTATTAACCTTTATAAACAATTGAAAAACATTTAAGGTTTCATATATAAGCTGAAAACAAGGAAGAGTTCCATTAACATAAGTCAATACAATGAACATATCTTTATAAGAATTTTATTAAGAACCTTGGGGGCATAGTACAACTAAAACCAAATTCCATTTTCATTAAACAATTACCATTCAATTCAATTATCCAAAACCACCATTAATTCATAGAAAACATAATTAAAACCATAAGAAATCATATCCAAGACTTTAACATCTAAACCCCAAATTAAAAGCTGAAAACCAAAACCATGCAAAAGTAAAAACCATAAAATCAACCATATAACCATGCCTTTATTTGAAATTACAAGTAGAGAAAAGAATCATGACTTAAACCAAGAAGATTGATGGAAAGAATTCACCAAGACAAGCTCCAAAGTAATCCCTTGGTTGAAACCCTAGCTCTTTTCCCCAAAAGCTCTTGAGAGAATTACTATATGTTTTGGAAGAGATTCTAAGTGTTTAGGAATAAAGTAGTAGGGTAAATAACCACCTAAGTGTATTAGAAGTCATGGGTGCTTATTAGGGTAGGTATCAAAATGTACAGAATACCTCCACTTAAATTCCAAAAAACCCATCACAGGGTTACAACTGGCCTCCTTATGAGTCATAACCTAGCGTATGGTTGATACCTACCAATACTAACCAATCTTTAACCATGGATCAGACACTTTCAAGGATATAGCTTATCCAACCAAGTCGTAACCTCAGCATATAATTTGTACTCATGATCTGTATCTCTGGCAGAATGTAACACTAGAAGGACCAAATACTTACAACCTTACGAATCACATATACGACTCGTACCCATGCCGTACGACTCATACCCTCAAGTTGTATCTTTTCTAGTATCGAAAACCATCCTACCAACTAACACTGGACAGCTTTCAACCGGTCTTCACAACTTATACTCCAGCTTACTGCTCATTCCATGAGTCGTAATGGGTCCGAAGAATGAGATTTCATGGAAATTTTCTAGGGGTCCAAACCTGGGTTGCTTCAGTTTCCCCCACTAGGAATATTCATCCGCGAATGACGGATAAGGTAGGGGTAACCACTCACAGATTCATTTGCATTCTCAAACATCCCTTTAACAATGTTTTAAAACAAAGAGGCAAAATGTTAATCTTTCCTTTAACAAACTCAGAAAATAAAGATGTTTTCAAGAACCCATACGTTCCGCAAGAATATCAGGAGCATAAAACAAGAGTACATACTTAGACTTCATGTCCACTTCTACTTCCCACGTGGCCTCTTCCAACTTGTGGTTCCACCATAGAACTTTAACCAAAGACATATCCTTGGTTCATAACCGACGAACCTTCCTATCAAATATCTCAATCGGGACCTCTTCATAAGATAGAGAATCCAAGATATCCAACCCTTCCAAAGGCAAAATCGAAGAAAAATCACCAACACACTTCCTTAACATAGAAACATTAAATATTGGATCAACCAAACTCAAACTAGATGACAACTCCAACTCATATCCAATATTGCCCACTCTTTGCAAAATCTCATAAGGACCAATGTACCGAGGACTGAGCTTTCCCTTTTTGCTAAACTCACTATTCCCTTTATAGGAGACACCTTAAGGAAAACCTTATACTCAACTGCAAACTCTAAGTCTCTATGCCTAACATCTGCGTATGACTTTTGATGACTCTGTGCATCCTTGCTCCTATCCCGAATCACCTTCACCTTTTCTATAGCTTGACGAACCTAATTTAGAGAAAAAAAATCAGCCTTGCCGAGCTCAAACCAGCCAATAGGAGATCTACACCTCCTACCATACAATGCGTCAAAAGGACCCATACCAATACTCTTATGATAGCTATTATTGTAAGAAAATTCTACCAAAGGTAGATGCTCCACCCAACTACCACCATAATAAAACACATAGGCTCGAAGCATATCTTCCAATGTCTGAATATTTCTTTTCTCCTGCCCATTTGACTTTGGGTGGAAAGCCGTACTCAGACTCACCTTAGTCCACAACCTTTTCTAAAAAAACCGCCATAACTGGGATGTAAACTGCATACCATAATTGAAAATAATCGAAATAGATACCCCATGCAGTTTCATAATCTTTTGAACATAAAGCTTCGTATAGTCCTCCGCTAAAAAGCTAGTCTTCATAGGCAAGAAATATGTAGACTTCGTCATCCTATCCACGATAACCCAAAGAGAATCAAATTGGTTTCGAGACTAAGAAAGACCGATAACAAAATCCATATTAATCTCCTCCACTTCCATTCAAGAAACTTAATCTCTTGATACAACCAACCAGGCCTCATGTGCTCAACCTTAACTTTTTGACACACTAAGCACTTAGAAATAAAATCAACCACTTCCCGCTTCATGCCACTCCACCAATAGATCTCCTTGAGATCATGGTACATCTTACTAGAACCAGGATAGACAAAATAACATGACCGTGAGCCTTAGCCAAGATCCTTTATTGCGAATCATTTACATCAGGGACACACAACCTCCCTTGGTACCACATAATACCATCACTGCTAATCTTAAAATCCGCTACCTTTTGCTCACTAATGCTACCCTTGATTTTTATCAAGGCAGAATCCAACACGTGCTTTCTCTTAATCTCCACACCAAGAGATGATCGAACCACTTCTTGCACCATCACACCACATCCTTGGAGTTCAGGAGACGAACCCTAAGATTTTCCAAGAGATAAATATCCTTCACTAATTCCCGCTTTCCATCTTCCACATGAGTGAAACTACCCATGGATATACTGCTAAGAGAATCAGCAATTATGTTAGCTTTACCTGGATGGTAGTGAAGACTCATATCATAGTCCTTGCAAAGATGATGCCATCTCTTCTGCCTAAGATTAAGCTTTTTCTGTAGGAACACATACTTCAAACTCTTGTGATCAGAAAAGATATCTATGTGGACCCCATACAAATAGTACCACCATATCTTCAAATTTAACACAATAGCCAATAACTCCAAATCATGAGTAGGATAGTTCCTCCCATACATCTTCAATTACCTGGAGGCATAGTTTATCACCTTCCCATACTGCATTAACATGCAATCAAAACCAACCTGAGATGCATCACAATAAACCATGAACCCATCATTGCCTCCCGGTAAAGTCAGAACTGGAGACAAAGTTAACTTATCCTTCAACTTCTCAAAAATCCCTTCATACGTATCCAACCAAGAAAACTTAACATTTTTGTAGTCAACATAGACATAGGAGCAACTATCGATGAGAAGCTCTCCATAAACTGCCTATAATAACCGGCTAAACCAAAAAAGCTCTAAATATCAGACGAAGTCATAGGTCTAGGCCACTTCTTCACAACAACCACCTTCTATGGATCCACATAATCCCATCATTAGAAATGATATGGCCCAAGAAAGTCACAACATTCAACCAAAATTCTCACTTAGAGAACTTCACAAATAACCGATCTTCCCTTAAGGTCTGCAATACCACCCGAAGGTGATTATCATGATCCACCTTACTCTTCGAATATCATTAATAAGAACAATTAAGAATAGATCCAAATACTATCAAAACACCCTATTCATCTAATCGATAAATGATGCCGAAGCTTTTTTCAATATAAATAACATCACAAAGAACTCATAATGCCCATACCTAGTACAAAAATCCATCTTAGGGATATCCACCTCCCTAATCATAAACTAATGGTACATAGACCAAAGATTTATCTAAGAAAAGAACTTTGCACCTTTCAACTGGTCAAACAGTTTATCTATCAGAGGGAGAAGATATTTGTTACTGATGGTTACCTTATTTAACTGCCTGTGGTCAATGCCTATACCAAGAGAACCATCGTTCTTATGCATGAAAAACATCGGTGCCCCCATGGGGAAACTCTAGGATGAATAAACCCTTTATATTAAAGATTTTTAATTTTCTCCTTGAGTTCCCTTAACTCAGCGGGATCCATTTTATATGGAGGAATAGAAATTAGATGAGTGTTCGAAAGCAAATCAATACCAAACTCTATTTCCCTATCAGGAGGAACACCAAGAAGATCATTCAAAAAGAACTATGGAAACTTATTAGCCATAGGAACCGAAGACAAAGAAGGACCTTCTGAATTAGATATTTAACCCAGACCAAGTGATAAAGACAACCTTTTTAGATTAACCTTTGGTCTCTAAGATAAGAAATAAACTCCCCCCTAGGCGCTAAGGAATAACCTTCCCATTCTATTTTTGGGTCACCAGGGAATGTAAAGATAACCCTACGAGTTTGATAATCCAAATTTGCATAACAAGAATGCAACCAATCTATGCCTAAGATTACATCAAAATCTACCATACCCAACTCAAATAGAACTTCCAAAGTCTGCCTAGAACTCACAAATACCACACACCCCATATAGATGTGTTCAACAATGACCGGATCTCCTACCTAGGAAGAAATAAAAAATCGATCTAAAATAACTTTTGAATTGAAACCAAAAGACGCAACTACATAAAGAGTTACATAGGAAAGGGTAGAACCTGGATCAAGCAAAAAATATATGTCACGAGAGAAAATCTATAACATACCAATAGTAACATCAGGCAATGCCTCAGATTTCTAATGGGACGCCAAGGCGTACAACCTGTTTGGACTAGCACTGGAACTAAGACCATTAATAAAAATAGATGTCACACCATCGATTGTAGGAATAGGAGTTTAAGCCACAAAATCTTATTAACCCTCATATCAACCTTGTTAGACGGACAATCCTTGAGCTGATAGCCTACTTGGCCACTCTTAAAGCACTTATCCCTACCTTCCTCACAGTACACCTAATGAGGACAACCGTAAAACCGATAAGAGATATACAAAAAAATAGACTGACTTTTACTTGCTTGAGACTAGACTCCTTTCGCTCGAGAATTATCACCACCATGATGACTCCTATCGCTCAACTCCTGGGGGTAAGGAGCATTAGCAGTACAGAAGGAACCAGAACTCCCCTACTTTATTTTTTTGCCATTTCCCACCATCTTTTCCACTTTGCGACCAGGAACCTCCCTGATCAGAAAACTTATCCCACTTGCCCTGCCTGTTTCTATATTCTGCATGCCTACTATTCTTATTGTCAACTTGTTGTATATGAATAGTCAACCTCAACTTATCCATATGATACATAAGCAAAATAGGCTTTCTCTCAAGAATCAAATCTTTATTCAACCCTGAAGCAAACTTCCTCATTCTCGACCTTATATCATCTAGCAAATTAAGAGCATACAACAACAACTGATGAAACTTCAAACCAAGTTTCTTTACAAAATTCGTCCTTGCCCGAGAATCACAAACTCCTCCATCTTAGCTTCCCTCGACTCTTGAGAAAAGAACCAATCCATGAAGGCATTAGAAAAGACCCCCATAAACCATCATTTTCTACATCACCCTTATCTTTATACCACTTATTATACCATAAATAAGAAACCTCTTTAAGCTGATAAGATGTAATGTTTACTTTTTCCACATTAGTAGCCCTCATTACCCAAAAGATCTTCTCCATCTCATCAAGGAATCCCTGTGGGTCTTTCTCCATATTTACTCTCATACAAGTCAGAGAATCCTTCTTTATAAACTATCTTAGCCTAGCGGCTTCAGAAGACACAATGTTGGTCATGTCCCACTAGGCCTGAGTAGTAACCAGTTGGACAATTGCATGCATAGATTGGTGAAACTCTGTATTCATCATATTTCTTTGAGGCACCTAAGAAATAGTAGGAGGAATAATTGAAACTCTGGTACAATTAGTAATAGGACCATATGATCGAAGATGTACTCAAAACATAAGAGGTACCCTTTCAGCATTATTCCCAAATGGGATGGAAGAATTGCCTTCTGTTCCAGATCTAGGAGGCATGATCTAACGGATTAAAAAACAAGGATTAGAGGAGATTCCAGGACTGAGAAGTAAATCTTAAAGAAAGAATACCGAGGAAGTGAAACATTCCTAGATGTCTTGCATCCACTCCCTTATATGTGTGGCGTGCTACACACTCCTAAAATAGACTGTACTCAACACGGCTTTGTGGACTCCTAATTAACCATGACCTTAGGTTGTGTTACCACCTTGATGCAGCCCGAATCAGGGCCTTATTGTAATAGGCATCCCAAGTCCATCTAGGACCTAGGACCACCCCCCTTAACTTAACCTAACCACCTTATACAACCCTAGATGAGCTAAATTTTGAGTATATAACAAGGTTGCATAATGCTCTTATGAAGACTTTGGGATAGGGTCACAACCATGACTGACCCTAGCAAGTCTTTCCATACCAAACTAACAATCCATACAATACCAAAACATAGAGAATATCAAAACATAATATAAAAGTCAAACCCAAAATTTATTATGATGGAACAACCAATAATATCATCCAAGGGTGTAAGCCCCAATATCCATCTCGATTTCAAGGTCAACACCAATACCGATCCTGTATATTCCAAGCCCCCAGAAGTACCATAAAGCCTTTATCCAAAAGAATACCAATATCCAATTAGGACATTCCCCAAACCATGGACAAAATCAATATCTGAAAAGAAAATAAAAAGTCTAAGAATGTCCAACATGAAATCGTCCTTCCAAAAAGATGGAAGCTCCCCACTTTAGTCTAATAAGCTATCCCCAAATAAATTACTATGAAAGAGGAGTCAAATATTTGGTTCCTACATAGCGTGGGTATACAGATGCTAGTAGACGGGTTAGTAGGTGAACACTAGCATGACTCTTGTAATAAGGATAGAGTAATGCCATTTATCAAAACCAAGTGAAAACTATCCAATGAAAACAACCATACATATATATATATAAGTGCTAGGAAAATGGATTAGGTTTAGTATGCCATTTAAAAACCTTAACCTGAGTCGTGTAGCTTAGCCGTCCTAATACCCACGTGCCATATGGGTTTAGCTCTCCCTGCTAAAAGGTTCCTAATATGTATATCTGCACAACTAGGCAGTAACCCTGGGATGTCTATTACATCCCTCCAATATAAATATGACTCTTAAACATGGAGATCAAAGACCCCTCATATCGGCAAATATGTGTTTCTTGTTTTAATCCCCCCGAGATCGCCACCTTTCACGGATTAACTTATATTTCCCACCATTATCACCCAACTAAAACCAAGTCCAAAAAGTCTAATCATATATTTATTAACCAAGGCTATTTGATAAACCAGTCGTATCATCATACCACCATATTTGCAAGCATTATCCAAAGCCAAACCATTTTAGAATAAGGGGACTCTCAGTGCCTTTTTTGTTTACTATATCAACCTCTTGAAAGACTACTATGTTCTCCATAAGCATAACCAATTAGCCATTAACCTTTGTAAACCATTGAAAAACATGTAAGGTTTCATAAATAAGCTGAAAACAAGTAAGAGTTCCATTAACATAAATCAATGCAATGAATATATCTTTATACACATTTTATCAAACAACTTTGGGGCATAGTAAAACCAAAGCAAAACTCCATTACCATTAAGACATTACAATGCAATTCCATTATTAAAAACAAGCATTAACACATATAAAGCATAATTAAAACCATAAGAAATCATAACCAAGACTTTAACATCAAAACCCCCAAATCAATGATTGAAAACCAAAACCATGCAAAAGTAAAAACCATGAAATCAACCACATAACCATGCCTTTAATTGAAATTACAAATAGGGAAGAGAATTATGCCTTAAACCAAGAAGATTGATGGAAAGAATCCACCAAGAAAAACCCCAAAATAATCCCTTCGTTGAAACCCTAGCGCTTTTCCCCAAAAGCTCTTGAGAGAATTATGATATGTTTTAGAAGAGATTCTAAGTGTTTAAGAATAAAGTAATAGGTTAAATAACCTCCTAAGAGTATTATAAGTCGTGGTTCCTTATTAGGGTAAGTAGGGAAATATACAGAATACCCCTACTTAAATTCCAAAAAACCCAAGACAGGGTTACGACTAACATCCTTACGAGAAGTAACCTAGCTTACAATTAATAACCACCCAATCGTAACTAATCTTCAACCATAGATCAAACATTATCTAGTATATAACTTATCCAATTAAGTCGTAACCTCAATATACGATCTATACCCATGATCCATATCCCTGGCAGAATGTAACACTAGAAAAATCAAACACTGACCACCTTATGAGTCACCTATATGACTCTTACCCATGCACTATGACTCATACCCTCAAGGTGTATCCATTCCAATGCCCAAAACTATCCCACCAACTAACACTGGTCGTCTTATGATAGGTCTTAACCACTCGTACCCCATCTTATGACTTGTACCATAAGTTGTAATGGGTTTGAAGAATAATATTTCATATAAATTTTCTAATGATCCAAAGCTGGGATGCTTTACAATAGTCCCGTGGACATAAGTTTGGGTGCCCCAACCCAAACTACATATATACCACCAACGACATGAGATTGATGTTACCTCCTAAATCACATAATGCTTGAGAGAATTTCAAGGACCCAATTGTATATAAAATGGTGAATGCTCTGGGGTCCTCCCTTTTCTCCAATAATGATTGGGTAGCCACATCACTATAATGATGCACATTATCTGTGGGCTGAAAGCACACTATCTGCTTCTTAGTGACCAAGACCTTCATAAACTTCGAATAGCCTGGCATCTGCTTCAAAGATTCTACAAAAGCAATGTTATATATAACTCTTTCAGTATAGAAAAAAAAATGCTACTTCCATTCCTTTTGCTTATTATTTAAATATTAAGGAAAAGGTAGGAGAGGACGTGGAATAGACTTTAATGCTGGATTATCTGCCTTCCCCTTACATTTATCCTTTGAAACCTCTTTCTCAACACTTATCGATTATTATGATGACTTAGCATTAGTAATCAACTCCTCTAATTCTACTTTAGATACCTCATATACATCAGCGCTATCATTCTTTATCTCACCAACCACTGACATAGGTAGCCTTACCACTAAAAGTAGTAATGGCTAAACAGTGACCATCGTTCTTAGGATTCTAAACTGTATTACTTAGAAGGGTGCTTGGCTATCACTGATTCAAGCTTTCTAATATTTGATCGAATTACTACTCCAACTATTTTATTGTAGTAGCATACAATTTTTTTTTGTTAAACCTGAATTATTTGCCTTAATATCCTAAAGGCATGTTTCCTGACTTTACTAACCCTTAACAAACTTTGAAAACATCAACTCCATCCTTGATTCGCTATCTTGACTGCCTGATAGATCAAATATGTCTCCCTTCTCTTTGTAGTAATCCTTATGTCTCCAGTCACCATCCCGCTCTCTACTCCAATCTTTGTACCTATCGCTATAATAGTTTTGACCTTTATTTCCTTTCCCTTCAACTCAGAAATACTCCAACACTCTATCTAAGTACTTGGACTCTTCTTCTAAATCAGAATCATACGATCTAGAGGCCTAACCCTATAAGCCAACTGTATTTACCTTTTTAGAATTCATTATTACGAACTACTTTGTCAACAGCCTAAATTTATTTCTAAGTTGCACAACCTCTTGTACGATTGAATTATCAACCACTCTATGCTCGTTGAAATCCCCAAAGGCATACGTGCCAACTCCTCTTTAAGCTTTCTAAGTATGCCATCCTTGTTTAGTAAGAGAGAGCTGATCTAAAATTTCTGTGCTACTTCCTAGCATAAATGCATGAATGATCCACTAGTGATCATATATGGCATAGCTCAAAATTGGTATTCAAGGATCGATAAAATATTTCAAGCAAATTTGTCCCTGAAATGCAATGATTAGGTACCATCATTAAATTCTTCTTATACCAAACAACTCCTCATACATCGACTAAGAATTTAATTGCCTAAAATTATATATCTCGTCTTTCAACTATAAAATTTTGGATGAAGGGAAGAAATGGTCTAAGAACTGCTTCAACAACTCATTCCACATAGTAATAGATCCCCGAGGAAGTTCCCCTAACCTTTATGCCGCTTTACCGATTAGAGAGAAAAGGAAAAACCTAAGTCTGAGAGCCTTCTAATCTACCCTCAAAATAATGTATGAAGTGCAGATACCAATAAAGTTTGTGAGGTGAATATTTGTATCATCAGTCAGTAAGCCTGAAAACACATCCTTTAGATTCAACAGATAGATCATGTCACTCGTGATATCAAACTAACATTCAGTGGCAATGCATAAAGAATGATAACTCCTATCTTAGTAGGCTCAATGTACCCCAAGTACTCTATTAGATCTTCATATGGTGGAAAGTACTGATAGGATATGAGTACTTAAACTCTATCACCTCTAACTCTGTCTTGATTTTTGTTAAGTATTGTTGATGATCAACTACTAGTTTTTGCCTCGCCAACTCTACCTCCTGAGCTATACGTTGGGCATGTGCTTCCCACCTCTAGTTATCTACTTCTACTAATAAGTTCTCCATTGGTTTATCAACAATGTCCTACACTTCAGGAGGCAAAGAGGGAGACACAATATTAGGATCATCCTAAATCCCTTTAAGATGGCCTTCACGTATGTGTTCTTCCATCGTATAATTTATCTATAGAATTATCACTGGGTTAAGATTTAGTGGTCGTAAGGAATTTTCTTGACTCTTGGTGTTTGGCATACACTGACGTACACCCAAAGAAAAACAAATAAATAAAACTAATAACTTCAACTATTTCAATCAACAACTCCATAACCATAATCCTCGACAATGGAGCTAAACTTTAATGTCACCCAATTCTATACCTCCAAAGATGTATACTATGGTCGATGTCAAATACAGTCACACACCTAGGTTGGGGTCGATCCCACAGAAAAAAGGTCAAACTTTTATCTCAAACATACTGAAGTATACGAAAGTACGGGAAAGTAAATAGGGGGTTTACAATAATTAGTAAAAGCAACCAGTAGTGAATGCTTTTAGTTGTAGATAATCTTAAGCAAACACTAGGACTGTTTTCCCACTTGCTTCCTAAATCTATAATTTTCTCATGCTTAACTCCACTCTCTCATCATCCCCCATGCAGAATCTAATAATTTAGGTACTACCAACTATCTTATGGACTCGTAGGTAAATATCACCCTTTACCTTGTGAGTCTTAAGGTGTCACCTCACTATCCCTTACCTTTGATCCTAGTTTAACTATCACCTTATGGGTCTCAAGTTATTAGACGAGGTTTGATAGCCTCAAATTACTGTCATAATTCCCTTTTCCCAATCTCGACCTCACTTGTGAAGATGATCTCGAATATAGGGTGGTTATTAGAGTTGGCCCACTAACAAAGCAATTAACTTGAAGGAAATCACAATATAGTGTAAACATTGATCTAGCCAAATCTTATACTTTTCCTACTTCATTTATCCACCTGGGTTCCCACAACCCTAGTTAAGGAAGTAAGCCACTTATGTTAATGCAACAACCCATGGAATTTGATAAAGAAAGATTAGAATCAATTACATAAGAATGAATGATTAAAATTCGATGTCTCAAATTGAATAATCTAAAAACGAAGAACAAGAGTGTAAAGTGTGTAAAAATATATCAAAATACATAAACTATTAAAATAGGATCCAAAGGGTATTTATAGAGTCTCTATATAACAAAGAAAACCTAACCAAAACAAAATAGGAAAACTAGGCCGACATTGCTCATATAATTAGCAATGAGTCGTTATGTTTGGGAATGACTCGTTAGCTGTTGTCGTAACTTTTATTTGTCTTCACTGGTCATAACTCATATGAAATATAATGAGTTGTCGGATCATGATGATTCTAGTGAATTTCAACTTTCAGCAATTTTCCCATGCTCAGAATGAATCCTCATGATGAGTCATTATTTGTAATCATGACTCGTGGTCTTTACTCATGTCAACTTGAACTTTATGTCACGACCCGAGACTATCCCCCAGTGAATATCAACTTTCATTACTGCTTGAACAACTGATTTAAAATGTATATAAAAGCTAAACTCACTGGGTTAAAGAATAATCATGAGAAAATTTGAATAAATAAGATACTGTAAAAGTTTACAACACGATAAATCTAAAGAAGAAACTTAAATTACATATACTGACTCTAACTGACTATCTATGAAACCATTACAATACTAACTATAGTTAGTCGAGACATGATCCCCAGCTCTCCCTTATAAATACATAAGAATAATGGAAATATAATATAGGAACTACCACTAACTTGACTCCTCAAAATAAGAGAACTCATCACCTGCTAGCTGAATACTGAGAACTGTTTACCCTGGTGTGTGGGCTACATTTGGCACCTAAATTATGAAGGAATGAAGCCACAAACGCATATATATGGTCAATACTTTGAATATACTGGTATGTGAGACATGAACTAATGCATTGAAAATATTTAATATGTGCAACTGAAGACAATAACTATCTGCTAAAATGTGCATTTAAATCATTGGTGCACGTAAAAGTTGTAAGACTTAGTGAGATTTCTAATCATGAGCAAAAAGTATTTTTGTAAACTACAAAGCGATATAAATATGAATACTATTTGTAAATGTCAAGTTAAAGCTGAATAGGATGTAAAACCATAATAAGGATTACATATGAATACCGAGCATGAATGCATGAAATTATATAAAACGAATACAAGACCAAGTTAAGTATGTACTAAAATAATCTGTAAAACTGAATAACTAATAAACTGGATACATGGTCATCCAAACCTGAGAAAAGGTGGTCTAAATACTTAACTGATTTTCTGGAAGCTATAATTTATCTGATAAGCCCCAATCTAAGATGATCGGGGTCCAACCTATAACCCCAGTTGGAAGGGTGTCAGTACCTTACCACGGGTACAAACGCTAGTTGTATGGATCTACTAAACTGGTGTCCTGAATGACTAGGGTATCATTCCTCTAATGGCGGGTAACCCCTAAGAGAGGGTCAGTCCTCTACTGGTGGGTGACATCTTATAACCTATGCTAGCTACATAGTTCTAGAACATAGGGATTGCTACTAAAGGTCTCGGTCCTCTACTAGCGGGTGAGCCTTCATCTTGAGTTTCGCTCGATGCTAAATCCTACTCCCAAGTGATTTGACACTGGAACTAATATAGGTTAAAAGGACTCATAACTGATAATTTCTGAACATGAATATAATAATCTAAATATGATGATAAAATCATGATCTGAATGACTTGTTACTTGAAATTTGAAACATGTATAAACACATAGGTATCAGATGTTTATAACCCACCAACATAAGTTAACACAACTAAAAATAATGATGGTGAGTAAATCATGAAATGGACAAATCATAAATTGATAATTAACATGATGTAGCTGAATATAGTATGGGTGACTGAGATTATAAAGCATGTAAAAACATAACTCACACGGGGTTACACATTGTCATGGTTTGTAACTATTAAGAGAAAATTGGGTAAATTCATACTTGACATTGGAATTTCATTAATATAAAAAATTATTATGATTAGGGTACGGAAGAATACTTGAAATTTTGAGGGAACACTATTTCATTGTAGATTTCAAGAATTACATGGAGAAATAATGGAATTTATGGAACCCTAGTTTATGGAATTCAAAAGATTCATGAATAAAAATCGTAATTTTTGGCTTGAGTATAAAAGGATGTTACGACACGGTACTACCCCCTAGCCGTAACACGGTGCTTAGAACGACAAGTGATCCCAAGATAACCCATGTAATGGCATGCTACTTGAGAAACTTGCTTAAAAATATATAAATGTTAAATAATTGAGCAGAAGCATAATCAACATGATCTAACCTATTTCAATATATAACTGATCAAAGTTTACAACACAACAATTTGAGAGAGAGAGGAATTTAAATTACAAATTCTAACTCTGACTATACATCCATGAAGCCTCTACTATACTAACTCTAGGTAGCTAAGACATACCTCCAACTATCCAAAATAAATTTATAAGAATAATGAAAACAAAATACATGAACTGCAACTAACTTGAGTCCTAGAAGCAAAAGAACTCATCACCCGTTGGCTGAATGCTGAGAACTGTCTGAACTTGGTGTGTGGGCTACATCTAGTACATATATTACTAAGAAATGTATCCATAAAGTCATATATGTTTTCAGTACTTTGGAATGTACTAAATATGCAATGCATACACTAAATCATGGAAATACTTAAAACATGATTTAAAATTAAAGATATAGGTTATTTGCTGTAATGTGCAATTAAATCATGGTTGCATGTAAAAGCTGTAAGACTTATTAAAATTTCTATATCATGAGCTGAAAATATTAATGTAAGTTGTAAAGAAGTAGAACAATGAGTCCCATATGCAAATCTAACGTTAAAGCTAAATAGGTTGTAATACTGTACTGAGGATCATGTATCAATACAAAGCATAAAAGCATGAACATGTAAAATAAAGCAAGACCAAGTAAAGCATTTACTGAAATGATCTATAAAACTAATTGGCTGAATAGCTGATAAACTGAACACTTGGTCATGCAAAGATAAGATTATATAACTTGAACACTTAACATAAATTATGGGAGATATCATGTAACTGACATACCCCAATCTAAGCAAATCAGGGTCCAACTAATAACCCTAGTTGGTAGGGTGTAGGCACCTTGCCAGGGGTACCATGTGGATCCATCAAAGTTGATGTCCCAAAGGAATAGGGTGTCTCCCTCGACTAGCAGTTGCCCTTAATAGATTGACAATCCTCAACTGAACAGAAGACCTATCAATACCTACACTAGCTACATAGTTCTAGAACTTAGGGACCACTACTAAAGGTCTCACCCTTGACTGGCATGAAATCCTACATCCCTAAATTCGTTCGATGCCTAATTCTACTCCCGACTGAACTGACACTGGTACTGATTAGAGTTAACAATAATTATAACTGATAATTGCTCAACATAAATATGATAATTTTAATATGGTGATAAAATCATTATCAGACTGACTTGTTGTATGAAATTGGAATCATGCATAAACATATAGGTATCAGGTGTTCATAACCCACCAGCACTGAATAATGCATTAAATAAAATCTTATCATTTAAAACATTATAAGGAAATTCATGATTTAGAGACCCAAAACATAGTTGATGAAATCCATGATTATGAGTATGGAAATATATTAAACTTAATAAGGACAACATGCTCGCATGGTTTAATTCATGACTTAATAAATTAACATGGTATCAATTTGACATGACATGGATGACTGAGATTATAAAACATCTAAGAGTATAATTAACATGGGGAAACAAAATGTCATGGTTCACGTTTAAAACTATTAGATGAAAATTGAGTATAATTCATACTTTTAATATCAAAATTTTATAAAAAGAAGAGGAAATGGTTTATACTTGAAAATAAGGGATTCTTGGGAATCAATGGTCAAAGGAATCCATTGATAAATATCCCAATACCTTAGTTGCTTGAATTATTGAAGAGAACTTGAAATTGAGACCTTGGAATGATGAATTTTTTGAAGAAGCTTTGGTTTTTGGTGTTCTTGATGATGAGAGATGTTTATATGTCATTAATTAATGATGAATGGGGAAAATAATAACCATCTTGTGTTTCAAATCATGAATTGGATGTTTAGGGAAGGGTAAAAGGACCAAATGCCCTTTTTAAATTTAACAAAACTGCTCAAAATTACACGATCTAGTGCCACAGAGGGTATTGCGAAGGCCAGCCTCCATGATAAGCTGCATATCACGGAGTCTAACCTCTGTGGTATGCTGCTTATGGCAGAGACTATCCTCCATGACACCCTGAAATTGCCAAGTCTTAGTACCTCCGTTGTCAGAAACAACCCTATCGTCTTCCAAAAATCTCAAAACTCTCCAGGATGACCCTTTTAACACTCCTAATCATATTTCAATTAATAAATCGATGTTTCAAACTCAGGAAAGCCAATAAAAAAATATTTGAAATCTTGGAGTGTTAAAATGCACATGATACTTGTCCTTAGTGTAAATTAACGACTTTGTGACCTCTAAACATATGATGAATAACTGGAAACTCATCTAGAATCTTGTGGGGTATTACAATATCTCTTTCTTAGGATCATTCATCCTTGAATAAAACTATCTGAGCTGAGATACTGGGAAGACTTAGATTATGTATTGAATACTTATGAGTTGAATTTTGATTAAAAACTGAATTAGAGACATGATGCAGAGACTGAACTGAATTTGAAATTTGCACGGATATGAATTAATTAACTCATGGAATTTTGGATAGTAAGACTAGATGGAAAGATGGAAAACTATTGGAGCTTATCCCTATGATTGCTAAACTGAATTGCTGCTATACGGACTAACTAATACTGAAAGTTTATGCTCAAATAGAGTATTTCTTCTACACTCTCTCTATGAAGTTCTAATAACATCGGGGAGCAAAGAATTTTAGGTATGATTTGAATAAGATATCTGAATAAGGAATGGCAACATAGCTACCACCCTATAATATGGAATATAGGCCTATAAAACATAAGCTAGGATAGAATTACTATGCATTATGCAATGAAACAACTAACTTTTAAGCTTAGCTAGACATCTCAAATACTGCATCAACTATGCTTTTCCTCTAAAATACTGCCCTTCATTTGACACCACTTATAATCTTCACATGGGAATTAATGACTCTATCTAGTAAAGTCTAAGCTAAACTAAATTCTCTCTCCATGTTCAAGCCTACTCAAAGTCACATGGTGCCACACATAACACCATAATACTAGTCTAGAGCATAAATTCAAATTTTAATGTGTTTTTCAGGGCTCTCATCTCAAGAATAAACTCCTTGGCACATCAACAACTTATTTCAACCTCTTACTAGGAATTCACTAATGCACAATGCATTCATCCACTTCTATACCAACATGAAATTCAAACCTATCATTATAACTACATATGACCTTCTAGGCAAATATCCTACCTAGGAATTTTCCATACTCTCTAATACCTCTTTCAATAGCAACTTTTGTGCACTCTACCAACGACGACACACCTAGAATTCTAAACTAACTATGATATATATCAAAAATCTTTACCTCAATCTTCCTCCACAATTATATCCTTAGATAAAACACACATACAATAATTTTTCCTATTTAGGAATATTTACTCTCTCCCATCTAAGAAATTGATCATCCATTTCCCTCATCACTATCTTGACATAAGGCAAAGTCACTGAAAAGTTAGAACATGAGATCCTGATGAATGAAAGAATACTATGCATAAGTTTGACACTTAACTAAGGCCTGATGAATAGAGTATAAATGGTATGGATTTATTAAAGTGATCTAATCTGAGGACATACATCATATAATGCAAATTTTTCACTAACTATCAAAGGTGTACAGTGAGTTTGGGGAACTGAGTATACCATAAAATATGAGTACATGAGTCATGATCTGCATGACTTGAGTTTTGGAGTTCATAATTCATTGAATATGATTTGTACTTCTAAGTGAATTAGAACTCAGAAGATTCTTGATCAGATGCTTGATTTGTTCCTAATGCCTTTCATGGATCAGATGCTTGATCGGTTGATGGGAAAAGGCTGGTATTGTTTCTTGGATAGTTATTCTGGTTAAAATTAGATTTCCATAGCCCTAGAGGATCAGGAGAAGAAAAAATTCACCTACCCATATGGTTCTTTTTCATTTAAGCGGATACCATTTGGATTATATAATGCACCTGCTACTTTTCGATGGTGCATGCTGTCTATTTTTTTAGATATTGTTGAAGACACCTTGTAGGTATTTATGGATAATTTTTCTATGGTAAGAGATTCATTTGAGTTGTGATGGGTAAATCTGAGTAGGGCCTTGCAGCCGTGTCAGGAGTTCAATCTTGTGCTTAATTAGGAGAAATGCCACTTCATGGTGAAGGAGGGCATTGTTCTCAGAGACAAAATTTCAGCAAAGGGGATTGAAGTTGATTGAGCTAAAGTTGAGGTTATAGAGAAGCTTCCACCTCCTATTTCGATGAAGGGGGCGCATAGTTTCCTTGGGCATGCTAGCTTCTATCGAAGGTTTATAAAGGATTTCTCAAAGATTGCAAAGCCCCTTTTCAAACTTTTGGAGAAGAAAGTTAAATTCTCTTTTGATGAGGATTGCTTGACGGCATTAAAACTCTAAATTAATAATAGCTTATAATTAACTATTATTAACAATAGCTTATAATTGATGTAATTTAATTGTTAATTATAAGCTATTATTAATTAGATTATCTCATTGTTATTTATTTGTTAAAAATGAGAAGACCATTTAAAAATACACAAGCTTTAAGAAAAATTAAAAGAATTTTAACTAGTTACTACCCAGAATATAAGAAGTTAAATAAAACAAAAGAACACCACCACAGATTAGCTTACTTAATTACCTTAATATCTAGCAATGAGGCAAAATTAATAATTCATTTAAAATCTAAAAGAATGAGATACATACCACCTAATTATGATAAAATCAGATTTCGGTATCCACTGAAATATTATAAATATTGTATAGATGAATAATATAACAAAATCAGAAAAATATAAAAAACTAAAACAAATAATATCTGAAAAACGAAAAGAATTAAAAAGAAGAAAAGAAAGACTACAATATAATATGATTGTTGGAGTATGTCAAAAATTAATAAAAGCACAAAAGGAAGAAATATCATATTTAGAGTCACAAATAGATAAGCTAGAATACATATATCAACATGATCTATACACTATTAAGTAGATAAAATGGACAAAGAAAAATTTATAATCGATGAAAAAACATATGAAAATCATGAAGGATTAAAAATAAGAATAGTATTTTCTAATTTAAGAAGAAGATATAAGAAAATAGGTGAACATTTATATTTAATGTTAGAAAAGGAAGAAATAAAATTAGAAGAAAAATTAACAACTAGGGTAAGAATAGCAAAAGAAAATGAAGAAATGGAGAGGAAAAAAGAAATAGATAAAATAAAACAACAGACTACAGAAGAAATACGAAAATAGAAGAAACTAAAAATAATAGGATTGCTGAATTAGAAAAAGAACTTCAAATGCTAAAAGAGCTGTATGAAAAAAAGATAGAAAGAAAAAAAAACAAAAGGATAAAGAACAAAAATTATTAATTGAGATAAATCAATTTAAAAAAAAAAGAGTAAATAAAAAATTAGAAATAAACAGATAATTATGGTTCGGAAGATAGTGAAACATATACAGAAATGTTAACAAATATAGAAAAACTAGAAATAAATGAAAAACAAAAAGTAATTAATAAAGAAAACTTAGAAAATACAAATATAGAAATAAACACTCTTGATAAAAAGAAAGATGAAAATATAATACCTAGTACATTAGAAATAAGAAAACCTACTTATTATTATAAAAATAAGTTTAAAAAATATAACCAAAAGGATGAATACAACAAACGGACACCTAAACAAATAATTTAAAAAATTTTAACTTCTTAGACTTAGACTGTGTAATAGATGTAGATAAAACGATACAATTATGTATAGGATATATAACAAAATAATTATTAGACAATGGTATAAATACAATAGATACACCAGAATATATAGAAAAAACACTAATAGGAACAACAAAATTATGGTTTCTAAATTTAACAGAAAATAGTAAAAAGATATTAAGAAATGATTAAGAAACAGAAGGAACAACAGTAACTAAACTAACACCTATAGACATATTTAAAAAATATGAAATGGCTATAAGAGATGAATTTAGCAGTATGTCAACAGAAGAAGAAGAACAAAACAAAGAAAATGATACTAATAGGAATTTAATGTTAAAACTAGCAATATGTAATATGTGCTATATAGATGAATATACGTGTGGATTTAAAGAATACTACTATAAGGGAGCATATAATATAGGAGAAAGTAAAGAAGTGAGAAGATTATATTTTAGTAAATTACCCAAACCATTTAGTTTAAAAGTAATAAAGAGTTGGGATGAAGCAAACATAATAGATACTCTAGGAGCAAGGTAATAGGAATATATGTGAAAAATACAGAGAAGAAATAAAAATGGAAAAAACATTAATAAGAAATTTAGCATGTTGTAAGGATAAAATAACACCTCAATTTGAATGTGAAGAAAAATATTATAAGAAAAGAAAAAGACATAAGAAATATAAGAAATACAAGAGATCAAAATATAAGTATAAGAAACCAAGAAAAAAATATTATGTAAAAAATTATAAATATAAAAGGCCATATAGGAGAAAGAAATCTATAAAAGAATGTACTTGTTATAATTGTGGCAAACTAGGACATTTAGCTAGAGATTGTAAAATGCCTAAAGACCCAAAAAACAAACAAATATCAGAAATAAAGATAGAAAATGTTGAATATATGCAAATAGATTATATAGATTACGAATTAGAAAGTAAAGATAGTATATATGAAATTTCAGAAAATGAAACAGATAATGAAAGAGATAGTGAACTAGATGAATCAAATGACTGAAGACGATATAAAAATAATAACAAAGGAAGAATACTTAAATGAAGAAGGAACAAATCACAAAATAATATTTGATAATAATATATTTGTTGAAATAAAAGGAAAAGAATTAGATTTAAGTTTATAAAAAAAATTTAAAATACCAACAATAAAAAACGTATTTAGTAGACGAAAAGAAGAATAGTACATAGTAAGCCAAAAAGAACATGTAATAGACTGTAGATATGCAAAAGGTAGAGCTAGTATACCACTAGTAACAAAAAGAATAATTAATAAAGAAATAAATGATATAAAAAGTAAAGATCCAATTAAATATGTACACCTTGGAGGAATAAAGATATTAATAAAAACATGTTTTAGAGAAAGAATAGATACACCAATAGAATTATATTTAGAAGATGATAGAATTATAAAACCTATAGAAAAAAGTATAATAACCGCCACAAGAGAAAATTTAATAAACCAAAAATTTAAATTTCTAATAAGTGCGAATTATTTAGTGACAGTAACGGATAAAAAATAGATAAATCATTAGTATTATATTAGAAAATATCAGAAATAGAACTAACCCCAGGAAATAAAATATTTACAACAAGATGTAAAAATCTATATGTATTAACAACAAAATATAAAATAACGAGAAAAAATAAAATTGATAAAATACAAATAGAAAGTCCTTTTGAACAATTTGTAAAAACAATTAATAACAATGATTATAGTTATAAAGACATGGATATAGAAGAAGATTTGGAAATAATAAATGATAGAATAAGTACAACAAAAAGAATAGCTTTCGAAAAACCAAAATCATCAAAAAGAACAAATTATGAAATAACTTCAAAAGTTAATTTAACTCAATATTATATAACGGGAACAATAAATGCAAAAAAATATTTAATACTTCTAAATACAGGACAAGAAGAAAACCATATAGCAAAATACATAGTGAAAAATGAAGGAAAAAAATCTAATAGTAATATATGCCCAGATCTACCAAGAAGTTTAATAACTACTAAAGATACAACAAAAAAGGAAATAATAATAGGAGTTAGAAAAATAAAAATAGAATTTGAAATAAAGAAAGATATGCAAAAAGCAGACATAATATTAAGAATAAAATGGTTAGAACAAGTAAAACCCTACAATATGAACATACACAAATTACCATAACCTATAATAGAGAAATTATTAATAAAAAGAGTTTTGACAAGATATGAAAATATATGTACTTATGAAAATAATAGTAGAAAGATATTATAATAGATATTATACACCTATGATAGGTACATGAGCAGAAACCAACTTATGTAGATATAATTGTTTACTAGAAAACAAATGGGATAAACTAAAAACACCAATAGTTGTAAAATGATTTAATAATGAAGAAAGCTTAATTACCTATAAAGCTAGAAATGTAAAAATACAAGTCTGGGATAAGATATTAACAATAGAAGAGACCTCTAATTATGAACTAACATCAAACGATATGCTTTTAGGAATGCCGTTTTTTGATAAAATATACCCACATATAATAACTAAAACACATTGGTGGTTTACAATACCATGTAAACAAAAGGTAAGAGCAAAAGGAGTTATTAATAAAATAAGAAAGAAAACTGATTAGATAAAAGGAAGTGAAAAAAATCACACAAAAATTAAAAAATATAAAAAATACTGAAGTCACAAGAGAACTGGTTATATTTTCAATAAATTAAGAAGAAATAACTATATTTTCAATAGATAAGGTAGAAATAATAAAGAAAAAATTAAGAGAACTATACAGTGAAGATCCATTAAAAGGATGGGAAAAACATAAAACTACTGTAAAAATTGAGCTAATAGATAAAAATAGTATAATAACCCAAAAACCGATCACATATAACTTTGATGATTTAATAGAATTTAAAATGCATATAGGTGAATTATTAGAAAAATAATACATACAAAAAAGCAATAGTAAACATAATAGTCCAAAATTTATAGTAAATAAACACAGTGAACAAAAAAGATGAAAATGTAGCATGGTTATTGATTATAGAAATCTAAATGCAAAAACTATGACATATAATTATCCAATACCAAATAAGATATTAAAAATAAGGCAAATACAAGGATATAATTACTTTAGCAAATTTGACTATAAATCAGGATTTTACCACCTAAAGTTAGAAGAAGATTCTAAAAACTTAACTGCGTTTATGGTACCACAAGAATTTTATGAATGGAATGTGTTACCATTTGGATATAAAAATGCACTAGGTAGATACCAACACTTTATGGATAGTTATTTTAAACAACTACCTAATTGTATAGTATACATAGATGATATACTATTATATACAAAAACTAAAGAGGAATATTTAAAATTACTAGAATAATTTGCAGGTATAATAAAAAATTTAGGAATAAGTTTAAGAGAAAAGAAAGCTAAAATTATGAAAAATCAGATAGAGTTTTTCGGAATACAAATAGATAAAAGTGGAGTAAAAATGCAACAACATATAGTACAAAAAATAATAAATTCAAAAGAAGAATTAGATACAACAAAAATTATAATCATTTTTAGGATTAGTAAACCAAGTAAGAGAATATATACCAAAATTAGCAGAAAACCTAAAGCCATTACAGAAAAAATTTAAAAAGGATGTAGAGTATAATTACAATGAAGAAGATAAAAATAAGTTCAGAAAATAGAAACACTTTGTAAAGAATTACCAAAATTACAATTTCCAAATGAAAATAAAATATTTTCATATATAGTAGAAGAAGATGCATGTGAATATAATTATGGAGGAATACTTAAATATAGATATGAAGAAGAAAAATTAGAACACCATTGTAGATACTACTTAGGTACGTTTAATGAAACAGAAATAAATAGAAAAGAATTATGCTCATTTTATAAATGTTGTTTAGCATTTGAGCCATATAATGTATATAACAAGTTTATTGTACGAATAGATAATACACATGTACGTTGGTGGTTAACAAAGAAAATACAAAATTCAGTTATAACGAAAGAAATTTTAAATATAATAAATTTTACATTTACAATTGAAGTAATCAGTACTAACAAAAATTTTATTGCAGATTACATATCAAGACAAAGCTACATAGACTGATATAATAGAAGATGATACTTTAGAAAAGATACTTAAAACACTAGCTACACTTTCACTGAAAGTGGACAGTATAGGTAATGAAATCGAAAAGCTAAAGACTAATGAAGTTAAACTGAAGTATAAAGCTATGAATCAGATAACTCAGCAGTGTGCAGAGTTATGTCGATCGGAAGACAATAAAATTCCAAAGCTAAAAGGAGACGTTGGGACACTCCATAAAACCCATAACATTTATCAATCTACAACTGCAAGTACAAGCAAATGAGTTAGTGGATTAAGATATCAGAATATGAACATGAACAAGATATTTGAAAAATCATTTATACCAGAAACACAAAAAGACCCTTTGTTCATACTCCCACAAACTACCACATATCGAGAAAGTTTAAACCAAGATAGAAAATCCTATAACCATATAACTCGAACATACATAGAAAACATCCACAAAATACAGACTTACCTAAACCTTAAACTCAAAGCCACAAATATCTAAGAACCAAACACAAACTATTAAACCCAAAAATTACAAGGTTACAACAAGTTAATCTCACTACCAAAAACCAACCCAAGCTTAGTTAAAACTTGTTTCAATTATGGATTATTAAATACCATATATACCCAAGAAGGAGATGAACTAACAGCTATACCAGAATTATATAGAGCATTCTCCACCTATAAGAAAATAACTAAAGGAAATCTATTGTTTAGAAAGTTTTATACTGCACCAGCAGAGATATTACAAGAAAAAATTAAACCAGTTATACAAGTTGTAAAAATAGGATTAACCAGAGATATGATTATACCAGAAAATATTGTTCTACAAGCAGAGATACCTAAAGTTGAGATACCTAATTTTTATGGAAATAAACAAATTATTAGAATATCTTCAATTGTTCAAGAACTAGCAAATAACTACCTAAATGGGAACCCAATATGGAGTTATTATTCAAGAGATCATCAGATGATTTATTCAAATTCAAGGGAGCTACAACAGTCAGATAAGGAAGAAGATAGACAATGGATTTTGACACTACTCAATCCAGAAAAACAACCAACTACAAGAGAAATTAAGAAGAAATTTATTTCAGAAGAAGTATTAAGAAGATATTGCAAAATGATAGGACACAAATATCCAGAACCCCTATGCTCAAAATGCAATAGTGAAAATAACGTGATTCTAGAAGTTCTGCTAGAATGACAGAAGATAAAAATGAAGAAGGACAACTGAAAGATACATGACAAAAGATAAAAAGAAACATGGACCGATGGAAAAATAAAGACAAAAAGAAAAAAACATTACAGCTAAGAAAGCGACATATGACTTAACAAACTAAGTTTTTAACATACGTAAATATAACATTATGTAGCATTGTAGCCTTTTGACTTTTTGTAAAGATTACCATTATTGTATAGCTGAGTCTTTATTATTTTTGTCTTTTATAGGATAGGATTTCTTACTTTCATTCCTTTTAGGACAAAAGTAAAGTTAGGATATTATTAGTTTATTATTTTCTTGACGGATGTAAAGTGAATAGTATAAATAGTTCACACGTTTTAATCTTTTAGGATTATAAATATGTAAGTCATGAGGCGATCTAAGGTAAGACTTTCATGTGTCGAAAGCAAGCCTTCTCTCTTGTACAAAGAAAAGTTTGAATATTTAATAAAAACAAATATATTTCTAAGGAAAAGCTATGGATGAGCAAAGCACAGATTTATCAAATCTACCAGAACTGGTATTTTTATTTATAATTATGAATTGCTAAATTCATAAATTCCCGACAATTATGATATAATAAAATAAGCTCATATTAGTTACTTTATAATAGAATTATTCAAAGAATAGCATGTTAAGAAGTTTATTAGCAAAGTGGAAAAGTAAAAAAATTCTCAAGAACTATGTCATCCTAAAGGTGAAATCTGTGAGGCAAAGAAGCCATGATAGGGGAGTAACCAGAGTAGAGGCTTGTTTAGGGAAAAAATATCCAGATTACCATGGTAATAGTGACCGAAGAACATGTCATTTAAGAATAATCTAGTATATAGTGATCTAAGATGATCATATTTTATTATGTTTATGGTTGGAAGAAATATTTTGAAAATAGCATCCTATGGAATAAAATGACTACCTACTTATCAGATGAGATGATAGATAAATTTAAGATACTTGTTTTGTATGTACTTAAGGATATAGAAATAGTAGATATAAGGAAAATTATATACGAAAAGGTATTTCATTTTAATGAAGAGTTATTAAGTTCTATAGAAAACTTATACTTATATAATGATAGCTACTGCTCATATTCAGATAGTTATTATTCAGATGGATATTATACAAATTAAAAAAGTTAGAATATATAAGAAGAATTAGAGAAAAACAAAGTTGGCTATATGAAGAAATTAATAATAGAAACCAGCTTAGTAGTGTTTCAGCTTATTTCTAGGTTTGACCTTTTACCATAACTTACTTATATTATCTTGTATCTTATCATATTTATATCATAATTTAGCTTAATTGTCCGATGATGCCTACTGAGTACCCATGGTTTTGGTACTTATACTACACTTCTTTACTTCTTGGTGTAGACCCGAGTACTAGTACTTATTGTTGATATGACATTCATACTGGGTTGATTTCAGAGATTGGGTGAGCTCTTGTAGTTGGTGTTGCCCTTTTTCCTTCTATTATCCATATCTAGTTTTTTATTTTTCGAGACAGATTGTACTTGATAGTTTTAGTATTATGTTTAATTTGTAGTAGCTCTGAACTAACATTATTAGGTTGTGGGATGACTATTGAGTTTTTATATATCTATTAGCCTATTATTGTTACGACCCAAAAACCATAGGTTATGATGACACTTGTCGCAGAAAGCCTTGACAAGTAAGCCTATTACCCAAAAAGATATAAAATGAGAAAGTCAATATCAAACCAAGGCAAGACCCCAAGAACGGAGTCGAACCATAGATATATTGTGTAATAGTGTAAGAACTAACTAGTACAACTCGAGGTGAAAAATACATAAGATATCCAAATAGATACAAAATTCTATCTCTGAATACAAGTAAGACATAGTCTAGATAAGAAAAGGCAAAAGTCAACTTTGGATGCATATATCAATCGCTACCTCGAATGGGCTCCAAATATTACTGGAATCAACTATTCATGCAGTGCACTCATAACTAGATCAACACCGAAAGGGTGCTATGAGGATGAGTACGGTCCACGTGTACCTCATAGGTATCATAGGCCGATTGAATAAAGTAGAAAATAAAGTTTATAAACACTAACTATTGGCACGTCACCTACAATTAGAAAATGTCCCAAATGGTAGTATAAACAGTCTCCACTTACAATTATACTATAAACATAAAAAAAAAATACGGGGAGGGAAAGAAGGAAAAGTACATGCATACATCAAATAAAAGTACAGGAAGGTAGAAAATATGGACAGATATCAAGTCTAAGACAAAAAATACAATCACAGTGTACACACAAAGTATGAAGTGAAATAAAGATGATGATGATGATGTGATGCACAAAGTTGTAGCACAACCTCCGTATACACCTACGGATCTAAAGCTTCAAAATATAAGACCCATGGGGTTTCGTAAAACTGTATACAACCAATATCCATATCTCCTCTAAGGCATATACATCGATAGAAGGCTTTAAAGATGTCATATTTTCTATCAGAAAAACCAGTATTTCTAGTGTTTCCATAGTGATACTAGTTTTTCATGAATGGATAACCAACAAAAATGAGAGTATCCAAAAATCCAACCAATATACCAACCACGTGAGCCGAAAATCCAATCAAATCAACCAACCATCCATGATCCAATATAATCCAAAGAAACAATCAAGTGAAATATGCAAGGAAATGTCATTGATACCATAGGATTTTTAAAAAATCTAAGCTTTTTCCAATCAAAAAGAGTGTAAACAAAAATACATTTATCAATACCAAGCCAACAACATCATAAAAGACCTCACACGGTCACACATAGCAAATAATGTCTCAGACCACCAAATATTATTCACATAGGCCCCTACACGGGCATATAAATCACTTAACACATTTTTCATGATACAACCCCATACCCATAATATGTTTTTACATCATTATTAACTACCCAGTCTAGTCTAAAGAAAGTTAAGCCATAACCTACCTCAATATTGAAAATCGATCCCAAAGGCATCAATTAGGAGCTATACCCTCAGGAACAGACCCGGAATCACCTAAAATACACAAATATAGAATCTACGGAATAAAAGAAAGTCATTGATACCTATATTGGCCACTTTTGAATTGGGGTCAAAATAGATCCGCAAAATGGATTTTCTAAAAAGAAGAGTAAAACTAGAATTTTTTTTCAAAAATATATTTTTCATGATTAAAGTAACTCAAAGAAGAAAATACAAGTGAAAATGGGCTGAAATTGGGGTTTAAATCAAAGAAATAAATTTTTTTCCCCTTTCGAGCCAAAATCCCCAAATTCACTCTGAATCCAAGTTTTAACGAAGTTTAGATGATAAAAATGGAAAAAAGTAATTGAAATAAGGATTTGGAGCTTACCCAATCTTAAGAATGGTAGAATTGCTCAAAAACTTGAAACCTCAAGCTCCAAGTATTAGAAATAGAGAAGAAAAGGAGAAAGGATTATATATACCAAGGGTCATCGGTGCTGCTAATGTGGGCAAGTGTATGCTTTAGCGGTCACAACTAAATTGGTCAAGTACCACTTTAGTGGTACCAGGATAAAGCAACCAGTTCGCTAAAGTGGAAAAGGGCCGGCTTGGAGCCCTACGCTAAAGTGGATACGGGATGCTAAAGTGATCATCCCCACTAGTATCCAACTGCTTAAGCGACCAAATATCCTTTTAGCACCTTCTACTAAAGTGGCCAAAGTTGTGCTTTAGCGGTTGCACCAGCTGAGGTGAACCAGTTAGAGACTTAGAGAATTTTAAATCTCTGCGGACCCCTCCAGATTCATCCCAAATCTTGAGAAAACAAATAAACTATGCTTGCCTATCAAATTTGATGCTTTGAATTCAATGACGATATCAGATTTTTGAAAAAAACATCATTTTCATTGAATTGACCCCCGAAACCTAATTTTACAAGTTTCTAAATCGAGGGTTCAAATGAGATATAAAATCCATAGAACTAAACCAACCATGTTACCAACCTAAAATATACATTTTAGACCTATTGTCATAGTCCATTTTTCCATTCGACGCACAAATTAATAAATACTGACCAAAGTTAACTATAAAGCTTTTTAAGCCATCAAAACAACATTTCCACATGTCACGCAGAAATGTATTAGGAACTGTGGGAACTGTGCCATACTTCCCAACACCCCAGAAATATTACAATCTAATCAGAGGAGAGTTAAAATGGTCAAATCACATACTAACACATACTTTACACAAAACACCAAAAATCAGGTCATTACATTATCCACCATTAAGAATCTAGTTCGTCATCGAGCTAAGGGCAATAGAAAATACCTGAATCAGCGAAAAGCTGAGGATAAATCATGTCTGACTCAACCTCCTAAGTAGACTCATCTATAGGTCGATGTCGCCACTGTACCTTAAACACGCGAATAACTCATGAACATAATCATCTAACATCTCTGGATAGGATGGAGACTGGCTCTTCAATAAAAGATAATTATTCATCTAGCTGAACCGAGTCTCAATGAATGACATGAGACTCATTTAGAATATAACTCCTGAGTATGAAAACATGAAAAATTGGAAGAACAACTAATAAATCAGGAGGCAAAGCCAACTCATCAGCCACTTAACCAATAGTTCGAAGGATCTCAAAAGGTCCAATATACCTAAGGTTAAGCTTACTCCTCTTCCCAAACCTCAATACACCCTTTATGGGAAACACTCAAAAAAAGACACGATCACCAACATTGAATCTTAAGGCACAAAACCTATAATCCACATAGCACTTCTACCTACTCTGAGCTGCTTGAAGTCTATCCTGAAAGATCCAAACTCTATCAAAATACTCATGAAGTAAGTTGGTACCTTGAGGTTTAACCATAAGATCATTGAACCAACTAATTGGAGAGTGATAATGCCCTCCATACAAAGCCTCGAAAGGATCTATATCAATGTTGGAATAATAGCTATTATTATATGCAAACTCCACCAAGTCTAGGTATTAGTTCCATTGGCCCCCAAAGTCTATCACACAAATGCAAAGCATATACTCTAAAACCAATATAGTCTAGTCTGACTGACAATAGGTTTGGAGGTAAAACACCATGCTAAGATCAACATGAGCACCCAACTCCTCCCAAAACTTCTTCCAAAAGTGAGATGTACACACTGGACCTTAATTCGAGATGATAGACACTGGCACCCCATGAAGATGAACTATCTCATGGATATAGATAGAGGCCAACCTTTTAACACTGAAGGAAACCTGAACTGGAATAAAGTAAGCAGATTTACTCAATCAATCCACAATGACCCAAACATTATTAGAACCACAAGAAGTATGAGGGAACCCAGTCATAAAGTCCTTTGTGATCCATTCCCATTTCAACTCGAGAATGGGAAACCTCTGAAGTAATCCACTAGGTCTCAAATGCTCAACCTCCACTTGCTGGAAACATAAGCAATGAGCTAAAAAATCTGCTACTTCTTTCCACAAACCACCCCACCAGTAATGCCGCCTCAAATCAAAATACATCTTAGTCACTCTCGGATGGATGAAATATCTCAAACAATGAGCCTCCTCCAAAATCAATATAATCCAATCACCCACTCTCATCAAGACACAATCTGGATCAAACGAGGCTTCCTTAGCGTCGCCACTCAACATCTTATGTCGAATCACTCTCATCCCAACATCATCAAACCAATGAGCCCAAATCTATTCCATTAAAGAAGATCTAGCCTCCACAAATCCTAAAACATTCCCATGCATTGAAATATCAAGCTTAATCATCTGGTTAGCTAAATAATGAACCTCTAGGGCGAAATGCCTCTTGTGGATCCAATGATATGTCAAGCTGCCCATACTAGTCAACATTTAGCTCAAGCTAGCTACAACCACATTAGCTTGTGTAGATGATAAAGAATAGTCAAGTCATAATCCATAAGAAACTCAAGCCAATGATGCTACCTCATATTAAGACTCATTGGGTGAAAAAATACTGAAGGCTATGATGATCCTAGAAAATCTCACAATGGACTCCTTACAAGTAGTGTCTCCATAACTTTGAAGGAAAAATAATTGCACACAATATCAAATCATAGGCAGGGTAACTCCTCTCATGGGGATTAAACTAATAACAAAACATAAGAAATCACCTTACTCTTATACATCAACACAACACCTAACCCAACACTAAAAGCATCACAAAAAATTATAAAACCCATGCCTTACTTGGGAAAAGTCAAGAAAGGAGTTGAAGTCAACAAATCCTTGAGCTTTTGACAGCTCGCCTCACAATCATCGAACAGCTGAACAAAAATTTTTTTCTTTGTCAACTTGGTCAATAGAGTTGCGATTGATGACAAACCCTTACCAAAACACTGTTAGTAACCTGCTAAACCAACAAAACTCTAAATCTTGATAGGAAAAGTAGGTCTAGCCCAATCATGAACCAGTGTAATTTTTGTCGAATTGATCATAATACTATTCTTGGTCACTAAATAACCGAAGAAAGAGACAGACGATAACCAAAATTCACATTTAGGGAACTTATCATACAATTTCTCATCTCTCAATATCTAGAGCACAATCCACAAATGCTCCTCGTGATCAACCTCACTCTTGGAATAAACTACAATATCATATATAAATATTATAACAAAGGTGCCAAGATATGATTGAAACACCTAGGTCATCAACTCTATAAATGTGGTTAGGGCATCGGTCAACCAAAAATTCTTGACCAAGAACTGACAATGACCGTATCAAGTCTGAAATGCTCTCTTCAAAACATCAAATTCTTTAATCCTTAATGGGTGATACCCGAAACTCAAATTAATCTTTAAAAACACTGAAGCAACCTGAAGCTGATCGAATAAATCATTAATATGAAGAAAATGATACTTATTCTTAACCGCCACCTTGTTCAATTACCAATAATCAATACACATCCACGTATACCCATCCTTTTTCTTCACAAACAAGACAAGTGCACCCTAAGGTGAAATAATAGGTCGAATAAATCCCTTATCCAACAACTCCTATAACTGATCCTTTAGTTCCTTCAACTCTACTGGTTCTATCTCATAAGAAGGAAAAAAAACATCAACAATAAAGTTAATATCATGATTTGGAAGCATACCACGCAAATCCATGAGGAAAACATCCATAAACTCATGAACAATATGAATAGCATCCAAAAAAGGAGGTAAAACAAAACTAGTATAGCGAATATGAGCCAAATAAGATAACTATCCCCTATCAACCAAATGATGAGCATAAAGGAAAGATATAGCTCTCTTTGTTCTCGAATAAAGCACAACCTTCCAAGCTATCTTTAGCGCACCGCACTGAGCTAAAGTCATGCTCTTAGCATAATAATCTAGAAAACTGTGATAGGAGCTAACCAATCCATACCCAAGATCACATCAAAATCTACCATATCTAGTATAATCAGATCTACCTAGGTCTCACTCCTAACAAAATTCACAAAAAAATATTAGTACACCTGATCTACTACTTAAGAGTCTCTTACAGAATTAGATACATGAATAGGCACGTAAAGAGGCTCATAAGTAAAATTAAAACCCAAAGCAAAGTATGCAGACACATAGGAGAAAGTAAATGCTAGATCAAATAACATAACTGCAGATCTAAAACAAACAAAGAGAATACTTGTGATGATGGCATTGGAGGCCTTTACCTTTTTCCTGGCAGGTATAGCATTGCACTGACCACGTCTACTACTTGGATAAGTAGCCTCACGACCACCACGATGCCATTACCTCTATCCCGTGCACCTCTCATAGAAACTATACCTCTAGAAGACAATATAGTAATAACTCTAAAACTTATCATAATAATCCATCAAGAACTCATAGGCATCATTGTCTATAACACCACCAAATCTAGAGGGACCCAAATGAGTGAATCTCTCAAATCTCTTCTAATTCTTAAAACACATAGCTATACTCACAATAATAGAAGGTATAGTAAATCTGGTTAGCTAAGAATCCATATGAGGAGGCATAATAGAAGAAGAATGAACTCTAAATATCAAAAACCATACTCAGGTACAGGCATTAAAGAACAAATCACACTCAGAGTCTATAGAGTACCATAAGCAGGTATTGGTATAATAGAAGGATCTATACTCGAAATAAGAGAAACACTATGAGCAGACTGTAGCACAAGAAGGGGTAAAACACTAAAATATGGAGGAACACTAGGTGAACTCAAAGGAGCACCCTCCAACCAAGTCAACAAGCAAATCAATAACCCCTCAAAAGTGAGGTAGAAGCACTTGATGGAACCAAAGTAGGACCTATATATCCAACATAAACATCATGTGGCTTAGGAGAGAGTTGATGTCATCCAAAACTACACCTCCAATGAAATATACGATAGTCAATGTCAAATATAGTAACCCAACTTGGCTGTGGTCGATATCACAATAAATAGGTCAAATTCATATCTTAAACTTACTGAAGTATCTGAAAGTGTGGAAAAGTAAATTGGAGTTTGTAGTAATCCATAAAATAAGCCAATTGATAATTATTTTGGTTGTAGATAATGTAAAATGAACACTAGAACTGTGTTACCCCTAACTTCCTAACTCTATAAGTTTCTTGTGTTCCACCCAGCTATCTCACATGCAAAATTTAAAATGCTAGGTATTACCAACTATCTTATGGACTTGTAGGCAAATCAAACCCTTTACCTTATGAGTCTTAGGGGGTTGCCTTACTATTACTGTCCTTAGATTCCTGATTAACTTGCACCTTGTGGGTCTCAAGTTATTAGACAAGGGTTGATAGCCTCAAATCACTGACGTAATTCCTATTTCCCAATCTTAACCACTATTATGAAGACGATATCGAATATAGGCTAGGCCTTAGAATTGGCCACCACTAAGGAAATAATAAACTTGAAGGAAATCATAATACACATGTAAATGTTAATCTAGTTGAATCTCATAATTACCCTACTTTCTTTATCCACCAAGGTTCCCATAACCCTAGTTAAGGAAGTTAACATCTCATGGTTATGCAACATTCCATGGAATTTGATCAAGAAAGCATTGTATTAATTTCTCAAGTATGAAAGATTAAATTTGAGACATCGAGTAGGACAAATATTGGGAATTTTAGTAACTAAGCCTCTTTGACACTATAATTACTTTTCAAGGTCCACTTCTTAATCACTTTTATTTTATTCAATCCTTATTTCTCTACTTTTATACTTTTCTTGCACATTCAGGTTGGATGTGGTTTTTTTCTTTCTTTTTCTTTTTATTTTTAATTTTCTTTCCTTATTTTAATTCTCTTTTCTTTTTTTTTCTCACTTTTTCTATCACACCCGACCCTACTTTCTTTCCTCTTATTCACACTTTTTCTTTATACCTACTTTAAATCACACACCCTATGATAGCCACCATTGACTTAGGAGGTGCACATGTCCAAAGAGGACCAAGGCTAAACAAGGTCATTATGAGGAAAATATGAAGGTGAAATTGTGTAAAAAAGAAAATAGGTCTTTAGCCTCAAATTTGGGATCAAGTTATTCTAATTCTCATTTTGGCAGGTCATTTTAGGCTACAAGTGGACTATTTTGAAAAATAGCCTATGATCATTTCCTAATCGACTATCCTACAACCAAGGCAAGACTAACCATGCAAGTTCTAGATTTTCCAAACATAGGAAACTAAGTTGCATCTCACATACACTTGGAACAAGGTTATATCACACACTACTACCAACCTGGTTTATGCAAATGTTAGTTACAGTTATCATATACCTAATCCTATTGCCATAACTAGATTCACAGTGGTCATATATATCTCTATCACACATAGTTGAAAACAAATGTTTTTGAGTGGTATCTCAATTAAAGCACAATTAAACATAGCATATCAACTGTCATAGATACTTATCTTTCCTAGTTAAACAAAAGCACAAAACTATACACAACAAAACAAAACATAACAAAACACAACACTAAACTATTTTATCCTAGACATGATGGTTCTATAACCATACAATAGCTGATAGGAAAACAATCATGATAACAAAAACCAACGATGGCATGGTAGACCCCCACACCCAACTAAGAAACTATGCACTATCCTAATGCATCTAAAATGTAAAAACCAGGGGTAAAGAAATACCTAGACACTAAGGCACTAACTCATGTAGTATCAGTATAAGAGGGCCTCAGAATAGGACCCACTCTTATCAGTAGTGGGCTTGGTGGTGTTTAATCTTTTTAAATAAATAGTGTTATCAGTGGCGGTTGCTGCTCTCAATAATTCCTGTGGTATGAGAGAAGAGATCCCAATCAACTCAGTTGTATCTACAACCATTGCATCAGCAACTCGAGAGCTACCAGCTCCCACCGCTATCTCACAGAACTTACCAGCTCCCATCTCTATCTCACAGAACCTCGTCAAATGGTCCAGCTCATCTTAAATACTAGCTACCTTAGTAGCCTCAACATCTTCTTTCTCACTTTTCTTACTTTTGTTCATTTTTTCCTTAGGCATTCACTTTCCTTAATTCTAGTAGTAGTGTCTGATCCTCTATCAACCCATATATCAGGAATCTCTTTCTAAACCATCTCCTCGATAATGGGAATCAATAAGAAGGGTCGAGTATACATATTTTCTATGGCATCCTGGAGTGCATCCAGGTCCTCATGTATTCCCTTCATATTTGGGACTATACACTTGCCAGCTTCTGGCTTATCCACTTTTTAAACCCATCAAATCAAGTCCACTTGCTCCCTATCTCACCTCTAATCTCTTTTTACACCCATAGCTTAACCCCACTCTCTATATTTTTCTCTTTTTTCTAAATAGTGCTTCGTATTTTTAGTACCTCATTCAGGAATATTTTCATTACTGAGATAGTGGCCATCCTAAAAGTTAATGGTCTAGCCATAAAAGGTGGATTCGGATTCTAGAAGGTACTTGTTGCTCTAAGAAATAGGTTTGGACTAAGCAGTCTCAGTGGGGATTTTACCAAGATTGGTTAATCCCTTGACTATCAATCCCATGCCTTCCATCCAAGAATGCCTCTCCTAGTAAAGTGGCCCCCTCCTTAACTACCTTGGAGGTAGGGTTCATGAAATTTGAGAGGGGGGTGAATTGAAAATTTTCTTTGAGTCCACTATTAATTCCTACCAGTCAATGCTCCTACAGATCAGTGCACTTTACAAAATAGATTAGGTTTGATGTAACCAAGAAAGTAAATAATCAAATGTAAAGTAAAGACACAGAGATTTATCCTAGTTTGGAACACCAGTATGGTGACTACTTCTAGTCCCCCTTGGGTTTTAATGATTCCTTAGATTGTTCAATGTTAGGATCAAGTACAATGACGGGAAACGAGTTTCAAAAACTTATTTTGTTCTTCAGATCTTTTGACACATCTGTATTTTATGTTACAAAGTTGACTCAATCCTAATCTTTACACAACAATTGTAAACTAACATTTACAAAGCTTCGTGAGACTAATATTGAGACACTACAAGATTCTTCTTGAAGTTGCATAACTCTTTTCCATATTTAGTCTTCTTCTTTCTTAGTCTCTGGCTGCTACTTTTCATAAAAAAAACCCAAGAGATTTCTTCTCAATCAAGGATTTTAATTAATTCCTTGATTGAGGAATGTAGTCGTATGATATGTCCATATTAGATATGTCCATATATGACTTTTACTTACGTCCATATCAGATATTTTCATGATTTTTTTCTTTTTTTTCGTTCTTTGTAGTGATTGATGCTCTTCCAAGTTTGTTTATGATCTTTTATTCGTTTTACTTTATTTTCATTGATCTGATCAAATGCATTTCTGGGATCGAGATTTTCCTTTTGATTACTTTTGTTTTGATTGATTTGATTGGAAGTCGTGGATCTTGATTTGATGTCAATCTATTCCTAGATTCGGCTTCCTTATTTTTCTTTATTTAGTAGTCTTCCAAAATCCTACAAAGATCCAGCCATTAGTTTTTATTATTATAATATAAACTTAGAAGGCTAATAATCTCCCTCTTTTGATAATGACAAATGAGTGTAAACATCTGTTGACTTCCCTGTCTGTTATCTTGCTCCCCCTGACTCATATACATATCTTGAGTATTGGTCGACAATATTTTATCATTAGTCAACTTAACCCCCCTGGCTGGTAGGTATTTCTTGAGTTTCTAATATTCTTATCTTTCTCCCCCTATTGGTATAATAAAAAAAATAGTAGACAAGAAACAGATATATATAATCTATTAACAAGGTATAGCAAAATAGTGGAGCAGATAATGTGTAACATATCATCTTATAATCCATCAATACAAGGGACAGGACCCTCATTTGAATAGAATGCAAAAATGTCATCATTGTTCACCGCTTCTTAAGAAAGTAGGTCAGAGTATTATGCATGTTATGATAGAAGGTGTCATATGATTTTTCAGTATTTTTAAAGAAAGAGGAATACGAATTTTGGACAGAGATAGCGAGATCATTATTTAAGGAGTGGGATTGGTTCTAGAGGGAATCCATTTATGTGAACATTAGAGTGAGCAATTTTATACCTTCCTGTTTGAACCCATCAAGAGCCAACCTAAACATGCCTACGTCATTGCTGGTACTTTTCCCAAGGTATAGAAGTTGAGAAGTTGACTATTTCAATAGTGCAACACTATTCTCGATCGCCTTAAATCAATCCTTAATCTCCTCTAGGTCTTTTAAAATAGGCATCATAGGGTTAGACATAAATTTTTTTAACTTAGAAAGTTCCAACCTTGCCCAGTAGAATCCTTCTTGCAACATTAATTTTATACGAGTACATACCCCATACTTTCAATCATCTTAGAATTATAAGTGGAAACAACCTCAACTGGGGTGTAACCAGATAGATCAATAGAGTAATATTGAAGAATCTGCATAATGAAGAAGCCATATAGTAAACTGGCAGAGGTATGAGCATCATATGCAATTTCAAGTATGTACTCACGAATCTATGATGCATAATTGATTTTGATTATCTTAACCAAATAGTATAGTAGAAAAACCTCTCAACCAATGACACTGCGTAAAGATCCTTTTCGAGTAATTAGTGTGGTAGCAATTATATGAGCCATAATGCGACACATGAAATAGAGTGAAAGGGCAAAAACCCTGGTCGAAGCAGAGTTAGTGTCTCAAAAAAATTTCTTGGCATCTTCAAAGCTAACCTTAAAATCATCAGGCCAATTAGAATTCATCAACCTTATGTTACCAGATAACATAGTATCAAAGGCATTCTTAAATAGAAAATTATTCACAATGATTCTCATGCCAATAACAAGAGTCTCGAGTTCACCACTATCAGGGGAGAGGTAAAGATTCACATAAAATATGCGAACTGGAACCTCAGAGACTAAAAGTCTATAGAGAAGAAAGAAAAGGGACAAATCTTGAAACATAAAGAAGTGATTGATATTATAAAAGTAGTCACTTAATGACGGATATAGATAATGAAACTGGGAACAATGGAGCGATCCTTACAGGCAAAGAATTTGTCTTTGTGAGAGCATGTCTAGAACTTATGCATGTCCTCTAAAGGGAGAGAAAGGAGAAGGAATTGATGAGGTTTCTTAGAGGAAGGGGATATATTAGGATTAGGATGATGTATTTTGAAGAGAGTTGACTGAGAGTCCATTAAGGACTCATCGGATAATATAGAAGGAAGAACAGGGCTATTAGGAAGGGATTTAGGAAGAGATTTACAATTGGTCGCCATTGAACGGGTTCTTGTTATGGGTGATAGAGAAAACTGAATTTTAAAGGGGCCAGATATGAAAAGGAGAGGATAGTCAGGAGATCCAGAGGAGGATTGTGGGGAAAGATGCGACTGTTGGATAAGATATATGAGTGGAATATGAAAAGGTGTAAGGGAAAGGGCGATGGATAGAAGTAAAAGGGTGGCAGTCGAAGGAGTGTTCGGGAGGTAAAGGGGTGTTTAGGTAACAAAAGAGGTGTGAAAACCGGTGAGGGTAATGAAGACTTCCCTTTCAAAATATTTTAAGTAACCATATAGTTAGAGTAGTAAATAATTTTCCAAAAATAAAGCTCAAAAGTCATTAATACTAAGAATACCTTCTCTTTTTCTAAGGTAACAAAATATTTCGTCTAATAGGCGTTTTTTAAAAATATCTACCAATTGATTTTTAGAATCAACAAATGTTAATGAAAAATCACCATTTTCTACATGATCACAAATAAAATAATGCTTGATATCAATATATTTCACTCTAGAATGATGGACAACATATTTAGATACACTAATAAAGATGGTATTATCGTACATAATGGTAACGAATTCAAAAAAAAAATTAAAATCAAGTAATTGATGCATAATCCAAAAATTTGAGTACCACAACTTCCTATGGCTATGTACTCGGCTTCAGTTGTTTAAAGTGCAACTGAAGTTTGCTTCTTTTTGTGCTATGAAATCAGGGCATCACCAAGAATTTGACAAGTTCCACTGATGCATTTTCTGTTACTTTTATCACCTACAAAGTCAGCATATGAATATCAAATTAAGTCAAAATGAGAACAGCAATGGTACCATATTCTAATGTATTAAGTTTTTCTAAGGTATCGAATGATCCTCTTGACGGCAGTCAGATGGGACTCTTTAGGAGTCGACTGGAACCTAGCACACTTACATAGGCTGAACATGATGTCTGGTCGATTGACAATCAGGTAATGTAGTTATCCTATCACCCCTCTGTAAAGTTTCTCATCAACATTCTTACAAGACGAGTCTGAATCAAGGCTTGTGGATGGACTCATTGGAGTTCCATAAGCCTTTCCTTTTTTTGTATCAAATTTTTTGATGAGTTCCTTTGTGTACTTGGCTTGATTGATGAAAGTGCCTTTGGGATTTTATTTGACTTCTAATCCTAAGAAGAATGTGAGCTCACCCATAAGACTCATTTCGAATTCTCCTTTTATCAAGTTAGCAAAACTCTCACATAGAGAGATATTAGAACTATCAAAAATGATATCATCAATGTAAATTTCTACAATAAGAATTTTGAATCAAGCTTTTGTATTAAATGATTTGTATGAATTTTACCCATTTGAAAATTGTTATTTAGTTAGAGAGTACTCAATCTCTCATGCCAAGCCTTTGGAGCTTGTTTGAGGTCGTAGAGTGCTTTAGATAATTTTAAAATATAGTTTGGATATGATGAATTTTCAAACCTTAGGGTTTATTTAACAATAACTTCTTCATGAATAAAACCATTTAAGAAGGCATTTTTTACATCCATTTGATATAGCTTAAAACAGTTGAAGGCCGCAAAAGCTAATCAAATTTGAATCGACTCTAACCTTGCCATGAGGGAAGAGGCGTCGTCATAATCAATACCTTCATGTTGAGAATATCCTTAAGCTACTAGTCTGTCTTTGTTTATTATGACCTTACATTCTTTATTTAATTTATTTCTATAGACCCATCTAGTTTCAATTGCGAGTAGTTTCATGGTCTTTCAACCAAGGTCCAAACTTGGTTTTGTTCAAACTGGTCCAATTATTCCTTTATGTCTATGACCAATGATTCATCTTTGAGGGCCTCATCAATTTTCTTTGGTTTAATTTCAGACACGAGGGAAACAAATGCTTGTCTTCTTAATGATGTTCTTGTTTGCACTCAATCTTCTGGATTATTTATGATGAGTTCATTTGTATATCTAGCATCATGTATCCGTTCTATTGGAACACTTGGTTTCACTGTATCTACTGTGGGAGTCGACTCTTAAGGGGGTGTAGTCAACTTTTTTATGATGGCTCAGAGGTTGTTGTATTATTTTCTCTAGATTATAGATTACTCACCCGTTCTTCATCAACACTTAAAACTTATATGAGGTGATTAAATTCATCAAATACAACATGCATAGATTCCTTAAAACACAAAGTTCTTTTATTAAAGGCCCTGTAAGTATGACTAGTGGGACAGAACCCAAGAAAAATACCATCGTCAATTTGTGGATCAAATTTTCCCAGGTTACTCTTACCATTATTATGAATAAAAAATTTTTAGCTAAAAGTATGGAAATAGATAATGTTGGGCTTTTTTCCTCTCGATAGTTCATAAGTCATTTTCTTTAGAATAGGTCTAATTAGGCATTTATTGATGATGCCATATGCTGTGCTCGCTACTTCAGCCTAAAAGTGATCTGGGAGATTATGTTCTACAACATGGTACTGATAGTTTCCTCGAGAGATAGATTCTTTCACTCCACTATGCAATTTTGTCAAGGAGACCATGGTGAAGACAAGTTCTGAGAGTATCCGTTCTGAGTACAATACTCCTCAATGCCTTATTTTTGAATTCTCCTCCATGATCACTATGAATGTAAGTGATGAGGTGTCCATCTTCTCTCCGTACCTTTCTATAAAATATCTAAAAATTTTGTGAAAGTCTCATGTTTGTGAGCAAGAAACATTAACCAAGTAAAACGTGAGTAATCATCATTTATAATGAAAACATATCTTTTTCCACCAATGTTTGCGGTCTTGATGAGGCCAAACAAATCCATGTGGATTGTTTGAAGAGGTTTGGTGGTAAAGACAATGTCTTTGAATAATGTATGGGTATATTTACCCAATTAGCAAGCATCATAGATGTGATATTTTTCAAACTTGAGTTTTGGTAGACCCTTCACCAATTCCAGTCTGGACAACTTCACAATGACATGCATAGTAGCATTCCTAAGCTTTCTGTGCAACAACCAAGTATCATTGGTTTGGATAGTGAGTTAACTTAAGATAGCAAAGTTAGGACTATTTAAAACATAAATATTATCAATACGCTTACCGATAAGAGAGATATTTCTTTTGTCGTGTATGAATAAGTAGTTTTTAGCTTTGAAGAAGACTCTAAATCTGGTGTCACGTGTCTTACTATTTCTAAGAAGATTTTATTTAATTTTGTATACTAGATATACTTTAGTTAATTCACATGATGAGCTGAGTTTTACTGAGCCGACTTCAATGATGTTGCCTCTAACATTGTCACCGAATTTGACTGATCCCCCATCTATTTTATTTAAAGTAAAAAACTCTCTTTCTTTTTGGTCATGTGTCTGGTACATCCGCTATCAATGACTCACATTCATTTATAGCTCTTACGGAGCTATTCCTGTAAAATAAGAAGATTAATTTTATTTAGGTACCCAAATGGTTTTGGGTCCTTGCGGGTTAGATGTGCTTCCTTTGGGAAACCAAACCCACACATATTTAGTCATAGTCCTGTAGCTATAGGATTTGAGCCCTCTCTGTCCACAAATAAAATAGACAGGTCCACGAGAGGATAAGGAGGTCTTGGCTACTTTAAACGATTTTGATGAGGAACTTAAATTTTCTTAAAAAAGTTTGATCTCACGAAACTATGACTTGGTGATCTCTTATTACTGTTTAATTTTATTTTGACATCATCAAGATCTTCATGAATTTAGTCAACTTCAATTCGACATGCTTTGATTTCTATTTGATAACTTCTTTGCTCCTCTTTGAGTTTTCATTTAAATTGAGTTTGCAACTCTTCTTCTCTTGAATGAGTTTGTTATATTCATCTATAACTTCTTAAAGTTCACCAGTTATAATATTAAACTTAGATTCAAGAGTATTACAATTAAAACTAATGGGTACTCTTACCTAGCTAGATTCACCCGTTGCCATGAAGAATATATTGAAAAATTTTATTTCTTCTTTGGTTTCATCTTCATCACTCCAGGCTCTAGAATTTTTATTTTTCCTACATGTTCTTCTTCTTAATTCTGGAAAGTTTTGTTTGAAGTTTCCAAGACTTCCACAGTGATAACAACAATCATTATTTCCAGTAGAGTTATTATTTTTGGCTCCTTGGGATCGTTCCTGTCTTTGTCTAATGATTTGTCTTACTCCACGATTAATGAGGGCCATTCCTTCACTATTGGCATTTTCCAAAATGTCCTCTTGTTCAGATGTAGCAGCGTTAAAGGCTACTAGTTTCTTCTATTCCTTCTTATGGTACCTGCTGATATAATTTCACTTCATATGAAATAAGGTTACTTCATAATTCACCATATCTCATGTTGTGAAGATTCTCATCTTACAGAATGGAAACCTTGATTTGCTAAATTCTTGAGATACTTTGGCCCAGCTTCTGGACTTACGGGCCATGTGGATAGATCATCCCTAGTGATTTCAATTCACAGATGATCTTGCTGAATCTGGTAAACATTGTTTCAACATTCTTATTCTCTTCCATTTTGAACAACTCATATTCATTGACCAGGGCAACAATCTTTGACTTCTTGTCTTCGATGGTTCCTTGATAGGTTACCTTCTTTTTGTCCCACATTTTTTTATAGTATCGGAAGTTGATACCTCGTCGTAGTCTTCTCCACTAACTACACAAAGAAGTAAACTTATAACACGTGCATTAGTTAGGATTTCCTCTTGTTGTTCTTGGGTGACCTCAAGACTTTCAAGGTCTTCTGTGTCAATACTGCTAGATTCCTTGTCTTTGTCTTTTTTCTTCTTTTTGAGTCCTAGAATCGGCTTTGGACCCTTCTTGTTGGAAACCCAAGATTTGAAGTCATTTGATTGGACAAAGATCCTAAATCTATTTTTCCAGTAAGAGTAGTGTTGTCCATTGAAGTATGGTGGTCATGTGGAGGAGTGACCATCTTAAAGAAGAGCACTAAGAATTTGATAATTTAACATTTGATCCTTGCTTACTTGCAGTTATGCAACATTGTTAGTAAGACCTGCTCTGATACCAACTAAAATTCAAGAGGGAGGATGAATTGAAAAATTTTCATGAGTCAACTATTGGCTCATCACAGTTAAATCTCCTGTAGATCAGTGTACTTCACAAAAGAGATTACGTTTGAAGTAATCAAGAAAATAAACAATAAGATCAAAGTAAAGACACAGAGATTTATCCTGGTTCAGAACTCTAATGTGGTTGCTACTTCCAGTCCAATTGGGTTTCAATGTTTTCTTACATCGTACGATGTTGGAATCGAGTACAATGATGGGAAAGAAGTTCCGAAGACTTATTTTGTTTTTTCATATCTTTTGACATAGCTTCATTTTATGTTACAAAGATGACTAGATCCTACTCTTTATACAACACTTGTAAACTAAGAGTTACAAAGCTTCGCGAGAGTAAGATTGAGACGTTTTGAGATTCTTCTTGAAATCGCGTAACTCTTGTCCATATTTTGTCTTCTTATTTTATAGTATTCGGATACTACTCTTCATAAGAAAACCCATGAGATTTCTTTTCAATCAAGTAATTGAATTGATTCCTTGCTTGAGGAATGTAGCCGTATGATATTTCCATATATGGCTTTTACTCACGTCTATATCAGATATGTCCATGATATTTTCTTCATTTTATTCTTTGTAGTGATTTATGCTCTTCCAAATTTGTTTTTGATCTTTTATTCCTTTTACTTCATTGTGATTAAGATAATCTTCTGCATTTTTGGGATTCAGATTTTCCTTCTGATTGCATTCGTTTTGATTGGTTCACTTTGATTCCGTAGATCTTGATTTTATATCCTTCATTTCCTAGACCCAACTTCCTTATTTTCTTCATTCTACAGTACTCAAAAATCCTGCAACGATCTACTTATAAGTTTTTCATTATAAAAATATAAATTAGGAGGCTAGCGGTTCACAACATCTTAAATCAAGCCTAAATTATAGTACTCAGTGGCCTGATGAGATGATCAACTCCTGTAATCTTTGTCACTCTCTCATCTAAACTTACCCACATCAGTAAGCACGAGAATTCCAGGACTATGTCAATGTTCACTGCTCGATTGTGAATCTTCTTCTCTATCCACTTGGCTATATCTGGCTTGTATACCTCCATGATACCCACAATCAGGACGGCTCTATTTGGACTCAATACATTGTCCCCATATGTAGGAATCAATATATGATGCACAAGTATCCACCAAGCCTTCAGTGTGAAGTTTAGGCTCCCCTTAGTAATCCAAGATGAAGAGACAACTCTACCATCCACCCAAGGAGACTCCTCCGACTCCATAGCAATAATTTTGTCCATCCACTAGAAGTGAGAAATCTTGTCCTCAAAACAAATACTCTTTAACTTTACCTTCCGCATCTCTTCTATGCGGCAGTCAATCTTATCTATGTTGGTCAGTAACTGGAACTTCGATCCATGTAGTAATCTGGTAATGTTCTGCATGGTGATGTTCACCCAAACACCTCTAATTATCAATGTCATAAAGGGGTCACCACCATTTCACGAATGACCCTATAGATACAACCTCTTAAGATCTATCTTATAAGCTACATATAACTCTCGTACTAATATAGGACTCTACTGGCTGTGAGCTCTAGTCATCTAATCAAAGTGGTACTGTCTAAATTGGTTGTCAGATTCAGGCTTCTCAACCATGACTTTATTGCTCAGCTTGCGTTCCAAATAAATACCTCTCTTTTGTTTTCCTATGGAAGGGTTTAGTGACTTATCAAGATTATATAAGGCCTGCATTTTGAGGTACCACCACCGTTCAAGGATGGGCACCAAAGTAGGCTCTATGGAAAGTGGTGCAACAAGTGGTGGAAGAGATGGGATTTTAACTGGGGTATGACTCAACTCACACTCCGACTCCTCTTCACCATACGACCCCTCATTCTCATATTCACCATTTTCAGACTCATTATTCTCTTTTTTTTCATATCCTTGGGTCTAGACTCTTCATCCTCATTTTCTTCACCATTTTTACCATCCTCTTCAGAATGGGATGGTGAGTACAGGATGTTACATCCTTGGACTAGCCCAAGGTGGTGTAACTTCCTCTGAAACCGCTTTAGTACCTCTGTGTAATTTCTTTGTTAGCACCACCTCCCCTTCGATTGGGTATTCCTCCACTAACCCACTTAATTGTTCATCATTAGTGGGTTCATTTTAGAGATGATGAGTGGGGGTGAGGGCCTTTTTCTTGCCTGTTTTCTTCTTTATGGAGTCATACTTCGATGCCATTCGTACCTGGGAGAAACATACATGTTGCTACATCTAAGAAAAGAAAAGAAAAACAAGAGAAATATCATAACTATTGCAGTGTCTAGGTACCTTACGAGTTAGATTACGAATCATTACCACTAGTAACGAGTAGTTATAAGACTCGTTAGGTAAGACTATGCATAAGGAATAGTCACTAGTCAGGTAGCTAGTCCTCTTAATGACCCGTCACTAGCACTCATTGTCTGACCAAAACTATTTTCTTAGTGTCTTACCCTTCCCAGTCACCACGAGTCTTCACAATGATTCATTTAGTGTGAAAATTATTCATTGTTTGAGTCATTATGATAACAGAAAGCCAACTTTTTTTGAGTCATTATGATAATAGAAAGCCAACTTTTTTTGAACCTATGTTCCTAGTGATGACAAGTTAAGTAACAACTCATTAGAAGACCCTACGAGTCATTACGAGTCCTGTAATATCTGAAAACATGAGTATTTGAAGGGTTGGATTTCAACTATCACATTCCCAACATATCTACCTAGTTATATCAAGTTCACACAACCCCTCATTAATCTCCACAAACAATTCTAAGCACAAAATTCCTTACGCTCTCATTTTTATTACTTTACATACATGTTTCTCAAGGACAGGATCACTTATTATTCATTAACATAATTTAATCAAGGAATCAAATAAAATTTCGACATAATAAGTACCAAATCATGATATTACCATGTTACAACACAAACTTACTTGATTAAGTTGCTTGGATTCCCTAAAAAAAATAGAAAAAATGCTTCAGAGATCACTTTCCCTAGTTCTTGAGACTTTTGACTTTGGGATTTTTTGATTCATTTGTTTGCAATGATGGGGAATGAATTTAAAGTGTTTTTATGGTGTAGTTGATTGGTTTTAGGAATGGAGGAAGTCTTTACATTTCAAATGGGAAGAAATACAATTGTGGGAATTAATTTTCCATTTGAAATGCCAGTTTCAGATTAGGTGAACCTGATAGGCCCGCGATGTCGGGATTGGTAACGATTCAATTATAATGACTCATTACCATTGTTAATAAATCACTCGTAATGACTCATTACCATTGGTAATGATTTGTTGACTCCTCCCATGATGATTGGAACATTACTAGGGTCTCCAGTGATATCGACTTAATGTAATGAGTCATTATAATTGACAACGACTCATTCTGGGAGTCGTTATGACTCTAAAGACCAATTACTTGAGAGTGGCCTGAGCTCCATCTTCCTACGTCCCTTTTAATGAGTTGTTAGGAGTGATCATGAATTCTTAGGCGACTCATGGGAAATTAGAACTAGAAATTTTTTTGCAATCTCCAGCACTGCATACTAAATGTCGAAGTTACCCTATAATGAAATAAGTACAGTACATGGGTTGCCTCCTATGCAACATTTGATTTAACATCGCAGCACGAAGTGGCTAGGTTGGATACTCAAAATTCACCAAACAACCCCTGGGTTGCCTCATATGCAATGCTTGATTTAATATGGTTGCACATTGCAATTGCCTTGGTTACTCAGACTTCACCAAGGTCCATATCATCGCATACTTTTACCTCATCTGGGTTTCCATATAGTGCTTGAACCACTGCCGATTAACTTTAAATGGGTCTTCACCATTGCGCTCCAACTCAATAGCCCCATGTGGGAATACCTGAACCACAATGAAATGTCCAAACCATGTAGACATCAACTTGCCAGGAAACAAGCGAAGTCTAGAAATATACAACAAGACCAAATCACCAAGCTCAAACACTCTTTTGTCAATATTCTTATCATGATACAACTTCATTCTTTCTTTGTATAGGGAAAAACTCTTGTAAGCAAGGAGCCAAAATTTATCCAACTCATCCAGCTTTTCAACCTTAATGTAGCTACCTCATCCCATAATAAATTTAGCTTTTTCAACGCCCATAGTGCCTTAAGCCTAAGTTTGACAGGCAAGTGGCAGACCTTATCGTACACACATTGATATGGGGAGGAACCTATAGGAGTCTTAAAAGACGTTCGATAGGCCCACAATAGATCATCATACTTTATAAACATGTCAATCCTATTGGCATTTACAATCTTTGCCAATATGTACTTGATCTCTCTGTTGGAGACCTCAACCTGCCCACTCATCTGAGGATGGTAAGGTGTTTCCACCTTATGTTGTACACCATATTTCTCAAGAGGTACTTAAACAAACAGTTGGAGAAGTGAGAACCTCTATAACTAATGATAGCCCATGGGAGAGCCAAATCTAGAAAAGATATTTTTCTTCATAAAGATGTTGACACTTCTACCTTTATTATTAGAAAGAGCTACTCCTTACACCTAATTATATTCATAGTAAAACTCCACCTATTGCTTAGGAGATCACAAATGGACCCATGAATTCAATCCCACATAAATCAAACAACTTTAACTCCAAAATAGGTGTCATGGGGTGTTCATGGCATCATGGAATATTTCCTTGACACTGACACTAGTCACAGGCTTGCGCATAGTCATGAGCATCCTTGAAGATTGTAGGAATATAATACCGACACTGTAGAATCTTATGGGTTATGCAGGTTCCACCATGTTGACCCCTAACTGGTGATGATTGCCAATCCTTAAGGATGCTCATCATCTCTACCTCAAGAATACATCTCCTAATCACTCAATTCGCACAAATATTGAAGAGGTTGGGATCATCTTAGAATAAATTCCTTACCGCATGTATAAATCTCTTATTTTGGAAAGAAAGGTCTTATGGAACAAGATCACTTGACAAATAGTTGGCAAAATCAGCAAACCATGGGATTATGTCTTGATATACTTCCAAGACCTACTCATTTTGGAAAGTATCATCTATGTCAAGATCATCCCCTAGTTTTTGTATTGCCTCTATCTCAAGGAGAGACAAATGATTAACAACCTAGTTTTCCGTGCCCTTTGGATATTTTACCCCAAAGTCAAATTCGTATAGAAAAAGGACCCACCGTAACAATCTCGGCTTGTCATACTTTTTGACATAAGATACCTCAAACCTACATTGTCGGTATGGACAGTGAATTTGGTAGCAATAAATAAACCTACATTGTCGGTATGGACAGTGAATTTGGTAGCAATAAATTAAGTTCAAAGGCAAAAACCACCACAAGCAATTCCTGCTTAGCAGTTGTATAGCTTTTCTGTGCGGGGTTTAATTCCTCGCTGGCATAATAGACAGGTGAAAGATTTTCTCATACATCTATCAAAGGAAATCACCCAAGGACACTCTGCTCGCATCACACATAACCTCAAATGGTAAGGAACAATCAGGGGGTACACTAATCGGATCCAAAATCAACCTCTCCTTAAGGTGATAAAAAGTCATGAGACATGGATCATCGATCAGAATTTTCACCTCCTTCTCTATAAGCTTGCAAAGAGGAAAATCTATCCTGTAGAATTCCTTGATCAACCACCTCTAGAAGCCAACAGGGCCTTCAAATCTGAAGATACCTTTGACCGAGACTGGAGGAGGTAATTTTTCAATCCCCTAAATCTTTGCTCTATCCACTTTAATATCCCATTTTGATATTTTGTGCAGAAGGATGATACCCATTTTACCATAAAATGACACTTCTCGTAATTAATATTAGGTTCTACTTCTCACGCTCTGGAGTACATTGACAAAATTGTCAAAACAATCATCAAAGGAGTCCCCAACTATTGAAAAATCATTCATGAAGACCTCTATCGTTTCCTCCACCATCTTAGAAAATATAGAAATCATACATATTTTAAATGAGGAAGGAATATTGCATAATTCGAACAACATCCTCTTGAACACAAAAGTCCTATTAGGGAAGGTAAAAGTAGTCTTTTCATGGTCCTCGGGAGCACACTCGTCATCCAGTAAACGATCTAGTGGGCATAAGTTCATTCTTTTTGTTTGGGACCACAATGATCCCACCCTTCTTAGGAACGCAATGACCTGGACTGACCTACTTTCAATCTACAATAGGGTAAATCACTCCAATATCTATCCACTTGATAATTTCTTTATTCATAACATCCTGTATAGTAGGATTCAACCGACACTGATGCTCAATGTTGGGAATTCAATCTAGCTCAGGCTGTATTTAATGTTTACAAATACCTGGTTAGATCCCCACAATATCTATAATGGTCCATACAATGGCCTTCTTGAATCACTAGAACACTGCTAGCAATACCTCAACCTGTGCCTCTATCAAGTCTGCAACAATAATTACCGGTAAGGTATGGTCAGCCCTAAAAAATGCATAGCGTAAGTGTGATGGAAGGGACTTCAACTCTAAGGCCAGTGGCATCTCAATAGATGGTCATGCTGGAAGAGTGGTTCTACTCTTCAGATCCAAATCAAGCGTCTTTGGATAATAATTATACAAACCTCTACCATATAATATGCTCACCATCCGATCATACTCATCTATGCAATCACCACTAAAATTCATGATGATTGCAACTAACGCCTCAACCCCAACTCTCTCTTTAATGGACATAGTAACTGCATCATTATCAATAGTCTCAATCACGGACACAAATCTCATATCCATCACCTATTGCGTAGATTGAAAAATATTAAAAGTGACATGATAAACCAATTATGGCTTAGCTTACACTTTCCGCCATTAATGCTCAATTAAAACCAAGTCCAAACAATCTAATTATCGATTTACTAACCAAGGATATTTGATAAACTAGTTGTATCATCATACAGCCATAATTTTAAGCATTATCTATAGCCAAATTGTTCTAGAGTAAAGGGACTCTCGGTGCCGTTTCCCTTTACCATATTAATTTCTTGGGAGATTGCCATGTTTTCCACAAGCTTTTCCAATTAGCTATTAACCTTTATAAACAATTGAAAAACATTTAAGGTTTCATATATAAGCTAAAAACAAGCAAGAGTTCCATTAACATAAGTCAATGCAATGAACACATCTTTATAAGCATTTTATCAAGCACCTTGGGGCCATAGTACAACCAAAACCAAATTCCATTTCCATTACCCTATTACCAGTCAATTTCATTATCCAAAACTATCATTAATACATAGAAAGTATAATTAAAACCATAAGAAATCATATCAAAGCCTTTAACATCTAAACCCCTAAATTAATGATTGAAAACCAAAACCATGCAAAAGTAAAAACTATGAAATCAACCATATAACCATGCCTTTATTTGAAATTACAAGTAGGGAAAAGATTAATGCCCTAAACCAAGAAGACTGATGGAATGAATTCATCAAGACAGGCCCTAAAGTAATCCCTTAGTTGAAAACCTAACTCTTTGCCCCAAAATCTCTTGAGAGAATTATGATATATTTTGGAAGAGATTCTAAGTGTTTAGGAATAAAGTAATAGGGTAAATAACCGCCTATGTGTATTAGAGGACATGGGTCCTTATTAGGGTAAGTATCAAAATATATAGAATACCCCCACTTAAATTCTAAAAATCCCAACACAGGGTTATGGTTGACCTCCTTACGAGTCATAACCTTGCGTATGGTTGATACCTACCCAATTATAACCAATCCTAAACCATGAATAAGACACTTTCAGGTATACAACTTATCCAACCAAGTCGTAACCTCAGGATACGATCTATAACCATGATTTGTATCCCTGGCAGAATGTAACACTAGAATGACCAAACACTTACAACCTTACAAATCACCTATACGACTTGTACCCAGGCCTTACAACTCATATGCTCAAGTTGTATATTTTTATAGTGTCGAAAACCATCCAACCAACTAACACTGGTCAGCTAACAACAAGTCTTCACAAATCGTACTCCAACTTACGACTCATAACATGAGTCATACTGGGTTCGAAGAAGGAGATTTCCTAGAAATTTTCTATGGGTCTAAACCTGGGATGCTTCAGTTACCCCCACTAGGAATATTCATCTTCAAATGACGGATAAGGTAGGGGTAACCACACACAGTCATTTGCATTGTCAAACATCCCTTTAACGAAGTTTGAAAACAAAGAGGCAAAATGTTAATCTTTCCTTTAACAAACTCAAAAAATAATGATGTGTTCAAGACACATACATTCCGCACGAATATCAGGAGCATAAAACAAAAGTCGATACTTAGAATTCATGTCCTTTTTTGCTTCCCACGTGGCCTCTTCTTCCTTGTGGTTCCGCCATAGAACCTTAACCAAAGCTATATCCTTGGTCCATAACCGACAAACCTGCCTATCATATATCTCAATCAGGACCTCTTCATAAGATAGAGAATCTAAGATATCTAATCCTTCCAAAGGCACAATCAAAGATGAATCACCAACACACTTCACAACATAGAAACATGAAATATCTGATCAACTAAAGTCAAAATAGATGACAACTTCAACTGATATGCAAAATTGCCCGCTCTCTGCAAAATATCATAAGGACCAATTTATCGAGGACTCAGCTTTCCCTTTTTGCCAAACTCACTATTCCCTTTATAGGAGACACCTTAAGGAAAACCTTATCCCCAACTGCAAAGTCCAAGTCTATGCATAACATTCGTATATAACTTTTGACGACTCTGTGCAGCCTTGAGCCTATCCCGAATCACCTTCACCTTTTCCATAGCTTGACGAACCAAATTTAGACCAAGAAAATTAGCCTCACCTAGATTAAATAAGCCAATAGGAGATCTACACCTCCTACCATAAAATACCTCAAAAAAATCCATACCAATACTCTTATGATAGGTATTATGGTTAGCAAATTCTACCAAAGGTAGATTCTCCACCCAACTTCCGCCATAATAAATAACACAGGCTCGAAGCATATCTTCCAATGTCTAAATAGTTCTTTCTGCTTGTCCATCCAAATTCAGGTGGAAAGATTTACTCAGACTCACCTTAGTCCCCAACCCTTTCTGGAAAAACCTCCATAAGTGGAGCGTAACTGCATACCATAATCGAAAATAATCGAAATAGGAACCCCATGCAATATCACAATCTTTTGAAGATAAAGATTTACATAATCCTCAGCTGAAAAGCTAGTTCGCATAAGCAAGAAATATGTAGAATTCGTCATCCTATCTACAATGACCCAAATAGAATCAAATTTGTTTCGAGACCAAGAAATACCGAAAACGAAATCCATATTAATCTTCTCCACTTCCATTCAGGCAACTTAATCTCTTGATATAACCAACCCAACCTCACGTGGTCAACCTTAAATTTTTGACACACCAAGCACTTAGTAACAAAATCAACCATGTCCCAATTCATGCCACTCCACCAATAGATCTCCTTGAGATCATTGTACATATTAGTAGAACCAGGACGGACAACATAGCATGACTCATGCACCTTGGCCAAGATTCCTTGCTGCTAACCGTCTACATAAGGAACACACAACTTCCCTTAGTACCACATAGTACCATCGCTGCTAATCTCAAAATTTGCTACCTTTTGCTCACCAATGCTACCCTTGATTTTCATCAAGGCAGAATCCAACATTTGCTTCTTCTTAATCTCCACACCAAGAAATGATCGAAGTACTTCTTGCACCATCATACCACCATCTTTGGAGTCCAGGAGACGAACCCTAAGATTTGCCAAGCGATGAATATCCTTCACTAATTCCCGCTTTCCTTCTTCCACATGAGAGAAACTACCCATGGATATACTGCTAAGATCATCAGCAACCACGTTAGCTTTACCTGGATAATATTGAACACTCATATCATAGTCTTTGTGAAGCTCAGGCCATCTACTCTGCCTGAGATTAAGCTTTTTTTGAGAGAACACATACTGCAAACTCTTGTGATTAGAAAAGATATCCATGTGGAGCCCATACAAGTAATGCCACCATATCTTCAATGTAAACACAACGGCCACTAACTCCAAATCAACATTAGGATACTTTCTCTCATGCACAATTAATTACTTAGAAGCATAGTTTATCACCTTCCCATGGTGTATCAACACATAACCAAAAGCAAACTAAGATGCATCACAATAAACCATGAACCCATCATTGCCTCCCAACAAAGTCAGAACTGGAGCTAAAGTTAACTTATCCTTGAACTTCTCAAAACTCCCCTCATACGCATCCGGCTAAGAAAAATTAACCTTTTTATGAGTCAACATAGTCAAAGGAGTAGCTATCGATGAGAAGCTCTCCATAAACCACCTATAATACCTGACTAAACTCAAAAAGCTTAAAATAACAAATGGAGTCATAGGTATAGGCCACTTCTTCACCTGAACCACCTTCTGCAGATCCACCATAATCCCATCACTTGAAATAATGTGACCCAAGAAAGTCACAACATTTAACAAAAATTCAAACTTAGAGAACTTCACTAACAATCGTTATTCCCTTAAGGTCTGCAATACCGCATGAAGGTGATTAGCATGATCCACCTTACTCTTTGAATACACAAGAATATCATTAATAAAAACAATGACGAATGGATCTAAAGATTATCGAAACACCCTATTTATCTGATCAATAAATGCTACCAGGGCTTTTTTCAATCCAAATGACATCACCAAGAACTAATAATGCCCATACCTAGTGAGAAAAGTAATCTTAGGGATATCCACCTCCCTAATCATCTACTAATCGTACCCAGACGAAAGATCTATCTAAGAAAAGAACTTTGCACCTTGTAACTAGTCAAAAAGATCATCCATCCAAGGGAGAGGATGTTTGTTTCCTTATTTATCTACCAGTAGTCGATGCACATACGAAGGAAACCATTCTTCTTGCATACGAACAACACCAGTTCCCCCCATGGGGAAACTCTAGGATGAATAAACCCTTTATATTAAAGATCCTTAATTTGCTCCTTGAGTTCCCTTAACTAAGACAGAGCCATTCTATACGGAGGAATAGAAATTGGATGAGTGTCCAAAAGCAAATCAGTACCAAACTCTATTTCCCTATCCGGAGGAACTCCAAGAAGATCATACAAAAATACCTCTAGAAACTAATTAAGCATATGGACCAAAGACAAAGAAAGACCTTTTGAATTAGAATCTTTAACCAGGACAAAATGATAAAGACAACCTTTATAGATTAACCTTCGGTCTCTAAGATAAGAAATAAATCCCCCCTAGGATCTAAGGAACAACCTTTCCATTCTATTTCTAGCTCACCAGGGAACTTAAACATGAACCTACGGGTCCGATAATCCAAATTTACATAACAAGAATGCAAAAAATCCATGCCCAAGATTACATCAAAATCTACCATACCCAACTCAAATAGATCTGCGAAATTCTACCTATAACTTACAAATACCACACCCCTATATACGTGTTCAGCAATGACGGAATCTCCTATCCAGGTAAAATAAAAAATAGATCCAAAATAACTTTTGAATCAAGACCAAAAGACACAGCTACATAAAGAGTTACATAGGAAAGGGTAGAACTTCGATCAAGCAAAAAATATATTTCACGAGAGAAAATCTATAACATACCAGTAGAAAAAATAGACGATGCCTAAGATTCCAAATGGGACACCAAAGCATACAACCAGTTGCAATGCATGAAGAATGATAATTCCTATATCAGTAGGATCAATGTACCCCAAGTACTAATTAGATTTTCATATGGTGGCAAGTACTGATAGGATGGGAGTACTTGAACTCTACCACCTCTAACTCTGCGTTGATTTTGTTAAGTGTTGCTCGACAATCAGCTACTAGTTTTTGCCTCGCTAGCTCTACCTCCTAAGCTATACATTGGGCATGTGTTTCCCATCTTTAGTTAGCTACTTCTTATAATAACTTCTCCATTTGTTTATCAATAATGTCCTAAACTCTAGGAGGCAAAGAGGGAGACACAATAGTAGGATCATCCCGTACCCTTTTAAGATGGACTTCATATATATGTTTTACCATCGAATGATTCATTAATAGAATTCTCTCTGGGTGATGATTTAGTGGTAGAAAGGGATTTTCTTGACTCTTGGATGTAGGCATACACTGATGTACACCCAAAGAAGAACAAAAAAAATAAAACCCAAAACTTCCACTACTTCAATCAACAACTCCATAACCATAATCCCCGGTAATGGTGCCTAAATTTGATGTCACCTAAAACTATGCCTCCAAAGATGTATACTATGGTCTATGTGAAATACAGTCACACAACTAGGTTGGGGTCGATCCTATAGGAAAAAGGTCAAACTCGTATCTCAAACATGTTGAAGTATTCTAATGTGTGGAAAAGTAAATAAGGGGTTTACAATAATTAGTAAAAGTAACAAGTAGTGAATGCTTTTAGTTGTAGATAATATGAAGCAACCACTAGGACTGTGTTCTCTCTTACTTCATTAATCTATAATTTTCTCATGCTCATCTTAACTATCTCACTGTCACACATACAAAATCTGATAAGCTAGGTATTACCAACTGTCTTATGGACTCGTAGGTAAATATCACCCTTTACCTTGTGAGTCTTAGGGTGTCACCTCACTTTCTCTTACCTTTAATCCTAGTTCAACTATCACCTTGTGGGTCTCAAGTGATTAGATAAGGGTTGATAGCCTCGAATCACTGTCATAATTCCCTTTTTCAAATATCAACCTCACTTGTGAAGATGATCTCGAATATAGGGTGGTTATTAGAGTTTCTCACTAATAAAGAAATTAACTTGAAGGAAATCACAATATAGTGTAAACGTTGATCTAGACAAATCTTATGTTTTTCCTACTTTATTTATCCAGCTAGGTTCCCACAACCCTAGTTAAGGAAGAAAGCCACTTATGTTTATGCAACAACCCATGGAATTCGATAAAGAATGGTTAGAATTAATTGCATAAGAATGAATGATTAAAATTTGAAGTCTTAAATTGAATAATACAAAAACCAAGAACAAGAGTGTAAAGTGTGTAAAAATATATCAAAGTACGTAAACTATTAAAATAGGACCCAAAGTGTATTTATAGAGTCTCCATATAACAAAGGAAACCTAACCAAAACAAAATAGGAAAACTAGGTTGGCAGTGGTCACACCATTAGCAATGACTCGTTATCTCTGGGAATGACTCATTAGCTGTTGTCGTAGTTTTTATTTGTCTTCACTAGCCACGACTCATTATGAAATATAATGACTTGTTGGCTCGTGATGACTCTAGAAAATTTCAACTTTTAGTAATTTTACCATGCTCAGAACGAATCCTCATAGCGAGTCATTATTTATCATCATGACTCGTGGTCTTTACTCATGTAAATTGAAACTTTATGTCACGACCTGAGACTATCCCCCAGTGAATTTCAGCTTTCAGTACTGCTTAAACAACTGATTTAAAATGTATATAAAAGCTAAATTCGCTGGGTTAAAACATAATCATGGGAAAATTTGAATAAATAAGATACTGTAAAAGTTTACAACACGATAAATCTAAAGAAGGAACTTGAATAACATATACTGACTCTACCTGACTATCTATGAAACCTTTACTATACTAACTATAGGTAGTCGAGACATGACCCCCAACTATCCCTAATAAATACATAAGAATAATGGAAATATAATATAGGAACTACAACTGACTTGAGTCCTAAAAATAAGAGAACTCATCACTTGCTGGCTGAATACTGAGAACTATCTACCCTTATATGTAGGCTACATCTGGCACCAACATTTTGAATGAATGTAGCCACAAACGCATATATATGGTCAATACTTGTACTGAGTATGTAAGACATGTACTAATTCATTAAAAATATTTAATACATGCAACTAAAGACAAAAACTATCTGCTAAAATATGCATTTAAATCATGGGTGCGTGTAAAAGTTGTAAGACTTAGTGAAATTTCTAAATCATAAGCGAAAAACATTTTTCTGAACTAGGAAGAGATATAAACATGAATACTATATGTAAATCACAAGTTAAAGCTAAATAAGATGTAAAACCGTACTGAGAATTATGTATGAATACTGAGCATGAATGCATGAAATTATGTAAAATGAATACAAGACCAATTTAAGCATGTACTACAATAATCTGTAAAACTGAATAACTGATAAATTGGACACATAGTCATCCAAACCTGAGTAGAGGTGGTCAAAATACTTAACTGATTATATGGTAACTATCGTTTATCCAACATGCCCCAATCTAAGATGATCGGGATCCAACCTACATTCCCAGTTGGAAGGGCATCAGTATCTTTCCATAGGTACAAACACTAGCTGTGTGGATCTACTAAATTGGTGTCCCGAATGACTAGGGTGTCAGTCCTCTAATGATGGGTAACCCCTAAAAGAGTGTCAATCCTCTACTGGTGGGTGACATCTCATAACCTATGTTGGCTACATAGTTCTAGAACTTAAGGATCGCTACTAAAGGTCTCAGTCCTCTACTGGCGGGTGAGCCTTCATCTCGAGGTTTGCTCGATACTACATCCTAATTCCAACTGAATTGACACTGGTACGAATATAAGTTAACATGACTCACAACTTATAATTTCTTAACATGAATATGATAATCTAAATATGCTGATAAAATCATGATCTAACTGACTTGTTACATGAAGTTGGAAACATGCATAAACGCATAGGTATCAGGTGTTTATAACCCGCCAGCACAAGTTAACACAAAGAAAAATAATGATGGTGAGTAAATCATGAAATGGAAAATTCATAAATTGATAATTAACATGGTGTCAGCTGAACATAGTATCGATGACTAAGATTATAAAGCATGTAAAAACATAACTCACATGGCAATACACATTGTCATGGTTTGTAAAAATTATGAGAAAATTGAGCAAATTCATACTTGACATTGAAATTTCATCAATATAACAAGTTATTATGATTAGGGTATGGAAGAATACTTGAAATTTTGACGGAACACTATTTCATGGTAGGATTCAAGAATTACATGGAGAAATCATGGAATTTATGAAACCCTAGTGTATGGAATTCACAAGATTCATGAATAAAAATTGTAATTTTAGGCTTGAGCGTAAAAGGATGTCACGACCCGAGACTACCCCCTAGTCGTAACACAGTGCTTAGAACAAAAATTGATCCCAAGGTAACCCATGTAATGGCATGCTTCTTGAGAAACTGATTTAAAACATATATAAATGCTAAATAATTGAGCGGAAGCATAATCAACATGAACTAAGGTATTTCAACACATAATTGATCAAAGTTTACAACACAACAATCTAAGAGAGAGAGGAATTTAAATTACAAATTCTGACTCTGACTATACATGTATGAAGCCTCTACTATACTAACTATAGGTAGCTAAGACATACCTCCAACTATGCAAAATAAATTTATAAGAATAATGAATATAAAATAAATAAACTGCAACTGACTTGAGTCCTCAAAGCAAGAGAACTCATCACCCGCTGGCTAAATGCTGAGAACTGTCTAACCTTGGTGTGTTGGCTACATCTGGTACCTACACTATGAAGAAATATCGCCATAAATTCATATATGTGGTCAGCACTTTGGAATATTCTAAATATGTGATACACGTAATAAATCATGGAAGTACTTAAAACATGATTTAAAATTAAAGATATAAGCTATTTGCTGAAATATACATTTAAATCATGGTTGTATGTAAAAGTTGTTAGACTTCTTAAAATTTCTATATCATGAGCTGAAAATATTAATGTAAGCTGTAAAACGGTAGAAAAATTAGTCCCATATGCAAATCTAAAGTTAAAGCTAAATAGGTTGTAAGACCATACTGAGGATCATGTATGAATACAAAGCATGAAAGCATAAACATGTAAAATGAAGCAAGACCAAGTAAAGCATTTACTGAAATGATCTATTAAACTAATTGACTGAATAGCTGAAAAACTGAATACTTGGTCATGCAAAGCTGAGCTTATAAAACTTGAACACTGAACGGAAACTGTGGGAGCTATCATGTAACTGACATGCCCCAATCTGAGTAGATCAGGGTCCAACAAATAACCCACTTGGAAGGGTTTCGACACCTTGGCAGGGGTACCAACGTGTGGTTGACGAAGTGGATCCAACAAAGCTGATGTCCCAAAGAAATAGGGTGTCAACTTCGACTGGCAGGTTCCCCTAATAGATTGACAATCCTCAACTAGATGGAAAACCTATCAATACCTACACTAGCTACATAGTTATAGAACTTAGGGACCACTACTAAAGGTATCACCCTTTACTGGAATGAAATCCTTCATCCCTAAATTCTTTCAGTGCCAAATTCTACTCCCGACTGAACTGACACTAGTACTGATTAGAGTTAACAGGACTCATAACTGATAATTGCTCAATATGAATATGATAATTTTAATATGGTGATAAAATAATTATCAGTTTGACTTGTTGTTTGAAATCAAAATTATGCATAAACATATAAGTATTAGGTGTTCATAACCCACCAGCATTGAATAATACATTAAATAAAATTGTATCATTTAAAATGCTATAAGGAAATTCATGATTTAGAGACCCAAAACATAGTTGATGAAATCCATGATATGAGTATGGAAATATATTAAACTTAATAAGCACAATATGCTCGCATGGTTTAATTCATGACTTAATAAATTGACATGGTATCAATTGGACATGACATGGATGACTGAGATTATAAAATATCTAAGAGTATAATTCACACGGGGAAACACAATGTCATGGTTCACATTTAAAACTATTAGGAGAAAATAGAGTATAATTCATGCTTTTAGCATCAAAATTTTATAAAAAGAGGGGGAAAGGGTTTATACTTGAAAATAAGGGATTCTTCAGATTCAATGGGTCAAAGAAATCAATTGATGAATATCCCGATGCCTTAGTTTCTTGGATTATTGAAAAAAACTTGAAATTGAGACCATGGAAGGATGAATTCTTTGAAGAAGCTTTGGTTTTTGGTGTTCTTAATGATGGAATTTGTTTATATGTCATCAATTGATGATGAATAGGGAAAATAATTACCCTCTTGGGTGTTTAGGGAAAGGGGAAAAGGACCAAATTCCCTCTATAAATTTAACAAAACTACTCGAAATTACACTATCTACGTTCCACAGATGCTATTATAGAGGCCATCCTCCATCACGAGTAGTATATCACCGAGGCTAACCTCTGTCGCATGCTACTTATGGTAGAGACTATCTATGACACACTAAAATCGTCGAGGCTTACTACCTCCGTGGTACAAAAATAACCCTATCATTTCCAAAAATCTCAAAACTCTCTTTGACGACCATTTTAACACTCCTAAACATATTTAAATTAATAAATCAATGTTTCAAACTTAGGAAGGCCAATAATAAAATATTTTAAATCTTGGAGTGTTAAAATGGACATGATACTTGTACTTAGTGTAAATTGATGGCTTTGTGACCTCTAAACATATGACGAATAACTGGAAACTCATCTGGAATCTTGTAGGGTATTATAATATCTCTCTCTTGGGATCATTCATCCATGAATAAAACTGTCTCAGCTGCGATACTAGGAAGACTGAGATTATGTATTGAATACTTATGAGTTAAATCATGATTAAATAACTGAATCAGAGACATGATGCATTGACTGAAATGAATTTGTAATTTGCATGGATATGAATAAATTAACTCATGGAATTTTGGATAGTAAGACTAGATGGAAAGATGGAAAACTGTTGGAGCTGATCCGACTAATTGCTAAACTGAATTGCTGCTATACGGACTAACTCATACTAAAAGTTTATACTCAAAAAGTGTATTTCTTCTACACACTTTCTAAGAAGTTCTAATAACATTGGGGAGCAAAGAATTTTAGGAATGACTTGAATAAGATATCTGAATAAGGAATCGCAACATGGTTACCAACCTATAACATGGAATATAGGCCTATAAAACATAAGCTAGGATTGAATTACTATGCCTTATACAATGTAACAGCTAACTTTCAAGCTTAGCTACACTTCTCAAATACTCCATCAGCTATGCTTTTCCTCTTAAATATTACCCTTCATTTGACAGTACTTATAATCTTCACATGGGTATTAATGACTCTATCTACTAAAGTTTGAGCTAAACTTAATTCTCTCTCCATGTTCAAGCCTACTCAAAGTCTCAAGGTATCACACATAACACCATAATACTCGTCTAGTCCATGGATTTAACTTCTAATGTCTTTTTCAGGGTTTTCATCTCAAGAATAAACTCGTTGGACCTTCAGCAACTAATTTCAACCTATTACTTGGAATTCACTAATGTACAATGCATTCATCCACTTCTATACCAACATGACAGTCAAGCCTATCATTATAACCGCATATGAACTTCTAGGCAACCAACCAACCTAGGAATTTTTCATATTCTTTATTACCTATATCAATAACAACTTTCGTGCACTCTACCAAAGAAGACACAACTAGATTTCTCAACTAACTATGACATATATCAAAAAGCTTTACCTCAATCTTCCTTCACAGTTATAGCCTTAGATAAAACAAGCATACAATAATTTTTCCTAATAAGGAACATTTACTCTCTCCCATATAAGCAATTGATCATCCATTTCCATGACCACTATCTATACATAAGGAGAAGTTACTAAAAAGTTAGAACATGAGATTCTGGTGCATGAAACAATACTATGCATAACTTTGACACTTAACTGAGGCCTAAGGAATAGAGTATAAATAGCATGGATTCATTAAAGTGATCTAATCTGAGGAAATTCATCACATAATGTGAATTTTTCACTGACCATCAAAGGTGTACAATGAGTTTAGGGAACTAAGCATACCATAAAACATAATTACATGCATTTCTACAAATGCACTGGCATTACTACTAGAATCTGAGAGCTTAGCTTGGTTTCTTGTTCTATTACCTACCCCTTAAACTTAAGCCATATTTCTAAGTCTGTGGACGTCTTTAATAAAATCTAAACGAAACTGCAACTACTCTACTCTAGAGTTCGAGATATAGCAATAAACATAAATAATAAACTCACCCTGAAAGACTATATCATAAAGTGTAAAACTCGATGCTAGTGCTTTCTTCTGATATAGAACTCTTAAATCTCTATAGGCCCAATAGTCATCATATAATAACTTAAACACTTAATAACATAGAAATTTTAGAAGTATCACCATACCTTGAATTCACACCTTTAAGAATTTTAACTCTTCTTTATATTAACTCAATCCTCCAAGATTCAAACTTAGATTGTAGCACTTAAAATGGATATTCCCAAACGTTTAATGAACTATACTAACTCCATTCTTGAAAACTCCCTTAATATATACTATCCTTAACTTTCTTTAGTTTCTGCAATCATCATCACAAACTGCCACCCCTCTCGACAATATACTTGCCTCACTAAATACATAATCTACCTATTTTCCTTCAGAACCTACTAATACTATATCTCTAAAATTATATTTTTTCCTTAACCATGAGAATTATCATTACACCAAAATATTCAACATCAACAACCTATAGCTGATAACTTAGCTGGTTAGAACATCATATACTACATTACTAGCCTCACTCGCACATAACAGCTCAAGGGTTTTATCTAAGCATACACACTTTAAAAACTTAGAAATAATAAAATCCTATATCTCCTTAGTTACACCTCTAGATCATACCCACATCATCATACTTAATTTTTAATCAATAATCTTAAATTCTTTTATCCATTGTTTGAAACCTACTAGCTCACCTTTCATACAACTACACCCATGGATACATAATTTACTAAATACAGACAAATATTATCCCCTATTATTTCTTCTAAACTTCTGGGTTCATGGTTCTAACTCTAGATCATATGATATCATAGGATTTTGAGAAGTTATTTAAGGGAGCATCTGACTTTGCATTAGTTCATGATTTTAATAAATAAGAACAAGCAATTTGAAACTTTGGAACTTAAAGTCACTAATGGGATTCTTTTCAGCGCGTATGTAATCCCATAACTATATATGTGGACTATTTGAGAAAACTTAATCGAAAGGACTTTAAGCATGACTATTTCTATTTCCTAAAGAATAAGGCAGAGTTGGTATGAATGGAGGAAGACAAGAATCTATATATGTTTATTAGAGAACAACTCTATAGCATGATCTAAAATATGAAAGAGGGGAAATATTTCTTAAATGCCCTGTATCCTCTAAAAAAAATACAGATATCTCTGTACCATTCTGCAAGACTCTGCAAGACACAACTTTGTAGACACCCTAGGACACTTGAAACTTGTGCTCTGATACCAAGTTGTCATGACCTGAGACTACCCCTAGTCTTAACATGATGCTTAGAACCATAAGTACTCTAAAGATAACCCATGTTCTAATGTACTGTTTGACCAACTAACTTAAAATTTATAAACGTGTTAAATAACTAAGCGGGAGCATAATCAACATGAGCTAAACTATTTCAATACATTATTGATCAAAGTTTATAACACAACAATCTAAGAGAGAGAAATTTAAATTAAAAATTCTCACTCTGATTATACATCTATTAAGCCTCTACTATACCGACTATAGATAGCTGGGAAATGACTCCAACTATACCAAATAAATAAATAGGAATAATAAAAATAAAATATAGGAACTGCAACTAACTTGAGTCCTCAAAACAAGAGGACTCATCACCTGCTGGCTGATTACTGAGAACTGACCGATCCTGGTGTATGGGCTACTTTTACTAAATATATTATAAAGGAATATAGCCATCAAAGCATATATGTGGTCAGAACTTTGGAATGTACTAAATATGAGAGACATGTACTAAATCATGGAAATACTTAAACATGCGTTAAAATTAAAGACAAAAGCTATCTACTAAAATATGCATTTAAATTATGGTTGTATATAAAGCTTGTTAGACTTTTTAAAATTTCTATATAATGAGCTAAAAATATTTATGTAACATGGAAAGTGGTGGAAACATGAATACCATATGCAAATCTCAAGTTAAAGCTGAATAGGATGTAAGACCGTACTGAGGATAATGTATGAATATTGACCATGAAAGCATGAACATAAAAATAAATGCAAGCCCAAGTAAATCATGTACTAAAATTATTTATAAAACTAACTAACTAAATAAGTGATAACTAAAGACTTAGTCATGAAAACCTAAGTTGATATAACTTGATCAATGAACTAAAACTGTGGGAGTTACTATGTAACAAACATGCCCTAATCCGAGCTGATTGGGGTCTAACTTATAACCCTAATTAGAAGGGTATTGGTACCTTACCACCGGTATCAATACATGAATGACGATGTGGATCCACCAAAGCTGATGTTTTGAAAGACTAAGGTGTCGCCATCGACTGGCAGGTTCCCCTAAGAGAGTGTCAACCCTCAAATGGTAGGAATACCTCTCTATACCTACCTTGGCTATGTAGTTCTATAAATTAAGGACTACTACTAATGGTATCTCTATTGAATGGAAGTAAAACCTTCATCTCTAAATTTACTCGATGCTAAATCCTCCTTCCAATTGAATTGGCACTGATACTGATTAGATTTAATAGGACTCACAACTGATAATTTCTCAACATGAATATGATAATCTTAATATGGTGATGAAATCATGATTTGACTCACTTGTTGTTTGGAATTGGAAACATGAATAAACATATAAGTACCAGGTGTTTATAACAATAATACATTAAATACAATGACAACATTTAAACACTATAAGGAAATTAATGATTATGAGACCCAAAACATAGTTGATGAAATCCATGATTATGAGTATGGAAATATATTAAACTTATGAGGGCAATATCATCACATGGTTTAATTCATGACTTGATAAATTTACATTGTATCAACTGGACATGACATGGATGACTGAGATTATAAAACGTGTAAGAGTATAATTCACATAGGGAAAACACAATGGCATAGTTCGTATTCAAAACTATTAGGAGATAATCGAGTAAATACACACTTAATATCAAAATTTCATAAAATGAGGGAAAAAGGGTTTACACTTGAAAAACAAAAGATTCTTGGGACATAATGGGTGGAAGGAACCAATTAAATAATATCCCACATACCTGAGTTGCATGAATTCTTATCGAAAACATAGAATTGAGACCTTGGATGGATGAATTCCTAAAAGAAGCTTTGATTTTTGTGTTCTTAAGGATACGGGATGTTTATACGTCATTAATAATGGGGAAATAATACCTCTCTTGGTTTTAAATCATTAATTGGGTGTTTAGGGAGTGAAAAAAAGGACCAAAATGCCTCCTTTAAGTTTAATAAAACTGCCCAAAATTATAGTGTCTCCATGCTATGAAGGCCATTGCAGATGCCAACCTCTGTTACACACTGTATATCATGGATGCTAATCTCCATGAAATGATGTGTATCACAGAGAATATCCATCATGACACACTAAAATCGTAGAGGCTTACTACCTTATTGGTCAAAAACAACCCAAACCTCTTTAAAAATTTCCAAAACTCTCCCAGGTGACCCTTTTAACATTTTTAAAAATATTTTAACTCATAAATCAATATTTCAAACTCTAAAAGGTCAAAAATAAAATTTTCAAAATCTTGGGGTGATAAAATAGGCATGATACTTGTACTTAGTGTGAATTAATGGCTTTGTGACATCTAAATATGTGATCAAAATTAGAAACTCATCTAGAATCTTGTAGGGGGTTTACAAAGGAGATCTTCATTGAATACCCACATACTTGAATTACTTGACTTCTTAAGGAAAACATGAATTTAATCATTGGAAGTTGAATTCTTGTAGAAAGACTCGTTTTTGGTGTTCTTGAGGATTTGGGAGAAGGGGGATTGTGTATTTGATGAGTTTTAGGGTTATGGAATGGTAAATTTAAATTTATATCCGGTATAGGATGATTTAGCGCATAAATGACTTATTTACCCTCAAAAAATTAAGAGAATCATAGGTTTTAGCATTTTTGAACAAGGCCCGTGCCACACTGCTTATTGTGGATCCCTACTAGTTACTCATAAAAATGCATACAACTTTTCTTTCGGGTATTGAATTAAGGATAAAAAAGATTTTTTGGAAAGAGAACTCAATACTCTGTAATTTAGAGGGTCTTGAGATCTAAAATTACATATATTCTAGAATTTATAAACATTCAAAGTTTACCCTGGTAGAATTAAATACCAAAATTGGTAAATGATAGAACTTTACACACTTGGTAAATGATCATTACACTTATATTAATACTTAAATCATTGGATTAGATTTTATACATATAGGAATGATAGTTTAAATTCTAACCTAAAAATGCAAGGTGTTGCACCTCACTTGTCAACTTTTAGGAGTTTTAGCTACTATGCTTAGAATGATTCCACAACATGACTTGTTGTATCTCTTATGAGTTTGGGTCATCCTTTAATTTACTCCCTAAAGTCAACATTACTCATTATTCACATCACGACTTTGGTCACGTGTAATGACCCTGCAGGTTATTTTTCATAATCACCTATTTTTGCTGTTAGAGCTCCTATAGCTGTGCCAAGTAATTTATGACTTGTTGGAACTAATAGTTTAATTATCGGACAGTTCATTTGTTTTTAGAGCAAATTTCCTATTTAGAAGTCTTTGCTGGTTCCAAATGCTCATTGGGAGAAAACATTAGTAAATAGATCTCAAATACAAATTTTAAATATGCCACGACTCTGAAATATTAATTTTAGTCTAGTTAGACCTTTGATTTGGGTCTTGATGCGGCCAACTCATTTTGACCTATTGGTCAGAAAGTTAAAAAAACTCAAAATATGGTATGGAATCCATATTTGGTTGGAACGGCCTAAAATAGAAAATCCAACTTTGCCGTTACATCTAAAGTATTGAGTTTAGTGTGGTTACATAGTTCATTTGAATATATCAAATTCCAAATAAATTTGGGGCCTTAGCAGAAACTTCAAAAAATTCCAAGTTTTTGTCTTCTGCTGTGCTTGCGATCACACCTCATGTGCAGAGGGTAGTGTGATTACACTAATTTATGCTACAATTGAATTATATGGTTTTGGCACTAGATAGTGCAATTTTAGTATGCATGCGACGATTGCAGCATCTGAGGACCTGGAAGGGGTATAAAAAGACCTCTTAGGTTGTAATTTTGCTCAATTTGCACCTTTCTCTTAAGATCAAAATCCCTAAAGGGTATGATAATTTTAAAATGAGTCTTGGGGTTGACTTGGGATCTTGTTTAATATCTATTATCATAAATATCTTCTAATTTAAGGTAATATTTTATCCTTTTCTTGATGAATTTCTTGGTTCTTGACCCAAAATCCCAAATAGCTTGAGGGCTTAATTTTAACCCCAAATTAACTTGGTTTTCACCAATTTTTATAGGTAATGATTCCTTTATCATGTATGAATGTTAGGTTGACCTTGAAAATAAGATTTCCATAAGTGGTACCCACTTAGGGATTTTTGTGTCATTTTTTACATAAGCACAATGGTGCAATAAAGTATCATTATTCCCATATTAATGAGTAAATTATAATTTTGATAGTGTGATGGAATTTTGGGATTTTGAAATGAAGACAAGCATTTGATGAAAGATTTAAGGATTTGTGGTTTATCTTTGAGGTTGGTTTCTGTCTACTCTTCCTCATGAGATTTTATGTGTTATATGTTGAATGTTAATGTGAATGTTAATATTAATAATGGGTAGAATGACTTAGTCATAATTGTTAAAGTTTAGGATTAAATGAGGATTTTTGACCTATAATTATAAAACCATCTTGTGTTAGCCCTTATGGACTTAGTTGCGGATGTTAGGCATAGTTGAGACTATTAATACTTTATAATAATGTTACTTTGAGACTTGATAAATTATGATGGCTCTCCTTGGATTATTACTTATGTCTTATAGTTATGCTATGGCATTCCATACTTTAATTATGTCATGGTCTATCGACATGCTTTATAACATAGGAATAGACACAAATATGATATTTGGACTATAGACATTGATGTTTATTGATTTTATGCTTCCTAGACATGCGATGTTTATTGATATTATGCTTCCTAGTTGTGAGATGCTTATTGATATTTTTCCTCCTAGACATAAGATGCTTATTGATATTATGCTAGCTATATGTGTGATACTTATTGATATTATGCTTCCTAGGTGTGAGATGCCTGTTGATATTATGCCTCTTAGATGTGAGATGCCTACTATATATGAGATGATTATAGATATGCTTTATGGATTACAGAGAGGTTATTCCTCATAAATACACTATGGATTATATATATGATATGATTTATAAGAATGAGTATTGTCATGGGTTCCAGACTTAAATATGAGCCAAAGGCTATGATTATGATATTGTAATTATTCAAAACACATTATTGGGCCCAAGGTCATGTTATAATATGAGTTGTCCATCCGGGAAGTATTTATCCTTGTAATAGATGTGATTTTTGTTTATTACTATATTAATGCATAAGGTTCCATTGTTTGAATACTGGTGATGGAATGCATAGGTTTGGTACATTCATAATTGTTGCATCGATGATTGATACAATTCTGATTATATTATAATCTTGTAACTATTGTTACTAAACAAGGATTTAAGCCTATTTTCTACCTTAAAATGTATATTTTCATAATAATAAATATATGTCTTAATGAATAACTTATATGTAAAACACATTAATAATGATGCTTAAAGATTTGACTAAGATAGATTCCAATCTATGATTTGATACTACCAAATTACTCCATTAGTGGGAATTTCGACCCTCTCTAAAATTTTATACTGATTTCGTCTCGACGTTCACTCTAGGTAGTGGACTTATGGATTTACAATATTCTTAGCCACAACTTGAGTCTGTGCTCCTACTATATCTATATACATATTTCTTCGGTATGAGATGGAGAAAGATATTGTATCAATGATATAAATTCTAGTTAAAAAGTAATGAAAAAAATTTAGTATTGATGTTATATATATGTGTGTGTTTGTGATGATAATTATGATGATACTTCTTACACACCCAGAATGATGGAGGAAATTATGATGATCTAGTGATACCCGACAAGGCTGGAGGACACCGTGATGATCTATTAATACCCGGCAAGGCTGATCAACATTGTTATAATCTATTAATAACTAAAAAGGGCAGAGGACATTGTAATCATCTATTGATACTGATGTGTGAGAAAAAGCTAACACATTTAATGCTCTTTAGATCAAAATAATTATGAATTCTTAAGAAACTTTTAGTTTTTTTTATTGCTTTATTTTTTTAATGCAGATACAAGTGATCGAGGGGGAAACCAAAGAAAATAAGAATAAATCAGCTGCAATCTGGTGCAAATGAGCTATACTAAAGTTGATGCTATTTTTGAAGTGCCGTCAGACATATGCCAAGCTGTCAAAGTTGCCTTCAAACTTAGACAGAACCTGAGGAATCGAGATGAAATGTGACGACGTTTCAGAAGCGTTATGAAGCATGGGATGGGCTATCAAAGTGGCCGTCAACCTGAGGCAGATTATGCTGATTTCCAATGAAGATGTAACAAAATTTTTCATGGGCCATCACATATTTAACATGCTGTCAGATTTGCCATCAGAAAAATCAGAAGATAGTAATTCACTAGAGACTTTGACGGTATCCTGCATACGTCGGCATACTTATGACGCTCCATCAAGAATGTCATCACCCATCCCGAAGAAAATCTTAATACTTAATTTTATTTCCTTATTTAAGATTGACTATTTAAAAACCAGTAAGAGGGTTTTCTAATATTATTATTCCACAAAAGGGGAGAGAACCACACTTGAGTTTTTGGTGAGACAACACATTGATATTTTCTCTCTCTAATTTTCTTGGATTGAAGAAGCAAATCCTTTGAAGATATTAATATAATTACTTTGGAATTTCCTTTGTGATCTAATCTGCGATTCACTAGCTATTATTCATCTCTGTAAGTTTATCTTTCAAATCATAAATTCAATTATGTGTTTTGTTCGTTGCATCATGAGTGCTTAAATTCTATTAACCTAGATTATGGGATCTAGGGTTAGGTCATAATAAGGTGTTAAATACTCAAGGTTTAGTAGATGTTAGGATTTCTTGATAATTCTGAGACTATAATTTATGTCTGTTGGTTGCAAACAATAGGCTTGCCTACTTTGGTTTGCCTGATAAAGAAATCATAAACAGTAGGAAGTGAGTTATCAACAAGGACTTGGAAAGGCTTCATTTAATAATCAGCGTTGTAACAAGGTTGATTAACCTGAGGTAAAATTTGTGTAGCAATAAGTGATTCCCTATGTCTGAGAGGATTAGATAGTTAGACGTCTGAATAGGTCGAGAGACATTTGAGCATACCATTGATAAAGATAGCTTGTCATCCTAACTACCGTGAGAACCTTGAGTAAATTTTAGTATCTTTCATGTAACGTAAGCCCTAGTGAACATAATCCTAGTTATTTCATAAGCTATTGATTACAAACTGAGACTAAGGTGACCAACAATTACTTGTTAAACTCAAAACCCCTATTTATCTTTTTGTGCCAGTTGTTTGAATTTGACTTGTAGCTTTAGGTTCAAACTAGTTTAATCGCCACTCACATTGTTCCTTGTGGATTTGGCCCCGACTCCAAAGTTGAGTAAATATATTGACGACGACTGCCTTGCACTAAATTGAGGTGTAAGTTGAGTGTTATCAAAAAATGGCGCCATTGCCGGGGAACAATTTGGCGTATTGAGTTGGTTTGGAATTTTATCTTACTTTCTTGAATTTAAACTTATAAATATTAGTTTATGATTTCCTTTATTTTTTTGTGTTAGGTAGATTTTCTTTATTTTTGTTTATTTTTACTATGGCATCATCGAATGAATGTGACTTTGATGGTCGGAAATCTTATCTAGATGATCCATGTCCATATTGTGATGGACCCCACTTTTGGCAAGATTGTAGATATGCTCACCAGAGAGAGATGTGTGAACCATCTCCATCTAACCAGGTGTATAATTGTTCTTTATATGGTGGTCAAGATGGACATTGGAGTGATTTCTCAAATTCCTCCTCCCCCTATTGTGCTAACCCAAGTTCTAGTTCTTCTTATGAGTATGATGGTCTTATGGTCAGGAAAAGAAAGAACGAAGCACTGGAAAGAGTGACATTGAAACTATGCTTCAACTAATGTTGGATCATATAGACACAACGAATGATACCATATGTGACATGCATCAAGACATTAGGGCATTTAACAAGGGAAGAGAAAGGATAGAAGAGATGGATATCAAGGTCAATCATCTAAAATAGTTTTCTACATTATGTTTAGATGATATCTTATCTGTGGAATTATTTAAAATAATGGAAGAGTGTGAGGATGAAGAGTAAGAATCCAATGTTGATGATGAGCTTGATGTTAAGAAACACCCGGTGATTTCCCAACAAACCAAACCATTCATGAATGAAGATGCCAAGGATGAGGAAATGGCGTTAGATTCAAAAGAAGAAATAAAGCACAATCCTCGTGAAGACTCTAGTCCATTTCGGGGTAAAAATACTAATAGGGAAGTTATTCCGAAATTAAGGGTTAGTCCTCATTCAAATCACTTTTCAACATTATGCGTAGTGGATGTGATGAAAGTCAAATCACCCAAGAAAATGATGAATTTTGAAAATGAGGAGGAAGATTCTTACATTTTGGAGTTTATCCTTCCAAAAGGGCATACTACAACCCCAATATTGAATGCCAACGAGCTTAAAGATCGATGTCTATTTAGTGGCTTTTTAAGATTCTCACCATTTCCAAATGATCCCATACGAAAGTTTGATGTAAAATTAGGCAAGCAGTTCAAGTATTTGAAGTGGCATGATAGGACATTCCTCTTCATGCCCTCACATTTGCCCAACGCGCCACAAAGATGTATTGATCAAAAGTTGGGCTGGCATTTCGAATCCTCCAAGTAGAGACATAAATAATAATCAAAAAGGTATCTTGATGAAGTCTGAGAAGTCAAGATAACTGAGTCGCGCTGCGACGTTAAACCAGGCACTTCTTGGGAGGCAACCCAAGGTATTTTGTTGTTTGTATTCGTATTATGTAATTGACATCAGATCTTTGCACCCATGGTGCCATAGGTATGTTTCTTACTCTCTTGTATTTCTTTGACGCATTGGAGACATTGCATGATTTTAAGTTGAGGGTGGGGCTACTTGTGGGTGTGATATCCTCCTGGGGTTTTTGTTGTTGTGCCTCTTTTCCCCAGAGTCTTGTTCCTAGTAGAGCCGGCATGTTTAGGCATATTGTTTTTACGTTGTAATGTGTTGTCATTAACTAGGAGAAAACAAAGTATCTACAACAGTTTACATATTTTTGTTGAATTTTCTTAGAATGGTAACTACCTCTCCAATTATCTATGTGATTGCATTTATATGTAACCACTGTGCATCTTGTTATGGCATTAAGTTTTAGTTGCTTGATAATCACTACTAATAATTACACAAACTGGATGAGTAGTAGCTGTTAATACACTTGTGTGCCATGTGTCTGTGAGATCTTACTCAGTTCCCTTTGTACTGCCGAATCCAGAACTTGCCCAGTTCGTCTTACCTTAGTTGAAAGATAGGGGTTAGGAAAGATCATAGGACGTTTTGACTTTTAGCCACTCTCAGCCTAAATAACCTTCCCTATGATGTATGCTATCACTTGATCCCTGTTTTGAGCCAGAATTGACCATTTTTTTCTATGACACCTATCACCTTCCCATTTAGATCATAATAAACCTGCTTTTGCCGTGTTCCTCCTTGGACACTGTGCACCTTGACTTAGGCAAATATCCTAAGTTGAGGGTGTCTATCATAGGGGTGCGTGATGTAAACTGGGTATGAAGTGAGCTAGAATAAAATAAAAAGAATAAGAGAAAAAGAATAAATTGGGTGATGTGAAAAAGAATAATAAAAGGAAAAGAATTAAAAAGAAAAGTCACATCTATCCTGAATAATGGGTGATGAAGAAAAGAGGAAAAGATAAAAAAGAGGTAAAGAGGAACAAAAAAGAAAAGAAAAAGAGAGAAAAAGAGGTTAATAAGTGGACCCCACGAGTTAAGGTAGTGCCAAAGAGGTTAGTCACTCTAAATTCCATTTAATATCATACCAGCCCTTAGCCTATGTTACAAGCTGAGAAAGACCTATAGTGATCCTAACTCACCTATCTGGATACCTTGGTAATGATGATAAGGTCAAGAATATGGTATTTGGCATACACTGGCTGGAACTTTGTTCTGAGAGTGAGTATTTTTGTGCAAATCCCCATGTTTAAATTTTGATTTCTGAGATGAGAGAAAAAGGGGAATTTCTTTGTTGTGAGGGCACACTAGTATGTTGCTAGGTGACTTACTTATTTGGGTAGTGTCATATTGATATAAGGATGATTGTTGGTACTTAGTTGATGCCATGGTTGGAATCCTTTGTGCTACATTGCTGCTTTTCAATAAGATAAACAGTAGTTTAATTGGTTAACCTTGGAGGTGGTAACTGAGTTTTGAGCTAAAATGGTGGTTGACTGTTGAATGTTCTTTGTATTCTCTTAGTTAGTTTGTTTCTTGAGGACGAGCAATTGTTTTAAGTTGAGGGTGTTTTGTGTGAGCAAAAGCTAACACATTTAATGATTTTTAGCTCAAAATAATTGCAAAGTCTTAAGCAAATTTTGTTGTTGTTTTGATTGTTTTATTTTTTTAATGCAGATACAAGTGATTTGGGAGAAAACCAAAGAAAAAAAGAATAAATCATCTAAAATCTGGTGCAAATGAGCTATACTAAAGTTGACGCCATTTTTGAAGCACCGTCAGACATATGATAGGCTGTCAAAGTTGCCGTCAAACTTAGACAGAACCTGAGGAATTGGGATGAAATGTGACAATGTTTTGGAAGCGCCGTCAAGCATGGGACGGGTTGTCAAAGTGGACGTCACCTGAGGCAGATTATGCTGATTTCTAGTAAAGATGTGATGACATTTTTCACGAACTGTCACATATTTGACACGCCGTCAGATTTACCGTCAGAAAAATTAGAAGATAGTAATTCATTGGAGACTTTCACGGCATCCTACACACGTCGTCATACTTATGACATGCCATCAAGAATGTCGTCACCTATCCCGAAGAAAATCTTAAAATTTAATTTTATTTCCTTATTTAGGGTTGACTATTTAAAGACCTGTTGGAGGGTTTTCTAATATTATTATTCCATAGAAGGGGAGAGAGCCGCACTTGAGTTTTTGGTGAGACAACACATTGATATTTTCTCTCTCTAATTTTCTTAGCTTGAAGAAACAAATCCTTTTGAAGAGATTAATATCATTACTTTGTAATTTCGTTTGTGATCTAATCTGTGATTCACTAGTTATTATTCATCTCTGTAAGTTTATCTTTCAAATCATGAATTCAATTATGTGTTTCGTTCGTTACATCATGTGTTGCTAAATTCCATTAACCTAGATTATGGGGTCTAGGGTTAGGTCATGATAAGGTGTTAAATACTCAAAGTTTAATAGGTGTTAGGATTTTTTAATAATTCTAAGAATATAATTTATGTCTGTTGGTTGCAAACAATAGGTGTGCCTACTCTTTGGTTTTCTTGAGAAAGAAATCATAAACAGTAGGAAGTGAGTTATCAACAGGGTCTCAGAAAGGCTTCATTTAATAATCAGCGTTGTAACAAGGTTGATTAACCTGAGGTAAAATCTCTGTAGTGAAAAGTGATTCCCTAAGTCTGAGAGGATTAGGGAATTAGACGCTTGAATAGGTCAAGAGACATTTGAGCATACCATCGATAAAGATAGATTTTCATCCTAACTGCCGTGAGAAACTTGAGTAAATTTTAGTATCTGTCATGTACCGTAAGTCCTAGTGAACATAATCCTAGTTATTTCATAAACTCTTGATTTCAAACTGAAACCAAGGTGACCAACTATTACTCGTTAAACTCAAAACCCCCATTTATCTTTTTGTGCCAGCTGTTTGAATTTGACCTGTAGCTTTAGGTTAAAACTTGTTTAATCGCTACTCACATTGTTCCCTGTGGATTCGACCCCGACTTCAAAGTTGGGTAAATATATTAACGACAACTGCCTTGCACTAAATTGAGGTATAAGTTGAGCATTATCAGATACTCGATATGGCTGAAAGATAGTGTGATAATGATAATGATACTCGATAAGGACATAGGATGATAATCATGATATTTCAACAAGTCAGAGGATGATTATACTGATTTGACTAAGTGTACATCTATCGTTTTGAATCTAGCTAGCCCTATGTATGGAGATTAGATATATGTGTATACCCGTCAAGGCCGGAGAACGATTATGATGAGAATAATTATGAAGATGATGGTTATAATGATGATGATAGTTATAATGATAATGTTTATGATAATGATGATGGTTATACTGATGATATGTTGTTGTGGATTTTGTTGCATTCATCCTTTTATGCGCATTCCCTATCACCAGTATACACATATATCTTTCAACCCATAGAGGGGGTTTCATTGGTATGGATGATGACTATACCTTGTAGTCTGGTGTATGTTGGTTGAACCTTTTGAGCCTGGGGTGTTGGGGGTACGTGATAGGCTCGGCTAGGTATTTTTTTGTTCGGACTATCCCATTACTCATATTGTCATTGACATTATTATTATCATTGTTATGGCTAGTTTATGATAGAATAGTCATTGATTTGGTATCAAGATTTGAGGTATGATCCAATCCTCTTCTATCATATAATTATATTACTATGCATGATCATCTGATGATTTGTATATGGACTAGAACCATGAGTATTCTTGCACTAGCTCCTGCTATGGTTAAGTGGTCTTAAATAACTAGTCTGATGATTTTTGTTGTACTTCAAGTAGACCTAGTGATATATATATATATATATATATATATATATATATATGAATATGCATACTTAGTGTAACACCCCGATTTGCTGAACCAGAATGCTACACGGTGCTCATGACCCCGAGGGACCATAAGCTAATCCATGACTGATATCTGTACCGGTATACTACAAATCATGATACAATAATACGGAATACATAGAACTATAAGGCCATAAGGTTCAACTAAATACAATGATATGGGTGAAAATACCCAAAACAACTCAATCTGAACATAAATCTGAAAGCCTCTAAACTATCTGAATAAGGAGTTGAAGGAACATGTCTCCAACTAACTCCATAAAAATGAACTGAAGAAATAAATAAATGAATCAAATCATATTGTCCTCGAATCAATGAGGACTCACTGTGTCTCTGCAACTGGAATGCTACCGCTACTGCTGGGCTGGAGCTCGTGTCTCAAAACCTATGGTGTAACATGAAAAGAAAGCACCATAGTGCAAATGCATCAGTACAACTGGAGTACTGAGTATACGAGGAAGGTAGGCTGAACATAAAGGGTTTCATGCATGAACAACACTGACTGACTAATATAAACGTGGGAGTGCAAACACACATATATAGAAACTAGGACCGTGAATACGTGATAGCATGACCTGTAAGCTAATATATGGTTTAATGATAACTATCATGACTGGTACTAAAACTAATAACATGGACGACTGTATCTAACAGTCCTGTATATACTAAAATCTGAAGAACACCCTGAGTTCTTTTACTGAGACTGAGACTGAAACTGTGGGAAGTAGTGTTTAACCGACATGCCCCATGTATGCCATTATGGCTAAGCTGGGGTCCAATATCTGCCCTGACTGGAGGGGTGTAAATACCGTGCCATGAGTAAGGACAGTCTATGAGTGACCCTTATCTGGCGGGTACTCAATGAGAACAGTGGAAACCCTAAACAGACGGGTTAAGCCACCTCATCAACCCTAAACTGATGGGTTAAGATATCTCAACCGACGCTGGCTACGTAGTTCTGGAACACAAGGATGACTACTAAGAATCACACCCTGAATTGGCGGGTGAGTTCCCATCCTTGGGTTCACTCGGTTCTAACCTCTACTGCTATCTGGAGGGACTGGACATGAATAACTGATTGTGCATGACTTAATCTTACTGAATTCCGTTGACTGGCGGAATGTTACTAATATTTGACAACTGACTAAGATCATGAGGTTTTCCTGAGTCACATGACTGACTGAAGTCTATGGAATCATAGCTTGAGTTCGGATATCGTGAAACATGACATGGCTCTAGGCACACAACTATAGTTTTTGGGTACAAATACCCCCAGGACTCGATGGAAGAAAACTGACACACATGACTGACTTGATCATAAGAGTAAAGTCCATAATTTATAAAATCATAAGTAGGGATCTCATACTAAACATGGTTATCAACAATGTATTCATGGAAAGTATTTCATATCACATGGAAGTACTTGCACAATATTAATATCATGTTCATTGCATAATCATATTGGAAACACATACCAATAGCATGGAAGTTCATGTGGCTTGCATGGTTATCATACATCTTGTTCATAAGTAGGATTTGCAAGTAAACATAGCATAATCTCATAAGAATAGTTCATGAGTATTCCAACAACATTTACAAGGCACATTATCAACATAGAAGTCATTGGAACGTAAGGGCATATCATGAATCCTTCACTAAGTCACAAATTAGCTATATTGCATGATTTCTAGTTTCTTAGGCATTTTATAAAACACCTTACATGCACATCTTAAGCATAGGTGAAATCATCAATTTAAACATCATGAACAATCAAATTTACATGTTTCCAACTCATATGATATCATGAAATTTAAAACAAACATATAAAGATTCCATCTTGGGAATCACCCAAAATCAACAACATGATCTTCAACACCCAACAATATAGAAATCATACTTTATAATGAAAAAAAAGGGTTTTTGAGATTTATGGATGAAAGGAATCCATAAATCAACTCACGCATACCTTAGAAGGACAAATTCTTGATGATTGACGGAGGAATTTCCTTGAATTCGGATCTTCAAGCTTAATTACGCAACCCTAGTTGTTTTTCTCCTTTAGTGATCTTGGATGATGAGCTTTGAGATGATAATAGGGTTGTAATATGTTTAGAAGCTATATATTTCGTAGGGTTAAGTTTACGGACGTGTAAGGAGTGTTAAAAGAATTAATTACCTTTAAAATAACTCAAGACGGAGTGTTTTTGGCACCTGAAATTGACTTAGGCGGCGCCCAAGTGATAACCTATGCTTGGGTTGGGTGGCGCCTAACCAATCGCCTATGCTTACTGTCTCTCACGAAAATGGGCATAATTTTTTGGTTGAGTATTGGATTAAGGCAAAATTGGTATCGTTGGAAATCTAACTCGATACTCTACAATTTGGTGGGTCTAAATTAGCCAAAATACCATATTAAAAGTCGAGTTATAGTCATTCAAAGATGACCCTTGCAAAATCGAACACTAAAACTTGATGGATTCAAAAACTCATAGCTTGTATTACCTTAAGTGACTCATATGAACATGCTTAATACATATAAGATATCCTATCACTAGGATATTCATGGTAAGTCATGTACTCAAGTATGAATCACAGGATAGGAGATTTCATAGGTAGGAATACTTATTCACTTCCTAGCTTAGAACCATGTGGGGTATTACAATATCTCCCCCTTGGGAACATTTTTCCTCAAATGAGAATTAACTGAGAAGGGATATAAGACAATAGAACCTGAACTGAACATGAAGAACTGAAACTTGATCTCATGACTAAGATGTTAAACATACTGAACTCGTACATATCTGCTGCATGGACAACTAAAACATGAATGCATGACTGAGTATGAAATGGTTAATAGGTACTAAGTTTATACTGGAAACATGAACATCAAACTGAATAAGATTAAAGAGAACTGTTACCTTGAGCTTGATCTTACTTGGCAGTAAGAGGTGAGGATACTTGGTATGCATATCTACTTCTGCTTCCCAAGTAGCTCCCACATGAGACTGATTTTACCAAAGAACCTTGACTAGAGGGACTTCTTTGTTCCTCAATCTACGAGTCTAATAATCTAAGATTTCGACTGGAATCTATTCATAAGAGAGGTTATTCTAAATGTCGATGCTTTGAATAGGGACAACAACGGCTGGGTCACATATGCACTTCTTTAGCAAAGAGACATGGAAGACTGGATGGACTGAGGCTAGATCTGAAGGTAACTCAAGTTCATAAGCTACCTTTCCAAAGTGACAAATAACTCCGAAGGGATCGAAATACCGAAGACTGAGTTTCCCTTTCTTGCCGAACCTCTTCACTCCCTTCAAGGGATAGATTTTAATATAGACATAGTCATTGACCTCGAACTCGAGATCCTTTCTATGAACATCTGCATAGGATTTCTGTCAGCTCTGAGCAGCCGAGAGTCTCACTCTAATCAACTGAACTTTCTCTAAGGTGTCGAATACTAATTCAGGACCTATGATTGAGGCCTCACTAACTTCGAACCAACCAATCAAAGATCTACATCTCCTACTATAAAGATCTTCTAATAGAGCCATCTGAATACTAGAATGATAGCTATTGTTGAATGCAAACTCAATCAAAGACAAGTGGTCGTCCCAACTCTCCTTGAAGTAAATTGCACATGCCATTAGCATATCTTTAAGAGTTTAAATGGTACTCTCTGCTTGACCATCTGTCTAAGGATGAAATGCTATGCTGAGATAGACTTGGGTATCGAGACCCTTTTGGAATACTTTCCAAAAGTGAGAAGTGAACTGGGTACCTCTGTCTGAGATAATAGATAAAGGAACACCGTGTAACCTGACTAACTCCCTGATATAGAGTTTGGCATAATCATCGGCAAAATAAGAAGTACGAACAGGAAGGAAATGAGCTGACTTGGTTATTCTATCTATAAGAACCCAGACTGAATCATGCTGATGACGAGTTCTAGGCAAACCCATCACGAAGTCAATGTTAACTTCTTCCCACTTCCAAGTAGGAATGGTGAACTCTTGCATGGAACCACTAGTTTTTTTATGCTCTATCTTAACCTGCTGATATGTAGAGCACTTAGCCATAAACTCTGCAACATCTCTCTTCATCCCATTCCACAAATAGATCTCCCACATGTCGAGGTTCATCTTAGTGGCCCCCGGATGAATAGAGTATCGCGCACCATGTGCTTCTACAAGTATTTTCTGCCTTAATTCATCTACACCTGGAACACATATCTAACCCTGACAACGAAGAACACCATCTTCCCCTTGGGAGAAAACCTCGACTTTCTGATTCTGAACTGACTCTTTAAGCTTGACAAGGCTAGGATCCCTGTCGTGTTTCTCTTTCACCTCGAAAACTAGAGATAACTCTGAACTACTATGAAAACATACACCACCCTCTGAAGAATCGACTAAGCGAATGCCTAGTCTGGCAAGCTGATGGATCTCCTGAGCCATATTTTTCTTACTATCTTAAATATGAGAAATACTACCCATAGAGAGTAAACTGAGAGCATCGGCCACAACACTGGCCTTGCCCGAATGATAAAGAACACTTATGTCGTAATCCTTCAAGAGGTCTAACCACCTTCTCTGGCAAAGATTGAGATCTTTCTGGGAAAAGAAATACGAGAGGCTTTTATGGTCTGTGAAGACATCTACATGAACTCCATAGAGATAATGCCTCCAAATCTTCAAGGCAAAAACTACCGCTGTTAACTTGAGATCATGAGTAGGATAATTCTTCTCATGTGGCTTTAACTGTCTGGAGGCGTAGGCTATGACCTTACCATGCTGCATGAGGGAACAACCTAAACCCACTCTGGATGTATCACAATAGACTAAAAAACTGTCTAAACCATCTGGAATAGCTAGAATTAGAGCGGAGGTGAGTCGAGTCTTCAACTCTTGAAAGCTCTTCTCGCATGAATCTGACCACTAAAACTTAATCTTCTTCTGAGTCAATCTGGACATGGGAGATGAAATAGAAGAAAATCCCTCAAAAAACCATTTGTAATAGCCAGCCAAACCCAAGAAACTCCTAATATCTGATGGAGATACAGGTCTGGGCCAGTTTCTTACTGCCACTATTTTCTGAGGATCTAATCTAATGCCATCACCGGAAACAATATGGCAAAGGAATACTATTGATCTTAGCCAAAATTTGCACTTGCTGAACTTAGCGAATAATTGATGATCCATGAGAGTCTGAAGAACAATCTGGAGATGGTGTGCATGATCACGCTCTGTGGGAGAATAGACTAAAATATCATCTATGAAGACTATGACAAACATATCAAAGTACTGCTTAAATACACGGTTCATGAAATCCATAAAAGCTACAGGGGAATTGGTAAGACCAAATAACATGACTAAAAATTTGAAGTGACCATACCGAGTATGAAAAGCTGTCTTCGGAATGTCACATTCTCTAACTCTGAGTTGATGATAGCCTGATCTGAGGTCTAACTTAGAGAAGTAACTGGCACCCTAAAGTTGGTCGAATAGATCATCAATCCTGGGAAGAGGATATCTGTTCTTGACCATTACCTTGTTGAGTTAACGGTAATCAATACACATCCTGAGAGAACAGTCTTTCTTGCGCATGAATAACACTGGCGCACCCCATGGGGAAACGCTGGGTCTGATGAACCCCTTCTCTAAGAGATCCTTCAACTAATCTTTCTGTTCCTTGAGTTATGCTGGTGCCATTCTGTATGGCAGAATAGAAATAGGTTGAGTGTCCAGAAGAAGGTTTATGCCAAAGTCTATTTCCCTTTCAGGAGGAATGCCTGGAAGATCATCGGGAAAAATATCTGAGTATTCATTAACAACAGGGACTATTTTGAGGCTAGGAGATTCAGAACTGGAATCTTTAACATGCATAAGATGATACATACACCCCTTAGAAATCATTTTCCTTGCCCAAAAGTAGGAAATAAGTTGACCCTTGAACGCTAAAATTCTACCCTTCCACTCTAGGACGGGCTCATTTGGGAACTGAAACTGAACTATCCTATTTCTGCAGTCGACTGTGGCATAGCAGGAATGAGGCTAATCCATGCCAAGAATGACATCAAAATTAGTCACCTCTAACTTTACTAAATCTGTTGATGTGGATTTTTGAGATATCATAATCAGTCAGTTCCTATATACCCGCCAGGCTATGATGGTTTTACCTATTGGGGTAGAGACTAAGAAGGGATCTGCTAGGACTTCGGGACTGATTCCAAAATCACCTGCTATGTATGGAGTAATAAAGGACAAAGATGTACCTAGGTCTAGTAAAGCATAAACATGAACATGGAAAATCCGTAACGTACCAGTAACAATATCAGGAGAATTTTCCTGATCCTATCGAGATTGAAGAGCATAGAGTCTGTTTGGTCGTTGCCCATTGGTAGCACTAGAAATGGCACCCTGCTGGTTCGGGCGACTAGACTGAGCTGTAGAATGATTTTCCTGACCTTGACTACTTGAATGCAGACACTCCCTAATCCTGTGGCCTGGATTGTCACAACCAAAATAGACATCACTACCGGCTCTGCAAATGCCCTTGTAGTTCTTACCGCAAGTCTGACAAAGGGGATTCGTTCTGGCACTGCTAACACTGCCCTAAGATTTAGAGCCTGGAGATTTGTCTCAATTACTATGTCTAAACTTCGGCACTGGAGCACTGGCAGAGGAGGGAGCTGGAATAACTGACTTGGAGTGAAACTGTGAACAGTTTCCTCTATCTGACTTGGGGTGAGCAAAGTTGAAATTACCTGACCTTGCTCTCTTGTTATGCCTCTCCCTATTCTTAAACTTCTGCTCTTATACTTACTAGGCATGGGTCATGAGTCTGGCTAAGGTCATATCACCGATCAGCATCGCAGACCTACACATATTTACCACGCTATCATTGACCCCTGAAACAAACTTGCTCATCTTAGCTCTATTTTCTACAACCACATGAGGAGCATACCTGGCTAGCTGAGTAAATCTGAGAGAATAATCCCTAACTATCATATTCCCCTGCCTGAGGTTGATGAACTCAAGAACTTTGGCTTCCCTCAGCTTTTAGGGAAAGAATCTGTCTAAGAAGGCTGTGACAAATTCCTCCCACTCGATAGGGACAGTATCATCTAACCTCTTAAACTTCCACTGTTTGTACCAATCATGAGCAACATCCTATAATTGGTAGGTGGCTAACTCAGCACTCTCAATAGAAGTAACACCCATGATGTCGATGACCTTCTAGACTTGGTCAATGAACTCATGAGGGTCCTCATCAGACTTAGACCCATGGAAAGATGGAGGGTTTATTCGGGTAAAGTCTGGAACCCTAGCTGCATTGGGAGTGGCCACTGAATTGGCCAGAATAACTGGTGGCCGTTTATTCTGTGCAGCCATGGACTGAGCAAGTGTGGTAAATGCGGCTTTAAACTATGCATGGGAAACATTTTCGCCCAAAGGATCTTCAGGATGAGGAGCTGGCTGGTTTCTTCTATTTGGGGCCATGGTCTGGAATAAGAGAAGAATGGATTAGACTGAGAGTTTAACTTTTGATTATGCTCACTAGCATGAGATGAATAATGAAGAAAGAGGAACGTTCCTAGAATATCTTATATCCTCCCGCACATAAATATGGCGGGCAACACACCCATGTACAAGACTCTACTAGATGAGGGTTTCAGACTTCCTAGGACTCTATTGAACCTTAGGCTCTGATACCAAGTTTGTAACACCCCAATTTGCTGAACTGAAATGCTACACGATGCTCAAGACCCTGAGATACTACAAGCTAACTCATGACTAATATCTATACCTGTATACTACAAATCATGATATAATAATGCGAAATACATAGAATTGTAAGGTCAGAAGGTTTAACTGAATACAATCATATAGGTGAAAATACCCAAAACAACTCAATCTAAACGTAAATCTTAACATAAATCTGAAAGCCTCTAAACTATCTGAATAAGGAGTTGAAGGAACATGTCTCGAAGTAACTCCGTAAAATTAAACTAAAGAAATAAATGAATCAAATCATATTGTCCTCGAATCAATGAGGACTCACTGTGTCTTTGGGACTGGAATGCTACCACTACTGCTGGGCTGGAGATCGTGTGTCAGAACCTATGGTGTAACATAAAAAGAAAGCACCATGGCGTAAATGCATCAGTACAACTGGAGTACTGAGTATACGAGGAAGGTAGGCTGAACATAAAGGGTTTCATGCATGAACAACATTGACTGACTAATATGAATGTGGGAGTTCCAACACACATATATAGAAACCGGGACCGTGAATACGTAATAGCATTACCTTTAAGCTAATACATGGTTTACTGATAACTATCATGACTAATACTGAAATTGATAACATGGACGACTGTATCTAACAGTCCTATATATACTAAAATCTGAAGAACGCCTTGAGTTCTTTTACTGAGATTGATACTGAAATTATGGGAAGTAGTGTTTAACCGACATGGACCATGTATGATGTTATGGCTAAGTTAGAGTCCAATCTCTGCCCCGACTGGAGTGGTGTCAATACCGTGCCACAGGTAAGGACAGCCTGTGAGTGACCCTTATCTGGCGGGTACTCAATGAGAACAGTGGAAACCCTAAACAGACGGGTTAAGCCACCTCATCAACCCTAAACTGATGGGTTAAGATATCTCAACCTACGCTGGCTACATAGTTCTGGAACACAAAGATGACTACTAAGAATCACATCCTGAACTGGTGGGTGAGTTCCCATCCTTGGGTTCACTCGGTGCTAACATCTACTCCCATCTGGAGGGACTGGACATGAATAACTGACTGTGAATGACTTAATCTTACTAAATTCTGTTGACTGGCGGAATATTACTGATATCTGACAACTGACTAAGATCATGAGGTATTCCTGAGTCACATAACTGACTGAAGTCTATGGAATCACTACCTTAAATGGAATCCATTCATATCTGATGAATGATTATATGACTGACATAATACATGAATGCATGACTGAAAGTACTGATGATTTGATCACGCATATCTGATGCGTGAATTCATGACTAAACTTACTCATGAACATGCAATGGTAAAGGTATCAAGTTTGAATTGAAAACTGAGCATAGAACTGAATACCAAGTATGTTACTGAAATATGAACATGAGAACGAGTAAGTTTAAGGAAAACTGTTACCTTGAACTGATAATACCGATAAGTTTGAGATTAATTATTCCATATGCATGATCGAAAACATGAGAACATAATTAAGTCTGGGACGTGGTAGATATACTTAACATCATGATCTAAACTGAATCTTGAAAACATGGCATACAACTGAAGTTGGAGTTTGAGGGTTAACTTATGAGTGCCCCTTCTCCAAACTGGATTCATCAAAATAAAATAGAGCAGCATATTTATGTAATGAAATTTTAGAGGTATGATGTATCTCCCCCTTGGGACACTATGTCCCTCAAAAGAATATTGACTTGGATGAGCTACTGAGGGAAATTGAGGCGATGCACAAGACACCTAGGAACTAAGTCATGACTGAATAGATAGGATCTGAAACTGAGACATGATACATGAACTGAGCTGAACACGAGTGCGTAAATACACTAACTTATCTGATTAACTGAATAACTGATAGCTGAATACTGGATTTGCAAGGCTAAATTGTACTTAGTCTGAATATCTGGGCTGGGATTTTTGAGTTTTATGCATAGGAGATAAGAACTAACTGAGTAGAATGAGGTATCTGAGCATGGATTCATAAAGTCTATATTATTTTTGAATGTGAGACCAAGCGTACAACATGGCTCTTAGGTATTCTATAAAATGGGGTACTGAAACACTGATAACTGAGTATTGACAACCTGAATGCTATGGTCAATCATGTCTGGAACTGAACTGAGTTTCAAATCTGGTTACTGAACTGAAGATGACATTATAACTAAGCCTATAGCTAGTACAGAAGTACTGAATTTAAGGAATGAACACTGATCACTGAGTGCTAGATACTGAAACTATAATTGAGTTGGCAATTGAGTTTTTTATGGCTACATACTGGGGACTGACATAAGTCAAGGATCTAAATGTACACTTACACTTTGTACTTTCCCAACTTCTAAATACGACCCTTTTCTAGATGTTTAATTGAATATTTATCATGACATTCAAGACTATCTTCACAACTACACCCTTGTGCAAAGTGAGTATGCAACAATCTTCTCTTATCTAAATAATTGCTCATCACTACACTATTCCATAAGGAGAGCTAACTAGAGGAGTAAATCAGGAGGACCTGAAACATGAATAGATATAAACTAAACTTGAAACATGACTGAAACTTGAAGAATAAAATATCAGTAGTTTGGATTTACCAATAAGGTCTTAACTGAGGAGATACATGACATAGTCTAAATGTATCTGATATTTAGGGGCATAGCATGAGTTATGGAAGCTAAGTATGCTGGAAAGCATGATATGAGTACATAAGTCATGAGTTGCATGACCCGAGTCTAGAGTTTTTTGTACTCGTGGGACATGATTCGAATACTGAGGGAGCTGGAACTGAACCCCTTATACTGGGAACTGAAGGCGCACATAATCCCATGGAAAGTGTGTGAAAGTAGATTGTTCTCAAGGAACATGACTCGTACTATAGAGTAAAAGGGACTCCTTATGCTAGAAATTAAATTCATACATGATTATAGTTCGTGACCATAGAGTTGGTATGCAATGCCTGAGTTGGTTTCGTGATAGCTGAAGTGAAAAACTCTGCACTGAGAATAGAATGGGTCTAGAATTGTCTTCCCTTACTGCTTTCTATATATACTGGCTCTACTACTGAAATCTGAGGGCCTGGCTTAGGTACTTGATCTACCATCACATCCCTACATTATGTTCAATACCTGTCTATCTTACTAAATACATCATCTAATTCTGTTTCCTTATATACTACTAATATCACATTCACACTTTCATACTTAATTTTGAGTCAGTAAACTTAAGTGTTTAGCTTGTACTGTTCAAGCCTACTGATCTAATCCCCATGAATACATAATCTGATCAAATAAAATAATACTATTCCCACTCTACTACTGCTAAACTTCTGGGTTCAAGAATGAGTTCTCATAATCATGAATAAAATTTGTACAACCTTGGAACAATAATGAACTGATGGGATACTGTTTGAGTCTGTTGCTAATCTCATAACTAACCGTAGGGATTGTCTGAGAAAGCCCTATCTTTAGGACTTTGAACTTCACTATTTCTATTACCTTGAAAGTAAGGTAAAGTGAACATGAGGGGTACATGATATGAATATACATGGTTTCTTTAAAAAAACTTGCTATAGCACGATCTTGAGACATGAAAGAAGGGAAAATGTTCCTAAAACATCTCATAGCCTCTTGCACATAAATGTGGTGCACAACACGCCTATGTACTAGACTCTACTTGTTGCAGCTTTCAGACTTCCTAGGTCACTATTGAACCTTAGGATATGATACCAAGTTTGTAACGCCCCAATTTTCTAAACCGAAATGCTACATGGTGCTCATGACCCCGAAGGACCACAAGCTAACCCATAATTTATATCTGTACCTATAAACTGCATAATATCTCATAAAATATGCAGAAACATAAACTGTAAGGCCATAAGGTTCAACACTAATATATATTTGAAAAATATGGTATATAAATACCAAAAAGGAACATAAATACTGAAGTCTGAACATCTAATCTGACATCTACTCCAAAATCCTCTAACTGAACTGAATAAGGATTTGATAGGACATGTCCCCAACTAACTCTAACTACTAAAATAAAGTGAAAACTAAAATAGAAATGAAATCATCATTTCCTCGAAGGATGAGGACTCATGTCTAACTCTGACTGTTGATCCTGGAATCTACTGCTAATTTGGAGCTCATGCCTTCGAACCTATGGTGTAACATAAAATATAGTACCATAGTGCAAATTCATTAGTACGTCTGAATATACTGAGTATATGAGTGAGGTAGGCTAAATGCAAAGGGTTATATGCATGGACAATACTGACTGATATGAATGTGAGAGTACATACATGCATACGTAACTGTAATTGAACTCGTAGAGATACAGACTACTAAGTCTGAATACTGACAACATGAGTGTACTGATAATGAGATTCTGAAAGACTGAGTTTACTGATATTTATATGTAAGTCACTAATAAGTTATGGATCTAATATTGTACTAATGAATACTAAGTGACTAATATTGCATTACTGATAAATGAATGATTGTTTCTGACAGTTCAAATTATAAAGAACTGGTCTGATTGACTATATCTGACAGTCCTGAAGCTGAGTACTGATAGCATGAGTTCTGATAACTTTTGTGATTGATAGAATAAGTGACTGTATCTGAAAATCCATAAATTTGAAGGAAAATATCTGCGTTCAATTCTATTTTTGAGTTAACTATATTTGACAGTCCTGATATACTAAAGTCTGAAAAACTATCTTAGTTCTTTACTGAGACTGGGTAGCAATAGCTGATAGTCCTAAAATTTGTAACTGAAACTATGGGAAGTAGTTATCTAATCGACATGCCCCAAATACGCTATAATAGCTAAGCTGGGGTCCAATCTCTGCCCCGACTGGAGGGGTGTCAATACCGCGCCACTGGTAAGGACAGTTGTGACAACCCTATACTGGCAGGTACTCAATGAGAATGGTGGGAACCCTAAACTGACGGGTTAAGCCACCTCATCAACCCTAATCTGATGGGTTTAGATGTCTCAACCTACGTTGGCTACGTAGTTCTAGAACACAAGAATGAGTACTAAGAATCACACCCTGAACTGGCGGGTGATTTTCCATCCTTGAGTTCACTCAGTGCTAACTTCTACTCCCATCTGAAGGACACTAAACTGAATAACTAAGCTGAATTGAAAAACTGAACTGAACTGATTAGCTGAACTGATACTAGTGGTACTGTTTAGCAAACATAAACGAAGTTTACTGGATTCCAATGACTGGCGGAAGGTACTGAGTTCTGAGGAATGGTTGAGAGTACTGAAGTTACTGAGATTGCCTGTGAATACTGAGGTTACTGAGCACTGAGATTATTGAGATTACTGGACTACTAAGATTATTGAGATTTCTGACTTTTCCTGAGTCACATGATTGACTGAATTCTATAGATCATGGCTTGACTAAGAGTATCGTGAAAACATGACATGACTAAGGGAATCTGTGGATGAACATTACGCATACCTTGGAAGGGAGGTTCTTGATGATTGACGGAGGAACTTCCTTGAAATTGGATCTTCAAACTTAATTATGCAACCCTAGTTTTTTTTCTCTTTTAGTGCTCTTGGATGATGAGCTTTGAGATGTTAATAGGGTTGTAATGTGTTTAGAAGCTATATATTTTGTAGGGTTAAGTTTAGGGACGTGTAAGGAGTGTTAAAAGACTTAATTACCCTTAAAATAACACAAAACAGAGAGTTTTTGGCACCTGGAACTGACTTAGGCAGCGCCCAAGTGATTGCCTAAGCTAGTTTGAACGGCTCCTAACCAATCACCTATGTTTGGGTTGGGCGGCACCTAACTAATCGCCTATCCTTACTGTCTCTCACGAAAAAGGGCATAAATTTTTGCTCGGGTATTGGATTAAGGCGATATTGGTATTGTTTAAAATCTAATTCGATTCTCTACAATTTGGTGGGTCTAAATAACCTAAAATACCACATTAACATTGAGTTATACTCGTTCAAAGATGACCCTTGCAAAATCGAACCCTAAAACTTGATGGATTCAAAAATTGTTAGCTTGTATTACCTTAAGTGACTCATATGAACATGCTTAATGTATCATAAGCTATCTTATTGCTCGGATACTTATCGTAAGTCATGCACTAAAATGCTACTCACAGGATAGGAGGTCATACGTAGGAAAAATGGTTCATCTCCTAGCTTAGAAACATATGAGGTATTACAGTTCACTTAGATTAAAGTAATTTTTCCCAAACCTAATAAACTAATTTGTTACGAAAATTATCAAAGAGCTTTTAATTTAATATTCTCTTAACTTTTTTTCCAAAGGTTTTATCTATAACAAAATTGACTTTTTCTATAATAATAATTAATAATAAAAAAAATAATTATATAATCTTCATTTTTTTACAAAAGCAATTTTCTTCTTTGGGAATTAATTTAACCCTTATCAATTTTCTTTCGTGTATTTCTTTTTTTGAATCATTGAAATTTTCTTAAGTTTCTTGATATTTTTCTATAAAAATCAAGTGGTGACTCTGTAAGCTTCTTAAAATTATTTTGAATGTTTCTTGATCTTTTAAAATAGTTTTAAGAATTCAAAACCAATTTCTCGCCAAAAGAAATCTGAAAAGGGTTAAAACAATACTATACCTATTTAACTGGATGAAAATAGAGTGAGTTGCCTTAAAGGAAAACATTTGGATTACCTTTTGATGAGATCATGGCTAAGCATATGTGTTAGTTTTGTTGTGCTTCTACAATATTAATGAAACATGAAACTATAAATGAGTGAAAGAAAGCAAATTAATAGATGAATGTTATTTCCTTGAGCAAGTTTTATGGATGAACTACTGAAGGTTTATTTAGTGATTTATGTTGTTTTTAGTTAAAAAGGGGATATTAAAATTTCTATAGAAAATTGAAAATTCCAAAAGGGGTAGCATCTAAATTACTTATGCCAAATTCAAAAGCTACTCGATAACAACTATGATATTATTTATTGGCCCTATTGGTTGTGAATCTTTCGAATTTTAGGAATTTCAAAATTTACACTAAGTTTTTCTTCTGTCAAGCTATTTTCTTGATAGTTAAACCAGTAAATTTTCTATCAAGAATGATTTTATTTCTACTCACCAAAAATAGCAGCATCTGGTATTTATCAAAAGGTATAGCAACATGGAATGTACGCTATAAGGTCCCTATACATATTGCATTTTTCTTTTCTAGAGATAAGTCAATAGGTATGTGGTATGTGCTAGATAGAGCAAGTTTAGTTGAATTTGTTTCTACAACACTTATCCATTTAGATACAAGCTTTTTCCTGCTTTATTATGCTTGTTTCTCCAGCAGTTTTGCTAACCAATCCTTAGATAATTTTGCAATCAAGTATGATCTTGGTGTTCTAGTAATGTCATGATTTCAAATTGATAGTTTATAATATTATCTTATTTTTTCTTGTATTATCTAGCAGTGTGTTATATCATGTTGTTGTGTGATTTTATGTTTTTTTGTTATACTATTATCTATCCCGAGCTAGGTGTTTATCAAAAACAACCTCTCTACTTCATCTGAGGTAGTGGTAAAGACTATACACCCATTACCCTCCCCAAACCCCATTGTGGGAATACACTGGGAATGTGGTTGTTTTATACTTCATTTAAGGTAGTGGTATGGACTCCGTACACTTTAACCTCTCTAAAACCCGACTTTATGGGAATACACTGGGTATGTGTCACAACCTAAACCAGGGTCTGGACGTGATGGGTATCTCAAGTCCCATATGGACCAGAGATCAACCCATTCACCTAACTTAACTAGTACAACAACTAAAAGTGTCTGGTAAATCCCGACATACAACAGGATAATGCAAAATGAGACTAATCATAACTCATGAAGTGTCTAGACCAATCCACAAAAATAACACACCTAAGTCCATAGTAATCCAACAAAGACTCTACAATTCTGAAGATAATACAATATCCGGACATACACCTGACAATACCAAAACCCAAGTTTGAAAAAGTCTAAAACATATGATAAAATATACTATGAAATAAAGCTTTCTAAAGTATGGAAGCTAACCACTTCTATGCCAACTCACAAACCACTCAAACGCTTGATCACTGCACAGATACGTAATAAAAGTTTAGGGACCTACAACGCTAAGGGATACAACATTCGGAGATGGTTAGCGGTTGGAGAGCTAGCACATAACTTAGAGATATAGGAATTCCATCATTCAGAACTAGGTCAAATCATCATATCCAATCACATACATACAAACACACACATATATATATATATATATATATCATACCGAGATAAGGAACAAGACTTAGCATGCACTTTAAAAACCTTAACCTAGGTGTGTAGTATAACCATCATAAAAAAAGGCACCCATGGGCTATATTTTCCCAGCTCTCCCATAGCTAGATAGGCCCCAGTGTGTGTAGCCGCATGAACCAGAGAATATCCATAACCGTATATGCCATTATGCAGGACTCGAACCTCCCAGCATAATCAAAGTGACTTGATCATCAATATATATAATATAGGGAACTCAAACCTCCTATTCATATATCTATTTGGGGGACTCAAACCTCCCAAACATATAGACATCCGCACCAGCTAGCGCGGTTTCTAATATTAGTCCTTCAGACTATACTTTTATGGCCTGGCTACATATCCCACTTTAAACCTCAATTAAAATATTATTTACACATACACACAACCATTAGTTCAATTACTTACCGAAGGCATCCCATTGGTATCATCATACCAACCGCACTTGCAAGCGTAATACATGCCATAACTATTATCATTCAATATTGGGCCTTGAACCCATTATCTATTCAAGGCATAAATTCAAATCAATATTTAGGGACACGAACCCATTTAGCCAATTAAACCACCAAGGTTATAATTCAAATTAACTTATGGCCAATAAGGCCCTCATGAACCATTTACATTATAAGGCCAATGCCTTAGTTCAAATCACAATCAATTAAATTTATGGTCATCAAGACCTTTACAAAAACATTCATCCTTAATTAACATTATCATGCCAAGCATTAGTTCAAAACATAGTTCATTATATGACAAGATTCTTCTTATAGATAATTTTCACAAACAGGTTGAGGGCATACCATTATCAAACAATTATTCAAGTAAAAAAACCATCATTTTAGGGTTAACCATAACCCATTTATTAAAATACAATTTCCATGCATCCACATGTGCAAAACTATCATCAAAACATGTATGAACACAAGATAAATCATGCGAGAACAATACTAAACATTATGCATTGAAACCCTCAACCATGGATTTCAAAATCACTATTTATGATCAAGAACAATGTTTAAAACACATGATTTTTGTAAACTAACAATGAAGCAAGAGTCACAGGCTTTAATTATGAAGATTCGCAGAGATATTTCGATCCTTAAGCCTCAAGATGACCACCTTTATGAAACCCTAGACGAATCTCCTTGAGCTTTTTTTTAGAGAGTGTTTAGTGGGTGTTTTGATCTTCCAAAGTTAGAATGAGGGACCAAATAGTGTAATAAGATGTAGGGTCTTAAGGGCTTGGGGTGGGAAATGTCTAAAATAACCTCATCTTAAAATCTATAAAAAGAATGCAGGAGGGTACAGGTTTGGACCCACACTCATACCCACATCATACGAGTGGTGCCCTCTACTCGTAACTTGATCATACAATTAAACATCACATTCTATCAGACATACGACTCCTTAGAATAACATAAACCCTAACCATATGACTATTACCCTTCAATTCATACCATCAGTAGAATGTAATAGGCTAGACACTAGGCAATATACGGTTTTGACCCTACCTCTCGTATCATGTATATACGACTCGTATGATGTCTTCTTGTACCAAGAATAGAACTTTGCCAATATGACACTGGCCAATATATGACTAAGGTTCTAGACACATACCCACACCATATAAGTTATGGGTATAAGTTGTAGGATAATCAGAGGGTTCAAGACATAAGATGTTTGCAAGGTCCAAAGTTCGGGGTGTTTCAGTCTCCCCCACTTAGGATCATTCATCCTCGAATGATGGGATGAGGCAATACAAGAATGATTAAACCCTAAAACATCTCTAATCTTACCTTTAAGATAGAAAACAACATGCCAAGGAATACATAATCTACCACTAACAAAGCTAGAAAACAAAGATGTCAAGAGCTAACATATACCTCCAGCGTGATTTTCCAGAATAGAAAATAGGAATGGATACGTGGACTTTATATCCTTCTCGGCTTCCCATGTAGCTTCCTCGAACTCTTAGTTCTACCATAGAACCTTCACTAAATCCACATATTTAATTCACAATCAACGAACTTGTCAATCCAAGATCCTCACCGAGACCTCTTCATAGGATAAAAAATCTGAAATACCAATTCCCTTTAAAGGGATGACCAACGAAGGATCACCCACACATTTTCACAACATAGACACATGGTATACTGGATGAATAGAAATTATTCTAGAGGGTGATTCCAACTTATATGCAACATTACCAACCTTTTTAAAAACAAGATACGAGATAACATATTGGGGACTGAGCTTCCCTTTCTTCCCAAACTGCATTACTCTCTTCAAGGGAGATACCTTGAAGAACACCCAATCTTCAACCTCAAACTCCAAATCCCTTTGCCTCTCATCTGTGTGGGACTTTTGGATACTTTAGGCAGTATTAAGCCCATCCTGAATTACCTTTACCTTCTCTAGATCTTGGTGAACCAAATCCGATCCAAACATCTCTGCTTTGCCAACCTCAAACCATCTAATAGGAGATCAATATCTCCTACCATAATATGCCTAAAATAGGACCATACCAATGAAATAATGGTAATTACTATTATTATAAGTAAACTCAATCAAAGAAAATGGTCAAACCAACTACTGCCATACTTAATTACACCGGCTTACAACATTTCCTCTAAAGTTTGAATAGTCGTTTTGGCTTGCCCATCCGACTTTGGGTGGCAATCTATACTATGACTCACCTTGTTCCCAAAATTTTTCTGAAATAAACACCAAAAATGCAATAAGTACTAAGAACCATGATCTGAAATAATTGAGATAGGCATACCATGAAACTTTAAAACCTTCTGAAGAAATAAACTCGCATAATCCTTGGTAGAATAAGTAGTCCTCAAAGCAAGAAGTGAGCAAACTTAGTCATCTTTGAAATTCAGGAGGGGTTAAATTGAAAATTTCTTAAGTCGACTACAGGATCCTCACAGTCGACTTGCATGCAGATCATTACACTTCACAAAATATATTAGACTTGGAATAATTAAGAAAATAAATGATCAAACTTAAGGTAAAGACATAAAAAATTATCCTGGTTCGGAACACCAATATAGTGCCTACTTTCAGTCCCCTTGGGTTTCAAGGTTTCCTTAGATCGTTCAATCTCGAGCTCGAGTACAATGATGGGAAACAAGTTTCAAAGACTTATTTTGTTCTTCAGATCTTGTGACATAACTTCAGTTGGTGTTACAAAGTTAAATCGATCCTACTCTAACCCTTTTTGATAGTGACAAACTTAAACATTAGTTAAATTCCCTGTTAAGATATCCAACTTGCTCCACATGTCTTTCTATCTTTGTGGCTATAGTCAATTCTCTTGATGTGATAGTTGACTATCTCCTCTTGTCTTATTGAATGATGCAATCATCTTATCCCCCTTTTGACATAATATAAAATAATAGAGAAAATACAAAACAAAGCAAAAACCAACCACAAAAATAAGGAGCAAGAACTAATCAAGAACAAAACATAAAATATGAGATATACAAAGTTATGATAGGAAGTAACATTACAAGCATAATGGAGAAGGAGTATGTAGTGTATTTATACAATCCAGAGTATGAGTAAGAATAGGCCCTCTTTTGAATGAGATAAAAAAAGTTCAAAATTGTTTGGCTAGGAATATAGGTATAGGTATTATGTGTGTTAGAGAAAAGCGGTCATAGGATTTCTCAATACTCTTGGTGAAGTTGGAGTAAGAATTCTGAATGGAGATTGAAAGCTCATTAGAGGAGGAGAAGGATTTAGGCTTGATGGAATCAGCCTAAGAGAATATTCTGTTAAACAATTTTAGCCCATCCTGTTTGAAACCATCGAGGGAGAGTTGTACTTTGCCTATATCGGTACCGGTCTCTTTATTCAGCTGTAGCAGTTTAGCAGTCGACTCCTTGATACTGGTTATTTCTTCCTCAATAGTGGTGAGCCTGCCATTAAGTTCTTCAATCTCCTTATCTCTATAGAACATAGAATTAGGCACAAATTTACTTACCTTGGATGTCTCAAGCCAGTTTTTGACATACTCTTTTTTTCACCATTCTTTTTTCAATCAGAGAAAAGACCATTCTTGCATAGGTATTTGAGTCATAAGTGGTAGAGACTTTAACCACTGGATAGGTGAAAGTTCAATTCCATTATGAAGAAGAATTTGAGTGATTAGCAAATGTAGGGAAAACTTTCTAAGACATGGGAGTCAACTGCACCTTCTATCATATATTCACAAATCTAGGTACTCTAGTTGATTTTGTATTTATTAATCAAGTAATATAGAACAGATACATCTTTGCATGTCACATTAATAAGAGATCCCTTTCGAGCAATCAAAGTGGTTATGATTATATTAGCTAAGATTCTATTTTGAAAGTTGAGAGACAGAGGTCCCAAAGAAGGGCTTTTTGAGTTAGGATCTAAGATGAACTTTCTTGCTTCATCAAAACTAACTTTAAAACTATCCATCCAGGTGTCAGTCATAAATGGAACAACACCTAAGAATTTGGTATCAAACACTTTCTCAAATAGAAAGTCATTGAGAATAATATGTGTACCTAGAATTAGGGATTCCAGCTCACCGTTGTCAGGGGAAAGACAAAGGTTGGTGTATAACATGAGGAAGGGGTATTCAACTACTTCCAATCCATATAAAAAACATCATCGATAAGTTTTGAGCTTTGAGAAAATACCCAATATTATAGTAGGATTTCTTTTGGTGAGAGAGATTAATGACTCAACTAGAAATAATCGACTGATTCTTAAAGGTGAGAAACACTTGATTGTGAGTCTAGATATTATGCATATCCTATAGAGGAAGAAACTCTAGGGAAGAGGATCGTCATTTGTTAAAGGACAACATAGGGCTTGAAGTAGTTTGTTTTTGGGGTATAGTTGATTGGAGAGAGTGAGAGGAGACTTCTTCTGAGGATTTAAAGAGAAGGATAGAGTTAAAGTTGGAGGAATATTTGCTAGAAGAATTTTTAGTAAGATTATCCATTGAACGGGGTTTTGTCATTTTAAAGAAGATGGGAATGGATGAGTATAAAAGGGGAAAAAAATGAAGGTAAGGGATAGAATTGAAAGAGGAGGAACATGGGTTAGGGTTGGAGATAAAAGGCCAGAGAAGTGTTAGGAAGTGAAAGGATGCAGATATGATAATGATGATGGAAGAGAAAAGGGTGGTATGTAAAGGGGTGATTTGAAAGGAAAGGATGGGTGTTAGAGAGTAGAAGATGATTTTTGTACAAAAAATAGGGGTTTTTTGAAATCATTAGAGATTTTGCAAAATATATTATTCTGAGCTCTGCCAAAAAATTAAACTTTCAAAATATATTGTACCGAGGTTTTCTTGTAGAAAATAAAATCTTTCCTTATGAAAATAATTTTTTTAAAAAAATAAAGCTAATTTTTAAAGTTAAAAAAATAAAATCACCACTTACTACATGATCACAAATAAAATGATGCTTGACATATAAGTTCTTATCCTTAGAATGATGCATAGAATATTTACATAGATAAAGAACATTGGGTTGTTACATATTACGGGCACAAATTCATGAGACATATTAAAATCAAGTAGTTGACATATAATTCATAAGATTTAACTACAACAACTCCCAACAGCTGTGTATTCGGCTTCAGTTGTTAGCAAGTCAACAATGGTTTACTTCTTGTTGTGTCAAAAACATAGGATATTACCCGTAAGACCAAAAAAACATTCATCAGACTAGCAAAATTCTAACATGAAGAAAGGTTAGAACTATCAATAATAATATCATCAACGTAAGATTATACAATAAGAATATTTGAATCAAGCTTTTGTCAGACCAGAGTTTTATCAAAGTTACTTTCTTGAAAATTGTTATTTAGGAGAAAAATACTCAATCTCTCATGCCAAGCCTTTGGAGCATGACTGAGACCATAGAGTGCTTTTGATAGTTTGAAAACATGGTTTTGGATACAAAGGGTTTTCAAATCCTAGAAGTTGAAAACTTTCTCATGAATAAAATTGTTTAAGAAGGCGATTTTGACATTCATTTGAAATGACTTAAAACATTTAAAGGAAGTAATTTCTAATAACATTTGAATTGATTCTAACCTTTTCATGAGGGAAAATGACTCATCATAATCCATACCATCTTTATTCAATTGGAGATACAAGGGAAACAGGTACTTGTTTTCTCACAATGGTCTATTTTCCACCCATCATCCAAATTTTTTAGGATGAACTTATTTTGAGCGCTAGAAATTTTTTTATATTTTCTTGGAATAGTTAGTTTTGCCATTTATGATATAGAAGTCGACTCTGAAGGTGGTATGTCAACTTTGTCTTGTGATGGCTCAAAGGTAGTGCAAATATTTCCTCCAAATTGTACATCACTCACCTGTTCTTCGTCATTACTTAAAATCATAGAGGGGTGATTAGATTCATCAAATACAACATTCATATGTTCTATAACACATATAGTGGGAGAATACCCAAGTAAAATACCTTCATCACTTCGTGGATCGAGTTCTTCTAAGTTATTCTTACCATTGTTGTGGATAAGGCATCTGCAACAAAGAGTATGAGAGTAGTTGATGTTGGGTTTATTTCCTCTCTAGAGTTCATAAGGCATCCCTTTTAAACAGGTCTAATTAGGCATCTGTTGATGATATGACATGTTGTGCTTATTGCTTCTACCCAACAGTGATTTGGGAGATTTTGTTCTAATTCAAAAGTCCTGGTAATTTCGTAAAACAATTGATTATGTTGCTCCACTACACCATTCTTGGCATTCACCGATGAGAGAGATATTATTTTTGACATGTTTAAAGAACTAGCTTTCAGTTTGAAAGAGATTCCAAACCAGGTGTTACACAGCTAACTTATGCTGAGTGAGTTATACTTGAGGTCGTATATGAGATATACTTGAGTAGATTCGCATGTGAAATTGAGCTTTACTGAACCAATTTTGATGACATTGTCTCTAGCGTTGTCACTAAGTATGACAAATTCTCCATCTACATTCTTTAAAGTAGAAGAAGTTTCTTTCTTTTGGATCATGTATCTAGAAAATCCGCTATTAATAACCCACATTTCCATTTTATAGTTTTTGTGGGCATGTTCTGGTAAAATAAGAAGATTAATTTTGTATAGGTACCAAAGTGGTATGGGGTCTTTGTGGGTTAGAGGTACTTTATTTAGGATTCCAAACCCACGTATTGCCAGGCCTATTCCGACAACTGTAGGATTTCTTCCATATCATTCCACAGATAAAGAAGAAAGATTTTCGAGAGGAGAAAGAGGTCCTAGCTGATTTAAACGATCCTAATAAGGAGCTTAAGTTGTTTTTAAAAGAATTACATCTTACAAAACTGACTTGGAGATTTTCTAAATTTGTTTAACTGAATTTTTACATCATCAAGCTCTTCGTGAAGAAAGTCAATTTGGATTTGACATTCTTTGATTTCTATTTGATAACTTCTTTGTTCCTCTTTGAGTTTTCATTTAAATCGAGCTTCACAACTTTTCTTCTATTGAGTGAGTTTGTTATATTCATTTGTAACTTTTTGAACCTCATTAGTTATCATATCTAAATTAGATTCACCTGTTACATAGTCTTACCTCACTAGATTCACAAACAGGTTAAGGGCATACCATTATCAAACCATTATTCGAGTAAAAAAACCATCATAAAAGGGTTAACCATAACACATTTATTAAACCATAGTTCCCATGCACCCACATGTGAAAAACCATCATCAGAAGTATGTATGAACATAAGAGAAATCATGAGAGAACAATACTCAATATTAAGCATTCAAACCCTCAACCATGGATTTCAAAACCACCATTTATGATTCAAAAACCATGTATTTCAAAACAACCATTTATGATTCAAGAACAATGTTAATAACACATGGTTTTAGTGAACTAACAATGAAAGAAGAGTCACATGCTGAGTTATAAAGATTCACGAAGAGATTTTTATCCTTAAGCCTCTAGATGGCCACCTTGATAAAACCTTAGCCCAATCTCCTTGAGAGGTTTTTAGAAAGTATCTAAAGGGTGTTTTGATCTTTAAAGTGTAAGATGAGGGACCAAATATTATTATAAGACGTGTAGTCTTATGGAATTAGGGTGGAAATATCTAAAATACCCTTAGCTGAAAAGCCATAAAAAGGACGCAGAAGGGTACAGTTGGACCCCTCACTCGTACCCACATCATACGAGTGGTACCCTCTACTAGTAACTTGATTAGAAAGGTGGACATCACATTCTATCTAACATATGACTCCTTATCTTAAATTGTACCCTTACCATACCACTAGTACCTTTCAAGGCCTACCCTAAGTAGAATATTACTGGCTAGACATAGGATAATATACAATTTAGACCCTACCTCTCGTATCATGTACATAAGACTCGTATGATGTCTTCTCATATCAAGAACATAACTTCGACAATATGAGAATGACCAACATACGACTAGGGTAATATATCCATACCCATACCATACGAGTCAAGGGTTGAGTCGTATGATGATTAGAAGGTTCAAGACATAAGAAGTTTGCAAGGTCCAAAGTTCGGGGTGTTTCAGTATGTTATATTTGTTGTTGTAGTTTGATGTGTTTACTGAGTAGTATTTATCTAATTTTTGGAAGCCTCTCTTTTCATAATTACATGTTAGCCTCGCTTTTCATAATTACATGTTTAATGGATTATAGTTGTGGCTTGGAGCAGCAGTAGCATGTAGAATCTTTTTGACTATCAAATCTGAAAGCATTATCATCAATCTTAATTTTCTTCTCTTTTCCACATGTGTAAAAGTGAGAGTTGAATGAAGACTAATTGAAAGATCAACATGTTATTCGTACTTTTGAAGAAACCTCTACATAGCTACCTCAGTTTAGAATAGGAGTAATATTTAGTACAATATTTCAGTTGGATTTTTGTTGTGTTGGACTTGTTTTACTTTTCTTTTCCCTGTGAGGAGATATTACCTTAGTACAATTTTAGTTTTTTAATGTATGATTGTGGGTGAATTTTATCATTATCTGGCATGTTTTATATTTTTTTTTAAATTTATTCAATTCTAATTTAAAAAATAATATCAATATGAAATATTTAAGCGTTTCTTATAATTGATGACAAAAGATTTTATTATCAAAGATAACTTTTTGCAATGATTTATCTAGACTTCTCAAGACAAATATTTTTGTTACGAAATAAACAAGTTCGTCATAAGTTTGACTATATTTAGTGACAAATGTTTTTGTCTCAATACCTTTCTTTTTATTTGATATAAATTAATTTTGTATTTTATGACAATCATAATTGTCCGTAATCATAATAATTTTGTCACAATTCTAGATCATAAGTAAAAAGTACTATTTTTAGTGACAAAATGGTAGATTTAACTATAAAATCATTAATCTTTATTATAATAATAAATTTATCTCTAAATCATACATTTAAGGATGACATTTTTTGTTGTATACAAAATGTTGTCAATAGTGACAAAAATACATTTGGTCAACCACGAAATATATATATACTCTATAGACAACATGGATCATCTCTGATTGAACTAAATAATTAAGGATGATAAAATTTTGTCATTATTGACAACTTTTTAGAGCCAAAAGTATATCATAAACTACAAAATTATATTTTTATGACAAACTGATTCGTCATAAATGTTACATATTTGGGGATAATTTTTTTGTAGATAATTTTATTTTTTAGGGATGAAGCACTAAATCTTCTTTGTCTACTTTTAGCAACCCATTTTTGGAGACGATTGTTTGGCGAAATTTTTTTCATCATGCTAAATTTTTTGCGACAAAATATGACTTATAAGTGACCAAATAATTCGTCCCAAATAATTAAATTTTTTGTAGTGCAAATGTTAAGGAAAGGCACCTATGGGTGTTTTGTAAGTTCTCTGGTACACCCAAAGTGGATAATTTAACTTCCTCGACCAGTCAGTTTGATTGGCATTCATAGTCTTCACCAAAATAAATTTGATCTCATGATTGGATAACTCAACCTACCCACTTGTCCGCGGATGGTAAAGTGTTGTCACCTTAAGTTTCACACTATTTTCTCAAGTAAGGGCTTGAATAGATGATTGCAGAAATAGGATCCACAGTCACTAATAATAGCACGTAGAGTACCAAACCAAGAAAAAATGTTCTTCTTCAAAAATATTGTGACACTTTGACCCTCATTATTGGGAAGCACAACTGCTTCCATCCACTTAGATACATAGTTGACTGCCATCAAAATATACTTCATGCCATGCAAACTCACAAATGGACCCATGAAATCAATGCCCCATATATTAAACAAATCAATCTCCAAAATAGGGTCATGGGGAGCTCATGCTTTCACGATATATTTCCTTTCAATATGAAGTGGTCATAGGCTCGAGCATAGTTCTATGCATCCTTAAAAATCTTTGGCAAATAGTAACCACACTGCAGAATCTTATGATTCGTGCGAGTACCTCTATAGTAACCTCAACTGGAGACAAATGTAAGGCCTCAAGAATGCTCATCATCTATACTTTGGAAATACACCTTCGAACCACACTGTAAGTGCATACCCAAAATAAGTAAGACTCATCCTAGAAGAACTTCCATACCTCATGCATAAATCATTTTATCTACTAAAACAACATGTTTTTTGGGATGAGGTCACTTGCCAAATAATTGGCAAAATCAGTAAACTAGGGGATTAAGTCTTATAATGCTTCCAAGATAGGCTCATCTAGAAAAGTATCATCAATCTTAAGTTTGTCCCCTAATTTAAGCATCACATCTTCTTCAAGGTAGGATAGATGGACTACAACTTAATTCTCTGTTCCCTTCTAGTCCTTAGTGTCAAAGAAAAACTCTTAGAAGCAATAGTACCTATCAAATAAATCTTCTCTTAGCATCCTTCTTTTCCATAAGGTACCTATGGGTTGCATGATCATTGTGCACAATTACTTTTGTACCTATCAAATAAGACTTGAATTTCTAAAAAAACAAACACCATCGCAAGATATTCCTGTTTAGTACCATGTAATTTTACTCAACAGGGTTGTGTACTTTGTGACATAACTCAAACTAGGGTTTGGTTGTGTCGGGTATCTTAAGTCCAACTAGGACCGGAGACAACCCCCAATACCCCACTCTTAACCACCCTATGCCTCATGTTGGATGATTTCTGAACATATAACAAGATAATACAATAATGATATAAAGAAAATAAGGAAAGTATATAACCATAACCAATCAACCATATCCGAATGTCCAACCAATACCAATTCTAATGCCAATACCAATACCAAGGATAACACTAATACCAACACCGCCCATGCCCATAGTAGTTTGACAAAGCCTCTAATCAAAATAAAAGTATATCTGATCGGGACATGCCTCTAACAATACCCTAAACCAAAACCAAAGAAATAATAATAATGAAAGAAATTCCATAATATGAAATGAAGCCTTTTGGAGTATGGAAGATCACCACTTCAATCTAACTTAAAGCTATCCCCGAATCCAAGTCACTGAGCAGGAGGAACAGTAGTATGGCAGTTTCCTGCATCGCATGGGATACATTGACCGAAGATGGTTAGCAAGGTAAATGTTAGCATGTAAATTAGAGATAAAGCTCAGATAATGCCATCAATTTAAAACAAAATAAAAAACCATATGGAATAACATATATACATATATATCGTTTTAAGATAGGGAACAAGGTTTAGAATGTATTTAAAATATTAACATGGGTAATGTAGCTCTGCCGTCCTACAACCACCCATGACTATATGGGTTCAGCTCCCCCTACTAAAAGGGATCTAGTGCGTGTTTTCCTCAGAAATAGAGAAAAAAACCTGGGATGACTAGTACATCCCAAAAATATAAAGTTTAACATCATGCACATGGTCACCAAAACTACCCTCACATCGGCAAACATGAGTTTCCAATGTTGGTCCCCCCGGGACCTCAACCTTCTACAGCTTTGCCACTTAGCCCCCTTTAAGCCCAATTAAACTTTTTTAACATAACCAAGCCATTTACCAAGGAGTCGTTTAATTAGGTATTAACAGTTTGTATTATCATAAAAAAATTAGAGCTTGCAAGTCTATTACCTTATGCCATATAAACTATTTAAACCAAATTAGACTCTACCGTGTCGAATAAAACAAAAACCTTATATAACCAAATCATGACCACCAAGGCCTTTCCAAAAGTCGAACGAAAACAAGCAAAACCATTTTATGTTTATTTAACCATTTATGAAATGCAAAGATTCCAAGAAGTTTCAAATTATGTGACAAACTCATTCTCATTGACAATTTCACAAACAAGTTGAGGGCATGCAATTATTAAAGCCAAAATAATCAAATTTGGGGCTCAACCACCACCCCTTATTGAATCACCATTCCTATGCACCAACATGTTGAAAACCATAATCAAAATATGTAAAAAAATATAACTAAATCATAAGAAACATTAATCAACCATGAACATCAAAAACACCCAATCTTTATTTTAAAATTGTAAATATACCATAAAAACAAACATATGCCTTAAGTAAAATCATAAAGAGCGAAGAGTTACATGCCTCATACACAAAGAAGTATGGAGAGAAACCACCATTGAAACCCTTAATAGATTATCCTGATAAAACCCTTGCTTTTTCTTAAAGAGAGATTTTGAGAGGGAATTTGAGTGTGTTGTATAGGGAATAGTGTGTTAATGAATTCCCCAAAGTTTTTTTAAGCTGGGGCTTCAAAGGGAGTTAAAAGGGGAAATATCCAAAATAACCCCAACTTAAAATAGTAAAAATGTTGCAGGTGGTTATGAGTTGAACCCCAAGACTCGTGAGCACAACATACTTCTCGTACCCTTGAGTCGTCACCAAGATAGTGAGTTGGACACCCATACATTGTCCACCATATGACTCCCAGATTCAACTTGTTACTAGACCATATGACTCGTATGACCTAGCCATCCCCCAAAAAAAACATAAAAGATAGGACATTGGACAACTTATGACTCAACCTTACTATTCGTAACCTATCTCATAGCTTTTAGTGAGCCATTCATACTTAGAGCCAGTCTAGTCTCTAAGTTACTGATTTGATTAAGTTTTAGACAAACAACCCATCACTTTTCCTAACAGCTCGTACTACTAAATCATTACCAAGACCAAAAACCTAACCACCACCCACTTGACACCTAACGACTAGGGTCACCTAACCCGTAACAACACCATAAGACTCGTATGGTCAAGTCATCAACAGGACAGTGAACTCAAAGCTCAAGAAATTTCCAAGGGCCAAAACCCAGGGTGTTACAATTCTCCCCAACTTGGATCATTTATCCTGGAATGATAGGACAGGCTTTGACTAGGACGATTAAACCCCCAAAACATCTCTACTCTTACCTTTAACTAAGTTAGAAAAAAATGTTAAGAATAAAACATACTTCAAGCACGATTTTTCAAAATATGGAATAGGAATGGATACTTAAACTTTAGGTTCTCTTCAACTTCCCAAGTAGCCTCTTCAACCTTGTGATTCTCCAAAGATCCTCCACCGAAGCTACGTCCTTGGTTCGCAACCAACGAAGTTGCCGATCTAAGATCTCAAAAGGGACCTCCTCATAAGACAGAGAATCAATAATACCAGTATCCTTGATAGGTACTATCTGCGATGGATCACCCATACCCTTCCTCTACGTAGAAACATAGAACACCTGCTGAATAGAGCATAATATAGAAGGCAACTTCAATTCATATGCAATATTGCCAAACCTTCTCAAAAACAAGTACAGACTAATATATCGGGGACTAAGCTTCCCTTTCTTCCCAAACCACATCACTTCTTTCATAGAAGACACCTTGAAGTACACCATATCCCCTACCTCAAACTTTAACTTCCTATGCCTCACATCTGCATAAGATTTTTGTCGAGTTTGGTAAACTTTAAGCCTATGCAAAATAAGATTCACCTTATCCATGGCTTGGTGAACTAAATCCAGACTAAACATCTCTGCATCACCAACATCGAATCACCAAACAGGAGATATACACTTCCTACCGTACAAGGCCCCAAATGGAGCCATCCCAATGCTAGAGTGTTAGTTATTATTATACGCAAACTCTATAAGAGAAGAATGCTCAACCCAACTACCATGACAGTCAATCACACAAGCTCTAAGCATATCGTCTAATTTCTGGATAGTCCTTTCCACTTTTTTATCAGACTGTGGGTGGAAAGCCATATTAAAACTCACCTTAGTTCCCAAATCATTCTGAAAAGACCACTAAAAGTGCAAGGAAAACTATGTACCATGATTTGAGATAATGAAAACAGGGACCCTATGCCAATTTATAATCCTATGAAAGTACAACCTATCATAATCCTCTACCGAAAAATTTATGTGCACTGGCAAAAAGTGAGCTGACTTTCTCTTTCTATCCACGATTACCCAAACTGAATCAAACTTATTTCTAGACCAAGGAAGACCGATAACAAAATCCACATTGATCGTCTCCCATTTCCATATAGGCAACTTAATTTCTTCATACAATCCTCCAGGCCGCATGTACTCAAGTTTCACTTATTGGCACACCATGCACTTAGCCACAAAACTAGCCATATCCTACTTCATATTGTTTTACCAATACATCTTATTTAGATCATGATATATTTTTGTCGAACTAGGATGAGTAACGTAGCACAACTATTATACCTCAGCGTAAATCCTCTCTCATAATCTATCTATATCGGGAGCACATAACCTCCCATTGTACAACAAGGTACCATTACCACTAATCTCAAAGGCCATCACATTTTGCCCACCTATATATCCCCGATCATTATCAAGACTAAATCCAACACTTGTTTTTCTTCTCTTTTAGTAACAAAAGATGACTGCGACACTCTCAACATAAACACACCACCTTCCTCAAGGTCCAAGATACGAACTCTAAGGTTAGCAAAATTGTGAATATCTTTTATCAACTCCCATTTCCCTTCCTCCATATGAGCTAGACATCCCATGGATAACCTGCTAAGAGCATCAGCAACTACGTTAGCTTTACCTTGATGGTAGTGAAGACTCATGTCATAATCCCTGAGCAGATCAAGACATCTACTTTGTTTGAGGTTCAGCTCTTTCTAATGGAACACATATTGCAGGCTCTTATGATCAAATAATATATCTACATACACGCCATACAGATAGTGACGTCAAATTTTCAACACAAATACCATAACCAATAATTCCAAGTCATGAGTCAAATAGTTCTTCTCATGTACCTTCAATTGTCTAGAAGGATAAGCTATCACTTTGCCATGCTGCATTAAAACACACCCAAGCCCCATAAAGGATGTATCAAAATTAACTACAAAACCATTGGTACCTTTCAGTAAAGTCAGGACTGGATCCGAAGTCAGCTTATCCTTCAACTTCTCAAAACTACCCTCACAAGTGTCAGACCACCAGAACATTACCTTCTTCTGAGTCAACTTAGTCAATAGGGAAGCTATAGATAAGAAACTTTCCACAAACCTCTTGTAATAACCAGTTAAACCTAAGAAGCTTCGAATATTGGGTGGAGTAATAGGTCTAGGCAACTTCTTAACCATAGTAACTTTCTATAGATCCACCATAATTGCTTCACTAGAGATGACATGACCTAGAAAAGTGACAACATTCAACCAGAATACATATTTCAAAGATTTGGCGTAAAACTTCTAATCTTTTAGGGTATGCAACATAATGCGGAGGTTGTTAGCATGATCCACCTCACTCTTAGAGTACACCAGAATATCTGCTATGAACACAATGCCAAACAATTCTAAAAATTGATGGAATACCCTATTCATTAAGTCCACGAATATTGACAGGGCATTAGTGAATCCAAAAGACATGACTAAGAACTCAAAATGCCTGTATCGAGTACGAAAAGCAGTCTTAGGGATATCCACCTTCCTGATCTTTAATTGATGATACTTGGATAAAACATCTATCTTGGATAAAAACTTAGCACCTGCAACTGGTCAAACAAATCATCTATTCTTTGAAGAGGGTACTAATTCTTTACTGTCACCTTATTCAATTATTGGTAATTAATACACATCCAAAGGGAACTATTCTTCTTACGCATAAATAAAATTGGTGCACCCTACGGAGACACACTAGGATAGATGAAATCCTAATCCAGAAGATTCTTTAGTTGCTCCTTACACTTATTTCAACTTAATTCGAGCCATTTTATGTATAGGAATATAAATAGGATGAGTGTCCAGAACAAGATCTATCCCAAAATCAATCTACCTATTGGGAAGAACACTAGGAGGTTAATAGGGAAGACCTCAGAAAATTCATTCACCACCAGGATGAAATACAATAAAGGACCCTCAGAGTTAGAATCTTTAACTTAGACCAAATAATAGAGACACCCGTTGGAGATCAATCTCTGATCTCTAAGATATGATATGAATCTTTCCTTAGGAGATAGGGAACCACCCTTCTATTCAATAATTGGCTTATTAGGAAATTTAAAGACGGCCTTATGGGTTCTATAGTCTAAAAATCCATAGCACAAGTTCAACCAATCCATCCTCACTATGACATTAAAATCCACTATGTCTAATTTAAAAATATCTTCACAAGTCTCCGATCTACCTACAGATACCACACAACCCCTATAGACTCTTCTAGCTACCACAAAATTACCTACTGGGGTAGAAACAAAACAAAGTGCTCGAAATACACTCGGACCAAAACCAAAATGCACAACCATAAATGGGGTCACATAAGAAAAAATAGACCCTAGGTTAAGTAAATAGTACACATCACGGGAAAAGAGTTTCAACATACCGGTAATGCATCAGATGATGCCTCAGACTCTTGTCAAGTTGTGAGAGCATAGATTCAGTTCTTACTAGTGCTGGAGCCAGATGGGGCACCCCTTAGTGCCGTAGCTAAATAAGAGCCAATCAGAACGTTTTTTACCCCAGAGGAAACCCTACCAATAATATAACTTTAAACCATATGCCTTGGCTAACCATAGTTGAAGAACTTATCCTTTTCTTTATCATAGTAACCCCGATACAATCACCACAAAATCTATAGAAAAGATATAATAGAGCATACTTGGCCTTACTGGACTAAGAGTAAGCACCATGTTCTTTATAATTATCGTCGCTCGAAAAACTCTAGACACTAAACAGATTTGGGTAAGGAGCACTAGACATCGAGTGAGACCTAAAATTACCCTAGAATTTATTGGACCACTTTCCACCATCCCTTCCACTCTACTGTTGACCACCACCTTGATTAGAAAATCTAAACTTCTTATTCTACCTCTCCCTAATTTTAAACCTGCTTCTTCTTCTCTTTTTTAACCTGCTACATGTATGTAACCAATCTGGAGATTTCTATATTCTTGTTCAAAAAGGTAGCCTTACTCTATAAAATCAAGTATTGAGACAACTCAGAAGCAAACTTCCTTATTCTAGCCCTCATGCTAGAAACAAACTCCGAAGCATACCGCGACAACTGGTGAAACTTCAAGGCATACTACTTGACTGATATTTTTCCTTGCTTCAAGTTAACAAACTCTTCTACTTCCCCCCCCCCCAACTCCTATGGAAAGAAATAGTCCAGAAAAATATTAGAGAAATCATCCCATAGGGATGACTCAACATCATTACCCCTTGACTGGTCCTATTCCTCATACCATTGGTATGATACATCTTTCAATTTGAATGAAGAAAATTTTACACCCTCCACATTATTAGCATGCATAATGCGGAAGATCTTTTCCATCTCATTAATAAAACTTTAAGGATCCTCCTCAGCATTAACACAAGTGAACATAGAAGGGCATAACCTTATAAACTTGTCAACCCTTATGGCTTCAGAAGAGGGAGTAATAGTAGTACAATGCTCTGCCTAAGAGGCTACCAACTAAGCCAGCATATGGATAGACCAAAGAAACTCCAAATTTGTCACATCAACTAAAGGAGCTCGAGAAGGACTAAAAGAGACCAGTGGAACTCCAATAGGGTAATTAGGAACTGGATCCCTAGACCAAGTTTGTACCCTATAAGCAAGGTGTGTCCCATTATATTTGTCCCTAAGTGAGATGGAGGATTTTCTATAATCTTCAGATCATTAGGGAGTCATGATTAGAAAGGAAAACAAATAAGAATTAGAGGAAAATTTAGGACCATAGACTTTACGGCTCAAAAATAGAACACAAGAAAGAGAAACATTCCAAAATACCTAGTAGCCTTTCCCTTATGAGCATGGCGCACAACACACCCTTAAAAGAGACTCAACTTAACACGACTTTGTTGGACACCCAATTGAACAAGAATCTAAGGCTCTAATTCCAATATGACATGGTATTAAGCAGGGACTGGTTGTGTTGGGCATCTTAAGTCTAACAGGAACCGGAAACCACCCCTAATACCACACTATTAACAACCCTATGCTCCATGTTAGATGAATTCAAAACATATAATAAGATAATACAATAATAATATAAAAAAATAAGGTATGTATATAACCATAACCAATCAACCACAGTCGAAGGTCCAACCAATACCAATACATATGCCAATACTAATACCAAGGCTTACACTAATACCAACACCGCTCATGCCCATAGTAGTTTAAAAAAGCCTCTAACCAGAATCAAAGAACATTTGATCGGGACATGCCTTCAACCATATCCAAAACTAAAATGAAAAAAATAAAAATAATGGAAGGAAGTCCATAGTATGAAATAAAGCCTTTCGAAGTATGGAAGCTCATCTCTTCAATATAACTCAAATTTGTCCTCAAATTTATGTTACTAAGTAGGAGGAATGGTAGTATAGCCAATTCTTGCATCGTGTGGGGATACAGCTCCTGAAGATGGTTATCGGGGTAAACACTAGCATGTAACTCATGAATAAAGATAAGATAATGCCATCAATTTAATACAAAATTATATAACCACATGCAATAACATATATACATATACACCATGATGGGATAGGGAAAAAGGTTTAGAATGAATTTAAAACCTTAACATGGGTTTTATAGCTCTGCCATCCTAAAACTACCCACGGGCTATATAGGTTCAACTTTCCATGCTGAAAGGGCCATAGTGTATGTTAGTTGCACAACTAGAGAAAAGAATTGGGAATGACTGGTACATCCCAAATATATAAAGCGTGTCATCATGTACACGTTTACCAAGGCCACTCTAACATTGAAAAATATGAATTTACAGTATCGATTCCCCCAGGACCTCCAGTTTCCATGGCTTTGCTACTCAACCCCCCTTTAAGCCTAATTAAACCTCTTTCACATAACCAAGCCATTTACCACTAAGTATTTTAATTAGGCATATACTGTTTGTATCTTCATAACAAAATTAGAGCTTGCAAGTCTATTACCTTATGCCATATAAACCATTTAAACTTAGCCTCCACGATTTTCAATAAAACCAAAACCATTTATAATCAAACCATGACCATCAATTCCTTTCCCAAAATAATATGAAATCAACAAAAACCATTTCATGTTTCTTTAACCATTTATGCGATGCAAAGATTCCAAGAATTTTCAAACTATGTGAAAAAATCATTCTCATTGATAATTTCACAAATGGGTTGAGGTTATACCATTATCACAGCCAAAATCATTAAATTTGGCACACAACCATTAACCCTTAATTAAATCACCATTTCCATGCACCCACATATGGAAAACAATAATAAAAATATGAAAAAAAACATAATTAAATCATGAGAAACATTAATCAACCATGAACATAAAAAACCCCAACCTCTATTTCAAAACCATTGCAATTCCATTAAAACCAAACATTAAAACATATGCCTTTAGTAAAATAACAACGAGTGAAGAGTCACATGCCTCAGACACCAACATGTACGGAGATAAACCACCCTTGAAAGCCTTAACTAATTATCTTGATGAAACCCTAGCTTTTTCTTGAAGAGAGAATTTGTTAGTGTTATATTAGGAATAGTGTGTTAGTGAAGTCCCACAATGTGTTCTAAGTCAGGTTCTCAAATGTAGTTAGAAAGGGAAATTTTCAGAATGCCCCAACTTAGAATTGTAAAAATATCCTAGGTGGTTACGAGTCGACCCTCGTGACTCATGACCATAACTTATGACTTTTACCCTTGATTAATCACTAAGATACTGAGTTTAACACCAATACACTATCCACTATATGACTCCCTGATCCTACTAGTTACCAGACCATACGACTCGTATAGTCTAGTTGGACCCAAAACAGAACCTAAAGGATTCGACACTAGACAAATTATGACTCAACCTTATTATTTATAACCTATCTTCATGGCTCTTAGTGAGCCAATCATATTTAGAGCTAAGTCTAGTTAGTAAGTTACTAATATGATTAAGGTTTGGCAAAATAACCCATCACCATCCCTAATGACTCATACCGCCAAACTTTACCAAGACCAAAAAACCCAACCACCACTTACTGGACAACTAATGAATAGGGTTACCTAAAATGTGCCCACACCATATGACTCATATTGTCAAGTCATCAATAATACAATGTGATCAAAGCTCAGGAAATTTCCAAGGGCCAAAACCCAAGGTGTTTTCCTTTGTTTGCATAATAGTTGGGATGAAGTATCTTCTTGCATCTTTGTCCTAGGATAGCTCCTAAGGATATACCACTGGAATAACATATCACCTAAAATAGAAGGGTCTAATTCGGAGACACAATGATAGAAGCAGAAGTCAACCTCTCACTTAGGCACACAAAGGCCTTGAACTAGCATTATCAAGCACAAACTTTAACTCCTTCTCTAATAACTTGCACAATGGATTTGCAATCTTAGAGAAGTCAATGATGAACTGCCTGTAAATTCCTACTAGACCCAAAAAAACTCTAAGTACCTTTCAGAGAAATCGATGCAGGCAATTTTTCAATCACCTTAATTTTAGCCCTGTCAACCAATATTCCATTCTTCAAAATCCTGTGTCCCAGAACTATCCCCTCTTTAACCATGAAGTGATACTTTTCCGAACTTATAACAAAGTTGCACTCTTTACATCTTTGAAGTGCATTAGCCAAGAGGGAAAACTAGTCATCAAACAAGTCTCCAATAATAAAAAAATCATCCCTAAAGTACTTCATAGTATCCTCCACTATATCAAAAAATATAGACATCATACAATGCTAAAAGGTGGTGGGAGCATTACAATAATAGAAAGGCATCCTCATGAATGAAACTGTACCATATGGATATGTGAAGGTGATTTTTTCTTGGTCCTCAAGGAAAATAGAAATTTGATTATACCCCAAATAACAATTAAGAAATAATACCATTCTATACTAGCAAGATAGTTTAATATATGGTCCATGAATGACATAAAAAGTAATCCTTCTGCATCCAAGTATTCAGCTTTTGATAATCCATGCAAACTCTATATCCCATAAGTAGTCTCATGGGAACTAACTTTTTTTTCTCATTCAGAACCACAATGATCCCACCATTCTTTGACACATAGTTAACTTGACTTATCTACTTGTTATCAGCAATAGGGTAAACCACACCTACATCTAACCACTTAATAGTCTTATTATTCACCACCTCTTGTAAATGTGTATTTAGATGATGTTGATTCTTAATTCTAGTCATATACTTTGATTTCAGCTTAATCTTATAAGGGAAAATTCTGAGTGAAATATTGGCAATATCCACAATATTCCAACCAATGGTCCATTTAAACCTCTGCAATATTGATCACAGCCTCAACTTACGTATCCACAAAATCTACAGCAATGATAATCGGGAATGTATTGTTGGCTTAAAAGAATTTGTAATATAAATAAAAATAGAGTGTCTTTAATGTTAAGACTGGTGGCTCCTCAACAGATGGTTGAGCTGGTGGGTCGCTCGGTTCTTCTAGTTAATATCCAACTTCTTTGCATAATAATAAGAACCTCTACCAATAAGTGCATTTACCATCTCATTATACTCATTAATATGATCACTATCAATGTTTATGATTGCTACTACTAATGCCTCGCCACCAAGTGCCTCTTCAATGGGTGCAATCAATGCATCTTTATCTATAGTGTCTATCACGGACACCACCCTTATATCTTTTAACTACCTCATGAAATGATATATGTTAAAAGTAAGTTGTTCATTATTAATCCTAAATTTCATTTATCTTATCTCCATAACATCCAATGCCCTACTGATACACCTAAATTATAACTCTCTTACAAGAGAGAAAGTGGTCGATGTCAAATATAGAACCCAACTGGGTTAGGTGTCAAAATCCCATAGGGAATACCATGTTCACTAAGTATTGTAACTATTATTAGACTATTTATCTAAGGTTCCAATATAAAAAGGGGGTTTAGAAAATATTAATAGAGTTCTTTTGTTTTTGTATTTAACAAAAAGCCCAGCTACTGAGAGTAAATGTAGATGTACTTCCAATGAGAATGAAATAAATAAGGTTATTTTCACCAAGATTTTCAAACAATTAGGGTTGTGAAATTTAATTCAAAGTCTAACTTATGCATGCAATTTCAATAATTATTGAATTCTAAAGATTACCCACGTGTTTCTCAACCCAATGGGTATTTCACCCTTTACTTCTCTTGAACTTAAAGGATTCATGCATTATTCAATAACACTCTCATGAGGTTTTATCCTGCTAAGGAATCAACTCGTTAACCCAAAGGGTAAACCTATAGAGTTTATGTGGATCACTTTCTTTTCCTTCATCCATTTTCTTATCAGACAAGTGTAATTTATGGGCTCACTTCTCAAGTTTGCAATTAAGAGGTGTCATTAAAATGAAGAAAGATTTATGTAATTTTGATAGATGTTAGAAAGAAAACCCATTCACCACCTTAAAATTATTCTCTACATCAAGGCTCCCATAATCTTAGTTATAGGAGTTTAGCTACTTATCCCCATATTAGAAATCAAGATTGTATTGGTGTTCGTAAATAACTTCCGAAGAGTACTTACAAAATACACAATATTGTTCTCCTCAATATTTGATGGAAAATCTGAAAACTGATAATCAAGACTCAATCACTAGCTTTAAATCTCAATAAAAAACCAAAACTCTCAATAGAGGAAAAAGTATGAAACTGAAGGCAAAAGAAGCCAACTAAACCCTAATACTTGGTATTTATACGTTCCCAGTTTAAAAGATTTAAAATTCGAAATAATAAAATTCACGTCCAAAGTGACGGCCAAATTGGTAGTCCATCGCAAGGTTGATAGTCCACCATTTGGCCCGTCGCTGCTGATTTGGGAAGGTCACTTTCTTGATAAAACTGATGGACAACTTGGTCCTTCATCGTAAGTCTCACGGTCTACCATTTGGTCCGTCCATGAGTCCTTCAGGGATCCAGGTTCTGGATGAACTTGACGTCCAACTGGGTGGACTATTGTAAGAAAAACGGTCCACCATTTGGTCCGTCGTTGAGTCCTTTATGAAGCCTGGTTCTGGATAACTCTGACGGTAAACTTGGTGGTCCATCGCAACACTGACCGTCTATTATTTGGTTCTTCATTGTAGGACCTGGAGTCTTGGGTTCTGTTTAGGCCCGACGATCAAGTCAGTCATCCATCGCAAGACTGACGGTCCGTCATTTGGTCCGTCACTGCAGGACCTAAAGTCTTGGGTTCTGTTTAGTCCTGACAATCAAGTTGTTGATCCATCGTAAGACTAACAGTCCACCATTTTTACCATCAAAATTATTTTCTTTTCACTTTTCTAAGACTTTCTCTTCATCTCAATCCTTTCCTTGAAACATTAAAACTAGCATTAAATGCAACCTTACTTCCTTGAAAACATATAACTTTCTTAAGAAAAAAATTCAAAATATTTTGTTCAAAGCCGGAACATCAACAACCTCAACTTACGATCATTGTTTGTCCTCAAGCAACTCAGCATCTAATTGCATACATGAACCATATCATTACAATAAACCAACTAATGAATCACTTTGACGCAACCATTCACTCATTATTTTACTCACATAAATTTCAACCAGCAGGTTTTATATCCAGCATTGATTATAATTCAGCACACACAAACATGGATGTCATGTCCCACTGCAAACTATAGACCTAAGCAAAAGTCCAGTTGCCCTCAAAACAATGAAGTCAACCACTCTTTATACTATTTGGACACAATCTAAATTCTCATGCTCCTTACAGAAGTTACAAGCATTGTCCAGGTACCCATAGACTTGCCTTTTCCATTTAACACACCCTCAAAGATGATTTGTTAGGATCAAACAGGTTTTCTCTAGGCTTGTAATGAGGATTTAGGCTAGGTGACGGTACTTTTTTTGGGTAAACTGACTCAATAGGGCTTAACTTTCCTTTCCCTCGTAACTTTTCATCCCTCATTCTGCTATTTTAATGAACTTGCTTACAATCACCCTTAGTTAATTCTCGAAATAATACCCCCTCTTTTTTTAAGAGCATCAGCCACCCTCAACTTAAGTTGATGCATTAAACTGAGGTGCACAATATCTTTGGATAGATCAGGGTCAAGTGCCTTTAAACTATATTCAAAACCAACTTTCCACTAGCTACTTTCATTTTTACAATAGTCTAAGTTGAGGTACATAATGCCTAATATTGGGCCAGGGCCAAAGTGGAATGATAATGCCCTATGGAGGGTTAATTATAGTTATAAGAAATGAACAAAACTACTAAAAATCTTAAAACGGGTTTGAGTGAGAGAAAAATCTTAGAGAGGTTAATTATTTAGGTTGAGTGGACTAAAAAAAAATAAGGAGGCCTGAAATCCTATCCTATTGAATTAGTTAGAGAACACTATCTATGAATCCGGCAAGTTCTAGGAATTACACTATCCAAGAACTCAAGACAAATCCTCATACACACAGTGGCAACTGAGTTAAACTTCTTTTGTTGCTCTTAGGATTTCTATCACATGATTCTTGCACCTCTTACATGTTAATGCCAAATACAGACTCACTGAAGGTTATGAACACATACTACATGATTAGAGTAAATAATTACACATTCATGCTCATAGTCTTATACCAATATCATTCATCATTCATATCTATAAAGGGATACTAAAATAGGGAAAATTTTATAAATAACATTAAACACAGATATTTACATCACAAGCTTAGGAAATTAGAGATGTAAAAATTAAAAAAAAAACTAGAAATTCTGATTCTACTAGATAGCACATGGAGGGAAAAGAGATCGGAAACACAACCCACTATGCTACAAGTACACTACCCCCAGAGAAAAATAGATGCATTGTCCTTAAAGCATTGATTTAAAGTGCAAGGAAATGGTTTTACTTGTTTTTCCTCTTATTTATTTGAGGTATCTGTGAAGTGTGGTGAGGCTCCTGCATTCTTACCTGATGCAATGTTGGCCCCTATAGTGGTAAGGGCGCTCACAACCGCACCCTCCAATATTGGAGGAATCATCTCTCAAATAGATCCTGCACTGTGCCCCCTTGATGGGGCAGCACTAGGGGATACCCCTGCTGCTTTGTCCTTTTCTTTCTTTCTCCTCTTTTATTAATCTTTCAGTAACTTCTTCTGAGCTCTCTTAATACCATGTCGTTCTCATTGTTCTGGTGTCATCTTTGCTCTCTTTCACCTCTTTCCTTCTTTCCTTATAACTTTTTCATCCATTTTTTCCTTCCCTTTGTCCTTCACTGGTCTACCCATCAAGCCTACAATACCTTCATCAACATCACTTTCCACGAATATTTGGTCAAAAATAGGCTATTGTGGCTGCTTATTCTTCAGCTCTGCAATATCTATCTTTGCTTGTTCAAATTTAGCCATTAGCTTGGCAAGGTCAGGGAGGGATAGTGAATTAAGCCTTTTGTTGATACAAAGTTCCATGGTGTCCATCCTAGCCTGAATGGTTTGGTATGGATGAATTGCATCAGCCACAATCTCTTCAATAAAAGGCTTAAAGTCTGCAGCCCACTTATCTAGCTGTCTCTGAAACCTCTTTTGCATCTCTATTGACTTAGCAAAGTTTTCTAGTGTTAACCTATACTCAGAAAAATCTACTCCGCCCATAGATTATGTGGAACCTAACCCTACATATATGCCTTGGGGTACGTACTCAGGTGGCACATAGGTGGTAATGGGAAAATGCATATATGTGGGAATCTCTGTAGTATCAGGAACAGGTGCAGATTGAGTCTGGTAAGCTAGAGTCTTGGTAAAACGCTTCTCAAACTTTGATTCGTCTTTTGACTTCTCAAGGTCTTGTTTGTGTACAGCTTGAATTTCATTGTCTACTATGCGGATAGGTAAAAACTCTCTATTCGGCAAATTTGTAATTGATGTCCCCTTTGGGAAAGCCTGTTCTACCAATACAAGATAATTTGCAAAAAATTTTCTTACCTAATTTGGTTGAAAGGCTCCTAGTGGTTGGCTCATCCATGCTAATTCATACTCGTTAAAATGATATTCCAACTCAGGATATTTATGTAAGTCCTTTGTCATAATCTGATCCTCTTACAAAATAACCTTTTGATCCCTCTCGCAGTGGGTGTTAACCTATCATAGAACTTCTCACGTGCTCTTTGTATCTACCTTCTAATTGCCTCCCAAACTTAAGGATCCTTGCTTCTGACAATGTTAGCATCTTTAGGTTTAGTTTTTATGTTCTCTACTTCATCTTGCCCTTCCACATTGGCATCCTCAGTCTCAACATTAACCAGCTCATGTGAAGTGGCATCAAGTATGGCCTTGTCTGAGCTCGAACTGGTACTGCTAGTACAATCCTCACTCTCCTCTTTAGGCAGAGAGGGTGGGGGAATTTCCCTTCCATGTTGTCTAGAGTTATATCTGAAACTTGCCGTGGTAGTTTCGACCTTGATTTCCTCAGATATTGCCTCGAAAACCCTCCTGATTATTCAAATAGTTAGCCTCTTCTTCCAAATAATAATCATCTCTACTATTAACTGTAATATCCTTTACCTTTTTAGTATTTACAGATAATAGATGCTTGGTTAATAGATCCATTTGTGTATTTAAGTGTGTCATGTCTTGATCATGTTCTTCCTCTTTCTTACATTGCTCTATAGTCATGCTTATAGACACAGCAGGGCTTGCTACCACAGAATCCCTGGTATGCCAAGCTCTGATTTTCTTGGTCATTCGGTCAAGCATCTCTGAGGTATCTGGAAATGTGAGATCCAAAAATGATCCTGCAATAAAATTATCAATAACTGGCTTCATAATAGAGTTCAAAGCCTGATAAAGAGTCTCCATTTGATGAATATCTGTCATATTATGGTTTGGACACTACGTCAGCTTCTTTTTAAATCTCTCTCATGTCTCATGAAAGGATTTGATTGGGAGTTTCCTAAATTTGTTGATCTCTTCCCTCAATTGCACCCTTCTGGAAGGCAGAAAGAACCTTTCTAGGAAAGCTTCTTTTAATTTCCTCCAGTTGATTATGGAATCGGGCGTCATCTCATTAAGCCATAATATTACCTCCCCAGTAGAGACAACGGAAACACCCAGAGCCAAATGGCATTCTCTCCCACTCCTGGGTTATCAAAGTACTTGCAAATAGTGACAAAATTCACTAAATTCATATTGGGATCATCTCCTGGGGGTCCACCAAACAACCGCCTCAGATGAAGGAGTTGAATCATTGTATTGGTAATATTGAACTTTGCTCCTGGTGCTAGAGGTGGAGGAATAATAGTTCCAGTGGCCACCAGCTCCGTCCATTCCATCTTCATCATCATTAAGATCAAATTGAACAGCTTGGCGATCTGGTCTCGCCCTGAAAGGACGATTTCTGTTCATATTCCTGTTTGTTGGTGCAACTACATTCTCTGCACGCCTTTGATTAGCAGGTCTTCATCCTCTAAATCATCATTATCAGGGTTAGGATGATGTGCCTGCTGGCCATCATACTGCTAATTTAGTTGAGCTTTAGCCAATGCGGCTAGTCTCTTAGCATCTTGGGGTTCTGTCATTCTGTCAATAAGTTGTGGTTTTGGATGTATTGGTAATAATGGTGCACCCGATCTCTATGTACTTGTCATACACAACAATTCCCCTACACAAACAAAAATGACAAACGAAAATAAAATTTTGGGAAACTTGACCAAATTTCAATTAACAAACACAAACTTAATTGACAACCGTATTCCTTGGCAACAGTGTCAAAATTTAATACGCCCAAATTACAACTCTCTTATGAGAGAGTAAGCGGTTTTTGTCAAATATAGAACCCAACTGGGTTGGGTGTCAAAATCCCATAGAAAATACCATGTTCACTAAGTATTGCGACTGTTATTAGACTATTAATCTAAGGTTTCAAAATAAAAAAGAGGTTTTAGAAATGTTAACAGAGTTCTTTTGTTTTTGTGTGTCACAAAAATTCTAGCTACAGAGAGTAAATGTAGATGTAATTCCAATGAGAATGAATTAACTAGGGTTATGCTCATCAAGATTTTCAAACGATTAGGGTTGTGAATTTTAATTCAAATTCTAACTTCTCCATGCAATTGCAAGAATTATTGAATTCTAAAGATTACCCATATGTTTCTCAACCCAATGGGTACTTAACCCTTTACTTCTCATGAACCTAAAGGATTCATGCATTATTCAATAAGACTCTCATGAGGGTTGATCCTATTAAAGCATCAACCAGTTAACCCAAAGAATAAACCTATGGAGTTCATGTGAATCACTTTCTTTCCCTACATCCTCTTTCTTGTCAGATAAGTGGAATTTATGGGCTCACTTCTCAAGTTTGCAACCAAGAGATGTCATTAAAAGGAAGAAAGATTCATGTAATTTTGATAGAAATTAGAAAGCAAACCCATTCACAACCGCAAAATAGTTCTCTACATCAAGGCACCCATAACCCTAGTTATGGGAGTTTAGCTACTCACCCCCATGTCAAAAATCAAGATTATATTGGTGTTCATAAATAACTTCCGAAGGGTACTTACAAAAGTCACAATATTTTTTTCCTCAATCTTTGATGGAAAATCTGAAAACTGATAATCAAGACTCAATCTTTAGCTTCAAATCTCAATAAAAAAAACTCTCAATAGAGGAAAAGTATGAAATAGAAGACAAAAGATGCCTACTAAACCCTAATACTTGGTGTTTATACATTCCCAACTAAAAGGATTTAAAATTCAAAATCATGAAATTTGCGTCCAAAGTGATGGCCAAATTGGTGGTCTGTTGCAAGGTTGACGGTCCACCATTTGGCCCATTGCTGCTGATCTGGGAAGGTCACTTTCCGGATAAGACTTATGGACAACTTGGTGGTCCTTCATAAGTCTGAAGGTCCACCATTTGGTCCGTCTATAAGTCCTTCAGGGATCCAGGTTCTAGATGAACTTGACGGCCAACTTGGTGGACCGTCGTAAGAATGAAGGTCCACCATTTGGTTCATCACTGAGTCCTTCATGGAGCCTGGTTCTGGATAACACTGACAGCTAACTTGGTGGTCCGTCGCAAGACTGATGGTCCATCATTTGGTTTTTCACTGCAGGACCTGAAGTCTTGGTTTATGTTTAGGCCTGATGATCAAGTTAGTCATCCGTCGCAAAACTGACGGTCCGTCATTTGGTCCCTCACTGCAGGACCTAAAGTCTTGGGTTCTGTTTAAGCCTTATGATAAAGTTGGTGATCCATCGCAAGACTGATGGTCCACCATTTTGACCGTCAGAATTATTTTCTGGCCACTTTTCTGAGACTTTCTCTTCAGCTCAATCCTTGCCTTGAAACATTAAAACAAGCATTAAACGCAACCTTAGTTGCTTGAAAACATACAACTTTCTCATGAAAAAAATTCAAAATATTCTATCGAAAGATGGAACATCACCTACCCATGGCTATGAAGGATTTTGCCAAGATGATAGAGATATGAAAATCTACCTCATAATCGAGCATCACAAAATCAATTGGGAATATGAATGAAGCGACCTTCACCAACACATTACATAATATATCAACCAGCTTCTTCACAGTGTGATAGGCCATTAATAATTTCATAGATGTCGGCATACATAACCCCAACTCCAACTACTTGTACACAACTAGTGACATCAAATTAATACTAGCTCCTAAATAACATATTGCTCATGCAAAATTTAGGGAACCAATAGTGCAAGGAATAGTGAGAACTCTGAAATCCTCTTTATTCTAAACCAAAGATTAGGAAGTAATAGGACTGCAGTGGAGTATATTATCAACGGGCTCAAAAATCATTGTTTTCTTCTTAGTCACTAAATCTTTCATAAACTTTGCATATCTAGGCCTCTTCTCCAATGCTTCCACAAGAAGGATATTCACAAATAATTTCTTCAACATCGATATGAATTTTGATATTTATAATCTTCATTTTTCTTCTTTAACCTTTAAGGAAAAGGTGAGGGAGGTCGTGGAATAGGCTTCAAGAACAGTTTGACCTTCTTACCCTTCTCTTTATCAGTATCAACTTATTTCTCTGCACCCATCAATTGTGATAATGTTTCAACCTTAGTCACCAACTTCTCAGTTTTATCTTGGAGTGCATCATCAACATCAATGGTATCATATCTTCCTTTATCAACTAAAGGAATAGGTGGATCAATTGTAGCCTTACCAAACTGAGTGGTGACGGCTATGTAGTGACTATCCTTCTTTGGATTCTAAAAGGAATTTCTTGGAAGAGTGCCCGATTGATGCTAATTTAATGTAGCCAACATTTGACCAAATGTTTCCTCAAGATACTTAATTGCAGTAGCATGAAATTCTACTTTATGGATCAATCCTTAAATATCTTCCTTAATCTCTTTAAGACAACTCTTTTGGCACTCCAAACCCTTCGCTAGCTTTAGAAGCAATGCATCCATCCTAGAGTCAGGATGACAGTTCCATAGTGGAACATACAGACTACTCTTCTCCTTATAATCATCATTTCTTCTCTAGTGACAATCCCGCTCTCTGTTCTTGTCTCTATATTTATCCCCATAATAGTTCCAACCTTGATTCTCTTACCTCAAGTTCCAAGTGTCTTAATTGGACCTTTGGCCCTTTGCTAAAAAAAATTATTGTCTATCTATCCAGGTACTTCGCTTTCTCCTTAGAATTAAACTCGTCATGCCTAGGAGATTTAACTCGAGCACCCATAACATTTTACTTTTTCTACTCCCATGGATGGAAATTACTTATTAAGTAGTCTGACCTCAGTCCTCAGCTATTCTAACTCGTGACCCACCATCTCATTTAGAGTTATCTACTCATTGAAAACACCAATAGCATAAGAATCAATTCCTCTATCTGCCTCCTGAGTATGCAATCTTTATTTGTTTTTAGTGATTTGGTCTAAGATTTCTGCAACCTACTCCAAGCAAATCCTCATGAAATCCCCTCCCATAATAGTGGCAATCATAACCTTAGTGTTTCCATTCAGGGATTTATAAAATATCTCAAGCAAGTTCCTCCCTGAAATTCTATCATTGGGAAAATTCATCAACTTCTTTTTAAATCTCATAAATTTCCTTTGAATGCAATCATCTAAAATTATAAATATCATCTTTTAATTTTAGTATTCTAGAAGTCAAAAAAATCTATCCACGAATTATGTCTGCAACTCTTTCTAAGTGGTAATAGACCAATGAGGTATTCCCCTAATCATAAAATGGCCTCAACTATAAGAGAGAATGTGAAAAACCTAAGTTGTAAGGCTTCCTTAGTCACCCCTGGTAGATTACATGAAGTGAAAATCCCTATGAAATTCATAATATGCATGTTTGCATCATGAGTAGTCAAACCAGCAAACACCCCCTTCAAATTAAGAAACTAAATCATTACACTCATAATGTAAAATTTTGTTCATTGGGGAAACTTTGGGGGGATGATAGCTCTTATCTTAATCCATTCAACATACCTTAAATCTTCTTCCAAATTATCATAAGCTGGCAAGTCAGGATAAGTAGGTGGTTGAACTCTCTCCCTTTTAAGTCTATCCCTATTGAGTATTTCTTGAGGATCTAGTTCTTTCCATCTAGCCCTTTTCTCACCATGTTGGGCTAGTACTAACCTCGTATTATCCTTTACTATTAACAAGTTAGTATTTTCCTCATCAGTTTTATGAACACCTGACAGAGATGGCCGATTCAATGAATTTGGATCATTTTGAAGCCTTTCATACTAGGCTTCATGATTTTACTCTTATATCTTATAATTCTATCATAAGGATTTTAAGCTCTTGATGAAATGAATTAAGGGATTTCCTTAAATTCTAGAGCTTGACATACATCATTTTTTACCCCCCAAAAGAGAAGAAAATAAGAAACCAACAACCTCAACAACCTCAATCAATTAATCTATAATTGAATTCCCTAAAAATGACACCACTATTTGATGTCGCCCAAATTATACCTCCTAAAAATTATAACATGGTCTCTTGCCAAATATAGAACCCAATAAGGTTGGAGTCGATCCTACAGGTAATAGGATAAAAATCTATCACGAACATGCTGACGCAACCAGAAAGTGTAGAAAGCAAATATGGGGTTTTATAAGAGCATTAGTAATAATAACTATACTGGAAAATAGGGTTGTTATCAGTATGAGACGATTACTAAGATTGTGTTTTCCCTGACTTCCTAACTCAACATACTTATTAAAAAACCTCAAATTTGGAACATTAGAAAAATTTCCTTGGTTGAGGTTTCTGGGCTGGGTATGATTTATGGGTACTAGTAGTACCCTAAAATATGATGTAAGGTCTTCTCTTTTGTATGTTGATTAGTGCTTATTGGGTATATTCTATCTAATATATGATTTATCCTCTCCTTAGTCATATATTATAGTATGGGTTGTATAATACCTATTTGTATGAAGTGTTGGTCTTGATCTAATAGATAGTGACTTGAGTATAGGTTGCATGGTACCACTCCTACCTTGGGGTATGAGGAAATAATGAATGGACGTATTTTAGGTAGATTAGGGGTCCATGGTAAATTCTAGGGTATGAGTAGGGTACCACTCATACCCTAGGGTATAGTTTGGTATAGGAGTCATACCTTACTACATGTTAGTTTCCAGCTTCTAAGTTGAGGTATTTATGGACATTTCCCACCCTAAAACTCTTAATTCCCCTTAATTTATAACATTATATGCCTCTTATAGCACATTTTAGGAAGATCAAAGCTCACCAAAAAAACTCTCTAACTTATTCTTGAAGATTGGAGGCTAGGGTTTCTCAAGTGTTCATCTAGGAGCTAAGAGGGGTCAAGTTCCTTCCATGAATCTCCTTGTATCAGGCCTGTATCTATTCCCTCATTATTATCTCAAAATATCTTGAATTTTAAACATTGATTTTGACTTGTATATGGTTGTTCTGAAACCAAATATTGAGGGTTTTGATGCTAGGTATGGGTATTGTTTACTCTTGGTTAAACTTGTGTTTGTACATGTTTTTTTGTGATGGTTTAAACATATGGGTGCTTGTTTAATATGTTTTAACAAATAGGTCATGAGAAACCCTAAATTTTATGATTCTTACTTTGGTTTTGTCTTGATAAAAGCATGCCATTAAGGTGTTTGTGAAAATATGTAAGAGAAATACTAGTCACTTGTTAATTGTATATTAACTTAATATATTAGTCTACTAAATATGAATGGAATATGACATTGACTTAATGAGTATGAACGCTTGGTATATAACTATGTAAAGGCCTTGATGGCCATGTAATGAGTTAATTTTATTACTTGGGTGGTATGATGATTAAAGAGGTTGAAGTCCCTAAGTATGAAATTGCATTGTGTTTGAGCTATTACTTGGTGTAAGAATGTTAATGAAGATTGAATGGCTGTAAAGGTCTTGATAACCATAAATGGATTTGCACTTTGGCATGAACTAAGGCATTATCCTAATTAAAAGATTGGTTTTTAAATGGTTTTATAAAGATCGTGTAGTCATATATGAAATGTTGAATTATAGCCTGTGTGGCTTGAATTATCTAAATAGGTTAGAGTCCTTGTGTGTTGAATTGAATGGGTGTTAAAGCATGGATACAGGGTTAGAGTTTAATTTTTCTACTAGTAATGGTCATAATGGCTTATGGTTAGTGTCCACTTGCTATACATATATATGTAAGATGGCTTATGGTTAATGTGCACTTGCTATATATGTGATGGCTTATGGTTAGTGTCCATTCATTATACAAGGCATCTTATGGTTAGGGTCCACTTTCCATATAAGATGGCTTGTGGTTAATGTCTACTTGCCATATAATATAGTTTGTGGTTAGTGTCTACTTACCATATGATATGAGATCGCATGTGGTTAAGGTCCACTTTCTAAAAAATATTAGAAGGTTTGAGGTTAGGGTCCTCTTGCCTAATGTAATACGGAAGTTCAATGTTCTAAACTAAAAGAGGTGGAAGGTTGGGGTCCTTCACTCTATGTTCCATGATTAAGTACTTCAAGAATGTGTGTCATGACTTGTTCCTTGATTTGGTATGTTATGTACCTATATATGTATCCTTATAAATGTCTGTGTAAATATAAATGTGGTTGCATATGATGGTTTCAATTGGTTTTAAACAATTTCATTATTTTATCCTTATCCTTAGTTACATGCTAACGTTCCAATCACTAACCGTCTTCGAACACTATGTCACCATGCGACATAGGGGCTGGAGTTTCTTCTTCTCTTCCAACATAATGTAAGGTGTTTGAGCGGTTCATGTGTTGATATTAAAGTGGTCCATCTTTCAGAAATTCTACATTTCATAGACTCTTTATCTATGTTATAGACTTGTTTTAGACTTGGTATTCGGCTATTCTCAGGGGCTTGTCCCGACATGTTATAGACATCAGATTTGTAGAGGCTTGTGGTTGACTGTGGACTTGGGTTTGTTGTTTAGTTGTTGATATTAATGGATTAATTTTATGCTTCTTAAGCTATGATTGTACTTTTGTTTCCGCTATCTTATTTTATATACAGAATTCATCCAACACTTGTGGATTGATAGGATGCTTAGGTTGGGTTAATGGGGCAATCTCTTCTCCTTATTGGGCTTGAGGTGCCCTTACGGTAAGGACCGATTTAAGGTCATGTCACATATCATGCTCTTCAAAATATCTTATTGACTTGCATGTAGAATCTTAAGTGTTATGTATCACCTAACCATGTCTCAACCTTGGTTTGGGTGAATTTCACTAATCTCCTCTCGAACTCAGAGTATCGTATTACTTAACCTTGTTTTGGATCCTAGATTGACTATCTCCTCTTGATTTTAAGTTAACTAGATAAAGATTGATAGCTTAAAATTACTATTGTGATCTTCTTTTCCTAATCTCAACCTCTCTGTTAAGTTAGTATCAAATATAGGTGGGTTCCTAACGTTTTCAACCATTAATAAATCAATCAAAGCAAAGAAATCCATAATACATGCAATAATACCAATCAAGAATGACTTTGTACTTCCTCTACTTTGTTAATCCATCAGATTTCCCACAAACCTACTTCTGGGGCTTAGCTACTCATGATCATAAGAACATATATATAATTCATAATTGAAAGAACATGAATGATCTCATAAATAATTAAGAATGAAAACTTAAGTCTCAACTTTATATCAAATTGTAAAACCCATAACTAGAACTCCAACATCACAAGTGTACCTCAGAACTTAAAACAATGTAAGTGTATAAAGTCCGTAAACTAATAGTGAAACATCCAATGGGTATATATAGGTACATCAAAACATCTAGAAAATCTATACTAAACAAAGTAGGAAAATATAGTTGAAAATAACCTATGACCCCACTTACAGGTCATAGGTAGGTTCGTAGGAATTAGAGGGATCTTTAGTTATTAGAACCCTTACTATAAGCGGTACCTACGAGGTTGTAGGTAGTACCTACACCTCGTAGGTAGGGTCCATAGGATTCAGAATAAGACTTCAACTATCATATGTACGTGGACCACCTACAAGTCCATTGGTAGTACCTACAGGCTGTAGATAGGGTCCGTAGGTAGACCTTATTGTTCACTTCATCACTTTTTGCTTATTCTCTACTCTGAACCCTATTTTCCTGCAAAGCCAACATAGAAACACATCACCTCTAATGAAAACACCCAAGTACTTGCCTAATTTCCTTGTTTTGAGAATCAAAAGTGACTTGAACCATGGCACATCAAGAAGTTTATCACATTTAGGAGTCGCTCAATTATGCTTGGAAAGGTTGTTAATCTTCAACAGTTGAAAGAGTATCAATGAAATGTAAGTCCTCCATTTAAGGTTCAGGATTTATCATTGGTATTTTGTCTCAGTAGATCAGATGTTTTTAGGAACCAATCCAAATGTTCTATGCAAATCTCGGTATATCAAAAGATAGCAAAGATCTTGAAACCCAAGTGTTATGAACTAGGATAATTCTGAATGATATTTTGTTTGAAAAGGTGTTTGATACCAAGTTCTAAGGGATTGTTCCTTTCATGAATTGAACTTGTCCAAATGATTTAAAGTCTTCTTTGAGGAAGAAAAAGATGTAGCTACTGAACCTGAAGCAAATTTGTCCAACTTTGGACCTCTGTCACTGTGTTTTAAACACTGAATTCTGGCTCACATCATTGCTACTACTGTAATTCCTATAGAAAGATCTCTGAGTAATATTACCTCTTGAGATGTGTTTGTTCTGTATTGCATACTTAAGAGATATAAATTTAATTGAGCTTTATGGTTTCGTGAGTGCATGTTGGAAAATGCGGCTAACCCACATTCTTCAGTAAGTTTGCCAAGTGTTTTCTTTATTACTCAATTTTTGCATTTTTATTTGATTGATCCTTCAAGTTTACCATTATTGAAGTATCTTCCACCTACAACTGCAAAACCTTTTCTAGCATAGGTTATACTCTAGTTGGAAGTGAATGGTACAAAAAGGATTCTGTGAAAGAAAGGTCCGATCTACCTAAAGCAATTAAATTTGTTTCTCATCATATCTATGCGATGTTGAAGAATGTGGAAGAATTTAAAGAGCATCTGCATGATATTGAGGAAAGTCTGGTGAGTCTCTAGGAGTCAATTTCTAAGTTGGTGCATCTAGGAAAAGACACTAGTATAGATGTGGGAAGGTGAACATTATTCTTGATAGTATAAAACAAGAAAGAATCAAAATCTTTAGCATGATATTCAACCAAGTCGACTCCATCAAAATTGAATCCTACTCCTCCTATATTGAGCTTTCTATCTCTGTGCAGAAATCCTATTAGAATTTCTCTAAGAATCTAGAACGATCTTGTGAAAGATTATATCACAACATGCATAATACCCTCACCTATTTCAGCAAGAAATGATAATTTGGTTAAAAAAACTATTTTTCATTCAAAGGGGGCATGTCCAATTTTTTGGATCTGTATAAGAGGCACTCTCTTTCAACCCTCTCTTGCCTAATTATATTTGTTTTTAGACTATGCTAATTTTTATTTTAATATGCATCAATTTGTACATATTTCTTTCGTATTTGTCTTTCTATTTATTCTTTTAGATTATGCCAAAGGGGGAGAATATCTTTCCATTAGTTTATCAGAAGGAATTAATCAGCAAGGGGGAACTACATGTGAGGGAGAGCTTGTTTCATGAGATGGGGAGCCATCTACCAATCAGGGGGAGCTCCATAAATAGAGAAGTTAATTGATGTCTATTTTGTCATTATCAAAAAAGGAGAGATAGTTAGCTTCCTATAATCACCTTATATTTTAGTAATGATAAACTAACATAACAGACCAAATCTAAAAGTTCTCTTAATGGGAATAAATTTATGGAGATCATGGACATATACGAAAAGAATCAAGGCACTCTTTAAAGATCCCAAAATACGGAATCAAAGGATGCTCACACAAGGCAAAAATCTCAAAGAGCAATCAAATATGGAAATTAGTACGAGGCAATATTTCGTGAAGACCAAATAAGGAAAATGATCTTATTCTCTACATAGATATATCTGATATGGACTTGTGTTAATATGACACTTCAATCCAGAAAAGAAAAAGACATATCACACGCACGGACATATCTAGTATAGATGTGTTAATGATATGAGTCCTAAATCAAGGAATTCTTACAAATCCTTGATGAAAGAAAATCCCTTAGGTTTTCCTTTTAGAGAAAAGAAGAAATAGAAGATAAAGACTATATAAAGTCATAGAAGATAGAAGAATCCTTACACAACTTCACATGAAACTATCACTTAGTCTCATCTTTTAGTCTTAATAAAGTTTTGTAATTCCTTAGTTTAAAATTATTACATAAATAAAAAGATAGAGTCAATCCATTATTTATACCAACTTTTCAAAGTTAAAAATCAAGGCCAAAACTTCAATCAAAATTACTATAGACCATATGGTTAGAATTAACAAAATTATAAGAAACAATCTTAGGGTAAGCAGTCGAATGCTCAGCTAACCACTACAAACGAAATGTTAAAATTGATTGTCGCTAACTAAGAAAATATGTCCATAGACATGAAAAATAAAGAACTACTGGTAAGAAATCTTAAGCTAAAGATGGGTAGATAACTGGATACTAGAATTCATGTCCTTAAGGGGTTTGTCAAGTTATACAAATCTAAATCTCAAGGAGATAAATGTAGTCACTACTCACAGTGGTAATGAGATAGAGGATATTTTGCCACAAATAGTAGAGCACAAGACCATCAAAATTGATGAAAAGAAAAATGGAGCAAGAGAAGGGGGTAAAATTTTAAGAATAATCTTCTAGTGTAAAGCCACCCCTTCTTTTCTATACACATTAAAGAATTAGAAAGAGAATAGAAGTTTTAAAAAGTTTCTTGATTTATCAAGACAGGTGCATATTAATCTTTCTCTTAGATGTTATGCAAAGGGTTCCTAAATATGTTGTGTATTAATGATATTATGGTGAATAAGAGTTTCTTAATAGAGTATGTGACAATTTCACTTATTGAGGAGTGCATATCTAGAATTCAAAAAAATTTTATCATTCGAATGGAACGATCCTTTCAATTACATCATTATAGTTGGAAGCCAAGTAGCTTGGGCATTATGTGATCTTAGAGCTGGTATTAATTTGATGCCATCTTGTATCTTCAAAATATGGGTTTTATTACTATTATTCATCAATTAGTTGACAGCTTTTTGGAAAGACCAGACGAGATTATTGAGGATGTTATTGGACAGTTTGGGTCCCTTATATTTTCGATGGACTTTTTTATATGAAACTTTGAGACAGATCTAGAAGTCTCATTTATTTTATGACATCCATTTTTTGCCATATGATGATCTTTGATTGTTATGGTCATTAGGCAGCTGACTATGAGAATACATGACAAGGCAGAGGTCTTTAATATGTATAAACCAATGAAATTATCTACAGTCTGTAAAGAGTTGTCTGCTATCACAATAGTAGATATTGATTCTGATTTACCTCTATTCTTATCTAGAGATCATTAGAAAGAAGAATTATGGGACAAGATATTTTTAGGATGCTAATGTTCAGAAGATGTTACAGAGTTTGGATGTGAATAATGTCTTTCATCAAATAGACAATTTTGAGCCTCATAATATGCCTCTTAGGACCCTTCCTAAGACATCTACCGAGGAAACTCCGAAGCTAGAATTGAAGGCACTTCCACCTTACCTCAAGTATGATTTATTAAATGGGGATGATAAATTTTCAATTATCTTATTGTAGATTTATGTGATGTTCACGTTAAAGATGTCATGTCAGTGTTGAAGAAGTGCAAGCAACCTTTATATTAAAAGATGCCTAATATTCATGGGATCAACCTAGAATTTTATATGCATAAGAACTTCATGAAAGAAGACTACAAGAAAATCATTCAACATCAAACATGGCTAAAGATAGTTATGAAGGATAAGGTAAGAAAAGTGGTAATAGACTGTCATAATTTGAGCCTACGCCCTAGACATAACCGACACCCGAGACCATCACTAGCCTGAGCAAACCACTTAGCCTGACATGAAACTAGAATATGTACTGAAAGATAATGTGAAACCTGTGAGAGCTAAAGTATAAGATGAACTTAGGCAATAAATAAAAATAAAATAAACTTTTAATCACTTAAATATGGCATGAAGTCATTTAAAACTCATTAGAATTGAATCAACTATTTCATTAGAACAAGGCCCCAAGCTACCTTTATGAAAAATAACAATAATTAAGGAGTTAGTAAAGAAATGGACAAATTATTATCAAATATATTTAGAAATATGGTGGCCTTGAGCCATAAATTATTCTTTAAAGATTTTACATAAAATTGAAGACCAAGTAGCCAGAAATCTGTATAACTAAAATTGAATAACTAGATAGTTAAACAACTAAATCATAAGTTGAAATGACTATCTAAAATAATGAGCTAAATTGAATATAAAGTCTTAAAGTAAATCTGAAAGTAAATCATTGTCAAAATATCTTAAAAGTGAAGGTTTTATAAGAAATAATCTTTCTTGAAATTAACTACGTTTTCTGATTTAGTGGGTTTCTTACCATCAATGTACAATTACCAACCTCGAACCCATGTGATCTATCCCTTGCCAAGGTAGAACTTATCTATATAAACTGTGAATCCACTAATCTACCTTTGGACTAACAAGGAGTCACTCAAAATAGGGGTACAATCCTAAACTTATGAAGGCAACATAGTTTTACGACATGTATTATCTGAACCCATTCTTTTTTCATTCTAGATTATTTTTCAAAAACTATATATTCATATATGCTCTTAATATATCATGTAAAGTATTCTAAAATCCTAGTGTGAGTTTGCTCAAATTCTATTCTAAAATTGTTGTTAGCTATGCTCAAATTTTGTATCAAAACAAGTTTTGAACTTTTAAGTAAGTTGTGCCTTCTTTCAAACTATTCTTCTCAAAATAAATATAAGGAAATTTGACGAAAAACTTTATATAACATTAAAAATTGCATAGTAAGGTTTTTAAGTTCTCGAAACAATCCCAAAACATGAATTATAAAAGGAAGATAAGGAATAACCATAATTGTTCATGAAATTCTATTATCTCCTTAGTAAATCTTCCATAAAATTAGTATACAAAGTAAATAAATTGAATTGGAAATTTGGGACTTAAAAGCCTACTTTAATCTCAAGTAATATAATACTTTAAATCTTCGATGTGGGGATGAACATAATTTTCCACACTAAATTCCTACATTCATGTAAGAGAACAAGAATTTAAAGAGAAACTTGAATGACCTCACTAGAAACCCTATGCTTGACCCTATCAAGAGACTTGTATTTTGAAATTTTTGAGAGAAGTAATGAGGAAAACGAATTGATGAAGATTTTATTATAATAACCATAAAGGTATTGAAATTAAAGTATTTTATGGAGGTAAAATGACCAAATTATCCTTATTTAAAATAAAGTTGGGAAAAAATTTCATGCCTAGGGAGGATAGGCATGGTGCGCTGCACAAACACCTCACCATTATTTGTAGCATAAGTTGGTCGCAATCTTGGAGCCTCATACTATGCCTCCCAACATTCTAGGATGTAGGCTTATGGTCCTCTAGGGTTTGGTGAGATTCCTAGCATGGACCTCATTGTTTGGAACTCTAAAACATTGTGCACAGTCCATTTCTTACATCTAGAACTCATATGTAAGTACAAAAATACAAACAATTGATTTAGAATTTACTTAAGGGTCATATGAATTGATTTTCAAGTTCAAAAAATCTTAAGGGATGACATGAACATGAAAAAAATATATGAGGTGGTACATAAAGTGGCTCAATTTGAGTATTATTTACCTAGTTTCTAATTATGAGTGGGCTAGCCCTGTGCAATGCGTCCTTAATAAAGGAGGGATAGTGGTGATTAATAATGAGAAAAATGGTTTAATTTTAACTCAAACAATCTTTGAGTGGTAAATATGCATGGATTACAGAGAGTTGAATGAGGCCACCAGAAAAGACCATTATCCTTCTGCCTTCGTTGATCAACTATTGGATAGACTAGTAGGCCAAGAGTATTACTGCTTCTTAGATGAGTATTCAGGATATTATCATATATAATTTGTAGTAGAATATCCGGAGAAGATGAATTTCACCTATCCATATGGCACAAATGATTTCAAGTGAATGCCTTTTCGAGTTTCCCATGCTCCTGCCATATTTTAAAGATGTATGATATCTATATCTTCTGACATAATGGAGGACTTTATTAATGTGTTTATTTATTATATTTTTGTGACTCTATTAAATCTTTTTTTAGAATCTTAACAAGGTACTATCTAGGTGTGAGAAGACAAACTTGGTGTTAAATTAGGAGAACAATCACTTCTTTTGTAAAAGAGGAAATTGAAACCTTATTTATATTGTGTTACCATGAGGTCATGAGGTAGACCATGCAAAAATTGAGGTGATTTAAAAGCTACCATATCATATATCTATTAAAGGTATGCATAGTTTTCTTTGGAATGCTATCTTTTACAAGCATTTCATCAAAGACTTCTTCAAAATCTCTAGACCTATATACATATTGTTAGAAAATAAAGGTGAAGTTTTATTATTATTCTAGTTGTGTGAAAGCAATTGAAGAGCTAAATGAAAGGTTGGTTGAATCCCCTATATTGATCACACCCAATTGGGATTTTCCTTTTGAATTGAAGAGCAATGCTAGTGATATTGTTGTGGGGTTTTATCATGATAAAGTAAAGACAAGTTCTTCCATTTGACTTACAATGCCACCAAGACTCTTGATGTTGCTTAAATGAATTTATTATGATAGGGAAAGAGATACTGTAATTAATGTATGCTTTTGACAATTTTTAGTATTACTTTGTGGGAAAAGTTATTGGGTACACAAAGTATTATACTATCCATTAGTTATTCAAAAAAGAAGAATGAAACCAAACTTTATTCAGTGGATTCTCTTGCTAAATGAATTTGATATTGAGATCAAGGATAGATAGTGAACTAAAATTCATGTAGCTAATTATTTATCCATACTTGAAGATTTATCTCATGTGACCAAAGATGGAGAAATTGTGAGGCATTTCCTTCTAAACAACTCACCATAATCACTCACCAATATTCCATTTAACACAAGAAAGAGTGTAATAATAGAATTACACTCACTCTTACCATGAATTCACAACCAACATAAGATGAACCATAGGTTTTTCCTTAATGTAATACTCCACTAATATAAGAATGTCAATGCTCAAGATAACCTCGGAGTCTCAGGGTTGTAATATAGGCTAAAGGGTGGAGATAAACTAGGGAGAAACTATTTTGGATAAAAATAGTGACTATTTTTTTCCATGCTCTTTAATATATCACTTTTTCCTTTAAGATCATTCTTCGACAACCTATTTTTTACGTCTTTTCTTTTCCACAACTCTCTTTATTTTTCCCCTTTAATTAAGCGAGTTCACATATTCTATAAGTAGGGAGTATTTGATTATCTTATCAAAAAACCTTTTTTCTTTCTTGACTTTACTTCTACCAACAACACATAAGCTTTTACACACTAATAATAATTATTTTGGGGCCTTAACTTCATTTCTCTCCTTTTTCAATTTTACATTGATTATCAACTATATCTCAACTAAAGCATTTAGGAATTTTAAATCAAATTAATGGTCTATTTAAAGAAGGGGAATAAGTTACATATGAGGCTATCAAAGGATAGCTTAAAGTCTCAAAGGGGATAACTAAGATCATGAACTATGGGTAGATAAATTAAGGTATAAAGCATGGCTACGGAAGAAATGTCTATTTTTTATCCTAAGATCAACATCAATATGTGTACACAAAATAAAACAACTTCACGCATATGGAACCTTTTTAAATCTAGAAGGCTTCCTATAAATTCTCAACCAATCATGAGCAAGAATTCAAAATTAAGATAAAATCATACAAGAGTCAAACAAATGAGTTTAAGTGTTTCAACAATAATCGTTTAACTTATCACAACATGCTTTCAATTAAAGTTACACTTACATCATATAGTCATATGACCTATAAGAGCACTTATTATCAAATTAGTAAAAGAGTTCAACTTCCTGCTCACTACCAATGACAAAATTTCTTTTAAGATGGTGGTCATCCATCGATCATAGAAAAAAGTACTTATCTATGACTTTTATGAGAAACTTTTTCCTAATAAATGATTTTGAAAAATTACCATTTACTCCTATTTGGTTCAAAGGGACGATTCTGACAAAAATAACCAAAAAAAAAAAATCAAGGAACTCATAAATAAAACAACTAATACTAAGAATAATTAGTACTACTGAATCATAAAAATAAATAAAGTATAGATTACCACTTATTACAAACAACAATAATCCTAATAGTAACAAATCCACAAAAACACCAAAATAAGATACTAAAGTACAAACACACATGTTGTCCATAGAAAGCAAACAGAAGACTAATATAAGGAATTCTTTTGTCCCCACCCACATCTAAAAGGATACACTATCCTTAGCGCACAACAAATAACACAAACAAAATATGGGGAAAAAGAATTTCTTGGTCTCTAGTCATCACCCTCATCTACATTGGGACTAAGATATTAGGCCTCAGAGTCCTTTTGATCTGAATCGATCTCAATGTTATAATCAACAAGTAAGTTCTCATCATCCGTAAGGACGTCATCTTCTACAGGTTTTCTAAAAGTTGGGTCAACATAGCACATGGATTTTACACAATCATTCAAAGGGTAATCAGTATCCAACTCTCTCAACTTTGTAGTGGATGGTCGTCTTATACAAATCATCATTGACCTAGTCAGCTATAGAGGTGAGAAAAAAAGTTGTCACCATATGTATTCATCTCAACAGCAGTGAGAATCAGACCATGAGTAATATTAGGCTCATTTACCTTGGGGACATCTACCTTTCTTATGTTCATAGGAGGCTTATAGTCCACCTACTCTTCCTCGACCCCATAATCCTTTAAAAGTTTTGTCATGAGACCACAAAAATTGAACTAAAATCCCTTGTGAACTTAGGATTTAATTATTGAGGATCGAATCACTGCACTAATTTTAACAAGAACATCTTTCATCAAAGGAAAAATAGACATATCCTTTCACAAGTGATATTAGTGAAGTGGGTCCCTAGAATCAAGTATCAACAATCCACATCCAAATTCAAGATTTGTTAAGATAATAATAAGGGGTCATTTTGTGATTTCCCTTATCTTGTAGTTCTCCTACCTAGCAGTTAATCTAGGATCACATAGTATATGATAGATAGCTTTATATAGTAGCCGGATGTACAACTCCTTTAGTCTAGTATGATAAACATTTGGTGTGTGAAGAAAGGTGTTTAATGCGACTGAATCTAGTTTGTTGACCTACCCATAAACTTTGATATTAATTCCATAAGTATCTAGAAAACAATTTGCAAGGAATTTCTTAACCAGATCAAAATTGCATTCACCTATATCATCAAAGATAAACTCTACTTTTAGTTGTTGTATCTTCGCTAGAATAGTGTCCGAGTTGTCTTTATCAATCCTCTTCATCAGTTGGTATTTTTTTGCATCATTATCTTTTTACCATTTCATGCCTTCCTTTCTAACCCATTTGATGCCGAACCTTTAACTCTCACTTTGGGAGGCTATTGGGGCAGCTCGGTCTACACGTGTGGGTACCCCATACAAGTCTATTTTTGTCCTTTTCCTGAGGCAAAGATAGCTCCTTTTCTCTTACTTAGGTTGGGTACCATGAGTCTTTTTACATATACACCAGTAAAAAGCATTAGTTCAGCCAAATATGGATAACCATAATTAAGTTAAAAGGGGATCGAAACTACCCCACACTTAATTTGTTAGCATACAAAAATTAGTCACTATTTTTAGGTAGTAAAACTTTTCTTACTCATATTCACGTTTAACGATCCATTATGACTTAAAGTATTCACGTTTAACGATCCATTAAACTAGTTAAGCTAATGAACCATAATTTTTTATATCAATGCTATAATTTACACCGTAAAGTATCAATAAAACAACCCTCAACCACATCTCATGCTTCTTCAACATATATTGACAGTATACCAGTCGCCTTAACATCAATTGTATGTAACTAAACTAGGTATAACCTTAGCATGAACAAGGTAAAGCATGGTGAAAAATATAAATAATGTAAGAACATGACTTAAGTAACTAACAAAATGCAATGTTAACGTCAATAAATACTCCTAAAATCAGTTTTCTCTAGAATTTATGATACCTGCACACACCACAATGAATTAATCAATGTATTCATCATTAAAAGTTCAAAGCATCAAGCTTTACAATGATTTCATTATACTCATAGAAAACTTAAAATCAAAGAGTACACAACATGCTCATAACCATGGAATTTATAAGAGAATGCTTATGGGTTCATATAATATTACATTGGGTTTAAGTAGCTATGATAGATATATCAATTTTAGGGATTATAGGTGCATTGTGTATTGGATGTGAGGGGAAGAGGGTGTGTAGTGATTTTAGGGTGAAAAAGAGATGAAATTCGAGTTGGGGGTATTTAAAGTAAACTACTAGGTTGAGTTGACATAATCAATTAAAATTGGATTTAGAAAAATAAGGGAGGGAGTGAAGAGTATGGCTCAATGCGAGGAACAAGGACCTATGACATAGAGAAAACATATGACCAAGATAGTAAAACCTCATGATATGTTGCGTGACATATATCTCAACACATATCCCTTCATGATGAAACATAAGGGTCATTATCATGAACACTACTTACCTTTTATGTCCTATTTTTATCCTCTTAGCCTTACCTAACTTCTTTTATCCTTGTGGTACCTAAAAATTCCTACAAAAAAACTTAAAAAAATAAATTAGAAGGGTGGGTTGCCTTCCACCAAGTGCCTTAGTATTGGACATGGATGGACACTTTTTTCTATGTATTTTTTTTTCTTATTTTTTTTTCCTTTTTCAAATGGAAAATGCTATTACTTTATAATCATGGGTTGCTGTAATACCCCATTAAAGTCTTAGCTCATTTCAGCTCTCAATTGCATGCATAAGGGGTCTAAAGCTTAGAAATTAGCCTAAGTGTTGGGACTTAGGCATTTACAAGGCCCCTAAACTTCAATAATTTTCTTTTTGACTTTCCCGACCTCAAAATGTTGATTTTTGAGTTGATTCCTGATCGGGATGTTAAAAGTTTATATCAGGTGAGTTTTGGAATGTTCAGATAAGAATAAAGGTGTATTTTGGAATCAAAAATAGTAGCAGCACCAAGATAATCCCGCACTGCGCCCTCCAGTGTACCTCTCTAGATCTCGCACCACGCCCTCCAGTGCACCACTTCGTGCCCTCTGTTACCCATCTAGCTTTTGATTTCTTATTATTTAAAGGCATTTAGGTCAATTCCCCTCACTCAAACTCATTTATAACACGAAATTTAGGTCTCCAAGGAGAATTATTTGCCCTATTAGTAATAAAAACTCTCAAGAAAACTATCTTCTACCTCAAGAACAAACCCTAACCGTCACTCAAGAAATCAAGGAATTCAAGCTTGAAATCTCAAGAAATTCTCAAGAATCTTCACTAATTCATCTTATGAGGTATGTGTGATGTTCATACATAGGCTTCTTTAACCTATGGATTCCAAGAACCCTTTTTTGATTTTTAAATTATGAGTTTTACATGTTTAAGTTGAACTATCTCCATGAATATCTTGTTAATTCAATTACAAGTTACGTTTATTAGTGTCTTCAAGTGGAATGAACCATTACATGTTTTGAATGTTTTAAGCTTCACGTTAAATCCCTAATTTATGATTTTAGTGTTGTGATTATGTTATTCTCGCATGCTTTATCTATCCCTATGCTTATGTTTTTGAATTTCATGTGCTTGATGAATTGACTAAATTTTGGGTTTTGAATAATGATCCCCTATTATGGTTATAAAGTTTTATATGGTATTGTTAGTACTTCTATTAAGTATTGGTGGGTTGTGAACACCCAATACTTACGTGTTTTACATAAATTCAACTTTTCAAGTACTAAAATAGTTAATCCATAAATCTTATGACTAACTCAGACATTTATATTCATGATAAGTACTATCAGTTATGTAATAGCATTCAGTTCAGTTTAGTTTAGTTCAATACTAGTGCCAGTTCATTTGGGAGTAGGATTTAGCATCGAGCAAACCTAGGGATAGGGTCTCACCCACTAATTAGGACTAGGTCCTTAGTAGCAGTCCCTAAGTTCCAGAACTACATAGCCCGCATAACATTATGAGATATCACCCAATAATCTAGGACTGACACTCGCTTAGGGGTCACTTGATAGTTTAGGACTGACTCCTTAGTCCTTTGGGACATCATATTAGTGGATCCATACAACCAATTTAGTACCTGAGGTATGGTATCAACACCCTTCCAACTGGGTTACAGGTTATACCCAAATTAGCTCAGATTAGGGTATGTCAATTAGATGATACCTCCCACAGTCTCAGTACAGTATTTTAGTGTATTCTCAGTTTAGGTTTGCCTGTTCAAGTGTAAAAACTTTAAGTTATTCAGTTATACAGTTTACAATCTTTCAAATTTCATACTTATTTTAGATTACAGAATTATGCTTGGTCTTACATTCTTAGATGTCATAATTTTTATGCATTCTTGTTTAGTTATCTTATGCTATTTAGTTAATTTTTATTTTATATGCACAGTTTCCCATGTATATTAGCCTAACCTCCTCACATATACCAGTACATTCAAAGTACTAACTGCATACTCTTCTCTGTGCTATGATGTCTTATGTCATAGGTTCTAAAACATACTTTCCTAACTGCAGTTATACAACTTCGCGCGATCCAGTAGTCATAGTGGTGAGTCCTCATCCATCAAGGACATTTCATAATTATTCAGTTATTTTAGTATTTCATTTTATTTAGTTAGTCAGAGTTAGTCGAGGGTCTATCCTATCAACTCCTCAATCAGTTTAGAGGCCTTCAGACATTAAGACAAAATAGTTAGATAGTCAGTTAGTTACTTTTAGTTCTTAATAGTTCTTTCAGATATTAAGTATTTTGTATTTTAGTATTTAGATATACATTACCTTCTTAATTTATCTTTGACATATGTCTTATATTTATATGTTATTCAGTGCTTATAGTAGGTACCAGCTCATGGGTTAGCTTATAACCATAAAGACCTTTGTTGGGACTAGGGGTATCCCCGAGTCATGAAAAAACATGGTGTTAGATCCCAAGGTTTTAAAGTATCCTAGGGATTCCAAAAGCCATGTTGAGTAGAGTCTTGTGCATGGGCGTAAAGAGCACCACACTTATGGACAAGAGGCAATGACATACTTTAGGAAAATTATCCTTTCTTTTAGTATTCATGTCATGTAAATGATCATTAGTTCTATTTAAAATATCTTTCTAACTCATCCTTTGTTTTGTTTACAGTTAATGCCTCCTAATAAAACAACAGAAGAAGGAACGAGAACTAATCCGCACCACTATCTATTTAGGAAGATTGCCTAAATGAGCATGTCTCTCACGCTGAATTTAGAGATGCTTTAACTACCTTAGATAACTCAGTAGCTACTCAGAACAATCAGTATGTTGTTTCCCCAACTATTCCAGTGGAAAATACAGTTGCAGCTAGAATTTAGGTTTTACCCAAATGAATCCCCCTTTGTTTTCGCGATCCGAGTCTGAGGATGATCCATAGAAGTTTCTTGATATGGTTCATAAAATGAAAGATATATGGGTGTCATTTCAAGTGAGACTATGGAGTTAGCTGGACTCCAGTTACAGGATATAGCTCATACCTAGTATAAGTAGTAGAAGGATGATAGGGGTGTTGAGCTAGAACCTATAGAGTGGGATGACTTTTCCATGCCTTTATTAGGTAGGTTCTTTCATTTATAGTTGAGGGAAGCTAAGGTATTTGAGTTCATCAATTTGAAGCAATGTAATATGAGTGTGAAGGAATACTCTCTTAAGTGTACTAAGTAGGTGAGGTATGCTCCTTCGATGATGGCTGATAATAGATGTAAAATAAATATGTTTCTAGTGTATCTAATAGTGTGGTCAAGGAGTGTTAGACTGCTATGTTGGTTAAAGAGATTTATCTATCTAGGCTTATGGTTCATGCTTAACAAATTGATAAAGAGAAGCTTAAGAAGAAAGAGAGAGAGAGAATAAGAGGGCTAGAACTGGTAGTTTTAACTTTTGTCAGCCCAGGTTAGATGGTGGTAACCATTCTTAGTTTTGTAAGATATTCTCAGATCTAGCTCCATCTTGATCTAGCACAACAGTGCCAAAGTTCAAGAATGACAATCGGGATAGAGCGTCAGGCTCTAAGTCCCAAGGTAGTGTGAAAAGTGGTCGTACTAATCCATTTTATTAAAAATATGGTAAGAATCATTAGGGTGAGTGTAAGGATAATAGTGATGTGTGTTTTAGGTATGGAAAGTTAGGCCACAGGGTCAAAGAGTGTCCAGTAGTTGCACAGAGAGAAAAGGATTTGTGCCAACAAGGCCAGTCCAATCTATCCTCAACTCTAGTAGGTAGCCTGACTCTGTAGGACGCCACTTCCAGGGCCACAAGTGGTCAGTTCCAGAACAAATTGTATGCACTCCAGTCTTGACAGGATCAAGAAATTTCTCCTGACGTAGTTACGGGTATGTTATAGGTCTTTTATTTTCATGTTTATTCTTTATTAGACCCCAGAGCATCACTTTTTTTTTGACTCCTTATATAGCCAACAACTTCGGCGTCAGTCTTGAAACATTAGCAAAATGTTTGTCAGTGTCTACTCCAGTAGGTAACTCTATTATAGCCAAATGGGTATACAAAAATTGCCCGATTATAGTATTTTGGAAATTACTTCAGTAGATCTTATAGAGTTAGATATGACTTATTTTGATGTCATCCTCGGCATTGATTGACTCCATTCATACTTTGCCTCATTAGATTGCAGAAATACAATTGTTCAGTTTCAGTTTCCCAATAAACCAGTTATTGAATGAGGGGTAGTACTTTAGTGTTTAGGGTTAAATTGTTTGTTATCTTAAGGCAAGAAAAATGATATCTAGGAGGTGAATGTACGATCGTATTCAAGTCAAAGACTCTAGTTTTGAAACTCCCAGTCTTGAGTCAGTTTCAGTAGTAAGGGAATTTCCAGATGTGCTCTTTAAACATCTTCCTAGAGTTTCTCCTAAAAGGGAAATTGACTTCAAAATAGATTTCTTTCCAGTTACCCAACCTATCTCTATCCACCGTACAAAATTTCTCCAGCTGAGCTAAAGGAGTTGAAAGATCTCTTAGATAAGGGATTCATCAGGCTAAGTATTTCCCCATGGGGAGATCCAGTCCTTTTTGTGCTTAATAAAGATGGTTTTATTATAATGTGCATCGATTACCATCAGTTGAACAAAGTCACAGTCAATAATAAGTATCCACTCCCCAGGATTGATGACTTGTTTGAACTAACTTTAGGGTGCCAGTTATTTCTCTATGATAGATCTAAGATCTGGCCATCACTAGCTTAGAGTCAGAGAATATGACATTCTGAAGACAGGATAAAGAACTTGGTATGGTCACTTCGAATTTCTATTTATGTCTTTTGGGCTAATGAATACCCCTGCAAGTTTTATGGACTTGATTAATAGAGTGTTCAAGTGGTACTTGGACATGTTTGTCATAGTCTTCATTGATGATATTCTTGTCTATTTCCATAGTGAGAATGATCATGTAGACCACCTGAGAATTGTGTTGCAGACCCATAGAACTCATCAATTGTTTGCCAACTGGACATAATATTTTCGGTGATGGCATTAGAGTTTACCCTCAAAAGACTGAAGCAACAAAGAACTATCCAAGACCTATATCTCTATTAGATATTAGAAGTTTCTTTGGTTTGGCTAGCTATTATAGATAGTTTATTGAAGGCTTTTATTCTATTGCATCTTCCATGTCTCGACTGACTCAGAATAAAGCCAAGTTTCAGTGGTCAGATTCTTACGAGAAGAGTTTTTAGGAGATAAAGACTTGACATACTTCCTCTTCAGTATTGACTTTTCCAGATGGTTCAGATGAGTTTTTAGTTTACTATGATTCTTCTAGAGTTGTCCTTGGTAGTGTATTGATGAAGAGCGGTAAGGTCATATCCTATGCCTCTAGACAGCTTAAACCTCATGAAAAGAATTATCCTACCCATAATCTTGAGTTGTTAGCCATTGTGTTTTCCTTGAAAATTTGGAGATATATCTTTATAAAGTTCATGTTTATGTGTTCAAAAATTACAAAATTTTACAGCATGGGTTCTCAAAAATATATTTAAATCTTTATTAGACAAGGTGGGATGAGTTGTTAAAAAATTACATATGAGTGTGTTGTATCATCCGGGCAAGGATAATATAGTGGCATATACCCTTAGTAGGTTATCTATTAGTAGTGTTGCTCATGTTGAGGAGGATAAGAAGAAGATAGTCCAGGAGGTTCATCAATTTTCTAGATTAGGTGTTCAGTTAATTGACTCAGCTGAAGGTAGTGTATGGGTCCAGAATGGTTTGGAATCTTTTTTGGTTGCTGAAGTAAAGGAAAAGAAAGATAGGGATCCTAGATTTGTCAGATTAAAGAAGTCAAACAGAGATCGGAAAGTAGAGGTTTTCTCCTAAGGGGGTGATGGTGTGTTTCATTTATAGGGTAGGTTATGTGTTTTGAGTATTAATGGGTTGAAGAAGTGGATCTTAGTATAAATGCATGGTACGTGATATTCCATTCAACCAGGAGCAACTAAGATGTATAGTAACTTGTGGGAAATCTATTGGTGGAATGGTAGGAATAAGGATATTGCAAAGTTTGTGGCTAAGTGTTCAAATTATTCGTAGGTTAAATTTGAGCCCCTGAAGCCTAGTAGTACATTGCATGATTTCAGTATCCCCACTTGGAAGTGGGAAGTGGTGAACATGGTCTTTGTGATGGGATTACCTCGTACACATTGTTTGCATGATTCAATATGGGTAATTGTAGTTAGAATGACCAAATCAGCTCATTTCTTACCAGCTCATACTTCTTACTCAGCTGAGGATTATTCCTGGCTCTACATTAGGGAGTTTGTTAGGTTGCATGGTATTACATTGTCTACCATATCAGATAGAGGTACTCAGTTTACCTCTCACATTGGGAAGGATTTTCAGAAAGGTCTTGGTACCCAAGTTTATCATAGTACTGCTTTTCATCCTTAGGTAGATGGTCATATAGAGAGGACCATTCAGACCTTAGAGGACGTGTTGAGAGAATATTTTATTGACTTAATAGATAGTTGGGATGATCACTTACCTTTGATTCAATTTTCCTATAACAGTAGTTACCACTTCAGTATTCAAATGGCTCCGTTTGAGGCTATTTAAGAAAGGAGATATAGATCTCCTATTGGTTGGTTTGAGGTAGGTGAAACTACATTAAAAGGACTAGATACAATGTTTGATGCAATATAGAAAGTTCATGTTATTCGAGAGAGAATGAAGATAGCCCAAAGTTGTCAAAAATCCTATATAGATGTGAGGAGAAGAGATCTTGAGTTTGAGGTTTGTAATTTGATTTATTTTAAAATCTCACCTATGAAGGGAGTGAAGAGATTTGGAGAGAAGGGGAAACTCAATCCCTGTTATATTGGCATTTATAAGATCTTGATTCATTTTAGGAAGGTAGCTTATGAGCTAGAGTTGCCTATAGATTTTGCGTTAGTCCATTCAGTGTTCCATGTTTCCCAATTAAAGAAGTGTACTGGTGATTCATCTGTAGTTATTACGTTAGGAAGTATGGATGTTTCGGATAGCCTTTTCTATGGAGAAATCCCAGTTATGATCCTTGATCGTTAGATTCGTAGACTAAGGAACAAAAAAGTTCCCTTGGTCAAGATTCTATGGTAGAATCAGTCCATTGAGGGAGCCACTTGGGAAGCAGAAGCAGATATGTGAACAAAGTACCAAATCATGTTTATATTTTCCTTATATATCAGTCCGTTCAGCTTAAGGTAATGATTTTCCTTAGATTCAATCTTTTCCATTCTAGGTTTTAGCTATGTAATCCATCTAATGTCATTGCATACATTTAGTTCAGTTCATTTATCATTTTTAAGACTCGGTTATGCAAACATGAATCACATTTGGTTTGTACCCTACTTCCATGAATATTTTATGCATGAAAAATTTAGTACTTATTCCCTTAATGTATGATGTCTACCACCCAATAGCTTTCTTTCTCCTTTTAAGCACTATTAAAGTCTTTTTAACCTATACATCAGATAATCTTACAAATAGAATAACAGGTAGGGTATCATCATCTCCTAAGAAATAATAGGTGGGGATGCAATGCCTTTAACTCTAGTTTAGGATCTTTATTAATAGAGGGCTTGAGAGAAGGGACAAGGGGTCTTTTTAGAGTCTATAATCCGCCGCTATGAATCAAAATGCTTGCCACATCTAGAATTTGAACCATCTCATTAGAGTCAGCATCTTCAAAGATACCATAACCCATTAGAGAACTTTTTAAGGGATCCTTGGAAGTAATAAGTGGAAGTTCAAACTCAAAATCGATCACAGTGATAGTAGATAACTCCTCATAAATATCTAGTAGCTTTATTGCTTTGTACACATCAAACACCTCAACTTTATCATAAGCTAGCATAGTTAGCTGCCCAATAACTACGTCTAACAAAGCATGCCCAGTATCCAAAATGAGCATTCCAAAATAAATAGGACTTTTACATCTGCATCAAAGTCAAATATAATTAAATCTACAAGGAAAATAAGTGAGCCTACTTAAACCAATATATCTTTAACTATTCAATCAGGTTTGTCAAGCAAACGATCAACAAACTGCAAAACCAATGTGATTAGCGTCAAATTACCCAACCCTATCTTATTGATCAAAAAGGTTGGCATTAAATTTATGTTGGCCCCAAGATCACACAATCCCTAAGCATTGATAGAATGCCCAATGGTTATCTGGATGGTGAAACTCCTTGGATCCTTGATCTTTGTTCACAGTCTATTTTAAATTTTGAGGTGTTCTCTTCAATAAGTGCAATTAGCATACTCTATCAATATGTTCATATTTTATACAATATCCTGGATGTACTTTTCATACTTAGGAATACCCTACACAACATCAATAAGAGGAAGATTAATGTGCACCTATTTTAACAAGTCAGTAAACTTTTTGAAACATGCTTCCCCTTTTGATTTTTTTCCTTTGTAGGAATGGGAGAGGTGGCTTCACACTTATTACATTATTCTCGCTATTCATATATTTCTCAGATTATGCTTTCTTTGCATCTCTTACCATAGTCATATAAGTTGCTTTCTTGGGATTCAACTCCTCCAATTGGCTACCTCTTTAAGTTTGAACTGTGTTAAGCAGCTTGGGATTTGGTTCAGTATCACTTGGCAAACCTTCCTAAGGTCTAGTGTTTTGTACCCCAAAAAGTTGTCCCATCTGAACCTCTAAAGTCTTTGTTACTGACGATTGATTCTTTATATCAACAACTATTTGTGCTTGGTTAGACATGATATGCTTTAGAATCTCCTCAATATTGCTTGACTAAGTATAAAAATAACCATCCAAAGCCCGTTGTTAAAGATTTTGATTTCTTACTGACATGAGCCAAACAAGATCCTTGTCATTATGGGCATCTCAAGTCCAACCAGGACCGGACACTGCCCCCAATACCCAATCCAACCAACCAACATATACCCAGAGTTAGATGGATTCTAAACATATAACTAGATAGTATAGTTTAGGATATACCAACTTTGGCAGAAATCTCCATCTAAGACTAACACCATCAAGTCAATTCATCCAATAACCAACCAAACTGAAATAATAACCCAATTCCATATCATAATCATTCCATACCCAAGTCTACAATTGTCCAAACAAAGCCTTTAAACTAAACCAAAGAATATTTAGTCGGGACATGCCCCCGAACATAGCTAAAAACCAGTCTATAAAATGACAAAGTATGTAAAGAAATACATAACATGAAATAGAGCCATCTAAAATATGAAAGCTCACCACTTCAATCCAACACCAGCTATATCAGAATATGATTAATGAGTAGGAGGAGTAGTATGTCCAATTTCAAAATTGCATGGGGATAGAGCACCGAACATGAGTTAGCGAGTGAACTCTAGCATGAATTCAGTATAAGGATAAAATAATTCCAACCTTTAAAACTAAGTAAATACCTATATACATACACATCCATACATATATATATATATATAATTGTAACGCCTCGATTCTGTACCCTGGAGATACGTAGTGCTAATAATCCTGAAGGATCACAAGCTAACCCATGACTGGTAACTGTTGTAATAACAGAATAACAATAATACTAAAATATATGAAAATTAGGTAGAAAACTGGCCATAAGGTTCAATACTATAAATAATACTAAATATTGTATCACAATACCAAAATTGAACATCAATACTGAAAATTGAACAACTGTCTGAAAATTCTCTAGTATGAAAAGCCTCTAAACTGTCTGAACTGTGGAGTTGATGGGACAAGTCCCCAACTAACTCCGACTACTAAAAATAATCTAAAATGCTGAAATAAATAATCATGCCCTCGATCTATGAGGACTTTCCACTAACTCAGTATACTGAGAATCTGAACTGCTAAAGGTGTTTTGGATCCCGTGCGTCTGAACCTATGATATAAGACATCATATGGCAAAAAAAAACATTTGTCAGTAATTTGAATGTACTATTATGCTTAGTGAGGTAGGTTTAAATGCATGGGTTTATATGCATGAACAATAATAACTGAATAACATGAGAATGACTAAATGAGAGTGCATGCATGAATACATATATTATAACTAAGATCGTAACAAATGCTGAATACTGACTAACTGATCTGAGTTTATTGATACTGTATTGTTTACAACTAAATGATTATATCTGACAGTCCTAAATTCTATAAAACAATACTAAGTTCTGTACTGACATGAATGACTATATTTGATAGTCCTGAATCTGTAGAATTGAACTGTGTTCTATTTTAAGACTGAGACTGAAACTGAGGCTGTAGGAGGTAATATTCTAACCGACATACCCCTCTCTAAACTGATTGTGGTCAAACCTGTAACCCCAGTAGGAAGGGTGTCAATACTATTCCATGGGTAGAGATAAGCTATGAGTTATCCCTCTCTAACAAAAATCTCTTTCGCTAACCCTCGCTGGTAGGAAAACCTCAAATGAGATATATTAACCCTAGTCTTGTAGGGAGATATCTCAACCACACTGGCTACGTAGTTCTATAATTCAAGGATTTCTTCTAAGGACCACACACTCTACTGGTAGGTGAGCCGTTATCCTTGGGTTTACTCAGTGTTGAATTCTACTCCTAACTGAATAGACACTGGACTGAATTCTAAACTCTACTAGGGTTGACTGAACTGTTTACTGATCGTACTATTTGACTGAACTGAACTGTGTTCACTGAGATTCGTGGACTGACGGAATACTACTAAATTATGTTAACTAACTAAGTCTACTAAGGTTTGATCTAAGTACTGTGGCTGAATTATGAAAACTACTGAGATTTCCTGGGTTTCTGTAACTGGCTAAGTTCTACTAATCGAGTCATAGCTGAGATTACTTTGTAACTAACACTGTCTCTAAGTAAACAACTAAATTGTCGGGTAATAAATACCCCAGGACTCGATAGCATGAAAATAAAGCATCACATGATCTTGCTTAGCATAAGCATGCACATTGATTTTATAATACATCTATAGAGACATCTTATCAAATTCTTGCATGGTATAACTTGCAAATAAACTAGCATAACATGATTTTTTCCCTTATTAGTTCACATGAACAATTCATTAATAACTTGGTGAGCATACATATGCAAATAACACTAAACAATAAGTAGACATCGTAATTTCGATCCTCATTGACAATTTCAAGGGTTTTACATAGATACTCATGATATTACTTACATATCAACTTACCTTACTTGAAACATATCATAAAACATGGATTAGAATACCAATTAATCATTATAAACATGAACATAATCAAACCCAACATAGAATTCATGAAATCCATAAACTAGAAGTAACAAAATAGTTTGTTGGACTCCAAGGGTGGAAGGGACCTTTGGATGAACACTTCACATACCTTAGTTAATGAATTTCTGAAATTTAATAGTGAGTTCTTGAGTTCTCGATTTGAAATTTGAACACCTAGGGTTCTTGTTCTTGGGAAATTTGTGAAAGAATGAATGTAACTGCTCTCCAAAGGGTTTAATTTCGTGTTTTGGGGGATGAAGGGCATGGGAAAAAAACTTAATTAACCCTGAGGATGCAGCCTTTTAACGCCTTTAAACTGTGTTATTGGCGTACAGGATAATGCGCCATGTCATTGGCATCGATGCAATTGAAAACGCATCGCGTTAAGTCCACGTCAGTTTACTGAAATTTGCACTGAAGCTGGGGAAAAACTATCTAATCAACATGATGGTCAATATGATGCATCGAAATCGCATCAACCTATTATTTTGGGCACTCAAACATTGTCTAAACGAGGTCTGAAAAATCTCAAAACTTATTCGAGAACCTCTACTGTCATTCCTGATCAAGAATTAACTCAAATATCAACATTTCAATGATGTAAAGGCTATGAAATAAGATTTCCAACTTTCAAAGGCTAGAATAACACTCAGTTTGGATATTTAGCTAGAAGTTTCTATGTCTAGGACCCCTTAGCAAGCTTAAAAGACTGAATTAAGCTAAGAATTTTGCAGGGTCTTACAATATCTTCCCCTTGGAAACATTCATCCTCGAATGAGACTAACTAAACTGAGATGGATGGTAAACTGAACTAACTTACTGGACATGAACATCTGACACATGATTATATAACTAAAATTACTGACATACTGAATTTCATACAGAATATGCATATCTGATGCATGAGTACATGACTGAGTTGATTCATGAATGCATGACTAGGATTTCTGATAAGCTGAATTTTCCCAAACTGAACATGCATATCTGATGCATGAATACTTAACTGAACTGACACATGAATGCATGACTGAAGATGCAACGATAACCAATACCAACTTTGTAAAGGTAATCTAAACATGGAACTGAGTAAGTTCAAGGAAAAACTATTACTTAAATTGAAAAATAGTGATAACCCAGAGTATGCATGAATGGGAATATAAGAACAAGACTGAGACTGGAACGCGATACATAAATTGAATATCATGAACTGAAATGAGACCCTTGAGTACATGGCATGCGGCTGAGATTGGAACTTGAGCGTCAACTTATGAGTACCCACTACTCCAGACTAGATTTTTCATGTGAAAAAAAAAACTAAAAGGTTTAGGACATGAAAGATCAGGGGTTATGGTGCAGCTCCCCTTTTGGACACTATATCCCTCAAAGAATGCTAACTTACCTGAGATACTGAGGAAAACTGAGGCGATGCACAAGGAACCTACGAATTGAGTTGTGATTGAATATCTGGATCTAAAGCTAAGATATGATACATAAATTAAGCTGAAAATACAACGATATGTGTGCTCCATCTTGGAATGGTTACATTCATGAGACTTCAGATAGTGCGATGAGATAGAAAGATGGAAAACTAAACCATACGACCTTTTCTACCTAACTGCTATACTGAATTAATAGCTTTACGGACTAACTTATACTGAAAATGTATTCTCAGCTGGAGCTTTTCTCTGATACTCTTTCAACTACACTCTCTACCACATTACGATACTTCACCTGAGACTACTGAAAGTATTCATATGGGTGTTAAGCATGAATGCATAAAAATACTAACTTATCTTACTAGTACTTAGCCTGAATAACTAGACTGAAACTGTCAAGTATTATGCATATGAGTTAGGGACTAACTAAGTAACATGAGATAGCTAAGCATGAATTCATGAAAACTGTATTATTTGAGAATGCAATACCAAGTGTATAACATGATTCTGAATATTCTGTAAACTGAGGTACTAAAATACTACTAACTGAGTAACTGATAATTGTATGCTATGGTCGAGCAAACCTGAAACTGAACTGAGTTTCTAATCTAATCACTAGATTGAGACTAGCACTATAACTAAGACTGTGACTAAGACTATGATTCAGAGGTAACTGGGACTAAATACTCTGTAAGGCATGAGTGTAGAAGTCATGAGCGGCATGACCTGAGTTTGGATTTTCCATGTTCATGGAACATGATTCGTACTACTGAGTGAACTAGAACTCCTCATACTAAGAACTGGAACTGCTCACGATTCTTTGAAAAGTGCATGAATATAAGTTGTGTTCATAGAGATGAGACATAAAGCATGCGTAGGTATCATGATGACTGAAGTACAAAACTTTGAACTGGGGTAAAAACAATTTGGGCATCCTTTACACCTATTTCTTTTCTACACATACTAATATAACAACTGAAATCTGGAAGCCTGACTTCCTGAGATATCATAATTGGATAGTTCTTGTATACCCGCCGAGCTATGATAGACTGAACCACTAGAGTGGACGCTGAGAAAGGTTTTGTTAATATTTGGTCTGACTTTAAAGTTAACTACTATGCAAAGATTTACAAAAGACGGAGAAGCCCCTAGATCTAATAAGATATAAACATCTAAATGGGAAGTTTATAACGTACCAGTGACCACATCAGGGAAACTTTCCTGATCTTTCCTTGACTAAAGTGCATAAAGCCTATTTGGGTGCTGCCCACTAGCAGCACTGGAAGTGGCACCCTTCTTATTCGGGTGACCGAACTGAGAAAAAAATAACTGTGCTAACTTTGTAGACCAGCCGTAGGATAGTCTCGAACTCTGTGACCTAACTCGCCACATCAAAAACACACATCACTGTCGACTCTACACATAACTTTATGATTCTTACCACATTCTTTGCAAAGCAGATTAGTACGAACACCGTTTGCACTACTCTAGGTTTTGGAGCCTGACGCCCCATCATGACTGTCATTCCTGAACCTTGGTACTGTTGCACTAGCTGAAGATTGAACTGGGCTAAAAATTTCAAACTAAACCAAGAACGGTTACCACCCTCTGACCTTGGTTAGGCAAAACTAAAGCTACCCATTTTGGCTATTTTATTTTCTCTCTCCTTCTTCTTAAGTTTCTATTCCTCAATCTGTTGAGCATGGACCATAAGCCTAGATAGGTCCATCTCCCTAACAACATCACAGTTATGCACTCCTTAACCACTCTACCCAATATCCCAGATACAAACTTGCTCATTCTAAATCTATTATCTGCTACTACATGGGGAGCATACCTGGCTAACTAAGTAAACTTGAGGGAATACTCGTTCACACTCATACTGCCTTGCCTGAGGTTGATGAACTCTAACACCTTGGCTTCTTTCATCTCTAAGGGAAAGAATCTATCTAAGAAGGTCGTAGGAAACTCTTCTCATTCTATGGGCCCTACATCTACACCTCTGTTGACCTTTCACTGCTTAAACCACGTATGGGCTACATCTTGTAGCTGATAGGCAGCTCACTCAGCACTCTCACTAGAAGTCACTCCCATGATATCTATGACTTGCTGAACTTGATCGAGGAACTCCTGTGGATCCTCTTCAGACTTAGAACCTTAGAATAAGGGAGGATTCATTCAGGTAAAGTCCTGAAATCTGGCTTCAGCAGTATTGGCCATTGGGTTGGACGGAAAAGCAGCAGCTATTTATTATAAGTTGTGACTGAATAAGCTAGAGTAGTGAATGTAGCCCTGAATTTTGCATAAGAGACGTGCTCGTCTAGGGGATCTTCCTGACTGGATAAGGTGCTGATTGATTTCCAGTCCTTCTTTCATTAGTCCTTTTTGGAGGCATGTTCTGTAAGCTAAAGGAAGAAGCGGATTAGACTGAGAGTTTTACTAGAGCTTATGCTCATTCACACAACATGAATACTAAAAGAAGAGAAATTGTTCCTAAACCACCTCGTAGCCTCCTGTCCATAGTGTGGTGCAAAATACACCCATGCATAAGACTCTACTAGATGAGGCTTTCAGACTTCCTAGGACACTGTTGAACCTTAGGCTTTAATACCAAGTTTGTAATGCCCTAAGTCTGTACCCTGGATGCTATACGATGCTCATAATCCTAAAGGACCACAAGCTAACCCATGATTGGTAAATTTTGAAATAATTAAATAACAATAATACTGAAATATGCAAAAATTAGGAAAAAAATTAGCCATAAGGTTCAATACTATAAATAATACTGAATATGATATCGCAATTCAAAAACTAAACATCAATACTGAAAATTGAACAACTGTCTGAAAAGCCTCTAAACTGTCTGAACTGTAGAGTAGATGGGACAAGTCCCCAACTAACTCAGACTACTGAAAATGAATTGAAATGCTGAAATAAATAATCATGTCCTTAAACTATGAGGACTCACCAATACCTCTGTATGCTGAGAATCTGAACTGCTAAAGGTGCTCTGGAGCCCGTGTGTCTGAACCTATGATATAAGATATCATAGCACATAAAAAAAGTATGTGTCAGTGCTTTAAATATACTGGTATGCTCAGTGAGGTAGGTTGTAATGCATGGGTTCATATGTATGAACAATAATAACTGAACAACATGTGAATCACTGAATAAGAGTACATGCATGATGGCGTATATTGTAACTGAGATCTTGACAAATGCAGAATACTGAATTTGAATACTGACTAACTGATACTGAGTTTACTGATACTATATTTCTGATAACTGAATAACTATAACTGACAGTCCTAAATTTTGTGGAACTATACTGAGTTTTGTTCTGAGATGAACGACTATATCTAATAGTCCTGAATTTGTAGAATTGAACTGAGTTCTATTCTGAGACTTAGACTAAAACTAAGAATATAGGAGGTAAGAATCTAATCGACATGATCCTCTCTGAACTGATTAGGGTCCAACCTATAACCCCAGTCGGAAGGGTATTAATACCGTGACACAGGTAGAGATAAACTGAGAGTTATCCCTCTCTAATAGAAAGCTCTTCCGTCAACCTTCACTAATAGGAAAAACTCAAATGAGATATATCAACCCTAGTATCGTAGGGAGATCTCTCAATCCAAGTTAGCTACGTAGTTTTGGAATGCAATGATTGCTTCTAAGGACCACATCCTCTACTGGCAGGTGAGCCCCGATCCTTGGGTTCACTCGGTGTTGAATCCTACTCCCAACTGAACAGACACTGGGCTGAATTCTAAACTGTACTAGGCTAGACTAAACTATTTACTGATCATACAGGTTGACTGAACTGAATTGAATTCACTGAGTTTCGTGGACTGATGGAATACTACTAAATTCTATTAACTGACTGAGTCTATTGAGGTTCGATCTAAGTACTGTGACTGAATTACGAACACTACTAAGATTTCTTGGGTTTCAGTAACTGGCTGAGTTTTACTGATTGAGTCACCGATATGATTACTTTGTAACAAACACTAGCTCTAAGTAAACAGCTAAATTGTCGAGTATTAAATACCCCCAGGACTCGATAGCATGGAAATAAAGCATCACATGATCTTGCAGCATAAGCATACACATTGAATTCATAATGCATCTATAGAGACATATTATCAAACTCTTGAATGGTATAACTTACAATTAAACCAACATGACATGAATTCCTTCCCTTAATGGTTCACCTGAATAATTCATCAAGCACTTGGTGAGCATACATATGCACATAACACTAAACAACAAGTAGATATCATAATTCAAATCCCCATTGACAATTTCAAGGTTTTAACATGGATCCTCATGATATTACTTACATATCAACTAACCTTACATTAAACGTATCCTAAAACCTGGATTACAATCACAATTAATCATTATAAACATGAACATAATCAAACCCAATATGGAATTCATGAAATTCATAAACTTGAAGTAACAAAATAGTTTCTTGAACTCCAAAGGTGGAAGGAACCCCGGGACGAACACTTCACATACCTTAGTTGATGAATTTCTTAAAGTTAATGGTGAGTTCTTGAGTTCTTGATTTAAAATTTGAACACCTAGGGTTTTTGTTCTTGGGAAATTTGTGAAAGAATAAATATAATTTCTCTCAAAAGGGTTTAATTTCGTGTTTTGGGGGATGAAAGGCATGGGAAAAAGACCTAATTAACCCTAATGACATAGCCTTTTAAAGCTTGTAAACTGTGTTACCGACGCACAGGCCGATGCGCTAAATTATTTGCATCGACGCGATAGCCGATGCGCCGCATCAAGTCCACATCGGTTCACTGAAATTTGTACTAAAGCTGGGGAAAAAATATCTTATCGATGCAATGGTCAATGCGACGCATTGAGATCGCGTCGACCTACTATTTTGGACACTCAAACATGGTCTAAACGAGGTTCGAAAAATTCAAAACTTATCTGGGAATCTCTGCTGACATTCCTGATCATGAATTAACTCAAATATCAACATTTCAAGGTCGTAAATGTCATGAAATAAGATTTCCAACTTTCAAAGGCTAGAATAACATTGAGTTTGGATATTTAGCTAGAATTTTCTAAGTCTGGGGCCCCTTAACAGTGGGGTCTTACAATAATCCATGTCGGAAAAAGGAACCAGGTTCAGCATGCCTTTAAATCCATTAACCTAGGTATGTATAGCGTAACTATCCTAGAACAACCAATATGCTATATGGGTCCAGTGTTACCTCCTAAACGGGCCACGATGTATGTAGCCGCATGAACCATAGATACCATAGGGGTTGGGGATTCCCGTGTACCCTTTGCCTTCCATGATACATAACTACCAATATAACTTAGGGGATTCACGTATACCCCATAAGTGTATGGTCTCCATGACCAATCCTCATGTTGGCAAACATGAGTTTCCAGTGTCCATCCATTGGACTCACACCTTCACAGTTAGCTATCACACCCCACCATAATTGCCCAATTAAAACTATTAGCACACAACCAAACCATGCTTTCTATTTATTATTAACTAAGGCTATAAGAAGTGGCATTGTCATTCGACTATGTCTTGTAAGCTAACCAAATAATGTACATAACTAAAAATATAAATAAAAATATAAGTAATGCCTTAGCCTACATATAAAAGATTTCACAATGATGGCTCAAGTCATATAACTACTAACATTATAAATAATACAACTACAATAACAATATAAGAGTAACTAAACAATAGATATACATTAAAGGTAAACTAGAGTAAAAAATATCCATCACAAAAGAGAGATGCAAAAAAAAGGTATAGAAAGTAGGAACGAGTATAGTTTACTTATACTTAATAGGCATCATAGGCCGACCCAACAATAAAGATAATGAAAATATAAAGAAAACTATGAGCAATGCTTTCAAATACAGACAAAAAATGTCCCAATAAAGGTCAGCTCATAATAATATAAATAATACAACTATAATCACAATCAAAGTGTAACTACATAATAGATATACATAAAATGAAAACTAATTGACACGATGCTAATCACATAAGAGAGATGAAGTGATGCAATTCAATGAAATAATAAGAATGAAATGTGGATGAAATATCTCAATGGTACCTCGTATGCATCTTTTGAGCATAACCTTCTAGGAGAGGGCCCATGCGGGGTTTATAATAAATATACTACAAAACATATATTGAAATGCTTCTATAGAACTACTGTCATGGTGCCCAAGCTCCACTAAAGTTGTCTATGAGCATCTAAGGGAGCTCCGCTAAAGCGCACAAGGGGTTCCCTAAGCAGTTGACGCTGATTTCATTAGTTATTGCCAAGAAAGCTCCTCAAACACTAAAAAGGCATTGCTTAGTGGAAAAAAAGAGTGATTTCACTAGACATTTCATCACTAGGTTTACAGTCAAATTTAAGAACTTCGATCGGGTGTTTGAGATTCGTTAAGAACCATTTACATGAAAATTAATTATGCTACACTACTAGAATATCATTTAAGATGACTGCAATAATCAAAATTCCAAATAGAGGTCATTTTTTTAAAATATAGGCCTTATACACACTATGTTATTTTTATAAATTCTAACCAATATACTAATACTACTTCAGGCGGTAGTGAAAATTCTAGGTCAGCAGGACCCTCTAGTCAGGGTAAGGCACTCAGGACATGTCACAACCCAAACCACATATTGTGTCAAGCACGTAACTACTCTACTCCAGATAGTAGAATACTTTTTACTCAAATATCCAACATATACAAAAGTTACTATAATATTCACTAGTTAGTTTATGTCTGCCATATGAATACCTAATCAATAGTTTCAAATACAATTACCAATAATATTTTTTCCACAACTAGTTTAAAATATCAAATAGATAAATAAATATTTATAATAACTATAAGAGACTCCCTAGACTAGCCTAAATTTGCACAAGATCATAAGACAATATGTAGGAATATCCATAACCCAACATCCATGCAAGATCGTCAGGGGAAGAACTATTATTGCGTGATCGACATCGCTGCTATTAAAAGTTCAACTAATATCGCTATGGTGAAACCTCCAATTAGAGATATCTTAAAAGTAGCATCACTACAACCACAAGTACTAGTAAGCATCATCGATTGATCATGGTTATAAATAAAAAAACATCAATAATATTATAAGAATAAATTATAACATCACGTAAGTTTCTTCTTTTAAATCCCCAATTTGAGAATCCTTCACACTTTTTTTTTGCATCTCTATATTAGTAAACATAATATTGTACTAGAATAAAAGCCAACCAAATTTCAACAGGTGTGGTACCTACCCCATTATCATAATATTTCTTATCCATACCAACATGGTACTCAACATATGTAAAAACAAATCATAGTTGTAATAGCATTACATGACCCATCATCCTAAATTATCACCTTAAAGAATATAAATATGTGTATCTAGTCAATAAATCATAAGTCATGCAACGATTATATCGTAAGGATTTGATTCATGAACAAGCAAACGAAAAACTAGGTTAACTACTATAAAAAAACCATATTTCATTTTTATCGGAGGCCTTAATCTAAACGTATGTATAAACAGATATCATATATTGTACAATCATATTGGTTAACCATAACTCAAGATCATTCTATCGCCCACATTCTCTATGTCTACATACCAACTTTATATTTTTTAAATCATTCTCTAATATTCTCAAACTATATCTAATAGTAAATATTATTCGTTACCTTATAAATATGCACTCACTTATGTCTGCTCATCTATAACAGTATTTATTTATGTTAATTTCCAACCCCAACTGGCTATACTTCACTATTTAACCAAATAAACTAACCCTTTTTCAATCAGGTGCACTCGCTCCATCTCTACTACTCGTGTGTATAGATTTCTTGATTTTAGTGGCTACTACAGGCTATCTTGTTTAGTATTATTGTTTTAATTCCATTTTTCTCTGCGTCTTGGCTAACTATCTTATTTGTGTGTAAAAATTTGCTTGTTTATTTAGGTATTTCATAGTAGTATTTTACTTGTGTTTTAACCATTTTTGTTGTTCTTTGCAGTTTGGTAGTATGGGCTTGATAGTACTTATTTGGTTTGTTTTTTTGTCTAAGTGGTATGCTCTTAGTGTTATAGGGTTGTGCTGTCTTTGGTGGCTGTGAAAGGTGGGTTTGGCATAGGTTCATGTCTTTAAGTGGGGCTTAGATCAGGGCGAGGTTATGACTGGGTTTTAGGATGGGTGTAGGTGCAGAGGTTGGGGTAGGAAGGGTAAAGGGTCTATGAATGACTATAGGTTGAGAGTAGGGTCTTGTAATATAAGGTCTTTATCAGAGAAGTTGTTAGAGCTAGTGAAAATTCTTAGGAAAAGGCGATTTAATATTAACTGTCTCCAACAAACCAAATGGGTAGGTACTAAGGTAAGGGTAGTATATAGTTATAAGTGGTGGTACTCAAGAAGCACAAGAAATAGAAATTGTGTAGGTATTGTAGTAGATGATGAGCTTAGGAAGCATGTGGTAGGGGTTAAGAGGGTCAATAATAGGATGATGTCAATTAAGCTAGTTATTGAAGGGTTTTTTTGGAATATTATTAGTGTGTATGCACAGCATGGAGGCCTAGATGATAAAGAGAAAAAAGATATTTTTGGAGAATTTAAATGAGATAGTGAGGAGTTTACCTAGTAATAAGAAGTTTTTCATAAGAGGCGAATTTGACAGGTACGTAGGGTCTCATTCGATAGGATATAATGATGTGCATGGAGGCTATGGATTCGGTGTAAGAAATGTTGAAGGTGTGCCACTTTTTAATTTTTCTTAGGTTTTTGGATTTGTGGTATTCAATTCTAACTTTCCCAAGAAGGAGGTTCATTTGGTTAACTTTTGTAATTTGATGTCCAAGACTTAGATTGACTTCTTGCTCCTAAGGAAATAAGATCTGGGTATTTACAAGGATTGTAAGGTCTTACTGAGTGAGTGTCTTTAGAATTAAGATAGTCTTTTGGTAAAGGATTAGAGATCAGGATAAAGCAGAGGAGTAGAGAGGTAGAGGACCAGTCGTGGATTAGACGAGGCAGTCTGACTATTGCTAGTGCATTAGATATAGGGGATAAGTTGATAGTGAGGTAGGCTTGGTGGAGTGAAGGGGATTATGATAGTATATGGAACGATACTACCAATTGGATTAGGGAGACAACGAAAGAGGTATTGGGGGTCTCGAGAGGCTGCTAAGGCAAGCACCAAGGGAATAGGTGGTGGAATGAGGAGCTGAAAGGAATGGTGGAGGCTAAGAAGAGAGCGTATGAAAAGTTTGTTGAGAGTAAGTATGAAGAAGAGAAATGAAAGAATAGGGTAGAGTATATTATTTCTGAGAGAGAGGCAAAGTTAGTGGTCACAAGGGCAAAAGATTCTGATTTTTAGAGTTCATACATTTTGTTGGATAGTAAAGATGGGGATAAAAAGTTGTACAGTATCCCCAAGGTTAGGGAGATGAGGGATCGGGACCTGTATCAAAGTGAAGTGTATTAAGGATATGGATGGAAAAGTTTTGGTAGAGGAGAATTGTATTAGAAAAAGATTCTTATCTTACTATCATAAGTTCCTGAACGAAAGAAGGGATACTAGCATTATGTTGGGAGATTTGCAGTATTCTGAGAGGTTTCATGTTTATGGTTATTGTAGGCGCATTAAGGTTTAGGAGGTTAAAGGGTCCATTTGTAGGATGTGTAGGGGTAGAGCGAATTGGAAAGATAAAGACTCCAGTGGATTTTTGGAAGTGCACAAGAGGGGTAGCAAACCAAGATTGCAACTTTTTTATTATAATTTGCAGATTTGATTCGAGATATTTTTCTAAAACTTCCCAGAAATATATTTATCCAAAAATTGATTTAGTTTGAAAATATATGTATTCATATTGAGGTGGAACCCGTTATCACCAACAGTTAGAGAGTGTTGCAATGGTATTTTAAAATCTTTGTGGTTCAGTAATATCTTCAGTTATAGGAGCATGATAATGCAAGTTGGGAGTTTTTTTAATTTTTCTCAAAAACATGTGTTCTCACACGAGTTTGAAAATTTTTTATTAAATTTTTTTGCTATACGCAAATTGAGAGATCTAAAGAGAATTTCATTTCTCAGCAACAACTTTTTCTTTTTTGAATTGTTGGCTTGCAACTATGTCGAATTGGAGCATCTTATGCAGATAAAATATGTAAGACTCGCCACCAACATGGTTTATGGTGTAGTGGTGGGACTACTCTACTCTTAACTTAGGTCTCGATTTTGAGCCTTGGTTATGGAGAAAACCCTATTAGGAGCGATCCAAATGGACCTCCAATGCGGGTACCAAAAATCGGGTGGAAAACTAAAAAGAATATGTAAGAATCGCCTGAAAGAAATACTTGAGTCGTGACAGTAAGCAACAAAAGAGTTGAACCAGCACTAAACATTTTGTAAGCTTACTTCAAATATTCTAAAAAAGGTTTCACTGTTGATTGACATTCAGAGACACAAATAAGTTTAGTGAACTTTTTGTTCCTTTCATCTCTACTTAGAGTTTTATCTATTGTCTCAATTCCAGGATTCAGAGAATTCAGAAGAAGATTATGAAGCATAAATAGTAAACTATCACTAATGCTTTGGGGTGTTTTCTGTTTATTTATCTTTCATGTTTTGGTTAGATTTCTCTTTATAGTAGCCGGATTGGATGCATATGGATTGTTCATTGCCTCTTCATGTCCTTACTTCACATTGCGAGGAAGCTACCATAGGCACGTTGAAAATGTAAATAAAAATGAGGCTAAATATGTGGTTGTAACTGAAAAAACTCTAATCGTCCCTAAATCATGCATGGTATGTAGACAAGTGTTTCCACAAATCATCCTACCTAAGTTTGTCTATTCAAGTATTAAAGTGCAATCTACTCACAGTGAGGATGGAGGCGAGAATTGGGATGTATGAAGAAGGAGCATTCTGCCTTCTAGAATAAAGAAAGAGTATGCTTGAGTTAATAATTAAACTGAAATTTAATTAAATTATAAAAAATAATCGCCATCTTTTTTGGACATGATATCGTTACATTCTTTTTTGTTTTAATATATACCTCGATATTCATTTTCTCAGATGACCAATTGTAGGGGTGCGGATAACTTGTGTGTGGTAAAATAGATCTATTATAAATACAATGGATCTATTTTTATTTGTGCGTGGATATTTCTTAATTTCTCTAAATATTTTTATTTTTATTTTTATTTTGAGTTTATTTATGTTAGTTTTATCGATATTCATATCTTGGGAGTGATTATATGGTAATTGGTTAAATGATTTACTATAGTATTCTTTATTTTTTTCCCTTAGTTTTTGTAATTCTTCTATATTATTTTGAAGGTATTCTAAATATTCTATATCTTTTGTTTCAAAATATCCAATTAGATTATCTTTCATAAGTTTTTCTAATAATATTATTTCTTTCATATTTTGTCTTCAATATTTTAAATATCCATAGTCTATCATTTTATCCTGTAGTAATTGCAGAGTTACAAATTTCTGTGTAATAATTTATCCTAATTGTACTGTAATATATATCTAATTCTAGATTTTCAATGTTATTTATTATCTTGTGTTGTTCTTCTCGTAGCGAGTTTTTTAAATTATATAAACTATCGCGTGTACTTTTTTCTAAATTTTCTAGGGTTTCTTCTATCCATATTAATTTTTCTTTTAGATTCTCCATTATTTTTCTAATTCGGTTTCTATAATTAATTTCTTCATTTAGATTATCTTGATTTTCTCTAGTTTTTCTAATATATTCTAACATTTCTTAATCTGAATAATATCCATCTGGGTAATTATCCAAGTATAACTGTTCTATCCAATTTATAGTTTCTATTTCATAGTCTAATACTTTTTCTAATATTATTCTCTTAATATCTATAATTTCTATATCTCTAAGTATATATAAGATTAATATTTTAAGATTATCTATCATTTAAAATTTGTTAAATACTTAATTATAATATTTTTTAGTTGTTTGTTTTAATCTCATTAATTCTTTTATATTTTCACTAGGAAACTGTATATATTTTATATCTATTTTCTAAAATTCTAAATATACATAATTTATCATAGTTAGTGTGTGGGTTTGGTATGTAAGTATTTATAAGAGTAGTTCGGTAGGTGTGGTATATAATTAATTCTAGTCATAAAATATCTATCAAATATTTTTCCAGTATGTTTTTTCTTATATCTACTATTTCTATATCCTTAAGTACATATAAAACGAGTATTTTAAATTTATCTACCATTTCGAAAGATAAATAATTATCCATTTTTCATAAAATTGTTATTTTCAAAATATTGTCTTCAATCATACACATAACAAAAAATGATTATATTAGATTAGTATATACTAGATTATTCTTAAATAACATGTTCTTCTGTCACTATTATCATGGTAATCTGGATACTTTCCCCTTAAACAGCGCCTCCACTCTGGCTACTTCCCTATCACGGCTTCTTGCCTTACGGTTTCACCTTTAGGATGGCATAGTTCCTAGGGATTTTTCTCCTTTTTCACTTTGCTAATAAACTTCCTAACATGCTATTTTTCGAATTCTACTATAAAGTAACTAACATAAACTTATTTTATCATATCATGATTGTTAGAAATTTATAAATTTAGCTATTCGTAATAGTAAATAAATATACCTGTTCTGATAGTTTTGATAATTCTAAGCTTTGTTCCTCCATAGATTTTTCCATTGAAATATATACCTATTTTTTTTAATAAATAAGCAAAATATTTATTGTAGACAAGAGAGAGTTTTTTGCTTCAACGCATGAAGGCTTACCTTTGTCTGAGTAAGTGCTCGTTTATTTATATTCTTAAAAATAAAAATGCGTACACTGTTTTTCTTTACATCTATCATCTACTTTACAAAAGTAAAGAAAAATGTCTCTGCAAAGTCCTAAAGCTAATTTTTACACATGTATAATCTAATAATGGCACTACTTGCCAAAAAAGACTAGTAACTGATAAGAAAAGTCAAAAATCCTAAGGCTACTTACATAATAATTTACGTAAAGCTATCTAGCTATTTTAAATCTTCGATATGTCTTTTTCACCTTTAATAACTTGAATTACTTTCTTTATCTTCTTTCTTTATCCGTAGTTATCTTCTTTTTATTGCTCTGTATCTCCATTATTGTGTCATATCTTGCATCTTCCAGCTGTCGCTTTTATCTTCTTCTATTCCAGTTGAACTTCTGGGGCAATATTATCTTCTCCATTACATTTTGAACATTGATGGTCTGGATATTTATGTCTAATTAACTTGCAGTATCTGGTTAATAATTCTTCCGAAATAAATTTTTCTCTAATAGCTCTGGCGATAGGTTTTTTCTCTGGATTGAGTAACGTCAAGATCCATTGCCTAACATCTTCCATATCTGTTTCTCGTAGTTCCTTTGAATTTGAGTATACTATTACATTACCTCTTGAATAATAACTCCATATGGGATTTCTATTGCGATAAGTGTTTGCTAACTCTTAAAGAATTGTGGATAGTCCGATAATTCTCTTATTTGCATAAAAATTTGGTATCTCAATTCTAGGTATTTCTGATTGTGGAATAATATCTTCTGGTATAATCATATCTCGGGTCATTCCTATTTTTACAACTTATATAGGTGATTTAACTTCATCATAGAATATCTCTGCTGGTGCCGTGTAAAATTTTATAAAAATAAGGTTACCTTTGGTTATTCTCTTAAAAATGTTAAATGAATCATATATTTCTGGTATATTGGATATTTCATTTTCGTCTTGGGTATATATGGTACTAAGTAGTCCATATTTGTAATAGGTTTTAACTAGATTTGGATTGGTTTTGGGTAAAGCAATTAGCTTATTGTATCCGGTTAGCTTCTGGGTTATGTAATTTGTATGTGGTTCTTGGATGTTTATAGCTATGGGGTTATTATTTAAGAAGGTTTGTATTTTGTAAATATTTTGTAGATCTTTTTATCTTTGTTTAAACTGTCTTGGTATGTGGTAATTTGTGGGAGTATGAACATGGGATCTTTTGGTGTATTTGGAATATATGGCTTATCTAATAGCTTGTTTAGGTTCATATTTGTGTTTTTCCTAACTCCTTTGCTTGTACCTGCAGAAGTAGATTGATAAACGTTATGGGTTTTACGGAGTATCCCAATGTCTCCTTCTAGCTCTGGAATTTTAATGTCTTCTGATCGACATAGCTCTGGAATTTTAATGACTTCCGATTGACATAGCTCTGCACACTGCTAAGTTAGCTAATTTGTAGCTTTAGACTTCAGTTTAACTTCATTAGTTCTTAGCTTTTCTATTTCATTACCCATACTGTCCACTTTCATTAATAGTGTAGTTAGGGTTTTGAATATCTTTTCTAAAGTATCATCTTCTATTATATCAGTCTGTGTAGCTTTGTCTTGATATGTAATCTGCAATAACATTTTTGTTAGTACTAATTACTTCAATTGTAAATGTAAAATTTAATATATTCTTTGTTAGCCACCAACGTACCTGTGTATTATCTGTTCGTACAATAAACTTGTTATATACAATATATAACTCAAATGCTAATAAACATTTATATAATGAGCATAATTCTTTTCTATTTATTTTTCATTTTATTTCTTTTTCATTAAACGTACCTGAGTAGTATCTACAATGGTGTTCTAATTTTTCTTCTTCATATCTATATTTAAGTACTCCTCCATAACTACATTCACTAGCATCTGCTTCTACAATATATATAAATTTTCTATTTTCGTCTAGAAATTGTAATTTTGGTAATTCTTTACAAAGTATTTTTATTTTCTGAACTTGTTTTTTATCTTCTTCATTGTAATTATATTCTACATTCTTTTTAAATTTTTTCTGTAAAGGCTTTAGGTTTTCTGCTAATTTTGGTATATATTCTCTTACTTGGTTTACTAATCCTAAAAATAATTGTAATTTCTTTTTTTGTATCTAATTCTTCTTTGAATTTATTATTTTTTGCACTATATATTATTGCATTTTTACTCCACTTTTATCTATTTGTATTCCTAAAAATTCTATTTGATTTTTCATAATTTTAGCTTTCTTCTCAATTAAACTTATTCCCGAATTTTCTATTATATCTGTAAATTGTTCTAGTAACTTTAAATGTTCTTCTTTTGTTTTTGTCTATAATAGTATATCATCTATGTATATTATACAATTAGGTAATTGTTTAAAGTAACTATCCATAAAATGTTGATATCTACCTGGTGCATTTTTATATCCAAATGGTAGTACATTCCATTCATAAAATCCTTGTGGTACCGTAAATTCGGTATTCTTCTAACTTTAAGTGGTAAAATCCTGATTTACAATCAAATTTACTAAAGTAATTATATCCTTGTATTTGTCTTATTTTAAATATCTTATTTGGTATTGGGTAATTATATGTCATAGTTTTTGCATTTAAATTTCTATGATCAATAACCATCCTACCTTTTCCTCTTTTTTGTTCACTATGTTTATTTACTATAAATGCTGGGCTATTATGTTTACTATTACTTTTTTGTATATATTGTTTTTCTAATAATTCTTATATGTGCATTTTAAATTCTTTTAAATCATCAAAATTATTTGTTAATGGTTTCTGGGTTATTATGTTATTTTTATCTATTAATTCAATTTTCATAGTAGTTTTATGTTTTTTCCATCCTTTTAATGGATCTTCACTATATAATTGTTCTAATTTTTTCTTAATTATTTCTATCTTATTTATTGAAAATATAGTTATTTCATTTTTATTTATTGAAAATACCACTAGTTCTATTGTATCTTCAATAGTTTTTATATTTTCTAATTTTTGTGTAATTTTTTCACTAGCTTCTATCCAATCAGTTTTCTTTCTTATTTTATTAGTAACTCTTTTTGCTTTTACTTTCTGTTTACATGGTGTTGTAAACCACTAGTCCGTTCTAGTGATTATATGTGGGTATAATTTATCTAAAAACGGCATTCCTAAAAGCATATCTTTTGATGTTAGCTCATAATTATAGATTTCTTCTATTATTAATATTTTATCCCATACTTGTGTTTTTACATTCTTAGCTTTATAAGTAATTAAGTTTCCTTCGTTATTAAATCCTTTAACTATTATTAGTATTTTTAATTTATCCCATTTACTTTTTGGTAAATAATTATATCTACATAAATTAGTTTCTGCTCCTATATCTATCATAGGCGTATAATATCTATTGTAATACCCTTCTACTACTATCTTCATTAATACATATATTTTCATATCATGTTAAAGCTCTTCTTAAGAATAATTTCTCTATATTTCATATTATAGATAATTGTGTATGCTCTATATTATATGGTTTTACTTGTTCTAGCCATTTTATTCCTAATATTATGTCTGCTTTTTGCATTTCTTCCTTTATTTCAAATTCTATTTTTATTTTTCTAATTCCTATTGTTACTTTTTTTATGCTATATTTTTAGTGTTTATTAAGCTTCTTGGTAGATCTGGGCATATATTGTTGTCAGATTTTATTTCCTCACTTTTTATTAGATATCTTGCCATATAATTTTCTTCTTGTCCTGTATTTAAGAGTATTAAATATTCTTTTTCATTTATTGTTCCTGTTATGTAATATTGGTTTAAATTAGTTGTTGAATTTGTTTCATAACTTGTTCTTTTTTATGAACTTGATGATTCTGGTTTTTCATAAGCTATTTTTTTGTTGTACTTATTCTATCATTTATTATTTCTAAATTTTCTTCTATATCTATGTCTCTATAACTATAATCATTATTATAAATTGTTTTTACAAATTGTACAAAAGGACTTTCTATTTGTATTTTGTTAATTTTATTTTTTCCCGTTATTTTATATTTTGTTGTTAATACATATAGATTTTTACATCTTGCTGTAAGTATCTTACTTCTTGGGGTTAGTTCTATTCCTGATATTTTCCAATTCAATACTAATGATTTATCTATATTTTTATCTGTTATTGCTACTGAATAATTTGCACTTATTATAAATTTAAATTTTTGGTATATTAAAATTCCTTTTATGGCAGTTATTATACTTTTTTCTATAGGTTTTATAATTCTATCATCTGTTAGATATAATTCTATTAGTGTATCTATTCCTTCTCTAAAACATGATTTTATCAATATCTCTGTTACTCCAAGGTGTACATATTTTATTGGGTCTTTATTTTTTATATCGTTTATTTCTTTATTAATTATTCTTTTTGTTACTAGTGGTATACTAGCTCTTCCTTTTACATATCTACAATCTATTACATGTTTTTTCTTACTTACTACGTAGTATTCTTCTTTTCTTCTACTAAATATATTTTTTATTATTGGTATTTTAAATATTTTTTCTACACTTAAATCTAATTCTTTTCCTTTTATTTCATCAAATATATGACTATCAAGTATTATTTTTTGATCTGTTCCTTCTTCATTTAAACATTCTTCCTTTGTTATTATTTTTACATCTTCTTCAGTTATTTGGTTTATTCTTATATCTTTTTCAGTCATTTAATTCATCTAATTCATTATCTATTTCATTATCTGTTTCATTCTCTGAAATTTCATATATACTATCTTCACTTTCTAATTCGTAATCTATATAATTTATCTCCATATATTTTGTGTTTTCTATTTTTATTTCTGATATTTGTTTATTTTTTGGGGTTTTAGGTAATTTACAATCTCTAGCTAAATGTCCTAATTTTCCGCAATTATAACAAGTACATTCTTTTATAGATTTCTTTTTCCTATATGGTCTTTTATATTTATAATTTTTTACATAATATCTTTTTCTTGATTTCTTATATTTATATTTTGATTTTTTGTATTTCTTATATTTCTTATGTATTTTTCTTTTCTTATAATATCTTTCATCGCATCCAAATTGAGGTGCTATTTTATCTTTGCAACATACTAAATTTCTTATTAATATTTTTTTTCATTTTTATTTCTTCTCTATATTTTTCACATAGGTTTCTATACCATTGGTGTAAAAATTTTATTCTTGCTCCTAGTGTATCTACTATTTTTGCTTCATCCCAACTTTTTATTATTTTTGAACTAAATGGTTCAGGTAATTTATTAAAATATAATTTTCTTATTTCTTTACTTTCTTCTGTATTATATGTTCCTTTATAATAATATTCTTTAAATGCGCAAGTTACTCATCTATGTAACACATATTACATATTGCTAATTTTAACGTTAAATTCCTATTTATATCTTTCTCTTCATTTTGTTCTTCTTCTGTTATTGTCATGCTACTAAATTCATCTTTTATAGCTATTTCATATTCTTTTAATAGTTCTATAGGTGTTAATTTAGTTGTAGTTGTTGATGATGTTTCTTCTATAGGTTTGTTAGTTCTTAATATCCTTTTACTATTTTCAGTTAGATTTGAAAACCATAATTTCACTGTTCCTATTAGTGTTCTTTCTATATATTCTGGTGCATTTGTTACATTTATATTATTATCTAATAATTATTTTGTCATATATCTTATCCATAATTGTATTATTTTTCTGTATCTATTACACAATCTAAGTCTAAAAAGTTATAGTTTTTATTAACTATTTGTTTTGGTGTCCATTTGTTATATTCATCCTTTAGATTATATCTTTTAAACTTATTCTTATAATATGTAGGTTTTCTTATTTCTGATGTTCTAGGTATTATATTTTCATCTTCTTTTTTATCAAGAGTATTTATTTCTGTGTTTCTATTTTTTAAGTTTTCTTCATTAATTATTTCTTGTTTTTCATTGATTTCTAAATTTTTTGTATTTGTTGAGATTTCTGTATATGTTTCACTATCTTCTGAATCATAATTATTTGTTTCTTCAACATCCATTGTATTTATAATAGATCTATTTACCACACAAGTTATCTGTACCCCCTACAATTGGTATCAGAACCTATGCTGCTTAAAGTGAAGGAAGTAGTATATATTTAGATTTATTTGATTAATTTATTAATTATGACTGACTTATCTGATAAAATTAGAGTTAGATATTCCCCAAAATATTATTTAGATGAATAACATACAAAAATTACCAAAATATAAGGAATTAAAGCAAATAATATCTAAAAAACGTAAAGAATTAAAAATAAGGATAGAAAGACTACAGCGTAACATAATTGTCGGAGTTAGTAAAAACTCAATAAATGCACAAAAAGAAGAAATATCAAATTTAGAATCAACAATAGATAGTCTAGAATATACATACAAATATGATCTATTAACAATTAAATAAAATATAAATAAAGAAGAATTTATAATAGAGGAAAAAATATATGAAAACCATGAAGGATTAAAAATAAAAATAGTATTTTTCTAATCTAGGAAGAAGATATAATAAAATAGGTGAACATTTATAATTAATGTTAGAAAAAGAAGAATTAAAATTAGAAGATAAATTGACAGTTATGGTAAGAATAGAAAAAAAAATGAAAAAATAGATAGAAAAAGGAAATAGAAAAAATAAAAGAACAAACTACAGAAGAAATACGAAAAATAGAAGAAACTAAAAATAGTAGGATTGCTGAATTAGAAAAAGAACTACAAATGCTAAAAGATTTGTATGAAAAAAGACAGAAAGAAAAAGAAGAAAAAAGATAAAGAACAGTTATACCTGGACAATTACCCAGATGAATATTATTCAGATTAAGAAATGTTAGAATATATTAGAAAAACTAGAGAAAATCAAGATAATCTAAATAAAGAAATTAATTATAGAAACCGAATTAAAAAAATAATGGAGAATCTAAAAGAAAAATTAATATGGATAGAAGAAATCCTAAAAAATTTAGGAAAAAGTACATGTGATAGTTTATATAATTTTAAAAACTCGCTATGAGAAGAACAACACAAGATAATAAATAGCATTGAAAATCTAGAATTAGATATACATTATAGTACAATTAGAATAAATTATTATACAGAAATTTGTAACTCTGCAATTACTACAGGATAAAATGATAGACTATGAATATTAAAAATATTGGAGACAAAATATGAAAGAAATAATATTATTAGAAAAACTTATGAAAGATAATCTAATTGGATATTTTGAAACAAAAGATATAGAATATTTAGAATACCTTCAAACTAATATAGAAGAATTTCAAAAACTAAGGGGAAAAAATAAAGAATACTATAGTAAAGCATTTAACCAATTACCATACAATCACCCCCCAAGATATGATATCGATAAAACTAACATAAATAAACTCAAAATAAAAATAAAAATAAAAATATTTAGAGAAGTTAAGAAATATCCACGTACAAATAAAAATAGATTTGTTGTATTTATAATAGATCTATTTTATCACACAAGTTATCCATTGTATCTATTTATTTGATTAATTTATTAATAATGAGTGACTTATCTGATAAAACTAGATTTAGATATTCCCCAAAATAATATTTAGATGAATAATGTACAAAAAATACCAAAATATAAAGAATTAAAGAAAATAATATCTAAAAAATGTAAAGAATTAAAAATAAGAATAGAAATACTACAATATAACATAATTGTCGGAGTTAGTAAAAACTCAATAAATACACAAAAAGAAGAAATATCAAATTTAGAATCAATAATAGATAGTCTAGAATATACATACAACATGAATTATTAACAATTAAATAGAAAATGAACAAAGAAGAATTTATAATAGATGAAAAAATATATGAAAACCATGAAGGATTAAAAATAAAAATAGTATTTTCTAATCTAGGAAGAAGGTATAAGAAAATAAGTGAATATTTATATTTAATGTTAGATAAAGAAGAATTAAAATTACAAGATAAATTGACAACTATGGTAAGAATAGAAAAAGAAAATGAAGAAATAGATAGAAAAAAGGAAATAGAAAAAATAAAACAACAAACTACAGAAGGAACTAAAAATAGTAGGATTGCTGAATTAGAAAAAGAACTACAAATGCTAAAAGATTTATACGAAAAAAAAAGAAAGAAAAAGAAGAAAAAGATAAAGAATAAAAATTAGTAAATGAGATAAATCAATTTAAAGAAAAATTAGTAATAAATACAATAGATGTTGAAAAACAGATAATTTTGATTCAGAAGATAGTGAAACATATACAGAAATCTTAACAAATACAAAAAATTTAAAAATCAATGAAAAACAAGAAGTAATTAATGAAAAAAACTTAGAAAATAGAAACACAGAAATAAGTACTCTTGATAAAAAAGAAGATGAAAATATAATACCTAGAACATCAAAAATAAGAAAACCTACATATTATAAGAATAAGTTTAAAAGATATAATCTAAAGGATGAATATGACAAATGGACACCAAAACAAATAGTTTATAAAAATCATAACTTTTTAGACTTAGATTGTGTAATAGATACAGAAAAAATAATACAATTATGGATAAGATATATGACAAAATAATTATTAGATAATAATATAAATGTAACAGATGTACAAGAATATATAGAAAGAACACTACTAGGAACAGTGAAATTATGGTTTTCAAATCTAACTAAAAATAGTAAAAGGGTATTAAGAACTAACAAACCTACAGAAGAAACATCATCAACAACTACAACTAAATTAACACCTATGGAACTATTAAAAAAAATATGAAAAAACAATAAAAGACAAATTTAGCAGCATGACAACAACAGAAGAAAAACAAAATGAAGAGAACGATATAAATAGGAATTTAATGTTAAAATTAACAATATGTAATATGTGTTACATAGATGAGTATACTTGAGCATTTAAAGAATATTATTATAAAGGAACATATAATACAGAAAAAAGTAAGGAAATAAGAAAATTATATTTTAATAAATTATCTTAACCATTTAGTTCAAAAATAATAAAAAATTGGGATGAAGAAAAAATAGTAGATACTCTAGGAGCAAAATAAAATTTTTACAACAATGGTATAGAAACCTATGTGAAAAATATAGATAAGAAATAAAAATGAAAAAAACATTAATAAGAAATTTAACATGTTGCAAAGATAAAATAGCACCTCAATTTGGATGCGAAGAAAGATATTATAAGAAAAGAAAAAGACAAATTAAATATAAGAAATACAAAAAATCAAAATATAAATATAAGAAACCAAGAAAAAGATATTATGTAAAAAATTATAAACATAAAAGACCATATAGGAAAAAGAAATCTATAAAAGAATGTACTTGTTATAATTGCGGAAAATTAGGATATTTAGCTAGAGATTATAAATTACCTAAAAACCCAAAAAATAAACAAATATCAGAAATAAAAATAGAAAATATAGAATATATGCAGATAGATTATATAGATTACGAATTAGAAAGTAAAGATAGTATATATGAAATTTCTGAGAATGAAACAGATAATGAAATAGATAGTGAATTAGATTAATTAAATGACTGAAGAAGATAAAAGAATAAACCAAATAACTGAAGAAGATATAAAAATAATAACAAAGGAAGAATATTTAAATGAAGAAGGAACAGATCAAAAAATTATATTTGATAGTCATAAATTTGATGAAATAAAAGGAAAAGAATTAGATTTAAATGTAGAAAAAATATTTAAAATACCAACAATAAAAAACATATTTAGTTGAAGAAAAAAGAATACTATGTAATAAGTCAAAAAGAACATGTAATAGATTATAGATATGTAAAAGGAAGAGCTAGTATACCACTAGTAACAAAAAAAATAATTAATAAAGAAATAAATGATATAAAAAATAAAGACCCAATAAAATATGTACACCTTGGAGAAACAGAGATATTGATAAAACCATTTTTTAGAGAAGGAATAGATACACCAATAGAATTATACCTAGCAGATGATAGAATTATAAAGCCTATAGAAAAAAGTATAATAACTGCCATAAAAGGAAATTTAATATACCAAAAATTTTAATTTATAATAAGTGCAAATTATTCAGTAGCTATGATAGATAAAAATAAAGATAAATCATAGTATTATATTGAAAAATATCAGGAATAGAACTAACCCCAGGAAGTAAAAATATTTACAGCAAGATTTAAAAATCTATATGTATTAACAACAAAATATAAAATAACAGAAAAAAATAAAATTAACAAAATACAAATAGAAAGTCCTTTCGAACAATTTGTAAAAACAATTGATAATAATGATTATAGTTATAGAGATATAGATATAGAAGAAAATCTAGAAATAATAAATGATAGAATAAGTACAACAAAAAAATAGCTTATGAAAAACCAGAATCATCAAGTTCATCAAAAAGAACAACATATGAAACAAGTTCAACAACTAATCTAAACCAATATTACATAACAGGAACAATAAATGAAAAAGAATATTTAATACTCTTAAATACAGTACAAGAAGAAAATTATATAGCAAGATATCTAATAAAAAATGAGGAAATAAAATTTGACAATAATATATGTCCAGATCTACCAAGAAGCTTAATAAACACTAAAAATATAGCAGAAAAAAATAACAATAGGAGTTAGAAAAATAAAAATAGAATTTGAAATAAAGGAAGAAATGCAAAAAACAGACATAATATTAGGAATAAAATGGCTAGAACAAATAAAACCATATAATATAGAGCATACACAATTATCTATAACATAAAATAGAGAGAAATTATTCTTAAGAAGAGCTTTAACATGATATGAAAATATATGTATTAATGAAGATAGTAGTAGAAGGGTATTACAGTAGATATTATACGCCTATGATAGATACAGGAGCAGAAGCTAATTTATGTAAATATAATTGTTTACCAAAAAGTAAATGAGATAAATTAAAAACACCAATAATAGTTAAAGGATTTAATAACGAAGGAAGCTTAATTACTTATAAAGCTAAGAATGTAAAAACACAAGTATGGGATAAAATATTAACAATTGAAGAAATCTATAATTATAAGCTAACATCAAAAGATATGCTTTTAGAAATGCCGTTTTTAGATAAATTATACCCACATATAATAACTAGAACGGATTGGTGGTTTACAATACCATGTAAATAGAAAGTAAGAGCAAAAAAAGTTACTAATAAAATAAGAAAGAAAATTGATTGGATAGAAGAAGTGAAAAAATTATAAACAAATTGAAAAATATAAAAAATACTGAAGATACAATAGAACTAGTCGTATTTTCAATAAATAAAAAGGAAATAACTATACTTTCAATAAATGAGATAGAAATAATTAAGAAAAAATTAGAACAATTATATAGTGAAGATCCATTAAAAGGATGGAAAAAACATAAAACTACTATAAAAATTGAATTAATAGATAAAAATAGCATAATAACCCAGAAACCATTAACATATAATTTTGATGATTTAAAAGAATTTAAAATTCACATAGAAGAATTATTAGAAAAACAATATATACAAAAAAGTAATAGTTAACATAATAGCCCAGCATTTATAGTAAATAAACATAGTGAACAAAAAAGAGGAAAAGGTAGGATGATTATTGATTATAGAAATTTAAATGCAAAAACTATGATATATAATTACCCAATACCAAATAAGATATTAAAAATAAGACAAATACAAGGATATAATTACTTTAGTAAATTTGATTGTAAATCAAGATTTTATCATTTAAAGTTAGAAGAAGAATCTAAGGAATTAACCGCATTTGCGGTACAACAAGGATTTTATGAATGGAATGTACTACCATTTGGATATAAAAATGCACCAGGTAGATATCAATATTTTATGGACAATTATTTTAAACAATTACTTAATTGTATAGTATACATAGATGATATACTATTATATACAAAAACAAAAGAAGAACATTTAAAATTATTAGAACAATTTACATATATAATAGAAAATTCGGGAATAAGTTTAAGTGAGAAGAAAGATGAAATTATGAAAAATCAAATAGAATTTTTAGGAATACAAATAGATAAAAGTGGAGTAAAAATGCAACAACATATAGTACAAAAAATATTAAACTGAAAAGAAGAATTAGATACAAAAAAGAAATTACAATCATTTTTAGGATTAGTAAACCAAGTAAGAGAATATATACCAAAATTAGCAGAAAATCTAAAGCTTTTACGGAAATTTTTAAAAAGGATATAGAATATAATTACAATGAAGAAGATAAGAAACAAGTTCAGAAAATAAAAATACTTTGTAAAGAATTACCAAAATTATAATTTCCAAACAAAAATAGAAAATTTATATATATAGTAGAAGCAGATGCTAGTGAATGTAGTTATGGAGGAGTACTTAAATATAGATATGAAGAAGAAAAATTAGAACACCATTGTAGATACTACTTAGGTACGTTTAATGAAATGGAAATAAAATGGGAAATAAATAGAAAAGAATTATGCTCATTATATAAATGTTTATTAGCATTTGAGTCATATATTGTATATAACAAGTTTATTGTACGAACAGATAATACACAGGTACATTGGTGGCTAACAAAGAAAATACAAAATTCATTTACAACAAAAGAGATTCGGAGACTAGTATTGAATATATTAAATTTTACATTTACAATTGAAGTAATTAGTACTAACAAAAATGTTATTGATGATTACATATCAAGACAAAGCTACACAGACTGATATAATAGAAGATGATACTTTAGCAAGGATATTCAAAACCCTAACTACGCTTTCAATGAAAGTGGACAGCATGGATAATGAAATAGAAAAGTTAAAGACTAATGAAGTTAAACTGAAGTCTGAAGCTAAAAACCAGCTAACTCAGCAGTGTGCAGAGCTATGTCGATCGGAAGACATTAAAATTCCAGAGCTATGTCGATCAGAAGACATTAAAATTCCAGAGCTAGAAGGAGACGTTGGGATACTCCGTAAAACCCATAACGTTTATCAATCTACTTCTGCAGGTACAAGCAAAGGAGTTAGGAAAAACACAAATATGAACCTAAACAAGCTATTTGATAAGCCATATATTCCAAATACACCAAAAGATCCCATGTTCATACCCCCACAAATTACCACATACCGAGATAGTTTAAACCAAGATAAAAAGATCTACAACTATATAGCCCGAACATACATAGAAAATATTTACAAAATATAAACCTTCTTAAATACTAACCCCAGAGCTATAAACATCCAAGAACCACATACAAATTACATAACCCAGAAGCTAACCGGATACAATAAGCTAATTGCTTTACCCAAAACCAATCCAAATCTAGTTAAAACCTATTACGAATATGGACTACTTAGTACCATATATACCCAAGACGGAAAGGAAATATCCAATATACCAGAAATATATGATTCATTTAACATTTTGAAAAGAATAACCAAAGGTAACCTATTTTTTATAAAATTTTACACGGCACCAGCAGAGATATTGTATGATAAAGTTAAATCATCTATACAAGTTGTAAAAATAGGAATGACCCGAGATATGATTATACCAGAAGATATTATTCCACAACCAGAAATACCTAGAATTGAGATACCAAATTTTTATGCAAATAAGAGAATTATCGGAATATCCCCAATTCTTCAAGAGTTAGCAAACACTTATCGCAACAGAAATCCCATATGGAGTTATTATTCAAGAGGTAATGTAATATTATACTCAAATTCAAAGAAACTAAGAGAAGCAAATATGGAAGACGTTAGGCCATGGATCTTGACGTTACTCAATCCAGAGAAAAAACCTATCGCCAGAGCTATTAGAGAAAAATTTATTTCGAAAGAATTATTAACCAGATATTACAAGTTAATTGGACATAAATATCCAGACCATCAATGTTCAAAATGTAATAGAGAAGATAATATTGTCCCAGAAGTTCAACTGGAATAGAAGAAGATAAAAGCGACAGCTGGAAGATGGAAGATGTGAAGCAATAATGGAGATACAGAGCAATAAAAAGAAGATAATTACGGATAAAGAAAGAAGCCAAAGAAATCAATTCAAGTTATTAAAGGTGCAAAAGACATATGGAAGATTTAAAATAGCTAGATAGCTTTACGTAAATTATTATGTAAGTAGCCTTAGGCTTTTTGACTTTTCTTATCATTTACTAGTCTTTTTTGGCAAGTAGTGCCATTATTAGATTAGACATGTGTAAAAATTATCTTTAGGACTTTGTAGAGACATTTTTCTTTACTTTTGTAAAGTAGATGACAAATGTAAAGAAAAACAGTGTATGCGTTTTCATTTCTAAGAATATAAATAAACGAGCACTTGCTCAGATGAAGGTAAGCCTCCATGCGTTGAAGCAAAAAACTCTCTCTTGTCTACAATAAATATTTTTCTTATTTATTAAAAAAAAGGTATATATTTCAATGGAAAAATCTATGGAGGAACAAAGCTTAGAATTATCAAAACTACCAGAACAGGTATATTCATTTACTATTATGAATAGCTCAATTCAAAAATTCTGAGCAATCACGATATGATAAAATAAGTTCATGTTAGTTACTTTATAGTAGAATTTTTCGAAAAATAGCATGTTAAGAAGTATATTAGCAAAGTGGAAAAGGAGAAAAATCCCTAGGAACTATGTCATCCTAAAAGTGAAATCGGTAAGGCAAGAAGCCGTGATAGGGAAGTAGCCAGAGTAGAGGTGCTGTTTAAGGGGAAAGTATCCAGATTACCATGCTAATAGTGACAGAAGAACATGTTATTTAAGAATAATCTAGTATATAGTAATCTAATATAATCATTTTTTGTTATGTGTATGATTGAAGGGAATATTTTGAAAATAGAAATTTTATGAAATATGGATAATTATTTATCTGACGAAATTGTAGATAAATTTAAAATACTCATTTTGTATGTACTTAAGGATATAGAAATAGTAGATATAAGAAAAATCATATTGGAAAAAATATTTGATAGATATTTTATGACTAGAATTAATTATATACCACACTTACCGAACTACTCTTATAAATACTTACATACCAAACCCACACACTAACTATGATAAATTATGTATATTTAGAATTTTGGAAAATAGATATAAAATATATACAATTTCCTAGTGAAAATATAAAACAATTAATGAGATTAAAACAAACAACTAAAACATATTATAATAAAGTATTCAACAAATTTTAAATGATAGATAACCTTAAAATATTAATCTTATATATACTTAGAGATACAGAAATTATAAATATTAAGAGAATAATATTAGAAAAAGTATTAGACTATGAAATTAAAAATATAAATTGGATAAAATAGTTATACCTGGATAATTACCCAGATGGATATTATTCAGATTAAGAAATGTTAGAATATATTAGAAAAACTAGAGAAAATCAAGATAATCTAAATGAAGAAATTAATTATAGAAACCAAATTAGAAAAATAATGGTGAATCTAAAAAAAATAATATGGATAGAAGAAACCCTAGAAAATAAAGGAAAAAAGTACATGCGATAGTTTATATAATTTAAAAAACTCACTATGAGAAGAACAACACAGGATAATAAATAGCATTGAAAATGTAGAATTAGATATCCATTACAGTACAATTAGGATAAATTATTATACAAAAATTTGTAACTCTGCAATTACTACAGGATAAAATGATAGACTATGAATATTTAAAATATTGGAAACAAAATATGAAAGAAATAATATTATTAGAAAAACTTATGAAAGATAATCTAATTGGATATTTTGAAACAAAAGATATAGAATATTTAGAATACCTTCAAAATAATATAGAAGAATTATAAAAACTAAGGGAAAAAAATAAAGAATACTATAGTAAAACATTTAACCAATTACCATATAATCACCCCCCCAAGATATGAATATCGATAAAACGAACATAAATAAACTCAAAATAAAAATAAAAATAAAAATATTTAGAGAAGTTAAGAAATATCCACGCATAAATAAAAATAGATCCATTGTATTTATAATAGATCTATTTTACCACACAAGTTATCTGCACCCCCCTACAATTGGTATCAGAGTCTATGCTGTTTAAAGTTAAGGAAGTAGTAAATATTTGGATTTATCAGAGCCTATGTTGTTTATAATAGATATATTTTACCACACAAGTTATCCGCACCCCCTACAATTGGAGATTGTTATAATTACTTTAGTAACACAACATATTCATAATAGATATTGAAGTTGTTAACTTTTTTTTGATGCTTTTGTGAATTATTTTTAAAAATACATTCAAGGAGTAATTGTTCTGTAAGTTGTGAGAAATGTTTTGACTTTACTCTTAAATTGCTGATCCTTTATAGGTAAATGTGTTAGTTAGCTTTTTCGTATGTTCTTTGTAATACAATAGACAGACACTCACATTATAAGTGTAAGAGTTCTATCTCAATGTACTTGAGAATAAATTTTATGATAAGATAAAATGGATGACTTCCAATTTGATGGAAGTTAGACCAAATATTAGTGAGTATTCATATAGTCGAACCCAACTTGTGACTTAATAATTATGGTTTCTTGAAGTACTAATCGCCAAGGCAGATTATTGCTCTACAATCTGCTTATGTAGTCTTTTGTGCAATCTTCTTTCAAGCCATAACAATCTTACTTTGGCAATTCTATTCCATGACTTGAACTTTTTGGATGGGTGTTGACCCTTTTTGGCTTTGACTCCTATTTAGAATTCACTGATAATTTTTATGGGAACTAACTAGTGTTTATTTTTGTTTGAGTGTTAGTGGCCAGGTATGGACTATAGCCTACAAGTTGCTCGATCACCCAACCCTAGCATAAATTTTATATATGTGTGTGTGTGTATGTATATATATATGTGTATGTATGTATATATATATACATATATGTGTATGTATATATCACTACAAGGAAAACGGCCAATAGAGACGAGAAAAATGATCCCTAAAAGTCTATTTCCGATCTCTAAAGGTCAATAATGACAGAAAAAATCTGGTCGTCGCCCGTCCCTACAGCCTCTGACACTTAAGATCAATAGGGACAAAAATTTTTTACCGGTCCCTAAAGACTTTTTGCGACTGGGAAAATTCTGGTCCCTAAAATTCTTTTAGGGATCACGTTTCTGGTCTTTAAACATCCACCTTGAATTCTTTACGACAAGCTTAGCGGGTCCTTGAAAGCTTTTACGACCAAAATTTGGTCCTTAAAATGTTTTAAGGACAATTCAATGTTGGTCCCTAAAGTACTTTTACCATTTTGAATTAAAATTGATGAATTAAAAAGATGGTTTTTGACCAAAAATGTGGCAACCAATATACAATTTCAACTATAGATAATCAAATGCATATAAATAAAATTATCAATAGTATTACCAGTATAATGAATTAATATCCAACAAATAGTACAACATACAAAAATATATTGTCACAATACTTTTTGCATAATTCATCAACCAAAGTAGCTAACATCTCTAAGTATACTAGATGGCCCGTGCCCGTGCGCATTTCTCCAATATCATAGTACATGGTGCATAGGGTTATCTAAACAAATAAAATATTAGTAAACTAAACATCAACATTACATTCTTGAGTTCTCTAGAGAGACGACCAACAATTTTTTTCATGATCATGTAGATGCTCCAACTTATACATGAGTCTTTGTACAGTTGCACGACATTTGAATTTTAGTAGCTGCAATTGACATGTATTTCAGCTTGGGTATCTGCTAAAAAAATAGTATGTTTGAAATAGAATGTTGTTATGCGTAGTGATTAATCAGTAGTGAGGACCGATTAGCTCTAGCAAATGTTAGACCCATATACCTTCTAACTGATAGTAGCCATAATGTGTTTCCGGGCTCATTGATATCATGAAGAATTTTCATTACCTGAAAAGAAAAGTTGAATAGGTTCATTCCATACAGCTTTCAATTACTTTTGAAGATATTACCCAATGGGAACAACAAAACACAACTGGAAATATGTGTAGAAATGTGGAAAGAGCTCTGTACAAGTCTAAAGTTACTACTTGCTAACATAATTGGAAGAATATCTTGTGTCTTGCATTACCAAATTTAGAAATTTAAAACTGAAAATCAACTATGCCAAAGTAAAATGGTTGATATTAGTGATTTAGCAATTACTAATGTCAAATCCCATTTAAGTAGCTCTCCACTCATAGGAAAATCTCTTACCATTTTGTAGGGACTTCATTTCTTTTTAAAATTATCCAAGCCTGAAGTAATTTTACCTTTTGTCATAGAAATTAGTATCATCCTATAATTACTTATCTTAGGTTCATAAGAACAAAAATGTTCTCACTTCAAACAACACTTGTCAGACAAAAGCACCAAAATCTCTTCGATGAGCATGCGAGATAAGCTTTGCACTATCAAAGATACTTGTAGATTATTGTTTGTAGACAATGAAGACACTATTTTTACAGTGGCATAATTAAAGAGCCCTAAATTTGAGTATACATTTTGTTAGTAAGGATAAAGGGAATCAACTGAAAATAGTAGTGAAAGTTTCTGAGGAACTAACTATTAGTTTCCTCAACAAATTAAAGACGCAAGCACACATTAGGGCAACGAATGAACCTCAAAATCGAAATAAAAATAGGTGTGCACTAAGATTTACGTACTTTTAACATTTAAAGCATTTCTTGACCAGCAAAAGTTTCGTTTTTTCTACATCCATGTCAAGAAACCTATGGAGACTCAAATAGTAGTTCAAGGTCATTGACTCTTTACCTCAAATCTATAAGTTTCATATTTTTCTTCTCCTTTTGTTTCATCTTTAGACTGCTATAAAAAAGTTTTAATTTTGGTCTGGGGAAGGGCCGAACCATAGGATCTATTTATGCTCAGCCTTACCTTGAGACAAAGCTATTTCCACGGCTTGAACCCATGACCTCCTAGTTTGAATAAGGATGACCTCAACCATTTCACTTCCAACTTTCGACAAGTTAGGACATAAAATGTAATATCTCGGGTAACATACAGTGATGGATAATATTTGCCTTCTATTTTATTAAAGTAAATTCAAGCCAATTTCATACACATTCTCATACACTGCACACATACATACATTGTGCAATATAAATAGTGCTCGCATTGTGCATGAGGTAAGATTAAGAGAGCTTACTTCATCAGACGATGAGGATGTATTATCTAACACACCATCTGCAATAGACTTTCTACGATTAACAGTTCCTGCAGAGGAGATTGAGTCATGGACTGCAGAAGAGTTTTGGTGATGTTAAGAGCAGGTTCTAACATATCAATGATCTCAGGGAAATCCTGAAACAAGAAAGAGTAGATATTGACCCACAAAATTTGCAAAAATAATGAGTTAAAGAAAACACAAACTTTGGCTTCAAGGGTTCAACTTACATCCAGGAATCTGTTCCTTTCCCTCTCTACCTTCCTAGAATGCCTCTCATTTTTCTTTTTCACATCAAAACTTTTATTGCTGTGAAATATAGTTTTCAAGAAAGAGAAAAAAATATACAAACATTTAAAGAAATGTGAACAAGTTTCTTTATGAGATGGAAAGTAATCAAATATATCCAAGATATAGAATTTGACAATCTTTTACGGACAACAAGAACCAATTAAAGGCAAAAGTATATGTATCATGTAATGATTTTACCATACATAATTATTTAAGCTTAACATCATACCTATGTTTCCCCTTTTTTTAGTTACTCGTTCTTCAGTAATCCGTGCATCGTATTCAAAAATCTCTAGCTTGGAAGTCTTTTCTCGCATCAAACTTGCAGGTACATAAATATCTAAAAAAATTCTAGCAAGGATTTCGTTAGCTGATATAGTTTGAGTTTTACCTATACAATTCGACCACCATGACTAAAATGATGAAATACATTTAGGATTGCCATCAAAGTTGACAGATGAAAATTTTTCCTTCAATTGGACAAACCTTGAATCCACTTTTTGGATATCATTTATTGAACAAAAAACTATTGTGCCAAGTGATGATATATTGGCAGACAACCAATTAGGAGGGAGAGGCATGACCTGCGTCATGCCAAACTGTCGTGCAGACTGATTTGGAGCGTAATAATTCTCTCCAGCTTTAGATATAATTGATTTGTCCATAAAAAGGCCATAATGGAGGTATTGCTACAAAATACCTGTTGTTTTTCCTAACAATAAAAATATTTAATGATGAAGTCTCTTCCTAATTTTAATTTGTTCAAAAAGCTATAAAATCTATTTTTAGCCAAAGGAAAAAAGAATGAAACAAGATCAAGAGATACTGCTTCTTCAGGGAAGTACAAGAGAGGTAAATCACCAATAAATCACCAAAATAGGACAACAAACACATAAAAAACAACCTACCCTGTCAGAAAACAAACAGATTAAACATTAACAATAAGTTCATTAAACAAGAATGTTCCCAGCTACCTCAAACCAACAATTGCTCAAGCCTAGAAGTTTGCATCTTCAAGTGACGTGTAATTTGGTGACTCAACTGGGTATCCAAATCTATATAGGAGGAATTTAGAAAATAAACCCTTTAACTATTGATTGAATTTCAACGAATTTCACAAATAAAAAATTACCTCTCTTGCCTTTATATTCCCTATTATTGTAGAGCCCAATTGCAATCTTCTTCATCATATCGAAGGAGAAGCTCTTGAAGGTAGGTTCCTCGTGAAGGAGTTATCAAAGAATTTTATAGTGTTAAAAATGAATTTAATTTACTATTTTGGGGAAATCAATTTCACCATAACCCTAAAAAATAAGACAAATAGATTTAGTGATAGGAGTGACACCTTTTGTCTTCTAAATATACTTTTAGGGACCAGTTATACATTAATATTGAGACCATATTTAACCTTTTCGCTATTGAAAAAATAAAAATGTGAAATAGGAACAAAAAAAATCGTCTGTATAAGCGTACGATCTGGGACCAGATTTTTAACTCGTCCCTAAATGTTGGTCTATAATAAGACTTTTTGTTGTAGTGTATGTATATATATATGTGTGTATATATATATGTATGTACATGCAGAGGAGTAATTATTCTATAAGTTGTGAGAAATTTTTTGACTTTAGTCTTAAATTGCAAATTGCTCATCCTTCATAGGTAAATATGTTAGTTAGCTTTTTTGTATGTTCTTTGAAATACAATGGATAGACACTTATATACCAAGTGTAAGAGGTCGTACTTGAGAACAAATTTTATGATAAGATAAAATGGATGGCTTCCAATTTGATGGAAGTTAGACCATAGATTAGTGAGTATCATATAGTTGAACCAAACTTGTGAGATAATAATTGTTGTTTCTGGAAGAACTTATCGCCAAAGTAGCTTATTTCCATATACTCAACTTATGTAGTATTTTGTGTAATCTTGTTTCAACCCACAATAGTCTTACTTTTGCAATTCTATTCCATGACTTGAACTTTCTTGGATGGGTGTTGACCCTTTTTGGCTTTGATTCCTATTTAGAATTCACTGATAATTTTTATAGGAACTAACTAGTGTTTTTTTTTGTTTGAGTATTAGTGGCCAGGTATGGACCCATGTATAGCCTACAAGCTACTTGATCACCCAACCCTAGCATAAATTATATATATATATATGTATATCTCTCTCTATATATGTATGTATATATATATGTATGCATGTATGCATATATATATATATATACATATGTATGTATATATGTATGTATCTATGTGTTTGTGTGTGCACAAACACGATCTATGACAAAAAGAATGTAAATCAATAAATCTAGTATTTGAGATCGACCTTAAGATTAAATCTGTATAATAGCATAGAAAGGGTCAAAATCTCTCTAGACCAAAGTAAATAGTAGTGTGCAATAGTAATGAATTGAAATCAACCTCGGTCGAGTTTCTAAAATATCATATTTATTTCTAAAATCTCATAATTCATTAAATAAGGTGGTATGATTTTCGTTGTAGAAGAAATCCATTTTTAAAGTGAAAAGCAGGAAGAAATCCCCTTTTAGAAACTAGTAATAAAATCCTTGATTTGGTTGGAATCCTACCACTGATGAGCATGAATGCACCTAAAAGGATGCATGCTGTCACCAGTATCTATGGAATACAACCCTAAGTTCCTAAGCATCTACAAATTAGAATCATGTCCTTTATAGGGATAGAATGCTCACTGGAGTCCAACTAATATCGTAACCCTGGCCTCGGGCCTAACAGTACATAATTAACATAATAAAACATCATAACTCAGGAAAACATGGTAAATGAAGGCGTAAAATTATTAAATGATTTAATCGGGGGAATGTCGTCTGATTATATAAGTCAAATGGTCAATCTTATACTAAAGGGATACTTAATATCAATGTATGGTTAATCATGTCTAAAATAATATGGGATGGGATTTTAAGGCCATAAGATTTATCCTCTACTAAGTTTGGGTCACATTTCTTTGACAAATTCCCTAAATAGGCTATGTCATGCAATACTAGTCATAATCCCATCCTATAATTCTACCTAGCATACAATCTATATAATACACAATCTTGTAGAAAAAAGTAGACTGAAGCCTACCTCAATGCCAATCCGCATTCTTGAACCGTCCATAAATTAATCACCTTTGATCTACGATCCCAAAAATAACGCTGCACTATTAAAATAATAATCTACATGTCAATAGAAGTAAAATAATACTCATATTGCAGTAAAATTTTTTTAGCCCAAAATTGGGTTAAATATAGGTCATGGGGCTCTCTAATGAAATTCTAAAATTAAATTTGCCATGAGGTCCATCGAAGGACAAGGAAATTATTCAAAAGTGGAGCACAAAAGGAGTGCAATTCGAAGCTTAATCAGCCCTAAAGATAATGGAAAAAAGGGGAAAATAAGAATCAAATGCAGGAATTAGGCTGAGAACTTATGAAGGAATTAGAGGAAAATATCCATTTTATCATTCTCGACACACTCCCAATATGCATTGATCAATTCTCACACATTTATTGATCTCTCAATGATATTAATGGCTATTAGGGTTGATAAAATAAAGAAAAACATGAAGAAGAAGAAGAAGAAGGGTTACATATTGAAGGGGGTTACCCATCACGGATGTAGGCCCCCCTGGCCATGATCGCGATGCCCCTCAAAAGGATCCTATGTGAACATGATTAAGATATCACGAACATGAAGACAAAGTGGTTAGACTATTGCAAATGTGAGAGAGAATGCTCATGAATTCAATGGTGAATGTCTTGACCTTTGTGATCATGGACAATACCTCTCAATTTTGATGAGTAAAATAGGCCTGCACCGGAAGCAGGTAAACCAATAAAAGCTTAAGTCTTCATGGACTACGACTGGATGCTTAGGATTCATTTGAAACACAGTGCATGCAAATAAACTATGCTACCATACCAAATTTAATATTTCAAACTCAATGGAATAATAACAACTTTTATCCAAAATTATTTGATTAAATATGGGTCCTGCATCTAGTTCCATTTTAACTAATTTTTACTCAATAGCCCAAAATGAGTCTAAAATACTCGGACCTGAACCAAGTGTCTTCTAGCCTAAAATTACTATTTTGGAGTTGATAGTGTTGTATGAATTCTCATTGAGGTTGTTTAATAGGAGTTTTGGTCTGATACTAATTCCTTAATATCAAAAGCTCCAAAATAGGGAATTGAACCTAAAGTCTAAATAACTATTTGATAATAATATTGACAGTTCCAATAGGTCATAAATGACCTATAGCTAGTGTAGAAAGCCTTGAAATGCCAGAATTGCATGAAAGTTGAGAAAATGACATGGAGGGTCATTATAAATAATTAATCTTTGGGCTGCCAAAATTATTAATATTAGAGTTATGGTTAAATTTTTTACACAAAATCTTGAGTTAAGATTTCTTCATCATCTCCCATTAAGTACAAAGTAGATAAATTTGGCATAAGATATATTTTAAGGTCATAGAAGATCATAGTAGATTGTCCCTATAGTTACAAGGGTTATGGAAGGGTGATCAAAGTTCAAAATTTAATTTGTTTTCATTATTGATTATAGAAACATATTGGGCAAAGATCCTCAAGGGTGAAAAATGGAACAAGGAGGCATCTCATGAATGAATTCCTTATGATTGAAAGTAAATATGGACTCTTTGATGAATATCCATTAAAGTCCATCTCAAAGGAAACATAATTAGGAGGTAATGACACTCTTAGAAGGACTAGGAAGGCATGGAAGAAAAGGATAAAGGACAAACTCATCAAAATTTGTCACATATGCAGATATGTATTATACCAGCCTTTGTAGAAGATATTGGCTGGCACCTAAAATTGATAGAATAGATATCATAGACCATCCTCAACAAAAGATATTTGTTGGCTTCTGTAGTTATGGATAGGTATGCAGACATATTATAATAGATCTTAAGCAATATAATACTCTTTTTACTTGTACTATAAGAATTAGTTTTCTCTTTACTACTGCATTACTTTACTTTTCTTATGTTACACAATGTCTTTTGTTATATCAATAATAAATATACTGGCATATGGATTGTGAACTAAGATAGATTTAACATACATGGTCTAGACCTCATATATAAATTCACCTGTACTATTTTCAAGATAAATATTTTGGTGCCCACCATGGTTCTAGAGCAGTTGTTTGTACATATGATATTGTTATCTTACTAGCTTTTTTATTTGTAATATTTTTAGGTCCATAGAGGATAAATATTCATGGCACGTAAAGTATAGGGGTGCTAGTAGTGATACACCTATAGCAAGACTTATTAAAAGTTTTCATACTTAGTAGGGAAGATCACCATATAGGAAAGAGATGTTGAGGATATCCAATGAAACATGAATAGAAAAGTGTCTAGAAAAGATATGCGCAATTTAATCTAGGTGATTTCTAAGTCAAAAGACCATACATTTGAGATCTACAAAAGGGGCTCAAAGTAGCCTTAAGGTAAATACACACTCAGTTGAGTCGAAGGCTGGGAAGCAATAATGGAATCTGTATGAAGGAACTTAAATTGGGTTTTACAAAATGTACTCCTAATTGAATCAAAATCCAAAAGGTGATGTTCGTTAATATGTGAGAGGACCAATCTTTGGTAGTATGTTGGGTCCTTGATTATGCCTGGATAACCATCAGAATATCCAAGAGGGTAAAGTTTTAGGTTGCAAATAGTTAAAGAATGACACTAGGTCAGGTCTAATACCAACTTAGTTTGTGTTAGTTGGTGGTTGGTGCTAGTTGTGATGATGGAATTGGTTGGTAGTAGGAATTGCTCATAGTGGTGTCAGTGGTTGACAATGTTGGTGGAAGTTGTAATGGTAGTGATGGTTATGATGCTAACAATAATAATAATAATAATGGAGGTGGTAGGTGGAACAACGATGTTGGGTTTCAGTGGTGGTTATGATGGCAGAGGTGGTTGGTGGTTGATGACAATAATAGTGAATGACAATAGTGGTAGTAGTTATGATAACAGAGGTAGTTAGTGGTGGTGGATGGTGATTGTGGATAGAGTAGCATTGGATATTATTTCACACAAAAATACCTTTTAATGACATTAAGACTTTGTTCTAAATCTTATGATTAATGTTCACCATGGATTTTGTATAGTTGAATATGTAGGTGAATCAAGATCAAGTGTTATGGTTTAACCTTATATTTGTTCCTACTTACTAGTACTTTTATTTCTAAGAAATAATGAGAATATAAATTGTATACTATAATCTAAATAACAAAGTAAATAAGACAAATCTATGTATGCCAAGACTGCATATTAGCGGGTTCGAGATCAGATCTGAACTAAATGAGCTATTGTAAAAGCAGGACCAACTCAAAGCAAAACAAACTATAAGGAATTTAAAAAAATACTTAGAGGCTAAGAAAATTATTTTATTGAGTAAGAGAATAAGATTCGGAATCCTATTATAAATGAGTGAGAGAGATGATTATAAGTTACAATGTAAGGCCTTGGCAACCTAGAATTTTACACTAGATCCTTAAGGTACTAAAATATATACCACCATGCCACATATTGTAGCACCCTGTAGTTGTAACACTCTTTCGATGCTTCTAAAATAATCTTTAGGACCTCGCAGTGATTGTAGATTATGTGTTGATGTTGTCGGGGAGGGGGAGGGGGTGTTTGGAGTGTTTAAGGACCTCAAAACTAAATTTGCATCGCAAACTAGAGCTTAGGCGATGGTTAGGCATTGCCATACCATCACAAATGTTCACTGGAAAATGTTTTCCATAGGGTTTGCATCACAAAGCCTAATGTTTGCTATATGGTTTGCATCACAAAGCCTAATATTTTCCATAGTGTTTACGTCGAAAAGCCTAATGTTTTCCATGATGTTTGTGTCGTAAAGCCTATGTCCAAGTGGTGTAGAAACTCCATTTTTGAGTTATTTCAAGGGTAACCAAGTCATTTGACACTACATAACCGTCCCTAAATATAACTACATAAGATTAATAGTCCCTAAACATGTTTTAAACCTCTCAAAATCATTAGTTCATCATCTAATACACAAGAGGAGAAAAACAACTTAGGGTTTGGGCAATCAAGCTTAAAGGATCAATCTTTTCATAATTTCTTCGTCATTATGGTATGTGGGGTTATAAACAAGATACATATTTCATCCTTGTACCTAAAACTTGTTTTATTCTTAAGATTTCATTATTTGCAAATTAGGGTTCATACCCAAACTACTTTGTTTTGAGTTTATAATTTACAAGTGATTTATGTATTGAAGTGCATTTTTTCTCATCTATTTATGATTTGACTTAAAAGTTTATATCATGAATTACACCTTTTTATTATGAATTGATATTACTGAATGATTTCAAGATGATTTTTGAGAATGAAGCTTTATTGTGAAATTTTAAAAATTTAAGTACATATGCTTTAAACCTAAGTATGAGTTTTGAGATTTCAAGAAGACTATGATCTTAAGCCTCTTTTATAAGTTGTTTACCAAGATTGAAGAAAAAAATTGATCTTTTGATTCTAAGCTATGATAAGGAATCCACATTGTTCATACATTTTATGATTTAAAGAAAAAAAGCACAATTGGTTTTCATTATAAACCCTTATGTTATTTTAAGGTGGATTTCCTAAAAGTCTAAGCATATAAGTTTGGAAGTAGTATTTAGCACCGAGTTGGGTATGATTCCAAGGTTTCATTCCCTAGAACTATGATCCACTATGGGTTTTAAGTGCCCATAGTGGGCTAAGTCAATGATTACATAAGATAAGGTTCTATTTTGATAGCAAGGGTAGAACAGCTCTACCCAACGTGAGTAAGATGTTGGACTCCATGACAGCTCACATGGTTTATGTCGGTTAGAAGAAACTCCCTAAGATAGAATAAAAGAAAAGCTTTTAGAACAAAGTGTTATGGCTCATGAAGTATATCATTATGCTTTACTACTCATGTTTATGATTTTACAACTTTGTTTTATTCAAGCCCAAGGTGATTCATTTACACTTAGCATGCATTATTTGAAATTTCATGAGTACATTGAGTTATTGTTTTACTTATGCATTTACCCTCATATGCTCAGTACATTACAAGAGTACTGATCAACATAAATGTCTATGTGCTACATTATCTCACAACGTAGGTATTAGTTATAGCCCACACATCATAATCAGACAGTGTACAACTTTCAGTTAGCAGGTGATGAGTCCTTTTTATTCAAGGGCTTGAGTCAATCACAGTTCTAGTAGCATTTTATTTTATTTATTCAATTGTATTGATTTAAGATAGCTAGGGGTCATGTACCGACTACCTATAGTAAATATTAGTAGAGGCTTCATAGATAGTTAGTATAGTTGATGTATTAAATTATAGTTTTGTATTGAACCTACTTAGTAAAGTCATATTTTCCACTTATTTCTTTTAGATTAGTGTATTTTATTTAGTTGTTCACGAGTTATGCTAGTATAAGGGTTATCTTGGGATCCCTTGTGGTCCTAAGAACCATGTGACGTTCAGGGGGTAATTTTGGGGTGTTACAAAAATTTTATTAGAGCACAGTGTTCAAGTGTCCTAGGGTGTCTATGAAGTTGTGTTTAGTCGAGTCTTGCAGAATGGTATGGAGATGTTTGTACTTTTCTTTGAGAGGCTACAAGGAATTTAAGAAACTTCTCCTTTCTTTCATAATCTAGATCATGCTATAAAATTGTTCTCTAAGAAACATTTGTCGGTTCGGGTGTAACTCCATAACTCTCCATGTAACCTTCCAAGATAACATGAGTACTAGATTCTAATTTCTCCCAAGATGATGTTCTTAGATTTACTATCAACAACTTTAAAAGTCACACAAGGGGCTTGAGAGGAGCTCGCTAGTCTGTTATAAGTTTCTTAATTTAAAAGTTATTTTCTTATTCTTATGGGTAGTTCAGTTAAGATAGAGTATGATATGTATTCAGATTCCTTGTTAACCCTTCAATACAGAAAGTGCTCATAAAAGGAGATAGTATGAACCCAGATTATTAAATAGAATTTTTATTCAAGGGATATTATGACATTGAGTGTTATGATTCATAAGTGGTAGAACCTTCTTATAGTTGGAACAATAGGTTTAAAAGTGTAGTGACAAGAAAGGTAGTAATAGAGATTGATCAAATTTTCATATATGAACTTTTACATATGATAGAGTTAGTGTTGAGGTGATAAGTGTTAAGGTGATATGTCATCATGTGTTAGTTTAGTGAAAGGCAGAGAAGGGGTTGTTAGTTAAAGTGAATTGTTGTTCGCTTGAAGTAAGAAAGGAGTTATGAATGGTTTTCATTGTATTAGAAAGGTATAGGTTATTGATAAAAGTATTTGGTGGTTGAGTATTGTGAATTTAGACTTTTCTTGAGATTGCAATGAGTTTATTTGAAACGTATTAAGCTATGAATAGAAATTAGGTGTATAGATAGGTGAATGGTAGTGATGTGTAGAGAGAGAATATGCTAATAATAAGATAGGCCATACGATCATGATCAATTACCGTTATTATGAGATTCTAGCAGACTAGTGTTTCTTGATACTTTATTTTATAGCTTCCAAGTGAGAATAGTATGTGCGATTGGGTTGTAAATTATGTTTAGCACTAGACGCTAAGCTTGAACAGTGGATGATCATCAAGGTGAAAATAATGATTGCTTGGTTAGTGATACTAGTTATATGGAAGTGATCTAGTAGGCTTGAACAATATATGCAATAAGTTCATTTATTTGCAATTGAGTATGATGTTGTAAGTATGATGTAGAGGTGTGCCCAAGGTGATATGGGGTTGCATTATTTTCTAAGGTTATTATATGTTTTATGTGGTTAGTAGTAACTTTGAGTTGCTAAGTGAAAGGAGGTTAGTTATATAGTATATGGTGTTCTTAATAGCTAAGTTAGAGATTTATGGATAGGTGATGTTAAGTCTTTTGGTATGATTTTAGTTCTAGTGGTTTAGGGAAGAATATAAGTTTAGCTATGTGATAATGGTAGGCTATGATGGAAAAGAGGCAGATTATGTGTTTAGTAAGGAAAGCATGTTGCCAAGAAGGGTATAAGTATGTGATAAGTGTTGAAGCTAAGGAAAGTTAAGGATAGTGTATATTAAGAGAGTGTTCAAGGATGAAGTTAGTAAAGTTCATTAGAAGTTTGGGAATATCCATGTTAAGTGTTAGAATCTAAGTCTTAATCTGGGATGATTGACATAATAGAAAGAAGAGTTGAAGCTTTAGATGGTGTGAACTCAGGGTATGGTGATGCTCATGAAGATTCTAAGTTAGTAAGTGTTAAAGTTATTATATGATGGCCATTGGGGCTATAGAAAGTTAAGAGTTCTATCTGAGAAGGAAGTATTAGAAGTGGGTTTTACACTTTCAGGTGTAGTCTTTCAGGGTGAATTTACCATTTATGTGTATTATTATATCTTGGACCCTGCAGTAATGTAGTAACAGTTCAGTTTAGAATTTATTAAGGGTTCACAAACTTAGAATAGTGTCAAAAAGCTAATGGGGAGATGATAGAATAAGAAACCAAGTCAGGCTTTTAGATTCTAGTAGTGATGTCAGTGTGTTATAGAACATTAGTAATGGAGGAAAATGCCCAACCATTCTTATCTCAGTGTAAATTTTTGTACTTCAGTCATCATAATATTTACTCAGGCTTTACATTTCAGCTTCATGATCATAGCTCATATTCATACACTTTCCATAGAATCATGTATGCTTTCAGTCCCTAGTAGGATTTCTAGTTCACTCAACAGTACGAATCATAATTCATAATTTTATGAACTCCAAACTCAGGTCATGCAGTTCATGACTCATGTTCTCATGCTTCACAGTATGCTCGATTGTTGTAACTCACGGCCAAAGTTTAATTTCCAAGTTATGCACAGTATTCTTTCATATTATAGGTCCTCATGTTTTGTAACACCCCGTATTTTTGAGCTAGAAATTGAATCATTGTCCCTACATGTGTAAGCTCTAATTCCATGGTGTATATTTAGATTCATGTTTCATGATCTATATCCTAGTATATGAAGTGATCATGAGGTTAAAAATGTTCATAGAAATGGCCTATAGCAAATTTAAGCTAAGAACCTCTCATTCATCCAAAATTGGATATTCCATTCTACAAGGGTCTACTTTGAATGTGTATAACTTTCGATAGATATAGAATTTTGCATCTCAAGACCCACCAAATTGTAGATAGTTGAATTTTCTTTCCAATGATATCAATTTCACAAAAATCCAATAACCCAACAAAAATTTATGGTATTTTCCGTGTGAGGTATTAAGCCAACGAAATCTTGATGCATCGTGTCGACTGTGCCCTGACACAAAACTTGACGTGTTATTTCAGTTTCCAATGGGTCTAGGAGAATTTTGGTCATATCCCTCCCACCCAAAATCTGTCTATAACATACAATTTTAGCCCCAAGAAGCATAAATTCCCCTTTTATTCAACCTTCTCTCCAAAACTCCAAGAATAAGATTCAAGTTTCCTTCCCTTCCATTGATCAAGAATTCACCCTCCTAAGTGAAAATCTTCAAGGAAAGAGTCAAGATCCAGGTTCTATCTTTCAAAATTAATAATCTAAAGTACGTGGGGTGATCTTGGGCATATTTATATGTTCAAAGCACCAATATGCACCCAGATTTGATCTTGTTTCGAAAACTTTGATGTAAAATCTTAAGTATATTTCAGCTTTAATTCCATTTCATGCCTAATGGATATGATTAGTGATTTTAGGCTAAAATCTTGATGAATTGGATACAATTGGATACAGTGCTGATATTGAATGAATGAATAAAAGGTATTAAAATATAACTCAAAAAGGCATGCTGGAAGTCAGAAATTCACATTTGTAGAGTCTTTGCGTCGCATCGACAAACAAAATAGCATTGGTTGAATTCCAGTGGAGGAGCACAATTATGGCACGACACGGAGAGGCTCAAATTCCCATTTCACAAAATCTAGTGTTGGTCCACGATTATGACGTATCGTGGTGAAGAAGAAAAACACCGTTGTCACTTTCTAGTGGGGGTTCATGATTTCACCACATCGTAGTGCTGGCCCAATTGCCAATTTGTGTGACCTGGAAGTTTAGCACATCGAGGGTGAAGGATATTTCACAATTATCTAAATCCAGTGGTTGATATTAGACGTATTTACACGCCTAAAGCACCTTAATTCACCCATATTTTAGCTAAAGTTTTAAGGACAAAATATATAAATCCTGCACTTTTAGTCCTTTTTCCTGTAAGTGAGCTAACCAACGTGATTAGCAAGTTTTCAGGTATAAATGATGAAGATTTCAGCATTTTATGGACTGGTTGACGCCAAAGGAAGCTTCACGTAAGAAGGAAGACAGCTTTTGGAAGCCTATGGACTGAAAGTGATGCATGGAAAACTTGTCCCGGGCAAAAACAGTATTTTCAAAGACTTAGGGATCAGCAGTAACTTAATAGGATTAGGATAAGGAAGCAGGAACCTAGTAGGATTAGGACAAGTATGCAGTAGCTTAGTAGGAATAGGATATGGGTGTTATAAAAACCCTATTTTGCTGAACTTTTCAGCAATCAATTCATTCTCTTTCAATTCATTCTTATTCTCTTCTATTCTTAAATTCGTTATTGACATTATTTTTCATCTATTCGACTTTTAATTTTCACGACAAGAGAAACGCTACAAGCAAGGAAATCATGCCACAAGTGACGCAAATACATACGTATCGTGATATTGTTATGATGAAGATATCCTCGTGGTTTTCCTTCACAATTATGAGTAGCTAAACTTCTCTGTTAGGGTTATGGAAGCCTTATGAGATACTATCTATTGCTATGAGTTTGTGAATTCTTGATACGTATGCTGCTTATATCATTACTCTCTTCATCTTAATTGAATTCTTGTGGTTGCAAACATATAGAATACGCCAGTATAGCATTAACTTGTTTGAAAGAAAAGTTACATGTCTGGAAAAGAGAGACTGACAAGGAAATAGGGCTACCAACCCCTGTTTAAAAGTTAGTGCCGTAACTCGATTAACCTCTTGGAGAATTCGTACCATTAGTTATACGCTTTAAGCTCGAAAGAGTTAAAGTGAGATAATCCTTGATGGTTGAAAGACGCTAGGATTTACCATAGAATACGAAACTCTATAAACACATGCATGTCTGAATTCCGCATAACTCATAGCCAATAGATACGTAGAACTCATAAGGTGGACATAACCCTAACTTACAATTCTCATTGATTAAAATCTTACTAAACATTCCGTTTTTACTTTGCTATTTTGATAATTTTACTTCACGCATAAAATCCCCCCTTTTGCCGCAGAACTTTCACCAAAATTCTAAGAATAATTGCAATACTTAGTGACAGAGTATTCCCTGTGGGATTCGACACCCAACCCAGTTGGGTTCTATATTTGACAGCGATCGCTTACACTCTTATGAGAGCTGTAGTTTGGGCGTTATCAAATTTTGGCACCGTTGCCGGGGAATACGGTTGTCAACTATGTTTGTGATAATTACTAGACCCTTTGGTCAAAGATTCTCGTACTTTACTTTTAGTTGTTGTTTTTGTTTTCTGCAGGTTTTTGTTCAGTGCATGCCAAATACTCGAAGTTTGGGACAACCATTATTACCCATAAACCCTGAACCGCAACTTATTGGAAGGATGGATGCACAATGTGACATTGAGAGAAGGGCTGCTCAACAGGAGCAGGCTAGACTAGCTGCGTTGGCCGCTGCCCAAGTACATCAACAGAATATTGATAACCCTGGGTGTGCAACAAATCCTGACGATGAGGACCTAGGTGATGATGAGTTACTAAACCCTAGGCGTGATGCTGAGGTGGCGATACTTGTAAACTGAAGAGATCATCAAGCCATATTTAGGCCTGAATGCCGTGCTATGCAAATGCCTTTCGATGATGATGATGAAGACCTGGACGGAGCTGGTGCCACAGGAGTTATTATTCCTCCGCCCTTGGCACCTGGAGCCAAGTTTAATATCACTAGCACCATGATTCAGCTATTGCAGCTCAAGAGATTATTTGGTGGACTTGCAGGCGATGATCCGAATATGCATCTGATTAATTTTATCTCAACGTGCAAAGCGTTTGACAATCCAGGGGTTGGACAGAATGCGATCCAGCTGCGCTTATTTCCATTGTCTCTATTCGGAGAGGCAACTCTATGGTTGAACGGGCTAACACCTGACTCTATTACTAATTGGAGGCAACTGAAAGACGCTTTCCTAGAAAGATTCTATCCGCCATCTAAGAGAGCACAATTAAGAGATGAGATCAGCAATTTTCGACAGCTTCCAACTGAAGCTCTCCACGAAACATGGGAGAGGTTCAAGAAGAAGCTTATGCGGTGCCCAAATCATCATATGACCAATGTCCACTTGATGGAGATATTATACAGGTCTTTGAATTCGGTGACTAAGCCAGTGGTTGATAATGCTGCAGGAGGGTCATTCATGGACCTTACTTTTGTTCAGGCAAGTGATATGCTAGACCGTATAACAAAGCAAAGTAGAGCTTGGCATACCAGGGATTCTGAGGTAGCAAGCTCTACTATATTTATTGGCATGACTGCAGAACAAAGACGAAGAGAGAAGGAACGTGATCAAGATATAGCGCACATGAAAACTCAGATGGATCTTCTTACCAAGCATTTATTATCAGGGAAGACCAAAAAATTCAAAGTTGTTGTGTCGCAAGGAAGAGATGAATCTGATTCTGAGGAAGAAGCTAACTACTTGAATAATCAGGAGGGTTTCCGAGGCAATGCCCAAGGAAACCAAGGTCGGAACTATTATGATAAATCTGGATACAAGGACCGCGATCAAGGTAGTTGGAAGAATAAGACTGACAGGAGTGGTTTGTATGTTCCTCCTGGAAGCCATGAGGCCGCTGCATCTGGTTCTGGAAAGATGTCCATAGAGGACATGATGGCTAAGCTGTTGAAAGGAGTGGAGGCGACCAACATGGGCGTAACAGAGGTGAAGAATGATTTGTCTTCAATAAATCAATTGGTTGACTCCCATTCTACTGCAATAAAACAACTAGAGCAGCAATTGAGTCAACTTTCAGTGGCATTCAACCAAAGAAAGGCCAGAACACTACCTAGCGACACAGTGCAAAATCCGAGGAATGATGGATCGTGTATGGCTATTACTACCCGAAGTGGTAAAGTGTTAGACAATTCGTCTAAAGGAAAGCAGGTGGTTGATGATATAGCGGATAATGTTATTGATGCAGATTGTGATGATTTTGTAGAAGCTAAAAATCTGAATGAGAACGTTCATGATAAAACTATTCCCCTTTCACCACCACCTTTTTCTCAGAGACTGAAGAAGAAGGCTGATGACACTCCTGAAAAGGTTGATAATCGGAAGCAAGATGAAAAGGAAGTGGTGGAGAAAACTATTCCCCTTCCACCACCACCTTTTCGTCAGAGATTGAAGAAGAAAGCTGATGACACTAGGTTCAGTAAATTCATGACTATGTTGAAGCAGCTGACTATTAATGTGCCTTTGGTGGAGGCGTTGGAACAGATGCCTGGATACGCTAAATTCATGAAGGACCTTTTGACAAAGAAGCGGGCAGTAAGCTATGAGCTGGCAGATAATGTTCATCATTGCAGTGCAATCGCTACAAGATCGCTAGTACAGAAGAAGGCAGATCCTGGTGCTTTCACTATTCCTTGCACGATTGGATCGTTGGATTTTGCTAAGGCGTTGTGCAATTTGGGAGCTAGCATTAATTTGATGCCGCTATTCGTGTATAGAAAGTTGGGGTTGGCCGACCCTACACCAACCAATATGTGGCTTGTGATGGCAGATAGGTTGATAAAATGACCTGTGGGTATCTTGAGTGATGTATTGGTGAAGGTTTCTACCTTCATCTTTCCTGCAGACTTCGTTATTTTGGATTGCGAGGTGGATTCTAAAGTTTCCATAATCTTGGGATGCCCTTTCCTCGCAACTGGAAGTGCGCTTATTGACTTAAGAGCTAATGAGCTTTTATTTTGGTTGAATGACAAAGTGGTCCGTTTTGATGTATGCAAAGCAATGAAGCAGCCTAGCGATATGAATGTGTTCTCTATAGATGATGTTTATTATAAGGATGAGAAAGAAGTATCGGTAGAAAAGCAGCTTGCTGTTGAGCCATTGTCGACTGTGCTGTTGAATGTTGAGCATGAGGATGTTGAAGATTATGAAGAAACCATTTGTGCTCTAACAGGAATAGGGTCCTATTCTTATTCCCCTAAGAAGCTGGACCTTGATCTTAAGAATCGACCTTCACCAACAGCGAAGACTTCCATTGAAGAGCCCCCAGTGCTAGAATCAAAAGAGCTCCCCAATTATCTAAGGTATGCATTCTTGGGAAGTGGAAATACACCTCCTGTGAGTGTGGCGGATGATTTAAGTGAACAGCACGTAGAGGCTCTCATCTCTGCTCTAAAGAGATACAAGAGAGCTATGGGTTGGACTATTGATGATATAATTGGTATCCCTCCTGGGATATGTATACACAAGGGTCATCTCGAAGAAGATTGCATGCCTACAAGTAAGCCTCATTGTCGTCTGAATCCATTCAGAAAACGATCCACCATCTCTCTCGATGAAGTCTAAGTAATCAAGATAGCAATGTCGTGCCGCGACAATAAATCAAGCACTAGATGGGAGGCAACCCATCGTATTTAAATTGTTTTGTTTTACTAGGAGTTTGTTTTTATAGTCGAGCCATGACCAAAACTAAGGCGCTTGGTGGGAGGCAACCCATCGTTCTAATCGATTTTGTTGTTTTTGAGTAAGTGTAGGTGCAAGACGTATAAAGAAGGAGCTTGGTCTCAAATTTTGATTTGAAAGTGAGAAATGTTAAAGGTGGTAAGTGAGTAATGAAGGAGCAAAAGGCTTTCGGTTAGGCATTGCCTATACAAATCTAGGCAATAGACAAGGTAAGGCCTATGTAAATCTAGGCAATGGACAAGGCAAGGCCTATGCTATGGCTTTTGGTCTCTGAATCTACAATGCCATAGCATAGGCGCCGCCTATGCCAAAGCCTTTGGTCCAACAATGCCATAGCATAGGCGCCGCCTATGCCAAAGCCTTTGCTCTCTGAATCTACAATGCCATTGCATAGGCGCCGCCTATGCCAAGCATAGGCAAAGCATTAGGCGCCGCCTATCCTTACTTTTTGGTCTCCTAACCCGAGTTTACATGGGTTAAACCCGATCCATAGCTTTTTCTATAAATAGATCTTCAACATTAGAACAAAACACACTTATTTGCTCAAACTAGGCGCCGCTTTTACTCTCCAAATCTCTCAAAACTTTTCTTTTTGCTCATCTAACCTTGCAAGATTATATTCCGAGTCCATCACCAAGTAAGTTCTTCTTTTATATTCCGTAAAGTGTTACAATACTACGCTTATAACGATTTGTTAGATCTTGAATTGGTGTTGGTGATTTGAATGTGGTTAGTTTGTTATGATACAACTAGTTGAGTGAAAGAATACGTGTGGGTGTTCTTGACTTGGTTCCGACTTGTAGTTGATTGTTATACACTGTCGTAGATTCATGGAATTGAAATGGTGCAATTAATTGCATAATCTTCAAATTTGAATGCTTGAATGTTTGAGTGACTCGTTCATCGAGATAAAGATCATGATTGAATACAAGCATGAGATGTTGTGATTATTTCTATACCATAAACTTGATTCAATCTCTACATGGTCGTCTTGTTCCAAAAGTGTATTAATCCAAACCATAAAGTATGGTCAAGATTACATAACATAGAGTTGAAAAGAATAGTTAAAGACAACATGCAAGTATGATTGTGCTGAACATATTGTTGGAACATATCGCCTATATGTATGTCGATGAAGTTTGAGTAATCGACATCACTCACTTAATTAGTTTGTACAAACAAATTAAGTGTGGGGTGGTGCCATTATAGTTTGTTTTTCAATTATATCTTCCGAGATGAGCTAACATGAATTTCAGGTAGAATGGCACCAAAAGGACGACAAGGAAAAGAAAAAGCGTCCACCTCGCAGAAAGGTCAGAAAAGGGGAAGAAAAGAGCAAGCTGAATCCTCCTCGCTACAAATACCGCGACGCAATTTTGGGATCAATTGGGGTACAATTTGAGGAAACTCTGAGGATGACGACACTGATGATGATTCCGACACAGGGGGTATGACCCCAGACATAGAGGAGGAGTCCGACTAATCAGGTTTTCCGTATTTATTTTCCACTGAGGGCAGTGTGTCCCATCTAAGTGTGGGGTGCTGGTATTTGTATGCTATACTTCTTTATCTGAATTTGCATTTATTTATGTTTGTTTGTTTTGTTTGTTAGTAGTTAAATTTTAGAAATTTTTTAGTTAAACTTTGCATGAAATTGTTCTGATAGGCAGCATGGTATTATGATAAGAGTTTGTGATAAAATCATTACTGTTGAGACGTTTAGGCTCCATGTGTGACTCACTGTGTGATAGTTGTGTTGTTTAATTCCTTCATCTGTTGGGTCAAGAGTCTATACTGCTCCCAATAAAGTTGACCATGTGCCTTGTGTGTGTGAGGTAATAGTATATTCTGTGTTGTGGTTGATGCTAGAACTTTCCTGGTGTATGTGCAAAGCGAAATAAAGAGTGCAAGTTTAGGAGATGATTTAGGCATTTCTTTGGCAGCCTGTGATTGTTTACCTTCTTTTTACCTACCCGTGTACATTATCCTAGTTAACCCCCTTTGAGCCTTTAAGCTATTTTCTTTGACAGCATCATATGTAAGCCTAATCCATTTTTTTCAAGACCATAATTTGATCCAAATTCCTAAGTGCTTTAAATTGTAAAGTCATGTGACAAAATAAGAGGAAATTGGGTAAGAGTGATGCCTTAGAGTGTATTGGTACTTGAATTTGTTATGAAAAAGAGTGTCTATAATAGAGGTGTGTTATAAAAAAAAGAGAAGAAAAATAAAATAAATAGAAAAACAAAAACAAAAAATTGTGTTTATGATCAAATAAAAAGATAGTTATGTTTGAATGGCAAAATAGGTGAAAAGGGGTGGTAGATTAAAAGAAAGTAGAAAGGTTGTTTGAAAGAAAGTGTAAATGGCATAATGTGATGTATTAAAGCGCTTAGGGAACTTAGTCACTATTTCTGGCCAAAATAGTCCTACCCGTCCCTTAGCCTACATTACAACCTGTAAAGACCTATTTGATCCTAAACTTAGCATTCTGGTATTAGTAGAGCATTACACTAAGGGCAAGCCTATGGTCATCAGTTGCAACATATGAATTCTTTGTGAGAGTGAGAGCAAGGAAAATCTTATACCCATGTTTCGAAAAATGAAATACTTGTGAGTGATTATAGGTGATATATTGTGAGACACACATGGTTGATGAGTTTTGGTTAGTTGTGTATGATTCTTTGTGCCTTAACTTTTGGATACGAATTAACCATCGTCATGAGTCTAGGTTGGAGGTTGAATTGTTTCTAGTAGTGATCAGAAAACTACTCTTTGATAATAATTGTTGTGCCTGTCTTGATGAATATTTTGTGCTGTTACTGTGAAATCCTAAGTAGATGTTTACATTGACATGATATTTTGTTCAAGGACGAACAAAGCTTTAAGTGTGGGGTGTTGATATTAGGCGTATTTACACGCCTAAAGCACCTTAATTCACCCATATTTTAGCTAAAGTTTTAAGAACAAAATATATAAATCCTGCACTTTTAGTCCTTTTTCCTGTAAGTGAGCTAACCAACGTGATTAGCAAGTTTTCAGGTATAAATGATGAAGATTTCAGCATTTTATGGACTGGTTGACGCCAAAGGAAGCTTCACGTAAGAAGGAAGGCAGCTTTTGGAAGCCTATGGACTGAAAGTGATGCATGGAAAACTTGTCCCAGGCAAAAACAGTATTTTCAAAGACTTGGGGATCAGCAGTAACTTAATAGGATTAGGATAAGGAAGCAGTAACCTAGTAGGATTAGGACAAGTATGCAGTAGCTTAGTAGGAATAGGATATGGGTGTTATAAAAACCCTATTTTGCTGAATTTTTCAGCAATCAATTCATTCTCTTTCAATTCATTCTTATTCTCTTCTATTCTTAAATTCGTTATTGACATTATTTTTCATCTATTCGACTTTTAATTTTCAGGACAAGAGAAACGCTACTAGCAAGGAAATCACGCCACAAGTGACGCAAATACATACGTATCGTGATATTGTTATGATGAAGATATCCTCGTGGTTTTCCTTCACAATTATGAGTAGCTAAACTTCTCTGTTAGGGTTATGGAAGCCTTATGAGATACTATCTATTGCTATGTGTTTGTGAATTCTTGATACGTATGCTGCTTATATCATTACTCTCTTCATCTTAATTGAATTCTTGTGGTTTCAAACATATAGAATACGCCAGTATAGCATTAACTTGTTCGAAAGAAAAGTTACATGTCTGGAAAAGAGAGAGTGACAAGGAAATAGGGCTACCAACACCTGTTTAAAAGTTAGTGCCGTAACTGGATTAACCTCTTGGAGAATTCGTACCATTAGTTATACGCTTTAAGCTCGAAAGAATAGTTTGGGGGACTTTTTCCATGCATATCAGTGGTGGAAAAGAACAAAGTTCTCTCTTTTAGGGTTCTTAGACATTCTTTTCAACTTCTTTATTTCAAGATTTATTCTTGGTATGATTAATTGAGTATTTTGGATGTTGAATTCAAACATGAGTGGCTAAAAACCCTTGTTCTGGGGTTGAGTCCAAGAATATGATTACTCTTTGATATTCTTTATAGTAGTTTCTTTTTGGATTATCATCGAGGTTGCTCTTAATTTTTTGAGCTTACTATTTTGATGAGTGTCCACCATTAGAATAAATCTATAACTCAATGTGAATCCGGGAGGAGAATCATAAGATAGAATGAAGAAATTAAGGATCATGGTTCTTATTCTTTCATGAAATAAGGGGTTTGAATTAGCACCTAGGATAGGGATATACCTAGAAGCCTTGTTTGGTTCAATTGCAAGAAAATAACTTTATAAATCTAGAAGAATTGTTGTATCTCTGCGGGAGTTGTAGCTTCAATATTCAATAGGTAGAAGATTTGAGGTCGGAAAATCAAAATTGTGGCATAAACCTTGTGAATCAAAAACATGATAACCGACTAGAATGCTATAAGAATAGAGATTTGTATGATTGTTCGAAAAGTCTCAACCTTGGAATTCTCATCATTACTGTTTACAACCGTTGCTTGCTTTGCTCTAGTCATAAACTTTTATTTCTTATTTATTAATTTATATTCTTGTTCTTAAATTCATAATCATCTTGATAAATCACAACACTTAATACCTCATTGTCTAAAACTTAAAGTTGGGTAAATTTCTAGTTGCTTAGTCCTCGTGGGAATGATATCTGGTTGTCTAAGTCACTATATTACTTGTACGATCGCATGCACTTACATGTGCGCCTGAGTTGCAATAAGTTTTTGGCGCCATTTTCGGGGACTAGTATAATTAGTAAATTGCTAAATTTTTGGTTTATGACATTAAGTTTAAGTGTTAACAACTTGATCTTAGCGGCTGAATTTTTACATGTTTTACTGAATATAGGACTGGCGATAGACAAAAAGCTGGTAGAGCCTTTTGCAGAACCAGAACAGATCCTTAACAAAGGCGAAGAATAGCTGAACAAAGAAATGAACCAGTTGATCCAAATGCCAAAAATATCCCACAGCCGGTTATCCTAGTTGTTCCTGCTCAACCAGCTGCTAGACCGATTCATGAGGTGGTAATCCCACTCACGAACCATGTGATGAATAGTATTCACAATCCTGAACTAGGTGGTGGATTTGAATTGTAGCATAATATGGTTCAATTGCTGAATTCAGTAGGGCAATTCCATGGACTTTCACATGAAGATCCATAGCAACACATACAAACCTTCCTGGAAGTAAGCAATACTTATATTCCTGAAGGGGTGAGTTTTGATTAGGTTAGATTGACACTTTTTCCTTTTTCCCTAATAGGGGAAGCAAAAATGTGGTTACATACTGAACCACCACTCTCTATCACTTTATAGGAAGATCTATCTCAGAAGTTCCTCATTCAATTCTTTCCATCCGGGAAGACTGCATGCTTGAGGAGCGAGATCTTAAGTTTCAGAAAAGAAAAAAAGAGAGAATCTCTATCAAGATTGTGAGAAATTTAATGGTATGCTCAAAAAATTCCCTCACCATCATCAGTCCAACGATGTTCTTGTTCATACTTTCATTGAGGGATTGGCGCCACAAAGGAAAATTCACTTGGATTCAACAGCAGGTAGACAGGTTCTTTGATCAGATTTCACAAGGGAATCCTGATTGACTTGCTGATTGGAGGAGTGCTCCTAGGAAGGTTGCAAGGGTATTGGAGGCAGACCAGCTTACTGTATTATAAGCATAGATCACAGCAATGCAAAATCATATGATTACTCAACTTAATAACATCAAGTTGGGTGTTACACAAACAGCAACTACAGCTAATGCAGTCTAAACAGTTAATTCTTAGTGTGAGATTTGTAGAAGTGGTGAGCATGTGGAATATGCTTGTACGACTAATCCAGATTCTATCAACTCTGTAGGGAATGCAATTTGTCAATGACAGCATGATTTCGGTAACACGTATAATCCTAACTAGAAAAACCATCCAAATTTCTCATGGGATGTAAATTAGGTGTAGAATGCAAATCAATATAAGAGGCCAGTGCAATCAAATCAATAGCCAGCTCAAAATATTATGCAACTGCTCTAGCTAGCAATATGAAGGAGTTAATGAAGCAGTTTATGGATCAACAAGCACAGTTTGCAGTAGAAATAAAGACTCAACAAGCACAGTTTGAAGCAGACTTAAAGGGTCAATAATTGCTTACTAGAAATATGGAGTTACAACTTGGTCAAATTATAGGAGCACAGAACACAAGACCTCAAGTAGTATTGCCTAGTGATATAGAGGTAAATTTGATGAAGGTGAATGCGGTTACAACAAGGAGTGGGCTGCAAACCAAGGAGCCGGAGTAAGTATAGGATAGTCCCACATCCATTGATGATGGTTCTAGAGATAATGCAGAGAAAGAAGTGAAGGAAAAAACTGCAAGTGATGAAATTCACATGGAAAAGAAAACTCTACCTTTACCCTTTTCTCAAAGGGCAAGGAAGCATCAAGAGGAGGCAAGTTACAAAAAGTTCTTAGATCTTCTAAAGAAGGTTCATGTAAATCTGCCTCTTGGTGAAATTCTGCAGAGTGTTCAAAAATATGTGAAATACCTAAAGAATATAGTTGTAAATAAGAATCGGTTGGCCGAATATTCTATAATCGCACTTACTGAGGAGTGCACATCCAAGATTAAAAATAAATTAACCACAAAACTAAAGGATCATGGTAATTTCACTTTGCATATTACCATTAGATAGAACATTAGTGCTCGTGGATTGTGTGATTTGGGGGCTAGCATTAATCTTATACCCACATCTTGGTACCGAAATATGGGTTTTGGGAGTCCTAAACCTACTACTATTGTTTTGCAGTTGGTAGACAGGTCCCTTGCTAGGCCTGATGGTATTATTTAAGATATCTTGGTGTAAGTGGGATCTTTAATCTTTCCGGTGCATTTTGTATATCTTGACTTTGAAGCTGATCCTGTGTTCCATTTATTTAGGGACAACCTTTCTTAGTAATGAGACAATCATTTATTGATGTAGCAGCAAGGAAAATGACAATGAGAGCACATGATAAAGTGGAGGTTTTTGATGTGTATAAGGCGCTAAAATTTCCAGCATATATGAGGAGTTTCTGCTATATCTGTTGTAGATCTTGAGTCTGGTCAGAGGTTGTTATTGTCAGATAATCTATTAGAGTGGGCTTTGATGGGTCATGATATTTATGAAGATGTAGAAGCGTTGGAATTGGTCCAAGTCATGAATTTGGCGGTGATTGAAATAAGAAAATTGCCTTTTGAGCCATTGAATAGTCCAATTGGTTCATCTCCCAAAGCTTCAACTGATGAAGCTCCAAAATTAGAGCTTAAGGTTCTTTATCCTCACTTGAAATATGTTTACCTTGGTGAAAATGATACCTTGCCCGTTATTTTGTCTACAGGATTATCTAATATGCAAGTATAAAAAGCAATGACAGTGTTGAAAAGTAGGAAGAAGGCGATCGGGCGGCAAATGTCTGACATTAAAGGAATAAATCCATCTTTTTGCATACAGAAAATACATATGGAGGAAGGTTTCAAGCCAAGAGTGCAGCAGCAATGCAGGTTCAATCCAGTGATGAAAGACGTGGTGTGGAAAGAGGTCATTAATTGGCTCGATATTGAGATTGTTTATCCTATTTCAAACAGCAAGTGGGTGAGCCTAATACATTGTTTCCCAAAGAAAGGTGGGATGATAGTGGTTACTAATGAAGCAAATGAGCTAATCCCCACCGTATGGTGACTGGATGGAGAATCTGTATCGGCTATTAGATGTTTAACGAACCTACAATAAAGGACCACTACCCCATTCCATTCATTGATTAGATGTTGGATAGGTTGGCAGGGAAATAGTACTATTGTTTTATTTATGGTTACTTAGGTTCTAATCAAATCACCATTGTTCCCAAGGATCAAGAGAAGATGACTTTTACTTTCCCATATGGTACTTATGCTTTCAGACGTATGCCTTTTGGCCTTTGCAATGTGCCTGCGAAGTTTTTGATATGTATGATGACAATTTTCTATGATATGGTGGAAGAATTTGTCGAGGTATTCATGTATGATTTCTCTATTTACGGTGATAATTTTGATAAATGCTTGCAGAATTTAGATAGAGTCCTAGCTCGATGTGAAGAGACAAATTTAGTGTTGAACTGGGAGAAGTTCCACTTTTTGGTAAAGGAAGGAGTAGTCCTTGGACATAAAGTATCATGTAGATGACTTGAATTTGATCGGGCCAAAATTGAAGTGATTGAAAAGTTGCCACATCTAGTCATAGTGAAGGGAGTGCAAAGCTTCTTGGGGTATGCAGGTTTCTCCAGGCGTTTTATTCAAGGTTTCTCAAAGGTTCCAAGCCCGATGTGCAAACTATTAGAAAAAGAGGCTAAGTTCGATTTTGGGGCAGAATGTCAAGAAGCATTTGAGAAGCTAAAAAAGAAGCTGATTGAAGCTCCTATTTTGATCTCTCCAGATTAGGAGTTTCCATTTGAATTGATGTACGATGCTAGTGACATGGAAGCAGGAGCTGTTTTGGGGCAAAAAAAGACAAGGTATTTAGCTCTATTTACTATGCTAGTAAAGTCTTGAACGATGCCCAAATAAATTATATAGTCACTAAAAAGGACATGCTAGCAGTGATTTATGTGTTTGATAAATTTAGAGCTTATTTGGTGGGCACAAAGGTTATTGATCACACTGACCATGTGGCCATCAAATAGCTCTACAATAAAAAGGATGTAAAGCTTGAACTGATTCGGTGGATTTTTCCATTGTAAGAGCTTTATTTAGAGGTTCGTGATCGTAAAGGAGAAGAAAATTAAGTGGCAAACCATTTGTCAAGGTTAGAAACTCATAATCATGTTGTTGATGACTCTCTCTACATTCGAGAAGAATTCCTAGATAAATTTTTTTTGTCTATTAAGGTGTGTGAAGTTCCTTGGTTTGCGGATATTATAAATTTGTTGGCAAGTAGCTTTTACCCTCATAAAATTACAATTCAATAGAAGAAGAAACTGTTGCATGATTCACTTGCTTATATATGGGATGAGCCTTACCTTTTCAAGAAGAGGACGAATGGAATTATACGAAGATGTGTTTCGGAAGCCAGATTCACACAAGTGTTGCAGAAGTGTCATTCATTTCCATATAGTGGACATCATGGAGTTGAGAGAACATCATGAAAAGTGTTACAATCCAGTTTTTTTTACCTACATTGTTTTGAGATGCAGTAGCTTTTGTAAAGAGTTGTGATCAATTCCAAAGGTTGAGAATGATTTCAAGGTGTCATGAGATACCCCTAAACAACATCCTAGAAGTGGAAGTATTCGATGTTTGGGGAATTGATTTTATGGGACCATTCCTACCATCAAATGGTAATTTATATATCATAGTGGCGGTTTATTATGTATCTAAATGGGTGGAAGGTGCATCTTATCCTACTAATGATGTAAAAGTAGGGCTAAAATTCGTGAAGAAGCAAATATTTTCCCAGTGGCACTCTAAGAGCTATAATCAGTGACGGAGGTATGTACTTTATTAACACTTGATTTAAGAATCTTTTAGCTAAATATGGTGTTAGGCATAAGGTGCCCACTGCAGATCATCCACAAACGATAGGACACGTTGATGTCTCCAACCGGGAGATAAAACAAATACCTTAGAAAATGGTTAATGGGCAGCGAAAGGATTGGGCGGAGATGTTATATGACGCATTGTGGTAATACCAAACTACTTATAAGACGTCCATTGGTACTTCCTCATATCACTTGGTTTACGGTAAAGCTTTCCATTTTCTTGTTGATCTTGTGCATCAAGCTTATTGGGCGGTTAAAAAGTTAAATCTTGAGATGAAGGATACTCGAGAAAAGATATTATTGTAGCTCATTGAATTAGATAAATATCGCATCAATGCTTATGAGAACATAAATCTTTACAAGGAGAAAACCAAGAGATGGAACGATAGACAGATTCAAGATAGATTTTTTGAACCCGGACAACTGGTTTTACTATTTAGTTCAAGATTAAAGTTGTTTTCGAGAAAATTAAGGTCTAAGTGGTCTGGACCTTTCAAAGTAGTACAAATGGTACATCATGGAGTGGTTGAATTATGCAACAAAGAGAAGACTGAAAATTTTCTAGTGAATGGACAACATGTGAAACATTATTGGGCCGATCATGGAGACAAGCACAACGTGTCCATCTTTTTTCCCTAATAAGGGAAACAAAAATATGGTTATATGATAAACAACCAGTCTCCTTCACTTCATAGGAATATCTAGCTTGGAAGTTCTTTATTTGATTCTTTCTATCCGGTAAGACTGCACGCTTGAGGAGTGAGATCTTGAATTTTAGATAGAACGAAGAAGAGAATCTCTACCAAGCTTGGGAGAGATTTAAGGGTATGCTCAGAAATTTACCTCACCATCATCAGTCAACGATGTTCTAGTTAATAATTTCATTGAGGGATTGGATTCACACACGGAGATTCTCTTGGATTCAGCAGCAGGTGGACAGGTTCTTGATAAGATGTATGAAGAGTTGTACAAACTGCTAAATCGAATTTCATAAGGGAATCCTCACTGGTTTGCTGATTCAAAGAGTGCTCCTAGGAAGGTTGTAGGGGTATTGGAGGTAGACTTATTTACTGCATTATATGCACAGATCGCAGAATGCAAAATCATAGGATTACTCAGCTTAATAACATCAAGTTGAGGGTTACACAAATAGCAGCTACAACTTATGCAGTACAAACGATGTATTCTTTGTGTTAGGTTTATGAAAGTGTTGAGCATGTAGCAGATGCTTATACGACTAATCTAGATTCTATCAACTATGTAGGGAATGCAATTCGTCAATGAAAGAATAATTTGGTAACACATATAATCCTAACTGGGGAAACCATCCAAATTTCTCATATGGTGGAAATCAGGCACAAAATGCAAATCACTATAAGGGGCCAATGCAATCAAATCAATAGTTGACTTAGAATAATCAGGAAACTGCTCAAGATAGCAATTTGGAGAAGTTAATAAAGCAGTTTATGGCTCAACAAGCACAGTTTGTAACAGAAACTAAGACTCAACAAGCACAGTTTGCAGTAGAATTGAAGAGTCAACAATTGCTTACTAAAAATATGGAATTACAACTTGGACAAATTGTAGGAGAATAGAATATAAGACCATAAGGAGCATTAACTAGCGATACAGAGGCAAATCCAAAGTAGGTGAATGCGGTTACAATAAGGATTGGGTTGTAAACCAAGGAGCCAGTACAAGATCAGGATAGTCCCACAACCACTAATGATGGTTCTAGAGATAATATGGAGAAAGAAGTCAAGGAAAAAGCTGCAAGTGATGATATTCACATGGAAAAGAAAACTCTACCTTTACCCTTTCCTGAAAGGGCAAAGAAGCATCAAGAGGAGGCGAGTTGCAAAAAGTTCTTAGATCTTCTAAAGTAGGTTCATGCAAATCTTCCCCTTGTTGACATTCTGTAGAGTGTTCTAAAATATGTGAAATACCTGAAGGATATAGTTGCAAATAAGAACCGGTTGACCCAATATGCTATAGTCGCACTTATCGAGGAGTGCATATCCAAGATTCAAAACAAATTGACCACGAAACTGAAGGATCCAGGTAATTTCACTTTTCAAAATTATCATTGAATAGATCATTAGTGCTCAAGGAATGTGTGATTTAGAGGCTAGAATTAATCTTATGCCCACATCTTTGTACCGGAAGATGGGTCTTGGGAGTCCAAAACCCACTACTATTGTTTTGCAGTTGGCAGACAGGTCCTTTGCTAGGCCTAATGGTATTATTGAAGATGTCTTGGTGCAAGTAGGATCTTTAATTTTTTTGGTGGATTTTTTAATACCTCACTTTGAAGCTGATCCTGTGTTCCATTTATTTTAGGACAACCTTTCTTAGCAACGGGACAACCATTAATTGATGTAGCAGCAAGGAAAATCACAATGACAGAGCACAATAATGTGGAGGTTTTTGATGTGTATAAGGCGATAAAATTGCCAACTATATATGAGGAGTTATCTACTATATTTGTTGTAGATCTTAAGTCTGATCAAAGGTTATTATTGTCAGATGATCCGTTAGAGCGAGCTTTGATGGGTCATGATCTTTATGGAGATGTGAAAGCATTGGAATTGGTCCAAGTCATTAATTTGGTGGTGATTGAAACAAGGAAATGGCCTTTTGAGCCATTGAATATTCCAATTGGTCCATCACCCAAAGCTTTAATTGATAAAGCTCCAAAATTGGAGCTTAAGGTTCTTCCTACTCACTTGAAATATGTTCACCTTGGTGAAAATGATACCTTGCCTGTTATTTTGTCTGCAGGATTATCTGATATGTAGGTACAGGAAGCAATGATAGTGCGGAAAAGGAGGAAGAAGGCGATCGGGTGGCAAATGTCTGACATTATAGGAATAAATCCAGATTTTTGCATGCACAAAATACATATGGGGGAAGGTTTTAAGCCAAGAATGTAGCAACAATGCATGTTGAATCCACTGATGAAAGATGTGGTGTGGAAAGAGGTCATTAAGTGGCTCGATAATGGGATTGTTTATCCTATTTCATACTGTAAGTGGGTGATCCGAATACATTTTGTCCCAAAGAAAGGTGGGATGACCGTGGTTACTAATGAAGCAAATGAGCTAATCCCCACTCGTATGGTGACTGGATGGAGAATATTTATCGATTATCGGATGTTGAACGAAGCTACAAGGAAGGACCACTACCCCATTCCATTCATTGATCAAATATTGGATAGGTTGGCAGGGCAAGAGTACTATTGTTTTCTTGATGGTTACTCAGGTTATAATCAAATCACCATTGATCCTGAGGTTCAAGGAAAGATGACTTTTACTTGTCCATATAGTACTTATGCTTTCAAACGTATGCCTTTTGGCCTCTGCAATGTACCTGCGATGTTTCTGATATGTATGATGGCAATTTTCTATGATATGGTTGAAGAATTTGTCGATGTATTCATGGATGATTTCTCTATTTACGGTAATTCTTTTGATAAATGCTTGAAGAATTTAGATAGAGTCCTAGCTCGATGTGAAGTGACAAATTTGGTGCTGAACTGGCAGAAGAACCACTTTTTGGTAAAGGAAGGAATAGTCCTTCGACATAAAGTATCATGTATAGGACTTGAAGTAGATCAGGCCAAAATTAAAGTGATTGAAAAGTTCCCACATCCAGTGAAAAGAGTACGAAGCTTCTTGGGACATGCAGGTTTCTACAGGCGTTTTATTCAGGTTTTCTCAAAGATTGCAGGCCCGATGTCCAATCTGTTAGAAAAAAGGCCAAGTTCGATTTTGAGAGAATCGTCAAGAAGTATTTGAGAAGTTTAAAAAAAAGCTGATTGAAGCTCCTATTCTAATCTCTCCAGATTAGGAGTTGCCATTTGAATTAATATGAGATGCTAGTGATGTGGTTGTAGGAGCTGTTATGGGAAAAGAAAAGAAATGGCATTTTCCTCGATTTACTATGCTAGTAAAGTCTTGAACGATGCCTAAATAAATTATACACACTGAAAAGGACATGCTAGCAGTGGTTTATGTGTTTGATAAATTTAGATTATATTTGGTGGGCACAAAGGTTATTATTCACTCTGACATACGGCCATCGAATATCTCTTCAATAAAAGGGATGTAAAGCCTTAACTGATTCGGTGGATTTTGATATTGCAAAAGCTTGATTTAGAGGTTCGTGATCATAAAGGGGGAAAAAATTAAGTGGCAGACCATTTGTCAAGGTTAGAAACTCATGATCATATTGGTGATTTATAACGCTCAAATTACACTCTTGAATGGGTGTAATCGATCATTGTCAATATAAAACTAAAGCTACAAGTAAAATTCAAACAATCGATATAAAAAGATAAAATGGGGGTTTTGGAGATTAGCAAATAATTGTTTTGGTCACTTTAGTGTTTGAAATCAGTCTAAATGGGAAACCAGAGTTATGTTCACCATGGGTTTTGGGAATTGACAGATACTAGGTAATGCTTGGGATTCTTGAAGTAAGTAGAAAGAGCAGAATATCCCTGACGGCGATACTATCTGACTTATCTCTCGACCTCACCAGACAAATTATTATCTAATTCTCTCGAACTTAGATAACTTATCTATTTCCAATAGGATTTTATCTCAGGTAGATCAATCCAGTTATGGCATTGATCACTAAAAAGAAGGTTGGTAGCTTCCGAGTCCCTGTTGATAATTCACGACCTCTAGTCTATTTCTCCGTTAGCAGGAAATAAAACCTAAGGCATAACCTAATGTTTGCAACTAGTACATTTCAGTTAAAACAACATAATTTTAAGACGTCCTACTACTCTTTGAATTCGTTAAATACCTAGTAACCTATCAAACCCTAGTCCATGAATCCCATAACTCCACTAATGGAATTATCCACTCATGATTTGATGAACAAAGTAAAAAGCTGAATTCATGATAATAAGGATAAACTTACGAATGGATGAAAAGCAACAAGTAGTTTCTTCAATTTAATCCCGAAAATAGGAATCCACCAATAGTTGATAAATGTTGAAGAAAATAAAACTCTCCAAAACTAAAAAAAAACTCCTTGAATAAACCCTAAAAGATGCTATTTATACTAAAGCCTAATTAAGGAAATAAAATAGCAAATTCAGTTAATTCTTGGATTAGGTGACGCCCTAGCTGACGCCGCATCAAGAATCTGAAGCCCTATCATAGATGGCGTTAGACTTGCTCCAGTTTCTTCAATTCTCTTCCTTAGGTTGATGATGACTCTGATGCCGCATCAAGGATCTGACGGCGTATCACCAACATCATCAAATTTCTTCTCCAATCGCTGATTTTTTGCTTAAGGCTGACGCCATTCTTGATGCCTTATCACCCACTTGACGCCACATCACAGACGTCTTCAGAACTACTTCTCAGCTCCAATTCCCTGGTTAAGGCTGACGCTGCTTCTGATAGGCTATCTCAAAGCTGACGATATATCACGAATGTCGTCAGCCATGTTTTCTTTTCTTTTGCTCAAATTTTTAACTTTTTTGCTCCATTGTCGTTTATTTTCATTCCTTCAGCCTTTTACTGCAACATCATGAGCAAACATATCAAAACAACAAGAGTTGCTTCAGAATTCACAATTATTTTGAGCTAAAAAGCATTAAATGTGTTAGCTTTTGCTCACACATCAGCACCCTCAACTTAAAACAATTGCTTGTCCTCAAGCAACAAACTAACTAAGAGTATTCAAAGTACAAGTTGGCAGCTAACTATTCATATCAGTTCAGAATACATGCACCATCTCCAAGGTCAATTAAATTAAGAGCAACTGTGTCTATTATTGAAAACACCTATGCAACTCACAAGAATCAAGATATGGCAAGAATTTTAGCAATAACAACCCAGCACATACCCAAATCACACTATCCTAATAAGGCAGTGATTAGCAACATACCTAGTGTGCCCTCACAATAAAGAAATCCGTTTTTTCACTCATGTCAGAATTTACATACATTAACACAGGGATAAACACAAAACTCACTCTCAGAACGAAGTTCAAACATTGCGCATCAAATGCCATAGGCTTGCCCTTATAGTTAGTACCCAAGTCGTCAGACACATCAGTTAGGATCACTATAGGGCTTTTCTTAAGCTTGTAACATAGGCTAGGGGCTGGTATGATATTCATGGATATTTTAGAGTGACTATGCCTCCTTGACACTACACTAAACTCTTGGGGTTTCAACTCTCAATCTTTTTTTCTTCCTCTCTTTTATTGATCACACATGCTCAAGATGGATGCGGTCTTTTCAATTATCACATTATCTTTTTATCATCTTTTACACAACTTTCTCATTTCTTATTCCTTTTTCAGCGCACCCAACTTTTTATCCTTTTCTTTTATTCTTCCTCTCTTCATACTCATTTTGTATCACGCACCCCTATGATAGCCACCCTTAACTTAGGTTGTTTGCCTAAGTCAAGGTGTACAGTGTCCAAGGAGGACCAGGGCTAAAACAGGTTCATTGTGATGTAAATGGAAAGGTGAGAGGTATCGTAGAAAGAAATAGGCTAATTAGACTCAAAACAAGGATCAAGAGATATTATTCACATAGGGAAAATCATTTTGGCTAAAGTGGGCTAAACTAAAAAATGGCCTATGATCCTTTCCTAACTCTTATCCTATGACCATGGCAAGACTAACAGGGCAAGTTCTAGATTCAACACACAACAGGAACTGAGTAAGACCTTACACAAATAAGGCACACAAGTATCTCGCATATCACTACATATCCAGTTCATGCACTTGTTTAACAAAGGTTATTCAGTTTCCAGACTAATCCCACAAAAAGATACACCGTGGTCACAAATGGATGCAATTCACATAGTAATATATCAGACCAATGGAGAGGTGCTCAAAAATCTCAAAAACAAGTTAATTACCTTAGTTGTTTGTATTTCCCCTAGTCAACTATAACACATCACAAAATAAGTGTAATATGCCTAAACATGCCAGCTCTACTAGGAAACAAACTCTGGGGAAAAGAGGCATGGCAACAAAAACCCCAGGAGGACATCAACACCCACAAGTAGCCCCAACACCCTTAACTTAAAATCATACAATGTCCCCAATGTGTCAAACCAAAACAAGAGAGTTAGAAACATACCTGTGGCACCATGGGTGGAAGATCTAATGTCAATCACTTAATACGAATACAAACAACAAAATACCTTGGGTTGTCTCCCAAGAAGTGCCTAATTTAGTGTCGCGGTATGACAACATCCAGTCATCCTTTATCCCTCTACTTTGATGATTTAAATTATCAGCCCATCTTTTGATCTTTACATCCTTTAGCTCTGTTGGGAAAATGTGAGGGCATGATAAGGAATGTTCTATCACGCCACTTCGAAGACTTGAACCGCTTGCCCAATTTTGCATCAAACTTTTGTGTGGGCTCATTGGGCAATGATGAGGATCTTAAAAATCCACTAAATGGATATCAATCTTTAAGCTTCTTAGCCTTCATGAGTGGTGTTGTAGTATACCCTTTTAGAAAGATAAACTCCAAAATGTAAGAATTTTCCTCCTTATTTCCAAAATTCATCATTTTCTTAGGTGGTTTGACTTTCTTCATAATCACTAATTCATAATATTGAGGACTGACTCTCAATTATATAGTAGCATCTCTATTAGTATCTTTACCCTGAAATGGACTAGAGTCTTCACAAGGATTGTTCTTGATTTCTTCTTTCAATTCTAGTACCATTTCTTCATCTTTGGCATCTTCGTTCATGAATGGTTCGGTTGGTTGGGAAATCTCCAATAGAAGATCAACATCAAGCTTATCATCAGTATAGAATTCTTTCTCCTCATCTTCACACTCTTTCATTATGTTAAATGATTCCACAGACAAGATATCATCTAAACATAATATAAAAGAATGCTTTGAATAATTGACCTCAATATCCATCTCCTCATGAATGATCGACTTCATATCTTGATGCATATCACATACGATATCATATGTTTATTTCTGGAGATCTAACATTCATTGAAACATAACTTTAATGTCACTCTTACCAGTGCTTTGTTCTTCCCTTTCTTGACCATAAGACCTATCAAACTCATAAGAAAAACTAGAACTTGGGTTAGCGCAATAGGGGGAGGGGGCATTTGGGCAATCACTCTAATGTCCATCTCGAATGCCACATAAAGAATAATCATACTCTCGGTAGGATGGAGATGGTGCACACATCTCTCTCTGGAGAGCATATATATAATCTTGCCAAAAGTGAGGTCCATCACAATATGGACATGGATCATCAAGATAAGATTTCCAACCACCAAGCTCATGTTCATTCCATGATGCCATAGTAATAAGTAAACTAAAATAAAAATCTACCTAACACAAGGAATAAAAGAAAACTAAAAACAAATATTTACAAGTTTGAATTCAAGCTTGTAGGCTAAAATTCCAAACCAACTCAATACACCAAATTGTTCCCCGGCAACGGCGTCAATTTTTATAATGCTCAAATTACACTCTTGAATGGGTGTAATCGATCATTGTCAATATAAAACCCAACTAGGTTGGGGTCGAATCCCACAAGGAACAATGTGAGTGGCGATTAAACTAGTTTGAAGCTAAAGCTACAAGTAAAATTCAAATAATCGATATAAAAAGATAAAATGGGGGGGGGGGGTTTGGAGATTAGCAAATAAGTTTTTTGGTCACTTTAATTTCAGTGTTTGAAATCAGTCTAAATGGGAAACCAGAGTTATGTTCACCATGGGTTTTGGAAATTGACAGATACTAGGTAATGCTTGGGATTCTTGAAGTAAGTAGAAAGAGCAGAATATCCCTGACGGCGATACTATCTGACTTATCTCTTGACCTCACCAGATAATTTATTATCTAATTCTCTCAAACTTTGATAATTTATCTATTTCCAATAGGATTTTATCTTTGGTAGATCAATCCAGTTACGACATTGATCATTAAACAGAAGGTTGATAGCTTTCGAGTCCCTGTTGATAATTTACGACCTCTAGTCTATTTCTGTGTTAGAAGAAAATAAAACCTAAGGCATAATCTAATGTTTGTAACCAGTAGATTTCAGTTAAAACAATAGAATTTCAAGATGTCCTACTACTCTTTGAATCTGTTAAATACCTAGTAACCTATCAAACCCTAGTCCATGGATCCCATAACTCCGGCTAATGGAATTAGCCGCTCATGATTTGATGAATGAAATACAAAGTTGAATTCATGATAATAAGGATAAACTTATGAACGGATGAAAAGCAACAAGTAGTTTCTTCAATTTAATCCCGAAAATAGGAACCCATCAATAGTTGATAAGTGTTGAAGAAAACAAAACTTTCCAAAACTAAAAAAAAACTCCTTGAATAAACCCTAAAAGATGCTATATATACTAAAGCCTAATTAAGGAAATAAAATAGCAAATTCAATTAATTCTCAGATTAGGTAATACCCAAGCTGACGTCGTGTCAAGAGTTTGACACCTTATCATGGATAGCTCCAGACTTGCTCCAGTTTCTTCAATTCTGTATTTTAGACTGGTGATGACTCTAACGTCGTGTCAAGGATCTGATGGCGTATCACCAATGTCGTCAGATGTCTTCTCCTATCGCTGATTTTTTGCTTAAGGCTAATGCCATTCTTGATGCCTTATCACCCACTTGATTCCACATCACAAACGTCGTCAAAACTTTTTCTCAGCTCCAATTCCATGGTTAAGGCTTACGCTACTTCTGATAGGCTATCACAAGGCTGACGACTTATCACAGATGTCGTCAGCTATGTTTTCTTCTCTTTTGCTCATATTTTCAACTCTTTTGCTCCATTATCGTTTATTTTCATTCCTTTAGCCTTTTACTGCAATATCATGAGAAAACACATCAAAACAACAAGAGTTACTTCAGAATTCACAATTATTTTCAGCTAAAAAGCATTAAATATGTTAGCTTTTGCTCACATATCAGTGATGACTCTCTTTACATTTGATAAGAATTCCCAAATGAAAAATTATTGTACATTAAAGAGTGTGAAGTTCCTTGGTATGCAAATATTTTGAATTTATTGGCAAGTAGCTTTTACACTCCTAAAAGTACAATTCAACAAAGGAAGAAATTGTTGCATGATTCTCATGCTTATATATAGGATGAGCCTTACCTTTTCAAGAAGGGGACGGATGGAATTATACTAAGATGTGTTCCGCAAGCTGAATTCACACAAGTGTTGCAGAAGTGTCATTCATCTCCCTATGGTGGACATCATGAAGGTGAGAGAACATCTCAAAAATATTACAATCCAATTATTTTTCGCCTATATTGTTTTGAGATGTGATAGCTTTTGTAAAGAGTTGTGATCAATGCCAAAGGTTGGGAACGATTTCAAGGCATCATGAGATGCCCCTAAACAATATCCTAGAAGTGGAAGTATTCGATGTTTGGGGAATTGATTTTTTGGGACCATTCCCACCATCAAATAGTAATTTATATATCATAGTTGATTACGTATCCAAATGGGTGGAAGCTGCAGTTTGTCCAACTAATGATGTGAAAGTAATGCTGAAATTCGTGAAGAAGCAATTATTTTCCTGGTTTGGCACTCCAAGAGCTATAATCAGTGACGGAGGTACGCACTTTATTAACACTTGGTTTAAGAATCTTTTAGATAAATATGGTGTTAGGCACAAGGTACCCACTACGTATCATCCATAAATAAGTGGAAAAGTTGAGGTCTCCAACTGGAAGATAAAGTAAATACTGCACAAGATGATTAATGGGCAGCAAAAAGACTGGGCCGTGAAGCTAGATGATGGATTGTGGAAATACCAGATAGATTATAAGATGCCCATTGGTATTTCCCCATATCTCTTGATTTATGGTAAAGTTTTGCATTTACCTGTTGAGCTGGAGCATCAAGCTTATTGGGCGGTTAAAAAGTTAAATCTTGAGATGAAGGCTGCGGGAGAAAAAAGATTGTTGTAACTCATTAAATTAGATAAATATCGCCTCAATACTTGTAAGAATTCAAATCTTTACAAGGATAAAACAAAGAGATGGCACGATAGACAGATTCAAGATCGATTTGTGAACCCAAAAAACTTATTTTACTATTTAATTCGAGTTAAAGTTATTTCTAGGAAAATTATAGTCTAAGTGGTCTGGACCTTTTGAAGTAGTAAAAATGACACCTCATGTAGAGGTTGAATTGATGAATAAAAAGAAGACTTAAAAGTTTCTAGTGAATGGACAATGTGTGAAACATTATTGGGCCGATCATGGAGACAAGCACAATGTGTCCATCATTTTTATTGATGAGTGAGACTGAACTAAGTCATGCCACAACGTAAAATAAGGTACTATGTGGGAGGTAACCCACACTTCTAATGTAATAGGTAGTTTAATTTTTAGTTTTAAAACAAAAAAGAAAAGAAAAATCCAAAAAAATGAGTCATGCCACGATGAAAACTAAGGCATTGAGTGGGAGGCAACCCACTTTTTCTTATAATATTTGTTATTTTTGTATGAGATGCAGGGATTTGCAAAGCGTAAATAAAGATATTACCACATTAGAAGAACGCAATCAGATTTGCAAAATAATGTGTGTAAGTGGGGGTCCTATCAAGTGAGAAAAGAGTTGAAACACTCACTGGAAATATGAATTTCAAGAGTGGCACGTCGCAGAGCTGGTAAAATTGACAATTATTAATTTCCAGTAAGGGTCCTCAATTCTGTCGCATCGCGCTAAGTCCCAAATTAAGAATTGTCAAATTTCCAGTATGATGGCGCGAAACCGCCGCATCATAGTATGGATAAAAATTGGGAAAAATGTTCTGAGTTTCACCAATAGCGCATCGTGGAGAGGGAAAAATTGATAGTTGTCAATTTCCCGTAGGGATTCGCGAATTTGGCGCATCGCGCCGTATAACAAATTGACAATTGTCATTTTTCCAGTGTTGTGATGTGATTGTGCCGTATCGTGGTGGGGTCAAAAATTGGGAAAAGGATAGGAAGTTCAGCAGACCTGGCCCACTCCCCTATATAAACCCTTTCCCACTAAACTCTAATCCTCTTTTCTAACACTAGCGCCGCCCCACTCCCCCTAAACACTAATTCTCTCAACTTTTTTTTAAAAGTCAAGCCTTTCACACATTCACCCAGGTAAGTTTCAATGTTTTTTCTTTATTATTTTATTCTTGGTGTTTTTTTGCTTTAAATTTTGAAATTATGAGCATGAATGGGGGTTGTTTCATATTGATTGTGATCTCACTTGCCTTGGGGCATATTATTTGTGAGAATTTTGTAAATATTTAGTCCCAGGATAGATTTATTATTCGTTCATATGTTCAAGAACTATCTTTGATGAATGTGTACTGGATTAAATTGACATGGGGTGTTATTAACTATGTTGACACAGGATTTTTTATGATTTGGGTCCGTCCTTGTCTTAATGCATAGGGAGGTGGTTTTGTCATGGTGTTTAACGATTTAGGGGATATTGTGACTATTATCTATGTGTTGGGATATTGGTTTGGTTTGTATTTATGAATTTTAAGTGTGGGGTAAGTGCTATTGGTATAAAGGGGATTGCATATTTTGCTCGGGAATCTTAGTATGTGTGGGCAGAGAGAAATTGTTATGCTAAGATTCACAGTTAGTGCATACTAGTGAGTCTCTTGCTAAACTATTTTGGTTTTGTTTTTTGTGATACTTGCTTTACTATTTTGATGAAGTGCATTATTGGATATGGATTATGAGACCAATTACGAGTTACTGACCATGTTTGTACATTATTACCGATAAAATTTGAACAATTGTCTATGTTGATTTCCCAATTGGGACACAAATATACGTAAATGTATTAAATGTGTTAAGCGTATCTACCCTCTATAACTGTTGCAGCTAAGATGTTAACGGCCACTAAATATAATGTGAACCTATATTGGTATGCTCAAAGTATCGAATTGGTAAAGTCTGAGTACCCTCTTCTTTGTTGCACGAATTTTAGCTAGAAATAAATTATGGGTGGTATCAGGTGTTCACCCTTAGTTTAGGCTAACCATCTTGTGTTTCACATTTTTATTTGTTTGTTGTATCTTCTGTATAACATAGGTATCATGGAGACCCAACCAATCAAAGAAAAGTCCAAGGCTGGTACCTCTGCACCAGCCCAAAAAAGAAGTAAGCTATATGAGAGCCAACTTACTCGAGTACCTCGAGCTACCTCGGGCTCCACCACTTCAGTGTAGGCAGGTCCAAAAATTTGGATTTAAGTCTATTATCAAAGTTGCAAAATAGTGGTAATCCAAGTATACGGATGCCTAGTACATTCCTGAGGTGTTCATTGATTGTGCAAGCATACTGAGGGAATGCCCTTCCATAGTGTGATGGATTAAACAGTTGAACATGAATTTTATCTTTCATGAACCTACTGAGTGCAACTTGAACTTAGTTCACGAATTTTATGCCAACTAGGACCCAAGAGACCCTGATCATGAGTTGAAGATTCGTGGGAAGGTAATTCGATCCACTGCTGCAGAAATTAATGAGTTGTTGGGTATACTAGAGACAAACCCAAACTTTCTAAAGCAGATCAAGTTTCTCCCCCTTATGCGCATATCAGATATCTGTTTTATGGTACCCGCTCCTCATTTCGTTGGACTAGACAGCGTGTCACTGGCCTACACTCTTCTTATACTTAAGCTCAGATGAATAAAGAGGCTAAAATATGGAATTACATTATGTATCTTTGCTTAATTCAGGGAAAGCATATGATGGAGGTTACTTGGGATCGAGTATGTTTGATTTATGCACTGATACGTAATGATGCTGATGTTGATGTTGATGTTAATGTGGGGTATGTAATTTTTCTACTATAAAGAAGGATCGTACCAAGGCGGGGCACAGTTTTGGTTTAGAAGGATTGGTGACCCAATTTCTACAAAGTCACATGGTAGATAAGGAGGAGTTGGACTATAAGCCTGAGGTTATTACTCGCCCTGTAGATATCACTACTGCTAGGAGCGCATCTAGGGAAAATGGCCCAGTTTTGACCATGGCTGAGCGACAAACCTAAGCTAATGAGATTTCATCTAGGATGTATGGCCTTCAGATATTGCAGCTGAATATTCGGGGCAGACCAGCCACACCAAAGGAACTTCATGCTGTAGAGCTAGATTACCCACTCGGGCATTATGCTATGACCTTGTTGCGCATTTGCCCGAATTTTGTTGAGTCTGTTGATGATGATATACCGACTGATGAGGAGAAGATATATAGGGACTCAGATATAGAGTCAGATGCAGAGGACCATTCTGATGATGGTGATGATGTGGATAGGACTGCTGATGATATGACTGCCATAGTTTCATTTGAGTGACCAGGAAGTATGCTGCCACCCTACTTTATTCTTATTTTAAAGCACTGGTATAGTGATTTATTTAAGTGTAGGGTGGCAAGTTCGTCTTTTGCTGCTTCATCTTATTTCTTGTTATTATGGCTGACCAATTTTTATTTTCTGTTTTGTTGGTTTTTTCATGTTCTAGCTACTCAAAACACTGGTCTATAATAGTTAAAAACTTTGTTGGATTGCAATTTTCCCTCTTTAGCATTTATCGCATATGACTTTTAGTTTAAAGTGTTTGCGCTCATTATTTTTGCCCTCATTGGCAAATTTGGTTTCAAGTATTTATGTTCGCCCTCTTTGGTAATTTGAAATAAATAGTCATAGTTAGTTACCCTCCCTTATGATAGATGGATTACAACTGTATTAAGGGGAATGGGTCGTAAGAAGTAAAGAATAAATGAGAACCTATTCACAATCTTAAAAGAGTTTGTAGTGTGGGCCATCTTTATAGTAATTTGAACTAAATTGGATTTTAAAACATAAAAGTGTCTTGATTTTGAAAAGGATTTAAGTGTAAAGGTTTTAATCTCGATATGTGAAATCTGATTTGTTGGCTTAATTTTGAATTCAATATAGGACGAGATCTGGAACCTTAAGGATTCGACTTGATTCCTTGCATGCACTATGAGTGTGAGGATTTGCTTGTATTCTACATGAATAAGAATGTCTAGAACTTCCCCGGTATGTTTATAAAGAGAAATAAAAGGTGTTGGGTGTAGGAAGTGATGTAGGCATTTCTTTAACAGTCGTGTTTTTTAGCCTTAATATACCTACCCTTGTGCATAACCCTAGTCAGCTGCATTGAGCCTTTAGCCTATTCTTTGGTATCTGTATATGTAGCCCGATCCTTTAATTGATAAACCTTAATTTGATCCAAATAAGTTCCTAAGCATTTTAGTATAAAATTAAAAGGAGTTAGGATTTTGAAAAATAAGAAGGAAAAGGTGAAATTGAAACCCCAAAGTAGTAGTTATTGATTTATAAAGTTCGTAGTATGGTTGGGAGTTAGTAAAGAATGAATTGCTCTTTAAAATGTTTCTAATTTGAGCCCGAAATGTTATAATGAACCTGTTTTGGCCCTGGTCCATTTTGGATATTGTGCACCTTAATAAAGGCAAGTTGATTAAGTTGAGGGTGGCTATCATAGGGGTGCAAAGCATAAAATGGGTGAGGAAAAGAAAAAATTATTTTCGAGAAAAAGTTGCATACTTCTACCATGATTTGGGTGAATAATCCTGTTGAAAAAAGGGTGAAAATAAAGGAATGGGGAGATAATAGCGGTGTAAATTGGTACAACTGATAGTTCTTGTATTAAAATGTTTAAGTGAGATAGTCGCTATTTCTTAAAAAGTACCTACCCATCCCCAAGCTTTCATTACAACTCGAAAAGACCTAGTTGATCCTTCACCCCAACATCTAACTATTAGTTGAGTAATACACTAAGGGCAAGCTTATGGGTCATTACCTAGAATGTATGAATTCTTTGTTGAGAGAAAGAAAATTGATGGTGATATTCCTCTTATTTTTGCATTGATATTATTGTGGGTTAAGTAGGGGAAGTCTTCTTTGTACGAGGATACATGCGGATAAAACTAAGGTTACTTGTTGTGTTCCTGGATTAAGTACTTTAATTGTGTTTTCCGACACATTGGAAATTTATTGTTGAGATAGAAAAATTTGAAATAACGTGTCCCATGTGCTAAAAATTTTTATGGTATGTTTGTGTAAGAATACAATATTACAAAGCGTAAGTGCCCAATGCAACATAACTTTGAGATTGTGGTGTTAAAAAAAAGTGATTTGCTTTTGAATTAAGTTGTTCAAGGACGAACAAGGTTTTAAGTGTAGGGTGGTGATCCTGGGCATGTTTATATGTTCAAAGCACCAATATGCACCCAGATTTGAACTTGTTTCGAGAACTTTGATGTAAACTTTTGAGTATATTTAAGCTTTAATTCTATTTCGTGCCTAATGGATATGATTAGTGCTTTCAGGCTAAATTCTTGATGAATTGGACACAATTGGATACTGTGATGATATGGAATGATTGAAGGAATAAAAAGCATTGAAATATAACTCAAAAAGGCAAGCTGGAAGTTAGAAATTCACATTTGCAGAGTCTCTGCGTCGCGCCAACCAATAAAATGGCATTGATCTAATTCCAGTGGAGGAGCTCGATTATGGCGCATCGCGGAGTGGCTCATATTCCTATTTGGAAAAATCCAGTAGTGGTCCATGATTATGCCCCATCATAGTGAAGAAGGAAATCACAATTGTCACTTTCTAGTGGGGATTCACGATTTCAGCGCATCACTGTGTAGGCCTAATTGCCAATTTGTGCGACCTGGAAGTTTAGCACATCGCGGAGAAAGGATATTTCACAATTGTCTAAATCCAGTGGGTCACCGCAATAGTGACGCATCGCAGTAAGGGTGTATTTCACAGTTTCACTAAATAGTTAAAATCTGTGATTACCTAGATATTGACAGTAAATGGCATCGTATGCATGGCACGACGCGTTGTCTGGCCAAATCGAGAAGATTCTTAGTATTTTGTCCTAGCTATAAAAGAAAAAATCTAGGATTATTTGGGGGAGTTTTTGCAAGCATATCAATAGCGGAAAAGCACAAAGTTCCCTTTTTTAGGGTTCTTAGACATTCTTTTCAACTTCTTTGTTTCAAAATTTATTCTTGGTTTAATTAATTTCTTATTTTGGATGTTGAATTCAAACATGAGTGGCTAAAGACCCTTGTTCTGGGATTTAGGCCAAGAAAATAATTACGCTTTGATATTCTTTATAGTAGTTTCATTTTGGATTATCATCTGGGTTGTTCTTAATTTCTTGAGCTGGCTATTTTGATGAGTGGCCACCAATAGAATAAATTTATAACTCTATGTGAAATTAAGAGGAGAATCGTAGGATAGAACGAAGAAATTAAAGAGCAAGGTTCTTATCCTTCTATGAAATAAGTGGTTTGAATTAGCATCTAGGATAGGGATATACCTAGAATCCTTGTTTGGTTCAATTGCAAGAAGATAACTTTATAAATCTTAAAGAATGGTTGTATATTTATGGGAGTTGTAGATGTAATATTCAATAGGTAGAAGATTTGAGGTTGGGAGACAAAAATCATGGCAAAAACGTTGCGAATCAACAACCTGATAACCAACTAGAATGCTATAAGAAGAGAGATTTGTATGATTGTTCGAAAAGCCTCAACCCTAGAATTCTCATCATTACTGTTTACAACCGTTAATTGCTTTTCTCTAGTCATAAACTTTTATTTCTTATTTATTACTTTACATTCTTATTCTTAAATTCATAATCATCTTGATAAATCACAACACTTAATACCTCATTGTCTAAAACTAAAAGTTGCATAAATTTCTAGTTGCTTAGTCCTCGTGGGAATGATATCTAACTTTCTAAGTCACTGTATTACTTGTACAATCGTATGCACTTACGTGTGCACTTGAGTCGCAACATGGGGTTTTCCTAAAACTACATGGGGATAAAGAAATTATTTCAATAACATTTAAACATTGTAAGATCATGAATTTGTGAATGGTTTTGGAATTTATGTTTACAGTTTTGCAATATGAATTCCTTAATGATATTATTTTTTTGGTCTTGAGGCATTTCCCCTAAATTTGGTTTGTATTGTATACAAGTATGTATGTAATTGAATTTGAAGATTTAACTGAGAGCATGAACATATAGAATCCCTCTCTTGCTAGGGATCCCCGTTGTTTTCATACGATATGGATTATTTCAAATGCATTTTTTTGAGAAGCATAATACAAATGTCTTGATTTTTGCTTATGAATTGATTATGGTTTTGGATTAAAGAGAGGGGGTTTTACCTTTTAATAATGTTGAAGATATATAACGAAAAAGTTGCATGTTTTTTCACAAACTTCCTGACCACCACATGTTTTTTGAAATGTTGAAAAGAGTGATCTTGGCATAATTTGACAAATGTTTTGAAGTATCAATCTTCTTGAATTGTTTGAAGTATGGTGGTCCAAACTTATGTTTTCCAAAAAGAAAAATGTAATATGATATGGAATGTCTTAGATATGACTTGTAAGTAGGCTATGGTAAAACTCAGAATAAAATACAGATTTTATTTCTGATTTTAGATTTTGAATTCAGAAAGGTTTATGTTTAGAACAAGATAAAAATAGGTACTAAGAGAGTTAGATGGTTACCCAATGTAGGCATGGGTCATACGATTCACTACCCAAAATCGTGTTTTGCGAATACAGGTATACTATATTCCCAAAATGTGATTATACGCTGGCCTAGTGCCCTGTGGCGTATTAGAATTAGAATTAGAAACTCCAGCCTTTGTGGAAAACTTGGCTAGGGGGATTGGCCGTTGAGTTAAGGGCGGATCCCATATACCCCATGGGATACTTTCAGAAATATAGGGTGTACCACCTAGCTCAAAAGTAATACAAAGAATAGAACTGCATTGACAACAATGTTTTAAGATTATTAAAGATTGCCCATGTATTTTTAAACTATATCATGCATAATGTTTCATGATTTTCTCTCATCTATTTTATATATATAAATACATTATTTGGGACTACTCTGTGTTCCAGTACATCTGTATTAACCCCCTATATTTCAGGATTCTGAGACACTATTATGGGGTCCCGTTAAGCAGTAAATTGACTTGTCAGAAGTTTGCAGCTAGTGAGCCTCCCTTACTTTAGAAGGCCTGGTTATGAAACTTGTTATTGTCATTTTATTTTGATTCCTAGTTCGAGTGAGTTCTTTGTCCCAAATTTTAGATAAATGTCATTTTCAGTTGTTAGAGATTTAGTAGACTGATGTTAGACTTTGTAAGAGGTTTATAGATTCCATTATAGATTATTCAATTGAATTATGATACTGACCATGATTTTGTATTGTCTTATATTTACATATTTTCCTTCATATTATATAAATGTTGTGCATGATTACAAGATTTAGAATAGTGCCAGAGCCTACATAGTTTGGAATGCTCGTTACGGCTAGGGCCTTGTCTCGGGTAGTGAAAAACTTGGTATCAAAGCATGATTCATGGTCCCAGGATATCTACAAAATCACGTCTAGTAGAGTCTTACTTATGGGTGTGTTGCGTACCACATTTATAAGCATGAGGCTACCAGACATTTAGGAGTTGTTTCTTATTCTTTCATACTCTAGATTGTGCTATAGCTTCATCAATAAGAATGTTATCCAAATTCCTTCCTTACACTAATTTCATGGGCCATTTCTCACTATCGAGGCGATACAAGTCTAAGAGTCTTGCTCCCTTAATGATGTGGTTCTCTCTGATTGAGTTATCCATAAAGTTATGAGATAGCCTGAGGACTTGAAAGGAGTCCATTAGTGCTCTAAGGTGTATTGATTTGGATGTATACTTTTATTTTGATGAAATTTTGCTTTTCAGCCTGAGGTATAATATCTATTCAGTCCCCTTTCAAAATTCATACTGAAGATATCTTGCATAAGGGTAATGTGTAGCAGAATGTTGGAACTGTATTTTCACCCGAGTAGTAGTATATATTAAAGTGTCATGACCTATTGGTAGTGAGATAGTCTAAAAGTTGGTGACATGAATTCACAAGGTTAGCAGTTAGAGTGAAGTGACATTTGTAGTGATAGACTAATATGGTAGCAATATATGTAAATTTTATGGTAGTATGTGAAGGAAGTGTTTGGCTATGATTATTATTTATTTCAAATAGTAAAGGACCTCAGAATGGATAATTATGGTGGTTGTAGAAATTATTCATAGGCTGTGAATGGAAAGGGGTTGATCTGTCAATAAGTTATGGGTAGAAATTCATTTTTGTACATGGAATCTTGAAGGTAGTAGTGATGTATGCTTGTGTAAGTAAGTATGATGTGATAAATTAGAATATGTTGATATGATTGAAATGGGTTATATTATAAGATTAAGATTGACTAATCCTATTGTATAACTTTACCCATTTGATGGTCTTTTTCTTTAAGTAGTAGTAAACTAGTACTTCATGTGAGAAGGTATGTAGTGGATTTTGAATTGTAATAGCGATGTTATGAAGGGGTTGTGAATGTAGGTAGCAGTTAAGTGAAATAATATATTTGGGTTGATTTCCCCATTTGATGGACTAGTATGATATGTGGCATACTTTACCGGTGGTATATCATTGATAATAGACAATAGGCTTGAACGTTAGATATGAAGTGTGGTGATAAAAATAAGTAGCTTAAGACTAATGATATATATCTAATGGGAATGAACTTGTAAGCTTAATGTGAGGTGTGTAATAGCCTAGGTTGGAGACTTGTGGAATAATGAGTGGGAAGTTGCGATATATATGCGTACATGAGAACAATAGTAAAATGATGAGTTCTGGTTGAATCATTAAGTGGATAAAAATGTGACTATATAGGAATAAGTTGAACCTCAAGGTAGCATGCTACTAGATAACGCATGATGCGTGTGAATGTCACGAGTACCTAGAAGTTATTCTCGAACCTTGTGATATGGAAAAGTCTGGGGAGTTGTTGTATAGCATTATTTAAAGTTGAATTAAGTAAATGTAGGTAGGCAATATGCACATTTAGTATTGTTTTACAAATTTTAATAAGTTGTAGGTTATGTGATTAGAGGTGTAATGATAGTATTCTAAGAAATTAAAGATGGAATGTTAAGTGTTTAGAAGCGTGGGTGTCTATGCCCATGAAAATATTAGTCGTAAGTTGATGACTTTGGGATTTAGAAGAAATCACGATTAGTGCCCCTAAAGGGGTATGACCTAGAAATGATTTAGTGTCTTTGTATTAAAGATTAATGAGAGGAGTTATGTTCATGTATATATCGATACCCCCTTTTGTTATAAGGAGACTGAATGCGTGCGCTCATGAGAGTGGGAGTTGTAGAGTAATGGCTATAGAGGATAGCAAAAGTTAAAAGTAGCATTTGTAGAAAAGCAAGGCCTTCAGGGTATAGTTCTTTAGGGAGAGTTTAGAGTTTAAGGATGTGGTGATATCTCTTTTATGTTGAGAGTTGTGGCTATAGATTTGATAAGGGGATATTTCTGTAAGTCTAGGATTGTGACTTTGATATAAGGGGGATATGGGGAATTAAGTTAGTTCCCGAATTGTTGTCAATGCGGTAAGTTGCGGGGAGGAGTTTTGATAAATCTATTCCTATTCAAGCATACTCCTCATACTTCCATTTTGGAGATTATTCTGCTAGTGTCCTACGTCATGTGTTCAAGTTATGCCTATGCCTATAATTTTAGTTCTATGGACTTATATGTATCATCCGACCTCAAAACTAGAAGCAATTATGTCTTTCAGTAATTCAATCTTTAATGTATTCAATCCATATGTTATGTTGTTTGTGATCCATAAAAATTTTTCTCTCAGCATGCTTGGTCCTAAGGAAATATGTTTCTATATGTCACTGATTCGTTCTATGTTGGGTTTAGCCAAAGTGATAAAGTTTATGCAAAAATCATGGCATATCTCAGTTTCGTAAATAAGAAGCAATCGCTTCAAGCGAAAATCTTTGTCTTAGTTGTAATGTAACACGCCGTAACATTGTCAACTCAATACCACTCTTAGTTGTATGTATGGAGAGCTGACAACCTGAAAACTCTTCTAATTGTTAAAAAAACTTAGATATATTTATGATCTCTTAACTTCCATGATTTCAAATTGATCTTCCTGAGCTCGAAACGTAGATTTTTGAGTTGATTCATGATCGGGGGTGTAAAGGGGGTGCCTCAGGAAAGTTTTGGATTTTTTAGACAATGTTAGAGATGTGTTTGGATGTTGGAAATATTGGCCCAATGCGAAGTTGACACACCGCATCGATGATTGCATCGATGAAGTAGTGACTCGACACGATATCAATGCATCGCGTCGGTTGGCGTATCGAATGCCTAGTTCGTCTTACTGACTTTAGGGTCTAGGTGGGTAATTCAGTTTCTTTCCCTTATTTTATCTTGATATGTGCACCAATGTTTTCTCATTGTGCTCTATCCTAAGAATTCATGCTATATTGTGTTTCTTTCAAATGACTCTCAACTTATGATCCATACACTTGATATATGGAGCACTTCGTGTCTATTTTATCGTATCTTCATTTCATATCCCTCCTTGAGTTGTGCAACAAGTATAAGTTATGGTCTAATATCATTACTTTCATTTATGACCTTTATGCTTGGGTCCCTTAATGACCCTCCATATGATAGTATGATGGTGATTGTGGAAGCGTAGTGATGTGTTAGGTAGAGGAGTAGATGTCTTAAAGGTGAAAATTTGATGTGAATTCTTGAGCTAAGGTTATAGGTGAAAGGGAAAATAAGGAGATGAACTTTGTTGTGTGAAATAGCTAAGAAGGAGGGATATGGCAAAAATATTTGTGAGAGTGATTGAAATTGTTGTTCTTAGTTCGAGATCCATGTTTTCGGTGTGGTAATGATTAGGCTTGAATGTTGTGGTTGCTGAAAACACAAACCTGTGTGCTATGTTATTAGTACTTTCTAAACTAAATCTCGAGTGTGTTTGATGGTAGTGATAAGATGAAGAAGTTTTCTTAAAGGGATGTAAAGTATAGGTCCCCGTAGCTCAAGTTAGAACGTTTAACTCTAAGTTAGGCTTCAAGATAGCAGTACTAAGTAGAGATACTCAAACTTTTGTTATTAGATGTGTGATAGGAGAATTGTAAGATGGAAAGGACGAAATATGTTATTTAATGATGGGGCAAAGATGAGTGGTGCCTTTAAGCTAAGTCTATTTGTTGTATCATAAGAAGTGGAGAATGTTTCTATCCCGATTTTCCACGAAATATTAGTTCATGATTAGTACCAATATAAATTTGGTCTATGATCATCAAATAAACCCCTCCCTTATGTTGTAATGATTAGGACTCATGGAACCCATGTGCAAAATCATCCCTATGTAAAGACTCATTATCCCATGTTTCATGCTTACATATTTCACACGAGGCTATCACGAAACTCGTTTGATGCTTTTGTATGTTTTGTTGAGAAAAATTATTCAATGCAAGATTACATTCTTTATTCTACACTTTTAGATCCTCAAAAATCCCTACCTATGATTCGGGGACAAATGATCCTAATGGGGAGATAATGAAACGCCCCACATTTTCTATCTAGAAATTGAATTGTCGTCCCTATGTGTGTAAGCTCTAATTCCATGGTTTATATTTAGATTCATGTGTCATGATCTTTAGCCTAGTATATGAAGTGATCGGGGATGAAAAATGTTCATAGAAATGGCCTAGAGCAAAGTTAAACTAAGAACCTCTCATTCATCAAAAATTGGAAATTCAATTCTACAAGGGTCTACTTTGAACGTGTATAACTTTTGATACACATAGAATTTTGCAGATAAATACCCAATAAATTGTAGATAATTGAATTATCTTTCCAACGATACCAATTTCTCCAAAATCTGATAACTGAGGAAAAGTTATGGCATTTTTCGTATGAGGCAGTAAGCCAACGCGATCTTGATGCATCGCGTCGACTGCGCCCCGACACAAAACTTGATACGTTATTTCTATTTCCAATGGGTCTAGGGGCATTTTGGTCATATCCCCTCACCCAAAATCCATCTGTAACATACGATTTCAGCCTTAAGAAGCATAAATTGCCCCTTTTATTCAATCTTTCTCTCAAAAACATCAAGAATAAGATTTAAGTTTCCTTTCCTTCCATAGATCAAGAATTCACCCTCCTAAGTGAAGATCTTCAGGGAAAGAGTCAAGATCCGGGTTCTATATTTCAAACTAAATAATCTAAGGTACATGGGGTTTTCTTAAAACTACATTGGCATGAGAAAATTATTTCAATAACATTTAAACATTGTAAGATCATGAATTTGTGAAGGGTTGTGGAATTTATGTTAACAATTTTGCAATATGAATTCTTTAATGATATTATTGTTTTGGTCTTGAGGCCTTTCCCCTAAATTTGGTTTGTATTGTATACAAGTATGTATGTAATTGAATTTGAAGATTTAATTGAGTTCATGAACATATAGAATCCCTCTCTTGCTATGGATCCCCATTTTTTCATACGATATGGATTATTTCAAATGCATTTTTTTGAGAAACATAATACAAATGTCTTGATTTTTGCTTATGACTTGATTATGGTTTTGGATTGAAGAGAGGGGCTTTTTACCTGTTAATAATGTTGAAGATATATAACGAAAGAGTTGCATAGTTTGTCACAATTTTCATGACCACCACATGTTTGTTGAAATGATGAAAAGAGTGATCTTTGCATAATTTGACAAATGTTTTGAAGTATCAATCTTCTTGAATTGTTTGAAGTATGGTGGTCCAAACTTATGTTTTCAAAAGAGAAGACTGTAATATGATATGGAATGTCTTAGATACGACTTGCAAGTCTTGGTATGAAGATACCAAATCAGATAAGGCCATGGTAAAACTCATAACAGAATACAGATTTTATTTTAGATTTTAGATTTTGAATCCAAAAAGGTGCATGCTTAGAATAGGATAAAAATAGGTACTAAGAGAGTTAGGTGGTTACCCGAAGTAGGCATGGGTCATACGATTCACTGCCTAAAATTGAGTTTTGCCGATATAGGTATACTATGTTCCCAAAATGGGATTATACACTGGCCTAGTGGCCTGTGGCGTATCAGAATCAAATCAGAAACTTCAACCCTTACGACAAACTTAGGTAGGGGCTTGGCTACCGAATTAAGGGCGGATCATATATAGCCCGTGGGATACTATCAGAAATATAGGGTGTACTACCTAGCTCAGAAGTAATACAAAGAATAGAACTGCATTGACAAGAATGTTTTAAGATTATTAGAGATTGCCCATGTATTTTTAAACTATATCATGCATGATGTTTCATGATTTGCTCTCATCTATTTTATATATATATATAAAGACATTATTTTGGACTGCTTTGTGTACCAATACATATGTATTGACCCCCTATATTTTAGGATTCTGAGACACATTCTTGGGGTCTCGTTAAGCAGTAGATTGATTTGTTAGAAGTTTGGAGCTAGTGAGAATCCCTTACTTTGGAAGGCCTGGTTATGAAACTTGTTATTGTCATTTTATTTTTATTCTTGGTCTGACTCGGGGCCTTGTCCCAGATTTTAAATAAATGTTATTTTCAGTTGTTAGAGATTTCACAGACTGATGTTAGACTTTGTGAAAGGTTTATGGATTTCATTCTAGATTGTTCAATTGAATTATAATATTGACCATGATTCTATATTGTCTTATATTTCAGCATTTTCCTTCATATTATTTGAATATTATGCATGATTACCAGATTTAGAAGAGCGTCGGGCCAACATGATTTGGGATGCTCGTTACGGCTAGGGCCTCGGCTCGGGTCATGACAGTTCTAATCCTTTAGTGACCTCTCCTTGTGAATTGATAGTGGCGATGAGGAATTATTTAGAGAGGAGATATTAAATGTCTCATGTTAGAAAAAGATTGTTGCGTGCTTGTTGTATCTCAAGTGTGAAAGATGATTGAGCCAAATCTTTTTGATGTACGTCATGGGTAGTTAAAATTTTGTGTGTGTTTTCTTAGGGTTGGTGCATGGAAGTCGTTATTTATAGAGGTTTTGAGAATATGAGAAAGATAATTTTATAGGTCTTTTCTTAGAAGTTCGTATGTGGCTATAATGATAGGCTTGAATGTCATCTTAGTATGTAAGTGGATGGGTGAATTGTGCGTTAGTGAATTCCAAGTAAGAGGATTGAATTTAGTTATTGAAGGGGTAAGCAGAGTTATTCTTGTGATATGAAGTTGTGAAAATGCATAGGGTATTGAATTCATGGTTCAGACTAGTGTTATGGTGTTATGTGTAGTTCTGAGTAGACTTTAACATAGTGAGAGAATTTAGTTCAGCTTAGACTTTAGTAGATAGGGTTATCAGTGCTCATGTGAAGGTCATAAGTAGCCTCAAGTGAAGTGCAGTATTGATGGAGAATGTATAGTTGAAGGAGTTTTTGAGAAGTATGTCTAATATTGAAAGTGGTAGTTGTATTGCCTAAGGCCAAGTAATTCTACCCCATCTTTTGTTTCGTAGGCCTAAGTTCCATGTTACAGAGTTATAGCTACAATAAGATTCCATGCTCAGATATCTTATTCAGATCATTCCTAAGAATTCTTTCCTCCCTAATGTTATTAGAACTATTTGCAAAGAGTGTTGAAGAAATACTCTCTTTGATTATAAGCTTTCAGTATAATTCCTTCTGTACAGCCAACAATTCAGTTTAGTAATTAGACAAATAAGCTCCTATTATTTTCCATCTTTCCATCTAGTCTTACTATTCGAAGTTTCATGAATATGGCTATTCCATGAGGTAATTGCTCATATCTAAGAAAATTATGAATTCAACTCAATTCATGCATTATACATCATGTTTCAGATTCTGCTATTTATTCATGACTCGGTTCATAAGTGTTCGAATCATCACCTCAGTTTTCCAAGTATTCCAGCTCAGACAGTGTAATACCCCCTATACAATCTTAAACTTGTTGTCTCATGGTTCGTGCTTGGATAAGTCATCACTTTGTAGTTCTATATGTCTGATTGTATCATGAACACCTCAAGCGATCTCTAAACTCTCAGCATAAATCAGCTTCTTATAGTAAGTAAAATCAAGTCAGCTCAGAAATCTATTTCATGATGAAAGTTTTAATATTTCAGCTCAGTTATATCCTTTCTTAGCAGACATATCATGTATAAATTAGTCCATATTTCTAAGACTTCAAAGAGTTCTTATTTATCATTCGAGGACAAATGATTTCAAGGGGGACATAATGTAACATCCCGTAGGCGTAACACCCTTTCAATGATTCTAAAATGATCTGTAGCGATGGTAGAACATGTGTTGATGTTTTTAGGGGTGGTGTTAGGAGTATTTAAGGACCTCAAAACTAAGTTGACATTGCAAAATAGAGCTTAGGAGATGGCTAGGCATCGCCATACCATCGCAAATATTCACTGGAAAATATTTGCCATAGGGTTTGCATAGAAAAGCCTAATGTTTGCCATAGAGTTTGCACCGCAAAGCCTATGGCCAAATGGCGTAGAAACTCCATTTTTGAGTTATTTTGAGGGCAACCAAGTCATTTGACACTATATAACTGTCCCTAAACATAACTACATGAGATTAATAGTCCCTAAACACATTTTAACCCTATCAAAATCATTAGTTCATCATCTAATATACAAGAGGAGAAAAATAACTTAGGGTTTGGGAAATCAAGCTTAAAGGTTAAATCTTTTCACAATTTCTTCGACATTAAGGTGTGTGCGATTATGAACAAGGATACCTCTTTCATCCTTGTTCCAAAAATTAATTTTTTTCTTAAGATTTCATGATTTGCAAATTAGGATTCATACCCAAACTACTTCATTTTGAGTTTGATAATTTACAAGTGATTTACGTATTGAAGTGCATGTTTATCTCATCTATTTATGCTTTGACTTGATGGTTTATATCATGAATTGCATCTCTTTATTATGAATTGATATTGTTGAATGATTTTAAGATGATTGTTGAGAATGAAGCTTTATTGTGAAATTCAGAAAATTTAAGTACATATGCTTTAAACCCAAGTATGAGTTTTGAGATTTCAAGAAGACTATGTTCTTAAGACTCTTTTATAAGTTATTTACAAAGATTTAAGAAAGAAATTGATCTTTTGATCCTAAGCTAAGATAAGGAATCCACATTGTTTATATAGTTTATGATTTAAAGAAAGAGAAGCACAATTGGTTTTAATTATAAACCCTTGTGTTATTTTATGATGGATTTTCTAAAAGTCTAAGCATATAAGTATGAGAGTAGTATTTAGCATTGAGTTGGGTATGATTCCAAGGTCTCAGGCCCCAAAACTATGAGCCATCATAATTTTAAGTACCCATAGTGGGCTAAGTCAGTGATCACTTAAGATAAGGTTCTATTCGGATGGCAAGGGTAGAACAACTCTCCCCAATATGGGTAAGACGTTGGACTCCATGACAGTTCACATAGTTTATGTTAGTTAGAAGAAACTCCCTAAGACAGAATAAAAGAAAAAGCTTTTAGAACTAAGTGTTGTGGCTAACAAATTTATAATTATGCTTTACTACTCATGTTTATGATTGTACAACTTTTTTTTATTCAAGCCCAAGGTGAGTCATTTACAGTTAGCATGAATTATTTGAAAGTGTTTTAGTACAATGAGTTATTGTTTTACTTATGCATTCACCCTATATGCTCACTACATTCCAAAACTACTAATCTATATATACGTCAATGTGCTGCATTGTCTCATAATGTAGGTACCAGTTGCAGCCCATGCATCATAATCAGACAGTGTACAACTTTCAGTCAGTAGGTGATGAGTCCTTTTTATTCGAGGGCTAGAGTCAATCACAGTTCTAGTAGCATCTTGTTTTCTTTATTCAGTCATATTGATTCGACATAGCTGGGGGTCATGTCCTGGCTACCTATAGTCAATATTAGTAGAGACTTCATAAATAATTAGTATAGTTGATGTATTAAATTTCAGTTTTGTATTGAACCTACTTAGTAAAGTCATATCTTCCACTTATTTCTTTCGGATTAATGTATTTTATTTAGTTGCTCATGAGTTATGCTAGTCTAAGGTTTATCTTAAGATCACTTGTGTTACCAAACACCGTATGACGTCCAGGGGGTAGTCTCGAGGTGTTACACATATGTTTTCCATTTTAAACCATCTAATATTTATTTACTACATAGCTCTGTACATATTTGTCTGCATACCTGATCAACCTGAAAAACTCGTCACTTGTTTTTACCTTATGCCATGTCACCAGAGATCGTGATCTATTGAATCTTATTTTGTACGAGAGGGTGTTCTCTATAGTTAATGTCTCAGAAGTACCTCTCAGTGCTTAGCATCACTTGTAGTGATGAAAACTCGCGTTGTCTTCTCTATGGGTGCCACATGTCCCTAGGATAATTTTACCCCATACAATTAAGATCTATATTCAGACCTTTTGCAGAAAAGGATCAAAGTTGCCCTAAAGAGGCCTTTTATAAATAAAATCATTGTTTATAAATGTGCAAAAACCGACCCAAACAAAGGATCAAGTTTCAAACAAAAAAGAAACAAAACCTATTCTAGAATGTTTAGGTCATCGCTACTGTTCCTCTATCCTCTTCAATGACGTTCAACATTGTTGTCTTCTCCACAAGCTACTAATGGGGTAGGGTGGATGAAAACCAAAAAACAAAGTTCCAAATACATAGAATGGAAGTGTTGTTGTTGATTTCATACTAGATAATTTTAAATCTCACAAATGTCATGAAATCATTCCACATGACGACTTTTTCAACTCATTGAAACAAATTAGTGTTCTATCGTTCAAGTTAAGTGAAAATCTTACCCCCAGACAAATGAAAGAATTGTTATCTACTGAATCTTTAACCATTTATATTGTATCCTTAACAAGTTGAGCTCAAACTAGGAGCTGCTACAGTTGTCTAAGTACAACAACACAAATGATTTAGCTTCAAAAGGACTGGTAAGAGAACTCTATTCACACAAAAATTTATTTTTGGGTTCTGGGTTCTGAGATCTATAACTCTAACTCAACCCTTTAGCTTCTATTATCAGCTCAACAAATGTACTTTTAGTGGCTTAACACCGATCATAGAAGGTAATTACTCTTTTTTTTTATCTTTGTTAAAGTTTCCCTGTATTTTCCTTACTCTGATGATTTTTATGCTATTCCAACACTAATGTGATATGTGTGACGATTATGTAGTTTATACTTAAAAATTTTCATTCATGCATTTCACAATCTTTAGTGTTGAGACGTGTTGTTCATCTAATCAATGAATAACCCTACCTTCATCGGGAATCTCTAGAACAAAATTGTAATTAATTTCTGATATACTTGTAAAAAAGAAAATTTCATTAACTAATTATGTGTTTGAATCATAAGGAAAATAAATACATTTAATGGCCTATGGTTACAATCATTGACCTCCATTAAATACAAATAAATGAGGCCTTACTTTTTCAAAATCCCACCCTCAATTTTTTTTCTTTCTAAATAGGTAGCACCATAAAGTACAATCATTACTTACAAACAACCCTCCAAAGTTCAATAGGAAGAAAAAATATATTCTAGTGCATTCCCAATTTTGCACCATATGGTAAGATCTAATTGATGATGCATATCATTTCCTAATTGGTATGCTTTGAAAGACCCCAATCATTATAAAGAACATTTTGTGATATTAGATCCTCCCAATTCAATAAAGAGATTGGCGACTATTCGTGGCTTTTATAATTTCTTAGGATAGTTGATTTTGTTCTTGATTAAAAAGTAGAAATAAGTTGAATGATGGTTTCAAGACCCAATTTACAAGTCATGATGGCACCTACTCCATCTCTTCAGTAGGTAAGCCGAACTATAGCCCGAATGAAATGGCTTATCTTGGTGGAAAATGGCCTAAAAATTGGGAATTAACAATTTAAAGATTTAAATAGCAATATTACAGTAAAATAAGTCTAATAGATTAACACGACCCAAACTTGGGCCTGTCTGTGATGGGCATCTCAAGCCCACCATAGGGCCGGAGACAACCCCCTTAGCCTTACCTTGAGAGCATAATGAAAGTAAACAGCGGAAGACAAACAAGTCTATTAAAGATATATAAATCCTAAGAAAGATAGGAGTCAAAACAAGACATACAAGACATACCAATACTATCTACAAAAGCCTCTAAACTAGAAATACCAACTAAGTTGGGATATGCTCCTGACTATGACAAAAAAAATCTAAATTAATAAGACAATAAAGAAAGAATAATGAAATGGCAGGCCTTCTGAAAGATAGAGGCTCACCACTTCACAACTGATCACTAGAAGTACCCAACCACCTAACGCTGCGTAAGAGAAATAGAAAAGTCCTACGAACCTACATCATGAAATGATGCAGCATTCGGGGATGGACAGTGGGGAGAGCACTGGCATATAAACTCAAGAAATAGGGATAAAATAATACATATACAAAAATCCAGCCATAAACCACATACACAACATTTATACATATATATTGAATGTTAGGATAGGGTCAAGGGTCAATTAACATGATAGTTTAAATTATTAGCCTAAACTATGTATCTCGTACCGACATTCCAGACACCCACGAACTATATGGGTTCGGCTCCCTCTGTAAGAAGGGCCCAAGTTCATGTTAGCCATATGTACCAAGGAAAAACTAAAGATACCAAGGTGATATACATCAAAACTATAATGTGATCATTAGACACATGGCCATATAGACCCCTAACATCAGCAAACGTGGGTTCCAATGCTAGTCCCCAAATGACTACCCCTTTTAGGTGAGCGACACAATCCCTTTTAAGAAAAAATTAAAATAGTTCTCACAAAACACATCTAATAACTATGGAGTCTTTATTAATGAATTTCGAATATGGTATCACCATATCAATTTGCTTGCAAGTTAATTCAATAATGTTAAACTAGTCCATTTAACCATTAGACTCTCAAGTTCCATTTAAATAAAAACAATGGCCACCAAAGACATTCCAAATCCATTTTTATCAATTTATCCTCTAATGCAATGCATTATTTTCAAAAGACAAATTAAATTATGCAGATATCAACATTAAAGATCAAGTTTACAATGAGAATAAAGTTTAAAGCCATTGTCAAGCCAAAAATTCATTAATTTTGGTAAAACCCATGTTACCCATTTAAATCATTGCAACAACGCACCAATTCAGTCCTAAAACATAAATTAAAGAATGAATAATCCATTTAAAACATATGAATGAATAATCCATTTAAAACATATAAAAAGTAATTCAAGTAATACAACCAAAAACCCTCAAACCAATTTCAAATCCATCAATTCAAATTACATAATTATCAAATAAATTAATTCCACAATGTAAAATTCAAGATAAGGAATGAGAAATATGTCTGAAATATAGAAGAAATTGATGAGAAATCGAGGCTTAGAGTCAGAATTTAAAAATAACACTACAACATTTTTGTCCTAAGGGCCGCACTAAATCTGGACAACACTTTTAAAGTGTTGCCTAAAATAATTTTGAGCACACTTTTAAACTGTATCCTAAAAGTTTACTTTTAAGCCACAATTTTTTACAACGCTTGTAAAGCGTGCTCTTTATTGCTATAAGCTACACTTTATAAGCGTTGTCATATCATTATATAATGAGCAATATCTTTTATAAATTTGGTTACACTTCTAGAATGTAGCTATTTTTATTATTTTAAAATAATATTTTATAAATAGTCTTATAACTTTTATAAAATTTACGTCAAAATGTAATATTCCCTCTAATATTTTTAACACTAAAATATTATATTTCCTCTAACATATTTTATTCCCTCCAATTTCTAATTACCCAAAAAAATTTCATAAAATAAAATAACTCAGCCTACCAAAAGCAAATATTGGTTTCAATTTGCCCCAACGTAAAGAATTGCAGCACTAGGGTTCTCAATATTGTTTTCAATTTCACAAATTTTCAATTGCTTTTTCTCCATTTCACAATCTCAAAAACTCCGACAGGCTTTTTCCGATGATAAAGCGGTTGTAAACTGGTTTTGTACTATTTTCCCCTTCAGTTTATGTTGTTTTAAGTTTTGATTTTCAACATAATCGATGAATGGTTAATTAGAAAATGGATTTTCATCAGCGATTGCTGGTAAATTTATGAATTATTCTATATAAATGGGTTCTATAAATAAAAATACATGTCAATGTTTCTATGTTAAGTAATAATGATTTTGATGTTTTAGCGCAATGGAATTACAACACAGCCTAAGACTGCAGCTTTTGGCCCCATCTTTAGAAGAGAAATGCCTGAGAAGCTTCCCTTCAGCGTTTGGAATGGTTCCGCAAAGGAGACATAAATTGAGAAGTTCTATTGTCTCTTCCTTGAAATTGAATAATATTTGTCCGTCGGAGCCAAGATTTTAGAGGTCCCAATTATTGGTATTCACATTTTTCAACTTCTATTGATGTTGTTTGAACCTCATCAGCACTGTTAATCTGTAATACATGCTCATATTCTTCAAGTGATTGATCCAAGTATTTTCTTTCAAAAAATGTTATCTCTTCCCAGTATACAAAATAGTTGGTTGTCACTAAATGATGCTTCATTCTTCAAGTTCTCATATTTGTCATAGGTATGTATTGAGCGCATTCTTTTTAATTGGTTTTGATAACCTCCTCTTTCTAGCTGCCTTTCCATTTGACACTATTCTAATTGCTCGGCTAGAAGTTGTATTGGTGGATGACTGATGTGGAGAGGACTGTTGAGTAGTTAATGGATTGTCATTACGATAGACAGTTCTTATAGTTTTTGGATCACATAGGTCAGAGCTCCTAAATTTTAAAGAAAGAAGAATTGGTTTCTTCTTTTCTTGATTGCCTTCTTTGCATATGTAGAAGATTGAATCAATTCAATTTCTAAGAAGGACTACTCATTCTATAACTTTTTGAGATATCCTTCATCGCAACCACTTATGTGTCCTCTTTTTGACCTTGCTTGTAGGAGCAAAGCAGAAAGATAGAGAGGTAGGACCAGTGTATTAATTTGTTTTCTGTAACCATGTTGATCCCCCACCTTCCACTAGGTATCGGATAACTTTGTCCAACAAGGCTATGACAAATAGGAAGAAATCCCTTCCCCATGGTTCTCCATTTAATTTATCTTTGAAGTCTTAACGTCAATTGAGGATTATATAGTGATAAGTTCTATGTTTGTTTGACTTATTCTTGTGTTTCATTTCTTTGATTTTATTGGTTTTGGTTTTTTGTATTGTCGGAAAATAGTTCCATTTTCTTGTTTTTATCGGGTTTTAAACTTTGTGTTCAATGGTTCGAGCAGTGTAAAGAAATATTTAGGCGCGAGTTAAGGTTTTAATAAACTATAGCTTTGAGAATTGATATTGCATTAATTGATCTTAGTGCGAGATGAAATTTTCCATGTTTGTTAGATCTCAGTTAACATAGTGAATTGAACTCTAGCCTGTGGAAGTTAGGTATTCATATGTTCCTATATGCAAAATTTAAATTGTTGATATCCACCTTGGTTTCCTAGTAGCATCTTCATCGGGGCTTTCCAAAAAAAATAAATCGGAGATTTCTGTCTTGTCCTGTCAGATAAGAATATATAACAAGTTGATTGCGGGTGTAAATGATGTAATCAATTTTTCGGATTTTGTTAGCTCCTTAAGTTTCGCATTATGAGTCAATTATGTATTTTTTACACTTTTGCATGCTCTGGATGCTCATTAATGAAATGCTTTTATTACTAATAAAAGAAAAGATAGTGGATTCTAGGATAAACTCAATTGCTTACCCTGATTATGGATTTTTATTGTAATACTGGTGATGTTCACAGTATGTTAGCTGCTTCTTTCTCTGAAAGTCCCAGCTTATAAAGAAATAGAATCTGCACTGTAAACTTATAAGGTTGTTACTCCTTAATCTTGCGGGTCTTTTCCTGATAAAGCTGCATCACTGGCCACAAAGATCGTGAATAAGCTTGTTAAGGTTAGTCCTATGTGAAGTTACAATCTTTTTTCTTCAATTGGTAAAAGTGGGAATCTTTATAAGGGTCTGTCTGCAAGGATCTAGTTTACATATAGTGAAGTCTTGAAAAGTTAGGACTTTACCTTTCAACTCCTGCAACTATTGCTCCCACTAAAAAATTTGGGAGTCTTAAGGTAGACAAAAGGATCATTGGTGGGTTGTGAAAGCTTTACTATATGGATAATCTTATTTAAACTTCATGGGAAACTAAGAGCTCTCTATTTCTCTCCTTCAACAAGGTCTGTAACCCTCACCAGGGGCGGACCCACATAGGTTCAAATGGGTTCATATGAACCCACTTCGTCGAAAAATTACACATCGTCAAACTTTCATAGAAATAATGAGTTTTTCAATAGTGTAATTTTTCAACGAATAAGATTCAGTTTGGTTTGAAATCTAGTCACGTACATATCAAGATTAATTTTAGTAAAATTTCATACCTATAAGGCTAGAACATATCCAATATGATGAGTTCTTCTATGTCTTATGAATGCCCAATGCCAGTCATATTTATTAGACCACTTGTCCATTTTTCATTATCAAACTGAAGCTTAATTACTGCTTTATATACTTTACATCATAGCTTAAACCATCCATCTATGGGAAATAAGCTATTCTTCTTTTTAGCAGTTTGTATATGGAATATATTAGTTAGGTATAGCTGTTGTGATGCAAGAATGGGATAAGGTTGTACTCACTACTTGTTGAAGATTTAATGTGAATAACATGTGCTCCTTCATGCTATGTTTGCGGAACTCTTTGTAATTGGACTATCTATAGTATTAGAAAGCTAGAGTACCTATCTGCTATAGTTGGTCAATGTTAAAAACTCAGATTTCATTAGTTGAGCCGGTACAATGAGAAGACATTAGAAGAATACAACATTTGAGCTGCTAAAAAAAAGGAGAACTGCAACCTCCTCCCGGTCATATTTTAGTTGGTCCCATGGAATCAGTCGAGGAGTGCGCAAGCTAGCCCGGACATCACAGTTACTAGAAAAAAAATAAGAAGTTTTGTAGGGATATTGATTGCTGTTTGATTCCAGAGTCACCCTTCTTTCTTGAAGGAAGTGGTGTTCTCTTCAAATTCATTAAGAAAAGGATCAGAGAGGAAGGACACATGGTTATTGTGATTGCCGAAGGAGATGGGTAGGAACTTCTTGCAGCAAAGAATTCCCATGCTAGAAGCAACTCATTATTCTTTAGTCTCGGTTGAATGAGTTATTTCTGGAACTATTTGGTTGGAGAACCGAGTACACCATGGGACATATTTCTGAGGTGCAATCACAGAGTAGGAAAATTCAAAGTATAATTGTTGAAGAATTTCGTCAGGGTCTGGTGAGTCAAAGTTATGATTTATTGCTTTCTTGATAGTTTCTATGAAGATATGAAGTCTGATATCCATGCAAACACTACAGGTGAGCATTATTGTAGCGACATCTATTCTTGAAGAAGGCTTGGATGTTCAAAGTTGCAACATTGTCATTCGATTCAATCCCTCAATTACTGCTTGTAGCTATATACAATCTCGTGGGCGAGCTCGAATACAGAACTCTGACTTTCTTCTGATGGTCATAAGGTATATTTTGTCATCTACTCAAATTGGTACTCTGGATTTTTTTAGAATTCTGTCAATATTGTCTTCAGCCTCAGAAAGTCCACGCACAGCAGCTGTCCTAACTCCATATTCAGCATGTTCATCCACATCATTTCAGGATCTACCCTACTCCATGTTTCGTGGGAGTTTGTAATTTATATCCTCTGATATAAACGTAACATTATCTTTGGACATATATATATTGTTTTAAATGTTTGCTGCCCCATAGCCCCTTGTTGAAAACTTCTATGGGTGGAATTAAATCTAGATTAATTTTAGCGCATTAAGCTACCTAATTCCTCGCCTTTTTTTTTTCCCCATTTTTTCTATTTAAACATGTTGGCAAGCTTAATTCCAATGAAAAAAGTTGGATTAACCATTGGGGAAGCTCAAACCTCTTCAGTCACTGATTATATATCTTCTGCTGGTCATTCGTCAATAAATCCAGATGATGTTGGTGCCCACCTTTCTTCTGATACTGGAAACGCTTGGGATCTGGCTACAGCATGTCCAAATGGTACAGGGGAGTTAGCATCTACTAATATAGAAGCTGGAAACCCTTATACTACTAATAAAGTCTCTACCCAGCAAGAAGGTGCAACTGCTATATCATATGACGCCAGTCAGGATCTTGCAACTCTAGGAGATACACCCATAGGTTCATTCCAAGTTACTGACTATGAATCTTCTACAAATGGAAACAACACTGCTGAAGCAAGAGAGATTGCAGCTGTTGGAATTGCTGTAAATGGGATTGCATCAGATGTTCATGGAAGTTCCAATATGCATCAGCCAAAGGATGGCCTAGGTATAATTTTTTAACTTTTCAGTGTCCTTGTGTCATAATCTATTGCTACTCCTACAATTAACCAAAGAAGAACTTCATTAGATGTTAAGGGATGCTTGTCATCAGTTTAATTATTTACAAAAATCATAATACAAATACATTTTGCTAATGTAAATTTCTTTAGCAGACATATGGAGTTACTATGCTCTTCCTAAAGAAAGTCTGCATAAAGAGTAAAGGTATACGCTAGGATGCTGCCATAGCTCGGCTCTATATGAATGTCTTTGGTGATTGGTAGTTATTTGTTTTTTTTCAGTAGTCTTTCATACTGTAACCAGCTTCTTTCTCCGGTCGATTTCTCTTTACTTCTTGCTGCAGCATGTTTTCTACTGTCAATTTTGTTGTCTTTCTCTATATTTCATATTTTGTATGTTTGAAAAAAAATTTTGGTCACTTTGTCCTAAATGTCAGCTGCATCAACATGTAGTGAAATTACTAGCTGTATTTTTTGTTGGCAGTTTTATCTCCTGAAGAGGAAAGATTATGGAGCAAAGTAAGGACAAATTCTTTAAACTTCAGTGCCCCTTATTGAGGAAATAAAGAAGTTGTCAGAGGTACTTTAACTGACCTTCTGTCCAGTGGATTTGTCACCTTGGCATTCTTCATTTTCTGGTATTACTTTTTGTTATTGAGAAAATAGCGTTTCTGATTGTTGTAAAAAAAATAGTGTTTCTTATTGTTCTCTTTATGTTTTAATATGCTTCTCTTTCTGTCCAACTGGTAAGAACCTATTAGAGAGGTACTGTCTTTTCTGATCTTTTGCAAACCTGACTTTCATGTTAGGGAGAAGGATAGCGTGTGGTGCAAAATTTCTCAAGTAAATATATATTTTTATATTTGTTGAGCATAATTTTACTTTGTTTGTTTCATTTCGAATGTGTAGGATCAAATTTGAATGGTGGGCGGCACAACTCAACTTGATCTAGATTGAAGTGAATAATGAAGAATTTTTGAAATATTTTGATATACGTTTATATACATTTGGTTGTGTGAAGCTTGGTGCAAATTTTTATTATGTTGCTTTCTAATTAGTATGTAAAAGACATTTTTTTTTAAAATCAAATCTATGCACTTCAATTTTTTATTTGCTAATTGGTGCGTGAGATTATATATAAATACGTATGTTTATGTAATGTGCTTAGTGATGTATACATTTCGATCAAAATAATTATTTTTCAATTAGAAATTACGTACTAACATTTTATATGCCTAATTAAATTTCTGTAAAATGTGGCTTGAACTATCAAATTTTAGGCAATATTGCTACACTTCAGAAGTGTGGTTAAATCATGCTTACACTTTATTAGTGCTGTCATAGAGGAGGTATAAAAGGCTACGTTTTTTAAGTGTGGCTAGTAATAAAGAAAAGGCCACGTTTTTTAAGTGTTGTTATAGAGGTGCTACAAAAGGCTATGCTTGTGAAGCGTGCATAATAGTAAAACAAAGATAACATCTTTTAAGTGTTGTTTAGAGGTGTTACAAAAGTCTATGCTTGTGAAGCGTGCCCAATAGCAAAACAAAGGCATCACTTGTAAGTGTAGTGTTATCAAATAGAAGTGTTGCAAAAGACAGGCTGCAAAGCGTGGCTTTTAAATCTTAATGGCCACGCTTTTTAAATGTAGTTGATATGGCAACACTTGAAAAACATGGTCTTTGATAAAAGGCTACGCCTCTTTAGAACACCCTAAAAAAACGTGTTGCCTAAAGTCTGAAAGTGTACCTTTGATAAAAGGTCACACTTTCTGCAATTTTAGGTCATATATATATATATATATATATATATATATATATATATATATATACAATTCAAAGTACAACTTAATTATCATACTAGCATTTAAGACCTCATAATCATAGCAGGAACTAATGCTAAAATACTTAGGGTTTCTAATCCGTACGTCTAATCATGAGTTAATCATACATAATAATGAAATCATAAGATAGAAGAGCCAGAATCATATCTCAAATCTCGATACCAGATCATTAACCAATCCATAACAAATTAGCCATAATAATGATCATAACAATAATAATAACAATACCCATGACAACGTAAGTAATAGGCTAGTCCAGCAAAACAATACCTATTTGAGCATTTCACAAACCCTCATCGCCCTAGGCTCAAAAGGTTCAATCAACTTACAACACACCATAAGTCATACTCATCACCCATACCTATGCAACCCTGCATAAGGATGACAGATATAGGTGAATACTAGTGATAGACAATGCATATGCAAAGATGAATCCAATAAAATCCACAATATCATAATCAATCCAAATATCATAATGTATACCTGGACTCGAATTAGTAAGTGTAATCAATAATTAATAATCATCATCACAACAATTATCATCATAATCATCCTTCAAAATTTAATTTGGTATATAAAATCAACATCATAAATATCCTCCAGAATCGAACTGGGTATATAAGTATGTCATTATAATCATCCACCGGTCTTGCCAGGTATATAAGAAAATCATCATAATCATCTTCTGACGTTACCGGATATATAAACATATCATCATAATCATCAACACACACACACACACATATATATATATAACATCAATACTATAATCTGTCTTCGAATTTTGCCTGAAATTTATATCATCAATATATCTTCCTCCTCCGTCCTATACCGAAGAGATGTGTATATAGATATAGAATATGTGCAGGTACTTAAGCCGTGGATAAAAAGAGTGTAAATCTATATATACATTGACTGGGATAAACTTCAAGACTAAATCATTATAAAACTGTAGAAAGGATTGGAATCTCTCACGATTGAAATAATTAGTGATATCAGAATCATAGACTAGAATCTGCCTCGGTCAAATCTTTAAAATATCATTTTCAATCTCCTTACACATAGGTTATTCATTAAGAAAATTATTGTTATGAAGAAATTCCTTTTGTAGTTGAAAATTGGGCTTAACCCCTATAAGGAAAAATAGTAATAAAATTATATTTTAGTTTGAATAATATCATTTACAGATTTAATGATCACGAACGTACCAAATCTATGCATGCAATCACCAGTATTCAAACAAAGTAACCATAAGCATCACTATATCTATAAACTGCAACTACATCTGTTACAAGGATAAATACTTCCCGGATATCCAACCGATATCATAACACAGTCTTGGTCCCAATAATGTATCCGAAATAATTATAACATTATAATCACGACGTTAGGCCCAGATACATATCCGATACCTATATCAATAATCATCATTACGTATATATAAGCCATAGCATATCTATGCGGCATATTATATGTATAAGGAATCTAACATCTAGGAGGCATAATATGTCAACTGGACATAAGTCATAACAATGAGACATAGCATATTTATAAGGCATCTCACATCTAGGAGGCATAATATATCAATAGGCCATGAATCATAACTATGAGGAAAATCACATCTGTAAGTCATCTCACATCGAGGAGGCATAATATATCAATAGGTCATGAATATTAACAATGAGGCATGTCACATCTATAAGACATCCTACATCTAGGAGGAATAATATATCAATAGGCCATGAATCATAACTATGAGGCATATCACATCTATAAGGCATCTTATATCTATAGCCCATATATAATTACTACGCCTATGCCTATATTACTGAGCTTGTAAATGGACCATATCATAAATCAAGTTCGTAAGCCATATCATAGTTAAAGCCATCAATGATAATTCGAGAAAAATCATCATCATTCACCGATTCACAAGGTAGCCTTATACTAAAGGCTCAATAGTCTCACTATGTCAAACATGCATAAATTAGTCCATAAGGGCAAATACAAATCTTGGACTAATGTGGGTCAAAGGAACCCTTTCCTAATCCTCAAAATCTGTATTTAGAAAATTGCTATCCCGGACTAGGCTAAGATTTCTAAATTGAATTCTAGATTGTACACAAGCCATAAGATGGCCTAAGATAGGAATTCCACATAGAACAAAGACAAATAAGTCAACTCTACCTAAATTACGATTTCAAGATCAATAAAATTGCCCATAAAAGGTTAATCATGCCAACCATGCTTCCAACACTTAATACACATCCCAAATCTATCATCATATCATAACCATTTTATTAATTAGCTCAATCTATGAAGAAGACAATAGGATCCTAGAAATAGAAATATAACAAATATTTCATCCATTTATTCCCCAAACATCAATAATCAAGACTAAGTCACAGTGTTCTACCAATAATCATTCTTAACATTCACATTCACATTCACATGTAACATATATAACAAATCATCTTGTGGAGAAAAGTAGATAGAAGCCTACCTTAAAGCCTAATCATAAATCCTTGAATCACCCACAAAATGTCTGTCTTCACTCCACAATCTCAAAATGCTGCTACATTATCAACATTGTAATCTACATTTCATTAAGATTCAGATGAGACTCGTATTTCCATTTAATAGGTCATGCCAAAACTGGGTTAAGAAAGGACCTGCGGGGTCTACTAATGGAATCCAAAAATAAAAATCGTCACGAGGTCCCTCAAAGGACAAGGAAGTTGTGCCTAAAAGTTGAGTACAAATAAAACACAAATCATGTCTCAAATCAGCCGTTAAAGTTTAATAACTCAAAGCACTAATTTCTAAGTATTAATAAAGAAATTGAAGGAATCTTACCGTGAATTCGAAGGAAAATCATGGAATAATCGTTATCCAAGCTCCCAAAATCATTTACAAGCTTTAATCCCGCCTTATCTCACACTTTAGGGTTTTTTTCTTTCAAGAAAGGGATGATAAATGAGCAAAATCAGGCAAAGGGGTCTATTTACACCCATACCAGGCATTCAGATGTCGCAATCACAACTTAGCATCGTGATCGTAATCTCTACACATAAATTGTATGTTGTTATTATAATTTATGCTTCATGATTGTGATTCAAGAAAAAGAGCATAAACTGCATGGTGATAAAGCTCAACTCACTCCCATTTCTTTAGGGGTAAGACGATCACTGTCAATATCGCAACTTGTGTTGGGGTTGAATTCAAAAAGGAGTGGAATTTAAACTTCAAGACATATAGTGGCCCTAGTAACTACAAAGGGCACCCAAAGTGAACGTAAAAAGAAATATGTGATATAAATTAGGGGTTTGATTATGAATTGGGATGTATCAATTTTGAGTCACACTACAAACCGCAATAACACTTCTGATTTAAATCAATTTTAAAAAAAATCTTGGGATTATGTCTACCTAAAGGTAAAGAATATGTAGGTTATTGATGGTTTAACATGATATCTAGTTGTTGACCAACAAATAGGATAGGTCAAAAGTCTTTGCGATTAGTTTGTCAACCAAACCTCAAAGATTTCACCCATTGGCTCTTTCGAGCACCTAACAAGTGTGCCATTCATAGTTACCCAAATCTTCAATCGGGCATCCCTATATCTAGAATAATGCCAGTGACATGACTTATACTCCATTTACACTTATTTCTATGATTTCAAAAGATAGTAAACGACATAATTAAGTGTCCACAATTACTTTGTCCCCCTATATCCCTTTTTTAAGGATGCTTTGGGGTCCCAAAGGTTCACCTTCATCCCTCTTTCAAGGATCGTAAAACTAGAGTTTGAGGTTTTCACCCATCAAATTCATTTGGACATTTGGGGCTTGCACCAACAAATTTCAACTATTAAGCTCAAGAAATGGAGGAATCCATGATCAACAGTTAAAAGTCATGTAAACACATCAACACCCACACACAAATACACATTAGTTTAACATATTCCAAGACTAAAATATTTAACTACTCATGAAGAAAATAGAGAAAGATATACCATCATATGGGTTGTTCAAAGCATTCATCTTTCACAAATACTAAAAATTCAAGTCTTCAAAGTTAATTACAAATCTTGCCCAATTTAGGGTTCTTGTTTCAAATTCAATAGTGTCCATCAAGTAAGTAATACCCAAAGAAGAAAGGGTTTTAGAATATATAAGGATTGGAATTCGGCCAAGTGAATTTATAAAATTGCCCTGGGCAACATTCTCGCTTAGCCATGATCACATGAAGTTGTTCACGATTGTGACTATCGGGACCGCATTGATACTCTTCGATCGAGTTTTGTTGGACCTCTTAACTGACCGCGACTATGGACTATGGCCCACGATCATGGTAACTAAGGTTGATGACTACTCCAGGTCTTCAGCTGTACCTTATTGGTTCCATTTGATCTCTTTTAGCTCTAATACACATCTTTCCATCTTACCAACTCTATTCCTGTAAAATGTGATATTAGTGCATTAAATCATGATTATGCCTCATTTATTTATATGAAATAGGGTAACGTGCATGAATGTTGAGTGCAAATGAGTTGTAAAATAACAACTCATCAACACCCCCAGCTTAAAACTTTGCTTGTTTCAAGCAACACCACCCCTTATCACTAGACAATTTTACTTGTACGCCCACATTATATTACCCAATGATCATGATGACTTTATCTTGATTACTACCACCAAAATCTCTGCACACATGGGCAAAATGATATTAATGATACCTTTCACTTATAAAACTGAATATTGAAGGACGCAATAGACTTTAAGGAGCAACCATATGAAAACTACTAATGCTCTAGAAATTACTCACTTTTTGACCTCAACCACATTGTATTCCTCTTTGTCTCCTTTTTAGGAAGATGATAAAATCACCCACCTCAACTTGATCACATGCCTTCTCACAAGAAATAAAATTTCACACACCAATTTATCAACCATGCAACAAAGAATTTAAGTGCAAACATTCTCTCTCCAAAGAACTCTCAATGCGAACAAGTACATGCCATAGGCTTGCCCCTATTTTCAATCGCCACTATAATGAGCATATTTGGTTAGAATCACGAAGGACTTTTTGAGCTAGTAATTTAAGTTTAGGGTAGGTTAGGATATAAATTTAGGACAACAAGGCTAAACCCTCCATGAACTTCTACATCACATTCTTTTCACTTTTGATGTTGGCCACTTCTTTTCTCTCACTATTGTGCCTACTTTGCCTTTCTTGGTTCACCCACTTTCTTTTCACTTTCCTCTTTTTTTCTGCATAATTCATCCATTTCCTTCCACTGTTGGATATAATATTTCTTCTAATCATTTTTCATTAATTGCTTAAGCTTGTAGGAACTTTCTAATTACTTCGTAGCCCAACGAAACCTCTTTTAATTTCAACCACTCCAACTTAGGCTTTTAGCCTCAACTAGTATTCTTAAGTTCAAAGAGGATAGGGTTTTATATAGGGATATTAGAATGGTCATGACTTGCAATGTGTTTTCCAAAGAAAATTCCAAAGTCTCAAAGTAGGTGAATTAGGATAATTCCTATGTATTGTTAGGGTTTTTTTTTGCTAAAGTTTGCTTCCAATGTAACAAAGATCGCCTAGGATCATTTTACCAACCAAATAAAATAAAAATTTAGCCTTGAGATACTAATTGGGCAAGTTATAAATAGTACAAGTACACATGAGAGATAGAAAATAAGATCCCACACAGGGTATGCGAATCTCGTTGATGAGGTTCAATTGTTCCTCCTGCTTGAGACAAAAAATGAAGTACCAACTAATTTTTCCTAAGTCAATTTCCAAATTCATAAAAAGAAAGAGGTTTGTTACAAAGTTTATCACGTCCATGCCCTTCAATTTTGCAAAAAATTTTGACAGAGGAGGGTATTTGCTTTACGTCCGCACCACGCATAATTTTCTAACCATGGAAACAACCCAAACTCTTGTCTCACATTGGCTTTAATATAGGATAACCTCCCATATGGATACTTAGACTTCGATAATAGGTACGACTACGAGCCTAAATCAATAATGCTATGGTTACACAGACTTCTCCTGTATTTGCGACCTTGATGCCACAGGTTCTTAAACTTCCCCTGCATACATTGTTAAAAAACCAACACGATGATTCCCCTTTAGGAATTTAATCACTCAGTCTATCACATGGTGAAGCTCGTCAAATAAAAATAAAACAAAGCAACAATCTAGGAACAAAGTAAATAATCCATGCAAATATGGGCACCATCAAAGTGCCTAAATATTACAACCTAAACAAAAAATAAGAATCATCCAGAAGAAGAGAAAAATATGCAGAAGCATCAATTATACATACATAAATAAACTGAATACGGGGACAAGCACCCTAACTACAATGTTAGCAGTTTCCCCACTGTATAAATAATCAAGGATAAGAGAGATAAGAGTGCTTCCTGAAACTGCATCAAGGGCTGTTGCTACTTTCAAACTTTGTATCATTATCCAGCTCTTCAAGGTCAGACCACTCAGCTGGAGCCTCATTATAAATATCTACCTTAGAAGAAGGAAGTCAATTTCAGGGTTTTAGGACCTTCCACAGGCCCTTCACCCCCTTTCACATCTTGTTAAAGAACTCATACTTTTTCTTCTCCTTTACGACCATCTTTTCATATACAAGCCTAGATCTCGATCTTACTCCGCCAAGGCTGAGTAGGATTTCTTAAGCTTACCAATGGTATCTTTCTCCATCTTTTGGTCCTCACTATACTTCTCATAGTCAGACCATGACACATATAAATATAGAGTGGTGGAGGGCTCTCTTGGTTCCAGGGAAAACTAAACACAAGCTCCCTGATGGCTACAATATAAACAACAATATCCTCAAGAGAACCGGTGGTGGATGATTAATGAAACTCAGGCTTAGTGTATGTTGACTTCTCCAAGTCAATCTTTCTCTTTTATCCTTATCTAGGTGCGCCCTCTCCTCGAATCCTCAAGGGGTATATAGGGGTGCTAGGGTACACCCATGTATATCTAGCATACTCCACAACCCCCATTGTCCTGCAAATCTCTATAATCAAAGAGGGAAAGAAGAGATGCATACCACCTTGGTCCTTAAAGTGGTCCATTTCATTAACTACAAGCTGACCAACATTCAAAAGAATATCGTCTAGAATGTAGAAAACCTTCCTAGCACGCAGATCTGGGACTACTGTCATGTGGGTGCAAGGGGATACTCGGCTACATATAATGTGCAACCAAATTCGAGCCTCAACAGTAAAATCATTCATGCATATGTTGCTTTTTGTTTTCATCCAAGAGACTTCCTTTTTGAGACATAATCTTTCTGCCAACCAGTTGCCCGACTTACACCCTTTTGCTTTGAATTCCTCCATGTCTGCATGTGGTAGCCCATAAACATCATTGATTTGCTTTTCCCCAAAGCACACTATTTTCTTCAGATCTTAATAGTCATATTGAATGGATACGAGAAATAAACTACATTAATGTTGACATAGAATTCACGGACCTATTTCCCATTTGCATTGCATGGAAACAAGGAAAAACACCTCCACCCTATGTCTTACTTGTCATTAAATGCCGAAAGTTCTTATAACATATTGTCCAAGAAAATTTCTCTCTACGAGAGCTGCTTTGTCCTAAGAAGATCACTATAGTAGTGAGTGTGGCACTCAGGTTCCATGAATCGGATGTGATCATACTTGTCCATGAGATTTTCCTAAAAAAACTAGGCACACATAACGTTATTCAATAATAATTGTACAGACAAACTATGCCATATTTCCCACTAAAGCTCATTGGATGGGTACTTGCTAGTGTTTGGCTAAAAATTAGAAGTGCAGGATTTTTAGCATGGTAGGGAACTAGCCTCAGTTATCACGATCCCGGGTCATGACCTCATTCATGTTGCCGCAATTGCGGTCCCATAGCCGCAATCGCGATATGTGAGGCTTATTTCATACTAATTTTCCATGTTCAAAATTTTGAAATCTCTACACCATATGCATGTTCTACAATATGGATTCACATTAAGACTAAAGAACAAGACTATTAGGTGCTCGATTTACCCTACGAATGTAAAAATCATTATTGAATACTCATTTCGGCAATTTATCAAACACTAGGTGTTCACACTCTATTTGTCTCTATTTAGAACACATTTTTCGGTACTAAAGATTTCACCACTTGTGTGCACACCATATTCTAGCAGCTTTACACCACATAAGTACCAAATATGAAAACATAGAAGCATGCGAATCAAAGATTTAGGCCCTTTAAACATCATGCATTATATGGCGTATTTAAAAAAAATCGAAGTATGGATTGATGGAACCCAATAGTTTTGTGATGCAAGAGAGATGCAAGGGTTGTTGGTGAGCTCACAAACTTGGCCTGAATTTTGTCCAATTAGAGAGTAAAACTTGAAAAGGGAGTGTATAACACCCAGTATTTTTACCTAGCTTAAATTCATCCTAAAAATGTAAAAAACTTTCTTTAAAGATGAATATACTTTTATACATGTGGAATTTTCAAGATTTTGACTTTTCATTGTGTGAAAAATTGAATAAGATTTCCATCGATACCAAATTCACCCAATTCCTACACCCGAGTGAAGAGTTAGATCCATTTCAGTAAGACATTGTACCACCTGGTACTCTAGCACATCGCGGATGCAGTCCAAATGACATTTGTTATTTTCCAGTGAGACAACGTGATACCACCACATCGCGCCACTAGCCTTTTTCCCAATTTTTACTTTCCAGTGTAACTCCGCAATCATGACACGTCGCGCCAAAGGGAAAATTATAGTATACAAATATGCACAGTATTACATACTCAGTATTTACAGTAGTTTCAGTTATCCATGTACTCTCATATTCAGTTACTCCATATCATTCAGTCAGTTACTATTTATACATAAGAACCCTTGCATTCAGCCTCACCTCATCTAGAATACCAGTACATTCTCACGTACTAATACATACTTTCCCACGCTATGATGTTTTATATCATAAGTTTGGATGCTCAGGTTCTCGACCATGCATAGTAGATTCAGATTCGGCCAGCAGCATTAGATTTAGCAGTGAGTCCTCATTATTCGAGGATATTCTATTATTTCATATTTTAGTAGATGTAGTAGTTCAGTAGATGGAGTTAGTTAGGGGATTGTCCCATCAACTCCACTTTCAGATAGATTTAATTAGAGGCTTTTCAGACTAGATTTTATGACAGTATTCAGTTTTACAGATGTTATATTTTATCAGTTTTTCAGATGTTTTGAACCTAATGGCATATTAGCCTATTTTTCCGTATTAATTATAGTATTATTATTTAGTGCTCACAACAGATATCATTCATGGATTAGCTTATGGTTCTTCGGGTTCGTAAGCATCGTGTGACGACTAGAGGGTAGTCCCGGGTCATTACAGAGTGTGAGGGAAATGGGGGAAATTAGCTGGTCATATAACTAAAGTGACCACGATTGCGGTCAAGTGCCGACAATCGTGGATACGCAGGTGGCCACAATTACGACCAAGGGTCTGTGATTGTAGTAACTTAGATATTTTTGCTCCCCTATTTTCCACTGCTTAGCTCAATTCACAACTTGACAGACTTTCCCCTGTTTAGTTTATGATGCAAAAATTTCACACTTTTTTTTAAAGCTCAACCAATACTCTCTATAGTGACACAAATGCATGGGTTATTGAAATGCCAAAACTAAAATCTACTTTATAACATAATAAATAATGGATAAGAGCCACTTTTATGGCATTTATGGGTTGCCTCCAACATAGTGCCTTAGGTAACGTCGTGGAACGACGTCTTTCGGCTTCTATTTTCAAGGTGGGTACTCAATCCCCCTATATTTCACCTACTCAATCTAAAAATCTAGCATGGACACAAATTGAAGGTCCGCGGATTGCTTCTTTGCCTTACAAACCTTAAAAGAGACTTTATCCTCTTTTACTCTAAACTTCATTTCACCCATATCAAAGTCGACAATGGGCCTTCCGGTGACTAAGAATGGACAACCAAGGATGATGGGTACCTCTTGATCCATTTCACAGTCCAACACCCCAAAGTATACCAAGAGTATAAACTTGTCCACTTTTACTAGGACATCAAATAAAATCCCCACCGGTCTTTTTATTGACTGATCCTCCATTAAGAATTGCATAGATGTCGTGGTTGGGATCTAATTAAAGCTTCTTTTAGTTAATAAATAGCATCAGGTTGATGCTCACACCAAGGTCATATAGAGCTTTCACAAACACATGCATCCTGATTGTATAAGGAATGGTGAAATCTACGGGGTCATCTTTCTTCTCTACAATCTTACTATCCATAAAAGCACTACACCCATAGGTGACTTCAATGGTGTTACCTTCGATGATCTTTTACTTTGACATCAAGTTTTTTATTAGCTTAGCATATCTCGAGATCTCTTATATCGCCTCTATCAATGGGATATTAATAGATAGATTGCTAAGATTAGCATTGAATTTCTTTAGCTTGTCACCCTTCTCTTTACTTTGAAATCGTTGGAGGAATGGGGGAGGAACTTGGATTGTAGGTCTTGCTTCATTGTGTGGATTTTCAACCTCAACCACTTTTTCATCAACTTCCTCAGTATCCCTCTCATTTTCTTATTCTTCTTGATTTTGAGGTGATACCTTCTTAGCCTTAGCCTTAAGCATCTTTCTACTCAAGTCTCCTTTCAAGTGGTCCTCAAGTGTCTTCCCACTCTTAGTGATGATTACAAGGACTTGAGCTTTATACTTTGGATTTGAAACTATGTTGCTAGGGAGACCACCTCTAGGTCTAGAATTAATTTGAGTGGATATTTGCCCAATTTAGGTCTCTAATTGCTTGATGGAGTCATAGTGGGACACCATGTTTTAAGAGAGTTGAGAGAAATCACCTTTAAATTCATTGACCATTTTGTCTGTACCTTCCACCCTATTCAAAATCCTTGATAGGACATCCTCAGTTTTAAATTTCTCGGGGTCAATGGAGCTTGATTCTTTACTTTTGGCCTGATCATGGGGAGGCACATAGCGGTCATAATCACACTCTCTATCTCTACAATCTCTATCACGCTCACAGTCTATAAAACCTTGATTCCAACCTTGACTTTGATAGGTAGGGTGGGAACCCCTCGAGTAGTTTGCTAGATACCAGATCTCCTCATATAATTTTTTTCGCCTCCTCATCATCTCGTAGGATTTTGATGCCTTGACGTTTAGTTCTTTTGCACGTGTACCCATAACATGCTTTGTGAAGAGTTCAAGTTGGGTTATCAGTTTTTCCATGCTCTCCTTTCTTTCTTTATCCCGCTTTCTTTGCTCTTTATCAACCATAGATGTAGAAGGAAAGATTTTTGTTAATTCTGCATCTCGGGTATGCAAACCCGATTTTGCTTTGTCATCTCTCTAATCAACTCCATTGCCGTATGATAGTGCAATTTTACTAGGAAACCTCCCGCCGTATTATCCACCACGGTTTTGTTGAGAGGATCAAGGGCTCGGAAGAAGAATTAGAGAATCATCTTCTCCGGGACCTCGTGATTCTGGCATTAGGCTAACTTGCAGTAAAACCTCTCCCACTCTTCATACAATGGCTCCCCATTCAATTACCAAAATTTTATGATCTCATCCTACTTTTGGAGTATTTTAGATGGTGGGAAGTATCAATCAAGAAAAACCACTGTAAGATCTTCCCACAAAGTGATTGAGCCATGTGGGAGTGAGCGAAGCCACAACATCGACTTTCCCATAAGTGAGAATGGAAAGAGGCAAAGACAGATGGATTCTTGAGTAATGTGTGCTATCGAATGGCACACACACTTCCACAAAATTCTTCAAGTGAAGATTTGGGTCTTCATAAGCTTGACCCCCATAATACCCTTTCATTTTTAGAATGTGTAGCATAACACTTTTTACATGGAAAACACAATTCCTATGAGTTGGTGGAATACGGATTGTACTTGTTTGGCCCACATAATTAAATTTGCCCTTATCATCGATAGGGGTATCAAAAGATCCCGCGTGACTAGCACTGTCACTCATTGCCCCATTTATGCTACGGTCACTTATACAACATCAAAAATAATAGATAAAGTAAATCAAAATCAATCCGGGTAGACCCAAGTAAAAATCACACCCCTAGAGAAATCTAGATTCCACTCCCCGACAACTACACCATTTTGATAATGCTCAACTCGCTCACATATTTTTAGTGATAAAAAGGTGGTTTCCACCATCCCAACTCGCGTTGGGGTAAAATCCGCAAGAAGTGGAATTTAAACTTCAAGACCTGTGGGTGATTTAAATCAAATTTGGAGAAAATCTTAGGATTATGTCAACCTAAAGGTAAAGAGTATGCAGGTTATTGATGGTTCAACTTGACATCTAGTTGTTGATGAAGAGATAGACTAGGTCAAATGTTTTTGCGATTAGTTTTTCAACCAAACGTCAAATATTTCACCTATTAGCTCTTTTGAGCACCTAACAAGTGTGCCTTTCATAGTCACCCAAAATGTTAATCAGGCATCCTTATTTCTAGGAAGATCCCCATGACATAACTTACACTCTATTTACACTTATTTCTAGGATTACAAAAGGTAGTAAATCACATACTTAATTGTCCACCATTAGCTTGTCCCCTTATAGACCTTTTAAAGGATGATATGGGGTCCCATAGGTTCACCTTCATCCCTCTTTCAAGGATGAATAAAGTTTTATATAATTTGGGGTTTTCACCCATCAAAACCATTTGGAGATTTAGGGTTTTTTCCCATAAATTCCAAGTATTAAGCTCAACCAATGGTGGAATCCATGCTCAAAAACTAAAAATCATGTAAACACATCAACACACATACATAAATGCGCTTTAGTTCAAAATGATCCCAAGAATAAAACATTTAGCTACTCATGAAGAAAGTTGAGAAAAATATACCATCATATGGTTTGTTCAAAGCATTCATCCTTCACAATTACAAAAATTTCAAGTTTCCAAAGTTAATTACAAATCTTGCCCAATTTAGGGTTCTTATTTCAAATTCAAAAGTTTTTATCAAGTAAGAAATACCCAAAGAAGGAAGGGTTTTAGAATATATATGGATTTGAATTTGGCCAAGTGAATTCACAAAATTTTCCTAGGTAATATTCTCGCTTAGCCGTGATTGCTTGAGGTTGTCCACAATAGCGGCTATTGCAACCCTGGTGATGTTCCGTAATCGCATTTTGTTGACCCTCTTGACTGACTGTGACTGCTACCTATGGCCCGCAGTTATGGTAACTAAGCCTGATGACTGCTCTAGGTTATCAGTTGTGCCCCTTTGCTTCCATTTGATCTCTTTTATCTCTAATCCACATCTTTCCATCTTACTAAATCTATTCCTACAAAATATAGATATTAGTTCATTTAATCATGATTATGCCTCATTTATTTATGTAACATATGGTAATATGCATGATTGTTTAGTGAAAATGAGTGCAAAAATAACCACTCATAACATGGGCCAAATGTGATTTATCCATTGTTATCCAAGGTACACCAACAACCTATGCAACCTAGTGCACTATATTTTCTAACTCCAAAATGGACTTAGACCAGGTCCTTAGGAACCCCGTATACATAAATGAACTATGTAACCATAACAAATTTGATATTCTGGATGTGATGGCTAATTTATAATTTCCATTCGAGGTTGTTTCGGCCAATATGGGGTCCACACATAAATTTCTAATTTCTCAACTTTTCAACCAATAGGTTAAAATAAGATAGAGTGCCTTAAAACCCAAACCAAAGGTCTACCTAGCCTAAAATAAATATTTTGGAGATGATGGCACTGTTGAAATTTCCATCTAAGGTCATCTACTAGTAGGTTTGATACAAGACCGAATCTTAAATAGCGAAAGCTCCAAAATAAGAAAACAAGCCTAAAATCCAAATAAACTGTCTGATCTCCCAACCGACAGTTCTCACAAGTCACTAAAAACATATAGCCGCCGTGGGAAGGCTCGAAATATTACAAATAAATGAAAATTTAGAAATGACTTGGAGGGTCATTACAATATCCACTACTTAAAAGACTTTTGTCTGTGAAAGTCAGTGCATAGAAACATCTCAAAAGCTCACAAGAATGAGGTACTAAGACCGCATGGTCTGAGTATGACTTCCCAAATAACCTTTAAGAATAGTTAACACTTCCAAGGGATTTTACCACAGGTATTTGTTTTACAAGTAGCTCTCTCACTTAACTTTCAAATAACTAAAACTCTGCCTCAACCACTAACCAGTCTCCAACTTAATCAAAGAAGGCAGATGCATGCAAATCAGAACTGTGACACATTGCTACCATCTTGACACATTGCTACCATCTTGATACCAACACAAATCAATCAAAAGCTTACCCAAGACAAAATCAAACCAAGGCATGAGTCATTCAACCTACTCTAAATCCTAAAACAACTCTCCTTTACCATTCAATGCCTACTATTCTCCCTAAAATAGAAGGAAAAATTATCTGATCTTGCCCGAGAACCCTATCACAGAGAACTTAAAGAACTAAAGCTGATCTGCTAAAATTCCATATGGAAAATATGAGATTAATCTTATAAGGCACTATCTAGGAACATAAGTTGCACTAGTAAAGGTATGAAATATAACATGATCCTATGATTGGACCAAATAATCATCAAAAATAAAATCCAGGAGCGCTAGGCACGACTAATTACTACTGAATGATTAATTCCAGGATTTCCCATAAACTAAGAATAAAGCCATGCTGAATCCAAATCAAACATGTTACTCCCGCTGAGTATATCAACCAAAAATCTCAATGAAAACTGAAAACCTGTGGTCAAATCTAAAGGAACCAATACCATGTCCATGGACTATCATCTGAACACCTATCAACCATAATCCATCCAAACTCAAGAAGACCGAATAGGCAACCATGGAGTAGGAACCTCCTGCCTATAAATGATATCCCAATTAAAACAAATATGAAAATGAAGGATGCACTTAAGTTCTAAAAATCCTGTTGAAATTTCAACATTAACGCTGAACTATTTTGTCTCAACTGCCTAAACTAAACCTAAAGATTAGTAGGCATTCATACTCTAAATCTATCATAATTTCTATGTCTCTATTCCAAGGTGTCAAATCCAAAATTTATCTAACAAATCCAAACTTAAATCAAACACTCACATCGACCATCCTATTCAAATTAGACACATCTATACTAAATTATGCTGAGTTAAAATCAAAACATAATTGGAGAATAAAATCCCAAGATAGGATAAATCACTGTCTGAAAACATAAGAAACCAACTTCATATTTGCTAGAGGGCACAAATCACTAAAACAAACTCAATATCTCCCCAAGTGATATCTTGGGATTTTTCCTTAGAAAATTTTCCTTGAAAACTATTCTCCGAACCTAATACAACTTATGGATACAAATTGTATGAGTGGCATGGTCTTGTCATAAGCTGACCAGTGTTATTTAGTGGGAAGGTTTTGATCACTAAAATGTTTATAACTTAAGGGTATGAGTTATAAGGCTTTGATATGAGTCATGTTATGGACCTATATGGTGTACAATGATTGATCAACTTGGTAATTCATTTAGTCAGGGATACAGATCATAGGTACGGATCATCTGTTGAGGTTATGACTTGGTTGGATGAGTCATATATTGGATAGTGTCTGATATAAGGTTAAGGCATGAGTATAATTTGTCGGAACCAATCGTAAGGAAGGGTACAACTTGTAAGAGGGTTAGTTGTATCCCTATGATGGGTTTTTAATGGACTTAAGTGGGGGTATTATGGTTATTTTCCTACTTACCCTACGTATGACCCACGACTTGTAATACCCTTAGGAGGTTATTTACCCAATTATTCTATTCATTAATACATAGGCAGGAAAAGTGGGGCAATTTTTCTTATCAAGGAGATGTGCATTCTTAGAGTGGTAGAGATGGTGGCAAGTTGTAGAAAAAGAAGTGGGGGAGTTGTGGTTACTTGTATTCTTCTAGTGCTTCTTACCCACAGTAGTTGGAAGATAGGCATCACAAAGGTGGTGATAATTCTTAAGATCTGGTTGCACAATCTCAAATGAGGAAATGTCTGTCTATTTCTTCATGCCCTCCTTGATGGTTCTGTGGTCGTCCTCATTAGGGATTCTATAAGAAAAGTAGAGATAAGTGCTTTAAGTACAGTCAGGTAGGCCATCGAATCAAGGATTATTCGGCTAATAAGGTTGCTATAGGGGCAAATAATATTCTGATGGCTTTATATTTTGCTCCTACATGTAGTGGTGTGGCATCTGCTTCTGTTACTGCTCCTGGTTTTAGTGTTGGCCAAAATATGTTGTATGCTTTGGCATCCCGATAGGAATTCGAGGCATCGCATGATGTTGTTACTGGTATGTTACAACACTTCTCCCATGACGTATATTATTTGATTTATCCGAGTTCCACTCTTTTTTATGTGACTCCTTATATAGTTATGTCATTTGGTTTTGATTTTAAAAATATTTTGGATTTTTTTTCTACCCTAATAAGAGACTCGGTTATTGGTAAACTGGTCTAAGGGGTGTGTGGTATCTTTTGGTGATAGGCAGACCTTAGTAAATCTATTTGAGTTAGGAATAGTGAATTTAGATATAATTTTGGGTATAAATTGGTTGCATTCTTGTTATGCGACTTTAGACTATCGAACTCGTAAGGTCATCTTTAGGCCTCCCGACATGCTAAAAATAGAATATGAGGGGTTGTTGTTTAGCTCTTAGGGAAAGATTTATTTCTTATCTTAGAGCTCGAAGGTGATTCTCTAAAGGGTGTCTTTATCATTTGGTCTATGTTAAAGATTCTGATTAGAAAGGTCCTTCTTTTTAGTTAGTTTCGGTAGTTAATGTGTTTCCAAAGGTCTTCCCAAATGATATTCCTGGTGTTCTTTCGGATAGAGAAATAGGGTTTTGTATTGATTTTCTTCCAGACATACATCCAATATCTATTCGTTTGTATAGAATGGATCCAGTTGAGTTAGGAAAACTCAAGGGGCAAATTAATGATATTCTGGATAAAGGGAATTATTTGTCCTAGTGTTTCTCTGTAGGGTGCACCAGTGTTGTTTGTGTACAAAAAGAATGGTTCCCTTAGGATGTGTATTAACTATTAGGCAGTTGAACAAGGTAATGGTCAAGAACAAGTATCCTCTCCAATGGATAGATGATTTGTTTGATTAGTTATAGGGTGCAAAGTTATTTTCCAAGGTAGATCTTTGGTCTGGGTACCATCAGCTTAATATTTGGTAGGTGGATATCCCTAAGATGACTTTTTATACTTGATGTGGGAATTTTGAGTTCTTACTGATGTTATTTGGATTGAAAAATGCTCCAGCAACATTTAAGGATATGATGCATAGGGTGTTTAGGCAGTATTTAGATCACTTTGTCATTGTATGTATTGATGACATTTTAGTGTATTCTAGGAGTGAGGTAGATTATACTAATCACCTCAGTGTGGTGTTATGAACCTTAAAGGAACAATGGTTGATTGCCAAGTTCTGTAAGTATGAGTTTTGGTTGAATGTTGTGACTTTCTTGGGTCATATTATTTCTAGTTAGGGGATAATGGTTAATCCTCAGAAGTTTGTTGCAGTGAAAGGCATCCGACGTTCAAAGTTTCTTGGGGGTAGCCACGTATTATAGGCATTTTATGGAAAGCTTCTCATCGATAGATACTCCTTTGACTTAGTTAACTCAGAAAAAGGTTAAGTTTTCTTAGTTAGATGCTTGTGAGGGGAGTTTTGAGAAATTGAAGAATAGGTTGACATCAACTTCGATTTTGACTTTACCGAAAGACAATGATGGGTTTGTGGTTTTTTGTGATGCATCTTGGGTAGTGCTTGGTTATGTTTTGATGCAGCATAGGAAGGTAATTGCCTATGCTTTCAGGCAGTTGAAGGTGCATGAGAGGAATTATCCTACTCATGATTTGGAGTTATTCGCAGTTTTATTTTCTTTGAAAATATGGTGGTATTACCTATATAGTTTTTGTATGGATATCATTTTTGATCATAAGTGTCTTCAGTACATATTCACGTAGAAGGAGCTTAATGTCAGACAAAGAAGATAGCTTGAGCTTCTGATGGACTATGATAAGAGTCTTTACTACCACTCAGGTAAGGCTAATATGGTTATCGATGCTCTTAGCAGGTTGTCTATGGGAAATTTTGCTCATATGGAGGAAGGAAAATGGGAATTATTGAAGGATATTAATTGCTTAACCAATCGTGAAATTCGTCTCTTGGATTTTAAAGATTGTGGGGTGATGGTGCAAGTAGTGGTTCGATTGTCTCTTGGTGCAGAGATTAAGGAGAAGAAATTGTTGGATTTGGTCTTGATGAAAATCAAGAGTGATATTGGTGGGTAAAAGTTGGCAGTGTTTGAGATTAGTGGTGATAGTACTTTGTGGTACCAAGGGGGTTGTGTGTTCCAAATTTTAATGGGTTGCGACAAACGATTTTGGCCGAGGCACATAAGTAGCGCTATGTTATCCATCCTGGTTTGACAAAGATGTATCATGATCTCAAGGAAATCTATTAGTGGAATAGTATAAAGAAGGATATGGTTGACTTTGTGACCAAGTGTATGATGTGTCAATAGTTTAAGGTTGAGCACATAAGTCATGGTGTTTTGCATCATGAAATCGATTTTCCTGAATGGAAGTGGGAGATAATCTATATGGATTTTGATACTAGTATTCCTCGGTCTCGGAATCATTTTGATTCTATTTGGGTCATTGTGGATAGGATCACCAAGTCTTCTCATTTTTTGCCGGTAAAGAGTACCTTTTCAGCGGAGGATTTTATGAAGTTGTATCTTTAAGAGATTATAAAACTGCATGAGGTGCTTATTTCAATTATTTTTTTATTGTGGTATGTAGTTTTCCTCTCATTATATGGTCTTTCTAGAAGGGATTTGGGACTAAGGTTAGTCTAAGTACTACTTTCCATCCAAAGTAAGATGGGCAAGCGGAGAGAACTATTCATACATTAGAGGATATGCTTTGGGCATGTGTGATTGATTATGGTGGCAGTTGGTTTGAGCATCTACCTTTGGTGGATTTTGCGTACAACAATAGCTATCATTCTAGTATTGGTATGACTCTTTTCGAAATGATGTATGGTAGGAGATGTAGATTTGCTATTAGATGGTTCGACCTTGGTGAGGAGTATAAGTTCGGTCCCAAATTGGTCTATCAAGCTATTGAGAAGGTGAAGGTAATTTGGGATAGGCTTAAGGCTTCTCAGAGTCGCTAAAATTCCTATCTGGATGTTAGGCGTAGAGACTTGGAGTTTGAAGTTGGGGATCGGGCGTTTCTAAAAGTGTCTCCCATGAAAGGAGTAGTGCGGTTTTGCAATAAAGGGAAGTTCATTCCTCGGTTTATTATGTGTTAGAGTTGCTTGCAAATTGGGTTTGGTTCATCTAGTCTTTCATGTTTCCATGGCGAGGAAGTGTGCTGGCGATCCTTCTTTGGTTGTTCCTTTGGAAGTGTTGGATATCTTAGATTCTCTATCTTATGAAGAGGTCCCGGTTGAGATATTGGATAGGCAAGTTTGTTGGTTGCAGACAAAGGATGTGGCTACGGTTAAGGTTTTTGGCGGAACCATAAAGTGGAAGAAGCTACGTGGGGAACAGAAGAGGACATGAATTCCAAGTATCTATTCTTGTTTTCTGCTCCTACTATTTGTGCGGAAGGTATGTGTTCTTGAAAACATCTTTATTTTCTGTACTTGTTAAAGAAAAGATTAATATATTTGCCTCTTTGTTTTTAAAATTTGTTAAATGGATGTTTGATAATGCAAATGACTCTGTGTATGGTTACCCTTACCTTGTCCGTCAATTGGGAACGAATGTTCCTAGAGGTGGAGAATGTTACATCTTGGGTTTTGGCATTAGACTTTTTTCCTTGAAAACCGTTCTCCAGACCTAATATGACTCATAGATACAAACTGTATGCTGGGGGTAAAGTGGTATGGTCTTGTCGTAACCTGACCAGTGTTAGTTAGTGGATGGTTTTGATCACTGAAATGTTCACGACTTAAGGCTATGAGTCATAAGTCATAGATATAAGTCATATCAGGGACTCTTATGGTGTTCAATATTTGATCCTCTTGGTAATTCCTTCTGCCAGAGATATGGATCATAGTTATGTATCATTTACTGAGGTTACGACCCAGTTGGATGAGTCATATACAGGATAGTGTCTGATCCAAGGTTAAGGCCTGGGTACGACATGTCAGAACCAATCGTAAGGAAGGGTACGGCTCAAAAGAGGGTCAATCGTATCCCTATGATGGGTTTTTCAGGGACTTAAGTAGGGGTATTATGGACATTTCCCTACTTACCCTACTTATGACCCACGACTTCTAATACACTTAGGAGGTTATTACCCAATTATTCTATTCATTAACACATATAAAACTATTCCTAAACATTCAACAATTCTCTCAAGAGCTTTTTGGGCAAGAGAGCTAGGGTTTCAACTTTGGGATTGCTTTGGGACTTGCTTTGGTGCTTTTCTTCCATCATCTTTCTCGGTTTAAGGCATGTATAGCTTCCCTACTTCTTATTCCTAAAAAGACATGGATTTTATGGTTGTTTTCATGGTTTCAATATTGCATGGGTTATAGTTTTCCACTAATAATTGGGGGTTTAGGTGTAAATGGTTTGTTTATGGTTTCCAATGGTTTAACTGTGCATCCATATGCATTAATGGTGGTTTTGAGCAATTGGATTGTATGGTAATGGTTTAATGGTATGTGGAATTGGTTTTACTTATATTAAACCCCCAAGGTGTTTGATGAAATGCTTATAAAGATATGTTGATTGCATTGACTTCTTTAAATGGAACTCTTGATTGTTTTCAGTTTATGCATGACACTATAACTGGTTTACAAAGGTTAAAGACGTATTGGTTTTGCTTGTGGAGTACATGGAAGTCTCCTGAGAAGTTAATATGGTAAACGGATATGGCACTTAAGAGTTCCGTTTAACCTAAATGGTTTGGCTATGGATAAATCTTGCAAGTATGGTTGGTATGACGATACCACTAATAAATGGCATTGGTTAATAAATGGTAATTGGATTTGTTTGGATATGGTTTTAATATGGGAATTAATGAAGGGATGTGTTACTGAGCTGTGGAAGGTTGAGGTTCTGGGGGAACCGATACTAGAACTCATATTTACCAATATTAATGGCCACGTACGAGTGTCATGTTTTATATTGGAGGGATGTACTATCTACCCCATGGGATATTTCCTGGTCGTGCGGCTACACTCACTGGGACTCTTTCAGCAGGGAGGGTTGAACCCATATGACCCATCAGTGTGGTTAAATGGCAAGGTTACACAACCCATGTAAAGGTTTTAAATGCATGCTAAACACAGATTCCCTTTCCCGACATTTATATATATATATATGTATATATATATATATATGTATGGTTGTGTGCCTAATGGATGGATTTATTTGGTTTTTTAAATGTCACTATTTATCCGTATCCTGAGATACATGCTAGTGGTCATTCGCTAATGTGTCTACTAGTGGTTGTATACCCACGCTATGCAGGAACCATCCGTTCGACACTTCCTACATAGTGAGTGACTTGGGAAAAACATTTGGATTGAATTGGTGAGCTTTCATCTTTCCGAAAGGCTCCATTTCATGATATGGATACTCATAGACATTTTGGTTTAATATTGGATATTGGTTTTATCCATGATTGGGGGCATGTCCCAACTGCATAATTGTATTCTTTTGGATAGAGGCTTTGGTTTTACTTCTGGGGGTGGTATGGGCGGGATCGGTATTGGTGTCGGACTTGGTATTGGAATAAGCTGGTAGCCTAGAATCATCAGACATAATTTCTCATTGTTCCTTCAGATAACATTTTGGGATGATTATCATGTTATGTTTTGATATTCTCGTTTGTTTGGTATGGTATGGATGGTTGGGTTTGGTACGGTTAGACTCAGTTGGGTTGTTCACGGTCGAGATCCTATCTTAGGCTCTTGATTTGAACAATAATGCTATCTTGTTATATGTTCGAAATTCAGTCAATCTGAGGCTATATAAGGTGGTTGGATTGGGTTAAGGGGGAGGTCCCCAGTCCTGGTTGGACTTGGGATACCCATTACGTATAGGCCCTGGTTCGAGTAGTGACACCAAGGCCACAAACCACATTAGTAATGGCAAAAACCTTAGCAACTCAGAGAAATGCAAATTCAGCCAAAAACTAACCAATCCAATACTCCATCTCGGCAGACAATACCCATAGGAACATATCATTAAGTAGATGAACTCCATTAAGTCTTATTAGGCCGAACCTATCCATCAAGTATTATCAAGCCGAACCAACTTTGAAATGAGGATTTCCTAAATCCACACAAGTAGGACAACCATAACTCAATCAATCCATGAATCATATGATCGAGGAAAGAAGCACCAGTCTCAATGCCAATGACAAGGTCAAGACCACTACGAAAAATGAACCAAATAACTCAAGATAAAGAATTTCCAATTTGCCAACTTATGAAGCAGTCACAGGAGCTATCACCTATCTCTAATTCTGTAACCCTACTAGGACAAGAACCATATTACGGATAGAGCTGAGTATCTAACTCCACACCAATAATAAGGGCAAATCATCACTAGGAGACGAATTCAACAAATCTAAGAGACGAATCCAAGACCTCCCGACATCAATATCAAGCCACTATGGGCAATGAAATTGCCACAAATGGAGAACGGATCCTAAACTGGTCAATCTCACAAATAGGCTATAGAGAGGGGGATATCCAATGAAAAACCTTCATAACCCAGTAAGCAAGTCTAAGAATCCCAAACTCAAGAACAAGCAATATAGCTAAATTGCCAACTCTAGAACCATAATAGAACCACAAAAGGTCAACTACCTCTGACAACACAATTCCCTCAACAATCAATCTACTACAGTCAACAAAAGAGGAAAACAACAAACCTTACCTTTCTATAGAAAAAAATATCCAATCGGGCTATAGCTTCCAAAGACAACGAATAAGAATTACATATAAGGGAAAATTCTAACCAGAAGCCAATAGTCTAGATATCTCAAGAGAGGATCAATAACATCATATAATAAGAATAACAACAAAAATTTAAAGATGGATATAGTGAATAAGTGTTACTAAGATGAAATCAATAACAAGTTCCATTCAAGGACCACAATAAGACCAATATGCCAAGGTAAATGAGACTCGAGCCCAAGTGCTACACCCATAAGGAGTAAATATCAATACAGATTTACTCCATCCACTACTAAAATAAATAATCCACGGCGGTAGTCTTATAATCATGAACCGAATAACAACGCACACAACAACCATCATAAACTTATCAAGGCATAAAGTCATAGATGGGTACAAAAACCCTAATACACAGAAATTAAAAATGTAAATGTAAGAAATAAAAATACACCTATCATGGTGAAATCCAAAATCAAATGTCAATGAGTCTAAGGGAGAATAAATCTAAATGGGTCCAAGCTTAGACCGCCCAACTAAATCATCAATTGTGGCACCAATCACACTATCTCTAATAGGAAGTACAACAATCATTCATAGCAAACTCCTAATACCCCTGACCTAGCTACAAACATAAACTGAGCATAAATGGTTGGGTAACTAATGCGGAGAGAACTCTCTAGTACCATGATCATCCTTCCCACAGCCATAGCCTATCATAAGAACTCTACGTTGATGGGGAATACATGCTAACTCTATTAGAAAAACCATCTCGCATCTGAGGCACTATCTAGACCAATGTCTTCTCTCACCCTAACTAAAGCAAGATCCTAAAATACTCTGAGATGCTTTCCCTACTGACCTAAAATGACCTCGATGGCCTGAAGACCCATACAAAATACTTTGCAAGGTCCGATAAGAATTATGCCCACTAGGATCACCATGACTAATCTGAAGCCACTGATAGTCTGAAATACTACTTGCATAGGGATGATAGGCCACAAGTGAAACTGACCTCTATCGAAAGGATCCTCACTCCTAGATGAAATACCAGTAGCAATAAATTAATAATATGCCCTTTTACCACCATTTCAATAAGCCTCAATACATGCTCTTTCTGTGGAACTCATATGATCAATAACCAGAGAGAAAGAAAGCCCAACTTTTATCAAGTTCTTTGATGCCAAATGGAGTGGCAATGCTAGTACCTTAATAAATCCACATACCATGTCCTACTTAGAAAGATATAGCATAGGAATATGCCTGGCCCACTTAAGAAACCCAATAACATACTCTACAACTAATAAAGAACCCTGATGAACGCCAATAAATCTAAATCTAGCCTGAGAACTACTCGATGATCCAGAATTCATCCCTAGTTGACGCTAAAGATATTTGATAACCATCCCTAGCTCTCTAGTCTGACGCTATGCTGAAACTCTAAAGATTCATGTTGAAGTCTCATCTATATCTAACGACAACCTCTCATTCTATGTCTAGATTAGAATAAGTCAAAGAACATGCTTTAGGCTCATAAGAATACGGACACACAATAAGGAATCAAGAAATAAATTTCCTAAGAATGCCTTATCACCTCCAGAAGAAAAGTTACAGACATCTCTGCATCAATACACAAGACTCTACTAATCACTTATCTCTTGTACCAACACACCAGTTAACCTATGCTCAGATACTAATTTGTCACGACCCAATTTTTCAAGTCATGATGGCGCCTGCTATAACCCACCAGTAAGCAAGCTAATCCCGTAGTCCGAAACTACTGGCAATGGACTACCAAAAGAATGAAGGAAAAATCCTGAATAAATGAAATAAAAGACTAACACACATAAGATAATCCCAAAACCTAGTGGAATTAGTACAAAAGCTTCTAACATAAGATGGATACAAATGAGGTACTAAGTAAATATACTAATAAGACCGTCTCTGAATACAACGTAGAGACTAGTATAGTACATAAGAGGGAGGAAAGTAATACTAAAAATTCTAGGAGCTCACCGTATGTATCCAAAACAAATTTGTGTTGCACGATGCACACAACAACAATGACAACCCGTACTATTATCTGCAGGCTGTCGAAGTGTAGTATGAGTACGAAACATGAGGTAATCAGTAGGCATCTATCGATTAATGTCAAAAGATAATGTAGATACATATAACATATAAAAAAAATGGAAACTACACCTAATATCCAGCAACCACAAAAGAAAGCCAATTAGATAATAAGGATAAACTATCCTTATCATATCGAAGAAACTAACATTATAAGGCTGAGGAATTATTAAGGATGAACTATCCTATTCCATCCATACTGAGGAATCTTAACACTATACCGTATAACTAACTAATATATGAATAAAGGGTAAAAGAAGGATATATAATAGTATACAGGGTTAAGAACATACAATCTGATGATATAAAGGAAGGAAGGGATATACGGTAATACCTTAGCTACATAAATATATATGTAAATATATATAAACAAGAACAACTCATAGTACGGCCTAAATTGTCATACTAGCATTTTAAGACCTCATAATCATAGCAGGAACTAATGCTAGTATACCTAGGGTTTCTAATCCATACATCTAATCATGAGTTAATCATGCATAATAATGAAATGATAAGATAGAAGAGCCAGAATCATTCCTTAAATCTTGATAATGGATCATTAATAGATCCATCACAAGCTAGTCATAACAATGATTATAATAATAATAATAATAACAATAGAAACAACAATGCGAGTAACTGGCTAGTCTAGACAATAATACCTTACCAAGCCTTTCATGAACCTCCACCGCCCCAGGCACAAAAGGTTAAATTAACATACAAAAAACAACAAGCCTTACACATTACCCATACCTAAGAAACCTCCTATAAAACTGATAGATATATAGGTATACTGGTGATAGGTAATGCACATGCAAAGATGAATGCAACAGAATCCAAATATCATAACCAATCTAAGTATCATAATGTATATTTAGATAGGAACCAATAAATAAAATCAATAACATAATCATTATCATCACAACCATCATCATCATATTCATCCTTCGTAATCGAATGAGGGATATATAATCAACATCATAACCATCCTCCAAAATTAAATTTGGATATATAAGTTATCATCATAATCATCGTCATGCCTTACCGGGTATATAAGCATATCATCATAATCATCCTCCAGCTTTGCCGGGTATATAAGCATATGATTATAATAACCAATATATATATATATATATATATATATATAATCATACTATAATCTAACATGGGTCTTACTAGGAATTTATATCATTAATACATCACCCTCCTTCTTCCCAATATTGAAGAGATATGTATATAGATATATAATAGATGCACAAACATAAGCGGTGGCTAAGAAGAGTGTAAATTTATAAATCCATTGCCTGGGTAAAACTTCTAGACTAAATCATCGTAAAGGTGTAGAAAGGGTCAGAATCTCTCCTGACAAAATAATTAACAGTATCATAATCATAGACCGAAATCTTCCTTAGTCAAATCATTAAAACAACATTTTCAATCTCATTACACATAGGTTATTCATTAAAATAGGCATTTATTGTTATAAAGAAATCCATTTTTGGTGAAAAGTGGGCTTTAACACTTATTTAAGAAAAATAGTAATTAAATCATATTTTAGTTAGAATCATATTATTTATAAATTTACTGATAATGAATGTACCAACTCCATCAGCAATATTCAAATAAGGGAACCACAAGCATCAAATATCTATAAACCACAACTACCTCCTTTATAAGGATAAATACTTCCCAGATGTCCAACTGATATCATAGCATGGCCTTGGGCCCAATAATTTATTTGGAATAATTAAAACACCATAATCACGGCCTTAGGCCTACATATATATTCGAAACCCATATCAATAGTCATATTCGTAACACATTTTGTATCTATAAGCCATAGCATATCTAGAAGGCATATCATTTCTATAAGGCATATCATATCTAGGAGGCCTAACATATCAATTGACAATGAATCATACCTATAAGGCATATCACATCTATAAGGCATCTAACATCTAGGAGGCTTAATATTTCAATAGGCCATGAATCATGACTTTGAGGCATATGACATCTATAAGGCATCTCACAACTAGGAGGCATAATTTATCAATAGGCCATGAATCATAACTATGAGAAAAATCACATTTACAAGGCACCTTAGTTATATAGTACATATATCATAACTACATCTACGCCTTTATTATTGACCATGTCAATGGACCGTATCATAAATCAAGTACGAAAGCCATATTATAGCTACAAGACATCAATTATTATCCAGTAAAGACCATAACATTCACTAAGTTACAAGGTAACCTTATGCTAAAAGCTCAATAGTCCATAAGGGCTAACACAAGTCTTGGCTTAATGTAGGCCGGAGAAACCCACTCCTAATCCTCAAAATTTGTATTTAGGCAATTTTTACCCTAGACTAAGCTAAGGTGACTAAATTGACTTCTAGATGGTACACAAGACATAATCAATCCTATTATAGGAATTTGACCTAGAAGATGAGCAATTAACTCGACTCTACCAAAATTACGATTTCAAAATCACTAAAACTGCCCAAACAAGGTTAATCATGATAAAAACATTTTCAACACTTAAACTACAACCCGAATATAGAATCATATCATAATCATTCAACAAATTAGCTCAATCTATGAAAAAGATAATAGGATCCTAGAAATATAATAAATATGTCACCTTATGGGTCAATTCACCCATCTAATCCCCAAACTTTAATAATCAAGACTAAGTCATGATGTTCTATACATAATCAATCTTAACATTATCATTAATATGTTATATATAAAACACATCATCTTGTGAAGAAAAGTAGATAGAAGCCTATCTCAAAGTCGAACCGTAAATCGTTAAAGAATTGACAAATGTCTGTCTTTACCCCACGATCTCAAAATACTGCTATGCTATCGACATCATAGTCTGCGCATCATTAGGATTCAAATAATACCCATATTTCCATATAATAGGTCAAGTCAAAATTTGGGTCAAGAATGGACTAGTAGGGCTCGCTAATGAAATCCAAAAATCAAAACCGTCATAAGGTCCCTCGAAAGACAAAAAAGTAGTGCTAAAACATTGAGCAAATTGGAGAACAAATGGGTCTCAAATCAACCCTTACAGTTTTAGAATTCAAAGCCCTAATTTCCAAGAATTAATCAAGAAACTGAAGGAATCTAACCATTATTTTGAAGGAAAATCATGAAATAATCATTATCAAAGCTCCCCAAATCATGTACAAGCCTAAGTCCCACCTTATATCACACTTAAGGGTTTTTCGCTCTCAAGAAATGGATGTAAAATGAGTAAAATTGGGCAAAAGGGGTCTATTTACAAACATAGAAGGCATTTGGAAGTCGCTATCGCGACTTATCATCATGATCTCAATCTATACACGTAAATCATATATTGTGATCGCAATTTATACTTCGCAATTGCAATTCTAGAAAAACGAGAATAAAACACATGGAACAAATATGATTTAACCTTTGTGATCAAGGTTTCACCAGCAACTTGGTGCACCTAATTTTCTATTTCCAAAATAGACTTCAACCGGCTGCTCGAGATTAGTTTGGATTGCCATATATGCAAACAAACTATGTAACCATACCAAATTCAACATTCTTGATGTAATGGCACATTCAGAATTTCCATCTAAGTTTATTTTAGACAAATACGGGTCCCACACCGAAATTTCTATTTTCTCAACTTTCCATCCAATAGTCGTAATAAGCTCAGTGCCTCGTGACCCGAAGCAAAGGTCTACCTATCCTAAAATCAACATTCTAGAGATGATTGAACTGCTTAAATTATCATCCGAGGTCATATACTAGGAGATTTGGTCCAAAACCAAATCATAAACAACAAAATCTCAAAAATAGAGAAATAACCCTAAAATCCAAACAAACTGTTCGATTACCGAATCGACAGTTTTGTCAAGTCATAAATGAGTTGTAGCTTCTATGGGATGGATCAAAATGCCAAAAATGCATGAAACCCAAGGAAATGACCTAGAAGATTATTACAAAAAATTCTACATACAATTTCTAGTCTTTAAGGGTCTGCAACACAATTTGAAGCTGATTGGAATAATCCTCCTTACTCATAGAGTACAGTAAGATGTCATTAATGAAGGCAATAACAAACAAACTCAGAAACTACCTAAACACCCAATTCATAAGATCCATGAAAGTAGCCGGAGCATTACTTAACCCAAATGACATAACCAAAAATTCATAATGGCCACATCGGGTTAAGAAAGTAGTCCTAGGAATATCAACCTCCCTAAGTTTGACTTGGTGATAACCCAAACAAGTCAATTTTCAAGAAACACCTAGCACCCTAAAGCTTGTCATGGAAAGGGGATACTTAGTTTTCATAATAACCTTATTCAACTAATGATAGTCCATACACTTTCGAAGGGGCCTAGCTTTATTTCGCACGAAAAGCACAGGAGCACCCCATGGAGAAACACTAGGACAGATGACATCCTTGTAAAGAAAATCCTTTAGTTCCTTTAATTCAGTCAGAGTCATCATATAAAAAGTAATGGAAATGGGATGGGTATCCAATACAAGATCAATCTCAAAATTTATTTCCCTATTCGAAAGACTCCCATGAAAATCATCAGGAAAAACTTCAAAAAAATCATTAACCACAGGGACAAATTGGAAAGAGTGACTCTCAGAGTTAGAGCCTTGACCAAAACTAGATGATATAGACACCCGTTGGAAATCAACTTCTAAGCTCTAAGATAAGAAATAAAATTCCCTTTGGGTACGAAGGAACTCCCATACCATTCAATCAACGATCCATTAGGAAAATGAAAACTGACATTTGGGGTAGTACAATCTAGAGAAGCATAGCATGAATGGAGCAAATTCATCCCCAATATTACATCAAAATCTATCATGGAAATTTCTATTGAGTCCACCGATATCTCCCGTTGAAGAATGGATGCCACACAACCCCTATAGAATTTTCTGAAACTATGGACTCTCCTACGGAAGTAGAAATAGAAAAAGGGGTCAAAAATATTTTCTGTACCAAAACCAAAGTGTATAGCCACATAAGCTGTCACATAAGATGGGGTAGAACCCAGATCAAGAAAAAAATAAACATCACATAAAAAAAATATAACATACCAGTAAAAATATTTGGGGATGGCTTAGACTCTTGACGAGTAGCAAGTGCATAGAGATGATTCCAGCCATTGCCGGTACATGAAGTAGCGTCCTTAGGTGCAAGAGATAAAGATATAGAGATCAGGACCTTATTAGCTCCTGTGGAAACTTAGCTATCAGATAGTTTCTACAAAGATAACTAGGCTAACTATAATAAAAACACAAGTTCCTCCCCTCCTCACAATAACCACGGTCAAGTTGTCCACAAATACAACATGGAGGATAAGGTGGTCCTTGCTGAACTCCACTGACCAGAGAATGGGAACACTTTGCCTTGGGGCCATTGCTTGCCTAAAAACGATGGTCACCTAAAGGATTATGATAAGGAGAACTAGTGGTCGAATAAGAACTTTCATAATTCTTCTTCTTGGTCACTGCCTACTATCTCTTCGACTGTTCTGCTAATCTGCACCCTGCTCGGCATATCTAAACTTCTTGCTTTGCCTTTCTCCCATATCTACCTACTTTTTCTCTCATCCTCCACTAATTGTATCTGAACCACCTGCCTGGATATGTCTATATCATTATACAACATCGCAGCCTTACATTCTAACACCAAATCATGGGAGAAACTAGAAGCGAACTTCCTCATTCTGGACCTTATGTTAGACACCAACTACAGAGCATAATGGGAAAACTTCTAAAACTTTAGGGCATACTCTTTAACACTCATCTTACCCTGCTTCATGTTTACAAACTCTTCGGCCTTAGCCTCCCTCAACTCTTCAGGAGACCAAGAAAAGCACTTGAAAACTCATCCCACATTTCTGGGTCAGCATCATGAACCCTCATCTTTTCCCACTCCACATACCACAAATAATCCACATCCTTAAACTAATAAGCAGCAAACTCCACACTTTCTGAGTTAATAGCATGCATCATCTCGAAAATCTTCTTCATATCATCAATAAACCCCTGTGGATCTTTCTCAACCTTAGAGACTTTAAAGGTTGGGGGATTCAACCTTATAAACTGTCCAACCCTGGTGGCCTCAAAAAAACTGGTAGGAGGAAAAAAAGGATCAGGCCAAAGAGATTGAGAAGCCACCAGCTAAGAAGCATATGGATAGACTTGCGAAACTTTGCACTTGAAATATCTTCTTGAAGCGACTGAGCATATTATCACTATCCCATGAAGCCTAAGGAGGACTAGTAGGGACATGTATAACCCTACGTGAGCGTTACAGTCAGAAGCGGGGAACCTAGACTAGGTCTGCACTCTATAAGTAGGGGGAATTCCTTTCATATTTTTATCTGGTAGGACAGAAGTTCCAGCAGAGTTTCTACAACAGTCAAATCTTTGGGGATGCTGATCTAAAATATAAGTAAGTCAAAATTTAGAGAAGTTTCATGATAACTAAACTCAATAGCCCAAAATAGAAGACAAGAATGGGAAACATTCCTAAATGCCTTATAGCCTCCCCCTATTAGAATGGCGTGTGACACACACATAAAAGGGACTCTACTTCACACGACTTTGTGGACACCCAACAACCCTAAATCATCTTGATACAAAGCTTGTCATTACCCAAGCCTAGGCCTTGCCATGACGGGCTTCTCAAGTCCACTATGGGGTGGGAGATAACCACCTTATTACCCCAAAAGCATAATAAATATAAATGGTGGAAGCCAAACAAATGTATGAAAGATATATAAATCCAAAGAAATATAAGAGACAAAAACAAGACATCCAAGAAATCCTAATACTGTCCACAAAAGCCTTTAAATCAGAAATACCAACTAAGTCACGATATGCCCCCGACTATTTCAAAAATAATCAAAAATACTAAGACAGTAAAGAAAGATTAATAAAATAGTAGGGCCTTCAAAGGATAGAGGCTCACCATTTCATAGCTAATCACTAGAAGTACCCAACCACCTAACACTACAAAGGAGTAATAGAAAGTCCTCCAAACCTATATCATGAAATAATGCAGTGTCCAGGGACGGTTAGTGGGGTAATCACTGGCAGACAATTCAAGAGATAAGGATAATATAATGCATTTACGAAAATCCAATCATAAAATGCATGCACAACATTTATACATATATATAGGATGCCGGGATAGGACAAAGCTAAATTAACATGATAGTTTAAAATATTAACCTAAACTGTATAGATCGTACCGACATTCCAAGCACCCACAGGCTATATAGGTCTGACTTTCCCTAATAAAAGGGCCTCAGTTCATGTTATCTGCATATACCAAGGAAAGTATAAAGAGGCGATATCCATCCAAAATACAATGCACTTAGTAGACACATGGTTGTATAGTCCCCCAACGTCGGCAAACATGGTTTCTAGTTCACCTTCTTGGTGCACCACACAATTCCCTTTAAGCCCAAATTAAAATAGTTCGCACATAACCCATATATTAACAAAGGAGTCTCCATAAAGGTATTTTCCAACATGGTATCATCATACCAATATTCTTTCTAGATAATCTAATTATACCAAACTAATTCATTTAGCCATTTTACTACAAAGTTCCATTTAAATTCAAAACCATGGCTACCAAGGGCATCTCAAGTTTTTTTTTATCAATTTATCCTTTAATGCAATGCATTATTTTCAAAGACAAGTTAAATTATGGAGATATCAATATTAAATATCAAGTTCACAATGTGGGTTGAGTTTAATGCCATTGCCAAGCCAAAAATTCATCAATTTTCATGAAACCTATGTCAGCCATTTAAACCATTGTAATAATGCACTAATTCATTTCCAAAACCATCAATTAAAGCATGAATAATGCATTTAAAACATGGTAAAAGTAATATAAGTAATAACAAAAAAGCCCAATTTCAAACCCATAAATTCAAATAATATGAATATTTAATAAATTGATGCCATAATGTAAAATTCAAGTTAATAAAAGAGATACATGTCTGAAAAGAAATTGAAGAGAAATAAAAGTTTAGAGCTTGAATGGTGAAATCTTTGTAAAACCATTGAATTTTCTTGGTCTAGGAGTTAAAGAGGAAAAGTGTAGTGTTTGGTATTGACAACTAAAGGAAAAAGGGTCATCTAAGTGTTTTAAAGTCATTTAAGGGGTAAAGGACCAAAATGCCCCTAACCCCAAGTGAAAAAAAAAACTTCACAAAATTAACATAATAGTGTGGCATGCCACTATCGCAGAGGGTAGACTCCATACTACGCTCCTATCACAGATCATAAGTGGTGTGGCACGCACTATCATGGACCCTCACTACATCAGAGTCCTAAAATAGCTCTGAACCCCTTCCAAAAATTCCAAAACTTTTCCAAAATACCCTTTTAACAATCCTTCTCATAATTCAAGTAAAAAATTAACGTTACGCACACAAAAGGGTCAAAATAGTAATAAATTTTATAGGGTCTTACATAGATAGGTAGGAAATCAACAATCATCTTAAGACTTAGTAATGTTGGTACAAGAGCTAGTAAAAATGAACTATAATTGTTGAATAGTCAGATAAAATCCATCTTGAAGATAAAATACTAGAAACAGATAAATACAAGTAAAAACGTTCTCAAACTCCAAGATCTTACCCAATCTCTAATATTAATCTTGTATGAATGTCGAATCAGCAGTAACAACTAGTACTTAAATCTGTACCAAAATGGTATAGAAGTGTAGTATGAGTACCAAAACCATGTGTACTCATAAGCTTCATCATTCGACTGAGCTAAATCATGATATAAATATGATAAGATAAAAGATAGAATAAGCTAAGTCAAGGTAAAATGGGCAAACTTAGAAATATGCTTTGACACTACTGTATACAAATAAATAATTGCATACGTGGTAATAACATAAAGATCACACAATTATATCTATAAGATTATCCCCTATACACCAATAAGTGTGGAAAATTAAATAGCCCAAAGTAGACCCCCATAGGCCTAGAGGGCACAGTTAACGAAACTAAGCAACAGAAAAGTCATAAATCATCAAATTATCATGCCATAACCAAGAATACATCCAAACCGTATTATCTCATACATAATTCCCAAAGTCAAACTTGAACCAAAACTCAACAATATCATAATCATCATTTGTTGGGCTTGAATAGAAACTCATATTATCAAGATCACTAACTAGAACTCATATTTATTAATTATATCAATGAACCATATCACCAACCATATCAATAAACCAACCCAATAGACTATACCAATACTGTATCTATTAATTTAAGCTAATAACTATGCCCATAGGTCATGTCATTATTCATGATCATATATTATTTCAATAATCATATCTATAAGCCACCATTAGGTCTATATGCCGTTAATCATACCTATAAGCCATATCATGCCTATAAGCCATTAATTATATCTATAAGCCATATCATATCAATAATCCATATCATATCTATGAGCCATGTCATATCCATAATCCATATCATATCTTTGAGTCATAACATATCTATAAGCCAGATCATATCTATGAGCCATATCATATCTATGAGCTATTATCCACTAATCATGTCAATATCTCAATCATTAAGCATGTGATAGGACATATTACTAATCATAAATGGAGGCCATATCTATAATCATATGTAGATAAGTCATATCATATCTATAAATCATATCATTAATCATACACGGAAGCCATATCAATAATCATATGTAGATAAGTCATATCATATCTATAAATTATATTGTTAATCATACTCAGAAGTCATATTAATAATCTATGTATATATATATATAAGCCATATAATTTATCAATACCCTAAATTAGCATCAATCTTTCAATATCCAAACACAACCTCATTAAATGTATTCAATCTCCTCAAGTCTAAACAAAATATTTAAAAAGGTATACCATACATAAATATGTCTACAAAGCTAACACAAGTCATGGCGTGAGGTTGGTCGGAGGGGCACATTTCTAATTTCTGAAATTCATTTTAGGCAACTTCTGCCCCGGACTAGGCTAAGGTGTCCAAGTTCATTTCTAGATGTCAAATTAGCCATAGATAGCTCCAAGATAGTAATTCTTCTCAAGCATGAACAACTAAGGTAATTATACCTAAAATAATAGAAAAATACAATTTCTCCTAACTTAAGAACCTAAGGACAATTCTACCCTAAACATAAATGACTAAGGGATTTTCACCTAGCTTGAGTAATTAAGGCATTTCCATACTAACCATGAATCATGAAGGATAATTATCCTAAGACATGAATAACTACGCTAATTACTCCAAGTTTACGATTTCAAGGAAGCCTAAATGATCCAACTAAACCAAATATTCTTATTCATACTTCCAACACCTAAATCCCACCCTATATCTATTATAATATCATAAGCATACTATGAGAGGGATTAATCTATGGAGAGGGTAAACCTAGCCTACCTAGATGCTGAAGAAAACTAGAAGAATTTGGTAAATCAGTGGTTTCCTTTTCTGAGAAGCTTCCACAAGGTGTCACACTATCAAAATCATAATTTACTCATAAATACGAGAACAATGATGCCCATATCACACTATTGTACTTTGGGTCCAAAAATTACATAAAATTTTTATGTGGGACCCATTTATTGAATCACATATTTGAAACCAATATAACATCCCTCTAGGCTCAAGGATTATTTATCCTTAAAATGGGTAGATTTCGAGCTATAATGACACTAAAATTAAGTCACTAAGCTTTTAGGGATTTTAGATAAGAGTGCAGAATTTAAGAACAAAATTAAAGAAATCTTACCATAAATTTGAAGAAGAAACGTGTAAATAATTTCCAACCAAGATCTAAAATCACCCACAAATGTCTCTCCCAATCTTTTCCACCTTTTAGGGTTTAAGATTCTAGAAATAGATGAAAATGGTGAAAAATTGGGCTAATTGGGTATTTATACCCTTCTAGGTGCACGATTATTGCTTAAGGGATAATTATGCTCTGTCACTCCTTTTGCTTACATGATCAATGGATCACTTACAGGATATCTGGCTGCCTGAGCAAATATCGTGTATGTAACATAAGTATTATTTACACGTCAGTTCCCACACCGTTAAGCCATTCTCTTAAGCTAAAAATGTGTCCCTTAAGCAAAACTTATTGGGGTTTGGTAGATTTATTAAGCGATCAAAGGAATTACTGAAGCGATGCAACAACACCAACTGAGACTTAGGGAAATTTCAATTCTCCACCAACCCCTCGGAATTCATCTAGAATCCCATATATGTAAATGATTTAGGCTACCCTATTAAATTCGATGTTCTAAATTCAATGTCGTAGTTGAAATATCCATCTGATGTATTTCCAACAAAAATGTAGGTGCCACACCTACTTGCCATTTTCTTAACCTCCAACCAATAGCCTAAAATGAGTCTGAGATCTTTGATACCCAAACCAAGGGTCCACCAAACCTAAAATCATTATTTTGGAGTTTTTGAATAGTCTGAATCGCTATACGAGGTTGTTTAACTAATGTTTTTTCCTAGTATCTAATTATGAACTAGCGGAGGGTTTAAAATAGGGAATAAACTCTAAAAAATCAAATAAACTACCTAGCAACTGAACCGTCAGTTCCAACTAGTCATAAGTGACCTGGGGCAGCTATAGAAAAGTTGTAAATAACAAATATGAGAGGAAGTATAGAAAATAACCTAAAGGGTCATTATAGATAGTGGTTGTGGATTTATTTATGTTGTAATTGACATGTGTTATCAATATAATGCCCAATGGATTAAGTCCTCAAAGTTCAGAGATGTTAAATAATAACTCCATCCAATATTAGTTGTCTAACATTAACATTACTAAATATATTCTTCCTAAATATTTGTCAATATATAAATTAACAAAACATTAGTTAACTTTTTTTAATTTTGTTTTTAAAATTTATTCTTTTTTATGGAAAAAAATATTGATTACATTGAAAAGAGTTAAGGGTAATTTAGTAAAAGTTTATTCGTATTTATGATTTCTTAAAATTCTTGTGAAAGAAAAATATGACAACTTATATGCAACAGGGATTATATGTGATTCTATCAAATAGAGGTAAATTATTGAGAAAACTAGGAGTTGAAACATGGACTTTATAAAACATCACAAGTTTATTTTAGGGACTAAAGCTGATTAATTTGCCTTTAAGTACTCCACTCACAGAATCTTGAAAAGGTTGCGGAAAACTTAGCTGCTACAAATTTTAATAAAAGGGGAAGTCTGATGCATTAAATCTCCTACAATGCATGAGGTCCAAAGAAGGACCAAACTACAATGGTTTATTGTATGCTACATTACCCTGCTACAACTATCGATACTCTAAGGAAATACAAATGTGTGCTAACTGCCCTTTTTAACATTGACAATCAAACCCACTGAAGATTAAAGCTTAGTGTAAAATTTTGATTTTATACTAAGATTATTATAAGCCTTGACTCAATGATTAGCATGTGTAGGGAACCAATGCTTAGCGAAGCCATAAATTTTAGTTTCTGAGTTTTGAATCACAATTTTATTTTTTTATTGGATTTCAGATAGCTTATTTACATTTATTAGATAATTTTTTTAAATATAAAGACTTGATTTGAGACAAAGTTACCTATAGATGTTAGTTCCGCCCTTGCTTAGAGTTGTAAAGGAATACTTATGGACCACTGTTCCAGTGTAAGCTCATGACTTAAATTTAGTGAATTTACAATGAATTTGATATTTTTCAGACATTTTATTTTATTTAAAAAAATTACTCAAATATGAATACATCATTCAAGATGAAAGCAATGATTTTAGTTGTATCTACAAATCGTAATGTCCATTAAATTTCTTTGAATGGTGACTCATGATTTCATCTCTAAGATAAAATTTATGGAAATTTATTATTTTAGATTTGAGCAATCCCTTCTTCATAATTGTTAGTTTTTCACACTTTTGATGATTGTTTGCTTATCTATCTACAAGTTTGGGTACTTTCTTTATACAAAAGCTTCAACCACTTAGAATTTAGGCTTTTATTTACATAGATGTTTCAAGACATATAGGGATTTGTTGTCACCATGACCTCTCAAAGGTCCCTATCGTGCTTGAGTATTTGCTCATCATTCAGGCTCGCAGATGAGATTTGTGCTCACTGTAATCAGATCTAATATTCTTAACTGATAGGTTCTAGCACCATGTGGTAAAATACCATGTGCTTGAGTATACTTGACTAGAAACTTTATTCTTGGAGCTAAAATTTGGTAAATTATGGAGGAAATCAAAGTATCTACTATATCTTACTTGGTGACCAAGTCCTTTACTGCCTATATAAGGAGAGAAAGTTCTTCATCCTCAAACTCACAAAAACAAATGAGAGAAAAGAAGTGTGATACATCACAGGGGGTATACGAAATAGTCTATGAGAAAAAATACAAAGTGTGAGCAATAATATTGTGAGGTAGGAGAATCAAAAGAGGGTTATTTTTGAGTATGTAGTGGTCTTAGGATAATTTTACTCAGACCTACAAGTGTAAGACTTCTTACTATAGAGATATTAATTTCTCCTCTTGCCCCTTGGTTTTCCCTTATTTAGAAGGATCTCTATGTGAAAATCTTTGTATTATTATTGTTTTTTTTATTCTTGTTGATTAACCATATTATTGTTTTGTTGAACATGATTGCTTTTATCACTGCAAATATTATTTTTATGGCAGGTCTTATCCCCCAAAACTGGTATCAGAGAATAGGTTTTGCTCATTCACATAAATAATTTTTTGTTGTTGGTCATACTATACTCGGAGGACAAAAATTGTACAACATAAAGTATGAGGAAGGAAAAACCAATGGTGATAATTGTTTCTTAATACAATGAAGAAGGATGGGGTATCTTCTTATCCAATGAGGATTATACAAAGCATTAAGTAATACATCTAATAATCCTAAGTCTATAAACCTATGAAATTGTGAAGAAATGGATGAAAAGTATGATAGTTCAATTAGTTTGTACTTAACAGATGATGGGGTTTATAACATCATCGATGAAGACACTGCATGTGGCATTCAGACAAAGTTAGAAAATCTGTATATATCAAAAATGTTGACAAATAAATTATACCTAAAGAAGTAGTTATATGCCCTACATATTGGTAATGTTACAAATTATTTTCCACATTTAAATGTCTTAATGGACTAGTTATGCAGTCGGGTACCTTTGGGGTAAAGATCGCGGAGGAAGATAAAGACATCATGCTTTTGAACTCATTTCCATCTTCGTATGTTTCCTTGAAAACATTAATCTTTCATGGCAAGGACTTTATTGAGTTGAAAGATACTATATCATCTCTTTTACTCAATAAGAAGATACAAAAGAAACTTGAAAATCATGGACAAGCTCTCATCATAGAAAAAGAGGCAGGAGTCACCTACAAAATTCAAGTTACTATGGTATATCCAAAGGTCATGGAAATTCCAAGATCTAATCTAAATTAAGAGACAAAACTTGCTATAATTGCGATCAACCAGCTTAGTTTAAAAGAGATTGTCCAAATCTAAAAATGGGAAATGGTGAAAGCAATGACCAGAATAATAACGACAACATAGCGTTCATAATGAAAAATAGTGATAATGTTGTGCTCTTTACAAAATTAAAAAGAGGATTTTATGCACTTAGCTAGTATAGATTCAAAATGGGTTGCTGATACATCGACATCTTACCATTTTATGTCGGTAACAAATCTTTTCTGCAAATATGTAGTACATTATTTTTGTTTTGTGAAAAGGGTTAACTGTAACACCCCAATAATACGAGGCAATATTAGAGCCATGCTTCAAGTACATGAAAATAGAATATCATGTTTTGGTAGTTTGAAAAGTGAATTGGATATACATTAAGGCCACAATAATTCCTAGCTTATAGACAAGTCAAAATATCCCTTATTGTTTGAATTCTTAAGAAGAATTATGCTAAAGTTAAACTTGATTTTTTTAGATCAAGACCCATCAAAAGATATACAATTGAATTATATTTTCAATGCATCCCATTTTTCTATAATCCAATATCAAAGTAAATTATTATGGCCAATTACTAAAGCACTGTCAAAGTTGTCAGTAACGACGACTCAGACACTATGAGTCGTTGTCAGACCCTACGGGTCATTATGAGACTCTACAAGTCATTGGGTGAATTATTGTGATAGAAAATAGGGACTATAATTTGAGTCCTTCATCTATAACTCATAGCCAGACCCTATGAGTCATTATGTGAGTCAACAGGACTACTTCTGGGAGTATTCCAAATGATTTAAAAAGGGTTGTTTGGTCTTTTTCCACTCTTTTAACACCAAAAATGCAACTCATAAGATTCCCAAATACCTAGGATTTTATGCATACACTTATGAGTGTTAGATCCTCCATCTTATATGTTATTCAATACTTTAGATTATGAATTTATTTTTAGTTTCTAGAATATTACTATTAATGAGTATTTTTAGGTATAAGTGTCATCTCTTGGGAGAAGTACTAGCGCCCAGAGGATGCAAGGATAAAGGCTTACCTATCCGTTAGGTTGAGACCTTTAGTTTAATTCCCTATGTCCTAGAAGAATGACACCACCATAGGTTCTAAAGGGTCACTTATCAAACCAGGCTTGGTACCTTTGTCCTTTTAGAAATAAGTCTAGTGGATCCATGTCAGTCAGTATTCATACCCTTGACAAGGTATTGAACACCCATCTAACTAGTGTTACATTTTAGAACTTGATTAGCTCAGTTTAGGGTATGTCAATTAATGGTATCTCCCACAGTCTATACTCCATAATTCATAGTTTAGATTCAAATACTTTTATGACCTTGTATTTAGTTTTTCATTTTATCATACCAAATATGTTTATTACTTGGTCTTGCATTAGCTTACCATGTCATATGCATCATGTTCAGTCCATATCAGTTATTTCTCATCTCATATTCTTAGATATTCAAATTACTAATCGCATAATTTCTTTGCGCTATATTATCTTATAATAAAGGTTGTGACACTCAATATCCAGATCATACTTAGTATGATTCCAATCTATATCAGTAGTAGTTTTTAATGAGACCTCATCATTTGAGGACCAATTATCAATATTTTTCTTTAGTAATATACTAGTTTTAGATGATTTGAGTTAGTTGGGGGTTTATTTAAAAAACTCATATTATTTAGAGACATTCATACAAATTGTTTATTTTCAGCATATTAATTATGTCAGCTAGTCTCAATTTTGAAATCTAGTATTGATTTTTCTTTTATTATACTCATGTCATTTCACTTGAATTTTTACTTAGTATCTTATTATTTGACTTAGTATTCTTAGTGTTTTGCTAGGACGTGGGTTAGCTTGAGGTCACTTATGACTTTGAGCACCGTGTTACGACTAGGGAGTCATTTCATGTCATGACAAACTTGGCTTAGAGAATCAGATTTAAGGTGTTCTAGGGTGTCTTAAAGTCTCATTAATAGAGTCTTATTCCTGGATGTAAAGCATGCCACATTCATAAGTGAGAGGCTATGAAATATCTTAGGAAAAGTTTCACTTCTTTTATGTTCATATCATGCGATAGAGTGTGAACTCTATTAGAATCTTCTTCGAACTAATTCTTGACATATTTATAGAAAATGCCTCTCAAGAAACTAATGAATGGAGGAATGGTAATGAACAAGCTCCACCACCAGCTCTAGAAAACCCTCTAAACAAAGTCTTCTATGTTGAGCTTACGGTTTCTTTCACAGCATTACCCCAGTCTATGACCACTTAGAATAACCACCAGGTTGTTGTAACAGCCAACCCAGTTGTGAATATAGAAGTATCCACAGTCTAAGATTTCACATGAATGAATCCTCTAGTATTATTTAGGTCTAAGTGTGAAGAGTGTACACAAGATCACTAGGATAGTATTTAGAATGTTTCTAAAATCATGGGTGTCACTCAAACTAAAAGTTCTGATTTGGCTGCTTATTAGTTAAATGGAGTGTCTTACATTAATTTTAAGTAATAAAAGGATGACAGAGGTGCAGATACAGGATGGATAGAGTGGGATGAGTTTGTTGCTACTTTTCTAGATAGGTTCTTCCCACTTGAGTTAAGGGAAGCCAAGGTGTAGGAATTTATAAACTTGAAGCAAGGAACATGAGTGTGAAAGAGTATTCTCTTAAGTTTACTCAATTGGGAAGATATACTCTGGCTATGGTTGCTAACTCTTGTGCTTAAATGAGTAAATTTGTGTCAAGTGTTTATGAAGATGTGGTCAAATAATATAGAACATATATGTTAGTTAATGAGATGGGAATCTCCAAATTGATGGTTCATGCTTAGTAGATTAAAGAAGACAAAAATAAAGAGAAGGAAAGAGTGTGTAAGAGGGATAGAATTGGTAGATTTAATTTCTCTCAACAAGGTACCTCATCTAATACAGCTGGTGGAAAACATTAGAATAGTTTTGATGACTTTCAAACTTAATAAGATTAGAAGAGTTCTCCTGATATGGTCACTGGTACGTGGCAAGTCTTTTATATTCATGTTTAAGCATTGTTGAATCCCAGAACCACAGTTTTCTTTGCAAATCACTACACAATAGTAGACTTTGGTTTCATCCCTAAAATTCTCTTAGAACCCTTGTTAGTTTCTACTCTAGTTGGTAATTTAATTATAGCTAGAAGAGTATATAGAAATTACCTAATAACAATATCCTACAAAGTCACCTTAGTCGATCTTATAGAGTTAGACATGACAGATTTTAATATTATTCTTGTCATGGATTGCCTTCAATCTTATTGCACCTTAGTTTATTAGGGAAATAGAGTAGTTTACTTTTAGTTTCCAAATGAGCAAGTCTTAGAGTATAAGGGTACTACCTCAATACCTATTGGTTAGTTTGTCTCTTTCTTTAAGTCAAGGCAATGATTTTGAATGATGTATCTATCATCTTGTTATGGTTAGGGATTCAAACTCTAAAATCCCAAGTCTTGAGTATGTTCCTGTGGTAAATTAATTTCCAGATGTATTTCCTAAAGATCTGCCCGAAGTTTTTCCTGGGCAGGAAATTAACTTCAAAATGTATCACCTTCTAGATACCCAAGCTATTTCAATTTCACCCTATAAAATGGCTCTAGGAAAGCTTAAGAAATTAAAGGAACAATTGAAATATCTCCTATACAAGGGTTTTATCAAGCCTAGTATCTCTCTTTGGGGTGCCCCAGTTATTTAATCTTTAAGGAAAATGGTTCTCTCAAATTGTGCATTAAATATCATTAGTTTAACAAGGTCATATGCAAAAATGAGTATCCTATTCCCAACCATGAGGACTTGTTTGACCAGCTTTAGAATAATAATTTTTTCTCTAAGATGGACCTCATATCCAACTATCACCAGCTCCGAGTCAGAGAATAAGACATTCTAATAATGGCTCTTCAGAACTTGGTATGGTCTCTTCAAATTTATTGTTATTTATTTTGGATGAATGAATAATCCTATAAATTTTATAGACTTGGTGAATAGGGTGAACAAGAAGTACTTGGACATGTTCATCATAGTCTTTATAGATGAAATCCTCATTTATTCTCGGAGTGAGGATGAACATATAGACAATTTGAGAATTGTTTTGCATAATCTCAAAGATCACCAACTATTCACAAAGATCAGCAAGTATGAATTTTGGTTGACATTAGTAGCATTCCTTAGTTATATCATTTTTGGTGAGGGCATTTAAGCTGCTCTTTAAAAGATCGAAGTAGTGAGGAACTGCCCTAGACCCATCTCTCCACCAGATATTAGGAGTTTCTTATAATTAGTCGGTTACTATATATGATTTGTTAAAGTATTTTCCTCTATTTCTTATTCTATGTCTAGACAACTCAGAAGAAAGTCAAATTCTAGCAATCCAATTCTTGTAATAAGAGTTTTTAGAAGTTGAAGACTGACTCACCTCCCCACTAATTTTGACTAAACTAGAGAGTTCAAATGGGTTTGTGGTTTATTATGATGCTTCAAGAGTTGGATTTCGTTGTGTGTCAATACAGTGAGTCAAGGTTATAGCATATGCCTCTAGATAGCTCAAACCTTATGAGAAGAACTACCTAACTTAATATCTTTAGTTGGCTATAGTTTTTTTTACTTAAAAATTTCAAGGAATTATCTTTATGGGGTTCATGTAGATATGTTCAATAATCACCAGAGTCTTTAGTCTGTCTTCACCCAGAATGATATAAACCTTTGTCAAAGAAGGTGGCTAGAGTTATTGAAGGATTATGATATGTGTATCTTATACCATTTGGGTAAAAAATATTATAGTTGACACTCTTAGTAGATTATCTATAGGGAGCGTTTCTCATATTTAGGATGAGAAGAAAGAGTTATTTCATGAGGTTCACTTACTTGATAGATTGGGAATTTGTTTGGTTAATTCAACCAATGGTAATATCTTGGTTTATAATGGTTTGAAATATTTGTTGATACTTGAGGTAAAGGAAAAGAAAAATATTGATCCTATTTTGCTTAGATTGAAAGAAGCAGTCTAGAGTTAAAAAGGTTGAGGTTTTCTCCCAAGGGGTAGATAATGTTCCTTAAAATTAGGGAAAACTATGTGGTTTAGATGTAGATGACTTGATATGGTGGATTCTAGAAGAAGCTTATGGTTCTCGATATTGTATTCACCCAAGATCCACTAAGATGTACCATGATTTATGAGAGGTTTACTGGTGGAATAACATAAAAAAGGATATCAAAGAATTCATGTCTAAGTTTCCAAATTGCCAGCAATTTAAGGTTGAGCACTCGAAACGTTTTGTATGCTTAAGGATATCAGTATTCCTACTTAGAAGTGTGAGGTGTTAAATATGGACTTTATTACAGGGTTGCCTCAAACTCATCTACAACATGTTCTATTTGTGTTATTATAGATTGAATGACTAAGTCATCTAATTTCTTCCTAGTTAACACTTTAGATTCAGTTGAGGATTATGCTAAACTATATCTTAGAGAGTTGGTGAAATTGAATGGGGTCTTTTTGACCATTATTTCAGATAGAAGTACCAAGTTTACCTTTTGATTTTTGAAGATATTTCAGAAGGATCTTGGTACCCAAATTTTTATTAGTACAAATTTTCACCCGCAACTCTTGCACCATTTAGAATTTAGAGGATATGTTGAGAACATATATAATTAATTTCAAGGCTAGTTGGGATGATCATTTTCTTTTGATTGAGTTTGCTTATGATAACAGATACCACTTTAGTATTTAAATATCCCCATCTGAAGCACTTTATGGTAGGAGGTGTAGATCTCTTATTGATTGGTTTGATATTTGTGAATCTACACTAATAGGGCTGGATTCAATACATCAGACTATGGAAAAAATTTAACTGATTAGAGAAAGGTTAAAAACCGCATAGAGTCATAAAAAATCCTATACAGATGTGAAGAAAAGGGAGCTTAAGTTTGCTATTGATGATCTTATCAACATAAAGGTTTTTCTCATAAAGGGTGTGAAGAGATTAGGTAAGAAGGGAAAGCTCACTCCTCGCTATGCTAGTCCTTATATGATTTTGGATAGCTATAGAAATGTAGTCTATGAGTTGGAATTGCCTGGAGATTTAGCATTAGTTTATCCTGATTTCTATGATTCCTTGTTAAGGAAATATATTGATGATCCATAATTGGTTGTTTCTTTATATAGTATGGGTGATAAAGATAGTCTCCCTCACATAGAGCTGCCAGTTGAGATCCTTAACCGCGAAGTTCGTAAGCTGAGAAATAAGAAGGTCACTTTGGTAATGTTTCTGTGGAGAAATCAATCAGTTGAGGGAGATACTTAGAAAATAGAGGAAGCTATGATGACCAAGTACCAGCATATTTTATCTTTGAACTCAGTCCTATATCAAGTTAATACTTTCCCCTTAAGTAATTCTTTCTATCCCAGGCCACCCAACTATTTTCATGTCATAACATACATTCATGAGTTTAGTTTAGTCCATATTTCAATTATAGACTATGTTATCAAGTCCTTATTGACCTTTTAGGGATTCAGTATTGGAATTACATCTCTTTCCCATGACACTTCAGTTTAGTTTTCATTCAGGGACAAATAACCCCAAGAGGTAGATATTATAACACCCGAAAAATCCAAGACAACATGAAAACCATGATTAAAGTACATGAAAAAATAAACATCATGTTTTGATATTTTAATAAGATATTTTGATATATATTAAGGCCACAAATATTTCTTATCTTAAAGACAAGTCAAAATATCCGTTACCAATAGAATTCTTGAGAAGAATCTTTCTATAGTGAACTCCAAATGAGAAAAAAATTCTATATTACTATGTTTGTTTGATCTCAAGACCCATCTTAATGTAAGAATTTAATTATATTTCCAATGCATCCAGTTTCTCCATAATTTGATATTGGAGTAAAATGTTATGGTCAACTTACTCAAGCAATGTCGAAGCTGCCAGTAGCGATGCCTTAGATACCACAAGTCATCACCAGACCCTGTAGGTCATTGTGAGACACTACTGGTTCTAGGTTGAATCATATCAATAGTAATTGGGACCAAAATTTGAGTCCTTTGGCTCTGACTCAGTCTACGACACATAGCCAGACCCTATGAGTTGGTACATGAGCCTTCGAGACTACTTCCAGGAGTTTTCCAAATGATTTTAAGTGGTTGTTTGGTCATTTTCCAATCTTTTAACATAGGAAATATGTAGTTTAAGCTTCATAATGGATGAATAATATTTCTAAAATAGCCTAATTCCCCCATTCATTAAAATTCACTCAACACTTAGAAAATATAGAAAGAATGGGTGATTTTTCACCTACAAGCAAGGGCTAGGATTCTCAAACTTCAGGCTCCAAATTCAAAGGTATCATAAAGTCTTTTAACCTTAGGTATGTGGGATTTTATCAATGTGTTTCCTTTCACCCATTGAGTCCCAAAAACTCAATTTCTAAAGTTTAATTCACTATTTAAGTTCACGGTTTCCATGTAAAGTGCGAATTCCATTAGCTTACAGTTTATTGCTTTGACTAAACCATGAATATATGTTTTTCCATAAATTTGTTCATATTTCCATATTCATAACAATGAAATCTCATTATATTGATAAATTCTTGATTTTGGGCGTGAGCTATGAAATTCCTTATTACGTTCATATTATAGTATTGCCATAATTAGTTGCATTTTTTTGAGATGGTGGGTTATGAATACCCGATGACCTAGGATTCATGCATATACTTATGAGTGTTAGATCCTCCAGCTTACATGTTATTGAGTACTTTCAAATTATGCATTTATTTTTAGTATTCATAATATTAGTATTATTGAGAATTTTCAGTTACCAGTGTCATTTAGCTGGGAGTAGTACTTAGCACTGAGTGGATATAAGGATGAAGGATCAGCCATCAGTTAGGTTGAAACCTTTAGTATATGTCCCTATGTCCCAAAATTACAATGCTACCTTAGGTTTTAATGGGTCACCCATCAGACCAGGCTTGACACCTTAGTCCTTTCGATTATTAGTTTAGTGGACCAACATTAATCTGTGTTCGTACCCTTGGCAAAGTACATACCCAGCCAACTGGGGTCACAAGTTGGACCTTAATTAGCTTATATTAAGGTATGTTTAGTAATGGTAGCTCCCATGGTCTCTAGTCCATAGTTTATAGTATCGATTCAGATACTTGCATGACCTTGTATTTGGTTGCTCAACTTATCTTACAGTACGTGTTTATTACTTAGTCTTGCATCAGTTTACTGTGTCATATGCATCATGTTCTTCTTATATTAGTTATTTCCCATCTCACATACTCAGTACATTTGTAGTACTAATCGCATACTTTCTTTGAACTATATTATCTTATAATATAGGTTCTGAGCTCAGTATCCAAATCACACTTGGTACGATTCCGCACTATATCAATAACAGTGTTTGGTAAGTCCTTATCATTGGAGGGCCAATTATCAGTATTTATTTTGAGCAATATTCTAGTTTGAGAAAATTTGAGTTAGTTAGGGTCTTGTCCCATCAACTTATATGATTTAGAGGCTTTTAGATAGATGGCTATATTTTCAACATGTTGAATACCATAGGCAGTCTCAGTTTTAACAGCCACTATTGATTTTAATGTGATTATACTCATATTATTTTATTTTAGCTTCTGCTTAGTATCACATTATTTGACTTAGAATTCTCAGTGTTTTGCCAGGTCATGGGTTAGCTTAGGGTTACTTGTGACTCTGAACACTATGTTGCGACTAGGGGATAGTCTCAGGTCACGACAGTAACACAATTTTTTCTAAGATTGTAGGGATTGGAGACATTTTTTTAGAACAAATATTAATTGTATATTATTTCTAGAAGACGTGTTCTATGCACCTGATTTGACGTTGAACTTGATCTTAGAATTTCCTTAGATTGAGATTGATATGAGAACTATTTTATAAATAAAGAATAAAGACTCACCAAAGGAGCATTGGTGATTGCGAAAGGCATTGTGCATGACATATTGTACAGGTCAAATGCAGAAATATGTCGAAGTAAATTGAATGAAAATCAAGAAGAAATTTCTATAGATTTTTGGTACAAAAGAATAGATCATATAAGTGAGAAAAAACTGCAACTTATATCTAATAAATCACTCATATCTTTCTCCAAAGCAATAATGGCATAGCTTATGACTACTATTTATTTGGTAAGCAATATGTTGTTCGCTTCAGGTATTATTAGAAAATTGACTATATTTAAAGTGGTATATTATGATTTTTGTGGTCTAATAGAGGTAAAAATTACAGGCTGTAAAAAATATTATTTACTTTTATTGATGATGATTCATGAAAATTATTGATTTATATCTTGAAAACCAAAGATCAACTATTTCATGTATTTCAAAAGTTTCATGCTCTAGTAAAAAAGGATGGGTAAGCTAAAGTGTCTCTGCATTGATAATGGAGGTGGCACACTTCAAGTAAATTTGAGAAGTACTATTCAAGTCATGGGATCAGACATGTGAAGACAGTTCCTGGAGCCCCTAATACAAAAGTGTAGCTGACAGTATGAATCGAACCATTATTAAGAAAGTAAGAAACATGCTCAAGATGGCTAAACTAGGTAAGTCATTCTGGGGAAAAGTACTTCAAACAACCTATTACTTGGTCAATTATAGTCCATCAATTCCATTGGAGTTTGATATCCCAGAAAGATTTTGGACCAATAAAGAGGTGTCCTACTCATATTTAAAGGTGTTCGGTTATAGAGCCTTTGCATGTGTACCAAAGGATTATAGAATAAAACTAGATAATAAATTGTTTCCTTGAATATACATAGGATAAAAAGATAAAAAGATTTGGTACAGATCGTGGATCCTGTAAAGAAAAAAGTCATCATAAGTTGAGAGATAATCTTTTGAGAAAGTAAAGTCGAGATTGTTGATGATCTATTAGAGAAGGCCAAGAAATAAAATGGTATATTACCTAACCCTGATACCATTCCTTCTATATCTACCCATCCTACAAGTGCAAAAAGTACAACCAATAAGGTTGCAGAGAAAGGGGAGAAATCTGATGAGATAGTCAATTAGGGGGAGAAACTTTGTGATAATACCAAGGAGGTAAATTACCCTACAAAAGAATAAAACGAATCTCAACCTTTGAGTAGATCATTAATTCAAAGGATAGAGTTTCTAAGTACCCATCCTCAGACTATGTTCTTGACAGTGATAAGGGGGAGCCCAAAAATTGTAAGGAGGTACTATCCCATCCAAGAAAGTGCAAGTTGATCAAATCCATAAAATAAGAGATGAATCTCTATAGAAAAATGGAAAGTAAAGATTGATTTAATTTACAAAAGGTAAAAGACTGCTTAAATGCATGTGGATCTTTAAAATAAAAAATATGGATATAGCAAGTTGGTTTACAAAGCTCAATTGGTGGTACAAGTTTTTGAAAATATGAAAGGTGTTATTTTAATGAAAGCTTCTCGCCTATTGTCAAACTGACTTATATTTGAACCATTTTGAGCTTAGCAGTTAGCCTTCATCTTGAAGTAGACTAATTAGATGTTAAAACTATATTTATTTATAGATATTTGGAAGAGGAGATCTATATAAAACAGCCAGAAGGATTTGTTGTATAAATAGAATAAGATTCTTTATGAGTTGAAACAGGCACCAAGGTTGAAATATCCTGGGTTTCGACCCTTAGAAAATTTCCTAGAATTCTGGTCTCTGGACCCAATATGACTCATGGGTATGAGCCGTATGTTGGGGTACGGGTGTTATGATTTCATAATTGGGTTGTTCTTGTTCATGTTGATTAATGAGAAATTGAATTCTACTCCATGTTGGGTGATAATTTCTATGTAGGATCAATTATTATAGATATAGATTCATGCAAACCTATGACTAAACCCTTGAATGATGAAATTAAAATATGACCATGATGTTTAATTGTTGTACAATGATGTTTATAAGTACCATGCCTACAATATGTTTGATTTAATGCCTAAATGAAGGAAAAGTGCCTAACTAGCATGTTGTCATGAAATCCCCATTTATGTACAAGCTTATGCCTATCACATGTTTGATGAAATACTTCAGTAAATGCATTATGGTGATTATTATGTATTCAAGCAAGTCATGCTTTGTCAGTTTCCTTCTATCGAGTCCTAGGGGTACTTGTACCCAAAATATTAGCTGTGTGTCCAGAGCCATGTCATGTTTTCACGATACTCTCAGTCAAGATACGAATCCTTAGAATTCAGCCAATCTTATGACTCAAGAAATCCCCATGATCTCATGAACTCAGTCAGTTGTCAGATATCATTAGTATTCTGCCAATCAATGGAATTCAGTAATTCAGCCCATGTCTAGTTTAGTTAAATCATGTTCAGTGTCTATTCAGATGGGAGTAGAAATTAGCATCGAGTGAACACAAGGATGGGGACACACACTATCAGATAAGGGTGTAATCCTTAGAAGTCATCCTTGCATTCCCAGACTATGTAGCCAGCATAGATTAAGACATCAACATTATCCGATGAGGGTTGATGAGGTGGCTAAGCACTATCAGATAAGGTCCCCACCATTCCCGTATAGGGAACACTATCAGCTAAGGGTCTCCCACAGCTTGTCCTTATCGATGGCGCAATATTGACACCCTTCCAATAGGGGTTACAGATTGGACCCCAACTCATCCATAATGGCATAATAGGGGTATGTCGGTTAGATAACTACTTCCCACAGTTTCATGTTATAAAATTAGGACTATCAAATATAGTTAATCAGTCTCAGTAACAGAACTCAGATAGTTCTTCAGATTTTAGAAATGTCAAATACAGTCAACTCAGATAGAGTATAGAACTCAGATAGTTCCATCTAATTTAGGACTGTCAGATACGGTCACTCATGTTATCAGTTATATTCAGATTCAGTAATCATGTTATCACAGTATTAGTGTCTGTTGTTATGTCTCATGCATGTATTCTCATGCTTATGATAGCTAGTCAGTTATTATTATTGTTCATACATATAAATCCCATGCATTCAGCCTACCTCACATGTATACCAGCACATTTAAAGTACTGATGCATTTACGCTATGGTGTCTTATACCATAGGTTTAGAGACACAAGCTCCAGAGCAATAGTAGATTTTAGATATCCATAGATAGAGTTAGAAGTGAGTCCTCATCTTTTGAGGATATAATTATTTTCCCTATTATCTCATTAATCAGTTTATTAGTTGTAGTTAGTTGGGGACATGTCACATCAACTCCTTACTCAGACAGTTCAGTCAGTTAGAGGCTTTATAGACTATCATATTTTAGACTTTAGTATCTTCAGTTTTGTTTTGGGTATTCTATTAACCCACACAGATGTTATATCATTTAGATCATTTTTAGTATTGAACCTTATGGACTTTCAGATCATATTTTTGCTTTATAAAGTATTTTATGCAGTATATAGGTACAAATATCAGTCATGGGTTAGCTTGTGGTCCTTCAGGGTCATGATCACCGTGTACCATTTCAGGTACCAGATTTGGGGCGTTACAAATTTGGTATCAGAGCCTAAGGTTCGATAGAGTCCTAGAAAGTTTGAAAGCCTCATCTAGTAGAGTCTTGTACATGGGTGTGTTGCGCACCACCTTTATATACAGAAGGCTATAAGATGTTTTAGGAATAGTTTCCTCTCTTTCAGTATTCATGTCTTTCCAATGAGCATAATCTTAAGTCAATCTCTCATGCTAATCCATTTCTCCCTTTCTTCTACTGAACATGCCTTTTAAAAGAAGAAATGGAAATCAGTTAGCCCCCCATCCTGAAGAACCTTTGGGCTAACATGTTTCTCATGCAGAGTTTAGATCTGCATTCTCTACTCTTGCGCAGTCAGTTGTCGCTCAAAGTTAATGGCTAGTAGTCATTCTGGCTAACCCAGTGGCCAATTCAGCCACAGTTAGGACTCTGGACTTCACCCGAATGAATCCTTCATCCTTCCTCAAGTCTAACGTAGATGAGAACCCTTAGAAATTCATTAATCAAGTTTTGAAGGTGACAGATATCATAGGGTGACTACTGTTGAGACTGCTGAGATAACTGCATATCAGTTACACGATGTGGCTCATACTTGGTTCAAACAGTAAAGGTTAGAGAGGTCAGATGATGCAGATCCTATAGAGTGGGATAAGTTTGTCACTGCATTCTTAGACAGATTCTTTCCCTAAGAGCTTAGCGAGGCTAAGGTATTAGAATTCATCAAACTCAGGCATGGAAATATGACAGTGAAAGAGTATTCTCTTAAGTTTACTCAATTAGCTAGATATGCCCCACATGTGGTTGCAGACAGCAGAGCCCGTATGAGTAGGTTCACTTTAGGGGTAAATGATAGCATGGTAAATGAGTGAAGATCTACCATGATGAATAGTGATATAACTTTAGCTGGGCTCATGAATCATGCTCAACAGATAGAGAAGCAGAAGATTAAGCAGAGGGAGAAGTAGAATAAGAAAGAAAAGATAGGTAGTTTCAATTTCGCTCAACCTAAATCAGAAGGAGAAAACCATTCCCAGTTTCATCCTAAGTCATCAGTTCCAGCCCCTTCTTCAACCAGTGCTTCATCTCCTAAGTTCAGGGAGGGTAACATAGATAGAGTGCTAGGTTTTAAGTCTCAGAGCAGTGATAGCAATGCCTGAACTAATCCCCTTTGCCAGACTTGCGGTAAGAACCACAAGGGTGCTTGCAGAGCTGGTAGCGATGTCTGTTTCGATTATGGAAAGCCAAGCCACAAAGTCAGAGATTGCCCTCAGTCAGGTTATTAGAGTCATCTACAGTGCTCAGCTCAATCTGGCCGCCCAAATCAGCAGGGTGCTACCACCAGTGCTACTAGTGGGCAATAACTTAATTATTTCTATGCTTTTCAAATCTTATAGGATCAGGAAAGTTCTCCTAATGTAGTTACTAGAACGTTACAGATCTTTCATGTGCATGTTTACGCTTTGCTAGATCTAGGAGTTTCTTTGTCTTTTGTTACTCCCTATATAGAAGGCGATTTTGGAATCAGTCCTAAATTCCTAGTAGAGCCCTTTTCAGTTTCTACCCTAGTGGGTAAAACCATCATAGCCCAGTGGGTATACAGGAACTGCCCATTTATGATATTTCAAAAAGTCACTTCAGCAGACTTAGTCAAATTAGAGATGACTGATTTTGATGTTATTCTCGACATGGATTGGGTTCATTCCTTCTATGCTATAGCCTTGCAAAAATAGAATAGTCTAGTTTCAATTACCAAATGAACCCATCCTTGAGTGAAAGGTAGTACTTCAGTGTTTAGAGGTCAGCTTGTTTCCTACCTTCGGTCACAAAAAATGATATCTAAAGGATGTTTCTATCATCTTGTTTGAGTTAAGGACACTAGTTTCGAAACTCCCAGCCTTGAATCAGTTCCAGTTGTGGGTGAATATTCAGATGTCTTTCCCAAAGATCCTCCAGGAATCCCTCCAAAAAGGGAAATAGACTTCAGCATTGATTTTCTTCTAGTTACTCAGCCTATATCTATTCCACTATATAGAATGGCACTAGCAGAACTTAGAGAACTGAAAGAACAATTGAAGGATCTCTTAGATAAGGGATTCATCAGGCCCAACATTTCCTTGTAGGCCACTCCAGTATTATTCATGTGCAAGAAAGACAGTTCTTTTAGGATGTGTGTAGACTACCGTCAACTCAATAAGGTCATGGTCAAGAATAAGTATCCTCTTCCCAGAATCGATGACATGTTTGACCAACTTTAGGGTGCCAATTATTTCTGTAAGATAGACCTCAGATTCAGCTATCATCAGCTCAGAGTCAGAGAATGTGATATTTCAAAAACAGTTTTCCGTACTCGGTATGGTCACTTTGAATTCCTAGTCATGTCATTTGGTCTTACCAATGTCCCAGCCACTTTTATGGACTTGATGAACCATGTGTTCAAGCAGTGCTTAGAAATGTTCATCATTGTCTTTATAGATGATATCCTAGTCTATTCCCGTAGTGAGCGAAATTATGCAGACCATCTCAGAATAGTACTTTAGACTCTCAGAGATCATTAGCTATTTGCCAAATTCAGTAAGTGAAAATTTTGGCTAAGGTCAGTAGAATTCCTTAGTCATATCATTTTCGGTGAAGGCATTAGATTGGATCCTCAAAAGACCTAAGCAGTAAGAAACTGGCCTCGCCTCGTCTCTCCATTAGATATCAAGAGTTTCTTGGGTTTGGCCGGCTATTACAGACGGTTTGTTGATGAATTTTCTTCTATTGCATCCCCTATGTCTAGATTGACTTAGAAGAAAGTCAAGTTTTATTGGTTAGATCCTTGCGAGCAGAGTTTTTAGGAATTGAAGACTCAACTCACCTCCACTCTAGTATTTGCTCTTCCAGATGGTCCAGATGGTTTCATAGTGTATTGTGATGTATCCAGAGTAGGTTTGGGTTGGTTTCTCATGCAGCATGGTAAGTTCATAGCCTACGCCTCCAGAAAGCTTAAGCCCCATGAGAGGAATTATCCTACTCATTATCTTGAGTTAGCAGCCGTAGTCTTTTCCATGAAGATTTGGAGGCATTATCTATACGGTGTTCATGTAGATGTGTTCACTGATCATAAAATTCTTTAGTATGTCTTTTCTCAAAAAGATCTCAAGCTTCGTCAGAGAAGGTAGTTAGAACTCTTGAAATATTATGACATGAGTGTCCTTTATAATCCGGGAAATACTAACGTAGTGGCCGACGCTCTCAGTAGACTATCCATGGGTAGTGCTTCTCATGTTGAGAACAGTAAGAAGAAGTTAGCTCAGGAAGTCTATCAGCTTGCCAGACTAGGCATCCGCTTAGTCGAAACAGAAGAGGGTGATATATGGGTTCAGAGTAGTTCAGAATCATCTCTAGTTTCCGAGGTAAAAGAAAAGCAAGATAGAGATCCCATCCTTATCAAGTTGAAAGAGTCATTCCAGGATCAAAAAGTAGAGGTTTTCTCCCTAGGGAGAGATGGTGTCCTTCGTTGTCTGGGTTATCTCTGTGTTCTAGGTGTAGATGACTTAAGGCAAAAAATTCTTGCAGAAGCGCATGGTGTGTACTACTTTATTCATCCAGGGGCCATAAAGATGTACCGTGACTTGCGGGAAATATATTAGTGGAGTGGAATGAAGAGAGACATTGCAGAGTTTGTGGCTAAGTGCTCTATATGTCAGCAGGTTAAGATAGAGCATCAGAAGCCTAGTGGGTCTATGCAGGAGTTTAGTATTCCTACTTAAAAGTAGGAAGTTGTGAACATGGAATTCATGATGGTCTTGCCTTAAGCTCATCATCAGCATGATTTATTCTGGGTCATTGTAGATAGAATGACCAAATCAGCTTATTTTCTTCCACTTCATACCTCTTATTCAGCTGAGGAGTACGCCAAACTCTACATTAGGGAGTTGGTCAGATTGCATGGTGTTCCACTATCTATTATCTCAGAAAGAGGTACCTAGTTTAACTCTTATTTATGGAAAGCATTCTAAAAGGGTCTTGGTACCCAAGTTCATCTTAGTACAATCTTTCATCCTCAGATAGATGGTAGCAGAAATGACCATTCAGAAGTTAGAAGATATGCTAAGGGCATGTGCAATCAATTTCAAGGGAAGTTGGGATGACCACTTATCTTTGATTGAGTTTGCATACAACAATAACTATCATTCCAGTATTCAGATGGCTCCATTCAAAGCTCTCTATGGTAGGAGATATAGATCTCTAATTGGTTGGTTCGAAGTTAGTGACGCCTCAGTTATAGGGCCTGACTTGGTATTCGACACCTTAGAAAAAGTCCAGTTAATTAGAGAAAGACTCTGGGCTGCTCAGAGCCGACAGAAGTCTTATGCAGATGTTTGTAGAAAAGATCTCGAGTTTGAGATTGGTGATCATGTCTATCTAAAGATCTCTACCATGAAGGAAGTGAAGAGATTTGGCAAGAATAGAAAGCTCACTCCCTAATATATCGGTCCCTTCAAGATTCTCAGTCGCTTTGGAAAGGTAGCCTATGAGCTTGAATTGCTTTTAGATCTAGCCTTAGTTCATCCAGTCTTTCATGTCTCTTTGCTCAAGAAGTGCCTAGGTGACCCATCAGTTGTAGTCTTTATTAAAAGCATTGGTGTTCAGAAAACTCTCTTATGAAGAGATTTTAGTCAAAATTGTAGACTACCAGACTCGTAGATGGAGGAACAAAGAAGTCCCTCTAGTTAAAGTTCTTTGGCAAAATAAGTCTATCGAGGGAGCTACTTGGGAACCAGAAGCTGATATGCATACCAAGTATCCTCACCTCTTCTCCGATAACTCAGATCAAGCTCAAGGTAACAGTTCTCCTTAAGCTTACTCAGTTTCATGTTCAGTGTTCATCACAAACTTGGTATGCAGTTTCCTGCTCATGTTACCATTATAAACTTGGTATCAAGTACTATTGCATACTCATACATACACTCATGTATCATTTCATTTATTTAATTATACATCATACGTGCATTCTCATTGTGAGAAACCTAGTTCTTCAGAACACTCAGTCATGCATTCATGAATAAGTTACACATGTATCAGATATGCATGTTCAATATTATATGTTCAGCTTGTCAGTCATGTCAGTCATTAGAACATGTTCCAGTTATTCATGTTCAGTATGTATGTCAATTATCTTTTCTCTCCTCTTGGTTAGTCTCATTCGAGGACGGATGTTCTCAAAGGGGATATATTGTAATACCCCGTACTTTTTACTAGCTAATTTCATCCTAAGAATGTCTAGTATTATCTTCTAAATTGAATTATGGTTATTCCATGATAAATTTTCTAGATTTTCACCTTTTTTCATGTGGAAAATTCAATAACCTTTCCAACGATATAATATTTGCCCAAATCCGATAACCGGGTTAAAAGTTACGACTATTTCAAGTTTTTATCGTAAAACAACGCCATATTAGACAATGGCGTGCTGTTCCACAAGAGGAAATGGCATTTGGCAAATTCCACTAGGGGTTCGCTATTATGGCGTGTCTCACCAGGGCCCATATTTAGAATTGTCCTTTTCTAGTGTCTTAGCATGATTTCCTTTGCGCCGTGCTAAAGTTCTAAGTCGCAAAAGAAGGGGCAACGCGATGGCTCCACGTCGCGCCAGGGGTTCAGTTTGAAAAAATTTTACTGAAATTAAATGACGCATCCAGGGCTAAAAGGGTCAACTTCCCACCCCTATTTAAGCCCTTTAACACGTGATTCAACCACTTTTCACCCAAAATATACTAGTTTCTCTCAAGTTTTTCTCAAGAACAATCTAGGGTTTTTATAGAAGATCCAATTTCAAGAAGGTTTCACCGTCAATCTTTATGAAATTACAAACTAAGGTATGCATAGTGTTTATTCATGGACTCCTTTCATCCATGAAGTCCAAGAATCCCTTTTCCAACTTCAAGTTACGTATTTTCTTAATGATTTCATGATAGGGTTGTTCTTCTTCATGTTAATAAATGAGAAATTGAATTCTACTCCATGTTTGGTGTTAATTTCTATGTAGGTTTAATTATTATAGATATAAATTCATTCAAACCTATGACTAAACCCTTGAATGATGAAATTAGAATGTGACCATGATGTTTAATTTCTATACAATGATATTTACATGTACCATGCCTACAATATATTTGATTTAATGCCTAAATGAAGGAAAAATGCCTACCTAGCATGAAATCCCCATGTATGTACAAGCTTATGTCTATCACATGTTTGATGAAATGCTTCAGTAAATGCATTATGGTGATTATTATGTATTCGAGCAACTCATGCTTTGTCAGTTTCATTCTATCGAGTCCTAGGGGTACTTGTACCCAAAATATAGGTGTATGCCCAGAGCCATGTCATGTTTCACGATACTCTCAGTAAAGATACAAATCCTTAGACTTCAACCAATCTTATGACTCAAGAAATATCCATGATCTCATGAACTCAGTCAGTTGTCAGATATCATTAGTATTCTGCCAATAAATGGAATTTAGTAATTCAGCCCATGTCTAGTTTAGTTAAATCATGTTCAGTGTCTATTCAGATGGGTGTAGAAATTAGCATTGAGTAAACACAAGGATAGAGACACACACTATCAGATAAGGGTGTAATCCTTAGAAGTCATCCTTGCATTCCCAAACTATGTAGCCAGAATAGATTGATTCATCAACTTTATCCGATGAGGGTTGATGAGGTGGATAAGCACTGTCAGATAAGGTCCCCACCATTCCCGTATAGGGGACACTATTAGCTAAGGGTCTCCCACAACTTGTCCTTATCGATGGTGTGGTATTGACACCCTTCCAATAGGGGTTATAGATTGGACCGCAACTCAGCCATAATGGCGTACAAAAGGCGTATCAATTAGATAACTACTTCCCATAGTTTCATGTTACAGAATCAGGACTGTCAGATATGGTAAATCAGTCTCAGTAATAGAACTCAGATAGTTCTTTAGATTTTAGGACTGTCAGATACAGTCAACTCAGATATTGTACGGAACTCGAATAGTTTCATCAGATTCAGGACCGTCAGATACAGTCACTCATGTTATCAGTTATATTCAGATTCAGTAACCATGTTATCACAGTATTAATGTCAGTTGTTATGTCTCATGTATGTATTATCACGTTCATGATAGTTAGTCAGTTATTATTATTGATCATACAAATGAACCCCATGAATTTAGCCTACCTCACATGCATACCAGTACATTCAAAGTAATAACGCATTTTCTCTATGGTGTCTTATACCATAGGTGTAGAGACACAAGATCCAAAGCAACTGTAGATTCCAAATATCCACAGACAGAGTTAGAAGTGAGTCCTCATCTTTTGAGGACATGTTTATTTTCCCTATTATCTCATTAATCAGTTTATTAGTTAGAGTTAGTTGGGGACATGTCCCATCAACTCCTTACTCATATAGTTCAGTCAATTAGAGGCTTTCTAGACTATCATGTTTCAGACTTCAGTATATTCAGTTTTATTTTGGGTATTTTATTACCCCACAAGATGTTATATCATTCAGATCATATTCAGTATTAACCTTATGGCCTTTCGGTTCATGTTTCCTCATTATAAAGTATTTTATGCAGTATACAAGTACAAATATAAGTCATGGGCTAGCTTGTGGTCCTTCAGGGTCATGATCACCATGTAGCATTATGGGTACTAGATTTGGGGCATTAAAAGCAAGTTCTGAGAAAGTGAATGCAGTTGGAGCATAAGGTTCAGCTTTAAAAGCTTATGAGTCAGAATTACAGGAGAAAGCAAACTATCTGGGTTGCCAGTTGGTAGGTTTTCGATCCTAAGGGCAAGGGAACCAAGGTTGGAACTATTATGAAAGATACAAAGACCGCAGTAGGGAGTGAAATAGTGATTAAAGGAAGATGGATGATTACAAAGAGAAGAGAGATTTGTACATTTCACCTAGCAGAAGAGATGTAGAGTCAAGAATGGAAGGATGTTGACTAAGATTGTAAAGGGTCAAGAAAATGAGGAGTTCAGCCTTAAAGAGATTAAGGATGACATTTCAGGGTTGACACAGAAGGTTAAGTCTCATGCCACTACGATCAAGTCGTTGGAGCAATAATTTAGATAGATGTCAGTAACGCTGAACCAAAGGCAGCCAGGTACCCTTTCGAGAAATAGTGAAAAATCTAAACAATAATGGTCATGTTCTTGCCATTACCACAAGAAGTGGTATGACTACTATGGATACCCCCATTACCTACTGTAAAAGCGTTATGGGATAATGAGGCTGGTTATGATGAGACATCTATTGTGGTGACAGAAAAGGCAACAGGTGTTGATAATACAATTGGTAAGGAAAGAGGTAAGGGTCCAATTATAAAGAAGAAAATAAGACATATTCCAAGACCACCCCCACTTTTTCCTCAGTGATTGAAGTAGATAATAGAGGAAGGAAAATTTAAGCAATTTATTGAGATATTGACAGAGTTGAGCTTGAATATTTCTCTTCTTGAGGTGTTGGATCAGATGCCTGGATATGCTAAGTTTATAAAGCAATTGGTCACAAAGGAAAAAAGTGCTACAATTGAGAATGTTTAAGTATTTCCCCTCTATAGTGCAGTCACTACTAGGTCTCTGGCCCAGAAAAGAAGTGATCCTGGAGCATTCACTTTACCATGCACTATTGGCCATCCTAATTTACCAGAGGCTTATGTGACTTAGGAACCAGCATAAATTTGATATCGCTTGCTATATTCAAGCAAGTAGGATTGAGTCCTCTTAAACCAACTGTAATGAAGTTGTTAATGGTTGACCGCATTGTAAAGAAACCTATGGGCATTTTGTTTGATATGATTATGAGAGTTGACAACATTATCTTTTCGGTTGACTTTGTCATTATGGACTGTGAAGTTGACATTGTGATGCCTATCATATTGGAGAGACCATTTATGGCCATAGGTAGAGCGATGGTTAACATGGTAAAGAGAGAGTGAAGTTCAGAGTCAATGGTGAGGAAGCCACATTCATCATCCAAAACCCAATAAACTAGCCAACCGACATGAGAGTAGTGTCGATGATAGATTTTATTGATGACCCTGGAAGCTACTCTTATGGGTATCTTGAAGAATTCTGAGTAATCAAGGTACCGTGTTGTGTCACGGTGTTAAATTAAGCGCTTCTTGGGAGGCAACCCATGGGCCTGTTGGTGAATTCTGAGTAACCAACATAGCCACGTCATGCTGTAACGTTAAATCAAGCATTGGGCGGGAGGTAACTCACTATTTTAGTGTTCACTTTTTGATTGTTTTATTTTTGTAGGTTTATAGCTTTTGGGATTACCCGAAATATGATAAGATTACTACATGCATAATTTCCAGGTAAGGAGACGGTGTGACCAACCCATCAGGGTCATAAGTCCCACACAGGCAAGGTAAGTTGAGAAATAATAGAAAACGTGAATTTTTTAGGATGATAATGAAAAGTTGTGGACTTTGGCACATAATCATACTTTTGTAACCGAAATTCAAGTTACGGGACCAAAAGTAGCTGGGAAAACATAAAAATGCCAAGTCCAAAATGCAGGAATACGGTCCAACAATTTTGGCCCGCATGTGTAAGTGGCACATGCGCCCCATAGCTGGCCGCATGTGGCAGGCGCATGTGGGTGCCGCAGGTTGCCAACTTATGGGCCCATATTTTAATTAAAATTTTTGGTCCCACCAAGGTATAATTAAAACCTAAATCACCCCCCCATATTTAAACACTTTAAGACTCATTCTAACTCTTTCAAATCCTCAAAGCTTCCCTTTTACTTTTAAATTCTAACTTCCCTCTTTAATCATACACTACTATCGCACTTAAAGAAAGGCTAAATTGAAACTTGTTTCAGATACCAACTTTTCCCAACACACTAATAACAAGTCCCAACTTGGGTTTTGCTCGATTTCTTCATTGTTCACTTTCGAATTATCATAAAAGAAGTAACTTTCTTGTCTCCCAATGGGTATGTATTGATTTATTTATTGAATAAACAAGTGGATATGTTTATTCCTATGAAAAATATATTGAATCTATCATGTTTTAATATAGGATCCTTGAAGTAGTCTATAATCTTGATGTAGGGCCTTGTTTTGAATTAAATTTTAAGGTTAGGCCCCAACCGGAAGTTGAACTTGAACAAGTATAGTAATACCAAAGGTTGAGCATGTAGTTTGCTTTGAAAATAATGATTTTTGATATAAGTATGCACATTGTACTTGTTGGGGCTTCAAATAAGTTATAGGGGTGTTAAAATTTGAGGAAAAAATCGAAATTTTTGAATTTTGAGTTTTTCTTCACCTTTTGCAATCACTAATTTTTGTTGGAAACTAACGACTAGTTTTTCAAGTACACATGGAACCAAAAGTTGATATGAAAAAGAATCATTATACATCGAGGAGATGGGATAAGTCCTCCGAGCCTAGTGGATTGGTGGAGGAGTACCTACTTATACTACATATCGAGGTTCCAGGTGGTGTGACATGAAGAGTAATGAAAGGACAATGTGCAAGGTATACGAGATTATTTTGATGAACAATATGGGACAGTTGCTACCTGAGCAGTCATGGTGGGGGAAATAACTAGCTTTGATATAAGAATGACCTAAAGAGATGAAGACTAAGAGAAACAAGATAACAAACAAATACAATAAATTAAGATAGATAGCTTGACATTCAAGATTACATGAAATAGGAACCAAACCGTGTATTAAATGATAAGACCCCTAAGACCCACAATAACAACACCAAACTCTTACGGTGACTACTAAGGGAATCAACTCCTCCTTACAACCACCGTTTCTATGTAAGGAATAATAATGGCCTTTCCAAGCCCTACACCACTTAGCTTTTCCAAGTTCGAAACTACACTCTCAAAGAGAGAATGAGAAGTCTTTCAAATATTAATAATGAACTAAAGTGAAAATGACCTAATAGAAGACTATTTATAGGCTAGCTTATTACATAGAAAAATGGCCAAAATACCCTTAATGAAAAGGGTGGTCGTGGAGTGTCTTTCCAATAAGTGTAATCCCCAAAATTCCCTTAATAAAGGGTGCTTCTTCAATGCTCCAAAACAGAGGGGTCATGCTTCAACACTTGTGGACTTGGGTTGGCATCAAAGGTAAGCCCCTATGCAATCTTCCACACATGGGCTTGCTTTATGTCATGCTCACAAAGGGTCCTCTATGCATGCTCTTGTGTCATCAAGGAGACCAAGTCTTGAGTCTTTATGCATTGGCTTCCAATGATGTCTTCAAAAGCATAGTTGGCCATTTGGCTTGTATAATCCTCCCCTTCTTGAAAAGGATTCGACCTTGAATCCATACCTTGCAAAACTAAAGAAAGGAAAAACAAGCACAACTTCCTCATTGTTAGGGTTAGTACAACAAATAACTTCATCATGCCAAGATGGTATATACTTGAGATATAACCATGAGTCCTTTGTATTAGTCATGAAAAGCTTAGTAAGAATGTTACAAAGGAAATAGCTATGACAAGTATCAAGAGAAAAAGAAACTACAAAGGTCTTAACGGTACCACTAAGTCCAAAAGGTAAGGCTTCCCTTGTCTTAGGAACCATAAAGCACAATTGTTTCATTACCTCTTCAAGTGGCCTCATCAAACATGGTGCCACTATTGGTCTCAAAGTCTACCAATCCCACATAGCCTTATCAATCAAACAAGTGAACCAACCAATAAGACCCCTACCTCTACTTAATGCAAACTCAAAACTAGAATGGATGTCATCATAGGCAAAGAGGTAGTATAGGAAAGAATCGAGTATAAAGACGTACACGGGTGAAGACAAAGCATTTAAGCACATACATGCTCTTTACGTAAAAAAAATAGACAACTTGGCATCCACAAGTTGGGATTCATGCAACTTAAGAACAAGTTTGTCAAGTAAGGATGCACATTTAGAAGTATTACCCCAAGGAGACAATGACACTTTTGCTCTCGGGTTTTCAAGAATGACAATTTGCTTGTCATGTAGACCAAGCAACAAGTTGGGTGAACCAACATCACCATTTTCATATTTGGCACCAGGGTCAAATGGAAAGAGTAGCCATAGACACAGGTCTAGAAAACACTCCCTTTCCCCATAAGCTTCACCCAAACTACAAGATATACTCTCTATAATAGTATATATATATCCTTAAAATCAAATAGAGAGTGGAGAAAGGTATCACTCAAGTCAACTTCAACTAAGGTATCCTCATGAATGTACTCAATACTAGTTTCAATATCATCACCATGAGTACTCTCAACAATAAGGTCACACATAGTAGAAGAAGTAATTTCCAAATAATGGACACCTTCCCTTTCTATGGAAGTACCCTCAAGAAGACACACACCACTACCAAAGTCCAAGGAATTATTACTTAAGTCTTCATCAGAAGAAAGAAATTCATCCTCATAGTCATCAAACATGGGTGGGGTGTCATATAAAGGATCACAACCACAAAAAATTTTCAAGGAACAATCACTTATTGGGTTTCTTAAGAATTCAAGCAAGTCAAAATTATCATCACCCAATTCATCATTCCTTTCCAAAACCTCTCATTCCCTTCCCTTAAGAGTACTTTCATCTTCCAAGAAGAGATTTCCATCTTTAGGAGGAATGTTTTCACACCATAGTGGGTTGGAATATAGGCTATAGCTTTCAATACAAGCTATACCTTCAACTTCATTCTCACCACAAGGTTCATTAGGAGTGAACTCATCATCTTCCAAAAAATATTATCCTTAGAGCGAGAAGGATCTATCCATGAAAAGGATATAGAACATGTAAATCCATTCTTTAAAAGATCATTAGCAAGTATCAAAGATGTTTCAAGAACATGATTATCCCTATAAGCAAAACCGAGAGTAGAACATTCACTAGAGGTCATGCTAAAGGGGTCACTCCTATTTATTTGATCAATATTTTCAATATCGTCACTCACTTGAGATCAATTAAACACATCACACACATCCTCAAGTGGTGGACAAATTTCACACATAAGTTGATCAACACAATTCCCAAAAGATGATGTACTATCACTCAACACATTGGCTTCAACACTAGGTGTACATAAATTTATCTTACAACAAGAGTCAATTCGGTCATCAATAGGATAAACTAGTGTATCCACATTCACAACATGTACATCATTATCAAGGGCAAAGAATCAATAGATGATGTATTATCATTCAACACAATGGCTTCAACACTAGGTGGACTTAAATTGATGTTATAAGAAGAGTCAATTTGGTCATCAATAGGATCAACTAGTATATCCACATTCACAACAAGTACATCATCAACAAGAGGAAAAGAATCAATAGACTCATAAATAGTTAAGCTGCTACTCACAGTTAATGGGGTACTAGCCACACAATTATCATTCACATGCACAAAAGTGTAAGAGTTATCTATTTTACCTTGAAGTTCTTGAGTAGATTCTTCTTTACCGTGGTGTGAAGGTTTCCCACATGCTTCGGCAGCAACTTCTCCTTGGACTTGTGCTCCTCCGCTTGCCATGTTAGTACCTACACAAATGTCCTTAGTAATAGAAAGACAAACATAGTTAGCATGGTTTGGTGGCAACCCCCTCAATTCACTCCCCGCAACCTTTTCTTTTTCCACTCTTGGATTACCACCTTGCAAACCTTACTCCTCTCATTACTTTTTCTTTTATAATTATTCAACTTGGAGTAAGTGATCACATCTCCTTGCGGTTTGGGAAGAATTGAGGTAAAGAGATAATTTCCCTAAGGGTCCACTACAACCTTAGTCTAATTTAGTATATTTGGAACTCTATGTTGTGCAAACCAATTGGCTCCCAAGCATACATGACCTGGTGTTAAGAGGAAGATATGGCAACACACCTCCTCATAGTATTCAAATTGGGTGAAGAAAATCCTCACTCTCTCAATAACCTTATACCCATTCAAGGAATATGGAATAAGTAAAGGTTCTCGAAACAACCCCATCTAGCCAACCATGGATGGAATGATGTAGTTCTTATGGCGCCAATTATCTAGCACAAGGAGGAAGCCCGGTACCCCATATATTCTTACCTTTTCGGAGTGAACACTTCTCCTAGGATCAATATTGTAGAGTTTAGGACAACCCATGGGCACATGAGTACTCCTCAGGCTTGGCGATGTATTCTCTCTTCTTCTCATGGGACAACCTACACTATAGGTCATTCATAATACTTCGAACTTGATAAGATGTACTACAAGGTGAAGAATATGAATCTTCATGCTCCACACGTGCACTCTCACCATGGATCTCATAAGCTTTGTGAAGGAAGGGATTATACCTTACACCAATTATTGGTTCGGAGTGAGAAGTGATAGACTCCTCACATGCACTAACTTCATCATAAGAACCATCACAAAGCCCTACATCATATCCATATTCACCATAAGCACTAGAAACTTCATTCACCTCATTTTCTCCTCAAAATCTTAACTCTAAATTCTGCCCATGTCTTGATCATGGCTATATTTATAGCCCCCATAATCTCCAACATCATCGTAGCCATAAAATCCCTCACTACAATCATAGTCTCCCATGTTGTAGTCATAATAGTCTGAGGCTACCAAGATATGTTCCCTTATATCACCTTGTACCTACAAAATGAACAAACAAGATTAGTAGTAAAAGCTTCTCACCAACATTTGTATACACTCACCTTTGTGATCCTCAAAATTGGAACAGTGAAAATTGAATGTTGCTTATACTCCGGTAGTCAATAAGGTGTCAATCACTACTTAGCGGCCAAAATAGATGCTTGTTTGATCGGCTCAAGACACAAAATAAAATTTACTTATGAAGTTGAAGCAAAGAAATTTAATGAATCAAAATGAGAAAAGCACACAAAGAACAAAAACACAAAGAAAACAGACTCAAACAACTAATTCACAACTAAGTATGTTATTACTAGTTGTTAATTAGTTCTAGAATCTAGATATGAAACTAAAGAAACAATGAAAAGAAACTTAGAACCTAAATTTGCGCTTCAAGATATTTTGGAAGTTGATGATGTGGCACTTTGATGATGTGGCAGCCTTGGTCAAAATTGGTCAACGTTTTGGAGTTGACTTGTTTCCAATTTAAAATTCTACAATCTTCTTCATGATAGTGTGGTAATCGGTTTTGGTGAAGAAAACACAAAATGAACCCTTTTGCAAGCTCAAAAGTATTTGAATTTGTAGTGCCCCCCCCTGTACTTTCTCTTGTTGTCTTCTTTGAGAATATTCCCTTTTTGATGCTTTTGGACTCTTTCTTCCTTTAGAAGACTTGGAATATTCTTTGTACAAACAATGACCACACTCTCTTTCTTCTTCTTTTTGGATCAAACCACCACTTTTTGAATGTTCTTCTTCAACAACATATGAAGAACATGAAGAACACCAAGAACATTCAAAAATGGAACCTAACCCAAATGAACTCCAAATTGAATGATTTTTGAATATTCAAGCACACTTTTAACTCCCAAACACCAATATAACATTTTCAAGCCAGAAATATCACAAAAACCCTTCCAATTTTGAGATCCACCTTTCAAGTTTCTTCAACTACAAGTTCAACAATGGTGGATGCCACGAAACAACCTGGAAATAGCTCAAATTCAAGATATAGACTCCTATAGTGTTAGAGAACACAATTCTAACACTAGAAACACAAAATCAAAAACTCAAATTTTGACCTAGGGTAAAAAATAGAATAGTACTTTTTGGGGATTTTTTATTTTTGACACTTCTTTTTTTGTGATTTTTCAATTTCTAGACTCTAAGTGTTAAGGAACAAAAATATAACACTAGAAATACCAAAACACACAAAAATCTAGGACCTAAAATTTTGGCCTGGGATAAAAACAGGACAACAATTTTTTTTTTTTGTAATTTTCAGATTTGACACTTCTTTTTTTGTTGATTTTTTAAATAGTAATCCCAAGATTGAATTTATTGAAATAAAATCAAACCTTGTTCTTGATACCAAATAATATAAGAATGACCTAAGGAGATGAAGACTAAGATAACTAAGATAACAAACAAATACAATAAAGTAAGATAGATAGCTTGACATATGAGATTACAAGAAATAGGAACCAAATCGTGTATCAAATCATAAGACCCTTAAGACCTACAATAACAACATCAAACTTTTACAGTGACCGCTAAGGGAATCAACTCTGCCTTACAACCACCGTTTCTAAGTAAGGATCAATAATGGCTTTTCCAAGCCCTACACTACTTAGCTTTTCCAAGCCTAAACTATACTTTCAAAGAGAAAATAAGAATTCTTACAAATATCAATATTTAACTAAAGAGAAAATAACCTAATAGAATACTATTTATAGGATAGCTTATTACATAGCAAAGTGGCCAAAACACCCTTAATGAAAGGGGTAGTCATGGAGTGTCTTTCCAACAAGTGTAATCCCCAAAATATCATTAATGAAGAGTTCTTTTTTTATGCTCCAAAACCATGGAGTCATGCTTCAACACTTTTGGACTTGGGTTGGCATCCCCCACGCAATTTTCCACACATGGGTTTGCTTTATGTCATGCTCAAAATAGGTCCTTCATGCATGTTCTTATGTCCTAGAGGTGACCAAGTCTTGAGTCTTTATGCATTGGCCTCTAATGATGTATTCAAAATCATAGATGGCCATTTGTATTTTATCAAGCTTTCACTAGACCTAAGTCTAAGACCAAGGCTATACAGACTATCAAGGTTATCCGAGCAAATTTGGCCTGACCGAGGATGAATTTAGCATGAATATCACCTCCATACTCTACTCCGCTGTGTGATCATAATGAGGAGATGAGGAATATTTTAAGAAATATCTACAAAGAGTAGATTAGGACCCCCAGTCTAAGGAGGGGTCCGGGGATTCATTTAAGGATGTAAAGTAGTAGGAGTCATCTGTAGTACCCAGTCTAAGAAGGGTACCACCATTTATGTATGGTGGTAAAATAGAACCTAGTCTAAGAAGGATATAGAACACGCTTCCCATGAGGAACCAGTATAGCAAGGGTAGACTTCCGTACCAACACATGCCTCGGAAACACCAATAAAGGAGGAAATTTTAAGGTGGTGCGTAGAGGGGATGCAACTAAAATATTATATATACAGTCAAATTTTAGAGGCCGACAGGGCCAAGAGGCTTATTTATGAGGAGAAAAGGATTGATCTATCTGGGCTGAGTCAAGTACCATAGTTGTGAGCTTTCTCTGATCATTATTAGCTATAGTGGATGACTAGACCACTTGGTTTCTACAATCTAGCTATGGTGTGAGAGTTTAATGCATCACACCATACTATAGTAGTTCTTCTGATGTGTATATCTCTATGCTTGATGAGATACATAAAGCATCCATAGCTTGAGCAGACCCTTTTGAGATGGGTTAGGGTTGCTCTTTCAACAGAGACTATCCATTGAATCATTTTTGGTCTAGACTATATCACTCTTGCATCGACAGTAAAGTGTCACATATGATAGACATATTATGTATGAGGTTAAGCATAGACGAGAAAGAGTTGAAACGGCTAGATGGATAGTTAGCAATATTTCACTTTTGGTTAATGAGACCCCATGGATCAAGGGTCATGGTGTGATAAAAAATGGTTTGTTCACCTTTGATGCCATGTTTTGGTGGTTGCTCATCTGATATCAATTATTCCCTACTTCTTTAGATAATGTGTTGACTTGGGAAAGAGCATCTCTGGTTGCTAGTATGATGGCCAAGTATGCTATTAATTTTGCAGCCATCCTCCAACTTGAGATTCATAATAGAGAATTTAGAGAGATGATGAATTTTCCATTACCTTGCCTAATTCAAAGATTATGTGACAAGGCTAGTGTACCTTAGATATCAGGAGTAGATGAGATAGTACATATGATAGCAACTATGCAGATGAAGAGTATGAATGATCTAGCATGTTCGGCCCTTCCCAGGAGATCTAGTGAGCATGTCATAGTACCTCGGTCCTAGATTGGGGGTCCATTAGTTTCCATAGAGACTAGTGATGTACATGAAGGCTATGTGGGAATCAGTATTGATTTTGAGATAGAGGATTAGAGAGAGGCCATAAATTTGAGTACTCAAAGCGAGGGGACAATAGCCACTTCTTTATCAGCCCTAGATTTAACCTCAGAGCCGGTTGTTATATATTTATAGCCCACTAACCCATCCACTATAGCTCCTGCTACAGGTATAAGGACTATATATTAGGAGTTCTTACAAATCTTAGTGGACAGTCAGAGGGCCACTGATGCTTGGTTGTGTGTTGTTAAGATCAAGATGACTAATCTATACAAGTAGATGAATTTAGGGGTTTAAACTAGATTTGGGATGATAGAGGCTATATAGGAGGCCACATAGAGAGTTGCCCTATTTGATCTATGTGCTGATTTATAGGCATGTCTTGATGAGTTTTAGACATAGTTTACAACACAATTTATAAAGATATATTTCAAGCAGAGGTATGATCTCTCACATAAAGCTCTGTAGCAGCCACTCCTTCAGTCATACCCCCCAGTGGTCCAGATATTACCTTTGCATTCACCTAGATATTTTAATTTCTTCATAGAGAATGAGGAAGAGGTCCCGGTAGTTGGGGCTAAGAGAGGTAACATGGAGACTTGTAGGATCTAGATATGTCATATAACTGTGCCCTTAAAAGGTCCATACATGATTTGATGGATTCTGCAGTTGTTTAGAGGTAGAGCATGCAACGATAGCAGTGGGTACATCATCTAATAGTGCACCACCACCACCTCCTTCACCAGTTGATATGCCTCCATCTAGGGATGCTTATCACACAAACACTTAGTGCATCTGAGGTATGTCTTTATTCCTATGTTTTATATTATTTTTGTACATTGAGGATAATGAATATTTTTTAGTTGGTGTAGGGTATACCATAGCCGCCATGGGTTTCTGTTGTTGTGCTTCTTTTTCTATCGGTTACGGTATGGTTGTAGAACTGGCATGTCTAGGTTAATTTATGCCGTATTGTGTTTTGTTTTGTATTATGTTGTGTTTTTTATAATTATGAGATTTTTAAGTATTTAGGGAAGTAGAGATATTTTGATTAATTTTTGAGAAAAATGATACCCCTCCAAAATTGTGTTTTTGAACTATGTGAATCTACATATGTGTAAACACTAGGGATCTTGTTATGGAATTACAATTAGGAACATGATATGTTACCAATTGCATGAACCAGATAGGTAGTAGCTTGCAATAATAACTCTGTGCCATGCGTTTGTAAGATGCTACTTAGTTCCCTTTTTGTATTAAATTTAAAACTTGCCTAGTTAGTCTTGCCTAGGTTGAAGGATAGTCAGTTAGGAAAGAATCATAGGTTGTTCTTAATTTTAGTCCACTTTTATCCTAAATAACCTTTTCAATGTGAAATAGTATCTCATGATCCCTGTTTTGAGCCTTATATCCTATTTTTTATTCACCATTCACCTTCCTATTTGTGTTGCAATAAGCTGTTTTGGCCCTGGTCTACCTTGGACAATGTGAACTTTATCTCAGGAAAATTGCCTAAGTTAAGGGTGGCTGACATTGGGGTGTGTGATATAAAGTGTGTATGTATGGCGTAAAATAAGAGAAAATTAGTAGGGTTGGGTATGGTAGCAAAAGAAAATTAAAAAAAAAGAAAAAAAGGGGAAAATGTCAAAAAGTGAAAAAGAAGGAATGAAAGACCACACCCAACTGAATGTGCAATAAGGAATAAAAAGGGAGAAATAAGGGAGGAATAAAAAGGGAATTGGAAAATAAGTGGGACCCCAAAATTGGTGTAGTTCCAAGGAGGCTTAGTTACTTAATATCCATATGTACCATAGTAGCCCCCCAAGCCTATATTACAAGCCAAGAAAAGTCCTATAGTGATCCTACTTGACTGTCTGAATGCTAAGGTAAAGAAAATAAGGGCAAGCCTGTGGAATTTGATGCATATTAATTAGAGCTTCTATGCTGAGTGTGATTGCCTTTTGACTGTCCTTGCATTGACATTCATTATTTCATATGAGTGAGTGGGACTTCTTTGTTTTGAGGGCACTTGAGTCATATTGCTAGCTTCATTCTTGTTTTGGGTAGTGTAACTTGTACATATACATGGTTGTTTATTGCTAATATAATGCCATACCTTGATCTCATTATTTCACGTTTTTGTACATTATAATTATACTTAGTTGGTTTTGAAAAGTGAGATGGCAGAGGATATTGAGGTTGATCTTAAAGTGTTGATTGACTTCCTTTAATAGCTGGACATCTCCTAGTTAAGCTTCATGTTTTGTTTATTTTAGTTTAGTTGTGTTGTGTTTCTTTGCTAGAAGACATGCAAATGTTCTAAGTTGAGGGTGTTGATATGCTATAGAAATATAGCACTTTCGATGCTTAAAACTATTAAAATATTCAAGTTTATTAGGTTGTTTTGGGTTTGTTTGGCAGAAAGCTAGGTTTTGGATGCTAAGTTCATTAAAAAGGTGAAAATATAGTGTTTTTCGCTACTTATGGGATCAATTTTGGACATTCGTGACACTTTCTGAATTACACATGACCAATGCATATGATTAAAGTTAAAGATTTGAAGCTTTGCTGCAAGAGTTAAAAGTCTTTGTATTTACCTATGTCTACATGTGTAACATATATAGAACATGTGGTCTGTATGATTCTAAGGTAAGTTTTGGATTTGAAGATCCAGAGAGTCCAGAGAGTGAAATGACTGAAAAAGAACTTCTGACGCCTACTTATGTCAACATGCGCACCGCATATATCACATGTGGATTGTATGTGGGCAAAGTATGTGTCAGAAGCCCAAAATCCGAAAAGCAGAGCTGCAGGATTTTTTCTGAGCTCATGCGGTGGCCACATGCTCCCAGCCTCAGGCCGCATGTGCCACATGCGCCCAAGGCCATGCCACATGTGGACACAACATGTTTTCATCGACCCATTCTTCTCCTATTTCACCTGGGATTTGATTTTAGGGTTTTCTCATGTACTATAAATACCCCTTATGTGTTTTTACTAGAAGTTACACACTCTTGATGCCCACAAACATATTTTTATTTTAAGATTCAATTTTGGCCTAGGAATTCTCTAGTATTGAATTCGATTGATTAATTCAGTTTCTATGTTGGCTTTTTACTAGTGATTAGTATGATTTCAACATATGCTTTCAATCATGAATGTCGTTAATTACTTCATAAGCATAAGCAGCTAAAAACCCTAAGCTAGGGTTATGGAAACCCTAGCGAATTGGTGAAGTAGGAGAAGTGCTATTGTTGTTCTGAACTGATACCTATGCATCCATTGCCTTATCTTAACATTAATAGTTATCTTAGTAGTTGCAAACATTAGGATCTCGCCTAGATTATTGCTAATTACTAAAAAGAGGAGTAGTGACTAGGAAATGATAATGACAATAGTAATTTGAAGTTTAACTATCGATCCATGCTACTAGGTATTATCTAAGTAAGATAGTTAGTTGTCATCTAATAACTAGAGACTTAAAAGGTAATAGTTAACTAGGATCAAGATAAGGATTAGTAAGGCGACATCCTGAGACTCAAAAGTAAAAGGGTGAAATTTTTTAGCTCATCCAAAGGACTGTTGATGGAATATAACTTATCGATTATGCATGCAATGTATCGGGTTGGTTCAAAAAAGCACAATAAGCCTAAATAGTTGAAAAGCTATAGGGAACACAATTATATTGTTCACCTTTGACTGATTACAACAAAAGTTGATATTCGCCATTTATTGAATATTGTTACTCAAACCCCGCCCCCCATTTACTTTTCCTAATCTACCCGTTGATTTCAACAGTTGAAAGCCACGATTCCACGTATTCCTATGGAATTTGACCCTATCCTTTTTTGGGTTACTATAGTTGATAGTGACTGCATAATCTTCAGAGTGAAGGTGTAGCTTAGGCATTATAATCTATCTTCCCCTTTTCTTTTGTCTTGGCCCCATATGATTAAGCTGATTTGTATACATTATGAAAGGGAGTTTACTTATTCAACACATTATTTATTTTATTGAACATTCTTTATTATTTTCATCACCTAACTCCCGACCTCATTGTACCTTAGTTCTAACACCAAGAGCTATATTTTGGGGCTTCACTATCACCTTTTTCCTACTTGTCTTTCAACTCCTTAGTCAACTAATTTTTGTCTATAGTGCCTAGGAGCTTTGGGTCAAATTAAGGTCAAACAAAGAAGGGGTACCGGCTATATGTAAGGATGCTAAAGAAATTCTATAGGCTCAACAGGTCTTAACTAGGAATATTTGGAATGGTAGGTAAATGAGGTCTGAAACATGGCTATAAACAAACGGACTACATTATCTCGTAAATCCAATACCCTTTATTTTTATTTGTAAACACACCGGGCATGTTCTAAACATCACTATGCATATGGACTAAATAGATAATCTCACTCACACCTGGGGCACGCTAGATTCAAGTAGGATCCCTATAGACTCTTAACCTGGTAATTGCTCCAATTCAACATAAGCTAATATCTAAAAGTTACAAGATTGAGATTAGATGTCTCAAACTAGAATCCTCTTTTTGTATTTAGACATTATTCTTTCTTAAACAAGTGTTTCTCATGTCATGTAGACATAGGGACAATAAGACCCCATAAAATTCTCTCGTAGTCTAAGCCTTAGAGTGTGTTCAGTGAAGCATAAATCCGCCCTAAAAGATTGAGAAGTTCTTTCCCAAGTGAGAAATATTCTAAACCGTGTAGAAAGTTATGACCTTAGTTCATTGAATAAGCTTTCCATTGATACTAATTTCATCAAAATCCGACATTGGATGAGAAAGTTATGACCATTTTACTAAGAGCTATCGGAACTGCCTAGGTGCGATGGATGGGTTGACGGACCATCAAAATTGCGATGAACTGTCGCCTAGACCATCACAACCAAGAAAGTAACTCCATTTTTGGGCTCAAGTGCGATGGATAGGATGACAAACCATCAAGACTGCGATGGACCATTGCTGGGACTGTCGCCGCTGATGCAGGGTGGCCTCATCCTGGCCAACATACGACGGTTGATCTGACGGACCATCGAGTTTGCAACGAACTATCACTGAGACCGTCACATTGAGGCAGTGTATTCTTTTTCTGATTGACGTGCGACGGATGATCCAACGGACAGTTAGACTAGCGACGAACCGTCAGTTCTACCATCGCAGCCCCTGTTCAGTAATTTTAAGATGTTTTTAAAAGGGTTTTTTGGTCTTTCTTCCACTCTTTTCAGTGCCTATTTATATTCGATCAAGTCTCACAACTTCATTTTCTCATCTTCAACATCAAAACTAGGGTTTTCCACAAATCAAAACCCTTCTTTCTTCTTCAAGAAAAATCAAGAAATCAAGAATCGCTCCAAGAGCCTTCAAGAAAAAGTTTCTCTAAGGTATGCAGATGTTGATTCTCGGGTCCCTTTCATCCAAGAAGCTCAAGAAAACTTTTCTAAATTTCAAAAATCTTATGTTTATGAGTTTTTATGATTCATGTGAATTGAAATTGGAGTTCATGCTATTATTGAGTTTTAAATTCATGTTTTGTTTATGAGGTTTCAAGCTTTGACCCTAGTATATGATATTCATGTGAGTCCTGGGGGCATTTTATACCCGACAATTTAGATCCAGTCTAGAGCCCGTGTTAGTTTTATCGATAATCTCAGTGAAGCCATGATTCTCAAAACTCAGTGAGTTATAGAACTCTGTACTCTCAGACAGATACAGAACTTAAGAAATCTCAGAAATCCCAGTAATCTCAGTATCGCTAGTATTCTAGCCTCAGTTCAATACTCAGCTCAGATCTAGTAGTATTCAAGTATTCAGTTCGGAACTTAGTATCATGCAGTCAGATAACAAGATTCAGTAGTATTCTGTCAAATATAGAACCAAGTGAATTCAGCATAACTCAGTCAGGTCATTCGAGAAATATGATCAGTAATAGATCCAACTCAGTTTAAGTTTAGTTAAGAATCAATTTAGAGTCTTTCATTTAGGAGTAGGAGCTAGCACCGAGCGAGTACAGGGATAGCAACTCCCCGTTAGAGAGGCAGAGTCGTTAGGAGCAAACCCTGAACTCCAGAACTACATAGCCAGCGTAGGAGCAGGAGTCACCCATTAGAATAAGGCTTGACTATTATACTGCCTTAGGCTTGACTTCCTATGAGGGTCACTCGTTAGAGAGTCTTGACCAGAGTAGAGGTCTTTACCCATGGAATGGTATTGACACCCTTCCAGCTGGGGTTACAGGTTGGACCCCACTAGTTCAGATTCGAGGCATGTCAGTTAAGTGAGAATTTCCACAGTTGCAGTTTCAGTATCAATTTTTGGAGTAGAACTTAGAAATCAGGACTGTCAAATACAGTCACCTATCTCTGTAAGGAACTCAGATAGTTCCATAGATTCATGGACCATCACTAGATAGGCCAGGTCCCTCAAAAAGTTATTCAGTATCAGTATTATTAGATCCAAAGATCACCCATTAGATGGACTTAATCTTAGTATCAGATTCAGTTGAGTAATCTCATTATCAGATACAAAGATTACGCATTAGATAGGCTTGATCTCAGTATCAAATTCAGTTGAGTAATCTCATTATTAGATTAAGAGATCAACTGTTAGATAGGCTTGATCTCAGTCTCAGATTCAGTTGAGTAATCTCATTATTAGATCCTGAGATCTACCGTTAGATAGGCTTGATCTCAGTCTCAGATTTAGTTGAGTAATCTTTTTATCAGATCCATAGATCACCCATTAGATAGGTTTGATCTCAGTCTCAGATTCAGTTGAGTACTCTCATTATTAGATCCAGAGATCACTCATTAGATAGGCTTGATCTTAGCCTCAGATTCAGTTAAGTAATATCATTATCAGATCAAGAGATCACCCATTAGAGAGGCTTGATCTCAGTCTCAGATTAAGTTGAGTAATTTCATTATCAGATCCAGAGATCACCCGTTAGATAGGTTTGAACTCAGTCTCAGATTCAGTTGAGTATTCTCATTATCACATTCAGATATCCTCCACTAGATAGGTTCGATCTTATATAAAATCTCTTCTTATCATTGATAGTATATTCAGGGATCATCTGTTAGAAAGGTTTGATCTCCAATTCAGTCAGCTGAGAGTAGCAAGTTTAGCGTGCAATCATAGATATGAGTAGATTCAGTTAATCAGCTCCTGTAACATCAGTTTCCGAGATCACTCGCTAAAGAGGACTGATCTAAAATCCAATACTTAGTTATCAATATAAGGAGATTCAGTTTTTCAGTATCTCAGTATTAGCAGTGAGTATAGATAACATTAAAGCGGTATTTGAGTTTTAGTATTTCGAGTCACAATGATTTCAGTTATGATTTGTGCATTCATGCATGTGTTCTCATTCAGTACTCTCATAATTATATGGTTAAGTAATTGTTCATACATAATCCTTTGCATTTAGCCTTACCTTATCTTCATACTCGGTACATTCCCGTACTGATGTATTTGTGCTATGGTGTTTTATTTGACACCAAAGGTTCAGAGGAATGAGGTTCAGATTACTCTTTGCAGCTCAGTCCCAATCAGCAGCAGTAGACGTAGAAGTGAGTCCTCTTCAGTTGAGGATAATCCATATTTTATTATCGCATCAAATTTAGTTTATTTTTAGTAGACGGAGTTAGTTGGGGACATTTCCCATCAGCTCCACAGTTTAGACAATTTAGAGGCTTTTTGGACAGATCTATAAGTATTTAGTTTTTAGTTTCGAGTATTTTAGATGTTTTAAACCTTATGGCCAATTTCCGCTAGTTTTTCATATTTTTTCAGATATTATGCAGTGCACAGGTACAGATATCAGTAGAGGGTTAGCTTGTGGTCCTTCAAGAACATGAGCACCATGTGACGCTCCGGTTCTAGAAAATTGGGTCGTTACAAGGCCCAACACAAAGTACCTCTAACTAGAGTAGTGGTCGGGTTCTTCTAACTTATTTATTCCCTAAGACAAATTCCCCTTAAGATGGTAGACATTCATCCATCATATAGGAAGGCACCTAACTATACCGAGTTATTAAAATCATCCTAAAATAATTTACTCCTATAAACAAATCAAAATTAACTAAGCAACTAAAATTATGAACTAAAAATAATGAAATAAGTACAGTAAAGAAACCACTATGAATTACCAATTCAGCAAGTATCATAATTACTAACTATTATAGACCAAATAGTTTGAAGGTCAATCAAAGCCTAGTATCAATAATATAAAAAATAACAAGAATATGAAAGTAGCAAATGAGAAATGCAAAGAATAAGAACCACCACCCCATACTTAAAATGTAGCACTGTCACCAGTGCTTGCAAACATACCAAGTTATGAGGTGGCATAACACTCCCTGGTCAAGCCTCATCTATGTCATCACCAACATTTGGATCGTAGGCCCCCTCTCCTATATTTAGGTCTACAATATCCTCCTCCTTAGACTTAGTATCAGAATCTCTCATCTATCATGCCTCATCTATGGTAACATCATCATCCAGGCATTACAAAATCTGGTCCTATCCGCATAAAGGTCCGGGCATGGTGACCGAGTGAGTAATCCATCTTTACAACATAAATCTCTTACCTTGTAGCTAGTCTACCCCTAATCTCAATTGCAGAATCTGCATCCCATACGTGCGGACAGTAATCTCATCATCCCAATTATGATTCTCAGGAAAAAAAAGCACCGGCCCATGAGCCACATCCGATCCTCGAGTCCTAGTCACATCTATGGGGCATGTATCCACTAATAGCCTATAATCTTAGGCCTTTTCCTGGGCCTCATGGCCTCTCAGAAACTAAGTTAATAAGCCCCCAAACCCACATCTACACCCATGATGGTAGTCTAGCTTCTTCATAGCTGAAAGGATAACTGCGCCCATATTAATCTCAACATCCTCCCACGTCAAATCAATAATCAGGTAGACCTTATCACGAGTAACATATATTATTTTTTTCCCCAAAATGAGGCAATGAAAGATAATCTTTAACCATATATGTGCCTCCCTATTCATTTGATCATATAGGAATGTTAGGTGTAGGCCGCTCTCTCTATGACGAACCCACTAAGCTGTAGATCTATTAACGCCTAATATATGTCTGATGTCTGCATATGGTAGGGTGATATTCAGCTACCTTAACTGAAGTACATCTGCCTCTGGAGTCCCTAAGATAGTATTCAAGTCATGTGCAGAGAATTTAACTACCTATCCATGGATCTTTATTTCAAAATTAGGATCCCTAGGGTCCCAGTTGACATAAAATTCTTGGATGAGGTACAAGTTACACACGGTGGGTTTCTCAAACAGGAAGTTCATGTGAGGCTACTTTAATCTTCATACCATGTTGGGGTACTCTCTCAGTAAGCTTGCCTAATTGATGAACTCATCTAAGGTGTACTTGGTCTCATTGTTCTTTGAGTTTTATTTCTTTCCTGCTTCCTCTACCATCCTTGTCCTATATTTGTATGACTGACCACAAGGGACAGCAGGAGCTCTCGGTACCCGACCTATTTGTTTGTTTATCTTCTTGGATGGCTCAAATGGGCCAGCAATATCCTTCCCTCTTTGTTGTTTATTGTCCATAGTACATGTCAATTAGAATATGCTACAAACATGTCAAACAAAGCATACATTTGGACAAGAAAACACTAAGTATGGAAGGATTTAAAGGCCTCCCCACACTTAGTATCTAGCATAGGTGCGTAAACTGAGATACTGGGGTACTCAGACTTCCCCTATTTAACATTATAACCTCATTTTCATAGCACCAGGGAACACACATTGAACCACTATGGTGTTGCTTTACTCAACTTCAAACATACACTACACTTTACTTCCACAAAATTCACTAAATCACAACATACCAAGTCACTATGCTCTTTAGTTAAGTTCATAACACATGATATCATTGTAATTTTACGTAAATCTCAGGTGTAAGACTCATAAGGACAATATGTTCAGCCCTGAATCTAAAGTAATAGCTTAACATCACATTCACCATGGACTCAGTTAACCAAAACTCCTCTATTACTCAAATACTTATGCTACCAGGAATGTTAAACATATTTGCACAATTTTGACCTCTTATAATTCATCACATACTGACATGATTTCTATGTGTGCACAAGAACATCACCCTTAAATACTCAGGAATGAAGCCCATTGTATCAACATGAACACACCAAAGCTATAATGTGAGCCTTATCTCAAGCTTAACCAGTTCAAATGAGATTATTCATAGTTGCAACCACCACTGTATACCCATATGTACAAAAGTAGACTTACCATATAACAAGTCAAACATTACTTCAATTACTTGCTCACTCAGTCAAGACACAAATATGAATGTGTTGAAAATTCTATATACAGGGTTTATGACTCAAAATGTATGTAGCATTTTTATTTGCAATTTATTTGCACTAGGTAAATGAAATGTTCAACCCCTAAACCCACTCACCTAAGATTTAATTGCACAACCTCAAACAATTTGTACAGGGGAGTTAACAACTAAAATTTTAGAGCATAATGGCAAAACAGTTTGTGAACATACCTTAGTTAGACTCATTGAGTGAGAGAGATTGCACCTTGAGGAGAAGCAACAGCGCGGTATTCTTCAAATTAAAAGAATATAGGGAGAATAGCACATTAGTTTTGAGTAATGGGGAAGGGATTTGGGAATTGTGAGGTATTTTAAAAGAAATTTTGGGTTATTAGGTATGAATCGGGTCAAGCCTGATTATTCAAATTAATAAATCCTGAAAAATAACCCCTCTGTGCCATTGATCTTAGTCTCCACGATAGACTTCCCAGCAACGACGCCAAAAACTTATTGCAGTGTATCGCACACACAAGTGCACAAGATCGTAAAAGCAATATAGCGACTAGATAATCGAATACCAAACCCACAAGGACTACTTGATTAGAAATTTACTTAATTTTAGTTCCAACAATATTATTTTTAGTGTTTCATAGTATGAAAATAATTGCGACAATTTAGTAAATACTTAAATAATAAATAAATCTCTAATTGTGTCAATGGCACCGTAAATAAGGTTGTAAATAATATGAGGGGAAATTATACGGTTGAGATACTATTAATAATCATGTAAATTTCCATCCTTATTGTGATTATGTTGATTATCGGGTTGTTGATTCGAAGGGTTTAAATTACGCTCATGGTCTTTCGATCCTCTAATTTTCTACCTAAAAGGGCATCGTACCTACATCATTGAACGGGGATGCAATAATCCTTTTAGATGCTTTAAGTTATCTTTCTGCATATGAACCAAAAAAGGCTTCTAGGTATATTCGTATTCTAGTCGCTAGTAAAAATCTGTTGTTCTATAAAGGAATAAGATCTGCTCCTTAAACTCTTCAATCTATCCTAATGATTCTCCTTCCGGGTTCAAAAAAGTATCAAACATGTAATTTAATGGTGGCCAAGCATTAAAATAGTAAAAACAGGATAATAAGAATAACCCATGCGATAAACCAACGTTCAGTCACTCTAAGGATATCAAAATACAATCATGTTCATGGACTCAACCCTAGAACAAGGGTGTTTATCCACTCATGTTCAAAAGTAACATCCTAGAAATATAATTTATCACAACAAAGACAAAGCTGAAAGATGAAAAGTGAAAGAACCCTAAGAAAACTCTTGTAAGTGTTTTTTCCCTTTCTATTCAGTAAGCCAAAGATATCCCAAATTGTATTGTCCCTTTTATACTAGGGCATGAGTGCATGAATTTAACCCTTCATCATGCCATAAACCCTATCACAAAAACTAAAGTCTTTGGCACACCAGTATCGCAAATGCATACTAGAATGTACCATTAGAAATTAATCTTCCTCCATGCCACAGAGGTTGTCGCGGACACTAAGTTCCATGGCATGGGGCTATCGTAGACTTTCACTAGAATGTGCCATCTAATTTTGTTCCCTAAACATGACATGGACCCTAATCTAAAGGCTAAGGTTTATGGCACGCCGGCGTGTTATTTTTTTATTTCTATCTATTTGTACATTTTCTTGCTTCTGCACTTTGTTCCATGCTTTCCAAAACTTTTTCAAGTGTCTTCATGCTCCGCATGTAACTCCAAATGCTTCCATGATCCAATAGCTTCATGTTAATTCATCAAAGCACGTACAATTTCATCATGATCAAGCCCTGCAACACTAATCATGTCTATTAGCTTAAGAATATAATTTTTAACTCAAACATAATACAATTTACAAGTTTTAGCTTATAAAACAATTTAACATACGGGTAAATATTGGCACTTGGACATACAAATAAGCCCAAGATCAAAGAACAGAAAAGAAATACCAAATAAATAGCAATAATAAATCATAAAGTTCAATCATAAAATATGTATGATGTACTAAATGTAATGTAAATGATGATGATGATGATGATGTTGTGATATGTCCTAGGTTATCACACAACCTCTGTATACACCTACCGAGCTCTGCTAGGTAAAACCCATGGGGTTCCGCAACTCATATATAATCCATTAACCAATACCAATACTTATAAAATATCCATAACTTCTCCCCGACCATGATCTTAGGCACGGAGTTTTTAAACATGTCATATTTCTGTTAGAAAAAACAATATTTCAATAGTGGTACCAATACCTCATGAATGTTATATGATATGAGGATGTAATGCTCATAACTAAACCATAATGAGAATTTCAAATCCAACCAATACAAAAACACAGTAGCTAGAATCCACTCAAGAAGCCAACCAACCATAATCCAATATAATCCATGTGCCATTAGAATAAGATATACAAGTAATATGTCATTGATACCCCATAAACTCTTCTTAGACATTTTTACCTGGAAAAATAGAACCAAATATATACATAAGGCCAACAACATCATATAAGACCCCCACACGGGCTACACATAGCAAATAATATCTCAAAACCACCAATAACAACAACATAGGATCCCACACCAACACAAATAGAAATAACACCATTATTGTGATCGATAACCAAACCCATGGCATTTTTTTCTATCAGTATTAACTACCCAACCCATTCTGAAGAATGTTAACCCATAACCTACCTTAAATAAAGAAAATCCAGCCTAAAATCCTTTAACATGGAGCCTTCCCCTCATGAAAATCCTTGAAACCCACTCAAACAAACAAATATAAAATCTATGCATTAAAAGAAAGCCAATGATACCCATATTGCATATTTTGGTGTTAGGGTCAATATGGAACCCCCCCCCCCCCCCCCTCCAAATGAATTTTTAGAAAATAATGGTAAAATCAAAATTTTAGGCATAAGTACATTACCCATGATTAAAGGAAGTCATAAAATAAAACCCAAGTTAAAACTATTTGAAATTGGTGTTTAATTTGAAGAAATACAAATTTAGGCCTTCCCGGCCAAATCCCAAATTTCTATTTTTGAAATCAGGTTTTAACAAGCTTAAGATGATTAATTGAAATCGGGGTTTGGATCTTATCCATGCTTGAAAATGGAAGAAATTGCTCAAAAACTCTGCAACCCAAAACTTCGAATCTCAAAAATATTGGAAAATTGACGAAAAGTCTATTTATGCACTGCACTAACGGTGATCACCAACGGTCAAGTAATATTTTAGCATTAAATGCATGCACACACTAGTTTGCTAAAGTGAACAAGGCACTGCTAAAGCACCCCTTGACCAGCTGGAGTCGGTCGTTAAAGCAATTATGTTGGATATTTAGCGTCCCCCGCTAAATTGTCCAAAATGGTGTTTTAGCGGCTGCACCAGCTGGGTGGTGTAACGGCTTAATTTGAAAAAAATTTCAAGTTTTCACCAACCCCTTTGGATTCATTTGAAATCTTGACAATGCAAAAAAACTATACTACCCTATCAAATTCAATGCTCCAGCCTCATAAGCAATATCAGATTTTTGAAAACAGATTGTTTTTACAAAATTGACTCCCAAGACCCAATTTCAAAATTTCTAAAATCGAGGATCAAAATGAGATTTAAAAGTCATAAAATTATGCCAACTATGCTACCTATACAAAATCAACGTTCCAAATCTGTTGGCGCAGTCTGTTTTTCCATCCAACACGTAGGATATTAAATATTGATAAAAGTCAACTATAAAGCCTTTTTAACCTCCAAAAACTATAAACTCAAACAAAATACACCAAAATGCATTGAAAATTGTGTCTAACATCCCCTCGACCCAAAAATATCACAAAGCAACTATGGGGTGGGGTAAAATGGTCAAATCACATAAAACTACATAATTTACAAAAATCAAATGGTAACATACATAATCCCAAATTATTGAATAATTAGCATGAAACATCTAATTGCAACATATTTCAAACAAGTATTAAGTAATCCATTTTTATAATTATTTTAGATATAGTAATTAGATATTACTAGTTTCATGATTTTTATTATCTTGAATTACAATAATTGAACAAGTTTATGTATTTTACTCAGCTTTCAGTATAATTATGAGCATATATACATATAAATGATTATGTGAGTAGTACTTAGTACCGAGAGGATACAAGTATAGAAAAATGAAGTTCTACACTACGTGCCACCATAAGTTAAAGGGGTCCTTGCTAGTTGAGAGTTTTTTAATTATTCCAAATAAGCTCATGAGTGAACTTATGCCAGTAATGATTCTTACCATTGACATGGCATAGAACACCCTCCCAACTTGGTTTATAGGTTGGATTCCATGTTTTTTATATGGTGTGTATCGGTTACAAAAACTTTTCATAGTTTAAAACTAGTATAGTACATGACCCCTAGTTCAGTTGTATTTTCTTAAACTCATGACTTTTCACATTATTATTTCATATTAGTGTTATTGTATGTATATTAATGCATCTCAGACCCTTTGTACTTTAGTTCAATTTTTATGTCTCAATATATTATTTCAGAATATTTTGTAGTTGCATAGCTCATATGCTCAATATATGCAAAGTACTGACCGTATACCTTTTCTTATAAAATATCTTATCGTGCTATAGGTTCGGATGCTCAACATTACCCTTTTAGTCGACACATTCCAATGCCCTCCCAGTAGATGTTAGTGGTGAGTTCTTATCATCTGAGGACAATAGTATATTTTGCAGTATTTCTTTCTAGTTTTTAGTTGTTTATAGTTAGCTAAAGACTTGTTCCAGTAGCTCATAAGGTAGTTTCGGATGGATGTTAGCATATTTTTAGTTTTATGGTTATGTCAAACATTTCTACTATTGAAATTCAGCATTAGTATTGGTTTTGATTATTATTATTCAGTTTCAGTTTTATCTTCAGCTCAGTATATCTCAAGTATATTTAGTATTCTTTTTATTATCCTATGAAATGGTTTAGCTTGGGGTCATTTATAGCTCTAGCACCATATAAAAACTAGGGTATAGTCTCGTATCATGACAATATATAGAAGGTTGCTTGTGTTTGGCAATATCTGATTCATCTTAAAAGGTTAAACAAATATAGATATGGCAGGTGACCTTATTAATAGAAAATCCACTTCTATATATTTGGTTATATTTTCAGGAGCTATATCATGAAAATCAAAGTTACAAAAGTGTGATTCACTCTCTACTATTGAAGCAGAGTATATTGCAACTACTAAATCTGGCTAGGACATGTTATGGCTAAAAAGGTTTCTTAAAGAACATGGATAGTATCAAAAGAAATGTTCTTCTATTGTGACAGTCAAAGTGCAATAATCTTGAACCAAAACACCATGTACATGCAAGGACGAACCGATGTGATATATTATTGGATTCAAGAAAAGATATAGGATGGATCTATGCAGATAAAGAAGATTAATACAAGTGTGAATCCTTTGGATTTTCTACTAAGGTGATACCAATAGACAAGTTCGAGCTATGAAATAAACTTGTGTTGCATTCTAGAACATACTCAAGTGTACGTGGTCACCCAAGTAGTAAATTGCACTTTAAAAGAAAAGTATCAATTCCATAAGGACTTGTACTTAGAATTTTTGAATTTCGTCCAAGTAAGCTCCATATATTTGGCATTGAGTTCCCTACTCTGTGAATGTTTTCCATCATTGTTAGACCTTGTTTTGCTCCTAGATATCAACCTTAACATCTTGCATGGCTTCATATATCATCAAAAACTACAAACTAGTGCATAAACACAAAATCCAACAAGATCAACTTGAATAACACATAGCTCAAACTAGTAACACTAGTTTTCTCGTCTAAACTCTAAGTGATCATTTTCATTCCAAACCTATTTCAACCACACCATCAACATTATGAATAAGTAATTTAACAATTATCAAATCATTATGTACATAATAAGTCTTCAAACCTAGGCCAATTACATAGACATTATGACACTTGGGAGCATAAATCCACCTAAGATCATCACCCCACACTTAAAGCCTTGTTCGTCATTGAACAACTCTACAATAAGCACTATGTAAGGAAGAATCCATCATTAACACTACCATAAGCAAGACACTTAAGCTAGAAAAACAATGACTACAGAAACAAAAAGTTCCACCTTAAGCATGACATGTGTATTTGAAAGCTCGTGAAAACTACTTCAAAACATCCTAGACTCATGAATTAACTCAACCAAGTTGGAAACCTCATGCATATTACTCAATCAAAAGATCATATAAGTCACCTAACTATCATCAAACATGCACCCTCACCACAAGGAGAGTTACCCATATTCGCTCACAAAGATGAAATTTATCACAAGAATGGGTATGAGAATCAAATTTTGCTCACTCTCTTAAGGAATTCGCATGACACATAAGATGAACCATAGAATTTCCCTTAATGTAGTACTCCACTCATATCATAATATTAAGGATCAAGATCAAATTGGACTTTGAGGGTTGTAATGTAGGCTAAGGGACTAGGAAAAACTATTCAGGCTAGTAATATTAACTATTTTCCCTAAGCTCTTTAATACATCACTTTATACATTAGGATCTTCTAAAAACAACCAAAGTTTCACCAATTCTAACTTCCCACACTCTTTAGTTTTGCCCTATCTCTTTAAATTTGTTCACATATAATAATGAGGGAGTATTTTCAACCAACATATAATTCAATTTTGATCATATTTTTAATACATTACTCTAAATCACAACACATAAACCTTTTCAACACCACTAGCTACTACTTTGAACTTTCATATCTTTCCTTCTTAAACTTTACACTCCTTAACCTTATTAAGTTTTCATCTAAAGCACTTAGGAGCTTTGGATCAAACAATGTTCAATCAAAGAAATAGAACAACTACATATGAGGCTACCAAAGAAATAGGCTAAGGCTTAATGGGGCTAACTAATATTATGCACAAGGGTAGAAAAAAGAGGTATAAACATGTCTATCAAAGAAATGCTTATATCATCTCCTAAACCAAACACTCTTTATTTTGCATTGCACACACCAGGAAAGTTCTAGATATCACTATGCAACAAGGAATATAATAAACCCTCACATCATACATAAAATGTGCTCACTCAATTAGAATCATTATAGACTCTAAACCCAATAATAGAACAAATTCTTAATCAAGCCTATATCATACTAGAGTCATATAAATGAGCGTAGGAGTCTCAGGAGTAGTTATTCATACAATTAACATGATTACACATTCCAAACCATTTGCATCATGTAATCACCCATCGCCCTAGCAAGAACATCTCAATTATTCCTAATCAAATTTTTTTAAATTTACTCCTAAAAGATAAAATAAGGGATACTAGGTTCAAAGGACTCCCCCGAAAAAAGAACCGAAAAAATAAATCAAGGGGTGGATGAAGTGTGCCCCTACTAGGCTGACACCAATTAAGAATAATAAACAAAGAGAAAATCATTTTGTATTTTTTCAAATTTAGTCAAAGACTAGAAAAACAAGTAATACTTAATCCTATAAAAGCACTTCACCCTAAACCATGGGAAGATTAGATTCCCCACCCACCCACCCCCGCCCCACTTAAAAACACACTTTGTATGAAGAGTATAATTAAAAGAAAGGATATAAACACACTCAGAGGTCTCTAGGCCAAGATAGTAGCATCTTTAGTCATCAACAAGGTCTGGTGGACTCGACACCCAGTCTTTGTCATGCTCTTCGGCTTAGATCTCTGGTACTCAGACTTCCCATCAACCTGTGGCTAATAAAAATAAATGTGATATTAACTAAAAACTAAGAAAATAAAATGCCTACCTTAACTTGGGTTTTCTCCCAAGAAGTGCCTAATTTAGTATTACGGCACAACTAACATCACTACTTTAACTAAATTCATTTATCCTCTTTTTCCTACTCAGAGGCCACTGTCTCACTCTTTTCTAACCTCTTCAGTATGTATTCTTAAGGTCTGTACCATTTTCAACAATAACCTTTTTATGATCTTCTTTCAGCTTCACCTTTTTTGGCATAGTTAGTGGCTTGAGCAACTCTATTAGATAGTCTAAAAAGGTCTTTTACGGTGTGCACTCCACCACCCTTTTTCTCCACTTCCATATTCATATCATGCATAAGTACTTATAATTCAAATGTAGAGCAAGTGATATGTATACTTTGAAGATGACCTCTTAATCATCTAGTCCCATTTCAAGAGTGACCTTTCTAACATCAATCAGTGCTCTTCCCACACCAAGAATTGACGTCCAAATATTATCAATACACTGGCATCTTTATCATAATCAAGAATAATAAAATTAGAAGAAATAATGAGCTTACCAACCTTAATGAGAAAATATTCAATGATTCTGTGGAATGCCCTCTTGTTCTATCCGCCATCTAGAGCACCACGGAGTATGGATTTGGCTTTCCTAAACTAAGAGTATTAAAAATAGACAAAGTCATCAAGTTTATACTTTAACCAAGTCACTCAAGGTATGGACCACATCATTATCACTAATTTATATAGGAAGGGTGAAACTTCCTAGGTCTTTTAATTTTTTTGGCATCTTTCTCATCACAACCAGACTACTCTCTTCAGTAAGTGCCACTATCTCAGTATCACTCAACTTTGTCTTATTGGTGACAATATCCTTCAAATACCTGGCATACTTGGGCATAAATTTCTAAATAACTATAAATGGGAGGTTAAGATGAAGTTATTTGAATGTGTCAAAGAACTTCTTGAAACATGCATCCTTCTTAGATTTTTTAGTCCTTTTAGGGTATGGTTGTGGTCTTTCTTAAACCCACTTAGCTTTCTTAGTTCTTTGGTACTCAGACTTACCTAAAATTTAGCATCTTTAGTTGCACTTTGCATCTCCTCTGCCTGCTTTGGGACCAACTCTGCCTGTACCTGTTGAATTTTCTTGAAGGGTATGTGAATGAGATCTCTACCACTCCTTAGGTTGATTGTCATAACTTAATTCACATTCTCTATCTCACTTGGAAAAGCACCTTGATGTCAGGTATTCAATGTTTGAGCTAGCTATCCTAACCTCATCTCTAAATTTTTCTTGGCAAGTTACTGATTTTTACTTTCTGCAATAATTTGTTCTTGATTGTCCAAGATATTTTTCAATGTTTCTCCAATATTACTAGCCTGTATGTTTGGCTTCTACTGAAACTACTGAGTCTAAACCTGATTGTTGCTCGGTGAATAGTTAGGATGACTCTTCCAATTGTGATTATAGGCATTACCATAATTTTTCTTTCATTTGTTGCCCATAAAATTTACCGATGCTAAATTTGCTCAGCATTATTCTACAGAGTGTCCACTAATCCTACAAATTTCACACCATGATGGAGTCTACTTGACTGCATTTACCTGATCTTGAGGTTGGTTTACACTCAACTTACTGAACTACATCATTGTTTGAATTTTTAAGGGTGATTATTAAGCATCCAAAGTTGTTATGCTATCCACCTCAATCATACCTGCAAGTTTCTTTACTACACTTCTAGAGATATTATTGTGCCAATAAGGATTACCTCATGTAATTTGGTTTATAAAGGTATACATCTCATCATATATTTTCTCCAATACTGGACCACTTACAGCTGAATCTAACAAAATCTTTGTTATATGGACAAGAGCTTCAACAAAATATAAGCTAATAACTCATTGGTTTTTTGGTGATGTGCACATCTCTGATAAGAGACTTGAAACTCTCCTAAGCATAATGCAACTTCTCATCTGGCTTCTATTTAATGCTAAAAATTTCACTATGTAACCTTGCAGTCTTGTTAGATGGTAAGAATCGGATAAGAAATCCCTTTGCCATACCACCCCATGTGGAAATAGAGTTTGAAAGTTCTACCTTAAACCATTTCTTTACTTCCACCAAGAGTGATAAGAGGAAGAGCATGATCCTCACATAGTATGTGGAGACTCTAGTGGGAATGAAGGTATCACTGTTCTTCAAGAAATTCTGCAAATGGACTTGTGGATCCTCTATGACAAGCCAGTAAACTTTTCACTAGTGTGCAATAGTTGTACCATGTTCTCTTTGAGCTCAAAGCTACCTCCCGATTTTGATTTGCGGATGGTGTAGGTAACATTAGTTACGAGTGGGATTTCCACTTCGCATACTATCCTTTGGGCTGGTGGATCTTCAGCCATTGGTGAGGGAATTGCTTCTTCTTATTGAATTTAAGGTATCTGATAGAGAAGTACTGCTTCTCTCCTCAATTAATGTAAGTATTTCTCAGGTTCAGGAATAGGCCACCAAATCTTTTTCCCTTGCCAGCCTACTTAAGTTTCAAATCTTCACCTTTAAATTCAGAAGCTAAGATCAAGTTGTTAGCATTTATTAAGAAAAACACCAAAACTAAAACTATGACAGGTGCAAATTTTTAAGTCCCAGTAATGGCACCAAAAAATTGTTGCATCCTACCGCATGCAAATTTACGTGGTCACCAAAGTATTTAAGTGTCCTTTAAAATCCAAGTATCGATGCTACAGGGACTTGTGCTCAGAATTTCTAGATTTTTTCCAAGTAAACATCCACTCATTTGGTGTTGTGTTCCTCACTTTGTGGATGTTTTTCCATCATCTTTAGACTTCATTTTTCTCCTGGATATCAATATTAATATCTCATATGGACTCATATATCAGCAAACACCATAAATTAGTGCATAAACACAATTGAATCTAACAAGATCAACTAGAACAACAAATAGCTAAAGCTAGTAATTCTAGTTTTCTTGTCTCAACTCTAAGAGATCGTTTTCATTCCAAATGTGTTTTAACCACACCTTAAACATTATGAACTAGTACTTTAACACTTAGATGCTCAATTATATATTATCAACTCATTATGCACATAAAAAGTCCTCAAAATAAAGCTAAAATACATAGAGATTATGACACTTAGGTGTATAAATCCGCCTAAGATCAACTTATCGGAGTGTGTTCAAGCTAGACACTCGAAATTAACTTCTTTGGGTGAATGAAAAAGGAAGGATAGATTGATGGGGTCCATCCCATGTGGTAAAATCCCATTTGCTTAATTTTACTTTGTTCAAAACATTTTTTGCAACCAAAGTTTGACAAATTTGTAGAAGAAATAAAAGTAGCTACTGCAGCTTACTTGGTGGCCAAGTCCTATATTGCCTATACAAGTAAAATCAATTTTTCATTCTCAAACACACTAAAACAATGGAGAGAAAATAAGAATGATGCATCACAGAAGGTATAAGAAATAGTCAATAACAAAAAATAGAGAGTGTGACCGATAATGTAATAAGGTGGGAAAATCAAAAGAAGGCTATTTGTTTTAAGTTTATAATGGTCTTTGGGGTATTTCACTCAGATCTATAAATGTAAAATGCCTTACTATTGTGATACCAGTTGCTCCTCTAGATCTATGGGGCCCATGGGTTTTTCTTATTTAGAAATGTTTCCACATAAAACTCTTGGTGGAATTATCGCTCTTTTGTATTCTTGTTGATTAACCTATTATTTTAATGTTCCACTTTAATTTCTTTTATCATTTCTTTTTTTTCTTGGTGATTAATTATATTATTGTGTGTTCTACTTTAATTTCTTTCATCATCATAAATATTATTTTTGTGTCAAAATTTATCCCCAACATTGACTTGTTGGCATCAGTCCAATAATAATTTAGCATAACTTCTACAATAATTTAGAGGCTAAATAATTGATAATGGATTGATTTGCACGAATCTATTCCCCTCATTATGTCTTTACAAAGTTGAACAGGGTCACCCTCCCAAAATATTTTAGGGATGCCAATTCATTCTCAATCACTATGCAATATTTTATACAGGGTCTTTGTTATAAATATGTCCTAGGAAATTTAGATGACTAAATCATATATCTTCTATTCTTTACTCGGTCATGGAATTCTTAACTAAATATAAAATAAAGCATAACATCAATAAGAAGCTTTATGATGCATAGATGAAACAAGAAAAAAATGAAGTTTTACAACTCTGTCAAGGACTGGAATCAGGGCCATTGTATATATTAATCGTGCACGATGACACTGTCTTCTATGTAACTATGTACTGACATAGTCCTCCATGTAGCTACCTACTCTAAACAAATAGGTTTGGTTCTCTATTTACTTAAATAATTGGAAATGTGAATCCCTGAGTTTCCTCTTGATGGACTAAAGCATCGAAATAGTGGAGAGACTTCTCTATTTTGTGATGTTCGTTATGGGAAAGCAGTGATGTTTTATTTTCTAGTCAACAAGTGAATCAATTTTTTGATTATTTTTAATGAGAGGCTTGTTATTATAAACATGGTGAAGCCACAATTCTCTATGCAGCTGTATGCTCTGAGCACTTTGGTAAGTTGTAAAATCTGAAGTAGGGCCTTTCTTTTTTATTATCAATGGGTCCTCAAACTTATTTTGTCATCCTAAGAAGGTGGTAGAGGTATATAGTCTGAAAGGGACTTAATTTCCCCTTCCTCCAAAAATATATAAGTTATTGAGTATCATTGACATAACGAAAACTTATAGTGTGGAAGCAAAGGTAGCATAAAATTTCCTTTAGGTAGCAGGTTGGAATCCCAAATATGGCAATCCTAAATTTAACATTGGTGTCTTTATTGTTGGAGTTACTGCTATTTATATTTGTAGGTCATGCCATAACCTTGTTAAAGACTCGAGTCAGCTAGCTGTTGGCTGATGAGTGGTGAATTTACCACTTATTTGCACTCAACATTCATGCACATTACCATGTTTTGAACGAATAAGTGGGACATATTTGTAATTAAGTGCACTAATATCCATTTTTGTAGGAACAGAGGTAATAAAATAAAAATGTATGGATACAAGCTAGAAAAGTTCATAAAAAGGAAAGAAGTATAGTTTGAAAACCTGGAGGAGACATATCCTCAGTTATCGCGATCGCGGTCTGAGGACCGCAATTGCGGTCTGTCAAAATGGTCAAACATACCGCAATAGCATGGATGAGATGGTTGTCATAGTATCCACTAATGCAGACAAGATTCCGCGATTGTGTCCTAGCAAAAGTGTAGTCCAAGGGTAGAAACATAAATGCACACAGCTGATCCCAAATGTTCTCATCTAGACTCAAAACCCTATCTCTTTGGACATTATTGAATCCATTCCCAAATATTGGAACTTTGTCTACTCCTTAGTTTTGAATTTTGGAGGACATTTATAGTATTAATTTTTTTTTAAGAATAAATTGGAGTAGCTTCCAAGTGAAGGATTAGCTAATTCCCATTGAAGATTTGTTGAAGTTCAAAGTTTGAAGTAACATTCACTTAGTATTTCATAAATCTAATCAATGGAGATTATTTGGAATATCTTGCTTATTACTCTTATATGTAGCTAGTTCTTCCTCTTGGGATTATATTAGCATAGTGTGCATTTGTGTATGGGATTCGGATTCATTTCTATAGATGCTAATGTGTTGGTGTTGGATTCCACTATTGTATGAGTAAATTGATTGGGATTTATGGGTGAAAGCCCTAAATACCCAAAGTGGGTTTTTGGGTGAAAACCCTAAGCTTTTAAAATCCCAAACCACCCTTGAAAGAGGGGTTTAGGTGAACTTTAGGAACGCTCATCATACTTGAAAGATGGATGTGGGAACCAAGGAAATAGTAGACAATTATAAGGTGTAGTTTGCAAATTTTCACTATCTTAGACATAAGGGTGATTATAAGGTTGACTATCCTTATGGTACCATCCTAGAAATAGAGATGCCTAATTAAGGTATTGGATGGTTTTAATTAACACACTCGTTAGGTACTCTAAGGAGTCAATTAATGACATCTTTGAGGTTTTGTTGAAAAACTAGCCTCAGGGACTTTAAACCTAGCCTACCATACCATCGATGATTTGAATTTGAACTGAATCATCATGTTCCCATGCATAACTTTCCCCTAGGAAAGAATAGTCCAAGATTCATTTTAATTGATACTCTAATTATTTGTAGACCCAAATTAATCTTTTAAAAGTCCATCTATAAACACTAGTATTGATACCCACTCAAACCCCCCCAAATTCTTACTTATTTGTATCTTAGGATTGAACTTAGTAATTATTTTCATTTCAAACTTACCCATTCACCATTCACATTTTTTCTCATGGATTTGACCCTGACTTTTGTTCGGTTATTATATTGACAAAGACTACCTTAAACTTAAATTGATGTGTAAGTTAAGCATTATAAGAAATGGCGTCGTTGCCGAGGAACAATTTTGCATTGAGATAATTTGAAATCTTAGCTTAGTTTCTTAAATCCAAACTTGTAAATATTTATTTTTGATTTTCTTTTGTTTCTAGTGTTAGTTATATTTTTATTTTTGCTTACTTGTCACTGTGGCATCTCGAGACTACTATGATTGTGGTAGTTAGAAATCCTATCTTGATGATCCATGTCTATATTTTGATGAACCCCACTTTTGGAGATATTGTAAATATGCCCTGCGGAGAGATATGGAAGAACTATCTCAATCCTATTAGGAGTATGATTGTTCTTTATGAGGTGGTCACGATGTACATTGGAGTGACTGTACAAATTCTTCCACCCCTTATTATGCTAACCCAATTAATAGTTCTTTTTATGATTTTGATAGGTATAATAATGCAATAAGGGAACAACAACATACCGGATCCAATAGTTTTGAAGAAAGGCTTCAAAATCTTTTGGATTAGGTTACTAAAATAGGGGAGAACGTGCATGACATACATAAATCCAACGAGGCATTTGTAAGGGAGATTTCTAAGATAGAGTAAATAGTCAAGGAAATAGACCTTATGAATACCATCACCTTTCTCACTTCCCAAGAGGAGGTTAATCAAGAAGAGAAACCAACCTAAGTGGTCAATGATGAGCTTGGTAGTGAAGATTCCTCATTTATTTCCCAACCAAATAAACCAAATATTGTTGAAGATGCAGGAGTCAAGGAAATGGTGCTAGGTCCAAAAGAAGAAGCCAAGTCAATCTCTTATGGCGACTATAGTCCATTTAGAGACGAAGATGCTAATGAGGATGCAACTCTAAATCTAAGGGATAGACTTCATTAAAACTATATTCCAACATTGTACTTAAAGCATATGATAAAAGTCCATCTACCTAAGTAAATAGATGATCATGGGTAGAAAGAGCACTACCCTTTCTTTTTGAAGTTTGTTATTCCAAAATAGCATATGGGAGCCCCACACTTGAAGTCCAATGAGCACAACTTCTGATGTTTAGCTAGTGTCCTATTGATGTTCCCACCATTACTCAAGGAGCTAAACCCAAATTTTGATATGAAATTGGGTAAAATATTCAAGTCCTTAAAGTGGCATGATCGAACATGAATCATTGTGCCCCTACTCTTGCCCAAAGAGCTAGAAGATGGAATGACCAAAAGTTAGACAAAAGGATAAAATCCTCTAAGTAGAGACACAAATAATGGCTAAAGAGACATCGTGCTACAGCGTTAAATCAAATGCTCGATGGGAGGTAACCTATTGTTTCCATGTTTTCTCCATGTGCTTTTGAATAAGTCACATAATTTTGATGTTCTGTAGGTGCTTTGGATAGGATTTGAAGCCAAAAATAGGGGAAAACCAAGTTTGAGAAGTGTGCCAGCCCCACAAAAAATAGGGCAAAATAGGGGAGAAAAATGCCTCAAGTACCGCGATCGCGGCCTGAGGATCTCTATTTCAATACAGCGATCGCGTCAACTATGTTGTGATTGTGACAGCCTCTCCGGCCTGCACCTTGGTTATCACTACGATTTTAGGGTGACCTTTAACCCTTATTATTCTTTTGTATTATGTAGTAAGGTCACTATAAGTCTTAAAGTGCGGACCTATCCTTATGTGTATTCATTGATTTGAAATACTCAAACTTAGTTCATACAAAGCGTGGAAATTTTGTGAATTAATGCTTTTTATTTTTAGTTTTCTATTTTTCTTAATAATGATGTTGGGCAATTCTTTACCTATGATAGATTGAGTGATGACATTCTTAAGAGAAGCTCATCGTGATAGAGTTTTGAGCCATGGATACAAGGGAATCATGAGTACCTATAACATTGAAGTCTCAAATACAAGGGAAATATAAGTACCTGTAGTATTTCGGATTTGGGATCATCTTCATACTTATGATGAAAATTGAGTAGCCATATGGTTGGTTTTCCTGTATAAAAGAGACAATATGAGGAAAAGGCTTAGGTTGTTTCCTTGGTTAGCAAATTATGTGTGGTGCAAATACAATAGCAAACACCCCTCTCCATCCAATTTTTTTCTAAAATTAAGGGCATGGACATGAGACCCTGTAAAAAAAATTCTCTTTTTATGAGTCCAAAAATTTTAGATTGAAAAAATTGATAGATACATCATTTTTTTGTCTCTAACGGGAGGGGATAGTTCCCTTAGAGAATTTACATACCATATGCAGTGAGTTTATTTGTATCAATCTCTTGTATACTTGTGTCATTTAGAACTTGCCCCATTAGTGTCTCAAGGGTAAATTTTTATTTTATTTGGTTGGTGAGATGATCTTAGGCCATCTTTGTGACATTGGAAGCCCACATAGCCTAAAAACCTACTCGTGTATAGATGTTATCCCTAGTCACCCACTTTGAGCCTTTGGACCATTCTTTGGCAAACATATTACAAGCCGTGAGCCATTCAATTTTTGTTCCTCTTTTGAACCATACCCTTCTTGAACTTAAAAGTATAACTTGAAGCTAAAAGACTATGTTAGGGGTGGTGAATATTGAAGGAAGTAACTTTGGGGCATGAAATTGTAAGTGAATGAATGCTTATCAGCTTAAGTATTGAGAACAAATGAATAAGAAAAAGGAATGGATCCAATAAAGAAAAGAAAAGCAAAAAGGGTGCAAGGAAAAGAAACGTAAAGAAAATGGATGATCCAAGGAAATAAAAAGTAGGCATATGTGTAAAGAGTAAAAAAAAAAGAAGTGGTCCATGATCAAAAGTTGGATGGAATAGTGTAATGTAGATGTTCAAGGAGGTTTTAGCCATGTTGTTCCTAAAAAATATCCAACCATACTTTGAACCTACATTACAAGCTCCAAAAGCCCTTCTTTATCTCCAACCATTTACTTTCATTATAGTGGTGATTGGAAATAAGGGCAATCCTATGGTATGAAACTTGTTAGCATAGAGATTTCTTATGAGGGAGAAAGTTTTGCACTTAAATTCCTTGTTTCATATTTAGTATCTTGGTGTGTAAAATTTTTCTTTTTGTGAGGAGGCATGTGAACAAGTTGAGGTGGGTGATTTTGTCATCTTCCAAGAAAAGAGGAAAAAAGAGTATAGTGTAGTTATGGTCAAAAAGTGAGTCACTTCTAGAGTATCAGTGATTTTTGCATTGTTGCTCTTTGAATTCTTTGGCATACTTCATTATTGTATTTTATGTTAAGGGGTATCGTGAGAATAGCTTTGCCCATATTTGAAGAGCTAGTTGGGGTAACCTTTATGACATTGTGATCATTGGGTCATCTATTTTGGGCAAAAATGTGCTTTGTCTCATGGTAAGAGGTAGTATTCCTTGAGGACAAACAAAGCTTTAAGTTGGGGGTGTTGATGAGTGGTGAATTTACCACTTATTTGCACTCAAAATTCGTGCACATTACCATATTTTGAATGAATAAGTGGGATATATTTTTAATTAACTGCACTAATATCCACATTTTGCAGGAACAAAGGTAATGAAATGAAAATATGTGGATACAAGCTAAAAAGGTTCAAGAGAAGGAAAGAAGTGCAGTTTGAAGACCTGGAGCAGATATAGACTCAGTTACCGCGATCACAGTCAGTCAAGAAGGTAAAATATACCTCAATCGTGTGGCTGAACCACAGTCAAGTTAGCCACAAGTGCAAACAAGATCCTGCGATCGCGGCCTAATGGAAAATGCAGCCCAAGGGCAGAAACATAAATGCACTCAACAGATTCCAAATATCCTCTTCTAGACTCAATACCCTATCTCCTTGGACATTATTGAATCCATTCCCAATTATTGGAACTTTTTCTACTCGTTATTTTCTATTTTTGGACGAAATTTATTATATTAATTTTGGGTGAAGAATACATTAGAGTAGCTTTAAATTGAAGGATTAGCTAATTCTGATTAAAGATTTGTTGAAGTTAAAAGTTTGAAGTAACATTCACTTAGTATTCATGAATCTAATCAATGGAGATTATTGGGTATATCTTGCATATTAAATTTATGTTTAGCTAGTTCTTCCTCTTGGGATTATGTTAGAATAGGGTGCATTTATGTATGGGCTATGATTCATTTGTGTATATGCTAATGTGTTGGTGTTGGGTTCTACTATTGCTAGAGTAAATTGATTGGGATTTATGGGTGAAAGCCCAAAATACCTAAAATTGGTTTATGGTGAAAACCCCAATCTCTTGGAAACCCAAATCATCCTTGAAAGAGGGGCTTAGATGAACTTTAGGAACCCTCATCATCCTTGAAAGAGGAATATGGGAACCAAGGAAATAGTAGATAATTATTGGGTGTAGTTTAGTAATTTTCACTATCTTAGACATAAGGGTGATTATGAGGTTGACTATCTATGGGGTACCATCCTAGAAATAGGGGTGCCTAATTAACGTATTAGATGGTTTTAATTGACATACTCGATAGGTACTCGAAAGATCCAATGAGTGACATCTTTGAGGTTTTGTTGAAGAACTAGCCTCAAGGACTTTAACCTAACCTACCACACCACCGATGATTAGAATTTGCACCGAATCATTATGTTCCCATGCATAACTTGCCACTTGGAAATCTTAGTCCCACTATCCATTTTAATTGATTATACTTTAATTATTTGTAGCTCCAAATTAGTCTTTTAAAAGTCCATATATAAACACTAGTCTTGATACCCACTCAAACCCCTAAATTTTTACTTATTTGGATATTAGGTTTGAATTTAGTGAGTACTTTCATTTCAAACTTACCCATTCTCCACTCACATTGTTCCTCGTAGATTTGACCCCGACTCTTGTTGGGTTATTACATTGATAACAACTGCCTTGAGCTTAAATTGACGTGTAAGTTGAGTGTTATCACTGGCATAGCTTTTATGTATTTGGTTATTCTTTCCCCTAATTGAGGATTGTTTCAATTTGCCAGTGATTCAAAGCTGAGTTCTTTTGTATTTGGTTCTCTTTTCTTATTCTTTTTTCATTTTTCATGTTATAGGTTTGGCCCTGTCGATTGCTAAAAAGTATAATTATTTGGTAAATGAACGAGATGCAGATGGAATGACTGCTCTTCAAATTCTTGCATACAATCGACAATCATTTGGAAGTGGAGAGAAGTATAGTTACATCAATAGATTCATTTACACTCGTAAGCTACTCTAGTTACTATTCTCTGTATCATCTGAATTCTTTCTCCATAGCTATGGATAATTGATGGTTGTGTACTGTGGAACACTTGAACTAGACCTAGCGGTTGAATTGTAAGAGACATCATAGCTGTTAGCCTCCTAAGTTTATATTTTAATAATAACATACTAATGAGTGGATCTTTCTAGGTTATTGGAGGAATGCTAATGATGGAAGGATGATGAAGCAAATAAGGAAGCCGTCTCCTAGAATAGAAGGCTATAAAATCATGAACCACGCATCCAAGCGGATCAATCAAAATAATAAAAATCAGAAGGAAAATTTCAGTCCCAAAAACACAGCTTATCAGATCAATCACAACGAAGTAAAAGGAACAAAAGATCACAAACAAACTTGGAAGAGCATCAATCACTACAAGAACAAAAGAAAGAAAAGAGAACGAACATATCTAATATGAAAGTGAGTAAAAGTCATATATGAACATATCTGATATGGACATATCATATGGCTACATTCCTCAATCAAGGAATCAATTCAAATCCTTTATTGAGAAGAAATCTCTTAGGTTTCCTTACAAGGAGTAGCTGCCAAAGACTATATAAGAAGAATACTAAAGATAGATATGGGTTACGCAACTTCAAGAAGAATCTCAAAATGTCTCAATCTTAGTCTCACAAAGCTTTGTAACTCTTAGTTTACAATTACTGTAGAAAGAGTAGGATCGAGTAAAATCTGTAACACAAACTGAAGTTGTGTCACAAGATCTAAAGAACATAATAAGTTTTTGAAACTTATTTCTCATCGTTGTAGTCAATCCCGACATTGAACGATCTAAGGAAACATTAAAACCCAAGGGGACTGGAAGTAGGAACCACATTGGTGTTCTGAACAAAGATAAATCTCTGTGTCTATACCTTACATTTTTATTATTTATTTGCTTGCTTACTTCAAACCTAATCTATTTTGTTAAGTGTACTAATCTGCAAGAGATTCAACTGTCGGAAGCCAATAGTCGATTCACAGAAAATTTTCAATTCACCCTCCCTCTTGAATTTCAATTGGTATCAGAGCAGGTCTCACCAACAGTGTTGCTTAACCGCAAGTGAATAAAGATCAAATGGTAAATTATTAAATTTCCGATGCTCTTCTTCAAGATGGTCATTATTCCATAAGACCACCAAAGTTAAGAAGACAAAGATTGTTGCCCTAGCCAATGAATACGAGCTGTTCAAAATAGAAGTGAATGAGAAAATTGAAATGATATATACCAGATACAGCAAGATCATATGCCAACTGAAATCACTGGGGATGATATATCCACATAGCCTACAAGTCCAGAAGCTGGTCCAAGATTACCGAAAATTGGGGAAACCAAGGCTACCATTCTGGAAGATTGGGATCTTCACAACATGACATATGAAGAACTATGAGGTAACCTTATTGCATATGAACGAAATTATATCAACAGGTACCATAAGGAGGAAAAAACAAATTAGTAGCCTTAATGCTGCTCCAACTGAAGAATAGGACATTTTGGAAGATGCCAATAGTGAAGGAATGGCCCTCATTAATCATGGAGTAAGGCAGATCATGAGATAGAGACAATAAAGATCCCAAGGAGCCAAAAATAATAACCCTAATGGAAATGATGATCGTTGTTATCACTGTGGAATGCCTGGCCAATTCAAATAAAACTATCTAGAATGAAGAAAAAGAACAACCAGGAAGAATCAATATTTTAAAGCCTAGAGTGATGAACAAGAAACCGAAGATGAAATAGAATCCGCCAATATGTGCTTCATGGAAATAGGTGAATCTAGTGAGGTAAGACTACATAATTATCATAATGTTTATACTCTTGAATCTAATTTAAATATGATAATTGACGAGCTTCAAAAATTTATAGATGAATATAACAAACTCACTTAAGAAAATAAAAGTTGCGAAGCTTGATTTAAATGAAAACTCAAAAAGGAACAAAGAAGTTATCAAATAGAAATTAAACCATGTCAAATTGAAGTTGACTTACTTCATGAGGATTTTGATGATGTAAAAATAAAATTTAATAGTATTAAGATATCACCAAGTCATCATTTCTTGAGATCAAACTCTACTAAAAATAATTCAAGTTTCTCATCAAAATTATTTAAATCAGCCAAGACCTCCTTCTCTTGTCGAGGACTGGTCTGTTTTATCTAAGGACAGAGAGGGAAAAAATCCTACAACTATAGGCATAAGCCTAAATATGTGTGGGTATGAAAGCCCAAAGAAAGCACATCTAACCCACAAGGACCCAGTACCACTTCTGTACCTATACAAAATTAATTTTCTTATTTCGCAGGTCCGCAAGAGCTATAAAAAAATAAAAGTGGGTCATTGATAGCTAATATTCCAGACACATAATTAGAAAGAAAGAAATTTTTTCTACTCTAAAGAAAATAGATGGGGGATTAGTTAGATTCAATGACAATGCTAGAGACAATGTCATTGGAGTCGACTTAGTAAAACTTAGCTCATCATATAAACTCACTGAAGTATATCTAGTAGACGGCCTTAAACATGATCTACTTAGCATTAGCCAGTTAGGTGACGCTGGATTTGGAGTCTTTTTCAAAGCTGAAAACTTCTCAATCAAACATGACAAAATAAACATCTCTCTCTTCCATGAACATGTTGATAACATTTATGTCTCAAATAGTCCTAACTTTGCTACCTTAACATGCCTTACTGTGTAAACCATTGATACATAGTTGTGGCACAAAAGCTTGGTCATGTAAGTATGCATATCATTGAGAAGTTGTCTAAGCTAGAATTGGTGAAGGGTCTACCAAAAGTCAAGATTCAAAAGGATCACATTTGTGATACCTACCAATTAAGTAAACGAATGCAGATATCATTCAAAGTCGAAGACATTGTCTCTACAACCAAACCTCTTCAAATAATCTACATGGATCTATTTGGCCCCACCAAGACCGAAAGCATTGGTGCAAAGAGATATGTTTTAGTTAGAATTAATGACTACTCATGTTTTACTTAGGTAATATTTCTCTCATAAACATGAGGTTTTCACAAACTTTGAGATTTTTTGTTGAAAGGTATAGAGAGAAGTTGGGCACCTCATCACTTACATTCATAGTGATCATGGAGGAGAATTTAAAAATAAGAAATTTGAGGAGTATTGTGCTCAGAATAGATACTCTCAAAACTTCTTTTCACCTCATTCTCCTTAGTAAAATAGTGTAGTGGAGCAAAAGAATCGGTCTCTCTAGGAAAATACAATGACCATGCTATTAGAACATAATCTCCCAGATCACTTTTGGGTAGAAGCAGTGAGCGCAGCATGTCACATCATCAACAGATGTTTGATCAGACCTATTTTAAAGAAAATGCCATATAAACTTTGGAGAGAAAAGAAGACCAACATTACTTATTTCCATCCTTTTGCCTGCAGATGTATTATTCACAATATGGTAAGAATAACTTGGGAAAAATTTATCCACGAAGCAATGAAGGTATTTTCCTTGGGTATTCTCTTACTAGTTGTGCCTACAGGGCCTTTAATAAAATAACTTTTTATGCAAAGAAATCTATGCATATTATATTTGATGAATCTAATTACCCCTACCCCCACCCACCCGTAATGAGCTTAAGTGTTGATGAAGAATAGGTGAGTAATCTATAATATGGAGAAATTAATAGCACAACGTCTGAGCCATCACAAGACAAGTTGACTACACCCCCTCAAGAGTCGACTCCCACAGGAAAAATAGTGCAACCGAGTGTTCCAAGAGAATAGAAATATGATGCTAGCTATCCAAACAATATCATCATTGGAAATCCAAAAGATAGAGTGAAAACAAGAGCATAATTAAGAAGAAAAACATTTGTTGCTCTTGTGTCTCAAATTGAACCAAAGAAAACTAATGAGGCCATCAAAGATGAATAGTGGGTAATAGATATGAAGGATGAATTAGACCAGTTTGAACGAAATCAAGTATGGCCCTTGGTTGAAAGACTAAGAAACTTCTTAGAAATTAGAACTAGATAGGCCTACAGAAACAAATTGAATGAAGAAGGTAAGGTTATCAGAAATAAAGCCCGACTTCTCAAGGCTATTCATAAAAAAAAAGTTATTAATTATGATGAGACCTTTGCCCCCGTGGCAAGGTTAGAGTCAATTCAAATTTTCTTAGCTTTTGTTGCTTTCAAATGTTTTAAGTTATATCAAATGGACGTAAGAAGTGCCTTCTTAAATGGTTTTATTCATGAAGAAATTTTTTAAAAACAACCCCCAAGGTTTTAAAACCCATTGTATCCAAACCATGTTTTCAAATTATCAAATGCACTCTACGACCTCAAACAAGCTCCAAAGTCTTAGTATGAGAGATTGAGTACTTTCTTACTAAATATTAATTTTCAAAGGGGTAAAATTGATATAAAACTCTTTTCATACAAAAGCTTGATTTAAATCTTCTTATTGTGCAAATTTACATTGATGCTATTATTTTTGGTAGTTCTAATATCTCTCCGTGTGAGAATTTTGCTAACTTGAGAAAAGGAGAATCTAAAATGAGTCACATGGGTGAGCTCACATTCTTATTGGGATTACAAATCCAAAAAACTTCCAAAGGCACTTTCATCAGTCAAGCCATGTACACTAAAGAACTCATCAAAAAAATTTATATGGAAAAAATAAAGGCGAGTGGAACTCTAATAAGTCCATCCACAAGCCTTGATTTAGACTTATCTGGTAAGGATATTGATGTGTTTTGTACGGTTGTGATTACTTATTTTATCTTGAGCCAGGGATCTATCAGAAACAACCTTGATACTTCTTCAGAGGTAGTGGTATGTACTGCGTACATCTTACCTTCCCCAGACCTCACTATGTGGGAATACAGTGGATTTATTATTGTTGTTGTTGTTGTTGGCAAGTATATTGATGAGAAAATATACAGGGTAATGATAGGATCATTATTCTACCTGGCTGCCAGTCGACCAAATATCATGTTCAACGTATGTAAGTGTGTCAGGTTTCAAGCAACTTTTAAAGAGTCTTTATCTAATTATCACCAGAAGGATTATCTGATACCGAATAGGAACTCAAGACATTGGACTATGGTACCCTTGCTCTTCTCATTTCTTCTTAATTAGATATTAAAATAATCATTTTGCAGCTGATAAAAGTGATAGAAAAGCACTAGTGAAACTTGTCAATTTCTTAGTGATGCCCTGATTTCATGGCACAACAAGAAGCAAACTTCAGTTGCACTTTCAACAACTGAAGCTGAGTACATAGTTGTTGGAAGTTGTGGGACTCATATTTTATTGATTATGCATCAACTACTTGATTTTACTATGTCTTTTGAATCTGTTCCCATTATGTGCCATAAAACCAACATTATTAGTTTATCTAAATATATTGTGCATCATTCTAGGGTGAAACATATTTATATCAAGCATTATTTTATTCATGATCATGTAGAAAATGATGATTTATCGCTATCATTTCTCAATTCCGAAAATCAACTGGCAGATATTTTTACAAAACCCCTGTTAGAAGAAAGATTTTGTTACCTTAGAAAAAGACTTGGTATTCTTAGTATTAATGACTTATGATCTTTATTTTTGGAAAATTATTTTTTTCTCTAATTGTATGGTTATTTTTTAAAAAAATAATTCAAAAGGGAAATCATCATTACCCTCACCACTTTTCACACCTCTTTTGCCGTCTCGCACCCTTTTACCATCCCAACACTTCTTCGACTGCCACCCTTTTCACTTTTATCAGTCGCCCTTTCCTTTACATTTCTTTGGCTTCCCAATATATCTTTTTCAATAGTCGCATACTTCCCCCACTCCTTCTCTAGTTCTCATAATTGTCCTCTTCTCTCCATATCTGTCACTTTTAAAATTCACCTTTTTCTCTCTCGCATCACCATAACCTATTTAATGGAGACTATGTCCAAATATCTTCCCAGATCCTTCCCTGATGGCTCTGTCCTTCTCTCTGATTCATCTGATGAGTCCTCAATGGACTCTCAGTCAACTCTCTTCAAGATACATCATTTTAATCCCTGTTCAACCCCCTCTACTAAGAAATATCATCCAAACCCTCTTCTCTCTCTCTCTCTCCAAAGAATATGTACAAGTTCTTGACATGTTCTCTCAAAAAAAAATTAATTACCTTTAAGGGTCACTCCATTGTACCTTGTTGCTTTATTAATCTACGACAATTAAAAGATTTCTTCTGTAATATCAATCACTTCCTTAAGTTTTAAGATTTTTCCCTTGTCTTTTATCTCTATGGACTTCTAGTCTATGATGATCCAGTTTGCATATTTTATGCAAATCTTTGTCTCTCCCCTAATAGCGATGAAAAATGATGACTATTTTTTTCTTTTTATCCAATATGGGGTCCTGTCCCTGGTGTTGATGGGTTTTTAGATGATTTGTTACACACTATCTGCTCCAATATTTTGCTCTGCTTAGTTCATAGATTATATATATATATATATCTATTTCCTATCTACTATTTTGTTTTTTTATTATGCCTAAAGGGGGAGAAAGATAGAAACATCAAGAACTCAGGAAGTGCCTACAAGTCAGGGGGAGAAAGTCGACTGACGATAAATGAAAGTCAACTAATACTCAAGATATGTGTACAAGTTAGGGGGAAATATGATAGATAGGGTATTCAACCGATGTTTACACTCATTTGTCATTGTCAAAAAGGGGAAGATTGTTAGCCTCCTAAGTTTATGTTTTAATAATGACAAACTAATGAGTGGATATTTGCAAGATATTAAAGGACTGCTAATGATGGAAGGATGAATAAAACAAATAAGGAAGTCGGTACCAAGAATAGAAGGACATCAAATGCTAATCCGCGGCATCCAAGTGAATCAATCAAAACTAAAACAACTAGAAGGAAAATCTTGATCCAAGAAATGCAGCAGATTAGATCAATCAAAAAAAAGTAAAAGGAAGAAAAGATAACAAAAAAACTTGGAAGAGCATCAATCACTCTAAGAACAAAATGAAGAAAATATCATGGATATGTCTGAGATAGATATGAGTAAAAGTCATATATAGACATATCATACGGCTACATTCCTCAATAAAGGAATCAATTCAATCCTTGATTGAGAAAAAATCTCTTGGGTTTCCTTACAAAGAGTAGAATCTGAAGGCTATAAAATAAGAAGACAAAATATAGACAAGGGTTACACAACTTAAGAAGAATCTCAAAGTGTCTCAATCTTGGTATCAAGAAGCTTTGTAACTCTTAGTTTACAATTGTTGTATAAAGAGTAGGATCGAGTCAACTTTGTAACACAAACTAAGGCTCTATCATAAGATCTGAAGAGAAAAATAAGTCTTCAGAACTTATTTCCCATCATTATACTCCATCCCGATATTGAACGATCTAACGAAACATTGAAACCCTAGGGGACTAGAAGTAGGCACCACATTTGTGTTCCGAAATAGGATAAACCTTTGTGTCTTTACTTTACATTTGATTATTTATTTGCTTGATTTCTTAGAATCTAATCTATTGTATAAAGTATACTGATATGCAAGAGAGTCGACTGTGAGGAGCCAATAGTTGACTCAAAGAAAATTCTCAATTCACCCCCCCTTCTCTTGAATATCAAGAGCTTGTTCTACTTTTCATCTTAGATTGTATAAATAAAAATAATGATGCACTCAATAGTAAGTTCATGATGTTTTTTCCAAAATAAATATCATTTTTTTCTTGATATTAGCAAAAATAATGTTAATTACTTAGGTGTTATTACTTAGAAAATTTATGTTGGATGTTTACAGGTCTTTTAAATGAACAAAAGACTACAGAGAGGGAAGGTAAATAGTATATACCCTATATAAGAATCTTAGAACATCACCTTATCCGTTTGGTCTTCTCATAAAGTAACAAAGCATGCATCACTTTAGTGGAGGATCTAGGATGGGTTCTATAGAATGTACCACTATTTTTTTCTCAAATTATGTTCATATGCAAAAATAAAATAAAATCTAGCTGTTACGTGTAATGAGATCATGCTCATTTTAAACCTACTGTCTCTAGTGTTAGCATGATAGACAACTCAAAGATCATAAATTAATAGTTAATATTATATATATATATATATATATATATATTAATGTAATTATATTGTAGTAATTTTGTAATTATAGAGATATGATATAGTAATTAAAGAGATAGAATAGCAGATTATAAGGGGATACAATAGCAAATTCAAAGGGATAGAATATTTGATCTTTAGGGATAGGAAAGGCGTATTTTAGGGGATGTAATCTCTAAATACTTTCTATTAAATAGCAAGACTCTCAATATTGAGAGATATTCAGCACAAATTTGACATGGTATCAGAGCTTTCATTAGATGTCTAGTTTCATAGAGTCCATTTTGGTTCATTTTAATTTTTTTTTGAAAATTTTGGTTGTGTTGGTTTGTCAACCTCTTGGACTTTTGATCTTGGTCATTCTGGTTGTTGTTTTTTGAGTCATATATTTCTAAGTTTTGTAGCTATTCAAGAACATGGCTTCACAATAATTTGAATCCTTCAATGTTTGCTTCACTGAAAAAATTATTCTTCCTGGAATTTTAATTTTTATTATTTGCACTAGAAAAGAACTACGGGGACATATATATGGAAGCGACCCTACTCCTTTTGAACCTACAAAGTTAGGCGAATGGAAGATTAAGGATGCTCGGGTGATAACATGGTTTTTGGGGTCAATTAACCCGCTTATTGTTCTTTATATCAAGCCTTGTAAGTCTGATAAGGTCATGTGGGATTATTTAAAAAAGGTTTACTACCAAGAAAATAATACAAGACATTTTTTGTTAAAGTATGAAATTACTAATTACTCTCAAGGATATCAATCCGTTCATGATTATTTTTCTAGATTTTAAAATTTATGTGTTGAATTTACAGATATTGTTTTTGCCAAAATACCTGTTGAATCACTTTCTGTAATTTAGGCAGTTCAAGAACAAAGAAAGCGAGACTAATTTTTGATGAAGTTACATTCCGATTTTGTGAGTGTTCTCTCTCACTTGATGAATTGTGACCCATCTCCCTCCTTGGATGTTTATTTTAGGGAATTACTCTATGAATGGAAGTTTTTGATGCTTTCAAGAAAGTTGATGATGTTTTTGTTGCATTTGCTGCCCAAGGTCAAGGAAAGGGTAGGGATATGACTAGGACTCAATGCTATAGTTGTAAGAAATATGGTCATATTGCTAGCAATTGTGGTAGGAAGTTTTGTAATTATTACAAACAAAAAGGACACATTATCAAATAATGTCCCACATGCCCTCAAAATTTTAAGGTTAATGCTTTTCAAGCTGGGGAAAATGGTTTCACTACTGATAACCTATCTTCGGGACAAGTTCTTACTCCTGAAATAGTAAGAGAAATGATCATGTCAGCATTTTCAGCTTTAGGACTACAAAGTAGTGATCTTGCATCTAATTTTTGGCTTTTTGATTCTGGCGCTTCCAATCATATGACCAACTCTGATAGTACGCTAAAAATGTTCATAAATATTGTGGTCCATCACAAACTTAAGTTGGCAATGGTAATAATTTACCCATTATCAAGGTTGGGGATATTAGTAAACTTTCAACATTATTTTTGTGTCACCAAAGCTATCCACTAGTCTTATTTTATTTGGATAATTGGTAGATAAAAATTGTGATGTAAATTTTTCTTATAATGGTTGTCTTGTACAGGATCGGGTGTTGGGGATGATAATTGAGAAGGGGCCTAAAGTTGGACGACTATTTCCTATGAACTTTTCCTTTCCTCATGTTCTATCATTTGCTTTTACTTTTACACCTAATAAGACTGAGGTATGGCATAAGCTTAGGACATCCAAATTCTATTATGTTTTCTCATTTATCAAATTCAGGTTCATTGGGGAATAAAAAACAATTTTCCACTGCTTCTTTTGATTATTCTACTTGTAAATTGGGCAAAACTAAAATTCTTCCTTTTCCTAATTTTTGTAGTCGTGCTACAAAGTATTTTGATGTCATCCATAGTGATGTTTGGGTATTTCACCAATTGTTTCTCATGCTTATTTTAAGAAATTTATGACATTTATAGATGATTATTGTCGATTTACGTAGGTATATTTTCTTCGTTCCAAATATGAGGTATTTTCCATATTCAAAATATTTTTGGCCTATATTAAGACTTAATTTTCTACTTGCATCAAATTATTAAGATCTGATTCTGGTAGAGAATATGTCTTATGAATTCAAAAAAAAATTTCTTGAAAAAAGAATTGTCTCACTACGTTCTTGTCCATATACACCACAACAAAATGGGGTTGCTGAACGTAAAAATCATCATCTATTAGATGTCACTCGTACTTTATTTATTGAGTCCTATGTTTCATCTAAGTATTGGGTGGAAGCTTTATCTACTATTGTTTACTTAATTAATAGACTACCATCTAAAGTGTTAATGCTTGAATCTCCATATTTTTGTCTTTATCACAAAAATCCTAGCTATGATAATTTTCATACATTTGGTTGTATTTGTTTTGTGCATCTTCCTCTTTATCAGTGCAATAAACTTTCTATTAAGTCTACTAAATATGTTTTTATGTGTTATAATACTTCATAGAAAGGTTTCTCTATTATGATCTATGTTCTAATAAATTTCATGTTTCTAGAAATGTTGTTTTCTTTGAGAATCGGTAATTCTTTCCTACTCATGTTGAGTCATCTCCTATTTCTTCTCTTCTTCCTACTTTTAATGATTTATCTTATTATTCTAAGAGGTTCAAATATGTATTTATGTATGAATTCCAGCGACCAACTTTACCCCCTCCCGATATTGATCCACCACCTAAAATTGATCAACAACTAGAATTTGAGAATTCTTCAAGGTCTGCTCCTCTTAAGCCCACTCGGCGATCTACCAGAGTATCTCGTACTTCAAATTGGTATAGATTTACGACTAATTTATCCACCATTTTTTCAACGTGTTACTCACAAGCTTCCAATCATGAAAGTTGGCAGAAAGCAATGGAGGAAGACTTTTGGATCGTAAAGAAAATGACACATGGGATATTATTTCATGTCCTTCAAATGTCCATCCAATTCAATGTAAATGGTTTTATTCAATTAAACTGTATTCTGATGGAACTCTTAATTGGTACAAAGCTTGATTTTTTGTTCATTGTAATAGACAAGAGTATGTTGTGAACTATCAGCAGACTTTTGCACCGATAGCAAAAATGACTACGGTGCTAACTATTATTGCCATTACTGCTTCACAAAACTAGACTCTTCCTCAAATGGATCTCAAAAATGTTTTTCTTCATGGTGATCTCAAAGAGGATATTTATATGAACCCTCCACCAGGTTTGTTCTCATCGCCTACATTAGATGTATATGAGTTGAAGAGGTCTTTGTATAGATTAAAACAGGCCCCCAGAGCTTGGTTTGACAAATTTTGGTCTACTTTGCTACAATTGTCTTTAGAGCAGAGCAAATATAAGTCATATTTGTTTCTTCGAAATACACCTATAGATTGTATTCTTCTTTTGTTATATTTAGATGACATTATTATTACAGGAACTGATTCTTCACTAATCACTAGCTTGCAATAGCAGCTTAAGGATTCTTTTCATATGAAAGATCTTGGTACTATTACATACTTCTTAGGATTGGAAGTTCATAGGGATTCTTCAGGTGTGTTTCTAAACCAACTAAAATATGCACAAGATCTTATTTCTTTGGTTGGTCTTCAATATTCCTCCTCCGTAGATACTCTATTAGAATTAAATGTGAAGTATCATTGTGAGGAATGCGATCTTCTTCTTGATCAAACTGTATTTTGGTAATTAGTTAGGAGCTTAAATTACCTTACTACTACTCAGCCTGACATCTCTTTTGCAGTTCAATAAGTTAGTCAATTTATGCAAGCTCCCCATCAACTCCATTTGGTGGTTGTATGTCGCATCATTTGATATCTCCTAGGAACATCTAATTATGGATTATTCTTTCCTAGTGGTTCTCTTATTTGTCTTAATTCTTTTAGTGACTCTAACTAGGCGGGATGTCCCAATACACATCGTTCAGTTACTAGTTGGTACATATTTCTTGGATATTCCTTGATATCTTGGAAGAGTAAGAAATAAGATCGTGTCTCGAAATCTTCAATAGAGGTTGAATATCGATAATGTCTAATTCTTGCTCCGAGGTTGTATGGCTTCATGGATTACTTGTTGAGATTGGTTTTCTTCAATCTACTCTGATTCCTCTTCATGCCGATAATACAAGTGCTATCCAGATTTCTACTAATCTAGTTTATCATGAGATGACCAAACATATCAAAGTAGACGGTCATTATATATGAGAAGTTATAGATAAAGGACTTATTTCTCTTCCACACGTGTCAAGTGATCTTCTAATAGCTTATGTGTTTACAAAATCCATGCCACGATAACATCATCAATTTCTAGTAAGCAATTGATGCTTCTTGATCCTCCAACATCAATTTGAGAGGGGATGTTAGCATGATAGACAACTCAAAGATCATAAATTAATTGTAAATATTGTATATATTAATTTAATTATATATTGTAGTATATTTGTTATTGTAAAGATTTGATATAGCAATTAAAGAGATAAAATAGTGAATTATAAGGGATACAATATAAGATTTAAAAGGATAAAAAGCTGATCTTTAGTGATAGGAAAGGCGGATTTTAGGGCATGTAATCTTTGAATACTTTCTATTTAATGGCAAGACTCTTAACATTGAGAGACATTCAGCAAAAATTTGATATCTAGATCATAGATATGTATCTAGTAATTATTTAACTTATCAGCAACACAATAACCAAAGTGATTGCGTACACATTATTTCACTATGCTTCCTTCATTCTATTTCATGTCTACAAAAATCAATCTTATCCAACTTCACTCATCCAATTTTCTTTTTTATTTTATCCTTCAAAAGCTCAAAAAAGTTATAGAGTGCCTTTGGTGGAGTCTATGCATAAGCAAAAATTGAGATATGAATCAGTTCATGAACTTTCTAAGTTCTTGATATCAAAAGATACTTCTTCGGAATATTTGGAATCTCCATTAAATCAGGTTGAACCTTGACCCCACAAATCTATACTAAAGTGTGATGTTTAAAAAGCCAAGGAAAAGAGGAACAAGATCGTATTGCACAACCAGGAAAGGCTGTTATAAAAATTGATGAGTCACCCTTGATCTTTGCAACAAAATCAGGTTGCACAGAGATTGTAAATGAGATATTTTAAACATAACCCCAATTGATTATGTTGACAGAGAAGGTCGTAACGATTTGCACGTAGCGATCAAGTACCACCACATGAAAATTTTTGACATAGTTCAAAAAAAGGGTGTCAATGAGGAGACTCAAGAGAAACTCACTCATCAAGGAAATTCCATACTACACTTGGTTGGTCTAAAAGAGGACAATGAAATTGTAGATATGAGAAGCCCTGCCCTACTATTGCAAGAGAATTTGCTCTTGTTTAAGGTAAAAAGATGTCTAATGTCAAGGATCTTTAATTCATTTAATTTAACTTATTGACATCTGAAATTCTATAAATCATCTCATTTTACTACTTATGTTGCTTGAAAATACTTTTCTTTTTTCTTATACGTTGCTTATGTGGAATTATATATATTTTTTTTACGTAGGCCAAATCTTCACATGATAGATGACATTGAAACTAATAATCAAGATATTTTGTCTACTCATATCATATTGAATTGGATGGATGAAATACCTTACTCTTACACGAATAAAGACATTTTTATTTCTTTAGTAATGTTTTAGCATCACTAAGTAGTTTTTATGTCCCTGCAGTGCGTGAAAAAAGTATGTTCTGCTAATGTTTTTGAAATTATTAACAAATAAGGCAAGACATCAAAAGATTTACTCACTAAAGTAAATGCTACAAATCGTTCAGAAGCAAAAGATTGTCTTAAACGCACTGCTGAGAACTGTTCAATATTTGTTGTAGTCATTGCAACAGTGGCTTTTGCTGCAGCCTATACAATTCCAGGAGGTCCAAATCAATGCACTAGTTATCTCATTCTCTTAGCCAGCCATTCTTTATTATTTTCGCTATCGGGGATGTTTTTTCCATTACCTTTGCTTTGACCTCAATGATCATTGTTCTCTCAATTCATATTATTACATGAATTTGGGTATTCCCCAGAAATTAAATTTGGGAGTTACCCTCTTGATTCTTTCAGTGCCCATGATGATGCTAGTATTTGCATTGACTATAACCTTAATGATTCACTATAAAGAAAGGTGGACAACAATTGTTTTGTCTCTCATGTCTCTCCTACAAGTGACCATTTTCGCAGTTTCATATTTCATCTATATGTGTCATTATGCAAAAATTTTTGCTACTCATTAAGGAAATTAACCTAGGATTTTCCTAGGCGCAAGTTTATATCAGTAAGTCCTCGTAGTGATTCCTCTTTGACAATCCCTTCCAATCTCCATGAGTCTGGTTCTACTAAATTTGGAATTTACACATCCTATTATTAGTAATGGGATACATATAATAGTTGTTTTATTTGTGTGAGAAATATATTCTAGTAGTAGGCGGTGTGTGCCTATTGAATATATGTTTGTTAAGTCATCTATTATTGAAGCATATGTGATAGTTGTTAAGTTTATAATACATGCTAAATATAGTATATTTTAATAATGAAAAACTAATAAAAAACATGCAGGATATACTGAAGATGTAGTCAATGCAAGAAAGATCATCCATGAGATAAATATGGAGAAGCATCTCGTGTGATCCCTAACTACAAGGAAGTCAGAGCTGGATTTGGAATAATATCAGGAAAAGAAACCATTAGATCCCAAATTACAAGTAAGATAATTGACAACCAATTGCAAAACAGCATCTCATAAGGATGTACAAAAGGAAGGAAGACATGTATCACAGTCATTTTATATACGAGAAAGGAAGGTGACATCACACGTATGGACATATCTGATATGAATGTACTATATGATACAGATCCTCAATCAAGGAATCAATTCAAATGCTTGATTAAGAAGAAATTACATGGGTTTTTCTTATAGAGAAAAGAAGCTGGATCAGTTTAAGATTATAAAAAGGTAGACTGAACGCTGAAGACATCACTAAACTTCATAGGAAACTCTTAGTGTGTCATCAATCTTTAGCCATCTCTGATGGAACTAGCTGAGTTCCATACTGAGTTGAGTGACTGTATCTGATAGTCCTAAAATCTGTAGAACTATCTAACTTCTTTACTGACGATTGAGACTGAGACTATGGGAGGTAATCGTCTAATCGACATGCCCCTTTCTGAACTATTTGGGGTCCAACCTGTAACCCCAATTGGAAGGGTATCAGTACCGTGACACGGGTAAAGAAAAGCTGTGAGTTAACCATCTGACAAAGAACTCTTCCGCCAACCCCTCGCTGGTAGGAGAACTCGAATGAGATGTATTAACCCTAGACTCTTAGGGTTATATCTCAACCTACGCTGGCTATGTAGTTCTGGAATAAAAGGATTGCTTTTAAGGATCACACCCTCTGCTGGTGGGTGGGCCCTCATCCCTGGGTTCACTCAATGCTGAATCCTACTCCCAACTGAATAGACACTGGACTGATTTTCTAGTTTATACTAGGTTGGACTGATCTATTATAGATTGTACTAATTAACTGAACTGAACTGAGTTTACTGAGTTCTATTGATTGGTAAAATACTATTGAGTTCTGTTAGATGACTGAGATTACTGAGGACTAAATTGAATACTGAATAGGACTGGATTGATACTACGTTTACTGAGTTTTCCTGAGTTCTGTAACTGTGAGTACTACTAATCGTGACATGATTGAGATTGTTCTATAACTGACACTGGATCTAGGCACACATCTAAATTATCGGGTATTAAATACCTCCAGGACTTGATAGCATAAAAATAATAAGACATGACCATTCTTTTATACTTGACAATAGTCAACAACTCACAATACAATCTATGAGGCATTTCATCAATCACTTGAAAGTCATGAACTTGAACTTGAACTTGAACATGAATAGAAATGCATGCTAACAAATCATAATTTCATTAAACCAATCTCATGAGCATTCTATCAAACACATACAAGGTATAGTTTTAGCATGGAAGACATTGTGAACATGTGGCTATAGCATAAGTTCATCATTTAGACCACTAATGGATCATAAAAGCACCATAATCTCAATTTAGCATTTTGTCAAACACATGGTAGGCATAGCTTCATACTTGGGCATGAACAATAATGCTAAGACATCATGACTTCATAATTCAAGGGTTTCAATATAAGTGAATCAAAATTCAACTTACATGATATCATAATATCAAGAAATACATAAAGATTTCAACTTGAAACATATACCACAACATCAACATGATTACATTCAAACCCACAACATGGAAATCACAATTCATGTTTTTTTAAAAGAAGTTTCTGGAACTCCAAGAGTGGAAGGAACCCTTGGATGAACACTTTTCATACCTTGTTGATGAATTTCTGGAAATTAATGGTGAAAATCTTGAGTTCTTGATTTGAAATTTAAAAACCCAAAGGCTTGTTCTTGAGAGAAATTGAGAAAGAATGAGTTTATTTGTTTTCTAGGGTATTAAATTTCGTGTTTTGGGGGATGAGGTTCGGGGGAAAAATACCAAAATACCCCCAAGAATGTGGTCTTTTAATGACTAAACCTGGGTTACCGATACACAGGTTGACATGGTGCGTCGATGCGGCACGTCGCGCCAAGATCATGCCAACTTAGTAGAATTTCACACTGATAGCTACGAGAAATATTAAACAACACGATAGGTGATGCAGAGTGGCAAGATTGCATTAGTTCACTGTTTTGGGATTCCAAAGAAGCTTCAAATGAAGTTCAAAAAATCTAAAACTTGTCCGAAACACCTATTGACCTTCCTAATCATGAATTAACTAAAACATAGACATTTAAAGGACATTAAGGTTGCAAAATGAGATTGTCAACTTTTAAAGGCTAAAAAGTAAACTAAGTCTGAATACTTAGCTAGAATTTTCTAAGTTTGGGATCCCCTTGACAAGCTTAAAGGACTGAATTAAGAAAAAAAATTTGTGGGGTCTTACAATATCTCTCCCTTGGAAACATTAATCCTCAAATGCAACTGACTGGCCTAGAAGTACTAGTAGGATGAATCTACTTACTATACATGAACATTTGGGACCTGACTAAAGGACTGATATTATTGACATGCTGAATTTCATACTGAATGTGCATATCTGATGCATGAGTACATGACTGATCTGATTCATGAATACATGAATAGGAGTACTGATAATCTAAATTTCTCATACTGATGATGCATATCTGATACATGAATACATGACTGAACTAACTCATGAACATATGACTAAATACGCAATGGTAAATGACACCAAGTTTGTAATGGAAATCTGAGCATGAAACTAAATAAGATTACGGAAAGACCATACCTTGGGTTGAGTCTAGATTAGCTAAGAAGAGATGAAGATACTTGATCCGCATGTCTACTTCTGCTTCCCAAGTATCTCCCTCTACATACTGATTCCGCCAAAGAACTTTGACTTGAGGGACTTGGGGATATGACTGAGTATGAAGTGTGATACATGGACTGAATATCAGGCACTGAATTGAGCCCCGGAATACATGGCTCACAGCTGAGATTGGAACTTGAGGGTCAACCTATAAGCACCTACCATTCCAAACTAAATTCTTTACATGAAGAGAAGCTAGAGGGTTTAGGACATGATAGCTCAGGGTTTATAGAGCATCTCCCCCTTGGGACATTTTTCCCTCGAAGAATACTGACTTGGTTAGGATACTGAGGAAAACTGGGATGATGCACAGGGAACCTACGAATCAAGTCTTGACTGGATATGATATCTGGGGTATGAAACTGAGACATGATACATGGACTTGGATAAATACACAACTACCTGGTTGCCCCATCTTGGAACAGTTACGTTTATGAGACTTTGAATAGCACAAATAAATGTAAAGACAGGAAACCATACAAACTTGTTTGTCTGACTGCTAAAATGAATCATGGGCTTTACGGACTAACTTATGCTGAAAACTTATACTCGACTGGGGCCTTTTTCTAACGTTCTTTCTATATAGTTCTCGTGGCTTTAAGGGGTAAAGAAATCTTGGCATGGTCTGAATAATTTCTGTAATGTGATTCATGGCCTACAAAACATCATCTAAGATGAAGTGGCTAAGCCCTATGCACTGCAACTAAAATTTTCAAGCTTAGAGATATCCCTTGAATATCCTTCCAACTATACTCTCCACCTTAGTGCAACCCTTCACCTGAGACTACTTAAAATATTCGCATAGGTGTTGAGAATGAATTCATAAGCATACTAACTTATAAGATTAACTGAATTATTGGGTCTGCAAGATAGAACTATACTTAGCCTTAATAACTAAACTAAAACTATAGAGTGTAATATATACGAGGTAAGGACTGACTGGATAATATGAAATAACTGAGCACTAATTCATGAAAACTGTATTATATGAGAATGCAAGACCAAGCGTATGATATGATTCTGAAATAGTATGTAAACTGAGGTACTGAAATACTAAAATCTTGAGACTGAACTGAGTTATGAATCTGATTACTGGACTGAGATTGAGGTTGACACTATGCCTAAAACTGTAATAATAACTATATTCAAGATGGTAACGGGTCTGAACATAATGTAAGTCATAAGAGTAGTATTTATGAGCTGCATGACCTAAGTTTGGAGTATTATGTACTAATGGAACATGATTCATGCTACTGAGTGAACTGGAAATACTCATACTAGGAACTTTAAGTTTTGTTCATGGAGCTGAGATGTAAAGCATGTGTTGGTATCATGATGACTGAAGTACGAGCTTTGAACTGAGGTAAATACGGGTTGGGCATCATTCCTACCCTTTACGTTTCTACACATAATAATATTACTACTGAAATCTAGAAGCCTGTCTTCCTGAGATATCATAATCAAACAGTTTTTGTATACCCATTGGGGTACAATACACTGACCCACTAGGGTGGAGACTGAGAAAGGTTTTGTTAATATTTGGTCTAACTTTAAAGTTAACTGTTATGCAAAGAGTTACAAAAGACAGAGAAGCTCCTGAATTGGATGAGGCATAAACATGTAAAGGGGAAGGTCTGTAACATACCAGTAATTGCATTAGGAGAACTTTCCCGATCTTGCCTGGAATGATGTGCATAAAGCCTATTTGGGTGTTGCCCACTAGCGACACCGGAAGTGGCACCCTATTGATTCGGGTGACCGGACTGAGCTGAAGGACGACTGTACTGACTTCGTGGGCTAGGATTAGGACAATCTCAGACTCTGTGACCTAACTCGCCATATCCAAATAATATATTACTACCAGCTCTACATATACCCTTACGATTCTTACCATATTCTTCACAAAATGGGTTGGTTCGAACATCACTTGCACAACTCTAGTTTTGGAGCCTGGCTCCCCATCATGATTATCATTCCTGAACTTTGGTACTGGTGCACTAGCTGAAGATGGAACTGGGTCTTGATAACGCTCAAATTATTCTCTTGAATGAGTGTAAGCGATCTTTGTTAATATAAAACCCAACTGCGTTGGGGTCGAATCCCACAGGGAATAGGGTGTGAACTCAAGTTATTTATGATTTAATTCACTGGTAGTTTTACTGTTTCCTAAAATAGGGGTAATAGTTTTAAAGAAAATTGTTTATCATGTTGAACTTAATGTTTATAACCAAGATTTTATGAGATAACCAGGATTATGTTCACTAGGGCTTACGGAACATGACTGATACTACCATTAACTCAAGATTCTCACGGTGGTTAGGATGACAAGCTACCTTTATCGATGATATACTCAAATGTCTCTCAACCTATTCGAGCATCTAATTTCCTAATCCTCTCGGATTAGGGAATTGCAACTCACTGCCTAGATTTTACCTCAGGTTAATCAACCTTTTTACAGCGTTGATTATTAAACGAAGTCTTTCCAAGTTCCTGTTGATAATTCACTTCCTACTGTTTTTTATTTCTTTATCAAACAAACCAAAGTAGGTACGCCTATTGTTTGCAACCAACAGACATAAATTCTAATCTCAGAATTACCAAGAAATCCTACCACTTATTAAACCTTGAGTAATTAATTAACACCTTATCATGACCTAACCCTAGCTTCCATAATCCAGGTTAAGAGTGTTTAGTTACTCATGATGCAAGAAATAAGCACACAATTTGAATTCATAACTGGAAAGATTAACTTACAAGAATGAAGGAAATCAAAAGTGTTCTTGTAATTGAATCAAAAGGAAAAACTCTAAAATATTGCTCTTACAGAGAGAGAGAGAGAGAGAAAATCATATATTATCAATATGTCAATGGATAGCTGGATAGCTCGATAATTTCATATATATAAAAACCCTAAAATAAGGCTTTAAAATAGTAAATCCTGAATAAGGAAATAAAATAAAAAGTTTAAGACTTTCTTCGAAATAGACGACGATGCCCATGATGGCCTATCATGATCTTGATGGCCTATCACGGACGTCGTCAGCGTCTCTACAATTTCAGATTCTGCTACCTAAGTTTGACGATGACAGTGACGTCCTATCAGGTTCTTGACGGCTTGTCATAAAGGTCATCACAAAGCTTTCTGCAACTCCCATATTCTGTTAAGGGTTGACGGCACCTATGATAGCCTATCACCAGGCTGACGATATGTAATGGATGTATAATTCGGCAGTTAACTACTCATATCAGTTCAGAATACATACACCATCTCTAAGGTCAGTCAAAATAAGAGCAATAGTGTCTATTATTGAAAACACCCATGCAACTAACAAGGATCAAAATATGGCAAAACTTTCAGCAATAATAACCCAGCACATACCCAAATCACACTATCCAAACAAGACAGTGATTAGCAACATGCCTAGTGTGCCCTCGCAACAAGGAAATCCCTTTTTCACTCATATCAAAATTTATAAACACAAGACTCGCTCTTAGAATAAAGTTCCAACATTGCGCATCAAATGCCATAGGCTTGCCCTTATAGTCAGTACCCAAGTCTTCAGACAGGTTAGTTCGGATCACTATCGGGCTTTTCTTAAGCTTGTAACGTAGGCTAGGGGCTGGTATGATATTCATGGATATTACAGAGTGACTAAGACTCATTGATACTACATTAGACTCTTGGGGTTTCAACTCTTAACCTTCTTTTCTTCCCTCTTTTATTTATCATGCATGCTCAAGATGGATGCGATCTTTTCAATTAACTGATTATCTTTTTATCATTTTTCACACAGTTTTCTCGTTTCTTATTTATTTTTCACTACACCCAACTTTTTATTCATCCTTCTTATTCTACCTTTCTTCATACACAGATTGCATCAAGCACCCCTATAATAGCCACCCTCAACTTAGGTTATTTGCCTAAGTCAAGATGTATAGTGTCCAAGGAGGACCAGGGCCAAGACAGGTTCATTATGATATAAATGGGAAGGTGAAAGGTGTACAAAAAAGAAATAAGCTATTGAGGCTCAAACAAGGATCAGGGGATATTATTCACATTGGGAAGGTCATTTAGGCTAAAATGGGCTAACATGAAAAATAGCCTATGATCCTTTCCTAACGTCTATCCTATGACTATGGCAAGACTAATTGGGCAAGTTCTAGATTCAACGCACAACGAGAACTGAGTAAGACCTTACACATGCATGGCACACAAGTATCTTGAATATCTACTTATTTGGTTCATGTACTTGTTTAACATAGGTCATTCATTTGCCATACAAATGCCATAAAAAGATACACAGTGGTCATAATGGATGCAATTCACACAGTACGCAATAGATCTACAGAATATGTTACAATAATAATTTACCCTACACCCTCAACTTAAAATCAAAAATAAGATGCACTAAGGGTTAGGGTATACCTAAAGATAGTCAAGCACGTGAATCCTGGGTTTTCAACCCTGCTACTGCATCATCTGCTATTTTCTCCCCATCAGGAGCATCTGGTTTTATGGTGGTTAAAGCCTGGCTAGATAAAGCACATGCAGCCCTAGCTCTGGTGGTTGCCTCCCATTTCTCCATATCAGCTAGGGACTCTAATCTTGCTTTCTTTACCTCAACCTTCTTTTTTACTTTCTTTTTTGTTTTTCTTTCTTCCTCACTGTCCGACTCTTCTCTCTTATTTTTGCCTTTCTTTTACCCTTTTTTCTTCTTTTTCTTTGGGGAGTCTGCAGTGAGATCAAGTATAGGAATTTATTCCACAGCTGGACCTGTTGGCATCATAATTTGGTGTTGCTGCAGCACCCCAATATCTTCCTTTACTTTATTTAACACAGCCCTAAATGCAGCAAGATCAGCACTTGTTATCTCCTTTGCCCGGGCATCAAATTTGTTCTCCTAATCTGTAACTCTCGCAGGAAATGTTACAAAGGGCTCTAGTGCAGCCTTAATTCTTTTGTCCACAGCAGCAACGAACTGTTTGGCGAAGACATGTAGCTGTGCCTTGCACTATTTGGCTTGCTTAGCCACCTTCCTGATATCAATCGACTAAAATGCAGAACATGTTGCTGCTGGAGGAACTAAAGGGTTGGATTCAGTCTCAGGCACTAAAGCTGCCTGTGCTGAAGAATCCTGTACATCTACATGACGTGTTTCTCCTGCATCTGTAATTGGCAGGTTCGCTGCTACCTCTGCACCCCTGTCAATCCTAAGTCCTGGTTGCACCTCATCAAACTGAATGAGGTTGTGAGTCTTTCGGGCATGAACATTTTTATCAACTCTTACAATCTTTGGCACCTCATTAGCTCTGCACAATTCTGTAACAACACAAGAAAAAGGATAAGTAGTATCGGTCCTTGACATCCTTATCTTTATCTCATCCATAATGATTTCCCCAAAGTTCAAGGGAAGCTGTTGCACCAAGATTGCTACCAAATTAGCCTGATCATCCCCCAGAATATTATTTCCCTCAATAGGTATTATCCAGACTCGCACTATGCCTCACTAAAATTTTGCCTCCTGAGTTAACAAGGACTTACAAATCTCTCATTTGTGTTTGTCACCCAAGTTGGTTCTCTGCCAGCTATGATGTTGGCCAACCAAGGATGTTGTTTGTCCTTATTCTTTATCCAAATAAAATGATGGTTTGGTGTCCTGAGGCATAAAGTCTGGGACGTGCAAGAATCTATTGATGGTTCTGACCAAAACATCAACTATTATGCCCCTCACCCGAACTCTATCAAGAAGAGGCTGATCTATTACTTTATCACCTAGTTTGCACATGTTCTCCAACCTAGCTTGGTGGTTCACATAGACCTCCCAAACTAGTAAGGGACAAAATGAACCTCTCCTTTCTGTAGTCCGTCCTAAGCCATATTCCTTGAATTTCTTCCTCACTTTAGGGTATCTGCTAAATCCTTTCGTGATGATCACTTTTTCTTCTTGGATTGGCCTATTCACATTCCTTCTATAAGTTCTTTATAGCCCAGGAATGCAGATGTACTCAGCTCTAGGGATTTGCCATCTAGCATTGTTCCTCACTTTCGGGTTCTTACACTTGATAAGAGTCCTCTGAGGTGGAGACTCTTTATCATTTTGTTGCTCAGTGGATGGGGACCCAGAAGCTGTTCCCTCGGACTCAAATTCTTCAGACTCTTCTTGATCCCCTTCATCAGAGTCAGCATGTTCAGACTCATGATGTCAAGAATTACCCTTTTCAGACCCCTCTTGTTCAAAAATTATGGTCAACTCAGTATCATCAGTGTCCTCCACCTCAATTGGTAGAGGTGGTGGAGTTTTCTTTGGAATTTTCTTCGTTTTCTTCCTGGTCAAGGGTTCCTCCTCCTCATAGTCAGATCCCTCATTGACGATCTTACAATGTATATCATTTTTGGCCGCTTTCTTTGGTTCTGTAGGACTCTTTTTTTTTGGTGCCATTTTAAAGTACCTGGAAACATTAGAAGAACATTATTCATCCCTAAAGATCACAAACACAAGAAAATTAATCATTTAAGCTCATTTATGTTTCAGGATCCAGGTGTGACAATTCATGATAAGCCATCACGACCGTGATAGCTTATCACGGTTGTCGTCAACCTTAGCTAGAACCCAACATTTTTTTTTTACTTTTTCACAACATTCATGATAGGCCGTCACAACTGTGATAACATGTCATGAATGTCGTCAGCTCTGAACAGAACCAACTTTAATTTTTTTTAGATCTTGACGATATTCCTGATAGGCCGTCATGATTGTGATATCCTATCACGAATGTCGTCACACTTGTCAAACCCCATTTTAACTTTGACTGAATTTTTGGTCCCCATTTTTGCTCAAGATTCACTTAAATTCAAATTGTGAGCTAATTTTTCAAACCTAGGGTTTTCACCCTCCTTTTCACGTTGAGCTTGGTTCAAGAATCTTGGGGACTTGGGTTGACTTTCATTCATAATACATTACAAGCAAAGAGGAGCCAGAGTAGAGTATACCTGACGGAGCTCTTAAACTAAAGTCACGCACCAAAGGAAAAGTAAAGGAGGAAGATTTTCTTGATTTTTTAGTGTAACCCCCATATAAAGGAATATTATTTTTCTGGAGTGTTTTTGCAAAGGATGGGAAATATTTTAACTAAGGAAATAAATAACTAAAGAAAATGAAGTTAAAAGTGGTGGAAATTTGAAAAGGTTCACGATTTGGGCCAGGCCGGATATGTTTAAAGTTAGTCCCATTTTTTAGATTTTAGGCTTTAAGATGACGACGATTTATGATGGCTTGTCACGAGTGTGATATTCCATCATGATCTTCGTCACCCTTAAGCAGAGAATTTCTCCACCCTGATCTAACTGATGACAATCGTGATAGCTCATCACAGTTGTGACGGCTTATCACGGATGTCGCCATGACCTTCCAGCTGACCTTTTCATTTTTTCACCTTCTCTATACTAAATCCTAATTTTAAAAAATAAAAACACTTGCTTAAATATAAAAACTTTGGGTTGCCTCCCAATACCGCCTGATTTACTGTCGCGGCACGACTGGGTCATCTTGACTACTCAGACTTCGCCAAGACAACCTGTCGATCCCCCTTTTCCATCATCATAGAAGATGTCAATGATAGAAAAAACATTCATATCATTTTGTTGCGACATGGGTTGATGCATTTTGAATTTTGCCTCTTTCTTACCGAGTCTAAATTTAAACTCGTTCAACTCCATGCCCACTATTACTCTTCCTGTTCCTAAGAATGGCCTATACAAAATAATGGGTACCTCAAAGTCCACATCACAACTCAATACCACAAAATCAATTGGAAGAATAAAGTCTGCCACTTTCACCAACACATCATGCAAAATTCCAACCGGCCGCTTTATCGACCTATCTGCCATTATAAGTCGCATATTAGTGGGTGTAGGAGCTTCTAAATTGAGCTTTTTATATACGCTAGTGGCATCAGATTCACGCTGGGACAAAAATCACATAATGCCTTTGCAACATCCAGAGACCCAATTTTACATAGAATAGTGAACGCTCCTGGGTCAGCCTTCTTTTGCACTAAGAATAGTGTGGAAACCGCGCTGCAATGGTGGAAATTATCCACCAGCTCACTATTGAACTTTCTCTTATTCGTGATGAGCTCTTTCATGAACCTTGCATAGCCTGGAATTTGCTCAAGTGCTTTAATAAAAAGCACATTAATTGTCAGTTGCTTGAGCATTGCCACGAACTTTCCGAATATTGCATCTTCGACCTTTTTCTTCAATTATTGAGGAAAGAGAGGTTGTGGTCTAGGGATAGTCTTTAAAACCACTTCCTCTTCCTTCTCCAAATCATCATCAGAACTATCTAGCTTCTCAGACTCCACTGGATTACTTTCTTTGGGTTCATCAACTCCTACCTCATCTTCTACAGATTTGCCCACAGAAGGGTCAAGTAATAGCTTACCACTCTGAGTGGTAATATCCATACATGAGACATCATTCCATGTATTTTGTACCATATCACTAGTTAAAGTACCATTTTTTCTCTAGTTCAGTGTAGCAAAAAGTTGACTCATCTGTTGCTCCAACTACTTAATAGAAGCAGAGTGTGAGCTAACCAACTGACTGAGGGTAGAGAATTCACTCTTCATAGTAGTTACCCCCGAGTTGGTAGTTTTCACTCCTTTCAACAACTTTTCCATCATGTCCTCCATGGACATCTTGTCCGACCTAGTTGTTGCAGCATCCTGACTTCTAAGAGAAACATACAAACCACTCCTATCATTATTGCTTCTCTAATGTCTCTTCTCCCTATCTTTATAATCAGTCTTTTCATAAAAGTTCTGACCTTGGTTCCGTTGGCTATTGCCTCGAAAACCCTTCTGATTACTCACAGAGTTTGCCTCTGCATCAGCACTCGTAGCCACAGTACCCTGAGATTCCACAGCCTTAACCATTTTGGTCCTGCCTGACAGCAAGTGATTGGTCAATAAGTCTATTTATGTCTTTAAGTAGGCCATGTTTTAGTCTTACTTCTCATCCTTTAAGCGCTGATCCAAAGTCATACCACCATAAACAGTCGAACTAGCCACCATAAAATCCCTGGTGTACCAAGCCCGACTCTACTTGGTCATTCTATTCAGCATGTCTGAAGCATCCAAAAAAGAGAGGTCAATGAACGAACCACCTGCAGCATTGTCTAAAATTGGATTTTTCAAAGATTTGAAAGCTCTGTACAAAGTCTCCATCAAGTGCAAGTCCATCATGTTATGGTTCGGATATTGAGCCAGCTTATTCTTAAATCTCTCCCAGGTTTCGTGCAATGCTTCAGTTGGAAGCTGTCTGAAGTTACTGATTTTGTCCCTCAGTTGTACCCTCCTGGAGGGTGGAAAGAACCGTTCTAGGAACGCCTCTTTCAACTATCTCCAGTTGGTTATAGAATCGGGCTCTATCTCGTTTAACCATATTGTTGCCTTTCCAGAGAGAGACAATGGAAATAATCTCAACCTGATCGCATTCTAGCTCACTCTTGGATTGTCAAAAGATTTTCAAATGGTGATGAAGTTCACTAAATGCATGTTCAGATCATTAACAGGCAAGCCTCCAAACAACCCCTTCATATTCAAGAGTTGGATCATGGTGCTTGTTATGCTATATTTTGCACTCGGTGCCAATGGTGGAGGATTGATAGCATCCGTTGAACCATCTCCATCCACTCCTTCATTATCTTTACTAGCCTCATATTGAACAGGCTGTTACCATACCTTCCTCAGACTGGATGGTTTCTATTGACATTTCGCTGCACTGGTGCAGCAATTTGCTCAATTCGCCTTGGGTTTTGAGGATTCAGCAATTCCTCATCACTCAACTCTTCATCATTAGGGTTCTGGTGACATACTTCTTGACCCAAATTCTATACGTTCACCTAAGCCTTGGCCAAAGCGGCTACTCTGTCCGCCTCCTGTTGTTCAGCCATTCTCCCTATCAACTGAGGTTTTGGATTGATTGGTAATAATTGTTCGTCGGAGCTTCTTTTTTTTAGCATAAACAACACATTACCTACAATAGACAAAAACAACAAATAAATGTAAATCAAGGAAACTTAACCAACAGTAAATTAGTTTACAACCGTATTCCCCGGCAACGGCACCATTTTTTATGACACTTAAATTACACTCTTGAATGGGTGTAAGCAATCGTTGTCAATATAAAACCCAACTATGTTGGGGTCGAATACCATAGGGAATAGGGTGTGAACTCAAGTTGTTTACGATTTAATTCAGTGGTAGTTTTACTATTTCCTGAAATTGGGGTTTTCATTTTGCAGAAAATTGTTTATCAAGTTGAACTTAATGTTTGTAACCAAAATTTTATGAGATAACCAGGAATATGTTCACTTGGGCTTACGAAACATGACAGATGCTACCACTAACTCAAGGTTCTCGCGGTGGTTAAGATGATAAGATATCTTTATCGATGATATGCTCAAATATCTCTCGACCTATTCAAGCGTCTAATTTCCTAATCCTCTTGGACTTAGGGAATCACAACTCAATGCTTAGATTTTACCTCAGGTTAATCAAACTTCTTACAGCGCTGATTATTAAACGAAGCCTTTCTGAGTCCCTGTTGATAATTCACTTCCTACTATTTATGATTTCTTTCTCAAGCAAACCAAAGTAGGTACGTTTATTGTTTGCAACCAACAGACATAAATTCTAATCTCAGAATTACCAAGAAATCCTACCACATATTAAACCTTAAGTAACTAATTAACACCTTATCATGACCTAACCCTCGATCCTATAATCCAGGTTAAGAGTGTTTAGTTACTCTTGATGCAAGAAATAATTACACAATTTGAATTCATAACTGGAAAGATTAACTTACAAGAATGAAGGAAATCAAAACTATTCTTGTAATTGAATAACAAGGCAAAACTCTAAAACATTGTTCTTAGAGAGAGAGAGAAAAAATCGTATATTGTCAATATGTCAATGGATAGTTGGATAGCTCAATAATTTCATATATATATAAAAACCCTAAAATAAGGCTTTGAAATAATAAATCCTAAATAAGGAAATAAAATTAAAAGTTTCATACTTTTCTTAGAATAGACAACGGCGCCCATGACAGCCTATCATGATCTTGACAGCCTATTATGGACGTCGTCAGTGTCTCTACAATTTCAGCTTCTGCTGCCTAAGGTCATCACAAAGCTTCCTGCAACTCCTATCTTCTATTTAGGATTTATGGTACCCATTATAGCCTATCACCAGGATCACGACGTGTCATGGATGTCGTCAGCCACACTTAGCTCTCTATTTGCTTCCGATTTCAGTCTTTTTCTTCCTTCATTAGTGTTTCCCCCTCTTCTCTACTTTTGCTACAAAATCAAAGTAAACTAATCAAAAACGACTAAAGTTTCTCAAGACTTTGCAATTATTTAGAGTTAAAAGCTTCAAATGTGTTAGCATGGGCTCACACATCAGGGCTACAGATTTCGGGCGGAACTGAGAATGATTCCCACCCTCTGACTTAGGCTGAGCAAAGATGAAACTACCTGTTCTATCTCTCTTATTATCTCTCTCCTTCTTATTAATATTCTTCTCCTTAATCTATTGAGCATGGAACATAAGCCTAGATATGTCCATCTCCTTAATCAACATCGCAGTCCTGCACTCCTTAACCACTCTACCCGATACCCCAGACACGAAGTTGCTCATTCTAGATCTAATGTCTGCCACTACATTGAAAGGATACCTGGAAAACTGAGTAAACTTGAGGGAATACTCTTTCACACTTATACTACCTTTCCTGAGATTGATGAACTCTAACACCTTGGCTTTTTTTAGCTCTAAGGGAAAGAATCTATCTAAGAAGGTCGTAGAAAACTCTTCCCATTCTATGGGCTCTGCATCTACACCCCTGTCTACCTTCCACTACTTAAACCATGTATGGTCTACATATTGTAGATAATAGGCAGCTAACTCAGCACTCTCACTGGAAGTCACTCCCATGATATCTGTGAATTTCTAAACCTGATCGAGGAATTCTTGTGGATCCTCTTCTGGCTTAGATCCTGAGAATAAAGAAGGATTCATTTGGGTGAAGTCCTGAATCCTGGATACAGCAATATTGGTCACTAGATTGGCCGAAATAGCAGTTGGCCATTCATTCTGGGCTTATATTGAATTGGCTAGAGTAGTGAATGCAGTTCTAAATTTTGCATGAGAGACGTTCTCATCTATGGGATCTGTCTGAACGGGCTGGGGTGTTGACTGGTTTACAATTCTTCTTTCATTAGTCCTTTTTAGGAGGCATGTTCTATAACCAAAAGGAAGAAGCTGATTAGAATGAGAGTTTTACTGGAGCTCATACTCACTCGCACGACATGAATACTAAAAGAAGGGAAACTGTTCCAACAACATCTCATAGCCTCCTGTACATAAGTGTGGCATGATGACACCCATGCACAAGACTCTACTAGATGCGGATTTCAGACTTTCTAAGACTCTATTGAACCTTAGGCTCTAATACCAAGTTTGTAACACCTCGAGTCTGGTACCTCGAATACTACACGATGCTCATAATCTCAAAGGACCACAAGCTAACCTATGACTGGTACCTGCTGTAATAACTGAGTAATAATACTGTATATTGCGGAATAAGGGGCTAAAATGCCATAAAGTTCAAAATTGTAATACTGATAAGGAGAAATGATAAAATCTAATAAAATCTGATTAAACATCAAAATATAAAATATTAAATACTGTCTGAACAACTAGTCTGAAAAGCCTCTATAACTGTCTGAACTATGGGACAAGCCCCCAACTACCTCCAACTACTAAAAATAAACTGAGATACTGAATGAATAAACATTTCCTTAAACTATGAGGACTCACCACTACTCTGTCTGCTGGAAGTCTAATCCGCTAAGGGTTCTCTAGAGCCCGTACATCTGAACCTATGGTATAAAACACCATAGCACAAAATAAAAGTATGCGTCAGTACGTGTGAATATACTGGTACGTAAAGTGAGGTAAGGCTGAATGCAAAGGTTCATATGCATAAACTATAACTGACTGAATAACATAAATATAACAGCATGAGAATACATACTTGAATACATAACTGTAACTAAAGTCATAAGGATTCTGAATACTGAGTTTACTGATAACATAGATTACTGATAATTGATATAACTGATAACTAATGTACTATTTGCTGAGTGACTATGCCTGACAATCATGTCTCTGAAAGAACTAGATGAGTTCCATACTGAGCTGAGTGACTGTATTTGACATTCTTGAAATATGTAGAACTATCTAAGTTTTTTACTAACGACTAAGACTGAGACTGTAGTAGGTAATCATCTGACCGACATGCCCTTTTATAAACTATTTGGGGTCCAACCTATAACCCCGGTTGGAAAGGTGTCAGTATCGTGCCACGGGTAAAGACAAGCGTGAGTTAACCCTCTCTGATATGGAGCTCTTCAGTCAACCCCTCGCTAGTAGGAGAATTCGAATGAGATGTATTAACCCTATACTCCTAGGGTTATATCTCGACCTACACTGGCTACATAGTTCAGGAATGCAAGGATTGCTTTTAAGGATCACACACTCTGTTGGCGGTGAGCCCCCATCCCAGGGTTCACTCGGTAATGAATCCTACTCCCAACTGAATAGACACTGGACTGATTTTCTAGTTCATACTAGGATGGACTGATCTGTTACTGATTGTACTAATTAACTGAACTGAACTGAGTTTACTGATTTTCGTTGATTGATGGAATACTACTGAGTTCTGTTAGCTGACTGAGATTATTGAGGACTGAACTGAATACTGAATGGGACTGGATTGATACTAAGTTTACTGAGTTTTTTTGAGTTTTACAACTAAACTAGAGTACTACTGATCGTGAAATGATTGAGACTGTTCTGTAACTGACACTGGCTCTAGGGACAGCTAAATTATTCGGTATTAAATACACCCATGACTCAATAGCATAAAAATAATAAGACATGACAATTCTTGAATACTTGATAGTAGTCAACAACTCACAATACAATCTATGAGGCATTTCATCAATCACTTGAAAGTCATGAACTTGAACTTGAATACAATAACTCCTTAAAGTCTTGAATGGTGACGGAACAACCAATGGCTCTGTGAATTCTTGCTGATGAGGAATGGTATTTTATCAATTCCATAACTGTTATTCATCGTAGATATGATAGAAATATCAAATTCTTACTAGTTTATTCTTAGTGTTTTTGAGTTGTTAACTTTGAAAGTCAATTTGGTATAGCATCTAAAAAAAGTGTGGTTTTTTATCGTAGCGTAATACTTACTTTCCAATTTATTTTATGTAATTGTCTAGTTGAATTTACTATTTTGTTAGGTAAAATTACTTCACATTTAAGTATCATCAATATCTTATAAGGATACTAGGTGAGGGATGGAGTGAGTTACTCAATACTTAGATATTTGTCACACAGTAGGTGCCCTAGGATTGGTTCTGTGCACTTACTGATTAAGATACCACCCTTATTGAAAAAAAGAAAGAGATAAACTTTCCCACTTTTTGAATCTCACCAAAGGAAACAAATTTTCAATTCCGGGGTATGATAAATTCTATACTATATTTACTAGAATTATACAAAGGTAGAGCAGCATAGCGCATTAGGTAATCGCACAAACTATATAATATGCATCCTCAAATAATGGTACATGTGCGACTGATTTGAGTGGAAACCATGTTTACTTATGTATTCATTGCACATAAACCATCATGACAAGCATTTAGGTGCCTTACTACAAAATAAAAAAGAAGGATATTCGATTTTGTGAATCTGGTAGTTCAATTTTGTATATTATTGATTTAGTTTATAGGTTTCAATATGTAAAACTTGCTATACAAAAAACCAAACAAATATGATATTCATTATCAGAATGGGAAGTCCCTAAATTAATTGAAATGAAGTTGATAACCTTACAATACTTAGTCATATACGTGAAGAGATGCCTTCAGGATGGATAGACTCAACACATCAACTTTGAACATTTAGTTTCATCCTGTCTCGAAATAACCATCCACCTAGGACTTTTCCATCAAACTTTTCCATAATTTTCAAATGTCTACCAGTTCACCAAAATGATTTTTGAACTATTTTGGTCTTTAGTTTGTCACTTTTCTCACTTTTTTTTTTTTGCTTTGAAAGGTATTTATGTTTAAATGTGTTTTAATTTGTTAACTGTTTGATATATGTTAGCAAAATTACTTTGATTTGTGGTTCAAGCTTTTTTTCTATTAATGAATGTCTCTTTTTATTGAAAAAGACTTTTGTTCTCTATACAGTGGGTAGCTTAAAAGATTGTAGTACTCTTAGCTATTGAAGTAATTTTGTAAGCTTTGCATTATTTTCACGACCCGATTTACTAGTCAAGATGGAACCCTCTCTATCCCACTAGTAGGTAAGTCAAACCGTAATTTGGAGATAAACACAATGGATTAACTTGGTGGGAATACCCAATAAGAGAGAAAGTCAACAACACAGCTTGTAAATAAATAATAGAGTAGAAATAATCCAAGGGTAGCTAAACATAAAGAACCAAATCCCAAGACCTGGTAAAGCCAGTATAAGAGAAACTGCAAATATAACCCAAGTATAAAAAAATAGTCAATTTAATCTGTCTTGAATCTAAAGACTGGACATAGTAAGATAGAATAAAATAGGTGACTGACTCCAGAAGCTCACCCTATCTCCGAACTCAACACAGCGTGAACGTCGATCAATGGTGGCAACTACTATTTGAATCTACATCAATAAGGTACAAAAGTAGAGTATGAGTACCAATACAATGGGTACTCAGTAGGCATCAACAGGCGACTAAGCTAATTCAGGATATAAGTATGATAAAATGCAAAATAACATATTAAGTCAGGGTAAGGAAACGAACCTAAAATAACTCCAACGTCACTATACATGAAAAAATAGATAACCAGAATAATAACATAATGTAAAGTATCAACATATGCCATCAAAATTACAAAATTGGCCCTCATAAGCCAATTAGTGCAGAAAAGTAACTAACCTATCGTAAGCCCTCAAAAGCCTGGAAGGTACAAACAAGGTAGCACAACCCACCATCGTTATTTTTCAAGCGATCATCCATTATCAACCAATCATTAATTATCAACTAATCATGGTATCACTATAATCCATTTATATCATGCCACATTATAGTCATTCCCTTATTTTTTGACTTACCTAGAATCACTATTGGCAAATTTGAATCCCCAATATTATCGTATCATAATGAGTATATTATCACAGTATAATATGTATATTTGAACTTGAACCAATAAGATGTCATGACCTAATTTACGAGTCATGATGGCACCTACTAAATTCCTCTAGTATGTAAGCCAAATAATAACCTAGAGCTAATGCAATGGGTTAATTTGGTAGGAAATGCCCAACATAAGTGAATTTCAAGAACAGAATATATAAATAAAGAAATTGTTCTAAATAGATAACACATTCAACATAAGATACCATCCCATGACCTGGTAGAGCCAGTACAAGAGCATCTAACAATAGAAATACAACACAAATATCTAGAGTAGTCAATACATTTGTCTTAAAATAAAAGACTGAATAATAAAGATAGAGGTAAATGGATGACTCAAACTCCAAGAGCTCGTCCTATCTCTGAAAATAAATCACCACATGAACATCGATCAGCGGCAGCAACTAGTACTCGAATCTACATCAAAATGACATAGAAGTGTAGTATGAGTACCAAAACAATGGGTACTCAGTAAGTATCATCGGCCAACTGAGCTAAATCATGATATAAGTATAATAAATTAAAAGATAACATAACTAAGTCAAGGTACAGGAATGAACCTGAATCATCTCGAATATCATTGTACATAATAAGTAATTAAACCAGAATAACAATATAATATAAGGCATCAACACATGTCAATATCGCCATGCAAGATAAGTAAATAATTCAAAATAATAACGTATCATGAAGCATTAACATAAACAACCACAACTACAAAATTGGCTCCCATACGCCAATTGGTGTATAAAAGTAAAGAACTCGTCACTACCTCCTATACTATTGGAGAGTCCACTCAAGAGAAGAACAAATAAATCAACCAATATTATAGCTAACTTTCATCATCATCTAACTATCATTCCATAATTTTCCTCAATCAGTCATTTACCGACATTTCATAATTTACCAATATTAGACAATGTACTCACATTCCATAATATTACCATCATTTAACAATCTTGTTATCGATAGTTACTAGTCATCACTTAATAACTAACCAGTTCTTATTAACTAAGTCATTTGACTACTAGCCATCATATAGACTCTAGTCATATCATACAACTATTCACCACATATTCACTAATAACCATTCTAAACTACCATAATTTATAACACCATTTATAACTAATCATCATTTACTAAATAATCTTTGTTTATCAACTAGCCTTTTTTAGTCACTTAAACAATATCCACAACTAATCCATATTTAACACTAATCATCAACTAAGCCGCTTTATAAATATTTTTCACTCTCGGCCTATAACCAGATCTCAAATATCAATATCATACTTACATTCATAAAAGTATATATATATATACATAGATATATGCATATAATTGCCATACATAGGGAATATCCATACTCAAACAGGTAGATATACACATAGGCACATCAATATAATCATCTTCTAACCTTATCGATTATGAATACATCATCATAACAATCCTCCGGCGTTGTCGGGTATCAATATCAACATAATATCCTCCGGACTTTTTGGGCATTAATATATCATCATAATATCCTCCGTCCTTCTCAGGCATCAATATATCATCATAATACCTTTCAGCCCTATCAGGCATTAGTATATCATCATAATATCATCTGGCCTTGTTTAACATCAATATATCATCGTATATCCTCTTGCCTTGCTGGGTGTAATAAATGTCAACATTATCTTCCAAAATTTAATCGGACAAATAATCAACGCCATAACTGCCAATATAGTCAAGCATCAAGATTTCTAGTATAATTAATAATATAATTTCCCATCTAGCACAAATATTAACATAATTTTTAGCATCATCAATAAGGATATTTTCTAACATAATTACTAGCATAAATATTTAGCATGATCATTATCATAAGCGATATCATCAGCAATGACTTATCAATAGTATATTCAGTGGATTATCAATACCATAAAAGGTAGCTTATCAATGATGAGCAATATTTAATTCATGGTATAATCTATAGCTTATTCATAGCATAGTATATAATATAAATTATGGCTTAGACAATATCATATTTAAGGGCTCATTCAATGGTATATATGATAGTTCAATCAATAGCCAAAATAATAGCATAATCAATAGCTTGTCACAAGTTTAATCAATAAATTATAAATATGGCATAATAGTTAGGAATTAATACCAACATCATCAATCATAACCAACAAGCACCAAGATTCCTCAATATAGCCTCAAAAGGCTCTAGGTATTTAATAAGCGTAGAAGGGTATCAAGAGAACTAATCATCAATCTTGTCTTAAGGTGGGACAAGAACCCACTTTTAAATCCGTAAAATACATTCTAAGTCAAATTTTACCCCCGAACAAGGATAAAGTATCTAAATCCACTCTTAGATGTATAGCAAGCCCTAATTATCCCTAAGGTTGAGATTTTACTCAAGCATTTTAACTAAGTCCAATGCAAACTAAGGTAAACTCCATTAGTGTAAGCAACTAAGGCGAAACTTACCCTAATCATGAGTAATATGGTCACTCCCATCTAACTAGAGTAATATAGGCTACTCTCATCCTAAGCATGAGCCATAAAGTCTATTGCAATAAGGTTCAAGGCAACAAGCTAATTATTCCAATTCTGTGGTTTCAAATGTCTTAAACGAACCAACTAGTTCAAAGTCTTGCATATCATCTACCAACACCTAAAACTTATCCCAATCTAACAACAAATCATAAATATACTATGACATCGTTCAATCTAAAAATGAAGCCTACCTCAACGTCGATCAAAGCACAACAAACCACTAAACCATCACTTTTTCTTTCAAAGAAGCCTCATAAAGATGCCAACCTATAAAAAATATATTTTACTCATAATTATGAGAATAACAATACCCATATTACACCATTATGATTCGGTTCAAAAAATTACCTCAAAACCATATATGGGTCCCACTAAGGGAAATCGCATTTCCGAAACCAACCTAACATTCATAAAAGCTCAAGGAATCATTACCCTAAAAATGGGTGAAAACCAAGCTATGTTGGGGATAAAATCAATCCCTAAAGGTTTTAGGGTTTAGAGCAAATCAAGAAATTTCACCAAGAAAGGGGTGAATTATTACCTTAAATTGAATGATAATCACAAAAATATATGTTAATCTAGCTTCCCAAGCTCCCATAAGCTTTAATCTTACTAAATCTCTCTATTTAGGGTTTATGATCTCAAGAGAGGGGTGAGAAATGGCTAAATTCATGATATTAGGGTCTATTTATACCCATACCAGGTACTCGGTTCCTGCTATTGTAGCTCGAAACCTACAATTGCAATACATTACATCTGAAGGAGATGTTGCCATTGCAGCACTCCTGAAAGCCTAAAGGAAGGCTAAAACACGAAATTGACACTAGATAGCTAAAAATCAGCAAGCACACAAAGGAAAAACAAGACACATAGCAGAAAAGAGATGAAGAAAAGATACATAAAGTAAAGATAGTAGAGAGACCCTCACTTCCACTAATGAATAGCACTAGAAAGTGAATTAAACCCATCAAACACACATCATGAATGTAAGATCAAACCACTCTCTTAGGTGACCCAAAGGACTCACACTTCCTCAAGCACACCTTTCTTGCCAAATAACCCAATACAAGTGAAAAAACAATTCCAAATGTATTCAAGGTCCAAGTTTTGGTTTTCATCTCTTAAGGAGAAGGAGAAGAATACAATCTACCTCTAAGATTACAATCTAAAAGTCACTCAATTAATTATCTCCAAAACTAAGAAAAATAATAGCTAAGGTGTCTATTTATACTATTACAAGATAATGACTCAAATACCCTTAATGAAGGGCTTTAGGAAAGGCGCCCATGGAGTGTCATTTTAAAGTGTAAAAAGTCCATCATGCCCTTAATGAGAGGCGCCTATAGAGTGTAAGATCCCACCTCCTTTCTTCACTTGAACAAGGCTTTGAAAAGGCTCTAAAAGGTCTTCAATCCACAACTTGAACCTTTGATAATACCTTGTACCTTTTTGTGCTCTTCATGCTTGTATCATCCTCTCCATCTTGAAAGGAATTTATCCTTAAATTCACATCTTGCAAAAGAAAAGAGAAGGAAAAAAAACACATTTTCCTCAAGGGAGGAGGGTTAGCATTAGTACCACAGGTTATATAGACAAGACAAGGTTGTTCACTCTTGACATACATCTATATATCCGTGGTATTTATCATGAAAAAAACTTTGAACGAAGAATATAAAGGAAGTGAATAGCTTTAACACCAAAAGGAATGAACATGACTAGAAGTTACTCCACCCACATCCCAAAGGAACTCCAGGATCAAATGAAAGTAGAAGACAAAGGTCTAAACCGAGTGGGGCCATTCCTTTCACTAGTCTATCAAGCCAAGGGGGTACATATTTGAAATACAACCAATAATCCTTTGTTATGATCATGAAATACTTACTACAATAATTACAAAGGACATGGTTAAGAGAGACATCAAGGAAAAAAGAATACAATTCAAAACACAACCTTCTCAACCCCAAAAGTATACCAGGATTAAATAAAAGAAATAGACAGGAATCTAAGCCGAGGTTAGCCATTCCTCTTACTGGAGAATCAAACCTACAATCACCCAAGGTATTTCTCACAATTTTGACATACACATAGTCACTATGAACAAGACTATTATCAAGATTTTTATCACACAATTTCAAAGGACCAGACTCATTATCTAGATCAACATTACAAGCACCAACATCTACTTGAGAGATTTCAAGTATATCATTCATACGTTCAAGTAGTGAGTTATTCTTAGGATCATATTGATCATTATACACAACAAGAGAACTACCAAGAAAATAAGCACATATTTCTACACCATGTAACCCTGAATTCACATCACCTTTGCTACTAATAGCCATATCATAACATTTTAAGCTTAAAGGAGGGTAGAGTGTACCAATTTTACCTTTATTTAAACTAGGGAAGCCCACTTGTTTTTCACAATGGCCAACTAGTTTGTGAATACTTCTGTCACTTGGTAATGAAACCTTATTCAAGTTATAAATTCTAGCATTAGATGGACACAAATCGTTCTTATGAAAAGAATTGATTTTGTCATCTAAAGGATCAACTAGTGTTTGCGTACTCACAATAAGATCTTGGTCCTTATGCAACCTATCAATGCCAAGAGTATCACCAAAGGAATATTCATACACTTATTCACTAAGTAAATCCAAAACTACACCACTTTGGCCATTACTAGGCATATTACAATAATTCACGTTGCTAGGAGTGTAGAAGATAACTTTGTTACCTTGTAGATCTTGGAAAGTGTGTTATTCACTTGGTTTTGCATTGGGGAAGCGTTAATGCTCCATATTACAAAGTTATATGTCAAGGTTTCCCTTTGGATTCGGTTCTTTATCACCTATCCCATAATTGGGACTTTCGGCCAATGGCTTTAAGGGAACTTCCTTGGACTTCTCCTCGGGACTTCTAGGGTCTTGAACCTGCACTTGAGAAGAGAAAATTCTTTGAAATATGCTAGTATTAGAGTAATAAGGATTATTTGTGGACAAGATCCACAATCAAGCATTTCTTTCCCTTTCCATCTTCACTACCCATGGTTTTTCTTTCCTTTTCACTTTTTTTTCACATCCTTTTTGTACCTCACCATTCATATTCTCTCCATTTTGAGGCTTAGCCTCACTCTCCTTGGGTGCTAACCCTCCCGTTTCTCCTACTTAGATAGATTGAGTTTGGTTTAGGGAAGTTTGGCTACGGGGAACTAGATTTGGTTGATGATGGGTTTAGATTTGTGGCATGGGGTTTTGTGGAGTGTAGGTTCTTTGGTCAAGTGGATTTGTGACTTGGTGGTTTGAATTTTGAGGAAGCTTTGGTGGATATAATCTATCAGCCCTCGCTTTCATTCTAATCATACCACCCATAAAGGATGAAATTTAACTCCTCCATGAATGCATATCAGCTTTTATGTCTCTCCTCATAGTATCCATATCACCTTTCAACTCTTGGCTTAAGGCATCAAATTGAGCCTTCAATCCACCCACAATATCATTTCCCAAAGGTTGGGATGAAGAAGCCTCGGGTTACATGGTCAAATGTACCTAAAAAGAGCAAAACATAGCAAAGGCAAAAACCTACAAAATGAACAAACAAGTTAGTTCAAAAACCTCACATCATTCACACTCAACCTCACCTCACACTTGGCCTCACAAGTGTTGGATAATTGGCAATACTTGGTAAGTTACTTTAGTGGTGAGAAGCTTTAGTTCGGAATCGATCTTTGTTTGAAATGACTCAAATATAGTGATGTACGAACTTGAATCAACAAAACACAACGACTTTAAAACAAGAAAAACACACAAAAAACTAAAGACACGAATTAAACAAACTCTAGACTAATTATCAACCTAGTAGGTACTTACTAGTTTGTTAATTAGTGATAGACTTAAGTTAAAAGAAACTAGAATCAAAAATTAGAAACTAAGAAATCTATTTCTAGAGATGAATTTTGGTTGAGCACAAGTGATGATGTGGCACTATGGGGTTGGTTGTCACTTTTCAAAAATTCAAATTTCCCAAAAACTTGTTTCGGCCAAACACCACTTTGGGGAAAAAGAATTTTCGGATTTGGAGGGGGCAATAAGGCAATTTAGAATCCCTTCAAGTCTCAAATTGAAATGAAATGCAATGGACCCCCCCCCCCCCAATAAATGCAATTGTACTGGTTTGTTCTTTGGTCCCCCCCTTTCTTTTAGGAACAATGGAATGTTCATTGAATATGCTTTTGGACCAACAACTTTTTCACTCTCTTTCTTCCCTCTTTTGGATAAAACAACACCTTTGAATATTCTTCTGCACTAAGATATGAAGATCAAGGATGAACAAGATGAAAATTCAAGTGTTGACCAAGTTTGACCAACAAGCAAATGGACTCCAAATCTGATTTTTTTTGTAGATCTAGGTTCCTTATGCTAAAACAAACTCAACCCACCAAAAATCAGCCACAAATCAAGTCACCAACACAAGCCCAAAACGTCACCTTCTCTAATAAGCTTCAAACAAGCCACTACAATGGTGGATCTAGCTCAAAACCAACCAAACTTCACTCTAAAAGTAGATCTACACGCCCTAGGAACTAGAGAGCAAGGATCTAGTGCAAAAAACTTCAAAGACAAAGTAAACACTTATAGATCTAAGTTCTAAATTCGAATCTAACAGGAGACAATACAAGACATCATTTTTTTTTGTATTTTCTGATTTTTTGACTCTTTTTTGTTGAAATCTTCTAAATAAGAACACTAAAACCAAGATTTAGGGATGTTAGAACAACCCTAAACAATACTTTAATACCAAATGATAGCCTAAAGGAAGGATAAAACATGAAATTGACACTAGATAGCTAAAAATCAGCAAGCACACAAAGGAAAAACCACACACATAGAAGAAAATAGAAGAAGAAGAGATGCATAAAGTAAAGATAGTAGAGAGACTCTCACTTCCACTAACGAATAGGACTACAAGGTGTATCAAAACTTTCAAACACACAGCACCAATGTAAGATCAAATCACTCTCTTAGGTGACCCTAAGGACTCACACTTCCTTAAGCACACCTTTCTTGACAAATAACCCAATACAAGTGAAAAAACAATTCCAAATGTATTCAAGGTCCAAGTTTCGGTTTTCCTCTCTTAAGGAGAATGAGAAGACTACAATCTACCACTAAGATTACAATATAAAAGTCACTCAATTCACTATCTCCAAAACTAAGGAAAATAAGAGTTAAGGTGTCTATTTATACTATTACAAGATACTGACTCAAATGCCCTTAATGAAGGGATTTAGGAAAAGCGCCATGGAGAGTCATTTTAATGTGTAAAAAGTCTATCATGCCCTTATTGAAAGGAGCCTATGGAGTGTAAGATCCTTTCTCCTCTCTTAATTTGAATAAGGCTTTGAAAAGGCTCCAAAAGGTCTTCAATCCACAACTTGAACCTTTGATAATACCTTGTACCTTTTATGCTCTTCATGCTTGTATCATCCTCTCCATCCTGAAAGATATTTGTCCTCAAATTTAGATCTTGCAAAACCAAAGAGAAGGAAAACAAACACACATTCCTCAAGGTAGGAGGGTTAGCATTAGTACCACAAGATATATAGACAAGCCAAGGTTGTTCAAAGTTGACATACATCCATATATCCTTGGAATTTGTCATGAAAAAAACTTGGAATGAAGAATATAAAGAAAGTGAATAGCTTTAACACCAAAAGGGAATGCACATGACCAGAAGATACTCCACCATATCCCAAAGGAACTCCGGGATCAAATCGAAGTAGAAGACAAAGGTCTAAGCTGAGTGGTTCCATTCCTTACACTAGTCTATCAAGCCAAGGGGGTACATATTTGAAATACAACCAATAATCCTTTGTTATGATCATGAAATTCTTACTACAAGTATCATAAAGGATATAGTTAGGAGAGACATCAAGGAAAAAAAGAATGTAATCCGAAATACAACCTTCCCTACCCCAATAGTATACCAGGATTAAATGGTAGAAACAGATAAGAATCTAAGCTGAGGTTAGCCATTCCTCTTACTAGAGAATCAAACCCACAATCACCCAAGCCATTTCTCACAACTTTGACATACACATTTTCACTATGAACAAGACAAATATCAAGACTTTCATCACACAAGTTCAAAGGAACATACTCATTATCTAAATCAACATTACAAGCACTACCATCTACTTGAGAGATTTCAAGCATATCATTCACATGTTCAAGTAGTGATTTATTCTTAGGATCACATTGATCATTATAAAAAACAAAAGTACCAAGAAAAGAAGCACATATTTTTACACCATGTAATACCGAATTCACATCACCTTGGCTACTAATAGCCATATCATAACATTTTAAGCTTAAGGGAGGGTAGAGTGTACCAATTTCACCTTTATTTAAACTTGGGCAGCCCACTTGTTTTTCACAATGGACAACTAGTGTGTGAATACTCTTGTCACTTGGTAATGGAACCTTATTCAAGTTATAAGTGCTAGCACTAGATGGATGCAAATCGTTCTTTCAAAAAGAATCGATTTTGTCATCTAAAGGATCAACTAGTGCTTGCATACTTACAATAAGAGCTTGGTCCTTATGCAACCTAACAACACCAAAAGTATCACCAAAGGAATATTCATACACTTCTTCACTAAGGAAATCCAAAACTACGCCACTTTGGCCACTACTAGCCATATCACAACAATTCACGTTTCTAAGAGCGTAGAAGATAACTTTGTTACCTTGTAGATCTTTGGAAAGGGTATTCTTTACTTGGTTTTGCATTGGGTCAGCCTTCATGCACCACATTACAAGGGAATATATCAAGTTTTCCCTTTGTACTCACTTCTTCATCACCTATCCTAAAATTGAGACTTTCGGCCAAGGACTTTAAAGGAACTTTCTTGGACTTCTCCTCGGTACTTCTAGGGTCTTAAACCTGCACATGAGAACAGAAAATACAAGGAAAAATTCTACAATTTTGGATAGTCAGTAATAAGGATTCTTTGTGGACAAGACTCGCAATCAAGCATTTCTTTCCCTTTTCTTTTTACTTTTTTTTCAAATCCTCTTTGTACCTTACCATTCATTTTCTCTCCATCTTGAGGCTTAGCCTCACTCTCCTTTGGTACTAACCCTCCCACTTCTCCTACTTTGATGGATTGAATTCGTTTTAGGGAAGTTTGGAGATGGGGAACCAGATTTGGTTGATGATGGGTTTGGATTTATGGCATGGGGTTTTGTGGAGTGTTGGGTCTTTGGTCAAGTGGATTTGGGACTTGGTGATTTGAATTTTGTGGAGGATTTTGTGGATATAATCTATCAACCTTTGCTTTAATTCTAATCACACCGCCCGTCAAGGATGCCATTTCACTCCTCCATGAATCCATATCACATTTTATGTCTCTCTTTATAGCATCCATATCACCTTTCAACTCTCGGCTTAAGGTATCAAAGTGAGCCTTCAAGGCCCCCATAATATCATTTCCCAAAGGTTGGGACGAAGAATCCTCGGGTTCCATGATCAAATGTACCTAAAAAGAGAAAAAAATAGCAAAGGCAAAAACCTACAAAACAAACAAACAAGTTTGTTCAGAAACTTCACTTCATTCACACTCAACCTCACCTCACACTTGGCCTCACAAGTGTTTGATAATTGGCAATACTTGGTAAGTTACTTTAGTGGTGAGAATCTTTAGTATAGAATCGATCTTTGCTTGAAATGTCTCAAATAAAGAGATGTACAAACTTGAACCAACAAAACATTACGACTATAAAATGAGAAAAACATACCAAAAACCGAAGACACGAATTAATCGAACTCTAGACTAATTACCAACCTAGTAGGTACTTACTAATTTGCTAATTATTGATAGACCAAACTCAAAAGAAACTAGAATCAAAAATTAGAAACTAAGAAATCTAATTCTAGAGACAAATTTTGGTTGATCAAAAGTGATGACATGACATAACGGGGTTGGTTATCACTTTTCAAAATTTCAAATTTCCAAAAAACTTGTTTCGGCCAAACACCACTTTGGGGAAGAAGAGTTTTCAGATTTGGAGGGGCTAAGAGGGAAATTTAGAGTTCCTTCAAGTCTCAAATTGAAATGAAATGCAATGGTCACACCTTAATAAATGCAATTGTACTTGGTTTGTTCTTTGGTCCCCCTTTCTTTTGGGAAGAAAGGAATATTCTTTGAATATGCTTTTGGACCAACGAATTTTTCACTTTCTTTCTTCCCTCTTTTGGATCAAACAACACCTTTGAATATTCTTCTTCACAAAGATATGAAGATCAAGGATGAACAAGACGAAAATTCAAGTGTTGATCAAGTTTGACCAACAAGCAAATGGACTCCAAATCTGATTTTTTATTGTAGATCTAGGTTCCTTTTGCTAAAACAAACTCAACCCACCAAAAATCAGCCACAAATCAAGTCACCAACACAAGGCCAAAACATCACCTTCTCCAATAAGCTTTAAACAAGCCACTACAATGGTGGATCTTCCTCAAAACCAACCAAACTTCACTCTAGAAGTAGATCTAGACTCTCTAGGCACTACAGAGCAAGGATCTAGTGCAAGAAACTTCAAAGACAAAGTAAAAACTTGTTGATATAAGTTCTAAATTCTAATCTAACACAATACAACACTAGATACCATTTTTTTTTGTATTTTTTGATTTTTTGACACTTTTTTGTTGAGATTTTCTAAATAAGAACACTAAAATCAAGATTTAGGGATGTTGGAACAACCCTAAACAATGCTTTAATACCAAATGATGGACTAAAGGAAGGCTAAAACACGAAATTGACACTAGATAGCTAAAAATCAGCAAGCAGAAAAAGAAAAAACAACACACATAGAAGAAAAGAGATAAAGAAGAGATGTATAATGTAAAGATAGTAGAGAGACCCTCACTTCCACAAATGAATAGGACTAGAAGGTGTATCGAAACCTTGAAACACACATCACCAATGTAAGATCAAACCACTCTCTTAGGTGACCCAAAGGATTCACACTTCCTCAAGCACACCTTTCTTGCCAAATAACCCAATACAAGTGAAAAATCAATTCCAAATGTATTCAAGGTCCAAGTTTCGGTTTTATTCTCTTAAGGAGAAGGAGAATAATACAATCTACCACTAAGATTATAATCTAAAAGTCACTCAATTAATTATCTCCAAAACTAAGGAAAATAAGAGCTAATGTGTCTATTTATACTATTACAAGATAATGATTCAAATGCCCTTAATGAAGGGCTTTAGGAAAGGCGCCTATGGAGTGTCATTTTAATGTGTAAAAAATCCATCAAGCCCTTAATGAGAGGCGCCTATAGAGTGTAAGATCCCTCCTCCTTTTTTCACTTGAACAAGGCTTCAAATCGGCTCCAAAATATCTTTAATCCACAACTTGAACTATTGATAATACCTTGTACCTTTGTGTGCTCTTCATGCTTGTATCATCTTTTCCATCTAGAAAGGAATTTGTCCTCAAATTCACATCCTGAAAAACCAAAGAGAAGGAAAAAAAATACACATTCCTCAATGGAGGAGGGTTAGAATTAGTACCACAAGTTATATAGACAAGCCAAGGTTGTTCATTTTTGGCATACATCCATATATCCTTGGTATTTGTCATGAAAAAAAACTTTGAACGGAGAATATAAAGGAAGTGAATAGCTTTAACTCCAAAAGGGAATGCACATGACCATAAGTTACTCCATCCATATCCCAAAGGAACTTCGGGATCAAATCGAAGTAGAAGACAAAGGTCTAAGCTGAGTGGAGCCATTCCTTTCACTAGTTTATCAAACCAAGGAGGTACATATTTGAAATACAACCAATAATCCTTTGTTATGATCATGAAATACTTATTACAAGCATCACAAAGGACATGGTTAAGAGAGACATCAAGGAAAAAAGAATGCAATCCAAAACACAACCTTCCCCACCCCAATAGTACACCGGGATTAAATGGAAGAAATAGACAAGAATCTAAGCCGAGGTTAGCCATTCCTCTTACTAGAGAATCAAACCCACCATCACCCAAGGCATTTATCACAACTTTGACATACACATGGTCACTATGAACAAGACTAATATCAAGACTTTCATCACACAAGTTCAAAGGACCATACTCATTATCTAGATCAATATTACAAGCACCAATATCTATTTGAGAGATTTCAAGCATATCATTCACATGTTCAAGTAGTGAGTTATTCTTAGGAGTAAATTGATCATTATACACAACAAGAGAACTACCAAGAAATTAAGCACATATTTCTACCCCATTTAATCCCGAATTCACATCACCTTGGCTACTAATAGCCACATCATAACATTTTAAGCTTAAGGGAGGGTAGAGTGTACCAATTTCACCTTTATTTAAACTAGGGCAGCCCACTTGTTTTTCACAATGGCCAACTAGTGTGTGAATACTCTTGTCACTTGTTAATGGTACCTTATTCAAGTTATAAATGCTAGCACTAGATGGACACATATAATTATTATGAAAAGAATCGATTTTGTCATCTAAAGGATAAACTAGTGCTTGCCTACTCACAAAAAGAGCTTTGTCCTTATGCAACCTAACAACACCAAGAGTATCACCAAATGAATATTCAAAAACTTCTTCACTAAGGAAATCCAAAACTACACCACTTTGGCCACTACTAGCTACATCACAACAATTCACCTTTCTAGGAGTGTAGAAGATAACTTTGTTACCTTGTAGATCTTGGGAAGTGTGTTCTTCACTTGGTTTTGCATTGGGGCAGCCTGAATGCTCCACATTACAAGGGAATATGTCAAGGTTTCCCTTTGTACTCACTTGTTCATCACCTATCGCAAAATTGAGACTTTCGGCCAAGGGCTTAAAGGGAACTTCCTTGGACTTCTCCTCGGGACTTCTAGGGTCTTGAACCTGCACATGAGAAGAGAAAATACTAGTAAAAATACTAGTATTTTGTTTAGTGAGTAATAAGGATTCTTTCTGGTTAAGATCCGCAATCAAGCTTTTCTTTCCCTTTCCATCTTCACTACCCTTGGTTTCTCTTTCCTTTTCACTTTTTTTTTCACATCCTCTTTGTTCCTCACCATTCATTTTTTCTACATCTTGAGGCTTATCCTCACTCTCCTTAGGTTTTGACTCTCCCATTTCTCCTACTTAGATTGATTGATTTCGGTTTAGGGAAGTTTGGAGAGTGGAAACTAGATTTGGTTGATGATGGATTTGGATTTGTGGCATGGGGTTTTGTAGAGTGTAGGGTCTTTGGTCAAGTGGATTTGGGACTTGGAGGTTTGAATTTTGTGGAGGCTTTGGTGGATATAATCTATTAACTCTCTCTTTCATTCTAATCACACTACCCGTCAAGGATGCCATTTCACTCCTCCATGAATCCATATCACCTTTTATGTCTCTCCTCATAGCATCCATATCACGTTTCAACTCTCGGCTTAATGCATTAAAGTGAGAATTCAAGGCCCCCACAATATCATTTTCCAAAGGTTGGGATGAATAATCCTCGGTTTCCATTGTCAAAGCTGCCTAAAAAGAGCAAAAAATAAAATAGGCAAAAACCTACAAAACGAACAAACAAGTTAGTTCAAAAACCTCACTTCATTCACACTTAACCTTAACTCACACTTGTCCTTACAAGTGTTGGATAATTGGCAATACTTTGTAAGTTACTTGAATGGTGAGAAGCTTTAGTCCAAAATCGATCTTTGTTTGAAATGACTCAAATAAAGTGATGTACGAACTTGAGCCAACAAAACACTATGACTTTAAAATGAGAAAAGCACACAAAAAACCGAAGACATTAATTAAACAAACTCTAGACTAATTACCAACCTAGTAGGTACTCACTCGTTTTATAATTGCTGATAGACTTAACTCAAAAGAAACTTGAATCAAAAATTAGAAACTAAGAAATCTAATTCTAGAGATGAATTTTTGTTGATCACAAGTGATGAGTGGCACTACGGGGTTGGTTGTCACTTTCAAAATTTCAAATTTCCCAAAAACTTGTTCCTCCCAAATACCACTTTGGGGAAGAACAGTTTTCGGATTTGGAGGGGGTAAGAAGGGAATTTAGAGTCCCTTCAAGTCTCAAATTGAAATGAAATGCAATGGTCCCCCCTAATAAATGTGATTGTACTTGGTTTGTTCTTTGGTCCCCCCCTTTCTTTTGGGAAGAATGGAATATTTTTTGAATACGCTTCTGGACCAACAACTGTTTCTCTCTTTCTTACCTCATTTGGATCAAACAACACCTTTGAATATTCTTCTTCACTAAGATATAAGATCAGGGATGAACAAGATGAATACTCAAGTGTTGACCAGGTTTGACCAACAAGCAAATGGACTCCAAATCTGATTTTTTTTGTAGATCTAGGTTCCTTATGCTAAAACAAACTCAACCCACTAAAAATCAGCCACAAATCAAGTCACCAACGAAAGTCCAAAACAACACCTTCTCCAATAAGCTTCACATAAGCCACTACAATGGTGGATCTAGCTCAAAACCAACCAAACTTCACTCTAAAAGTAGATCTAGACTCCCAAGGCACTAGAGAGCAAGGATCTAGTGAAGGAAAATTCAAAGACAAAGTAAAAACTTGAAGATCTAAGTTCTAAATTAGGATCTAACATAACACAACACTAGACCCCATTTTTTTGTATTTTCTGATTTTTAGACTCTTTTTGTTGAGATTTTCTAAATAAAAACACTAAAACCAAGATTTAGAGATGTTGGAACAACTCTAATCAATGCTTTAATACCAAATGATAGCCTAAAGGAAGGCTAAAACACGAAATTGGGACTAGATAGCTAAAAATCAGCAAGCACGCAAAGGAAAACCAACACAGATAGAAGAAAAGAGATGAAGACGAGATGCATAGAGTAAAGACAGTAGAGAGACCCTTACTTCCACTAATGAATAGGACTAGAAGGTGTATCAAAACCTTCAAACACACATCAACAATGTAAATCAAACCACTCTCTTAGGTGACCCAAAGGACTCATACTTCCTCAAGCACACCTTTCTTGCCAAATAACCCAATACAAGTGAAAAAATAATTCCAAATGTATTCAAAGTCCAAGTTTTGATTTTCCTGTCTTAAGGAGAAGGAGAAGACTACAATCTACCACTAAGATTACAATCTAAAAGTCACTCAATTCATTATCTTCAAAACTAAGGAAAATAAAAGCTAAGGCATCTATTTATACAACTACAAGATAATGACTCAAATGCCCTTAATAAAGGGCTTTAGGAAAGGCGCCCATGGAGTGTCATTTTAATGTATAAAAAGTCCATCATGCCCTTCATGAGAGGCACCTTTGAAGTGTCAGATCCCTCCTCCTTTCTTCACTTGAACAACGCTTAGAAAAGGCTCCAAAATATCTTCAATCCACAAGTTGAACCTGTGATAATACCTTGTACCTTTTTTTGCTATTCATGCTTGTATTAACTCCCTAGTGAGATTGGACTATTTACTCTACTAAGGGTGGTGCAATCGTAGCCCTTGGTTTTGTTATTCCAGTTGCACCAGATGATAGCTGAAACTTGGAATTTCTTCAAAGTTTCAATCAAGCCCTCGGGATTCATCTAAACTCCCGTATATGTAAATAAACTATATAACCACAGCAAATTCAATATTTTGAATGCGATGGCACACTCAAAATTTTCATACGAGATCATTTTACTTAAGTTTTTGCTCAGGGCCATTCGGAACCAGTGAAAACTTCAAAAGAGGGAATTTTCTCTAAGAGCCAAATGATCTACTTAGTAATTAAACTGTCAGTCCTAGCAAGTCATAAATGATGTGAGACAGTAATGGAAAAGCTCTAACAACAAAAATAAGTGGAAATATTGAAAATGACCTAAAGGGTCATTACAATATCCACTATAAAAGGAACTTTCATCCCTAAATGTTAAGGATTAGGATATACCTAAAGTCTCGAAAAGGTGAGGATACAGGGTCCGTATCTCACTCTTGATCTCTCAAATGGCCTTCTTCACTAGGTTGTACCTCTACTGAATATTAACTACAAGAATCCCTCTACGGTGCACCATTTGACATCACTAGCCAAAATTAGCACCAGCTCCTCTACAAAGGTCAAACGCTCATCCATCTGGACTAAGTCCAATCTAAGCACATAAAATGGATCAGGAATGCATCTTTGCAACATAGAGACATGGAAAAATAGATGATGAGCAACAAAATTTGGAGGTAAAGCTAACTGATAAGCCACATCACCTACTGCATGAAGAATCTCAAAAAGTTTGATATATCTAGGATTGAGATTTCCCTTCTTCCCAAACCTCATCACACCCTTTATGGGTGATATATGGAGGAATACATGATCAATAACCCAAAATATCAAGATACAAAGCCTACAGCCTGCATAGGCCTTTTTCCTACTCTGAGCCGCTCTCAAACTATCCTGAATCACCCCGACTCTATCTAATGACTCATAAAGCAAGTCAGTACCACGGGGCCTAACCTCGAAAGTCTTAAACCATCCAACCAGAGAACGACATCTCCTACCGTACAATTTCTTAAAAGGCACCATCCCAATACTTGAATGATAATTATTATTATACGCAAACTCCGACAAGGCTAAGTGTTGCTCCTACTGGCATCCAAAATGCATAACATAGGCTTGGAGCATATCCTCAAGAACATGAATAGTCAGCTTCGACTGAACATCTGTCTGTGGATGAAAGGTTGTACTAGGATCCACCTAAGTACCCAAATCCTTCGTAAATGCTTTCTAAAATCTATAAGTAAACACAGAACCACGGTCTGAAAAAATAAAAATGGGCACACAATGTAAATAGACTCTCTCCCGAACATAGATATAAGCTAACCTCTCAACACTAAAGTACATTTAAATAGAAATAAAGTGTTTTGACTTGGTCAAATGATCTACAATGACCCAAATCCCATTGGAACCATGGTAAGTGTAAGACAAAACTAATGAAATACATGGTAATCTATTCCCATTTCCACCCATGAATGGGTAACCTCTGAATTAAACAACTTGTCCATTGATGTATGGCCTTTACCTTCTGACAATCCAAGCAATGAGCTACAAATTCTGCTGCATCACTCTTATTACCACTCTACTAATAATGTTATCTCGAATCTCCATACATTTTGTTTATGCCAGGATAAATAGAATATCTAGAGTTGGGAGCTTGATGCTAAATCAACTGAATTAAGTCATCAATCCTTAGAACACAAATGTGAAAATCTAATCTCAAACACCCTCGGAATAGATAGTGTTTCTCTCTACACACCACTTAACACCTGATCACGAAGGAAGTAAAGCTTATGATCCTCAAATGGATAATCTAGAATCTGCTCAAATAGCGAAAAATCCTCCTGGGATCTAAAATATCAAGGCAAACCATCAAGTTTACTAAGAACTCAATGTCCCATATCGACAGCCTCTTAGAAAGTGAAATACAAGCCAAGCTACCCATACTCACTGCTTTCCGACTCAAGGCATTTGCTACCATATTTTCCTTGCTAAGATGATATAAGATCAAAATATCATAATACTTAAGAAACTCCATCCATCAACATTTTGTATCATTAAGCTCCCTCTAAGTCATAATATGCTGAAGACTGCGACGATCGATGAAAATCTCACACCAAATCTTAAGCATGAAAACTACCACCGCCAACTCTAAATCATGAGTGAGGTAGTTGTGCTCCTGTGCCTTAAGCTATCTATAAGCATAAACAATAACACAACCCTACTACATTAATACACAACCTAAACCAATACCAAAAGAATCACAAAATGCAGTGAATCCTTCACCCTTAATAGAAAGAGCTAAAATAGGAGTTGAAGTAATAAAATTCTTGAGCTTTTTGAAGATCGACTCACACTCCTCTATGTTTGAGTCAATATGGTCATATGGGATGAAAAGGTAGAAAAACCTTCAATAAACCATCTATAATAATCTGACAAACTAATGAAGCTACAAACCTCAGTTGGAGATGTAGGTCTAGCCCAAACATGAATCGCCTCAATCTTAGTCGGGTCTACCATAATACAATTCTTAAACATGATATTTCCAAGGAATTTTGTAGAATCAAGACAAAACTCACACTTAGAGAATTCGGTAAATGGAACAAAATCTCTCAAAGTTTGGAGCACGATCCTAAGATTTTGCACATTCTCCTTTAAACTCCTCAAATACACAAGGATGTCATCGATGAATACAATCATAAGAGAATCCAAATAAGGCATGGATACTTGGTTCATCAAATCCATGAACACGACTAGGCAATAGTTAACCCAAAATGACATCACTAAGAACTCATAATAACCATAACGGGTCCTAAAAGCTATTTTTGGGATATTCTCATCCCGAATCCTCAACTGATGGTAACCAGATCTCAAATCAATCTTAGAAAATACTATATCACCCTGAAGCTGGTCAAACAAATCATCAACGCAAGGCATAGGATAATGGTTCTTTACCGTGACCTTATTAAGCTTTCTATAATCAATACACATATGAATGGAACCATCTTTCTTCTTCACAAATAATATAGGAGCTCCCTATAGATACATACTTGGTCTAATAAAACCCATACTATGAAGATGCTGAAGTTAAGAATTCAACTCCTTAAGCTCGGCAAAATCCATACGGTTAGGTGTAATAGAAATAGGTCAGGTGCAAAGATCGAGATCAATAGCAAACTCAATATCACAAATAGGGGGAATACCAGGCAGGTCAGTAAGGAACATATCAATAAACTCACAAACAATAGGGACAGATTCAAGCGACGAACTCTCTATACTAGTATCACAAATATAAGCAAGGTAAGATTCGCAACCCCTAGAAATAAGTCTCCTAGAAAGAACATTGGAAATAATCCCCATCGTCTCATGGCTAATCCTCTCTTCCACACAACTGCGGGTACACCAGGCATGGCTAAGGTAACGATCTTGGCAAAATAATCCATGACCACATAATAGTGGGAAACTAGTCCATTACTAGAATCACATAAAAATCCACCATATCCAGAATGATAAGAACAACATAAGTATCAACATCTCTAACAATCACAACATATGATCTAAAAACTTGATCCACTCACCCACAAGAGTAGATACGCATAGTAACACAGATAATAAATTATAAGACAGCTCCAACTGTGGTGCATAATAAGTATATATATAAGAATAAGTGGATCCCAAATCAAATAAAGAAAGGGTTAACTTGCGGTACACCAATATTATACCTATAACAACAACATCCAAAGATCATCCATAGGCCTAGAAGGTACTGTATCAATCGACCATGCCCACCACTGGGATAGGCATATGATCGACCTTCAATCCTGTGACATGACCTAAATTAAGGCCTTATCATAATAAGCAATCTCAAGACCAACCAAGATTAAAGACCACCCCCGATGACCAATCCAACCAGCCAACACATTGACTTAAGGCGAATAAACTCTAAACATATAAAAAGATAGCATAATTACCATGTAATGACTTTAATATAAGACTATATCGAGGCCAACCATACCAAGTCAATCCATCAAATAACTAAAACCACTAACCATATAGAACCACAAACCAAATAAAAATGATGACCAAATTATATATTGAAATACCCCACAAAGTTCCCTCATAGTCCGAGCCTTAGAGTGTGTCAAGTGAAGTATAATTCCAGCCCTAAAAGATTGAGAAGTGACTTCCCAACTGATTGGTTTTTAAACCATATAGAATTATCTTAAATTTTAATTTTTTCATGTGGACAATTGAATTAGATTTCCAACAATACCAATTTCGTCCAAATTCGGTATCAGCGTGAGAAGATATGGCTATTTCACTGAGAGTTGTCAAAACCGCCCAGGTGCGACGTATGATTCGATGGACTATCGAGTCTATGATGGACCGTCTCTTGGACCACTGCAACTAAGGTAGTAACTCCCTTTCCTGGCCCAAGTACAATGGCCAGGATGACGGACCGTCAATGCTGTAATGGACCATTGCTGAGACTGTCGCCACTGAGGCAGTGTGGTCTTATCCTGGACAATGGGCAACGGACTATCTGACGGACCATCAAGGATCCGATGGACCATAATTTGATTATTATATCGAGGTAGTGTGTTATTTGTTTGACCAACATACAACGGACGGTACGACGGACCGTCAGGATAGCAGTGGACCATTACTCCCAACCCTCGCAGCCCCCATTCAGTATTTTTAACTTATTTTAAAAGGGCTTTTTGGTCTTTCCACTATTTTAACTCTCATATATATTCCAAATGAACCTGACAGCCTCATTATCTCCCAAAACATCCAAAGGCTGGGGTTTCTTTCTTAAGAGCAAATCTAAAACCCTTCTCCAAGAAATCTAAGAACTCACCATAGATTCTACAAATTGAGCAGAGATTTATGTTCCTCAACTCCAAGGGTTGAAAGAACCCTCTCTCAAAAGTAAGAAGAAGAGTTTGAAGCAATCTTGTTCATCCAATTTCATCATCTAAGATATGTGGGATTTTGAACAAGGGTAATCCTTTCACCCTTGTTCCCAAAGGCTTATTTAAACTATAATTTTCTATAATTTATGAGATTTTACATGAAATTGAATTGGGGTATTTCACCCATTGTTATTGATTGCAAGCTTTTGATGTTTCCCATGAATTGAGAGTCTAATGGCATGATTTTTACATATTTTCTTGAGAAATTATAGATGGGTCTATACCCCATGATTTTAATCCTTGAGAAGTTAATAGTTGAAATGTTTGAGATATTGAAGTATATGAGTATGTGGAGATTATGAGCTAACTTTCTATAAATTCTAGATTTCAATATGATTTATAAATCTATATGCTATCTAATATGCATTTTGATGAGTTTAACTTGAGATTGAATTATGGTTATTAAGTCCTACTTGAGACTTACAATTTTATTAACTTTTGTGCTATAAGCACCCACGATTTTAGTATGTTGAGATTATTGAAAAAAAATTTCACCTAATGGTCATAGAGCTTTGAAATCCACTTCACTACATGAGATTATAGATTTGATTGTTGGGTTCTTATGAACCATGAGATTATTTTAGAAGTGGTTTTTTATGATATTAGTGAGATAAACTAAAGAAAGTAGTATTTAGCACCGAGTTGGGTAAGTTACTATAATTTCTTAACCTAAAACTGCGTGCCACTGTAGGTTTGAAATTTTGGGCCTAAGGCTGAGATAATTAGTCCTGAGGCTGAGATAAGTGATCACTGAGTTGAGGTTATACTCCTTGGAAAGATTATGAATTCTCTCTCCAACGTGAGGTCTCTTTCTTAGGAGGACAAAATGTTAGACTTCATGTAGCTCGCATAGTTTATGTCGGTTAAGAGAACCTCACTTGATACAAGTTATTTTCCTAATAGTAAAGTTACAGATTTGCTCCCTAAGACTAAAGTATTTTCCCTTGATATAAGTATTTCCTCTAAAGCTATAACATAAGTTATTTCCCTAAACTAGAGTATCTTTCCATTGAGATAGAATGATTTCCCTAAAGCTTGAAACAAGATATTTTCCTAAAGTGAATAAAATTCCTTCAAGTATGTTTCAAAGTTACACTATAATGACTCATGAGACTTGTGTTACATGCTCCATTCTACATAATTCATGAGCTTTATATTTTATACTTATTCAAGCCATGTGAGTCATTACTTTTTGCATGCATAATTTGATTAAAGAGAATTGATATTGTTTTATATAAATATATGTACCCTCATATACTCAGTACATTCCCCAGTACTGATCCACATATACGTCTATGTGCTACATTATCTTATAATGTAGATTCAGGTGCTCAGTCCCAGCCTTATTAGTGACTTCCAAATACCCCTGTCTACATTCCTACAGAGGTGAGTCCTCATGGTTTGAGGACCTATCTTTAGAAATTTCCGTATTTGAGAGACTATGTTATTACTTTCAGTTCATTTTGAGTAAGTTGGGACCTATCCCAACGGCTCTCTAGTTCATGGATTAGTAGAGTTTTTGTCAGACTAGTTACAGATTATGATTGCGTTGAGAATTCCAGTATTGTGGTCGTTTGGACTGAGTATTTTCTCTGTATCTCCCTTTATATGATATGACTATGCTAGTGTTTGAATTATTTTATCTTAAAATGAGTATTATTAGTATAAACAGGCTCAAAGAGTTAGCTTGGGTTTACTTGTAGCCTTAAGCACCGTGTGACATCCCGAGAGGCAATTTCGGGTCATTACAAACTTGGTATCAGAGCCTAAGGTTTTTAAGGAGTCCTAAGGAGTCTTACAAGCCGCGTTGAGTAGAGTCTTGATCATTGGTGTCTAGCATGCCACATCTATGAGCAAGAGGCTACAAGACGTTTTAGGAAAAATTTGTTTCTTTCATTCAGATTCTATCGTGCCTACAGTTCTCCCTCTCATCTAATAATTCTTGCTCTCCTATTTCAGAAAATGCCTCTCCAAAGAGCGAATACCCACGGAAATAATGATGAGTAACCTCCACTGGTTGATTCTTTAAATAATACAGTGTCTCATTCTGAGTTTTGGGCAGCCTTTCAAGCTTTAGCCCAATCACTAACCGCTAATGTTTGGGCCAATAACCAAGCTGTAGTTGCAAATCAGTAGGGAGGTGATATAGATACTTCTAGGATTTGTGATTTTATACGGATGAATCCGCTAGAGTTTTATGGGTCTATGGCAGATAAAGACACACAGTTGTACCTTAAGGAGGTGAGAAATATCATATATGAGATTCATGTTTTTGAGGAAGAAAGTGTTGAGTTGGCATCCTACAAGCTTAAGAACATTATTTATGACTGGGTTGTATCATGGAGGAAGGGTAGAGCTGATATTATTGCTCCTATGACTTGGCAGGTGTTCCAAGATGTATTCTTAGATAGGTTCTTCTGCTTGAGATGAGGGAGCCAAAGATTGAGGATTTTATAAACTTGAGGTAGGACTCAATGACAGTTAAGGAGTGCTTCTTGAAGTCCAACCAGTTGGCCAAGTATGCTCCTGATTTGATTTATGACACCCGGGCTAGTATGAGCAAGTTCGTGACCAATGTTTTTGGGTTGGTATTGAAGGAGTGTGGGATTGTGATACTGCATAGGTATATGGTTCGGGCTAGGTTGATGATGCATACCCAGCAGATAGAGGTGGATAAGATTAGAGAGAGAGAGTAAGGGGTAACAAGAAGGCTAGATCTGAGCAGCATGGGTTTAGCCAGCCTAGGTTCCATGGAGGGAACCACCCTCAGTTTCAGAGACATCCATCTTTGCCAGCACCTTCATCAGGTAGTTCTCCCACGTCTAGAGGCAGGCAGGAGCAAGGGGCAGGTTTTTTATGTCTAGGTCGCAGAACGGTGTTAGTAACAGGCCCCATTATCCTTCTTATGCTAAGTGTGGTAGGTTTCATCCCGGTGAGTGTTTTGTAGACTTGAGAGGTTGTTTTGGTTGTGGAAAGTAGGGACACAGACTTAGAGATTGTCCTCATTCTAGACAAGGGAATAAAGATGCCCGACCTCAGGCACAGACTACTAGTACACCATCTCCTATCTCTTGTCTCGACCCTGTTTAGGGAACTTTACCTAGCACTGCTGGCAGTCAGCGCCAGAATAGATTCTATGCCTTACCATCCCATCAGGAGCAGAAGGACTCTCCCGATATTTTTACTGGTATGCTCAGTGTCTTTTTTCTTGATGTTTATATGTAGTTGGACCCCGGGTCAAGTCTCTCTTATGTGACCCTACTTGTAGCTATGAATTTCAAAATGAGTCCCAAAAAGATTCCTGAGCCTTTCCTAGATTCTACACCCATAGGGGAGTTAGTTGTTGATGAACAAGTGTATAGAGATTGTCCTGTTACTGCTCTTCATAGATTCATACTTGCTGATTTGATAGAGTTAGACATGGTGGATTTTGACCTTATTCTGGGTATGGATTGGCTTCATTCTTCTTATGCATCTATAAACTGCCATACCCATGTGGTCAAGTTTCAGTTACCTGATGAGCTAGTGTTTGAGTGGTCTGAGAATTAGGTATCTCCCAAGAGTCATTTTATCTCCTATATCAAAGCAAAAAAGCTAATATCCAAAGGTTGCATCTATCACCTAGTCAGAGTAAAAGACACTAAGTCTGAGGCTCCAACTATTCAATCAGTCAAAATTGTTAATAAGTTTCCAGATGTTTTTCTGGAAGATCTCCTAGGGGTACCTCCCAATAGAGAGGTAGAGTTCGGGATTTAACTTCTTCTCGATACTCAATGCCCCATCCACCTTCATAGACCTCATGAACCGAGTATTTAAGCAATATCTAAATATGTTTGTCATAGTGTTCATAGATGACATCCTTGTGTACTCTCGTAATGAGAGTGACCATGTGAATCACCTTAGAACTTTCTTGTAAACTCTTAGAGGTCACCAGTTATTTTCCAAATTCAGTAAGTGTGAATTTTGGCTAAGGTCTGTAGCCTTTCGGGGTCATATTATTTCAGCCGAAGGAATTAGAGTTGATCCTTAAAAGATAGAAGTTGTAAGAAATTGGCCTAGACCTATCTCTCCATCTGAAATTAGAAGTTTCTTGGGTCTAGTAGGCTACTACCGCCGTTTTATTAAAGGTTTCTCCTCTATTGTGTCTCCCATGATCCGGTTAACCCAAAAGAAAGTTAAGTTCCAGTGGTCAGATTCCTGTGAGAAGAGTTTTCAGAAGTTAAAGACTCGACTTACTTCAGCCCCTGTGTTGGCTTTGCCTGATGTACAGATGGTTTTGTTGTGTATTGTGATGCCTATAGAATTAGTTTGGGTTGTGTGTTGATACAAAGAGGTAAGGTTATAGCCTATGCCTCTATACAATTAAATCTGCATGAAAAGAATTACCCAACCCATGATCTAGAGTTAGTTGTTGTGGTCTTTGCTTTAGAAATTTGGATACACTATCTTTATGGTGTTCATGTTGATGTGTTTACTGATCATAAGAGCTTGCAGTATGTGATTACTTAAAGGGAGTTCAATCTTAGGTAGAGGAGGTAGTTAGAGTTGTTAAAAGACTATGATATAAGTGTGTTGTATTAACCGGGCAAAGCCAATGTAGTAGCAGATACCCTTAGCATATTGTCTATAGGTAGTGTTGCTCATGTAGAAGAGGTTAAGAAAGAGTTAGCTCATGATATGCATTGTCTAGCTAGATTAGGTGTTAGGTTGTATAATTCATCTGAGGGAAGTACTTTTGTGCAAAGTAGTTCCAAATCCTCTTTAGTTTCGGAAGTGAAGGAGAAGCAAGATAGAGATCCTAGTTTGGTCAGCCTGAAGGAGGCAGTTAGGACCAAAAGGTAGAGGTTTTCTCTTAAAGGGGAGATAGCATGTTGAGATTACAGGATAGATTGTGTGTTCCGTGTGTTGATGATCTGAGGTGGAGGATTATGGCTAAAGCGCATGGTGCACGGTCTTATATTCATCCCGATACTACCGGGATATACCGCAACTCATGGGAAATCTATTGGTGGAATGATATGAAGAAAGATATAGCTAAGTTTGTACCAAAGTATACAATATGCCAACAGGTTAAGGTAGAGCATTAAAGACTTGGTGATGTGATGCAAGAGTTTGGTATACCCACTTGGAAGTGGGAGGTGGTGACTATGGACTTTGCAACTGGGTTACCTCTTTCACGTCATCATCATGATTCTATTTGGGTTGTTGTAGACAGGCTGACTAAGTCCGTACACTTCTTGACCATGCATATATCTTATACAGCGAAGGATTATGCAAGATGTATATTCGGAAGTTAGTCAGACTGCACGGAGCTCCCTCGTCTATCATTTTAGATAGGGGCACTCAATTTACTTCTCAGTTTTGGAGGGTGTTTCAGCAGGTTCGTGGTACCCAAGTTCTTTTGAGTTCTATTTTTCATCCGCAGACAGATGGTCAGTCTGAGAGGACCATTTAGACCCTAGAAGACATGTTGAGGGCATGTGCTGTTAATTTCAAAAAAAGTTGGGATGAGCATTTTCCATTGATAGAGTTCGCCTATAACAATAGTTACTATGCTAGCATCGGGATGGCACCATTTGAGGCCTTGTATGGTAGAAGATGTAGATCACTCATAGGTTGGTTTGAAGTGGGTGAAGCTACAGTGATTGGGCCTGATGCAGTGTTTGAAACTATGGAGAAAGTTAAGTTCATTAGAGAGAGGTTAAAGACAGCTCAGAGTCGTCAAAAGTCATATGCCGGTGTAAGGAGAAGATACCTTGAGTTTGAAGTGGGTGATTTGGTGTACTTGAATATTTCACCCATGAAAGGGGTGAAGAGGTTTGGTAAACAGGGAAAGCTTAGTCCCCGTTATGTTGGCCCATATAGAGTTTTGAGCCGTGTTGGGAAATTAGCCTATGAGGTTGAGTTGCCCACATAGTTGTCAGCCGTTCATCCTATTTTTCATGTCTCCATGCTTAAAAATCATATTGGTGATTCTGTTGTAGTAGATCCCTCAGAGAGTGCTGATATTTAGAACAGTCTTTCATTCGATGATATTCCTGTTGAGATCCTAGATTTTCAAATCCATAGACTAAGGAACAAAGAGGTTCCCTTGGTCAAAGTGTTGTGGCAGAACCAGTCACTTGAGGGTGCTACATAGGAGGAAGAAGCAGACATGTGAACCAAGTACCCGAAACTCTTTTCCATGAGTTCAGATTGATCCTAAGGTGTTATTCTTCCCTAATTTAGCCCTTCTAATTTGAAGTTCTCCTATAAATCTATTCTTGCATGAGTTCTTGCAATTTCTGAGGTATTTAAGAGTTTAGAGAGATTTTGAGTAGTTTAGCAAATTGCTTTAGCTATGTGTACTCTATTTTTCTGTATTCCTTGTCTAACTAGCGACATTTGACGACGAATGTTTTTAATGAGGAGATACTGTAAGACCCCACAAAGTTCCCTCGTAATACGGGTCTTAGAGTGTGTCAAGTGAAGTGTAATTTCGACTCTAAAAGATTAGGAAGTGACTTCCCAAGTGATTGGTGTTTAAACCATATATGATTTTCTTAAATTTGACTTTTTTCATGTAGAGAATTGAATTATCTTTCCAATGATACCAATTTTATCCAAATCCGGCATCGGGGTGAGATGTTATGGCCATTTCACTGAGAGTTATCAAAACCGTCCAAGTGCGACGGACGATCCGATGGACCATCGAGTCTGTGATGGACCGTCGCTTGGACCATCGTAACCAAGGCAGTAACTCTCTTTCCTAGCCCAAGTGCGATGGCCAGGATGACGAACCGTCAATGCTACGATGGACTGTCGCTAAGACCGTCGCCACTGAGGCAGTGTGGTCTCATCTTGGCCAACGTGTGACGGACGATCCAACGGACCTTCAAGGCTCTAATGGATAGCTGCTTCAATCGTCACATTGAGGCAGTGTGTTCTTTTTCCAACCAGCACGCGATGGACGATCCGACGGACAAGCAGGCTAGCGACAGACCGTCGCTCCGACATCGTAGCCCCCGTTCAGTATATTTAACTCATTTTTAAACGGGCTTTTTGGTTTTTCCACTCTTTTAACCCTCAGATTTATTCCAAACGAACCTGATAGCCTCATTATCTCCCAAAACATCCAAAGGCTAGGGTTTCTCCCTCAACAGAAAATCTAAAACTCTTCTCTAAGAAATTCAAGAGCTCACCATAGATTCTACAAATTGAGTTGAGATTTAAGTTCCTCAAGTCCAAGGGTTGCAAGACCCCTCTCTCAAGAGTAAGAAGAAGAGTTTGAAGAAAGGTTGTTCAACCAATTTCATCATCTAAGGTATGTGGGGTTTTAAACAAGGGTAATATTTTCACCCTTGTGTCCAAAGGCTTATTTAACCTATAATTTTCTGTAATTTATGAGGTTTTACAAGAAATTGAATTGGGGGTTTTCACCCATTGTTATTGGTTGCAAGCTTTTGATGTTTCCCATAAATTGAGAGTATAATGGCATGATTTTTACATGTTTTATTTAGAAATTGCAGATGGGTCTATACCCCAAGATTTTAATCCTTGAGAAGTTAATAGTTGAAATGTTTGAGATATTGAAGTATATGAGTATGTGGAGATTATGAGCTAACTTGCTGTAGGTTCCAAATTTCTATATGATTTATTAATCTATATGTTATCTAGTATGCATTTTTATGAGTTTAAATTAAGATTGAATTATGGGTTATTAATCCCTACTTGAGACTTGCAATTTTATGAACTTTTGTGCTAAATCACCCACTATTTGAGTATTTTGAGATTATTGAGAAACGTTTTGACCTAATGGTCATAGAGCTTTGAAATCCACTTCACTACATGACATTACAGATTTGATTATTGGGTTTTTATGAACCATGAGATTATTTTGAAAGTGGATTTTCATGAGATGAGCGAGATAATCTAAAGGGAGTAGTATTTAGCACTGAGTTGGGTAAGTTACTACAGTTTCTTACCCCAGAACTATGTGCCACCGTAGGTTTGAGATTGTGGGCCTAAGGCCGAGATGATTGTGCCCGAGGCCAAGATAAGTGATCACTGAGTTGAGGTTATACTCCTTGTCAAGAGTATGACGCCTATCCCCAGTGTGAGGTCTCTTCCTTAAGAGGACAAAACGTTGGACTCCATGTAGCTCTCATGGTTTATGTTGGTTAAGAGAACCTCCCTTGATACAAGTTATTTTCCTAATAGTATAGTTGCAGATTTTCTCTCTAAGACTAAAGTATTTTCCCTTGATATAAGTGTTTTCTCTAAATCTATGAGATAAGTTATTTCCCTAAACTAGAGAATCTTTCCATTGAGATAGAATGATTTCTCTAAAGCTTGAAACGAGATATTTTCCTAAAGTGAATGAAATGTCTTCAAGTATGATTCAAAGTTAAACTAAGATGAATCACGAGATTTGTGTTACATACTCCATTCTACATGATTCACGAGCTTTAAATTTTATACTTATTCAAGCCATGTGAGTCATTACTTACTGCATGCATAATTTGATTAAAGAATGTTGATGTTGTTTTATATAAATGCATGCACCCCCACATACTCAGTACATTCCCAAGTGCTGATCCACATACAATCCTACAGTGGTGAGTCCTCATGGTTCGAGGACCTATCTTCAGACATTTTCACATTTGAGAGACTATGTTATTACTTTCAGTTCATTTTGGGTCAGTTGTGGACCTGTCCCAATGGCTCTCTAGTTCATGGATTAGCAGAGGCTTTGTCAGACTAGTTACCAGAGTGTGATTGTGTTGAGAATTCCAGTATTGTGGTCCTTTGGACCGAATATTTTTTATGTATCTCCTTTCATATGATATGACTATGCTAGTGTTGTATTATTTCATCTTGAAATGAGTATTATTAGAAGAAATAGCCTCAAAGGGTTAGCTTGGGGAAACTTGTATCCTTAAGCACCGTGTGACATCCTGGGAGGCAATTTCGGGTCGTTACATATATATAACATGATCAATCCATAACCAAATCCACAATTGTCCATACAAAGCCTCTAAACCAAACCAAAGAGTACCTAGTCCGGATATGCCCCAGACCATAGCTAAAAACCAAAGTCTATAAAAAAACAAAGGTACATAAAGTAATCCATGACATGAAATAGATACCTTCCTAAAGATGGAAGCTCACTACTTAGGTCTAACACCGACTGTTCTCGAATTCGATCAATGAGCACGAGGAGTAGTATGGTCGGTTCCTGTATCGTGTGGAGATACAACTATTTAAAGATAGGTTAGCGGGTGAACGCTAGCATGCACTCAGGATAAGGATAAAATATGTCAACCTTTAAAACAAAGTAAACCAACCATATCCATACAAACCATACACATATATATAACTATGACGAGAAAGGGAATCGGATTTAGCATGCCTTTAAAATCATTAACCTGGGTATGTAAGGGCTATATAGGTCCATTCTAACCCCCTGAACGGGCCTCAATGCATATAGCCGCACGAACTGGAGATACTATAAGAGTAGCGGATTCCCGAGTACACTTTGCTCTCCATGATACGTATGTACAGTGTACTTACAGGACTCCAATGTACCTCATAGTATCATATATGAGGTCATTATGACCTATCCTCATGTCGGCAAATATGAGTTTCTAGTGTTCGTCCCTTGGAGTTCCACCTTCACGGTTAGCTATCATACCCCGCCATTATTGCCCAATTAAAACCATTACCATCCAACCAAACCATTATTCCATTTATTTTCAATAAAGTCTATTACAGTGGTATCGTCATACCGACAATAGCTTGCTAGCAATGTCCTTAGCCAACCATAGGGTTTTCTCATGCACCCTATTGGTTACATTATTTCATTTAATTGGGGGATTCCCATGTACCCCGCAAGCACATCATTATTAATCTTACTTGTGGGATACCCGTATATCCCACAAGTATTTCATTATTAAGCTTTTCTTGGGGGATTACCTTTTACCCTACAAGACATTCAACATTCAAACCAATTTTATAATTTCATTCACTTGGGGGATTCCCATTTACCCCACAAGGTTTTCATTCAATTAGATTTCATAACCACCATGGTTTTCCTATTTAACCATTCCAACCATTCAAACCATTTCAAGATCATTCCAAACTATTTAAACCATTAAAACATTCATACCAATGAAAAACCATCCAAATCCATTTAAGGTTTCATTACCAAACTATACATGCAATAGTTCCAATAGAAGTTCAACAATAAAGTAAAACGTTCTCTTAGGCATTTTATCACACATGTTAAGGGTATATCTTTACCTAGACCAAAACCCAAGCATAAACCATCAAATTTAGGGTCACCCATGAACCATTTGTTAAACCATAACCAACAAGTACCCACATATGCAAACCATCACAAAAAACATGTGAAAACATAGTTTAAACCAACACACAATAATATGCACCAAAACCCTCAACATAGGTTTTCAAATCCACCATATATGATTGATCTTAAAAACACATTAAAATATGACTTTAGTTGGAACTAACAATGGCGTAAGGAGTACATGCCTTATACAAGAAGATTCCTAAGAGAAACTTGACTCTTGAGTCCTTGAAGAACACTTGTAGAAACCCAAGCCTTCAATCTTAAAAAGTGAGTTTGAGAGAGTATTTTGAAGTGTTTTGATCTTCCAATGAGGGGTATGAGAGACCACCAAGGTTTATATAATATGGGGACATAAGGGTTTTGGGGTGGGAAATATCCGGACTACCCTCACCTTAAAGCTGAAAATCAACTCCCAGGAGGGTATGACCCAACCCCTTAACTCGTACCCTAGGGTATGAGTGGTACCCTAGCTCGTACCCAACTATTCACCGTCGTCCCCTATATTGACCAACATATGAGAACACAAGCCCAACTCATACCTTAGGGTACGAATGGTACCCTAAACTGTATCCTGGACAGTTTCGACAAGACCAACCAACAAGCATCATACTACTTGGCATCATACACTTTGTATCCGAGCATACAACTAGTATGATGTTGAGTCATATCTTGGATAGTAACTAAGCCAAACCTACTTTCCAACATACGAGTGAGCCACCCACAAATCGAATCCAAGGGTACGATTGGTACCCTTGAGTCATACCTTACCTAGAAAGTCCAAAACTTATGAATTTTTGCAAAGGCTAAGAACCCGGGGTATTATAGTACCCCCCACTAGGATCATTCTTCCTCGAATGACGGGTAAGGGCAAGAACAAGAATGAGGTAACACATTAAAACACGTCCAATTTTCCTTCACCGAAAATAGAAAACAAGGACATAAACCAAGATGAGAAAATCACCATATATACCATGCACAGTTTACACACTAACACCTCCATTCCGACCTCTAACTAAGTTAGAAAACAAAGATGCGGGAGAAACCATTCCTTTTCTTTAACCAAGTTAGAAAAACAAGATGTGATGAATAACACATACCTTATGCATGACTTTCCAACATAAAGAACCAACACTGATACTTGGACTCCATGTCCCCTTCCACATCCCAAATAGCTTTCTCGGACACTTGGTTCCACCATACAACATTCACCAAAGCCACGCCTATTGCCTACAACTTGCGAACTTTCCATCCCAAGATCCTCATCCGAACCTCCTTAAGGAACAAAGGATCCGAGATACCAATACCACCCAACAGAATAACCAACGAAGGACCATCCACACTTTACCTCCGCACAACCACATAAAATACCGGGTGAATGGAACTCATGCTAGAAAGCAAGTCCAATTCGACTTACAGTTTCCCAAAGACACATTAATAGGAGAGCTTGAGTCTAGCTATATGACACCCCCATGTTCAAGCCTATCCAAGACTTAAACGAGTTAACTTAGGCCACCGGGCTCAACACCTTATATCTATCCTGCAACACTGCTCCACTCCATCACCATTATAATATGAAAACCATAACTAAAGGACATGGAAAAAAACCATAACCAACCATTATAACCAAAGACCCTAACATATAGTGGGAAACCCAAAACCATAACATAATTATGCCATGAAAATAATTCATAAATCATGCCTCCCCAAGCCTCTTAAGTACCCAACACAACTATTGGTATATCTACCAATTACAACGTTCAAGCCTACCGCCTATATACTCGCGGTACGATCTGTCCTTCCAAGGATCTAGCAATCCCTATAACTTCTATAAAGGTTTTCACCACCTATTCCTTTTATAACCATTTCTCATGACAACAACCTTATGTCGTCTTTCAAAACCTTAACACTAGTAGTCACCCTAGACTCTCCCCTACTTAGGGATTTCTACATTCCTTGTTTTTAAAACACTACTATATTTTCCAGGCCACTACCACCCTAATCATAGGAAGGTCATTAAGGAACCAAATTGCAAGAATTATCCATGCCACCCTGGTAAGACCTCCGAAATAAGACACGGCAACATAAGAACTAAGTAATTCATAGAATCCACCTAGACCATAATGAAGAACCATCCCGGCATAACCATACCATAAAAGGAGTCCTTAGGACTGGACACCGAAAGAAACACAACCACATATACCATGGTAATGTAATGTAAAGTCAAGATTCATATCTAGGGAACAAGGCAAATGAAAAATATAAACCTAAGCAATAAGCGCTATAAGAATGTATGCAACACTAGTAGAGTGCTCTCTTAACCGAGATAGGAGAAAATCACTTGAATATGCAACTTGACCTACCATTAGAGTCCACAGCTAGAAGAAAATTTGAGATTAATCCTCGACCTTCATAGCATGCCACCGATAAGCACCACACTCTGCTTTTATAGGTATGACCAAGGATGTATATTAGGGCACTTGGTTTTCCAATATCCAAAACCTTATTCATCCATATGCTACCTAGAGCCCAGTACAATCATAGAAACACCATGCTCTAAACCAACCAATGACTAAACCCCCAATCCATCCGTTAAACCTAAACCCCTAACCTATATATCACCCCCTTCCTACTATTGTACTCCTCGAGCCATCAACCTGACCCCTTCTACACTCCTCATCCAACCTACTAATTTACCTCCAAAATTCTTTCATTATTATTCCCAATCTAACAGACTCCCATTAACAAGATCAAGTATCTAGGTTCAAGCCTAGTATCTATAGACCACCATGTATTACCAGCAAAGTACCTCATATAGAATATACACATATGGTTCACCCCACAAGGATGACACCCTAAAATTCCTTATTCACCCACTGACAACCTATGCATTTCCAGGGAACCATTCCCCTTTTGCATGCAAGAATGAAAACACCTCATAGAGAACACTAGGATGGGTGAAACCTTCACCTAAGAGATCTCTTAATTTTTCCCTTACGCTTCTTGAACTCAACGGGAACCATTCTATAAAGAAAGAATAGAAATGGGACAAGTTTCCAAAATAAGGCTAATCCCAAACTAAACCTCCCATTGGAAAGACATCACGAGGGTCATCAGAGAAGACAATAAGAAATTCATGCATCACCAAAACTAAATACAAAGAAAGACCTTTCGAGTTAGAACGTTTAACTTGGACCAAATGATAGAGATACCTCTTGGAAACCAATCTCTGGGTTCTAAGATATCATGTAACCTTTCCCTTAATAGCTAAGGAATGAAACCATCCTCCCATTCCTTAACTTACTCACCAAGGAGTCTAAATAAAACCTGTATGGACCCGATAATCTAAAAATATATAGCACGAGTATAACCAATCCATCCCCCGAATGACATCAAAATCCATCATGTCCGAGTCAAACCAATCCTCCAAGACCAACAAATACCACACACCCCTATAGACTCTTTTAGAAACCGCAAAATCACCTACGGGGGTAGAAATAGAAAAAGTGAAGAGTCTTAAATAACCAAGGGACCTAAACCAAAATACACAACCACAAGTTGTGTTACATGAGAAAGGGGACCCTGGACCAAAAAACCCATACATACATCACAGAAAAAGAGTTTTTAACATACTAGTGTTAGCATCAGAAGATTTCTTAGACTCTTGAGGGATAGTGTAGTTATTGAGATGATCTCGACTCATGTCGAAGCTAGAAACAGCACTCTTTGGTGCAAGAGCTAGAGAAGTGGTAACCGGTGTCCTATTTGCCCAAGAAAAAATCATTATGGGACACTCTCATTGCATATGACCCAATAAGCCATAATTAAAATAATGATTCCTCCCTTCCTCACAACAACCACGGTGCGACTAACCATAAAATCTACAAGAAGGATAAGATGGTGCAAATTAGGCCCCAATGGCCCGGGATTGGGCACCTTGTGCCCCATAAGCACTACCAATCTAAAAACATCTGCCTTCCAACGGATTTAAGTAGGGAGCACTAACCACAAAATAGGAGTTAGGACCCACCCAACTCTTTCTCTTAGACCACTTACCACCATATCATTGGCCTCTTTTTTGTTCAAAAACAGAGACACCATACCTTGCCTATTTTTGGACCTTGCCTCATTCCTCCCTATACCAATAGGACCGAATTGGCATGACATAGTTGTCACTTTTTGGGTCAATACATTAATAGAATGACAAAACAAAACGTTGGTAACATCTCCTAGAGGTAACCGAGAATAAGTGACACCTTTTGAAGTAGGGTCAGTGGAGATTGGTGGGACTCCATGGGAAAAATAAAAAACTCCAATCCTTCACAGAGTCGGTGCCCCATAAGTTGGACTATATTAATCGATGCCATCCTCGAGTGGGACGGCTGAGTTTCCAAGAACTTTGGATCATTAAAAGGACATGATCTAAAGAAAATAAACCAAAGAAGATTTAGAGAAAAGTTTAAAACCTTAGACTTCAAACACCGAGAATAGAACATCAAGAAAGTGAAACATTCCTAAATGTCTTGTAGCCTCCTGATTATAAATATGGTTCACAACACACCCATAAGTAAGATTCTACTCGATATGGCTTTGTGGACACCCCATGACACCGAAACCTAGGCTCTGATACCAACTTGACATAACCCAAATTGGGGCCTTATCGTATCAGGCAATCTCAAGCCCAACCCGAATTGAAAACCTTCCCTGATGCCCAACCCAACAAACCAACACATATACCATGAGTCGGATGAACTCCGAATATATAACAAGATAGCGTAATTACCATGTAATAACTTTGGGATAAGCCTATATTCGAGGAAAACCCTACCAAGCCACTCCATCCAATAACCGAAACCAATAAATATACAGAACCATAAACCAAAATAGAAATAATAACCCAATGTATATATATAACATGATCAATCCATACCCAAGTCCACAGTTGTCCATACAAAGCCTCATGACCAATTCAAAGAGTACCTAGTCGGGACATGCCCCCGACCATAGTCAAAAATCAAAGTCTATGAAATAACAAAAGTATATAAAGTAATCCATGACATAAAATAGATCCCTTCCAAACTATGGAAGCTCACTACTTTAATCCAACACCGACTATTCCAGAATCTGATCAATGAGAAGAAAAGGTAGTATGGTCAATTCCTACATCGCGCTGGGGATACAGCTACCTAAAGACAGTTTAGAGTATGATTACTACCCAGTCTCTCAATATAAGGATAAAATAATACCAACCTTTAAAACTAAGTAAACCAACTATATGCATACAAACCATACATATATATATAACCATGATGGGAAAAGGAACCAGGTTTAGCATGCCTTTGCAATCATTAACCTGGGTATGTGAAGCTTAACCATCCTAGATCCACCTATGGGCTATATGGGTCCGATGTGTATAGCCGCACTTACCGAAGATACCGTAAGAGTAGGGGATTCTCGAATACCCTTTTCTTTCGATGATATATATGTACAGTGTACTTAGAGGATTCTCATATACCTCATAGTGTCATATATGAGTTCATCATTACCTATCCTCATGTCAGAAAATATGAGTTTCCAGTGTTCATCCCTTAAACTCCCACCTTCACGGTTAGCTATCACACCCCGTCATTATTGCCTAATTAAAATCATTACTATCCAACCAAACCATTATTCCATTTATTTTAAATCAAGTCTATTACAAGTGGTATCATCAAAGCGACTATAGCTTGCTAGCAATGTCCTTAGCCAACCATAAGGGATTCTCATGCACCCCATTGGTTACATTATTTAATTTACTTGGGGGATTCCCATGCACCCTACAAGCACATCATTATTAATCTTACTTAGAAGATTCCCGTGTACCCCACAAGTATTTCATTATTAATCTTTTCTTTGGGGATTCCCTTGTACCCCATAAGACATTCAGTATTCAATCCAATTTCGATATTTTATTCACTTAGGGGATTCCCATGTACCCCTCAAGGTTTTTATTCAATTATATTTCATAACCACCACAATTTTACTATTTAACCTTTCAAAACCATTTAAAGATCAGTCCAAACCAGCTAAACCATTTATACTAATGCAAAACCATCCAAATCAATTTAGGGTTTCATTACCAAACCATACTATGCAATAGTTCCAATGAAAGTTCAATAATAACGTAGAAACATTCTCTCAGGCATTTTATCAAACATGTTGAGGGCATACATTTACCAAGACCTAAACCCAAGCATAAACTATCCAATTTAGGGTTACCCACAACCCATTTGTTAAACCATAAAAAACAAGTACCCACATATGCAAACCATCACCACAAATATGTGTAAACATAGTTTAAACCAACACCCAATAATATGCACCAAAACTCTCAACATAGGTTTTCAAGTCCACCATATATGATTCATGATCAAAGTATAAAATACATTAAAAATGTCTTTACTTAGAACTAACAAGGAGGAAAGGAGTACATGCCTTATACAAGAAGATTTTGGAGAGAAACTTGACTCTAGATCCCTTTGAAGAACACTTGCAGAAATGCTAGCCTCCAATCTTCAAGAGTGAGTTTGAGAGAGTATTTTGAAGTGTTTTGAGAGACCACCAAGGGCTATATAATGTGGGGACATAAGGCTATTGGGGTGGGAAATATCTGGACTATCCTCACTTAAAAGATGAAAATCAACTCCTAGGAGGGTATGACCCAACCATCTAACATATACCCTAGGGTACGAGTGGTACCCTAGCTTATATCTAAGCCTTCACCATGGTCCCCTATACTAATCAACAAAAAAGAACACAAGACCAACTCATACCATAGGGTATGAATGGTAACCCAAATAGTACCCTAAAACATTTTTGGACAGTTTCCACAAGACCAACCAACAAGCATCATACGACTTGGCATCATACATCTCGTATCCAACCATATAACTAGTAAGATGTTGAGTCGTATCTTAGATAGTAACCAAGCCAAACCTACTGCCCAACACAAGTGATACATCCCTAAATTATATCCAAGGGTACGATTGGTACCCTTGAGTCGTACCTTACCCATTAAGTCCAAAACTTATGAATTTTTCCAAAGGCCAAAAACTCAAGGTGTTATATCCTTCCTGCTTAAGAACCTTCTGAAGTACCCTAGAAACCACCCCTACGACCATGAGAACTACCTCTAGCTGAGGTATAATCTTCTCTAATGGAGAAACACTCTGAGCTAAAGCATCAATCGCCCAATGACTAGGGAAATCTCATGAATAGTAACCACAAGCTCCATGAGTATAATATGAGATAGGAGCTAAATAAGTACTAATAGATTTGGCTGACTCAAAGTAACTACCACGACTAGAACAACCAGAAGGTGAACCTCACGAGGACTAACCACTGCCCTTTCTAGGGTGGTATTTGGCACTAAACTAACCTCTATCAGTAATCTAAAGCGCTGCCTAAACCAGACAACTAGGTGGACTCTAAGACTGATAGGATGGACGTGGAGGATACCTTCTCTAAGGACTACTATCTATGGGTCGGGAACTATGATGGATCCCACCAAATTTTCCCTGAAACCTAGGCCTCTTATCACAGCCTTCACGGTGCATCTCCTCCATTACCTAAGCATGATCTGACACCTTTACTAAGAGCTACCCACAGCAACTAAGCTCTGAGTATACATGCGAATAGGAATTCTCAACCCTTTAACAAAGCAGCAAACTCTCTCATACTCAGTATCCAGAAAAAATGTCGCATGCCTATCAAAATTATGAAAATGAGTCTCATACTCTACAATTATCATGGAGTCCTTTTCCAATATAGAGAACTAATCCCTCAAATAATCTCTAAGTCTATGAGGAATATATTTTAATAAGAACACCTCAGAGAACTACGTCAATGATACGGGAGAAGATCCAGTTGGTCTAGAATCCATATAACCTCTTCACCAATGTTGAGCCGCCAAGACCAACTTAAATATGGTGTAATCTACACTACGAGTCTCAACAAGTCCCGAATTATGGAACCAATCCTCATAAGAAATAAGAAACACATATGCATCCTCTCCCAGAGCACCAGAAAACTTATTTAGAGCTAATCTCAAGAATCTAACAAACACCTTTTGCTCCTGAGAAAATATAGTGGGCTGGGAAACCCCTTGTTGAGTAACTACCAGTTGAGCAACCTCCGGTGTAGGAGGAACCTCAAGGCAAGCAAAGTTACAGGTTGCGTCCTCACCTCAGTACCACTCTGATCAATAAATTATGCATTATCAGATGGTGCAACACCGACTAAACCCAAAAATTGAACCAATACATCTTTAATCTCTAAAAAAAAAAAAATCTTGGTAGATCCAGGGCTATCCCTAGACCATTGCTAGTTGGGGCGGAAGATACTCTCAGTCATGCACGGTAATAGAACCTAAGGAAGGCGGCCTATTATGACCCCTAGTTATGGATATACCACGTAACTGTCTACGGACTCTAGATCATGCATGAATAGTATTAGGATCTCCAGGCTTGGTATTGGGACCCTCATCTCGTATAGTTGTAGCACGTGTCCTGGACATCTATGAAATAGTAAAGTTAAGGGAATACTTCTACAAACCAACTTAGACCCTTAGCACGATATGAGTAAAAGAAGTGAGAAACTCCTAATAATGTCCCATAAACTCCTAAATATATGAAACAGACATCATCGCTCCAATCCGTACGACTCTACTATAAACTTTCTCTTGAACCAACAATACTGGTGAAACCTAGGCTCTGATACCAATTTGTCATGACCCAATTTATGATTCATGATGGCACCTACTAAATCCCACAAGTAGGTAAGCTAAACCATAACCTGGAGCTAAAAATGGGTTAATTTGTTAAGAAATGCCCAACATAGGCGAATTTTAAGAACACAATATATAAATAAACAAAGTGTTTAAAATAGATAAAATAATCAACATAGGATATAATCCCATGACCTGGTAGAGCCAATACAAGAGCATCTAACAATAGAAATACAACCCAAATATCTAAAGTAGTCAATACATTTGTCTTGAAATAAAAGACTAAATAATTAAGATAGAGTGAAATGGGCAACTTAAACTGCCAGAGCCCACCCTATCTTTGAAAATCAATCACCAAACAAACATTGATCAATGGCGGCAACTAGTGCTAGGATTTGCATAAAAAAGGTACATAAGTGTAGTATGAGTACCAAAACAATGGGTACTTAGTAGGCATCATCGGCCGACTGAGCTAAATCGTGATATAAGTATGATAAACTATAAGAAAACATAACTAAGTCAAGGTACATGACCGAACCTGAATCATCTCCAACATGGTTGTACATAATAAGTAATTAAACTGGATTAACAATATAACATAAGGCCTCAACACATGCAAATATCATCGTGCAAGATAAGTAAACAATTCAAAATAATAATGTATCATAAAGCATTAACATATGCAACCACAACTATAAAATTGGCTTCCATATGCTAATTAGTGTAGAAAAGATAAAAAGTTGTCAAAGCCTCCCATACGACTGGAGAGAACACTCAAGAGAAGAATAAAGCAATCAACCAACATTATAGCTAACATTCATCATCATTTAACCATCATTCCACAAGTTTTCTCAATCGGTCATTTATCGATATTTCATATTTTACCATTATTAGACAATGTACCCATATTTCATAGTATTATCATCATTTAGCAATCTTGTCATTGATTCTCACTAGTCACCACTTAATGACTAACTACTTCTTATTAACTAAGTCATTTGATTACTAGCCATCATATAGACTCTAGTCATCATTATACAACTACTCACCACATATTCACTAATCACCATTTAATAGACAACCATCATTTATCAACTAACATATCTTACTAACTAATCATCATTTATCAAATAATCCTCATTTATCAACTAGTCATTTCTAGTCACTTATACAATATCCACCACTAATCTATATTTAACACTAATCATCAACTAAACTACTTTAAAAATATTTCCCATTCTCGGGCTATAACAGGCATCCCTAATACCAGTATCATACTCATATCTCATATAAGTATATACATATATATATATATGCATATAATTGTCATACATAGGGCATATCCAGACTCAAAATGGTAGATGTACACATAGGCACATCAATATAATCATCCTTGGGCCTTGATGAGTATTAATACATAATCATAACCATCCTCCGGCCTTGCCGGGTATCAATTTATCAAAGTATCCTCCGGCCTTTCTGGGCATCAATATATCATCATAATATCCTTTGGCCATGTCGGGCATCAATATATCATCATAATATCCTCTGGACTTGTCGGGCATCAATATATCATCATAATATCCTCTAGACTTATTAGACACTAACATATCATCATAATATCCTCCAGACTTATCAGACACTAACATATCATCATAATATCCTCTGGCCTTGCTGGGTATAATCAATGTCAACATCATCTTTAAAAATTTAACAGGTAAACAATCAATGCCATAAGTGCCAATATAGTCAAGCATAAAGATTTCTAGCATAATTAATAGCATAATTTCCCATATAATCAATAATCATATCTTTTAGCACAAATAATAACACAATTGCTAAGGTCATCAATAAGGATGTTTTCTAACATGATTATTAGCATAAATGTTTAGCATGTCATAATTAATATCATGAGAAATGACTTACCAATAGTATATTCAATGGATAATCATTAGCATAAAAGGTAGCTTATCAATAGCTTGAGCAATATCTAATTTATGGAATAATCTATAGCTTATTCATAGCATAGTCAATAATATAAATTATGGCTTAGACAATATCATAGTCAAGGGCTCATTCAACGGTATATATGATAGTCTAATCAATAGCCAAAATAGTAGCATTATTTGTAACTCAACACAAGTTTAATAAATAAATCATACATATGGCATAATCATTAGGAATTACTTCCAACGCCATCCATCATAACCAACACGTACCAAGGTTCCTAGTTATGGCCTCAAAAAGGGCATTCTCTAGGCATTTAATAAGCGTAGAAGGGTATCAAGAGAACTAATCAACAATCTTGACTTAAGGTGGGTCAAGAACCCATTTCTAACTCCCATAAATATATTCTAAGTCAAATTCTACCTCGGACTAGGCTAAGGCACCTATATCCACTCTTATACATATAGCAAGCCCCAATTAACCCTAAGGTAGAGATTCTACTCAAGCATTTTAACTAAGTTCAATGGAAACTAAGGCAAACTCCATTAGTGTAAGCAACCAAGGTCAAACTTACCCTAAGCATGAGTGACAAAGTCACTCCCATCTAACTAAAGTAATTTAAGGCACTCTCATCCTAAGCATGAACCATAAAATCTAATTCACTAAGGTTTAAGGAAACAAGCTAAGTATTCCAAATCAATCATTTCAAACTTCTTAAATAGTCCAACTAGTCCCAAGTCTTTCATATCATCAACCACCACCTAAAACATATCCCAATATAACAAGATATCATAAATATACTATGACATATCTTAATCTAATAAAAGATAAGCCTAGCCTACCTTGATGTTTATGAAAGCTCAATGAACCACTAAATTACCACTTTTTCATTCTAAGAAGCCTCCTCAAGATGTCAAGCTATCAAAAACATATACTACTCATCAACATGAGTATTATGATACTGACATAATCCAACCAGAGGCCTTGTCATAATAGGCATCTCAAGTTCGACTTGGATCGGAGACCACCCCATTACCTAATCCAACCTTCAATCGTTTGTCCTGAGTTGGCTGAATTTTGAGCATATAACAAGATAGTTTAACAGCTCACATGAAGACTCTGGGATAGGATCATAATTGTGATTGACCTAATCAAGTCCAACCACCCCACACTAACTGCCCAACCATACCAAACCATTCCAAAGGCCAGAAATCAGGCCATAACCAAATAAGTTTTAAAATATTATATAGTTAATCCCAAAAAAAAATATGATGGAACAGTGAGAAATTATGTCTAATGATAGTATCCCACTAGCTTATTCTAATGCAAAGGCTGACACTATACCAATCCTGCCAATTCCAACCCATAGGAGTACCACAAAGCCTCTTTCCAAAAGAGTAATAAAATCTAATTGGGACATGCCCCCAACCATGGATAAAACCAATATCCAAAATAAAATCAAACTATCTAGAAATATACATAACATGATGGATCCTTTCAAATGATGAAAGCTCACCACTTCAGTCCAAATGTTGATCCCCGAGTCAATCACTATGTAGGGGGTAGAATGGTTGGTTCCTGCATAACGTGGGTATACAGCCGCCAGTAAACGGGTTAGTGGATAAACACTAGCATGATCTCAGGATAAGGATAAAATAACGTCATTCATAAAGACAAGTAAAACTATCCATATGCACACAGCCATACATATATATTACCATGTCGGGAAAGGGGGCCGGGTTTAGCATGCCATTAAAATCTTTACCTGGGATGTGTAGCTTTGCCATCCTAATCCATCCATGGGCTATATGGGTTTAGCTCCCCCTGATGAAAGGATAGTTGTAAGTCGTCACTAACAACTAGTCACCATTATTTAATAAACTTATTTCCACCTATCTCTTTAATAAGTTAATCATTACTACAAATGGTCATCAATGTCACTAGTCCTCTTTATCACTGAGATTCACAAATCCACTAGTCACTATTAGCTACTTAATTAATATCCACCACTCAGAATCTTTCATCCTCAAATCAACAACTATACCACCTTACACCTTAACTCATTAGAATTATATAACTGACACCTCTAATATCAATATTATAGCCAACTACAAAAGAACATAAATAAACATATAATTTCCATACATAGGGCTAGTCAATTTTGAACTGGGTATTGTCATAACATCAACATTTCCTTCAGCTGAACCGGGTATCATAATATCATCAACATATCCTCCGGCCTTGTTGGGTGTCATAATATTATCAATATATCATCCGGTTGCACCAGGTATTATGATATTATCATCATATTCTCTACCTTGTTGGGTATCATCATATCGTCATAATATCCTCCGCCTTGTCAGGTAGCATCATAATATTCTCCGTCATTGCTGGGTATCATAATCATATCAATATATCCTCTGGTTTTGTCGGGCATCATCATTACATCAATATATTCTTCATCCTTGCCGGGCATCATCATCACATTAATATATCCTCCGGCATTGTCGGGCATCATCATCATATTAATATATATATATATATATATTACATATATTATTACATATATATATATATATTACATATATATATATATATATATTACATATATATATATCAATAATAAAGAACAAGCCCTACGAGGGCTAAAGTAAATGGCAAGCCTCACGAGGGCTTAAGTAAAGTGAAAGCCCCACGAGGCCTAAAGTAAATGACAAGCCCCACGAGGGCTAAAGTAAAAGAGAAGTAGGGAGAAGCATACCTTTATATCTCATTTTTCATCGTTGAGGACAAATTATCCATAAATATATGAATATATATAGCATGAATATTACAAATCATTAACGGGTTCAACATGGTCAGTAGCATATCTTCGTATGTAGTCAATAAATATACCTTTTGGAACCCTTAGTATCATGACTCATAATATTAGCAACAAAAAAGATTTATAGCATAATCACTAGTTTAGTTGCTAGACATAAGCATAACATGAGTCCAAACATAATTCATATAGCATTCTTGTATATAGTAAATAAGTGTGTCTTCTAGCACCGTTTACATTATATTTTCTAATATCGACAATAAGGAAAATTTCCAATATATTAAGCATGATCATAACTTGGGCAAAAGAATAGTGAACGGACCGAACACTAGCCTAAATAATGGCTTAATCAATGTATAATCAATGGCTCATCATACATAATCCATAATCTAGTTGTTTAGACCTTGGGCATAACCATAATCGGTATCATGAACAATGGCTGATTAGTAGCGTATTCGTTGGCCTACTATTGGCCTAAAGATAATTTATCTTTAGTATGAACGCTAGCTATAGCATGAAATATTATATATAGCTTAATCATAGCATGGTCGATAACATCATACATGGCTTAGGCCATATTATAGTCAAGGGCTTATTTAAAAACATGTTTGTTAGCCCAAATAATGGTTAATCACAAGAACATAATTAGTAACTTGGCATAAGCTTTAGACAATAAGGCATACAAAGGCCTAGTCACTTGGGCATCATTTTCAATGTCATTCCCCTAACCAAAAAGTACCAAGAATTGTCAATATTTCCACCAAAGGGAACTCTCTAGTCAATTACTAAGTATAAGGGTTAAGGGTAACTAATCATGAATCTTGCATAAAGGTGGGTCAACAAGCCCACATAAATCTGTGAAATACATTCTAAGTCAATTTCTACCTCGGAGTAGGCTATGGTATCAAAATCAAGCCTTAGATGTTCGACAAGCCAACACTAGTCCTAAGGTCAAGGTCTTTATTGAGAACTACTCTTAACTTATCCATGGGAACTAAGGAAATTTCACAAATGTATGCAACTAGGGCCAATATACCTTTAACTTGAGTGGCAAGGTCACTCCGATCTAACTGAAGCAACTAGACCCTTCTCATGATATCCATGAGACAATAAGTCCAATTAACAAAGGTTCTAGCCTACAAGTTAAGCATCCCAATCTATGGGTTCAAAATGGCCTAAATGATTCAACTAATTCCAAGTATTACCATTTATCAATCCAACACATATAACCCTTCCCAAATCTAACAAGATATCACAATTATACTATAACATAGCTCAATCTAACAAAAAGTAAGCCTGACGTACCTCGAATCCAAAGAAAGCTCATGAACTACTAAATCTTTGGTTTTCCTTTATAAGAAGCTTCTTCAAGGTGCCAAGCTATCAAAAATACAATCTATATATCATTACACGAATATTGATACCCATATTGAACTATTGTGCTTTGGTTCCAAAAATGACAGCAAAAACCCTAAGTGGGTCCCATATATGGAAAACACATTTTCGAGATCAACCCAATGTTTATATACCATTAGGGAATCATAACCCTCAAGAATCAAGTAAAAACCAAGCTTATTAGGGCTAAAATCAAGCCCTCAAGCAATTTAAGTTTTTGGCCAAAAATTTAAGAAATTGAAGAATGAAATGGACGGATTCTTACCTCAAATCTATTATTAATCACAAAAATATATGTTAAACAAGCTTCCAACTCACACCCAAGACCCAATTTGAACTTATAATGCCATTATAGGGTTACTAGAGCTCAAAGAGAGGTGGAAATGGCCAAATCACGACCAAGGGGGATATTTATAACCCCATTAGGCAAAGAGGTACCTCGTTAGCGCTGCATAGGGCCGTGATCGCCCTTAATTAGCTGCGATCGCCATGCTTCAGTGCTAGCAAGGTCAAAACTTATTTTTGAAGTCTGAGACTCATTCAGACTCTGATTTTTGCAAATGAACTATGCAATCCCACTAAATTCGATGTTACGGACGTGTTATTTAGGCCCCTTATGGGCCCCACACCTATATCTTTTGATTTTTTACTTTCTGAACAATAGGTCGAGATGAGCTTGAGTGCAGTGGGACCCAAACCAAGGGGCTACCTAGCCTAAAATTGATATTTTGGGGTTGTTGGCCCAGTCGAGATTTGCATCCAAGACTATTTTATTAAGGTTTACTCTTGGGGACCATTTAGGACCAATGAAAATTTTTAAATGGGGAATTGGTTCTAAAAATCAAATAAACTGCTCGATAATCAAACTATCTGTTCTGGCAAGTCCTAAATGATTTGGGGCAGCATGTAAAAGCTCAAACAGTAAAAATAAGTGGAAACACAGAAAATAACCGAAAGGGTCATTACAAGCATAATCAGTTAGCTCATCATTTGCTTAATTAAAAATTTATTCATAGAGAAATTAATAAGTGTTGCCCCCAATGTCAACCCATCATAACCATCAAGTACCAAGGCATATAGATATCACCACAACAAATATTTCTAATATGCACACAAATATATAAAAGGTCTTCATAAATAATATATGTCTTGGCTTAAGGTGAGTCGAAGAGCCCACTTCTAAATTCTCAAAATACTTTACCAAGCAATGTCTACCCCGGACTAGTCTAAGGTATCTAAATCCACTATTAGATGTTAAATATGACAAAACTAGCCCTAAGATAGTAGATTCTTTCAATAGAGAAAAACTAAGTCAATTCCACCTAAGTGATGGCAACTAAGGTTAGTTGCACCCTAAACTTAAGTGACTAAGTCAATATCCTCATTAGTAGAGTAACCAAAGTATTTACAACCTAAACAAGAGCCTACAAGGTCAACTTCACCTAAGGTAATGTTTAACTTAGATAATTATTCCCAAAACCAATGTTTAACTTAGACTAAACAGTCCAACAAATCCAAGTATTTTAATTTATCACGCCAAAACCTAAAAAGCCATCCCAATTCCAACACAATATCATAAACATACTATGAATTAGCTTAATCTCACAAGGGGTAAAACCTAGCCTACCAGGATGCCGAAGAAAGCTCAAAAAATCCATAGAATCACCACTTTTCCCTATGAAGAAGCTTCCACAAGATGTCAAGCTTTCAAATTTACATTCTACTTATCAATACGAGAATAGCGATACCCATATTGCACCATTGTGCTTCAATTCCAAAAATCATACCAAAATCTAATGTGGTCCCACTTAAGAAAATCGCATTTATAAAACCAACCAAACCTTCCCACATGATCAAGGAATCATTACCCTCAAGAATGGGTGAAATTTGATATAATTTAGGGCTAAAATCAAGCCTCCAAGGTTTTGGAATTTTTGAACAAGAAATAAGAAAAAATCTACCATGAAAAGGGTGAAATCTTACCACAAATCGGTAGATAATCATGTAAATAAGTATTAACCAAACTCTAAATCACCCACAAGCTTTAATTTCAAGAGATATCACTATTTAGAGTTTTAGCCCTCTTGGAATGGATGAATAATGAGCAATATTGAGCAAAAAAGGTCTATTTATACCCATACTAGGTGCCCGGATATTGCTATCGCAACTAGATATCAAAATCATGATATTCATGCATAAATAGCATGCTGCGATCATGATTTACCCTTTGCAATAGCGATACAGGTAAAACTCACTTGGCGATCGCAATTTTCCCTTCTCGATCACAGTAGCACCAAAAAACCTGGTGCACCAGATTTTCTAAGTTTGGAATGGACTTCAATTGGGATTTTAGAATTCGTTCGCAACCCCATATGATACGGTTAGGGCAGCCTCCACAGGTACACGGCCTTTCACACGAAGCCAAGCTCAGGAATTACAAAAACTCCAAACTTTGTTCATGCAAATGGCCGTGTGTGAGTTGGTGATCGAACCAACCAAGGACCTAAACGTTTTTATGTGTGAAGAGAGGTCCTAATGTGTAATAAACTACTCTCCAAGGTTGGCACAAGAAGCAAGGGCGGATGGGTCATTTTACCCCCTTTTGTTTGTAGTATAAATAGAACATGCTAGAGAGTTATTCCTTAGTTTTTGAATGCTGATTTTTGTAACCTAAAAACACTAAACATTTCCTCTCTCTTCCACTCATAGAAGACGCCCCTATTACCTCACAAGTAGAGGGATACTTGTGTTGTCTCTTTGGCTAGAAACAAGGGTTTTGAGGTCGTTGAGTGCCTCTTGGTCCTCGTAAGAACTTGGTGTTTATATTCATTAGACTTAGGGTCCTCTCTTGATGTTAGGGTTCTTAGTTTCTTGAATGTTATATGTCAAGTTATCTATCCTTTTTTATCTTGTTGTTGTTGTTGATTTTGTTATCTTAAAGTCTAGTGAAGCCGTGTGGGGCTCTTTTCGATTCACTAGCATTGTTATCTATCTTGTTGTTCTTGTGTTGTGGGCTGAAAAACCGAAACTTAAACTTGTTGTTCTTGTGTTGTTGGACTGAAATCCGAGCCTACTTGAATCTCTTGGTGTTGTTGGTTTGATTTTGTATCATTTGGTATCAAAGCAAGACCGGTTGTGTTCCAACATAACCCATCTTGGGCTAGTTCACGGCTTAAACAAACTACACCAAAAAGAAATTCTGAAAATCTGTCCATTAAAGGTTGAAACCAAGAATGATGTTGTATGCTTAGATCTAGGTGTTATTTTGCTTGTTTAGTGAGTTTCTAGTGTTGGTTTCTTTCTCACCAACACTAAAGTGTCTAGATCCAAAAGTTGAGCTTGAAAACTTGAACATTGTGTAGTGACTTGAAGTGGCCGAAAGTTGTATGTTGTTGATAACCAAAAAAAAAAAAATCGGTGGTTGTGTGTTTATGTGCTAAAGAAGTTGAAGAAGTTTGTTGAGGTGTTCATCTTTTGAACTTGTTCACCTTGTTCATCTTGTTGTGTGCTCAAGTGGTAAGACAAGCTATAAAGTTGTTGTGAAAGACTTGCACCCATCACCTTTTAGTCTTGTCAATCACTTTTCCCTAATTCAAGGAGCCTTGTTTTGTGGGATTAGTCAACCAAACCCCACTTTCTTGAGTTTGAAAAGGGTGAAATACTACAAGATTTTTATTTTTCCCACCAAAACACTTTGCAAACTATAACAAGTTGTGTGAATATTAACACAAAACAAAAAAAAAAAAAAAAGAGAAGAAGAACGTGTGGGACCATTGCATGCTGCCACGTCGCTATAAGCTCAACTTAGGATATTCTTTGGTTGCTAATTGTTGATCCTTGGTTTCCCTTACTTGGTCCTAGAACTAATTAACAAACTGGTACCTTCCTACTAGGTTGTCAACTAGTTCCTTGAACCGTTTGTTCGTGTCAACGATTATTTGAGTGCTTTTATTCGTTTGAACGAATTGCTGATTTATTACTCTAGTCCGGCAAGAATTCTTTGAGTCTTCAAACAAGAATCCATTCCGGATAAGAGCTTACTCATACCTTAAAAATCTCACGGTTACTAGCCAATTATACAACACTTGTGGAACACGAACTTGTGGTGAACTAAAGCGGATAATACCTTGACAATGGAAGGAGCTACGTCTCATAATGTGGATACTAATGCCCTTGATTCTATGAGGGTCACTCTTGAGGCCATTACCCGGACACTTGAAAGGTTGAATTTGGAATTTGGGGCCGTGAGAGGGGACTTGGCAGCAATAAAGGGGGAAGTGTCGACTATTAGTGGGAGATTAGAACAAGTGGAGAGTCAAAGGAACTCTCGTCCTTCTACTCCTCTACATGTATCTACCAATGGTCATGATAGGACCTCCTCTGCAACCATCACCCCCGAAACCGTCCACCAAATGCTAAATGCACCCCAAGCTCCACTAAATACCGCAAGCCAAACTACCTATTTTCCTCCAAACCGAGACTCCACTAGACCACTACATTTCCAAGACCCTCCAATTCCACAAGAGGGATTTGGACGCCAAGTACCTCCACTAAATCCGAACCCTCCATTCCGAGATCCATTAACCCAAAGACCGCAAATTCCAAATCCTCCGAATCAAAACGGCCAAGGCCAGCCAGCCCACTTTGAAGGATACGGTGGAGAGGATTATGAAGGAGATGGAGCCTTTGATGATGCTTATATGATGGAGGAGGAGTTAAGAGGGGGTCGAGGAGAACCTAGGAGATACCGGGGGTATGGGGATAGGGGAAACCGACACCAAGAGAGAGATGTAGGCATCAACACCATCAAGTTGAGCCTACCCATCTTTAAGGGTGAAAGTGACCCCGAGACCTACTTAACTTGGGAATCGGCTTGTGATAAAGTTTTCCAAGTTAATGACATCTCGGAAGAAAAGAAGAGTTGCTACACTATAGCTCACCTCGAGGGCTATGCTAACACTTGGTGGGAGTATGTTAAACGATTTGGTAATGAATTAGTGGATGGGCAGCCACCACCTTGGTATCGGTTGAGGTATTTGATGAGACAACGATACCTTCCCGAGAGATATCGTCATGAGTTGCTCGCTAGATTATATGGCTTGCGGCAAGGAGGCAAGAGTGTGATGGCCTATTTTGATGAGTTCCAACAACTCATGTTGAAACTTGATCATCGTGGGGAGCAAATCAGTCACGACATCATCCGGTTCAAGTGTGGGTTGAACAAAAAGATCTCCACTCATTTGACCCTTCACCGGTTTGAAACCATTGATGGTATATTCCAAGCGGCCCTAGAGATTGAAAGGGAACTTAAGGAGAGATCAGCCTTCAAGGCAAGGGTACAAACCCCCTCGGGTTGGCCCAAAAACAAGGACCAACCCGCCCCTACGAAGCTGCCCGAGTCCAAAACAGTCCCTAAGTTCCCTCCGAAACTGGAGGCTCACAAATATCCCAACCCAAAGGGGTTCCAATGCTTCAAGTGCCAAGGTTGGGGGCATAAGGCCAATGAATGTCCGAACCGGCGCAATGTGATCCTACGAGAAGGGAAAGTGTACTACCTTGGTGAGGAGGTGGTTTCCAAAAGGGGGGAGGATGAGGCCGAGCCTCAAGATGGAGAGGGAGCTGAAAATGGGCTGAATGATGATGAATTAAATGGTAGTGAAGATGTCTATCCACAATAAGGGGAGTGTGTGGTTCCAAACTTTGTGGTTAGACGTGTCATGATTAGTAAGGCGATGGATGACCCGAGTCAAAGGGAAAATCTATTCCATACTAAGTGTCTTCTAAAGGGAAGTGTGTGCACCTTGGTGATTGATAGTGGTAGTTGTACAAATGTTGCGAGCCATGCTATGGTAAATTTCTTGAAGCTACCAACTACACTACACACTAGTCCTTACAAGCTACAATGGTTGAACGATTGTGGTGAATTAAAGGTCACAAGGCAATGTGTGATTCGGTTGAAGGTGGGAAACTACCACGATGAAGTGCTTTGTGACGTGATCCCAATGCAAGCATGTCACTTGTTGTTAGGTAGACCATGGCAATATGATAGGTCTACTAAACACGATGGGAGGTCCAACTGGTATACGCTTGAGAAGGATGGCCGAAAGGTCACACTTCACCCTCTTTCACCCTCCCAAGTAAATGAGTGGCATCAAAAGATGAAAGAGTTAAAGAGAAAGAGGAAGGAATCTGGAAAGGGAGAAAAGGGGGGGATGCCGTAGGTGAGGAAGTAGGGACATCCGAGGCTGTCCCAACGACTAGGGAGATGGAAAACGTAGTGATGTTGGCTAGGAGGAAAGAACTCTTCGTGGACCATGATGAAAACAAGCCGATGTTACTTTTGGCCCATTGTTTTAATACTAACCCCACTAATTCTTCCATTTCCCCTTTGATTTCTTGTGTGTTGCAGGAGTATGAAGATGTATTTCCTCAAGAACATCCGCAAGGATTGCCCCCACTTCGGGGAATCGAGCACCAAATTGATTTGGTGCCGGGTTCACAACTTCCAAACAAACCGGCCTATAGGAGCAATCCCATGGACACTAAGGAGCTTGAAAGACAAGTTGAGGAGCTTCTCAACAAGGGATACATCAAGGAAATCATGAGACCGTGTGCTGTTCCGGTGCTTTTGGTACCAAAGAAGGACGGAACTTGGCGCATGTGCGTCGATTGTCGAGCCATCAACAAAATCACGATAAGGTATCGTCATCCAATCCCTAGACTAGATGATATGTTAGATGAGCTCCACGGATCTTGTTTGTTTTCTAAAGTGGACCTTAGGAGCGGCTATCACCAAATTCGCATGCAACCCGGTGATGAGTGGAAGACCGCCTTCAAGACCAAATTCGGTCTATATGAGTGGCTGGTCATGCCCTTAGGCCTTACCAATGCTCCTAGCACATTTATGAGGCTAATGAATCATATAATGAAGCCTTATATTGGAAAGTTTGTGGTGGTTTACTTTGATGATGTGTTGGTGTATAGTAAATCTATTGATGATCATGTAATGCATTTGAGATGTGTGTTTGATGTGCTCCGAAAGGAGAAGCTGTATGCCAACATGGAGAAGTGTTCTTTTGGTGTTGATAAAGTTATATTCTTGGGTTTTGTCGTGAGCTCAAGGGGTGTGGAAGTGGACGATTCCAAGATAGACTCTATTCGAAGTTGGCCGACCCCTAAAACTATTGGAGAAATCCAAAGTTTCCACGGGTTGGCAAGCTTTTATAGGAGGTTTGTCAAAGGATTTAGTTCCATAGCAGCCCCCTTGACCGAGGCAATTAGAAAGGACGGACCCTTTAAATGGGGTGATGATCAGGCTAGGCCTTTTGAGGCCTTGAAAGCTACGCTCATCTCGGCGCCTTTATTGCAATTGCCCGATTTTGATAAGATGTTTGAAGTAGAGTGTGATGCTAGTAAGGTTGGCATCGGGGCTGTTTTGATGCAAGAAGGTAAGCCCGTTGCTTATTTCAGTGAAAAGCTCAAAGGGGCAACTCTTAATTACTCAACTTATGATTTGGAGTTGTACGCCCTTGTTAGAGCCTTGGGAAATTGGCTACATTATTTGTGGCCTAAGGAGTTTGTGATACGAACGGATCATGAGTCGTTGAAACACCTTAAGATCCAAGACAAGTTGAATAGGCGTCATGCTAAGTGGATTGAGTTCATCGAGACTTTCCCTTATGTAATTCATTACAAAAGGGGAAAGGAAAATGTTGTTGCCGATGCCTTGTCTAGGAAGCATGTGCTTGTTGCTACCTTGTCTTCGAAATTGATGGGTTTGAGAGCTTGCGGTTGTTGTATCCCGAGGATCCTACCTTTGCTCCTATTTTTAGGGAATGCGAAGAGTGGGGAAGGGACCGTTGGCTTAAGGAGAATGACCATTCCTCCTACTCTCGGTTCGATGGGTATTTGTTCAAGGGGAGGAGGTTGTGTGTTCCTTCTAGTTCTTGGAGGGAATTATTTGTGAGGGAGGCCCATGACGGAGTCCTCATGGGTCACTTTGGGGTAGACAAGACCCTCGGAATCTTAGAGGAGAACTTCTATTGGCCCAAAATGCGCAAAGACGTCACTAAAATTTGTAGTCAATGCGTGGCCTGCCGGAGTGCGAAATCTCGTCTCCTACCTCAAGGATTATACACCCTACTCCCTACTCCCCTTAGGACTTGGTTGGACATTTCGATGGATTTTGTTTTGGGGCTGCCAAGGACTAGAAAGGGCCGAGATAGCATTTTTGTTATTGTTGATAGATTCTCTAAAATGGCTCATTTTATTCCATGTGCTAAAACCGAGGATTCTTGTAGTGTAGCTTAATTATTTGTTGCACATGTTTTAAAGCTTCACGGGGTACCGAGGACTATTGTGAGCGATAGGGACTCCAAGTTCCTAAGTCTCTTTTGGAAGTCCATGTGGGGTAGGCTTGGAACGAAGTTACTTTTCTCCACGTCTTGTCACCCACAAACCGATGGCCAAACGGAGGTAGTAAATAGAACCTTGGGGTCTATGCTACATTCTATGGTTAAAGGTAAACTGACTTCATGGGAAGATCACCTACCCTTGGTGGAATTTGCATACAACCGGGTAATACATTCGAGCACGGAAATGACTCCCTTTGAATGTGTTTACGGCCTGAATCCCCTTACCCCTTTAGATCTCACTCCTTTGTCTAGTGATCTCATGACCAGCTTAGATGGAAATAAAAGAGCCGAGGCAATGAAGAAAATGCATGAGACGGTGCGGATCAAGCTTGAAAAGAAGAACCAAGAGATTGCAAAAAGGGTAAACAAAGGGAGAAGAAGGCTTGTGCTTGAACCCGGAGATTGGGTGTGGGTGCATCTTTGAAAGGATCGGTTTCCAGCTCAAAGGAAGTCCAAATTGCTGACAAGGGGTGATGGTCCTTTCCAAGTACTTGAGAGAATCAATGACAACGCCTACAAGATTGACCTCCCACCGGAATATCAAGTGCACAACACTTTCAACGTTGGTGATCTCTCCCTCGTGGATGCGGTTGAAGATGACCAAATGCTGAATTTGAGGTCAAATTCCTCTCAATATGGAGAGGATGATACGGTTAGGGCAGCCTCCACAGGTACACGGCCTTTCACACGAAGCCAAGCTCGGGAATTACAAAAACTCCAAGCTTTGTTCATGCAAATGGCCGTGTGTGAGTTGGTGATCGAACCAACCAAGGACCTAAACGTTTTTATGTGTGAAGAGAGGTCCTAATGTGTAATAAACTACTCTCCAAGGTTGGCACAAGAAGCAAGGGCGGATGGGTCATTTTACCCCCTTTTGTTTGTAGTATAAATAGAACATGCTAGAGAGTTATTCCTTAGTTTTTGAATGCTGATTTTTGTAACCTAAAAACACTAAACATTTCCTCTCTCTTCCACTCATAGAAGACGCCCCTATTACCTCACAAGTAGAGGGATACTTGTGTTGTCTCTTTGGCTAGAAACAAGGGTTTTGAGGTCGTTGAGTGCCTCTTGGTCCTCGTAAGAACTTGGTGTTTATATTCATTAGACTTAGGGTCCTCTCTTGATGTTAGGGTTCTTAGTTTCTTGAATGTTATATGTCAAGTTATCTATCTTTTTTTATCTTGTTGTTGTTGTTGATTTTGTTATCTTAAAGTCTAGTGAAGCCGTGTGGGGCTCTTTCCGATTCATTAGCATTGTTATCTATCTTGTTGTTCTTGTGTTGTGGGCTGAAAAACCGAAACTTAAACTTGTTGTTCTTGTGTTGTTGGACTGAAATCCGAGCCTACAAACAAACTATGTTACCATACCAAATTCGACATTCCAAACCCAATGACGCAGTTGAAATTTCCATCCGAGGCTATTTTGAGAAAAAGTAGGTCCCACACCCAATTTTTAATTTCTTAACTTCCCAACCAATAGGTCATAATGAGCTTGGGTTCCTCAGGACCCAAACTAAGAGTCCACCTAGCCTAAAGTTGATATTCTTGAGCTATTGTAATAGTCATAATTTGCATTCAAAGTCATTTGAATACAATTTTTTCCTGGTGGCCATTTGGAACCATCAAAGACTTCAAAATAGTGAATTGGCTCTAAAAACCAAACAAACTGCCTGGTAACCAAACTGTCTATCCCAGCAAGTTATAAATGACTTAAGGAAACTATAGAAAAGCTCTAACAGCAAAAATAAGCAGAAATATGGAAATTAACCTGAAGGGTCACTACATTATCCCCTACTAAAGGAACTTTTGTCCGTAAATTAAAGGGTTAGGATGTACCTGAAATATCAAACAGGTGAGGATACTGGATATGCTTCTTTCTCTCGATCTCCCAAGTAACCTCCTCTACTGGCTAGTTCCTCCACTAAACAATAACTACAGGAATCTTCGTAGTGTGCAACCATTTGACATCACTATCCAAAATAAGCATAGGCTCTTCCACGAAGGTCAACCCTCATCTAGCTGGATTGAGTCCCATCTAGGAACATAAGATGGATTAGGAATGTATCTCTACAACATAAAAACGTGGAAAATGGATAGACAATAGCAAAATCTGGAGGTAAAGCTAACTCATAAGCCACCTCACCAACTGTGAGAAGAATCTCGAAAGGTCAAATATACCTAGGTCTGAGCTTGCCCTTCCTCCCAAACCTCATCACACCCTTCAAGGAAGACACATAAATAAATACCCAATCACTAACTCCAAATGTCAAGGCGCAAATCCTACAGTCTGCATAGGCCCCCTACCTACTCTAAGCTGCTCTCAACCTGTCCTGAATCATCCTGGCTCAATCTAATGACTCCTAAAGAAAATTATTAAGGTGGGGTTGAATCTCAAAAGTCTCAAACCATACAATCAGAAAACCATCCAGTCAAAAAACTACATATCCTACCATGCAAAGCCTCAAAAGGTGTTTTCTTAATACTCGAATGATCTGTTGTCATATGTGAACTTTTCCACAACTAAGTACTCCTCCCACTGACCTCCAAAATCCATAACACTGGCTCAGAGCATATCCTTAAGAACCTGATTAGTCCACTTAAACTGGCTATCTATCTATGGATAAGAAATAACATAACCCTACTGTATCAACACACAACCTAAGCCACTTCCAAAAGCATCACAGTACATGACGAAGTCCTCGCCCTCTACAGAAAGATCTAGAATATGAGCTAAAGTGAAAAAATCCTTAAGATTTCCAAAGTTCGACTCACACTCTTCGGACCATCAAAAAGGAACCTCTTTTCGAGTTAATCTAGTCAGAGGTGCTGAAATAGTAGAAAAACCTTTTACAAATCATCTATAATAATTGTCCAAGCCAATAAGGATATAAACCTCGGTCGGAGATATAGGCCAAGCCCAATCATAAATAACCTCAAACTTCATCCGGTCTACCGTAATCCCATCCATAGACACCACATGCCCAAGGAATTTCACTAACTTAAGACAAAACTCACACTTAGAGAACTTAGCAAAAAGCAATTGATCTCTCTAAGTCCAGAGTACAATCCTCAAATGTTGCATATTCTCCTCTCTACTCCTCAAATACACAGGGATGTCATCGATGAAAACAATCATAAAGAACTCTAAATAAATCCTAAACACTCAGTTCATCAAATCCATAAACATAGTTAGGGAATTATTCAATTGAAAATACATCACTAGGTACTTATAATGACCATAACGGGTCCTAAAGGCTGTCTTCGGGGTATCTTCAGCCTGAATACTCAACTGATGGTAACCACTTCTCAAATCAATATTAGAGAACAATGTTATACCCTAATGTCATGACCTAATTTATGAGTCATGATAGCACCTACCAATTCCCACCTATAGGTAAGCTAATACCATAACTCGAAGCTAATGCAATGGGTTAATTCGGTCAAAAAGGCCCAATATAGGCAAAAATCAAGAACAGCAATTATAAATATAAGGGTTATAAATAGAATAAAAGATCATACAAAATACCAATCCTAAAACTTGGTAGAGCTAGTACAAGAGTAACTAATAGTGTTAATATAACTCCAAGTCTAGGATAATCAATACATCTGTCTCGAATACTAAAGACTGCAAAAAGATGGAAGGGAATTAGGTGACTTAGACTCTAAGAGCTCACCCTATCTCTAAGAATCAATCACTGCATGAACCACGATTAACAATGACAGCTAATATATGGATCTACACCAAAAAGGTAAAGAAGTGTAGAATGAGTACCAAACAATGGGTACTTGGTAGGCATCATCGACTGACCGAGCAAAATCATGATATAAGAATGATAAAGTTTAAGATAATCATAACTAAGTCAAGGTACAAAATCAAACCAGAATCATCTCAATCATCGTTGTATATAATAAGTAAACAAACAAGAATAACAATGTAACCTAAGGCATCTAACATGACAAGATTGCTATACATAATAAGTATTAAATATCAGAATAACAATATAACATAAGGCATCAACGCATACCAATATTACCATACATATCAAATATTGAATGTTAGAATAACTATATAACATACGGGATCAAAGCATGCCAATACCATCATGCATAAAAAATAATCTATTCGGAATCATAAAGTAACACAAGTACAATCGCAAACAAACACAAGTATAGATTTTGAACCCATACACTAATTAGTGTATAAAGTAAAGAACTCATCACAGTGTCACATACCACCGGAGAGTACACCTAAGAGAAACATAAAGGAATAAAATCAATAATATATCCAGACTTTCTCACTATCCATAGCTTTCCTTAATTTTCATCAAATGGTCATTTGCCAATATTCATAATATCATCATCAATAATCCTAATGGAATAAGATATACCGATAGATTCATAACCATAACTAGACCATCCTATAGGCATCTATCTCATCAATACACCCTATTACACATAGCTAGCCAACACTTAATACCAAACCAATAACTCACTAGTCATCATATAATCTCTAATTATTACCTATCCACTATTCATCATATAATCACTATTCATGGTTCAATATCTAACCATTGTTTACTAACTAGCCAATATATAGCATCTAGTTAAGAGTCATCACTAGACCATATCCGCCAATTAAACAATATTTATTTTTAGACAACATAATTCTACTAGCCACCACCTAACATAATCCACCAATCACCATTTATTAATTTTCCATCTATCAACTAACATCCTTTATTAACTGGCAGCATTAATCCATAAATTCTCGTTAAATAACTAATCAACATCATAAACTTAGTCATCAATAGCAACTAATTACCAACATTGTTAAACCCATCATTACTAATCTCTATAATAAGAAAATCATCACTATAAATAGCCATCAATGCTATTAGTCCTCTTTATCACTAAGGTTCACTAATTCATTAATCACTATTAGCCGCTTAAGCAATATCCACCACTGAGTATCTTTCATCTTTAAACCAAAAACTATACCACTTTATACCTTAACTTATTAGAAGACTATAACCGACATCTCCAGTATCAATATTATACCCAACAACACAAGAGCATAAATAAACATATAACGGCCATACATTAGGCTAGCCAGATTTGCACCGTTAGATGTACACATAGGTACATCAATAATCATTCTTCAACTTTTTCGAGCATTATCATAACATCATAGTATCCTCCGTCCTTACTGGGTATCAATGTAACATCCTAATATTCTATGGCTGTATCGGGTATCATTATATCATCACAATATCTTTCCACCTTGGTGGGTATCATCATATCATTATAATATCCTCAGGCCTTATCGGGTATAATATAACATTACAATATTATTCAGCCACACTGGGTATCATCATATCATCACAATATTCTCTAGCCTTGTCGGGTATCATCATATCATCATAATATCCTTAGGCCTTGTCGGGTATCAATATAGCATCATAATATTATCTAGCCAACCCTTGTATCATTATATAATAACAATATCCTCTGGCCTTGTCAGGTATCCACATATTATCATCATTCTATTCGGTCTTGACGGGTATCATCATAATATCATCACATCCTCTGGCCTTACTTGGTATCATCATAACATCATAATACATAAATTTATATCATCAATAAAGAATAATCCCCATGAAGGTGAAAGTAAATAACAAGCCCCACAAGGAAAAAAGTAAATGACAATCCCCATGATGGCAAAAGTAAATGACAAAACCTACGAAGGCTAAAGTAAAAATATATAAAAAAGAAGAGAAGAAGATTATACCTTAATAATCCAACATTCATGTAATGCCCCAAATCTGGTACCCGAAATGCTACATGGTGCTCATAATTCTGAAGTACCACAAGCTAACCTATGATTGATATCTGTAACTGAGCCCTGAATAATAATGGTAATAGATGCAATAACTAAGAATATGGTATAACCATACCAAAACAACTTAAATAACTTTTTGAAGATGCTATAGTCTGAAAGCCTCTAAAACTGAACTGTCTAAATAAAGAGTTAATGGGACAATCGCCTAAATAACCCCATCTACTAAAATAAACTAAGTACTAAAAAAAGAAATAATCAAATAATAATATCCTCGAATGATGAGGACTCATTGCTGATTTTGACTGCTGAAACTGGAATGCTACTGATACTATGAAGCGTGTGCTTCTAAGCCTATGGTATAAAACGCCATAGCACAAATACGTCATTACGATTGAATGTACTGGTATGCAAGTGAGGTAGGCTGAATGCAATGGCTCATATTCATGAATAATACTAACTGACTAAATAACTTGAACGTAAGAATACATCCATGAATACATAACTATAGCTGAGATTATGATAACACTAACTCATGAATTTCGATAACATAGATTTATTGATATCTGGGTACTAATACTAGGATTCTACAAGACTAAGTCCACTGAGTACTGTGGAACTGATGTCATACTCTTGATAAAGGAATGACTATTTCTAATATATCTGATTATAAAGAACTAGTCTGGTTGACTGTATCTGATAGTCATGAAATTGCAATACTAATAACATAAATTTCATATTATTAATATACTATTAACTGGGTGACTATTTCTGACAGTCCTAATTCTGATGGAACTAGCTGAGTTTCGTACTGAGATGAGCGATTGTATCTGACAGTCCTAAAACTGTAGAACTAAACTGAGTTCTATTACTGAGACTAAATTCGAAACTAAGACTGTAGGACGTAATCATCTAACAGACATGCCCCAAAACTGAACTGGTGGGGTCCAACCTGTAACCCCAGCTAGAAGGGTGTCAATACTATGCCACGGGTCAAGACAAGTTGTGAGTAAACCCTCTCTGACAGGGAGCTCTTCCGTCAACCCCTTCTAGTAGGAAAAACTCAAATAAGGTGTCAAATCCCTAAACTCGTAGGGTATATCTCAACCTATGTTGGCTACGTAGTTCTGGAATACAAGGATTGCTTCTAAGGATCACACCCTCTACTGGCTAACAAGTGAGTCCCCATCCTTGGGTTCACTGGGTGTTAAATCCTACTCCCAATTAAAGAGACACTGAACTAATTTAAACTGAACTAAACTGTTATTGATAGTATTTTTTAGCTGATTTAAACAGAGTTCACTAAATTCCATTGACTGACGAAATACTACTGAGATCGGATAACTGACTGAGATTACTAAGATTACTGAGTTTTCCAGTCATGTAACTGACTTTTTCTAATGATCATGGCTTGAATAGAAGTACCATAAAAAATGACACTAGCTCTAGGCACATATCTAAATTGTTGGGTACAAGTACCACCAGGACTCGATAGCATCAAATTGATAAGACTTGACACTTCGTGAACACATAACCAATATCAACAATTCATAATACAATAAGTTGGGGATTTCATGAAACAAATGGCTGTCATAATGTTGTACATGGATGTAATTGCATATAGGCATGTCATACTTTCATCAACCTAATCTCATGAACATTCCATCAAATACTTGTCATGCACACAATATCATGGAAGTCAGTCTTGGTCATAAGGGTAAAGCATGCATTTATTATTGGAGTCACAATTGAGCTATAATATCCAATTTCATGCCTCCTAGCCATTTTATCAAATACTCTACATGCACCACTTAGGGCATAGGTGAAATCATCAAATTATACATCATAAACAACTCAATTCATGGATTTCATCTTGCATGCTAACGTAGATTTATGAAAACACATAAGGATTCCAACTTGGGAATCATACAATAAGATAAAGATGGTTACAAATAACTCACAACATAAATATCATATTTTATAATTTGAAAGAGGGTTCTTGAACTTCATAGATGAAAGAAATCCATAAATCAACACTTGACATACCTTAGTTCCTAATTTTACAAAGATTGATGGAGAGATTCTTGAATTTGAGTATGGAATTTCAATTGAGAACCCTAACTTGTTATTGAGAGAAACTTGAAAGAAACTCTATATTTTGGGTGAAATATGGTTGAATAACGTGTTATTGGGTTTATCTAAGGATGGAAAATTGACCCTTTTGTCATTAAAAATATGGATATTTAATGACTAAAAAACTAGGTGCCGATGCTACAAACGACACGGAACGTTGATGGCTGCGATGCGATACTTAACGCATCATGCCACGATCGTGTTGAGCCTCAGAAGTTTTGGCTCTGGCAGCCTGCACAAATGTTGACAAACGTGATTGGCGATGCGGGGTGCCATGATCGCTTTTGTCCACTATTTTGGGACTCCGAACATAATCTAAACATGTTCCAAAAAATTTGAAACTTGTCCAAGAACACCTATTGACCTTCCTGATCATGAACTAATAAAAATATGGATCATTAATGGACTTTAAGGTGGCAAAATGAGATTGACAACTTTTGAAGGCCAATAATAGGCTAAGTCTGGGAACCTAGCTAGAATTTTCTAAGTCTGGGATTCCTTGACAAGCTTAAAGGACTGAATTAAGCTTTAGAATTTTATAGGGTCTTACAATATCTCCCCCTTGAGAATATTCATCCTCGAATAAGACTAAGTAAGAGGAAATAAAAGATAAAATGATGTACATACTGAACATGAACAACTAGAACATGATTCCATGACTGACATGACCGATAAACTAAATGTATCATACTGAACATGCATATCTAATGCATGGTTAACTGGTTCATGAATGTATGACTGAATGTTCAATGGGAATTGACACCAAGTTTATCATGGAAATCTAAGCATAAAACTGGATAATTTCAAGAGAGACTGTTTCCTTAAATTGAAAATGCTAATGAGTCTAAAATTAATTACTATATATGCAAGAACGGAAACACATGAACGTAACTGAGTCTGGAACATGATACACGAGTTGGATATCGTGATCTGAACTGAGTACCTTAAATATACAGCTTATGGCTGAGGTCGGAGTTTAAGGATCAACTTATAAGTACCCCCTTACTCCAAACTGGATTCATTATGAGAAGACATAATGGCATGTTTTAGGTCATGAGAGTTTGGGGAATTATCGTGTATCTCCCCCTTAGGACACTAGGTCCCTCGAAGAATACTGATTTTTCTGAGATACTAAGGAAAACTAAGGCGATGCATAAGGCACCAACGAACTTAATTATGGTTGGATATCTGAGATCTGAAGCTAAGACAAAGTTAATAGACCTTACACACTGCAACTGAGACTATTGAAAAGATTTATGTGGGTGCTAAGCATGAATGCATAAATATATACTAACTTTATTTGATTAACTGAATAACTTATATCTGAATACTGGGTGGGTAAGACTAAACTATACTTAGTCTAGATAGCTGGACTGAGACTATATGGTATTATACATAGAAGGTAATGACTTACTGGTTAACATGAGTTAACTGAGCATGAGTGAGGGAAAACAGTATTACCTTAGGAACGCAAGACCAAGAGTATAATCATGATTCAGAAATATTCTATAAATTGAGGTACTGTAATACTAATAATTGAGTAATTGATGGCCATATGTTATGGTCAGGTAATCTTGAAATTGGACTAAGTTTTTGATCTGACTACTAGACTAAGACTAGGACTGAGATTGTAGCTAAGACGGTAATTAAGACTGTAACTATAACTAAGACTGTAACTGAGACTGAATGTTGGTTTTCTATAACTGAGGGTTAGATTGGTACAGGAGTACTGAATTTTGATGGCTAAGTAACTGATATCTAAAACCCATGATCCTGAAAGAATATCTGAGTCCTTTACTGAATATTGATTACTGAACTGACACTGTAACTGAGGTCTGCGGGATGGAACATTAACAATACACATTCATTGATGGATCTAAACTGAGGGTACACATGGCATAATTTGAGTTTGACTAAACACTAGGAGTGAAGTCATGAATCGTGTGGGCTAAGCATACTATAAAGCATAACATGAGTGCATGAGTCATGAGTTGCACGAACTAGGTTTGGAATTTTTGAATTTGTGGAACATGATTCACAATATTGGATGAACTTGGACTCCTCATACAAGGAACTTAAAACACACACTATTCTATGAAAAGCGCATGGATATAAGTTGTATTCGTAGGACTGAAATGGAAAGCATACGTATGTATCATGATGGTTGAAGTACAAAACTTTACACTGAGATAGGAATGGGTAGGGAATTATCTTTCCATATGGATTTCCTACACATACTAGTATTACTACTGGAACCTGAAGGCTTGACTTTCAGAGATTTCATAACTGGACAGTTATACCTGTCAGGCTGTTTTAGACTGACTCACTAGGGTGGGGACAAGAAAAAGGTCCTTTTAATATTTTTTCTAACCTTAAATTTGACAGTTATGCAAAGAGTAACAAAAGAAAAAGGAAGCTCCTAAATTTGAAGAAACGTGAACATGTAAATAAGGAATATGTAACATACAAGTGGTTGCATTAGAAGGACTTTCCTGATCCTGTTGGGACTGAAGTGCATAGAGTCTGTTTGGTTGTTTCCCACTGATAGCGCTGGAATTAGCATCCTGATGATTCGGGGGACCGGACTGAGTTGAAAGACGACTATGCTTACTTTTAGGGTCAGGCCTAGGATAATCTCAGACCTTGTGACCTATCTCGCCACATCCGAAACACACATCAATATCGACTCTACATATACCCTTTTGATGCTTACCATACTCCTCACAAAGTGGGTGAGTAAAACCTTGCTCTCACTACCCTGGGCCTTGGAGCCTGGTGCACCATCTCTATGGTCATTTCTGAACTTTGGTATAGGTGCACTAGCTGAAGATGGAACTGGGGCTGAAAATTCTGTCTATTCTGAGAACGGTTACCACCCTGCGACCCTGGCTGAGAAATACTATAACTACCAATTTTGGCCCTCTTATTTTCTCTATTTTTCTTCTTAAGTTTCTGTTCCTCAATTTTTTGAGCATGGACCATAATCCTAGATATGTCTATATCCTCTATCAACATTGCAGTCTTGCACTCCTTAACCACTCTACATGATATCCCAGACACAGACTTATTTATTCCAAATCTACTATCTGTTACTACATGAGGAGTGTACCTAGCTAACTAAGTGAACTTGAGGGGGTATTCTTTTATGCTTATGCTACCTTATCTGAGGTTGATGAACTCCAACACATTGGATTCTTTCTGCTTTAGGGGAAAGAATCTACCTAATAAAGTTGTAGCATACTCTTCCCATTTTATGGGCTCTACATCTACACCCCTGTATATCATTCACTGTTTAAACCACGTATGGGCTACATCTTGTAGCTTATAGGTGGCTAACTCTGCACTCTCACTAGAAGTCACTCCTATGATATCTGTGACTTTCTGAACCTGGTCGAGGAACTCCTGTGGATTCTCTTCAAACTTAGAATTGAAGAATAGGGGAGGATTTATTCAAGTAAAGTCCCAAATCCTGGCTGCAACAAAATTGGCCACTCGACTGGCCGGAACAGCAGCTGGCCGGTCATTCTGAGTTGTGACTAAATTGGCTAGAGTAGTGAATGCAGTTTTGAATTCTGCATGAGAGATCTTCTCATCTAGAGGATCTGCATGGACGAACTGAGGTGCTAATTGATTACCTGTTCCTCTTTCGTTAGCCCTTTTGGAGGCATGCTCTATAAACGGAAGAGAAGAAGGGATTAAACTGAGGTTTGACTGGAGCTCATACTCACTCGCACGACATGAATATTGAAAAAAGGGAAACCATTCCTAAAATATCTCATATCCTCCTGCACATTAGTGTGGTGCACAGCACACTTATGTATAAGACTCTACAAGATGCGGCTTTTCAGAATTCCTAGGACGTAGTTGAACCTTTAGCTCTGATACCACGTTTGTAATGCCCCGAATCTGGTACCCAAAATGCTATACAGTGCTCATAATCCAGAAGGACCACAAGCTAACTCATGAATGATATATGTAACTGAGTCCTGAATAATAATGGTAATATCATAAATGCGGAAACATGAACTGAAAGGCCATAAGGTTCAATACTGATACATTACTGAAAATATTGTATAACAATACCAAAACAACTTAAATAACTGTCTGAACATGTTGTAATCTAAAAGCCTCTAAAACTGAAGTGTTTGAATAAAGAGTTAATGGGACAATCCCCCAACTAACCCCATCTACTAAAATAAACTAAGTACTGAAAGAATGAAATAATCAAATAATAACATCCTCGAATGATGAGGACTTACTGCTGACTCTAACTGCTGAAAATGGAATGCTACTGATACTCTAGAGCACGTGCTTCTGAACCTATAGTATAAAACACCATAGTGCAAATATGTCAGTACGATTGAATATACTGATATACAAGTGACGTAGGCTGAATGCAATAGTTCATATACATGAACAATACTAACTGACTGAATAACATGAATGTGAGAATACATGCATAAATACGTAATTGTATCTGAGATTGTGATAACACTAACTCATGAATTCTGATAACATAGATTTACTGATATCTGGGTACTAATACTGGGATTCTGAAAGACTAAGTCTATTGAGTACTGAGGAACTGATGTCATATTACTAATAAAGGAATGACTATTTCTAAAAATTCTTATTATGAAGAACTAGTCTGATTAACTGTATCTGACAGACCTGAAATCTGAATACTGATAACATGAATTTTGTATAATTAATATACTATTAACTGGGTGACTATGTCTGATAAAACTGATTCTGATGGAACTAGCTGAGTTTTGTACTGAGTTGAGCGACTGTATCTGACAGTCCTAAAACTGTAGAACTAAACTGATTTTTATTACTGAGACTAAATTCAAAACTAAAACTGTGAGAGGTAATCATCTAACTGACATGCTCTAAAACTGAACAGCTGCGGTCCAACCTGTAACCCCAGCTGGAAGGGTACCACTACCGTACCACGGGTAAAGATAAGTTGTGACTTAACCCTCTCTAACAGGGAGCTCTTTCGTCAACCCCTTATAGTGGGAAAAACTCAAATAAGGTGTCTAATCCCCAAACTCATAGGGTACATCTCAACCTATGCTGGCTACGTAGTTCTGGAACTCAAGGATTGCTTTTAAGGATCACACCCTCTACTGGCTAACAGGTGAGTCCCTATCCTTGGGTTCACTAGGTGGTGAATCCTACTCCCAACTGAAGAGACACTGAACTGATTTAAACTGAATAGAACTATTACTGATAGTATCTTTTAGCTGATTTGAATAGAGTTCACTAAATTCCATTGACTGACAGAATACTACTGAGATCGAATAACTAACTAAGATTACTGAGTTTTCCTGAGTCATGTGACTGATTACATTCTAATGCTCATGGCTTGAATGGGAGTTTTGTGCAAACAGACACTAGCTCTAGGCACACAGCTAAATTGTTGGGTACAAGTACCCCCAGGACTCGATAGCATGAAACTGACAAGACTTGACACTTCGTGAACATATAACCAATATCAATAATTCATAATACAATAAGTTGGGGATTTCATGAAACACATGTTTGTCATAATGTTGTAAATGGATGTAATTTCATATAGACATGTCATACTTTCATCAACCTAATCTCATGAACATTCCATCAAATACTTGTAATGCACACAATATCATGAAAGTCAGTCTTGGTCATAAGGGTAAAGCATGCATTTATTATTTGAGTCACAATTGAGCTATAATACCCAATTTTTATCCTCCTATCCATTTTGTCAAACACCCTACATGCACAACTTATGGCATAGGTGAAATCATCAAATTACACATCATAAACAACTTAATTCATGGACTTCATCTTGCATGCTAACGTAGTTTCATGAAAACACATAAAGATTCTAACTTGGGAATCATACAACAAGATAAACATGGTTACAAACAACTCACAACATAAATATCATGTTTTATAATTTGAAAGAGGGTTCTTGGACTTCATGGATGAAAGGAATCCATAAATCAACCCTTGACATACCTTAGTTCCTGATTTTACAAATATTAATGGAGAGATTCTTGAATTTGAGTATTGAATTTGAATCCTTAATTAAGAACCCTTACTTGTTCTTGAGAGAAACTCTATATTTTGGGTGAAATATGGCCGAATTACATGTTATTGGGTTTATCTAAGGATGGGAAATTGACCCTTTTGCCCTTAAAAATGCAGACATTTAATGACTAAAAAAATGTTTGCCGACATTACAAGCGACGCAGTGCATTGATGGCTGCGATGTGATACTCAACGCATCGCGGCACGATCACATCGAGCCTCAGAAATTTTGGCGCTTGCATCCTACACAAATGTTGACCATAGCGATTGGCGATGCGGCGCGCCATGATTGCATTGGTCCACTATTTTGGGACTCTGAACATGATGTAAACGTGTTTTGAAAAATCTGAAACTTGTCCCAAAATACCTATTAAACTTCCTGATCATGAACTAATAAAAATACGGACCATTAAAGGATGTTAAGGTGACTAAATGAGATTTCCAACTTTTGAAGGCCAATAATAGGCTAAGTCTGGGAACCTACCTTGAATTTTATAAGTCTGGGACCCCTTGATAAGCTTAAAGGACTGAATTAAGCTTTAGGATTTTATGGGGTGTTATTGGTCATCATTAATGTCACTTTATCAGTAGATATATGCATATGTAACATGAATAATATAAACTATCATTGGGTTTTTTCCTGGGACTTATACCTTTAATACTAATATCTTTCCTCTGTCCCATACCGAAGATATGGGAATATAGATATGTATAAAAAGTATAAAAAGCGTTAGCATAAGTAATCATATAAGGAAGTATCATAAGTCCAAGAATAATCTATAGAATATCATTACATATAATCAATAAGTGTGCCTTCTTGCACCATTAACATCATTGTATCCAATATCAACAATAAGGAAGATTTCCAACATGATTATTAGCTTATTTATCAAGCATGATCATAACTAGGACAATACCATGATTAACAGCTCAAACACTAACCTAATCAAAGGCATGTTCACGTGTATAATCAAGGGTTTATCCTTACATAATCTATAATCTAGTCAGTTTGAACATGAGCATAACCCTATGTGATATCATGAATAATGGCCCATTATTAGCATATTCATTGGCCTAAAGATAATTTATCATTAGTATGAGCAATGGGTAAAGCATGACATAATCTATAGCTTGTTCGTAACATGGTAACTACCATCATTTATTGCTTAGGCCATATTATAGTCAAGGGCTCATTTGATAGCACTTCCATTAGCCCAAACAATGGTTAATCACAATAACACAATTAATAACTTGACACAATCTTTAGCCAATAAAGGAATACAAAGGCATAATCACTTGGGCATCATTCTCGATGAAATTCCACATAACCAACAAAGACCAAGAATCATCAATATTGCCTCAAAAGGGCACTCTCTAGTCAATTACAAAGCGTAATGGTTCAAGGGAACTAATCATCAATCTTTCCTTAAGGTGGGTCAACTAGCCCACTTCTAAATCCCCGAAATGTATTCTAAGTCAATTTCTACCCCAGGCTAGGCTAAGGTATCTAGATCAACTCTTAGATGTATAGCAAGCCACCATCAGCCCTAAGGTTGATATTCTACACAAGCACATTTACTAAGTCCAATGGAGCTAAGGAAACCTTCTTTAGCATAAGCAACTAAGATTAATCTTACTCTAAATATAAGAAACTAAAGTATTTCACCTAATATTGAGTATTCTATGGAATTCTCATGCTAAACATGAGTAATAATGTATATTCCACCCAAGTCAAGCTTCTCAACTCTAAGACTCACATAGCCTAAATGGTCCAACTAAACCAAGTCTTTCATTTCATCAATCAACCACTTAAAACCCATCCCAATATAACAAGATATCATAATTATATCAAGACATAGCTCAATCTAACAAAGAATAAACCTAGCCTACCTCAAATCCAAAGAATGCTCAACAATCCGCTAAACCTTCACTTTTCCCTTATGAGAAACTTATTCAAGGTGCCAAGCTATTGAAAACACAATCTACAGATCATTACGAGAACATCAATACCCATATTGCACCATTTTGCTTTTGGTCCAAAATCGACACCTAAAAACCCAAATGGGTCCCACTTACAAAAAATATGTTTTCGAGGTCAACCCAATGTACAAACACCACTAAGGAATCATAACCCTATAGAAATTATTCGAAACTAAGAATATTTGGGCTAAAATCAAGCCCTCAAGCTATTTGAGATTTTGGTCAAATTATCAAGAAAGTCAAACATAAAAATAAAGGACCTTTAATCCGATGTTAATTATGAAAATATTTGTAAATCAAGATTCAAAGACACTCCCAAGACTCAATTTTAGTTTATCACACCATCTTATGGCTTTTAGGTCTCAAGAATGAGGGAGAAATGCGCAAAAGTAGCCTTAAGGGCTATTAAATACCCTTACCAGGACCTCAGCTACGGAGATCGCCATCAATGGATGGATATCGCTCTATGGCAATCACGACCACTTACAAGGCATTAGCACAACAGCGCTCACATCCACTTGCATGGTGATCGTGCTACCTCAGCAGCAGAAACTTAGAAATTTTCCAAGTTTCCAACGATACCTCGAGATTCATTCAAAATTTGATATGAGTAAATGAACTATGTAAGCACACTAATTTTGACGTTCTGGATGTGATGGAAAATTCAGATTTTCTATCTGATGTTGTTTCGACCAAATGTGGGTCCCATACCAGAATTTTAAATTTTTCAACTTCCTCACCAATAGGTCAAAATGAGCTTGGGTGTATTGGTACCCAAACCAAAGGTCTACCTAGCCTAAAATTGATATTTCAAAGCTACAAGCACAATCAGAATTTGCATCCAAGATTATTTGACTGAAGTTTATTCTCGGTGTCCATTTAGAATCGGCAAAGACTTCTAAATAGGGTATTGGTTCTAAAAACCAAATAAGTCGCTTAGTAACTAAGATATCAGTCCAGCAATTCATAAATAACTTGGAAAAGCTTTAACAACAAAAGTAAGCACAATTACAGAAAATGACCTAGAGGGTCATTACAATATCCACTGCTAAGGAACTTTCTTCCCCAAAAATGAAAGATGAGGCTAAACTCAAAGTCTCGAACAGGTAAGGATACTGGGCCTACATTTTGCTCTCGATCTCCCAAGTGGAATCCTACACTGGACGGTGGTTCTACTAATCCTTAACTACTTGAATTTCTATGGGGCGCAATCTCTCATATCATTAGCCAAACTGGGCACAGGCTCCTCAACAAAGTCCAAGCGCTCATCCAACTGGACTAAGTACCATATAACCACATGAGAAGGATCAAGACTAAATTATCACAATATTGAGATATGGAAAACTGAATGAACGCAGCATCTTCAGAGTTAAAGCTAACACATGAGCAACCTCACCAACAGCGCAGAGAATCTCAAAGGGTCCAACATATCTTGAACTGATCTTACCCTTCCTCCCGAACCTTATCACACCCTTCACAGGTGATACATGGAGGAATACATAATCAACAACTCAAAATATCCAGGCACGAAGCCGAAGGTCTGCATAGAATTTCTGCCTACTCTGAGTTGCTCTCAATCTATCCAGAAGCACCCTGACTCTATCAAATAACTCCTGAAGCATATCCACACCTTGGGGGTCTAACCTCCGAAGTCTCAATCTATCCTATAGGAGAACGACCTCTCCTACCATACAAAACCTCAAATCAATCTCAAAAAATATGGTTGCACCCTGAAGCTAGTCGAACAAATCAAAAATGTGAGGTATAAGAAACTGGTTCTTCACCGTCACCTCACGAAGCTTTCTATAATCAAAACACATACGCAAAGAGCCATCATTCTTCTTCACGAACAATCCAGGGGCACCCTAAGGGGGAATACTCGATCTAATAAAAACCTTAACAAGAAGACTTTGAATTTGAGAATTTAGCTCTTTAATCTTGATAAGACCCATATGGTAAGGTGTCATAAAAATAAGTCGGGTTCCAGGCTCGAGGTCAATAGCAAACTAAATCTCATGGACAGGGGGAATATGAAGTAGGTCAGTAGAAAACACATTAGAAAACTCACAAACAATAAGAATAGAGTCAAGCGATAGATTCTCAACACCAGGATCAAAAACATAAGCGAGATAAGACTCGCAACCTCTAAAGATAAGTCTTCTAACACGAATATAAGTTATAATCTCTTTTGAATCGCGGCTAAAAGCTCTCGTCCACATGACTGAGGGTATGCCGAGCATAGTCCATGACTGCATGATAGTGGGATAATAAGTCTATGTCTAAAATCACATCAAAACTACCATATCTAGAATAATAAGATCATCATAAGTATCAACATCACTGATAGTCACAATACATGATGTGAATACTCGATCCACTACTAAAAAATCAACCACAGGAGTGAATATGCACAATGTTATAGATAATATATTAATAAACAACCTAAACTATAGTGTATAATAAGTAGATATATAAGAATAAGTGGATCTCAGATCAAACAAAGCAAGGGTCGACTAGAGGCATATTAAAACCACACCTACAACTATAATAGTCGAAGTCTAAGCCTCGGATCTAGCAGGTACTGCATACAACTAACCATGCCCACCACCTGGCTGGGTACCTGACCGACCTTCTATCCTGCCTATTTGAGAACCTCCTCGAGTACCTTAGAAATCACCCCTACGACCATGAGAGTTATCTCTAATTGAGGGGTAAACTGTTCTAATAGGGAAAACACTCTAAGTGGAATTAATCATCGCCTAATAACTAGTCCAATCCTGTGAATAATGACCAGGAAATTCACAAGTAAAATAGGAAACATAAGCAGAACTAGAACTAACAGGTTCGGCTAACCCGAAATGACCACGTCTAGACTAACCAAAAAATGAACCCCTCGAGGGCTGACCACTGTCCTAACTAGGGCGGTCTCTAGCAATACACTGACCTCCATTAGTAATTTAAAGGGATGATAAAACAGGTCGAGTAGGCTGACTTTAAGATTGAAAGAATGGATACAGAGAATACCTACTCTGAAAACTGCCATCTCTACGTTGAGAACTACGATGGCTCCCATAACCCTGGCAAAGAATCTTCTCCTTCAGTCTATCATAATCTAAAACCCCAGTAACATAACAACCTACAACAACAACAATCTGAGTATATATACTAGTCAAAAGCCTTATTAAGTATGTGCTTCAGTCTCTTCCTATTCATATTGTATCACAGTGGTCCCTACTAGTATCACTCTTAAATAAATTTTGAGCTTATTTGCTGATTTTTTTCAGGGGTAGTCTGATAACAAAAAGAAATATCATTGGTCCTCATGGATAAATCTTTTTTATCCTACTGAAGAAGGGGTTATTAGTACTAGACACTTCAATAATGTTTGTGTTGCCCTTCAATTTAACCAGTGGTGGATTTTTAGATCTAAAGATACCTTGTGGGGTGACTTTCTCAGAGCTAAGTATTATCAAAGAGCTCATCCAGTTATCAAGAAATAGCATACTGGTAACTCTATGGATTGGAAACACATGATGTACAACAAACAAATTAATGAAAATCACATTCATTGGAGATTGAAATCTGGTACTTGTTCCTTTTGGTGGGATGATTGGCTAGGTGTTGATCTGCTTCACTACTACAAAGGAGAGTCTATTAGATCTAATAACATCAAAGTCAATCAGCTATGGGTGCAAGGTGAATGGGATATTAAAAGGCTCAATCAGCTGCTTCTTCCGGTTATAGTTCATCAGATCATGGAAACTCAATTTTATTTTCAAGAAGGGGTTGCTGACCAGCCTATTTAGATGCCTACTACTAGTGGTAAATTCACTATTTCTTTGGACTGGGACCTTATAAGACCTCACAGAAGTAAGACGATGAAAAACAGGTATACTTGGCATAAGTATGTTCCTTTTAAGTGGTCTTTTCTTTTATTGAGAGCACTAAGAGAAAAATTACCTACTGATGAGAAGTTAATTTCTTTTGGACATGATCCATCAGATTGCTATTTTTGTTATAATCCAAGACCTGATACAGTTGAGCATATAATGGTTAGTGGTCATCTTAGAGGAAATATCTGGCAATTTTTCTCTAACTCCTTGGGGGTTAATCACACTACAATACCTTTTAGAAATCTTATAATGAGATGGTGGATCCTTGGACATAAAAATAAAGTTCATAAGCAAGTTCTTCATGCTATCCCTATATTCATTTGCTGGAAATTATGGAAGAATAGATGTGCGGTGAAATATGGAGACAAGACATCAAACTTGGCTAAAGTAAAATTTCTGATCTTCAAGAATATTTCCAAGCTTTTAATCAGAAATTTTCCCTACATCTCTTGGCCTTAAAACAGGAAAGACATGGTGATTTCTTGGAGGGGTGCTACCAGATGACTAGGGTGCAAGAGGTTGGTTAAGTCAAGCCTACTAATTCTGTGGTGAAGTTGAATACAGATAGTAGTGCACTTGACAAGCTCGGTAGGATTAGAGCTAGGGGTGTAGTGAGAGATTATTAGGGAGATCTTATTTTTGCATATGCCAACCCTCTTGGGTTCGGAACTAACAATCAAGCCGAAATAGAAGCAGTTAGTATTGGTATAAATTGGTGTTTACAAATTGGTTATAAAAAAGTTAATTTAGAGGTCCATTTGGAAATTATTCTTAAGTGGATCAAGCAACATGCTATAGCTCCTTGGAAACTTTAGACTTATCTTGACAACATCAAAGGAATCATGGCATAGCTGGAGGAGGTTACTTGCAAGCATACTTACCGAGAAGCGAATTTTGTAGTTGATTCTCTGTCTAAAATCAGTCACAATTATGATATTTCTCAACACTACTTCAATTTCCAGAAGTTACCAGAAAAAACAAAAGGACATTTTGTGCTTGAAAAATTTGGTATGATCAATTTTAGAAGAAGAAAGATACTCCCTCTGTTTCAAAAAAAATGACCCACTTTTCTTTTTAGTCCGTTTCAAAAAAAATGACCCCTTTCCTTTTTTGGTAATACTTTAATTTCAACTTTCCACATGGCATGTTAGGACCACAAGATTAAAGGGCATTTTGGTACATTTGACATAAACTTTAATTTAAGGCCACAAGATTCAAAAGTCTTCTTTATTTTCTTAAACTTTGTGCCAAGTCAAAGTAGGTCATTCTTTTTTAAACGGAGAGAGTAAAGAGAATCAAAGAGCCACCGTGAAGTTTTATGAATTTATAATAGAGGAGTTGGTAACTTCTTTGTAGTGCTTCTTTGTTGGTTTCACCATCGGTCTTTTCTCCTTTATCTAGGCTTCATTATGATAGGATATTTTATGATCTTTTTGTATGAGTTTTTTCCTTTAGTTTGTAAGAGGAGAGTCTCCCTTATTTATGTTTTCCGAGGTTATATTGTATTGAGAGGAGTCCTATCTTCTAAGTGCCTAGATCTAGGTTTCCTTTTTAGTATCGGGGATGAGTCAACCAACTTTAGTAGGCTAGTTGAATTTGAACCACCACAGGATCGGAGGTAAGGTTTATGTCCCCCTCATTGTACTTTCTTTTGTTTTTATTTATGATAAGGCTTAGGGGTGTGTGGCTCAACCCCTGACCGCCACGGGAGGTGAGAGCCCCTGGTAAGGTCCATTCTCTAAAAAAAAGTAGCAAATCGTGTCATACTCAGCAACTACCATAAAGCCCTGATCCAATCTGGAGAACTGATCTCTCAATTGATCTCTAAGGATGCGAGGCATAAACAACCACCATAGGATCGGAGGTTAGGTTTATGTCCCCCTCCTTGTACTTTCTTTTATTTTTATTTATGACAAGGCTTGGGGGTGTGCGGCTCAACCCCTGACCCCCACGGGAGGTAAGAGCCTCGGGTAAGGTCCATTTTCTAAAGAAAAAAGTAGCAAACCGTGTCATACTCAGCAACTGCCATAAAGCCCTGATCCAATCCGGAGAACTGATCTCTCAATCGATATCTAAGGCTACGAGGCATAAACTTTCTAAAAATATCTCGGGGAACTGAGTTCATGACAAAAGAGAAGATCCAGCTGGTCTAAAATCCATAAAACCTCTCAACCAATGATGAGCAGACAAGTCTAATTGAAAAGTGGTACAATCCACACCACAAGCCTAAACAATGCCTAAACCACAAAACCTAACCTAACAATCAATCAGGAACTCTTGTGCATCCTCTCCAGGAGCACCAAAAAATCTTAATAAAGCTAACCTCAAAAATCTATCCAATATCTTCCGCTCCTCAAAAGACATAGAAGGTTGGGCAACCACTAGCTGGGCAACTATCTGCTGAGCAACTATCGATGTAGAAGGAATATCAACTTGGGAAGCTGTAGCTATAGGTTGCGCCCCCACCACAATATCACTCTGATCTACAGACTGTGCACTATTATATCGCACACCACCAATAATACCTAATAATTGAACTAATGCATCGCTAAACACTACTTAAGAAATAAACCTTGGTGGACCCCGGGCTGGTGCCTGGCCTACCGTTGGCTTTGGCGAAAGAATGTGTGGTTCAGGTGCAAGAATAGGGTCTGGGAAAGGCTGGCTCTCTTGGCCTCTAGATGGGGACACATCTCTAGGTTTTTCACGACCTCTAGGTCATTCACATTCAACAATAGGAGAAGGATCTCTCATGACCCTCGTCTCGTGTAGCGGTAACACGTGTCCTGGCCTTTTGTGGAAGAGTAAAGTCGAGAGAAGATTCTACAAACCAACTCAGACTCTTGGCATGATATGAGTGAAAGAAATAAAGAAATCCTAGAATGTCCCATATCCTTCCGAAGATAGGAAATAGACGTCAACGTTCCAATCCGCAAGACTCTACTAGACATTTGTTTTTGTACCAGCAGTACTGATGAAACCTGGATCTGATATCAATTTGTCATGACCTAAATTATAAGTCATATTGGCACCTACCAATTCCCACCAGTAGGTAAGCTAATAACCAAACCCAGAGCTAATGCAATAGTTAATCCGGTAAGAAATGCCCAACATAGGCCAAAATCAAGAACACCAATTATAAACAAAAGGGTTCTAGATAGAATAAATAATCATACAAGATACCAATCCCAAAACCTGGTAGAGCTAGTACAAGAGCAACTAATAGTGTTAATACAATTCTAAGTCTAGGATAGTCAATATATCTGTCTTGAATACTAAAGATTGAATACAAGAGATGGAAAGAAATTGGATGACTTATACTCCAAGAGCTCACACTATATTCGAGAATTAATCACCGTATGAACCATAATCAACGGCAACAACTAATACTCGAATCTGCACCAAAAAGGTACAGAAGTATAGTATAAGTACCAAACAACGGGTACTAAGTAGGCATCATCGGCCAACTAAGGTAAATCATGATATAAGAATGATAAAGTGCAAGATAATCATGACTAAGTCGAATCAAACCTGAATCATCTCCATCATCGTTGTATATAATAAGTAAACAACCCAGAATAATAGTGTAACATAAAGCATCAGCACATGCCAATATTTCTATACATAATAAGTATTAAATATCTAAATAATAATATAACATAACGCATTAAAGCATACCAATATTTTCGTACATAAAAAGTATTGAATGTCAGAATAACAATATAACATAAGGCATCAATGCATGCCAATACCGTCGTTCATAAGAAATAAATACTTTAAAATCATAAAGTAACACAAGTACAATCACAAGAAAACACAAGTACAGAGTTGGAACTCATACATCAACTAGTGCATAAAGTAAAGAACTTATCACGGTGTCCCATTCCACCGAAGAGTACACCCAAGAGAAACATAAGGGAATCAAATCAACAATATATCAAAACTTCCTCATTATCCATAGTTTTCCTCAATTTTCATCAAACATCCATTCGCCAACATTCATAATATCATCATCAATAATCATAGTGGAATAACATATACCAATAGACTCATAACCGTAACCATAACATCCTATAAGCATCTATCTCGTCAATACACCCTATTTACACATCATTAGCTAGCCAATGCTTAATACCAAACCAATTACTCACTAGTCATAATATAACTACTAATTATTATCTATCCATTATTTATCATATAATCACTATTCATGGTTCAACGTCTAACCATTGCTCACTAACTAGTCAATATCTAGCATCTAGTCAAGAGTCACCACCAGACCAAATCTACTAATTAACCAATATTTATTTCTATCCAAAATAATTCCACTAGGAACCACCTAACAAAATTCCACCAATCACCATTTTAATTTTTATCTATCAACTAACATCTTTTATTAACTAACAGGATTAATCCACAAATTCCCGTTTAACAACTAATCAGCATCATAAACTTAGTCATCAATAGCATTTAATCACCATCATTGTTAAACCCATCGTTACTAATTTCCATAATAAGTAAATCATCATTATTAATAGCCATCAATGCCACTAGTCTTCTTTATCACTAAGGTTTACTAATCCGTTAGTCACTATTAGCCACTTAAGAAATATCCACCACTAAGAATGTTTCATCCTTAAATCAATAACTATACCACTTTATATCTTAACTCATTAGAAAACTATAACTGATATCTCTAGTATCAAAATTATACCCAACTACACAAGAGTATAAATAAACATATAATTGTCATACATAGGGCTAGCCGAATTCTCACTAATAGATGTACACATAGGCATATCAATAATCATTCTTCGGCCTTATTGGGCATCATCATAACATCATAGTATCCTCTAGCCTTGTAGGGTATCAATATAACATCACAATATCCTCAGGCTGCACCGGGTATTATCATATCATCAGAATACCTTTTGGCCTTGGCGGGTATCATCATATCATCACAATATCCTCTGGCCTTTCCAGATATCAATATAACATCACCATATCATCCAGACGCATTGGGTACCATCATATCATCATAATATCCTTCGTCTTTGTCGGGTATTATCATATCATTGTAATATTCTCCGATCATTCCAGGTATCAATATAACATCACAATACTATTTGGCCACACCTAGTGTCATTATATCATCACAATATCCTCCGGACTTGCCAAGTATAAACATATCATCATCATATCATCAAGCCTTGCCGAGTATCATCACAATATTATCACATCATTCGGCCTTGTGGGGTATCAACATAATATCACAATACATAAATTTATATCATTAATAAAGAACAAGCCCCACGAGGATGAAAGTAAATAACAAGACCAACAAGGGTGAAAGTAAACGACAAGCCCCACAAGGGTGAAAGTAAATAACAAGCCTTACGAGGGCTAAAGTAAATAGATATAAAGGAGAAGCAAAGAAGATCATACCTCAATAATCCAATATTCATCATTAATGTCACTTTATCAATAGATACATATATATGAACATGAATAGTATAAACTATCATTGGGTTTTTCCCAGGGACATATACCTTTAATACCAACATCTTTCCTCCATCCATACCGGAGAGATAGGAATATAGATATATATAAAAAGTGTCAAAAGCATTAGCATAAGTAATCATATAAGGAAGTATCATGAGTTCAAATACAATCTATAGAATATCTTTACATATAGTCAATAAGTGTGCCTTCTAACACCATTAACATTATCGTATCCAATATCAACAATAAGGAAGATTTCAAACATGATTATTAGCATATTTATCAAGCACGATCATAACTAAGGCAATAGCATCATTAACGGCCCAAACACTAGCCTAATCAATGGTCTGTTCAAGCGTATAATCAAGGGCTTATCCTTACATAATCTATAATATAGTCATTTAGACCATGAGCTTAACCATATGTGATATCATGAATAATGGCCCATTAGTAGCATATTCATACCATTGGCATAAAGATAATTTATCATTAGTATAAGCACTGGCTAAAGTATGACATAATCTATAGCTTGTTTGTAGCACGGTAACTAACATCATTTATGACTTAGACCATATTATAGTCAAGGGCTCATTTGATAGAACATCCATTAGCCCAAACAATGGTTAATCATAATAACACAATTAATAACTTGACACAAGCTTTAGCCAATAAGGCATAAAAAGGCATAATCACTTGGGCATCATTCTCGATGACATTTCACATAACCAACAAACACCAAAAATCATCAATATTTCCTCAAAAGGCCACTCTCTAGTCAATTACAAAGCATAAAGGTTAAAGGAAACTAATCATCAATCTTGCCTTAAGGTGGGTCAACTAGCCCACTTCTAAATCCCCGAAATGCATTCCAAGTCAATTTCTATCCCATGCTAGGCAAAGTTATTTAGATCAACTCTTAGATGTATAGCAAGACACCATAAGCCCTAAGGTTGATATTCTACACAAGCACCTTTACTAAGTCCAATGGAGCTAAAGAAACCTTCTCTAGCATAAGCACCTAAGATCAATCTTACTCTAAGTATAAGAAACTAGAGTATTTCACCTAATATGGAGTATTCTATGACATTCTCATGCTAAAAATGAGTAATGAAGTTTATTCCACCCAAGTCAAAGGGAAACAAGTTAAGCTTTTCAACTCTAAGATTCATATCACCTAAATTGTCCAACTAACCTGAGTCTTTCATTTAATCAATCCACTACTTAAAACCCATCCCAATCTAATAAGATATCACAATTATATTAAGACATAGCTCAATCTAATAAGGAATAATCCTAGCCTACCTCAAATTCAAAAAATGCTTAACAATCCACTTAATCTTTGATTTTTCTTTTTGAAAAGCTTATTCAAGTGCCGAGCTATCAAAACCACAATCTACACATCATTACGAGAACATCGATACCCATATTACACCATTTTGCTTCGGGTCCAAAATTAACACCAAAAACCCCAAATGGGTCCCACTTATGAAAAACATATTTTCGAGGTCAACCTTATGTTCATACACCATCAAGGAATCATAAACCTCAAGAAATAGGTAAAAACTAAGCTTATTTGGGCTAAAATCAAGCCCTCAAGCTACTTGAGGTTTTGGTCAAATAATCAAGAAATTCAAACATGAAAATAAAGAATTCGCCCCTTTAATCTAATGTTAATCACAAAAATATATGTAAATCAAGATTCCAAGACTCAATTTTTGTTTAGCACACCATATTAGGGTTTCTAGGTCTCAAGAATGATGGAGAAATGCCCAAAACGCGGCCTTAAGGGCTATTAAATATCCTCACTAGGCCCTCATCTACGGTGATTGTCGTCCATAGATTGCTATCGCGCTATGGCGATCATACCTACTTGTATGGTGATCGTGCCTCCTCAGCACTAGAAACTTGAAAGCTTTCCAAGTTTTCCAACGACACCCCAAAATTCATTCGAAATCCGATATGAGCAAATGAACTATGTAACCACACTAATTTTGACGTTACAGATGCAATGGCAAAGTCAGATTTTTCACTAAGGTCATTTCGACCAAATGTGGGTCTCATACCCAAATTTTAAAGTTTTTAACTTTCTAACCAATTGGTCGAAATGAGCTTGGGTGCATTGGGACCCGAACTAAAGGTCTACCTAGCCTAAAATTGATATTCTAGAGCTACAAGAATAGTCAAAATTTGCATCAGAGAATGCTTTACTGAAGTTTTTGCCCGATGTCCATTTGGAACCAGCGAAGACTTTTAAACAGGGAATTGATTATAAAAAACAAACAAACCTCCTGGTAACCTAGCTATCAGTCACAGAAAGTCATAAATGACTTGGGACAGCTATGGAAAAGATCAAATAGCAAAAGTAAGCAGAATTACGAAAATGACCAAAAGGGTCATTACACTGAAGCTGGTCAAACAAGTCATCAATATGAGGCATAGAATAATGGTTCTTCACTGTCACTTTATTAAGATGCTTATAATCAATACACATGCGCATGGAGCCATCTTTATTCTTTATAAACAAGACAAGAGCTCCCTAAGGAGACATACTCGATCTAATAAAACCCTTATCCAAAAGGTCCTAAAGCTGATAATTCAGCTCCTTAAGCTCCGCAGGATCCATATGGTAAGGTGCCATAGAAATAGGTCGGGTGTTATGCTCAAGATCAATAACAAACTCAATCTCATGGGTAGGAGGTATACCAGGTAGATCGGTAGGGAAAACATCAGGAAACTCACAAAAAATAGGAACAGAGTCAAGCGATGGACTCCCCATACTAACATCACAAATATAAGAGAGATAGACTTAAAACCCCTCAAAATAAATCTCACAGCACACGTAGAAACAATAATCCCCGTCGACTCGTGGCTAAAAACTCCTTGCCACATGACTGGGGGTATACTGGTCATGGCTAAGGTAACGATCTTTGAAAAATAATCCATGATTGCATGATAGAGGGATAACCAGCCTATGCCTAGAATCATATCAAAATCCAGCATATCTAGAACAATAAGGTCAGCATAAGTATCAACATCTCTAACAGTCACAACACAGGATTTGAACACCCGATCCACTACTAAAAGAATCACCCACAGGAGTAGATACATGCAAGGGTACAGATAATAAATCCTAAGATAACTCTAACCATGGAGCACAATAAGCAGACATATAAGAATTAGTGAATTCCAGATCAAATAAGCAAGGGTTGACTAACGGCACACCAAAATTGTACCTATGACAACAACATCTGAAGACTCAGCTCGAGTCTAGCATGTAGAGCAAACAATTGACCATGCCCGCCACCTAGTTTACATTTAGAAAACACACAATTTGTATCTCTAATTATGTTAAACATACTTTCTTTAGTTTTCTTATGCGATTCTGAAGTGGCTTAGTAAGTATATTATACTCCCTCCAGTCTAACAAGTGTCTTAATTTGATTGAGCACAAAATTTAAAAAAATAAAGAGACTTTTGAATCTTTGTAGTCTTAGTTAAAGATGTGTAGTCTTTTTAATCTTGAGGTCTTAAAGATGTCATGTAAAATATCAAAATTAAAAAATTTACTAAATATAAAAAAAAAAAAATACACCCTTTTGAGGACAAGCCAAAAAGAAAAGTAAGACAATTGACACGGAGGGATATTTGTTTTAGTGTCGTTCTTTAGATAGGACTACTAAGTTATTTATTGGTAGGAGAGAGAGTAAAAGCGGAAAGCTTAGGGTCCATCTATCTTATTGATAAGACTAACAAGGAATCAAAAGTAAAGTGGTGGATATATTTAACATATCATTTTTTGTCAATAATAACATATATGCACAATATAATCTCACGAGTGATATATGAGAAAGGTGGTGTGTATGCAACATTACCCTTCACCTTGTGAAACATCATCAAAATTAAGTATGAAAATACAATTAAAAAGAGAACACTACTAACAATAAATTTAACTTATTTAGTCATAATTTAATTTCTTAGTCAAAAGTATATGTCATTTAATTGAGTGAAACTGACTCTTCATCTCGTGAGAGTCTGATGAAGAAGTAAATCTACAATACCCCCAAGGACATATTTGCGCCAAATCTATATTTTCTTAGTTTTAATTTATTTTATTTTAATTTCATTTTAAAAGGTTTTTTTTTTAGTAATTTTTTAATTTTAATTTTTCACATGACATGTTTAAATTATAAGATTAAAGAATATTTTAATATATTTGACATATCTTTAATTTAAGATAATAAGATTTAAAATTTTTTTTTATTTTTTTAAATTTTATGTCAAATCAAAATAGAATAAATAAATTGAAACGGAGGGAGTTGGTTGGTCTCTTTCTTTGTCTTAGCGCTTTCTTGATTGTTCTGCTCTAAAATTTGCGATTTCTTATAGGTCGAATTTGATAATTCACTGATTTATTTTTAATGCGACTTAGGCATGTCAGGGGTGTATTTATATTCACTTGTGCTTTTTTAGACCGCATGTTTGTGGCTGAATTTTAAAATTAAAAGTTCGTTCAAATCGTCATTGTTATTTTTTTATTTATTTTTTGCTAATGTTGAATTTCTTAATTTTTTGCTTATGTTGAATTTCTTAATTTTTTGAAGCTAGATTACTTCTTTCTCTTCTTTTTTTTTTTGTGCTGAAGCTAGACTACTTCTTTCTCTCTCTTTTTTTTGCTGGTGTAGAATACTTATATCTAAATAGTACGTGTTACTTGTTTGGTTAACTATGTTAGTTTTATTATTAAAGATCGAAGCAGAAGGATAAAAGTAAGTTGCTTTAATTATCCGAAAGGTCTAATACTGTCTATTTTGATTGTTCTTTCTCTGTAAATTAATAAATCATTTAAAATAGTGGGTGTTGATTGATAAGAGATATTCTTACTATTTATCTTAGTATTCTGATTAACATAAGTAATTGTTCTTTCTCTGTAAATTAATAAATCATTTAAAATAGTGGGTGTTGATTGATAAGAGATACTCTTACTATTTATCTTAGTATTATGATTAACACAAGTAATGGTTCTCTGTTCTTCTTGTTCACTGCAGGAAATTATTTCATGTACGGAAAGTTTAGTTTTTGTTGTTCACTTTTTTTGTTTAAGTAACACGGTTATTCATTTCAAGTGCATATACAACAACTATGACTCACAAAAGTGCCTCATAGCATAATCTACGGTTCTCTAGGTAAGTTTCAAATCAGGGATTAATCGGTTAGGTAATTATGCACAAATAATTATTTGCATTCCTTAATACTCTACTCGTGGAATTTGTTCTTAAACTAATGAGTAATGATTTTTTTCTGTTGATTATTTTATGAATAATGCATAATAATGTGGCCGATATACATGTGCAATGCATGTGTCCTGAAACTAGTTACATTAAAAGGCCATTGAATTGCTTAACAAGGGACATAGGCTCATTACGTCCATAAAAAAAATATGAAAATTTAACTTAAGTAATTGACATGAGAAAATGAATCGAAAGTTGAGACATGAAAATAACCATAGCTCGAATGAAAGGATACATAAAAAAGAGTATTAAAACCATAGATAGTACAAATACAACTTGCCCACAACGAAGAAATATAATGGTCTTGAAAATGAGAAATATGGACTATGCAACAAGACAGATATTTACTAGACTGGTATGTTCCTCAGCACGAGAGGAATATCTCTACTGTCCATAGGAAAGAACTCATGAGCAGTAGAACTTCAAAATATCCTCCTCTTCAAGCTTCAAACACAAACGACATAATGGATAAAAAGGACTAAAATAGCAGAAGACCATTCAAAAGCAAAGAGCTTGATAAAAGGCAAAAGAATTGAGGAACCAGAATAGTAGTTGGAAGGTGGGGGAGGTCCATAGTTACTACTCTGTGGGCAGCACGGTGTAACAGGCTGAGCTGGCGGACAATTTACATAACCGGTAGGTGGTGGAACGCCGTAGGTTTGGTAGCCACCAGAAGGTGGTGGGGGTGGTAGTGGTGGAGATTGGCAAGTATATGGACAAGTTGTGCAATTTGTACAAGCACTTTGTGTTGGTGATGATCCATCACCATAAGCCTCTTGAATACTATCTTGAGTATTATTGCTACCAAAAGCGCTTGAGAAAAAGTAGAGTAAGAGCATCCAAACCCCTAGATGAAACTTCACATTTTCTTGAGCCATTCTTTGTTTTCAAACTCTTATACACTTTGATTGATAAAGAAGGAAGTAATTAAGTAGCAAAAGCTAAAAGAAGAAATCTTCCTTTTTAATGTTTAGTTATCTCATGGTTTTGGGGTCTAAAATCATGCACCAAGTGACACATCAAACCAAAACCATGCCACATAACTAGCAAATGTGGCAATTCCAAAGTGTTGATGATGGGATAAATTTGACATTGTTTGCATGGATTCCTAAATCAATGTGGGAAATGTACATCAGCTAATTAAAACAGAAGTGAACTCTAGCTTACTAGGTCAGCTATTTCATTTGTACATATCATTAAGATTGAAGTAATTTAGAGGACTAGATCAGCAATTTTATTTGTACATGTCAATACAGCTAATTAACACAGGCAAAACTTGAATCATCAAAAAGAAACATTGTGGAATCGGCTATCTAAATTCAAGTTGTCTACAACTTCTCCAAAATGGAATGAAACATGGCATTTGTTTTGAAGTTCCCAAAAATAGTTGAGTATGAAAACTCACTTTTGATGTTCCTAAAAATTTGGTAAAAGTAGAAAGCAAGTGGTAAGTATAGCTGCATAAAGCATAATGCACCGGTCAGTTTTTGTTTTTTTAAGATAATTTATTTTATTTTGTAACTGTTAAGTATACGCGCACAACTTTTTATATTTCTAAAATAGTGAAAATCTTATTTATGATCAGTTCGCTTTGTGTTCATTATATAATAGTTAATTTTATTTTTTTTATTATATAAAAGTCATTTTACTTTTCTCCGGTCATCATATAAGTCACTTTGATCGGATTTTATAATAATATTACCTGAAAAATGATATGACAGTCTTAATTAATGCATTTGCTTAATTAAATAAATTTAATGTACTAAACTAAGTTAATATAGCTCCCCTCCATTACACTTTTTCTTTATTTCGTAAGTACATGTCTAGATGACAAACACGTGTAATATTTAATTTTTAAGGTCAAGATTATGTTGCATTAACAAGTATCATAATCATAGTTTAATAAATTTTGAAAAAGTATTTTCTTAATTTTTTGGTTAAAAAAAATTCACAAATTTGATCCCCATTAATATCATTAACTTCATCCTATTATACTTCGTCTGTCCAACAATACTTGTCCAGTATATTAAAAATAGATGTCCAACAATACTTGTTTAGTTTGAAAATCAATAAATAATTTACTTTTTTCTACATATTTTACCCTTACTATTAAATATATTTTATCACTCAATATATTTCCCAAGGCATTAAATTTATTATATGCAAAGGGTAAAATATTTCCTCCGTTTCATTTTAATTGACCCTCTTTTTAAAAATATTTGTTTCAATTTAGTTGTTCATTTGATGAAATTTAGAGGATTTTATCATGTTCTTCCAATATTATCCTCAACATTAAATAATTAAACAAAGTGTATTTACTCAAATTTATATTTTCACATAATTAATAGGGTTATTTTAGTAAAAAAAATCTCTATTAAATAATTTCTTAAAGGAAACGGGGGAGTATAAAATTACCCCTATCATTTAGTGTTTCTTAGCTGCTAAGTTAATAGTGAATAAGTATTGTTGGATGAAGAAAGTATTATATTTGAATATGTAATTGCACGATATTTAAGCTGAGAATCGACTAAATATTTTTCTGCGAGTTTGATCCTAAACAAAATGTCAGAATTTTTATTAATTATTTATTCTAGTGTTACTAACTGTTTGTTTTCATATGTATAGCAATTAGTAACACTAGGACAAATAAGTAATGAACTCGAACAATTAGTAATATTAAAATAAAAAAGCAATGAAAATTCTGGCCTTTTTATCTAGTACTAGTTTACGTAGTCGTGTGATGCACGGATAATATTAAAAAGTATTTCTAATCATTTTATAATGGAATGTCTCGTTCAAGCATGTTAAATCATATTTTCTTCTAAAAAAAATTAATTTAACTATCATATTATTTCTCAATGAAATGTAAAAAAAAATAAAAATAAAACTACCCCTACCCCACCTCCATCTCCACACCCCTCCTCCTTCCTAAATTTTAAAAAAAAAAAAATCCTCTCCCCCCCCCCCCGAATCACACGCATCCACCCCCCACCCCATCCAATCTAACCCCACACCTCTAACCAATATATATAAAAAAAATAATTATGTAATTATAAAAATAAATTTATATTTTATTTTTTTATTATATTATTCATAATTTAAAGAAATTAGATTGTTAATATCCCCCGTCCTGCACCTCCCACCTCCACATACAACCCCTCGCCCATGCTTTCTAGTTTTTAAAAAATAAAAAGAAAAACTTTTCCCCCGGCCCCCCCCCCCCCCTCCACACACACGTGCCTCCATCCCCACTCGATCAATTTAGAAAGGGATAACTTTATGAAAGAGTATAAGTCTATTTAGAACGCTTCTACCATGAATATCTATATTTAATCTAATGAAAAAAATATTTTTAATAAAGGATAATGTATTTACAAATTCACCAATATGGATTGTGGTGCAATGGTGGGGTTGTTTTTGTTGTTGTTGTTGTTGTTATTTAAATAAATTATATTAAGATATATTATATAACATTTAAATTTAGGAAAGGATAACTTTATGAAAGAGTAGAAGTCTATTTAGAACGCTTCTACCATGAATTTCTATATTTACTCCAATGAAAAAAATAGTTTTAATAAAGGATAATGTATTTACAAATTCACCAACATGGGTTGTGGTGCAATGGTGGGACTGCTCCATCCTTAACCAGAGGTCTCGGGTTCAAGCCTTGGGTATGGAGAAAATCCTGTTGGAAGCGCTACTCCCTTAATGGCCCATGCAATGCGCGATCCGAATTAATCGAGGCTCAAATGTGGGCACCCGAATACCGAGTGGGAAACCAAAAAAAAAATTCAAATATTTCTATTCCTTTAAATCAAAATTTTATTACAATACTATTAAATTTTATCCTAAAAACTGCTAAGTGGCTTCTCAATAGCTAGTCACTTTGGCTAATTGTGATGCTTCATCTTTTGCTTTATAATATATACTAGTATACGTACTTGTGCGATGCACGAATAATATTATTTTAATTATTTTATATTTGATGGTGCATGTTAAATCATATTACTTTAAAGGCTAGAAAGATGTTACTTGCCTAATATTGTTCTATCTCAATGAAATGCAAATATATATATATATAATTTCTATCCCCACACCCACCTCCACTCTTACCCGCCCTTTCAATTTTAAAAATCAAAAATAAAAAAATCTAAACCCCCTCCACAAGCCTCCATCCCCACCACCCCTCCCCCATGCTAATCACCCAACCTCTAACCAAATTCATACGAAAGAACAATGATGTAATTGTAAAAAGAATTTTATGTTTAGGATTTTTCTTTATTACATTATTCGAAATTTAAAGTTATTATTTTAACCATTTTATATTTGAATATGCATGTTAAATCATATTACTTTAAAGGTTAAAAAGATGTTATTTGCGGAATACTATTCTATCTATGTGCATCATGTTCAACTATCATATTATTTCTCAATGAAATGCAAAAAAATAAAAAATAGTTCTATCCTCACACCCACCTACCTCCTACCACCACTCCTACAAAAAAATATCTATTCCCCCCCCCCCCACCACCACCACCACAAGCCTCCACCCCAACCCCTCCCTCCCCTACACCAATCACTCAATCTCTAACCAAATTCATACGAAGGAACAGTCATGTAACTGTAAAAAGAAATTTATGCTAAAGATTTTTCTTTATTACATTATTAACAATTTAAAGATATTATGTTGACATTTCCACACACCCCTCCCCCTACCTCCTCCCCAACGTGGTCTCCCACTTCTAGTCAAATCTATATAAGTAAAAATAATCATCTAATTGCAAAATGATGTTTCATATTTTTCTTTATTATATTATTTACAATTTAAAGATTTCATATCAGCAAAATAATTTAATTTTTTATTTACCGTCCACTCATCTCTTCCGTTTAAGATTTATAACGGTAATATGCGTGCTATCTAATAACTTCATTATATTAATAAAATTAATTCACCCCCTCCCCCCCCCCCCCCAAACCCTCAGTAAATATTTTTTCCTATTGTATTTTAATTACTTTATTTCTCTGTAATTTGACTTTGAATGAAAATTATTTTTTATGTTACATGCATATAAAGATAAAGCCAAAAAATATATTTTATTATATTTAATTTTTTTAAACCATTCGTATGGTTGAAAAGTTGGGGGTAACATTTAAGTGATGTGCTAGGTTAATTTTACTTAAGTTTGTTTTTATTCTTTTTTTGTTCATTTTTTTTTTGTCTTTTTAATTTCTTCTTTTCAAAACTGTGTTTAGTTTTCAACCTCCCCCATCTCTCTCTCTCTATATATATATATACAAAGAGAGAGAACTTTAAAAGCAAAATAAATTCTCTCTCTCTATATATATATATATACACACGTATATACATATAAAGAGAGAGAGAACTTTAAAAGCAAAACAAATTCAATCGTTTGGGGGAACTTTAACATGGAAATTTTTTGAATTTGCACCAAATGCTGTCATGGATCCCTCCACCCATCTACCCCATAGTTGTCCTCTTCTTCATCAGAAAAGTGAGGGGTGCGTTTTCCGGTGAGACTCGCTGGTAAATCAAACTCTTACTCCATCTATCTTTTTCAGTCAATTTGGACCAACAAAAAATACAAAAAAAAAAAAAAAAAAAAAATACATTCAAGAAACAAACAACAACAAGGCTAAATAACTACGCTTTAAATCACAAAACACAACCAAAAAACTTATGGAGTGGTTAATTTGACTTTTGTTGATTTTTAATTTTGTAACTTTAAGAATTTTCCGGTGAGACTCTCCAGATTGGGGGTGGGTGGGTTGAAGAGGGGGGGGGGGTGAGCAGCTGCGTGTGGGATGGATATAAAAAGATTTTTTTAATTAAAATTAAGTAAATATATTTAAAAGATATTTTATTTTTAAAAATGTATAATTATTTTTTAATAATAGATTGGGCACTCAATACCGCATGGTATTTTTTAATTGGTCGTTTTTGCCATGTCACCGCAAGTGTGCTACACACACTTCACAATTTTTGCTAAATATTTGAAATACCTAATAGGAATAATTTTCTATACAATATAAGTGTTTAATAGGTACCAATCTTAGTTGAGGGGTTGAAGTGAAATTTTGAAACAAGTTTAAGGGGCTATCGATGACTTAAGCCTTTAATTAATTATAAATTACCTGATTTTTTTAATGTATAAAAGACTTGATCTGTATATATAAATAAATAAAAATTTATTTGGACGCATTAAAGTAAGAAAAATACTTGAATTATGTTTCTAACATAATTATGCTTGCAATGCAGAAGTTAGTGAAATCTTCTTCTTTTTATTTGGTTTTCTTTGGTAATGATATTCCATATTTAAGTTTATGTAATGTGTATGCATTGCGTACGATTAATTAATATTAGAGATATCATATCTCGATCAACTTTATTTTTATACGGTATTAGAAAAACATCTCAAAAAGAAAAAAAAAATAAGTTGTGATAGTAAAAATTACATTTGAGGTTATACTTCGCAAAAGAATTGAAACACATAATGCAAAATGTTATGTATATTTAAAAATAGAGAAAAGACATGTTTTCTCCCCTAAACTTGTCCGCTAAACTCACTTTAACACTTAAACTTAACTTTCGTTTATTTACCCCCCTAACATCTTTAAAGTGTATTAATTACACCCCCACCCCCTCACCCCACCCCTTCTTCTTGTATTTCTTCTTTCACCCCACCCCAATTCCCTTTCACCTTCTTCTAACTCTCAATCTCCACTTCTATTATCTTCATTAATTTCTTCAAGAAAGAAAAAAATGTGTGTGAAAAGTTATGAATTTTAATGGGTTAGAAAATAATTTTGAAAAAGAAAGTCTTTCAATAAATGATTGTTGAACTAAATTACTTATGTGAATTTTCAAGAAATCTGTTGATGGATTTATGAGATTGCCTTTTGTATCCCCCATTATTGAACCTTGAAAAAGCTTGAAGACAAAAAAAAATGAGTGTCGAATTCATGTTTGATGTTCAAATTGATTATTCGGGTTTTCTGATGATGATGTAAAGTTGTACTTGAATTTTGAGTTTGATTGGTATGAATTTTGCCAGTTTAATTTTGTATCCGCCATTATTGAAACTTGAAGACCAAAAAAATGAGTTCGTCAAATTCAAGATGAGATTGATCTCGAAATTGATTATTGAAGTTTTCTGATGATGTTGTAAAGTTGTACCTGAAATTTGAGTTTGATTGGTTTGAATTTTACTAGTTTAATTTTGTATCCACCATTATTGAACCTTTAAAAAGCTTGAAGACAAAAAAAAATAAGTTTGTTGAATTCATCGTTGATTCCAAATTGATTATTGAGATTTTCTAATGATGTTGTGGAGTTGTAGTTGAAATTTGAGTTTGATTGGCATGAATTTAGCTATTTTATATTGAAATTTGAAATTCAAAAGTGAAGAACCCATACATAGGCAATGCTGAAGATGACAGATGACGGTGGGGTGAGTGAGGGTAGGGGTGGGGGTGGGAATGTATGTGAAAAAATATTTTTTAATATATATATATGAAATTATTTTTAAAAAATACTTTTCTTGCGTGGCTCCGACGTAGCAATGATGTGGCGCTGATTTGCCGGCGTGCGTGCACACTCTCAGTTGTGAGAGTGGTATTCAGTTTCGAAGGGTGAAATTAATACACTTTAAAGATGTTAAGGGGACAAATAAACGAAAGTTAAGTTTAAGTGCTAAAGTGAGTTTGGAGGACAAGTTCAGGGGGAAAAACATGTCTTTTCTCTTAAAAATAAGTCATGATGTTATTTACTGACTTTATATGGTACTTATCTACTCCATTCTATAGAGATTATTATAGAAAGACAAAATATTAATTTTGTAAGAGTACATATAGGGTCAAGTTGTAGAAAAGGTACGAAAAGTTGGATCAATATTTTTTCCTAATAGATTGAAATACCTAGGCTTTGGACCCTTAGAAAATTCTCTTAGTTGAAGCTTCTGGACTAGGTACGACTCCAGGGTACCAGTCGTACCCTTAGATATGACTTAACGACTGTCACTCGTATACTAGGCAGTGTTGGTGGGGGTTACACACTGTCCAAGATATGGTTTAGCCTCCCTATTGTCTTATGTTAAGGTACGGGTCATATACTACCTAGTCGTATAGAGTGTTGGTCTTGATCTAGTGGACACTATCTTGAGTACGATTTGAGATACGATTTAGGGTACCATTCGTACCCTAAGATATGAGTCATATGTGTGTAGTCGTACCTTGGGCAGTGTAGGGGTCCTTCGTGAGGCCTAGGATACCACTCGTACCCTAGGATATGGTTTAGTCAAGTGAGTCGTACCCTCCTAGGAAGTCACTTTTCTGCTTTTAAGTAAAGGCTTTATGGACATTTCTCACCCCAAAATCCTTAAGTCCCTTCACTATATAATGTATTATAGCCTCCTAAAACATATCTTTTGTGGATCAAACATTTGAAATACTCTCTTAAACACACTATTGAAGAATTGAAAGTTAGGGTTCCACAAGTGTTCTTCTAGAGTCAAGGAGGGGTCAAGTCTTTCCGTGGATAATCTTATATAAGGCATGTTACTCTTTTTCTTATTGTAAACTCAAATATCATGTGTTTTAAACATGGATTATGACTTTTAAATGCCGAGTTTGAAATTAAATGTTAAGAGTTTTGATGTCTATTATTGAGTGGGTACTTGTTTTTGTGGTCTAACAAGTGGGTCATGAGTAACCCTAAGATTTATGATTCCTAATTTGATTTTGGCCTTGGTGAAGGAATGCCTACAAGGTGTTTGTGAAAATGTCTAAGAGAAATATTCAGTCACATATTGATGATGTTTTAAACCAGGGCATTGGTCCAATAAGTATGAGTGGTTGGTAAATGGTATTGTAAAGACCTTGTTATACATGTAATTAGTTAATTTATGACCTTAATGGTTTTATGGACAAAAAGGTTAAACTCTCTAAACTTGAACTTGAATTGTATTTGAACCAAAGAGTGGCATAAGAATGATAAAGAAGAATGAATGGTTTTGTAAGGATCTTGATGACCACAATTTGAGTTGAATGATATTTGAAAATAATATATTGTCTTATTAAAGTGGTTTGATATGTGATTCATGAAGGCTTTGGCCATGTATGATGTTGAATTGTGGCCTTGATGGCTTAGAATGGTTAAATGGGTTAAAGTCCCCAAATGTGAATGGTGTAATGTGAATGCATGGACAAAGGGTTAGAGTCCCAATGTCGACTAGTAATGGGCGTGATGACTTGTGGTTGGAGTTCACATGCGTAATGAAATAACTTGTACTTAGAGTCCACTTTCTTGATGAAATGTTTGTAGTTAGAGTTCACATGCGTAAAGAAATGGCTTGTGGTTGGAGTCTACTTACTTGATAAGATGGCTTAAGGTTAGAGTCTTCTTGCTCGATATAAACTAAGCGGTGGGAGGTTAGAGTCTTGCACTTCATGGTTCATGTTGAGTGCTTTGAAAAGCATTCTAAGGACTTGTCATCTTTTGACACTTGATGTATCCAGATGTATTTACATTTTTATGTGTATAAATATGGTGGCTTATGATGATTTGACTTGGTATTGAATAATAACACTATTTTATCCTTACCCTTGAGTTATATGCTAGCGCTTCAACCTCTAACCGTCTTCAAATATTGTGTCCCCACGCGACACAGGGGCCGAAGCATCTTCTTCTTTTCCTGCACAGTGATTCTGGTACATAAGTTATCAAATACTTTTTCCCTCTCATTTTTAACACTCAAATATAATAATAAATATTTGCAAAAACTCAAATTTTTTTGATTTTACTAAAAATAAATTAATTATTATATTCATGATTTATATTTAACGGGCCGGGTTCAACATTTATTAATATAAGATGGAATTTATTATAATGTTAGATTATATATTTAAATATAACATTGCTTGATATCTTAATAGATTTTGTTAGTGGGGATTCGATTCTTCTATAATTTTCTTTCAAGTTTTTCCTTTTCCTCTCTGCTATATATAATTATAGAAATTTTAAAAATCTACTCATGGTAAGCACGTTATTAATACACATTAATACAATTAATTAGGAGTTATGAAGGTTGGAAGTGAAAGAGTACATGTATGCATACTAAGATATCCGATAAAAAAAATAATTAAAATAAGAGGTGAAAAGTTGATGAATTTTTCTCATTTAATAATGTAATTATAAGTTTTTAAGAATATGTTAAACATGAAATCAGACCAAAAAAGTTACAATGCTTGAGCTATGAGAAGTTCCACGATAATTCCATATGAACACGTAGCAAAAAGGCTACATCCCCTTAATATTAATTATTTTTTTCACATCAAAATATTTTTTTCATAAAGAAAAATAAAAAATAGTTCTTCTCTGATTTTTATCATTATATTGAACTTCACTAAATATTTAAGTTTAAGTGAGCTACAATATATATATATATATTAATATAAATTAATATATGCACCTAAGTCAGAATATAATTCTCCTAACCAATCTCCTTAATTAATTTAAGAAAAATGAATAAAAAGGCAAATTGTTAAGCTACAAAATAAGGAAAGTTGAAACAATAACGTACCCTCTCCTTTTTTTTCTCTTTCGTCATTCCCTTTTTTCGTTTTTACCCATTTACATTTCCTCCCTTATTGATCAAATGATCTCTTTCCTTTGCAGAATACTACTTACCATTTTTATTTCATCTTGATTTGTGCCTAAAATCAGTAACATTCCCATTTACTCCACAAAATCTTCCTCCTCCAACTTTTATATTTTCCTTTACCATTCCAACACTTCCATATATCTATCTATCTATCTATATATATTATAAATTTATTATAGATAGTATTATATAAAGGAGTCCTTAAAAAGAGAAGAAGAAAAAGAGGAAAATATAATCTCATAATTGTAGAGGTGTGTGGATAACTCGGGTAATTTGCATGGTTAGTTAATATTAAATTCTTTTTCATGATTATTTCTAATAATTTTATTCCTTCCATATCTATTCTCCAAGCTCTTAAGTATTCATAGTCTATCATTTTATCCTATAGTAGTTGTAATTTTACAAATTTCTGTGTAATAATTTGTTCTAATTGTGCTATATTTGATATGTAATCCTATGTTATCTATGTGATCAATTAACATTTGTTGTTCATGTATAGATAATTTTCCATATGGATTATATAAACTATCATTTGTACCTCCTTTTTCTAAGGTTAACTTTATTCCAAGTAATCTTTCTTCTAATTGTCTTTTTTCTCTTCTAAGCTGATTTCTGTAATTAATTTCTTCATATACCCAACTTTGTCTTTCTCTAATTCTTCTAATATATTCTAACATTTTTTAATCTGTATAATATCCGTCTGAATAGTAATTATCTAGGTATGAATAGTAGCTATCATCATTTAAGTGTATTTGTTCTAATTCATCTTCTATCTAATTTTCTAATTCTTCATCTTCAATATCAAATATCTTTTCCCATATAATTTTCTTTATATCTACTATCTCTATATCCTTAAGTACATATAAAACAAGTATCTTAAATTCATCTATCATTTCATCAGGTAAGTAAGTATTCATTTTTCATTTGATGCTATTTTTTACAATATTCCCTCCAATCATATATATAACAAAATCTGATCATTTTAGATCACTATATACTAGATTATTCTTAAATAACATGTTCTTCGGTCACTATTAGCATGGTAATCTGGATACTTTTCCCCTAAACAACGCCTCTACTCTAGTTACTCCCTTATCACGGCTTCTTTGCCTTACCGGTTTCACCTTTAGGATGACATAGTTCTAGAAATTCTTCTCCTTCTTCTATTTGCTAATAAACTTCGAAATATATTATTCCTCGAATAATTCTACTATAAAGTAACTAACATGAGCTTATTTTACTATACTTATGATTGTTAGGAATTTATGAATTTAGCTATTCATAATAGTAAATGAATATACATGTTCTTGTATCTTTGATAATTCTGTGCTTTACTCATTCATAGCTTAGTGTAAAACAAAATATCTTTATTGATTATATGAGAGGATTTTTGTTGTATACAAGAGGACTTGTTTTCCGTGTAGAAAGTCTTGCCTTAACTTAGCAAATGTTTTTTCTATTTATAACCTAAAAAAGAGAAAACGCGTATACTATTCTAAATTGTTCCTACTTTACATTTGTCATCTTTACAAAAGTAGAAAAGACTAAAGTAACTTTACAAAAAGTTCTAAAGCTATCCTACAAAAAAGACAAAATTAATAATGGCACTTTGCCAAAGAAAAGTCAAAAAGCTAATAAATGCTATCTAATAATTTACGTATTCAAAGTCAAGAAAAGTTATCTAATAATTCATATGCCATTTTCATAACTTTAATATCTTGTCTTTTTGCCTTCTTCTTCTTCTTCTTCATTGTTTCGTTGCTTTCTATCTTTTGTCTATCTTCCAACTGTCATCCTTATCTTCTTTTATTCTAGTTGAACTTCTGGAATAATGATATCTTCTCCATTACATATCGAACATAGATGGTCTGGATATTTATGTTCTATTAATTTACAGTATCTGGTCAATAATTCATCTGAAATAAATTTTTTCTTAATTGCACTGGTAATTGGTCATTTCTCTGGATTAAGTAGTGTCATAATCCATTTCTGAACTTTCTCCATACCTATTTGTCTTAATTCTCTTGAATTTGAATAGATCATTAGCTGGTCTCTTGAATAATAACTCCATATTGGATTTCCGTTTAGGTAGTTATTTGCTAATTCTTGGATAATTGTAGATATTCCAATAATTCTTTTATTCGCATAAAAATTTGGTATATCTATTTTTGGTATTTCAACTTGTTGTTCAATATCTTCGGGTATGATCATATCTCGGGTCATTCCTATCTTCACAACTTGTATAACTGGTTTAATTTTATCATATAATATCTCTGCTGGTGCCGTATAAAACGTTACAAAAAATAGGTTGCCCTTGGTTATCTTTTTGTAAGTGGTAATTGTTTTATATATTTCTGGTACAGTAGATAATTCAATTCCGTCTTGGGTATATACAATATTGAGTAGTCCATAACTGAAATAAATTTTAACTAGATTTGGGTTAGTTTTTGGTAATGCAATTAACTTATTGTATCCTTGTAGTTTTTGGGTTATATAATCTGAATTTGGTTCTTGAATGCTTGTAGCTCTGGGTTTAAGGTTTAAGTAAGTTTGTATCTTGTGGATGTTTTCAATAAATGATCTGGTTATGTGGTTATAAGTTTTCTTGTCTTGGTTTAGGCTATCTAAATATGTAATAGTTTGTGGGGGTTTAAACAAAAGGTCTTTTGGTGTTTTTGGTATAAATGGCTTGTCAAATATTTTGTTCATGTTCATATTTAGGTTCCTTTAACTCCTTTGCTTATACCTGTAGAAGTAGATTGATAAACATTATGGGCTTTTTGGAGTGTCCCAACGTCTTCTTTTATCTCTGAAATCTTATAATCTTCCAATCGATATTTCTCTGCACATTGCTGAGTTATCTGAGTCATAGCTTCAGACTTCAGTTTAACTTCATTAGTCTTTAGCTTTTCAATCTCATTTCTCATACTATCCACTTTCATTGAAAGCGTAGTTGGGGTTTTGAGTATTTCTTCTAGAGTATCGTCTTCTGTAATATCAGTTTGGGTAGCTTTGTCTTGATATGTAATATGCAATAACATTCTTGTTATTCTTAATTACTTCAATTGTAAATGTAAAATTTAATATATTCAATACTGATCTCCAAATTTCCTTCGTTGTAACTGAATTTTGTATTTTTCTTGTTAACCACCATCGTACCTGTGTATTATCTGTTCGTACAATAAACTTGTTATATACAATATATGGCTCAAATGCTAATAAACATTTATATAATGAGCATAATTCTTTTCTATTTATTTCCCATTTTATTTCTGTTTCATTAAACGTTTCTGAGTAGTATCTACAATGATGTTCTAATTTTTCTTCTTCATATCTATATTTAAGTACTCCTCCATAACTATATTCACTTGCATCTGCTTCTACTATATTTGTAAATTTTTTATTTCCGTCTTGAAATTGTAATTTTGGTAACTCTTTACAAAGTATTTTTATTTTTTGTATTTATTTTTTATCTTCTTCATTGTAATTATATTCTACATCCTTTCTTAATTTTTTCTGTAATGACTTGCGGATTGTTGATTCTAAATATGTAATTATCTTTGAAAACCTACGGTCAAATCTTGAACTATTTGGGTTTTTATTTTTGAAACCCTAAGGAGAACTTTTGATGAAAGAATATGTATTTTGGGGTCCTTGGAACTAAATCTCATGTTTTAAGGCTAAGTAAGGGTGGAAAAGGACTACTTTGTCCTTAACACGGAGTGTTTAAATCACTAGAATTCCTTACATAGGCGCGACCCATACCGCTGCCTATGTTCACATACGCGCCGCCTAGGCTATCGCCTATGTTTGCATAGGCGCCGCCTAGGCTATCGCCTATGTTTACATAGGCGCCGCCTAGCTATTGCCTATGCTTTCCAGTGGCCATGGGCGATTGGTTAGGCGAGCTTATCACTTTGAAGGGCCATAACTTCTTGCTCGGGTGTCGGATTTTAGCCAAATTAGTATCGTTGGAAAGATAACTCGAATACCTATCATTTGACACATAGTACGCTTCCTAATTTGACATATACAAAGAGTTATGGTCGATGGAAGCTGACATACTTTACAACATCCACTAAAACTTAGTCGATCGAAATAGTTTCAACTCGTCCTTGAGTTGAAGGACCGTTATGGTCTAAATTCAAGCTTGAGCGGATTCATATGCTACATAATAATTAACATGCTGTATTGGCATAGGATTTTATGGCTTCGGGATTAGCAACGCATCAAAATCATGGTCTATATTGTAGCCCGAATTGTGGGGCATTACATTATCCCCCCTTGGGATCATTCATCCCCGAATAATGATGCGGGACACAGACAGACATGATTTTAAGAATAATAAAGGACTAGGAAAGATAAGATAGGAATAGTACCTTCTGTCTCCTCCTCCATCGAAGCAAACAAATTGGGATATCTAATTCTCATGTCATCTTCTGACTCCCAAGTTGCTTCTTAGACTTTCTGATTCCTTCACAGTACCTTTACTGAGGCTATCTCTTTGCTCCTCAGCTTTCGAACTTGGCGATCTAAAATTTTAACGGGATCTTCTTCGTAAGACAAGGAGTCTGTCACTTTGATACCCTCTACTGGAAATACCATAGAATGATCTCCAATGTATTTCTTCAATATGGATACATGGAATACCAGATGAACGAAACCCAAACTTGCAGGCAATTCTAACTCATATGCAACTGTACCAATTTTTTTCAAAATTTGATATGGCCCTATATAATGAGGGCTTAATTTACCCTTTTTTCCAAACCGCATAACTTCTTTCATAGGATAAACCTTGAGAAATACCCAATCACCAATTTCAAACTCTAGTTCTCTTCTCCGAACATTGGCATAGAACTTCTGACGACTCTGAGCAGTCTTGAGTCGTTCTCTAATGATTTTCACTTTCTCCATTGCCTGATGAACAAGATCAGGCCCATATAACTGAATCTCACCCACTTCATACCATCCTATCGGAGACCTATATCTCCTCCCATACAAAGCCTTAAAAGGAGCCCTCTTGATGCTGGCATGGTAGCTATTATTGTAAGCGAATTCAACAAGTGGCAGGTGATCTACCCAACTACCTTTGAAATCAATGACGCATGTCTTCAACATATCTTCGAGGGTCTGAATGGTACGCTCAGCTTGTCCATCCGTCTGAGGGTGGAAAGTTGTGCTCAAATTCACTTGTGTACCTAAACCCTTCTGAAAGGATCTCTAAAACTGAGATGAAAACTGCGTACCTCTATCGGATATAATGGACACTGGTGCCCCATGCAATCGAACTATCTCCTTAATGTAAATCTTAGCATAAACCTCTCCTGAATAATTAGTCCTCACAGGCAAAAAGTGGGCTTACTTGGTCAACCGATCTACAATCACCCATGTAGAATCATACTGGTTTTGGGATCTCGGAAGTCCTGTAATGAAGTCCATATTTTTCATCTCCCACTTCCATAAAGGCAGGGTTATCTCTTGGGAAGTACCAACTGGCCTCATGTGTTCCACTTTCACTTGCTGACAGTTCAAACACTTGGACACAAAATCAGCTACATCACATTTCATGTTATTCCACCAATACAAGGTTTTCAGATCATGGTACATCTTAGTAGAGCCTAGGTAAATGACATACCTCGAAGTGTGCGCCTCATTAAGGATTCTTTCCCGTAGCCCATTGATATTCGAAACGCAAAACCTACCCTGAAATCTCAGAATACCATCGCCACCAATTTCAAACGACATAACCTTTTGTTGACCCACATCTTTCTTGATTTACATTAAGATGGGATCTTCAACCTGCTTCTCCTTAACTTCAGTACAAAGAGATAACTTAGCTAACTAATGAACAATCACCCCTCCATCTTCAGAATCTAAGAGTCTCACTACCAGATTTGCAAGGCGGTGAATATCCTTCACCATCTCTTTCTTTCCTTCTTTTATATGAGAAAGGCTGCCCAGAGACAACCTGCTGAGGGCGTCAGCTACAATATTTTCCTTGCCCGGATGGTAATGCAGACTCATATCGTAGTCTTTCAAAATCTCCATCCAATGCCTCTGCCTGAGGTTCAATTCTTTCTGTGAGAAAACATACTGTAAACTTTTATGATCAGTATAAATATCAACATGCACTCTATAGAGATAGTGCCTCCAGATTCTAAGTGCAAACACCACGGCTGCTAACTCTAAGTCATGAGTGGGTTAATTGCGCTCATGCACCTTTAACTGCCTAGATGCATAAGATATCACCTTACCACGCTGCATCAATACATAACCAAGTCCCACACGGGACGCATCACAATAAACCACAAAATCATCTACACCCTCGGGAAGGGTAAAAAAAAGAGCAGTAGTCAGCTTGTCCTTCAATTTCTCAAAACTATTTTCACACAAGTCAGACCACACAAACTTTATCTTTTTCTGGGTCAGTTTAGTAAGAGGAGCAGCTATGGAAGAAAAACTCTCCACGAACCTTCTGTAATACCCTGCCAAACCCAAGAACCATTTTCTCACTGCTTCAACTTTCTGGGGATCCACTCTTTTCCCGTCACTGGACATAATATACCCCAGGAAGGCAATAGCATCTAACCAGAATTCACAGTTAGAAAATTTGGCATACAGCTGATGATCCTTAAGGGTTTGAAGGATAATTTGGAGGTGATTGGCGTGATCCTCTTTACTCTTAGAATAGATCAGAATATCATTAATAAATACAATGACGAACAAGTCAAGAAACTGATGGAACACTATATTCATAAGATCCATGAAGGATGCAGGGGCATTAGTCAACTCGAAAGACATGACTAAAAATTCGTAGTGACCATATCGGGTTCGAAAGGCTGTCTTGGGTATGTCTGACTCCCTAACTTTCAACTGATGATAACCCGAACGAAGGTCTATTTTTGAAAAGCACTTATCACCTTGAAGCTGGTCAAAAAGGTCGTCAATCCTAGGAAGAGGATATTTATTTTTAATCGTGACCTTATTTAGCTAACGGTAGTCTATGTACATCCGAAAAGACCCATCCTTCTTTCGCACGAAGAGCACGGGTGCACCCCATGGGAAACACTAGGACGAATAAAACCTTTGTATAGAAGGTCTACAAGTTGTTCCTTTAAATTCTTTAGTTACGCGGGAGCCATTCTATATGGCGAAATAGAAATAGGACGAGTGTTTGGCAACACATCAATGCCAAAATCTATCTCCCTATCAAGGGGTATCCCTGGGAGATCTTTGGGAAAGACTTCTGGGAATTCATTCACTACATGGACTGACTGCAGAGGAAGGCTTCCAACTTTTGATACATACAACCTTTGGAGATAAGCTTTCGAGCTCTAAGATAAGAGATAAAGTGACCTCCAGGTTCCATAGAACTCCCAGCCCATACAACTGGTGTCTCATTCGGGAAAGAAAAAGTGACCTTTCGGGTTCTACAATCAAGGGTGGCATAACACGAATGGAGCCAGTCCATCCCAAAGATGGCATCAAAGTCTATCATATCCAATTCTATAAGGTCTGCCACAGTTTCCCTACTATGAATAGACACGACACAATATCTATATACCCTTCTAGCAACAACAGAATCACCTACAGGAGTAGAAACAGAGAAGGGTTCTACAATAACTTCAGGCTCAAACCCGAAACCAACATCCACATAAGGGGTCACATAAGATAAAGTAGACCTGGGATCAAGCAATACATAAACATCACGAGAAAAGATTCATAACATACTGGTGACAACATCTGGTGAAGCCTCCGCCTCCTGGCGGTCAGTCAAAGAATATAACCGATTGCGACCGCTTTCTGCAGCTGAAGGGGCACCCTTAGGAAAAGGAGCTGTGGAGGCGGCTTGGGACTTAGCCCCCCCCCCCCATATTTACTCCAGCAGATGGACAATCTCTTTGAAGGTGACCCACTTTGCATAAGTATAAAGCTAAAGGATTGCACCATTGACGTAATCAAATAAAAATAAAAGATGGTTGATTTGAGAGTGACATCAAAATAAGGACCTTCTAAAAAAGTAAAAATATTGATTGTGATTGATGATTTTGGTGATGGTGATTGATGATTTTGATCCTTTAAAAATAATACCATCAACAATTATTTTTTTTTTTGATATTTTGAGCAACAATAGAAAGAGAAAGAAGTTCATGTTAGTTGTTTTATAGTAGAATTATTTGAAAAATAGCATGTTAATTGTAGGGGGTGCGGATAATTTGTGTGGTAAAATAGATCCATTGTATTAACTTCTCTAAATATTTTTATTTTTATTTTTATTTTGAGTTTATTTATGTTAATTTTATCGATATTCATATCTTGAGGGTGATTATATGGTACCACAATAAATGAAACCCCAGATTAAAAAAATTTGAAAGGAGAAAGGACTGATGATGATTTTGATAATTGATGAAGCTGATGAGTGTAATCGCCATGAACAGACCACGTCAGTAGACATGTTCCAAACACTATGAATCAATTTAATTATATTGAGTCAATTCAATTCATTCAATAATTCAATAAACATTCAGTTTTATTATTGAATAAATTAAAATTCACTTATCATGCATTCAAATTATCGTTCAATTTTTCTGTAATTCCTTCAAACTACTTTCAAATTTTTAACAAGGTATTAGAGCAAGGTTTTGATCCTTGCATCATCTTGTGTCAATTTTCATGTTTGTTTCGATTTGAAAAATACTTCTCAACATTCTGATTCATAGTTCATAAAGAATATAATTAATTACTTGAATAAATAGGGCATTATACGTCAATGAATTTTAATTTATTCAATAATAAAACTGAACGATAATTTGAATGAATGATAATTGAATTATTGATGTATTAAATGAATATTGAATAGTTGAATGTCTTTAATTGAAATAAAACAGAGGTATAATATCCTATTTATACAAGTAATTAATCATCTAAATAAGATAAAAGTCTAAATAAGGTACAAAATAATAAAGTGATACACTACTAAATAAGGTAGGATATACTCCTAAATAAGGTACAAGCTATCAGGAGTATATATTAAAGATTTACCTAGGTGTACAAAGAGAATAAAATAATATATATAAGAATTCTGAATTTAATTTGAAATTAATATATTGAGGCGGATGAAACTAAGGGTGGCTCAAGCTATGTACTACAGCAGACGAATATTCAGTAAGATGAAATAGGTGAATCAACCCATTTCAATGAACAGATACAATAATATTCCAACAGACGGATAGAAAAATTCAATTAGGACTTGATGGCCTGGGGTTTACAGTAGTCATCAATTGGATAAAAAATGTGAAAAGGAAAATCCAAAAGTATTTCAACATTTAAATTGTTATGACCTGAAAAGATGATGAATCTAACAAATTTAGAGGAGAATTTTAACCCCCCTTAAATTCTGAACTTTTAGTATTGAATACGAAAGCCCTCCGTGCCATTTTATATGTCGAAATTTCGTTTTTGATTCATCCCCAAAAAATATCACCTTTCTTTATTTTATAATTATTTAATTACATCATTTCTATTTTATTCTTACTAGATCACACTTAATAAGAAAATACGATTAAAAAGTAAATAATAAAATGACTTCAAAAAGGGCAATTTTATGAATTTTACAAAGTTATTATTTATTTTAAATTTCATGTCCGATCAAATAGCGACATATAAAATAGAACGAAGAGAGTAGTTAGATGACGGCATCTCTCCAACCACCCTCTAAATTTTATCCTCCAAATATAGAGATTTTCTATATTTGAAGAACACCAACTCCAATATACAACACAATTTTACATTAAAAAAAATTCTTCTTCTCTTTATTCAATGTTTTATTTTTATTTTTATTTCATTTATATTTTCTTATTTAATAAAATAAATTCTTTTATTTTTATATATAATCGCCCCACAAAATGCATATTCTTTTCAAAATATTCATGTAATACAAAATTATTTTTCTCCAAATTTTAAATAACATAAATTGCAAGTAATTATTATATATTATTTATATTAACGATCAATGCAAATAAAAGTGAAATATTTGATGAAATACAATTAAATAAATATTAAATCATGATAGAATTTATTTTAATTTCTACATAATATTCCATTTTCAAGATTATTAAGTTGCTCCTATAAATACTCTATTAATTCATTACAAAGTTCAAAATGAGCATTTTTTCCCTTAATTTTCTTATATCTAATTAAAACTTGTTCAAATTATAAGAATAAAGAAAATATTAATAAAATATTAAAAATAAAAATATTAATATGATAAAGATATTACATTAGAAAAACAATTATGAATATTAGAAACTTAATTAATGGTCTTATATAATTTATAAAATATTAAATTAAAATTTTATAAAATATAAATAATAATAATAATAATAATAATAATAATAATAATAATATAAGAATTAAAAGTAAAATAGAGGGAATGAAAAGTGAATCTTCAAATTTGAAGAAATATTATTTACCCTTCCAAATATGGAGTTTAGAAAATGGAATAAAGGGTGGTTGGAGATGGCCACCCTCCAAATTACCCTTCAAATATAGAGTTTAAAGGGTAATTTGGAGGGTGATTGGAGATAGCCTCAGAGCAACTAGAATGACTAATTGAAAGAGGATGTTTGCTAAAAAATTCTAGTTGTAGCTATGTTTGATATTCTTTTTGAAAGTATATCTACAAAAAATAAGTATAATGTATAATTTAGCTACACCATGTAATTTTTCTAGGAAATTTAACTCAACATTTAAATGTGATATATAGAATAAAATATATAAAATACATTGTGCCTCTTCAATATCTACGATCAAATATGATATTAAAAAAGAGATAATATTTTTTCTGTAATATACACAAAAATAATATTGTATAAGTTAGCTACACCATGTAATTTTTTCTGGGAAAATTAACTCAATATTTAAGTTTGATATATCAAATAAAAATATATTCTGCCTCTTCAATATACTTAATGTAAGAATACAATAATGTATGATCAAATATACGAATATAAAAAAATAACAGACAATATTTTTTGTAGGATACACAAAAAATAATATTGTATATAGTATAGAATAGTTTATATACATTGTAAATATTATTATATATAATATCTAATAGTGCAATATACATAATATATAAGTACAATAATTTATATATTAATTCAAAGAATTGTATAATATATAGTTATATACCATATAAGAAGTAATATATATACTTGTTTATGGTTTAAAATTCTAGATCAGTAGATTGATTTTACTTTTTTGAGATAAGATACAATTATCCCCTTATACTATAGGCGAATTTTGTATGACACATTTAAACTTCATGATAGTTCTATTATGCCCTACATTATTTTAAAGTGTAATAAACAATCTTTCACTGCTGACGTAGCATCACAATCCAATTCAATTGGTTGTGGTGATATACACACAACACCACCAGTGGCGGACCCAGGATTTAAGGATTGTGGGTGTTTAAAAAATTTAAAAGCTGAAATTTTTTTTTTGGCTCAACGAGGTTCGAACCTAGAATGTCCCTTCTAGTGGAAAACCTTAAGATCAAACTAAATGCCAATGCACCCAACCAAATTTTATTTTAGTGGGTGCTTTTATATCATTTACACCTATTTTTGTATAATTTATATGTAATTATACCTATTTCATGTCGAATTTACTGGATGCTGAAGCATCCCAAAAAATAATGTAGGTCCGCCCCTGACCACCACATGTATAAATATTTTTCAAAAAAGTTTATTTAGCTATTTATTATTATTTTCTTTGTCTTATATTTAAAATAAATCAATACACTTAATTATTTTATTTTTTTGTTTTGTACTTAAAACTTCTCAAATACAATAATTTTTTATTTCTCTTTTTCTTGCATTTAATATTTTCATAAATATACATAATTTTTTTTAATTTTTTTCTTCATCTTATTTTTTTCTTATATTTAAAATATTCTCAAATACATCTAATTTCATTTTATGTTTCCTTTCCTTCTTATTTTTTATTGCATTTAAATTTTTTCTTCAATACACGTATTTTTTTAACTTTTCTTCCCTTCTTTCATTATCTTTCATTACTTTAATTTATTCTTTTATTTCCTTTATATTTTCTTTGAATTTGATTTCAAATTTAATTTCAATGCTTTGTATTTAGCTGACTTCAAACGGATACCAAAAGAAAGTGAAGCAAATCAAATTAAGAATGAAATGTCAAAAACATTTACTTAAAAAAAAAACATATATGTTTTTTCAAATTAGTTAAAATTGAAAAGATAAGAAATTGATGAAAGATAAAAAGAAAATAAAAGTTTAAACTAAAAATTACACAAATATACAACTTATGTTTTCAATATTACAAAAAATCTCAACTCTCTAAACTTATTATAAAAATCCCAACACATACACAATGCTATGTATATGTCGGCTATGTTATGTATATTAATAGGGAGAGAGAGTAAAGTAATTAAAAATGTAGGAGAGATTGTAATTACTTTCAAAAGGGTTGGTATTTACGTTATTTATAAAAGTTTAAAAGTGAGTAGGGGAATAAACTTTTTATAAATAATTAAATATTTATTAGTTTTAGTGTTTAAAATTATGTATACCAATTAATTGTAACATGTCCAATAAAAAAAGGACATGTGTCTATTATTGAACAAATTTTTGCCTTATATTTTGTCCCCACTTGCTTTCAAGAGAGTGAGCACACTCTTTTTGCCACATCAACTCTGAAAGATTTTTTTGTTAGACTTAAAAATAATTTAAGGAATAATAGAACCACATAAAGTTTAAGTGTGTCATAACAACTTCAATTATAGTTTGGAAGAGGAAGGAGGGGTAATAGTGTCTTTATCTTTTTTCTTTCTAGGAAAAGTAATTAATATACTTTAACATGTACTACTTAATTTTGTTATTTCTGATATAGGAAACTGTTTATTTTTAGTCTTTCATTCATAACAAGCTTTCTTGATTTACGGTATAAAATTATATGTACCACATACATATTGAGTATACTAGGTATCGAAGGCCCGTGTCAGTATGAACCCAACATAAATTATTTTTTATTTTAATTTATATGACATACATAAAATTAGTTAATTAATTATATGTTTAATATGTTTTAAGATTTTTTAAACTGTTAGCTGTTGTAATCTATAATATTTTTTCAACATTGTAATATTCTATTTTAAACTGTTTGCTGTTGTAATTTATAATACTGTTCTTGTTCAAACTTTTGTGATATTGATAGTCAATTTATATTTAAAGTAATTGAATTTTTTAATTATTGTGATTTATATTTTTTTTTCTATTTCAATTTAAGCGATACTGATATAATTTCGAGAGTCAATCAAATATCACCATTGAAGTAGCGAAATCGGCACGTCTTGAATGACTCATAATAATTAATTAAAAGTGATATAACAAAATTGCTATAAAAAATACTTTTGAATTTTTTTTTAAGTGGGTCTCATATGAGATGTGAAATTAATTTAAAACATCAAGAGTTAATTTATCATTTTATATTTATTTTACTTTTTTTAATTAAATAGTACTAATTTTGTAATACTTAGATGAATTATAATAATTACTTAAGGGTAGTATAGTAAAATTATTGTTGAAGCAGTTGAATTAGACATGTCACAAATATCTATTTTTTTTTCTAAAAAATTAAATTTTATTAATTTTCTAATAAGTAAACGTCATATAATAATTAATTAGTGGTGATATAGTAAGATATAGTAAAATTACGGTTGAAGCAGCTGAAACAGACATGTCATAAATATTTATTTTTACTTTTATTAAAGAAATTAAATTTTATTAATTTTCAAATATGTAAATATTATATAATAATTAATTAGGAGCGATATAGTAAAATTACGAAACAAGCAAACAGCTGAAAGCAGACATGTCAACCTCTAGCTGCCTGCCACTCCCGCTTATATATATATATACTAGTAATATTATATATTATGTATGTTAGCTAATAGTTGACGATTAGATAATATATGACGATTAGATAATATATGTAATAACATAAATAATTTATGTTATTTAAGTATAAATATATATTATGTAATTACACTCTCTGCCATTTTTTTAATTACTTTACTCTCTCTTCCTATTAATATACATAACATAACCGACATATACATAGTATTCTGTGTATATGTTGAGATTTTTATAATATGTTTAGGGAGTTGAGACTTTTTGTAATATAGGAAATGTATTTGTGTAATCTTTAGAAAAAAAATGCTATCCAAAATGACATTTTCAAACTTACGTCCACTCAGACATTTCTATTTCATCTAATGGTAATGTTCCCATTTGGGCCATTTCTAGCCCTTTATTCAGTTTTTCTTTCACTGTGATTTTTTTGGGCTAAAATAAACTACTTTTTTTAAATAATTAAATATAATTATAGAAAAAAATACATAAAGTAGCATACTTAAATATTAAATTATAAAAAATAGTAATACTTTTATCAAATTATATTTTGTAGCATATGTATTTGTATGTATTTATATTTTTGTAACAACAGTTTGCAAAAATACAAAATACATATAGATCATAAGGACAGTAAAAATCATATGTATTTGTATTTTTGTAGCAACAGTTTACAAAAATATAAAATATAACTTGCTATATTATGTAATTATGAAATTGTTGCTATGAAACTCATAATTAAGGGGATAAGTATGCTATTTCAGAATTTTGCCCATAATTATATAGAAACTGTACAATTATTGTATAGAAATTGTATAATTTTTTTTTATTAAGAAACTTAATTTTTTCTAAAAAAATATAATTATATAGAAACTATGTAGCTGTTGTATAGATTATGTAACAGTACAAGATTTCTATAGAAATTGTATAGGATATGTGTAGAAATAGTATAATTATTGTATAAAATATATATCTGTATAAGATTTTTTTTTATAGAAATTGTATTATTTTCATATAAAATATGTATATATATATATATATAGGATGTATATAAAAAATATATTATTATTGTATAAAATATGTATATATGTTGGTATCAAAGATACATGTATCATCAAATATGCATTGATTCATTCTTTTCTAATTGTATTTAAAAAATACATTTCTTTTGATTGATAAAAAGAGCAGCAATTACAATGTTAAAAAATTGCATTTGATTGTTAATAAAAGCAATTTTTTTTTAAAAAAAAATTCTTGAAAAAAAGCAGCTGCAGAAAAACACAAAAAAAGGAGAAGCAACAAAGGAAAAAAACAAAGAGAAACAAAGATATTTTTTAAAAAGAAAAATATAAGTGAGCCGTAATATTTTTATAACCCAAAAAATAAGAAAAAAATGGCAAAACAAGGCCAACTGGCTAGGGAGTTTGGGCCACAGGTGATAAATTACTTTATTATAGATTCAGAAAATTGGAGAAGTTTGAAAATAACCCACAAGTTTTTAAATTTACATTTTGATCCCAATGTATACCTAAAATAACGGAAAACAGAGGAAAAAATGCGTCTTTCTCTCTCTTCTCATTCATTATTGTTTTCTCTCTCTTAGCGATTTTCGTTGTTCATTGTTTCTGTTTCTGCTACTTTGTTTATCATCTTCTACTTCATTATCATCATCTTCTACTTCATTATCATCTTCATCTTCTTCTTGTCGACCATTTGTTAATGTTGTTGTTGTTGGTACAGTGCTACTGCTGCGATCTGACCAATTTCTTAGGTCGAATTTTGTTTACTACATCGCTTTTCACTTTGGCAGTACTTCATAGGTGACTTTAGTAAGTAAAATTATGATTTTTATTCGTATTTGTCATCTGGGTACACTTTTGTTTTTCCAACAATGGATAGAACCCTGATCATGAATTCAGCATAAGTGCCCACAATTCAAACAGATCAATCATCTGGTGCATCAGATGAGTAATCTGTTGCATCAGAAGATTTATCTGTTGCATCAAACTGTTTATCTATTGCATCATATGTATTATCTGTTGCATTAGACGTATTATCTGTTGTATCAGGATGTTTATCTGTTACACCAGACTAATTATCTATTGCAACAAATGATTAATTTGTTTGAAACAACACAAATCAACCCCTGCCACAAACCCAAAAGATAACCAATATGTTTTCAACTCTTGCTATTGCTAATGGATTCAAAATTATTCCTTACGTCCAATTACCCATCCCAAATTTCCTAATTCGATTTCTCATTTTACTTGTTCTTTTCATTAATCAAGAAAAGATTAAAAAAAAATCATGTTTTACCCTTTGCATTAATCACTTTTTCTTCAAATTAAAATGAAAACATCATTTAATAGGGGGACTAAACGCCGATCGACGTTAAAAACTTTCTTCTCTTATGAAATTTTGATTGCTTAGCAAACAATAGTTATTTCAAACACGTCTACTGTCCCACCAACTGATCAGTGAGTTATGGTAAACTAGACATGTTATTAATTATTTTTCTTAATCAATGTGACATCTCAATTTGGGATGGATAATTTAAGATGGGGGAAGTACGAATTAAAACGTCAGAGCCAAGCAAAGCAACAAACTAGTCATCTACTGAAACAGACTATTTATCTGTTACATCAACTTCTTATCTGTTGCAACATAAGTAATCTAGTTTGAACAACACATCAACCCCTGCCATAAACCCAACAGATAAATCTTACTATTGCTACTGGATTCAAAATTATTCTTTTTTACGTCAAATCATCGACATGTTTGTTGAGAAGATAATAGACAAAATAAAAATTAAATATGGATTAAAACATCAAAGATCAAACATAATTTATTTATTAAATAAAAATAAATAAAAATACATATAATAGACTAAAAGAAAAATAATAATCTAATTATTATTATTATCATCATCATTGCCAGCAGACCAATCTTCAACTGGAAGTAGCAAGACCCTCCCTAGCCTGCGTATCTCGCGGAGCATTCTTGCTCTAACTCCTCCCAGTTCCCATTACAGATCAAGAACTTGATTTCGAAGTTCATTCACGACGTCTTACAGAAAAACAACGTCCCATATTGGGTCAGCCATAATCTTATCTTCTAGAGTGTAATATGAAAGACGAGATGCAATAAATAAATAGAGGGTAGTTGAATGAACGATTGAGTAAGAAGGGACTTATTTATAGAGGATTGAATTTGAATGAGAGGCAAAAAGGCGCGACTATTCACCTCCATACATTAATTACATTTTTGATTAAATTAAGAAAATAAATATTGTGATATAAGTCATGACTTTTCAGATTATTATTATTAATTAGTTCTTTCGAAGAACCGTTTTTGTTGAGTTATGGCAACAGATTCTATATCTGTTGCATCAGATAACACATCTGTGACAAGAGATATATTATCTGTTGCAACAAATATAAAATATGTTGCATCAGATAACATATCTGTTGCAACATATAATCTAACTGTTCACCTCCATTTATTAATTATATTTTTGATTAATGTGAAAAGTAATGATTTAATTAAATTAAGAAATATTGTGATAAGTCATGACTTTTCAAATTATTATTATTAATTATTTCTTTCCAAGAACCGCTTTTATTGAGTTGTAACTCGATATAGGTTGCATCAGATAAATCCTCTGTGACAACAGATATATCATCTGTTGCAACCATAGTGAACCTGTTGCTTTAGATAATTTATTTGTTGTAACATATAATCTACTTTTTTTAAAAAAATAACTATCATCATATCATTAATCCAAATTTGCTTGCTTTTTTATTTTATAAATAAAAAAAAAACACCTTTTCAAATTTCTTAATAAAATAATAACCATTTTATTATATAATAAATAATTTAAAAAATAAATTCAAAAACAAAAATGGTGAAAAGTCACAATCAGTTATTAAAATTGTGTTTATTATTTATTTTCTTATTATTTATTTATGAAATATTTTTCATATTGAATAATCAAAAAGTCATGTCTTTTTCTTTTCACCCTTTCAATAACAACAATAACCCTTTTTTATTAATAACCGTCAGGTGCAACATATGATCGATCTGTCGTAGCAGATTAACCTCTAACTATTGACACAAATTGCTGCTCAATCCCTACCATCAACCGTCGACATGTTGAGAACAAGGAATAAACAGAATGATTATTATTAAATACTAAATAAGAATTAAAAATTCAAAGTCGACAACAAAATGAAATGAATGTTCATAGATTTTTGAATCCCTTGGGTAGATCCAATATACAAAAGGAGGAAAATAATCGCTTAAATAAAAACATTATCTAATTATTATTACTACTATTATTATTATTGTCAATCGAACATTTTTCATCCGGCAACCTTACTCCGAAGTCAGCGGAATCTCTTTGGAGTTCATCAAACTGTCTTTGAAGTTCACACAAGGACTCGATATGAATATTCTTGTTCGAGTCTGGATCATCCATATTTGTAAGGAGGGACCTATTTATAAATTATTGTATCTCGAAAAGAACAGAAAATTCCTTTAAAATAAATCTACTAGATGGGTAATCTGTTGCAAAATATATTCTTTCTGTTAGATAACTTACAATATACTGGCAATCTTTTGCAACAGATGTATATATCTGTTTAATTTCTGCAACAGGTTGAACAACTGTCGTAACAGATGTCTCCAATTGTTTGACAATATAAACAGATGTGTCATCTGTTGTAACAAGCTAGTCATATGTTTATTCAATTTAAGTCATAGATAGGCTAGGAAGAATAAGGTGCGTGCAGATAGATCCACTATCATATGTGTGAGAGTTAAATATGTATTACTAATAAGGTCACTAGGACAACACACACAAAGTATAATATTTTTGTGAATGCAGTTTTTAACCGATTAGGCATTGATCATTCAAACAAGATCCTGCATTGTACCGTTAAGTTTGATGGGTTCGAAATTGATAAGGCTGAGGACCTCATGAAGATGGTGCAAATACCCTATTACGAATTACTGACAATTGTTGCTCATGTTTATGCGTGTCAAGTTTTGAGAAGGGACCAATATTTGTCGTCACTGCAGAGAACCAATAGCGATTGGACTTAACTTTAAGTGTGTATTGGGATCTTAAAGGGCCCTCGAAGCCTCACACTGCATTAAACAAGAATGGAAAACCAATATAGTTATTGCCCTGGCCAAAATTTATATGGTTGGATTGCTCGCTCCGGGTGATGATTATATGCCAGAAGGTGCGGTAGGAGAATGCTTTCGAGGGAAAATGAGAGGTTGATGGAAGACTATATCATCTGAGAGCTAATTGAAGAAGAGATATAGGGTAGAAAGTAACTTCTAACGAATCTGGCCGATAGAATTATCTTAACAGATGCGAAATCTGAATCAAGTGCAAATATGAAAGTGTATCTGGTAATGTAATTTCATCTGTTGTGTCTCAGAAAGAAAAATAATGCAGATGGACACTTTGCTAGGGAGATGCATGGTCAAGATTATTATCTAGGTAGAAAATAAGAGAAGACCAACAAAGCAGCCTCACGGGCATCGAGGGTAGAAATGATGTTCAACAAGTCTAGAAAACTTACGCCAACAACAACTGCAGTTAAAATAAGGAAACTAAGAAAAAACGATAATTTTTGAATTTTAAATTTTATCCCATGCCTTCATGTTGGTGTTTTCAATCAGCTCCACTGCCGTTGACCTGATTGGAACCACAAACGAGATTGAAAGGCAAATAGAGTATCACTGCTTCCTTAGCAATATGTTTATAATTGATTGTGTTTTCTTACCTTGACATGCTTTCAACATTCCTTGGAGAAGATCAGATGTTTGTTGTAGTATGTGAATCCCAATAATTTTCAAGCTTGCCTCCAGCTTGTTGATTCTGTATTCAGGCTGGTCGTTGCCGTCTTCGAAGTTAGTAAGGAGTTCCTCATCTTTTGTGAGCTCGATCAGGAATACTACCTTCAAAGTTGTGGCATTCTAGAAGCCCTTCAGAACACTTTCTTCAGATGCCTTAAGGGATACATGGAGGGTCGCTGTGTTTGTTTTAGGTCAAAATGTGTTGATGCACGTTGAAGATGTAGTCCCAACAGTTGAAAAACATACTTTTATCAAGCGTTCGTCCATGCATCTTGCTCAACCAATTTGATAAATTAGTAAGCATGGAGTTACGTAGCGTGTGATCTAAACCGGCTCTACTAAGCCTATCAAACATTACGTAACTCCGAGCTCATTATCCTATCAAAAAAATATGTCCGAGTTAGTGCATAAATCAAACAAGCCCAATCTGTCAGCCTATCTGCTGATCACTCTTCTCCAAAATAGATGACAAGATATCTGCTATGCAAAAGTCTACACCATTGCCAGACATGCTTTCCTGGGAGCAATTCTTCAGAAGACATCAACAAATATCTTCAGAAAATTTCTCCCAGGCAAGCATGTCTGGCGACGGTGTAGACTTTTGCATAGCAGATATCTTGTAATCTATATTGGAGAAGAGCGATCAACAGAAAGGATGAGAGATTTAGCTCGTTTTATTTGTGCACTAAATCGGTCATATTATTTTGATAGGGTAATAAGCTTGGAGTTACGTAACGTTTGATAGGCTTGGTAGAGACGGTTTAGATCACACACTACGTAAATCCATGCTTACTAATTTATCAAATTGGTTAAGAAATATGAATGGAGCAACGCTTGATAAAAGTGTGTTGTTCAACTGTTGGGACCATATCTTCAACGTACATCAACACATTTTGACCTAAAACAAACACAGAGACCCTCCATGTATCCTTTAAGGCTTCTGAAGAAAGTGTTCTGAAGGGCTTTTAGAATGCCACAACTTTAAAGGTAGTGTTCCTGATCGAGCTCACAAGAGATGAGAAACTCCTTACCAACTTCAAAGATGGCATCGACCAGCTTGAATATAGAATTAATAAGCTGGAGGCAAGCTTGAAAATTATTGGGATTCACATACTACAACAAACATCTGGTCTTCTCCAAGGAATGTTGAAAGAATGTCAAGGCAAGAAAACACAATCAATTATAAACATATTGCTAAGAAAGCAATGATACTCTATTTGACTTTCAATCACGTTTGTGATTCCGATCAGGTCAACGACAGTGGTCCTGATCGAAAACACAAACAAGAAAGCATGGGATAAAATTTAAAATTCAAAAATTGCAGCCTTCGCTTATATTCCTTATTTTAACTGCAGTTGTTGTTAACGTAAGTTTTCTAGACTTTTTGTACACCATTTCAACCCTTGATGCTCGTGAGGCTTCTTTGTTGGTCTTCTCCTATTTTCTATATAGGTGATAATCCCAAGAAAAAATGTCCATCTACATTGTTTTTCTTTCAGAGACACAACAAATTAAATTACATTACCGGATACACTTTCATATTTGCAGTTGATTCAGATTTTTGCATCTGTTAAGATAATTCCATCGACCAGATTCGCTAGAAGTTACTTTCTACCCTATGTCTCTTCTTCAATTAGCTCTTAGACGATATAGTCTTCCATCAACCACCCACTTTACCTCGAAGGCATTCTCCTACCGTACCTTCTGGCATATAATCATCACCTCGAGCGAGCAACCCAACCATATAAATTTTAGCCAGGACTATAACTATATTGGTTTTACGTTCTTGTTAGATGCAGTGCTACGCTTTGAAGGCCCTCTAAGGGTCCAATACACCCTAAAAGTGAGTTCAATTACAATTGAATCTCTTTAAAATGACACCAAAACTAGATACCTTCACAATGCTTGACAAATAAACATGAGCAATAACCGACATTAAATCTTAATAGGATATCAGAACCATGTTCATAGTCCCTCAGCCTTATTAGTTTGGACCTATTAGACTTAACTATAAAATTGCAGACATCTTGTTTGAACGCTCTATGACTAATCAGTAAAAACAGTATTCACAAAATCAGTGCACTCTAGGTGTGTTTCTAAGATAATATTATCAGTAATACATACCTCCCACATATGAAGTGGTTTCATCTGTAAACAACTTATTCCTCCGAACCCATATTTACTTTAGCCTCTTGCGATAGTCCGTCAAAAGTTGATCAACTGTCAGTTCCTTATATCTACAAAGAAAAGGAAAAAAATTGATGTCATAAAAAGAACATTATCTATCTGTTGCATCAGATGCGGAGTCTGTTACAACAGATGTGGAGTCTGTTGCAACAGATGTGGAGTCTGTTGCAACAGATGTGAAGTCTGATGGAATACATCAAACCAGCCTTTCTGGTGGTTTTATTTGTTCCAACAGTTTCTCCATCTATTGCAACATCAACAACAACATAAATATCAACAACAAAGAAACAATAACATTTGTTCGAACAACATCATCAACAACAAAGAAGCAATATCCTTTATTCCAGAACCATCAATACCACCATATCATAAGTTCCAACAATGCAAGCCCCACCAACAATATCAATAACTGAATCAACAATAAAGAAACAAATAAAATACATACAAAAAAATGATACTGCCAATAAGGCTTTTAAACTTCTCCCAACAGATGACTTTTTTCTTGTATTGTAATAAAAATTCTTGGTTTGTTTATTCAACACTTAAAAGTTCCTTTAATTTTTTAATAAATATGGTATGGGTAAATAGTAATTAAATAAAAAACATATATAAATAAATTATAAATAAAAAGATGAGAATGAAAGAGAAATAATGAACCATACCTTAATATAAAAAATGGATCAAAATAAAAATTTAAGTCAAGGAAAGATATGGATCAGTTTTGATCCGAAAAGATCTTCTTTATGAGAAGAGAAGAGAAAAGAGAGAAAAAAAGTTGTGACCCTAAAGAGGAGAGAAAGAAAAAAATGAGAGTCAAATAAAATAAACTGCAGCTGAAGATAGAGATAAGATAATTTCTAATTTCTATAGATGTATATATGTATTGTGCACGTAGACGTGGTGATTTTCAATATTCATTAATTAATATTATTAATTTCATTAATAATTTGAGGGGCACGAGGAAGACTAAGACTACTGACATTGAAAAGACAAGACAAGACTGTTTAATGAACTCACTTTTGAGATATCCAAGAAATATTTTTTACCGCCTTTAGTAGTAAGTACTACTACTTGATATTATCTACTCGGACCAGAAGCTTTCTTTAAAATTAAAAGAGAAAAAAAGATTTTCAAACAAATATTTCATCTATTGCAACATATATAAATATCTGTTTAGAAATCCGAACAGCTCAGTCATCTGTTACAACAGATATACATATCTGTTTAAAAATTCCAACAGCTCAGTCATCTGTGACAACAGATGAAAATGTTCATTTGATAATTAATTAAATCAGATATGTCATCTGTTACAATAGATATAAATATTTGTTTGAAAATTTCCAACAACTCAGTCATCTGTCACAACAGATGCAAATTTTTATTTGATAATTAAATTAGATATGTCATCTGTTATAATAAATATAAATACCTGTTTGAAAATTTTCAACAACTCAGTTGTTTGTTGTAATAGATTTTATTGCAATTGATTTAAGTGGAACTAGGAATGAATGGATGAGCTCGTAGGTCCAACTATAAATCCAATCGAGTCTTTTCAATTGTATGGCATTAGTATTGCATTCATTCCGACCCGATTCAACGATCGATCACTCTGAGTTGAAATAAGTTCTCATCAACTCAACGTTAGGATAGTGATAGTACCTAAGTTGATTTAGGTGGAACTAAGAATGAATGAATGAGCTTGCAGGGTCAACTACAAACCAATAGAGTCTTTGCAATTGCATGACATTGGTATTGTGTTTATCCTGACCTGAGTCGTTGATCAATCACTCTGAGTTGAAATGATTTCTCATCAACTCAATGTTGGATAGTGATAGTACCTAAGTTGATTTAGGTGGAACTAGGGATGAATGAATGAGCTCGCATGGTCTACTACAAAACCAATTAAGTCTTTGCAATTGCATGGCGTTGGTATTGCGTTCATCCCGACCCGAGTCATCGATCGATCACTCTGAGTTGAAATGAGTTCTCATCAACTCAATGTTTTAAAAACTATATATTTTAAAATTTTTAAAACTAATTAAGATCTATTCGGACCAAATTAGCAATTTCAAAACTTGTCATTCTTTTCCAAAATTATAAATCAACCTATACAAATCATCCATTTGCACGAAAAACTTTTCATTTCAAATATTAAATTCTCGCTTTTCTCTCTCTCTCTCTCGGGGTCTTTTCTCCCTCTCAATAATACAAACAATAACTACTCAACATATTTCTCAATCCTTCAAGATAGGTCAATTTTCTTCCCATTTATGACTACATATAGTTATTTTTTTCGACTTTATTCTCGTTTGTATCCGTTGTTTTCTCTGTCTTCGCATGTAATAGAGTTTGAGAAGATTTCTACATTTGTTCTTTATTTAAAAAATATGGCTTTATAGTTAATGATGAAAAATAAGACTTTTAGTTGTATTATCTTCGAGAATGGGTTAACAATTTTGAGTTTTGATGCTAAAAAAGCAGGAAGCACCCGAGAAAACTCTAGTTTTTCTCTCAATTTTTTGTTGACTGTCGTCGTATTATTGGATGATGTTTATGGTATTGTTGGTGGCTATTGTTAGTGGTGCTGGTATTTGTGTTTTTTGGCGATGATGTCGGTGGTCTTATTGTTGGTATTGATGGCATTGGTGGTGGTCTTGGTGGCATTGGTTGTGGTGGTGGTGGTCCATCTATTGCAACGGGTGGAAGATCTATTGGGAGATAGTAAATACGTCTTCAAATAGATTCCCCATCTGTTTCAACTAATGGGTTATCCGTTGGAGTATTTTCTTGTAATGTGGCATAGAATAATTTATTGAAATTTTTCCACCTGTTGAAACAGGTGGAATATCTGTTGGGAGATATTAAATAGGTCTTCAAAAAGATATAGGTTCCCTATCTGTTCCAACTAATGGATTGTCCGTTGGAGGTTTTTTTTTGGTTATATGGTAAGAATAATTTAATGAAATTTGTCTCACCTTTTTAAAAAAATTATGCAAATATCAAATGTAATATATTTTTGTTGTTCTTTTATTTGTAGTTAAAAGATGTCTCCCAAAAGAAAAAAACTGAAAACATGGAGAAGGTGGATCAACTTTCGATCACCAACAAAAAAGGGTAGAGTACAGATAGATTCGGAGAAACTTCCAGAACAATCTTGGTCAGGGAAAAATGAATCCGAGGAAAGTGATAACTCCTCCTCACCAATGGGGCGTGAAATAATATCGAAATTCTAGCATGATTCTGTCAAAACCATTAGTATTGACAAGTTTCGAGTTGCGATGCTGATGAATAACAGTAAAGCAGTATTTGGTGATCTTGTACTTAAATGACAGTTAGGGAAACCTTTTGATGAACTTAGGAGTATTATGAAGAAGGAAAACATAGATGGAATTTTTAAGAAGAGCTGCTTTGCATACTTTCTTGAGTTGTCTGGGGCCCGCCCTCTCCATTTTCTAATGATCATGGTATATGGCCTTCTCAAGCGCAAGATCATATATGCGAAGGATGATGGAGGCCCAAAGGATGGCAAAAAAAATGGATGAAGTCTGGATCAACTACTGTGGCATGCTGATTTGTTTGGGATAAAAAGAGTTTGCCATTGTGACGGACTTGAGATGCGACCGTCCAGAAGAACCTCCCATAAAAAAAACACCCCACAAAGGGTCCAACAAATGCAAGGTAAAAAAAGATGGGTTGTTGGTCATTGTTGGACCTAGATACAAAGTGGAGAATTTGATGGAGGATATCAAGAATAAAGACATACCAAAGCATTACAAGGAGAAATTGTGCTTACTTTGTGTAATACCCCGGGAAATTTTTCATTGAAATTTTGTGCGTAAACGTGTTAGGTTCTATCTTCTAGAATGAATTATAAATTTTTGATGTGGAATGTCTTAGATTAGGACCCACCATCGTGTGGAGTATCGAATACGATTTCCAACGATATATGGATTATCCAAAACGGACACCCGAGCGACGAGTTATGAATATTCCGATCGAACCGTGAATAGTAGTGTACAGTAAAACATGCAGGAAAAAGTACAGAGGCCTGGTGTATTTTTTCTCCAAATTTAAACAATCATAACTCCTTGTACATAATGATCTGGGTGATCTACTATATGTCAACGGAAAGCTCTGCGAGTCCTCTTTCCAATGAAATTGGTTTCATCCAATTTGTCTATCGAAGCAAAAAGTTATGGTCGATCTACTTTAGCCTATCAAAAGCAAAATTTTGGGTCAACTTCAAATGATCATAACTCCTCGTACACAATAATCTGGGTGAGATACTATATATCAACGGAAATATATGAGAGTCCTCTTTCTAATGAAATTGGTTTCATCCAATTTGGATATCGGAGTAAAACGTTATGGTTGATCTACTTCAAACTATCAAAGCAGTCCACCAAAGGATAGATTCGAGAATTTTTTTGATTTTTAGGGGCGTTTTGGTCATTCCCCCTCACCCAAAATCCGTCTAAACCCTATATTAAAGCCTATTAGAAGTATTATATGTTATATTTCATCAAATTCCCTCAAAAAGAAAACCCTGAGCTCCTACATCCAACTTCAAGAACCTCCAAAGTTCACCATTATTTCTGCAAATTTATTCAAGATTCCAAGTTCCTAGTTCAAGAACTCTAAGAACCATCATTCAAAAGAATGATTAACATCTAAAAAATGAGTATCGATCTAAAGTTCATCATTCAAGGTATGTGGGGTTTTTCAACAAGAACTCTCTTTCGTTCTTGTGCCCAAAAGTAATTTTCTTTACAAAGGCATAATTTTTATTTAATTTTTTACAAATTTGAAGTATGAACCCATATCTTATGATGATTATTATGAAATCTTGATGTTTATAATTTTGAAAAATGAATTTACATGTGTGGAAATATAAAGCATGAATCTTGAACGATATTTATCATGATTTTGATATTTGGGTCGTGAATCCCCATTGGAAATTGTGTTTTTTTTGAGAAAGTGTGTGTTATAAGCATGTTGATGTTGAATATTTGAGATATTTTAAATGATTTGACCTTTTAGTATTAATGGAGTTGTTTTGAACTCGAGTGTGAAAGAAATCCACAACGTGGTTGATTTTGATAAATGGGAAGCATAATGGATCCCGATGTATATTTATATATTACTGAAATAGTGTTATTGTGGATTGTCTTTGAAATGATCTGACCTAAGTCTGGGAGAAATCTTTAGCACCGAGTGGGAGGTATAAAGCGACCTTACTTCCCTAGAACTACGTGCCCCTGTAGGAGTGAGCCTAAGGCTGATTTATATTGTGATCACTAGTTTATGTGAATTTGATATCGATAGTCCTACTTCGGTGGCAAGGATAGGATGGCTCTCCCCAACGTGGGTTGTACGTTGGACTCCATGTAGCTCACATGGTTTATGTCGGTTATAGGATCTCCCAGTGTGTGTGTTTTTCCTTGTGTCTATGGTGAATGGTGAAGTGATTTGAAAGTAGAATTGTGAAAGTTATTCTTTCAAAAGATTTAAACGATATTTACTTTATTAGAATTGATATTCTTGATGAACTGAAAGTGATTGACAAATTATATGATGACTCACATGTGTTATTGTACTTATTTTATCCTCTCATGATTATGATGATTTTCTTCGGAATATGTGAGTCTTTCATACATCCTGCATATTTCTTATAAATATTTATGATGATGATATTTATACAACTGCATACACCCCTCTATACTCGGTTCCTCTCCATGGTACTAACGTACATCTTCGGATATGGGTTGCATTTTCTCGGAATATAGGTTCAGGTGCTCAGTTCCAGGTTCGACAGTGATTCTTCGGGCACGCTATTCTATATCCCCTATTATGGTGAGTCCTCATGTTCCGAGGACGTGATGTCTGATGTTGGTTTCACAGAATTGTTTACATTTGATTACTGAGTATGAGTCAGTTGGGGCATGTCTCAATGGCTCGCTGGTTTTATTGATTTTCTTAGAGGCTTGTTAGACTAGTATAGATGTTGGGAGTTGACTAATAAGTCGTATTTTGTTATCTTTCTAAAATTCTTTTATTCTTGGATGATGATTACTCTGTTGATATTTGAGGGTTATTTATGGAAACCCCGTTGATTTGTGTTGAACTAAATAAAAATGGCTCAAAGGGTTTGCTTGGGGCTACTCGTATCCTTAAGCACCGTGTGAAGCTTCGAGATCGATTTTTCGGGGCGTTACAAACTTGGTATCAGAGCCTAAGGTTTTAAGGTGTCCTAGAGAGTCTGACAAGCCGCGTTAAGTAGAGTCTTGATCATCGATGTGTAGCGCACCACATCTATGAGCAAGAGGCTATAAGTCATTTTAGGAAAAAGTATAATTCTTTCTTTCAGAAGTCTATCGTACTTAAAGTCTCTCTCTCTGCTATTGATTCGTGCTCTCCTCTTTCAGAAATATGCCTCCACGTCGAGCGATAAGAAATAATGATGGTCAGCAACCTCAATCCGCTGACCCATTGAATGAAAATGTATCTCATGCCGAATTTTGGGTAGCCTTTCAAGTGCTGGCCCAAGCTGTTACTGCAAATGTTCAGGCTAACCCAGCCCCATCTCCACAGCAACTGGGAGGTGATTCAGCTGCTGCCAGGATCCGTGACTTTATGTGAATGAATCCGCCAGAATTCTATGGGTCCAAGTCTGATGAGGATCCACGGTTATTTTTAGAGGAGGTGCAGAAGATTACTCAGGTGATGCATGTATCTGAGGAACATAGTGTGGAGTTGGCTGCGTATAGGTTGAAAGACCTTGCTTATGACTGGGTTGTTGCTTGAAGAAAAGTAGAGGTGAGGGAGTTGTCTCTACAACTTGGTAAGAGTTCCGAGATGCATTCCTAGATAAGTTTTTCCCTTTAGAGATAAGGGAGGCAAAGGTGGAAGAGTTTATGAACCTGCGACAGGGCTCTATGACTGTTAGAGAGTACTGTCTAAAGTTTAATCAGTTGGCCAATTATGCTCCTGACTTAGTGGCTGATAATCAGGCTAGTATGAGTAAGTTTATGACCGGAGTATCTAGTTATATGGTTAAGAAGTGTAGGTTTGCTATGCTGAATAGTGAGATGAATCTTTCTAGGCTGATGACTCATACCCAACAGAATGAGGCAGACAAGATTAAGAAGAGAGATAGAATGAAAGAGAATAAGAGAACTAGGTCCGAGCAGCAGGGATAGGGTCAGACTAGATCACAGGGAGGGAGTCGTCCTCAGTATCAGGATCGTTCGTCTTTGCCAGTACCATCATCTGCTAGTGATCCCATGCCTAGAGGTAGGCAGGAGCAAGGTAATAGGTCATATGCATCCAGGTCCCAGTACAGTGCTGGCAGTAAGCCAAATCATCCCCTGTGTCCTAAGTATGGTAGGGCTTATTCGGGTGAGTGTTGGGGTGAGAAGAGGGGTTGTTTCTGGTATGGTGACATGGGTCACAGAGTTAGATATTGTCCACAGGATGGACAAGGGCGTCGTGACTATCGCCCTCAGACCCAGACTCAGATTGTTAGTGCTCCAGTTCCAACGACTCGCCCAGCCCCAGCTCAGGGAGTCTCTTCTAGCAATGCTGGCGGGCAGTGCCAGAATAGATTCTATGCTTTACCGTCCTGCCAGGAACATGAGGACTCTCCCAATGTTATTACTGGTATGCTTCGTATATTTTAGTTTGATGTGTATGCTTTGTTGGATCCTGGATCCAGTTTCTCATATGTTACACCTTTGATTGCTGTGAATTTTGAAATAAGTCTTGAGATTATTCCTGAGCCTATCCTAGTTTCTACCCCAGTGGGTGATTAGATTATTGCCCAGAAAGTGTATAAAAAGTGTCCTGTTACCGTTCTTCATAAAGTCTTGTTGGCTGATCTGATTGAGTTAGACATGGTAGATTTTGATGTGATTTTGGGTATGGACTGGATGTATTCTTCTTATGCCTCTATTGATTATCGGACCTGAGTGGTCAAGTTTCAGTGTCTAGGTGCATCCGTGTTTGAGTGGTCTGGGAATTCGGTGTCACCCAAGAGTCATTTTATCTCTTACCTCAAAGCTAGAAAGCTTATTTTCAAGGGGTGTATTTACCATTTGGTTAGAGTCAAAGACACTAAGTCTGAGACTCTAACTCTCCAGTCTGTTAACGTCGTTAATGAGTTTTCTGGTGTCTTTTCGGATGATCTCCTAGGGATACCTCCTGATAGAGAGATAGAGTTTGGGATTGATCTTCTTCCTGATACTTAACCCATTTCTATTCCTCTTTACCGTATGGCCCTATAGAACTTAAGGAGTTGAAAGAGCAACTCAAAGATCTACTAAATAAGGGTTTCGTAAGGCCCAGTGTTTCTCCTTGGGGTGCTCGTGTGTTGTTTGTGAGAAAGAAAGATGGCTCTTTGCATATGTGCATTAATTACAGCTAACTGAATAAAGTCACCATAAAAAATAAGTACCCCGTTCTGAGAATAGATGATTTGTTTGACCAATTGCAAGGTGAAAGTTATTTCTCAAAGATAGACCTTCATTTCGGCTATCATCAACTCAAAGTTAGGGAGTGTGACATCCCAAAAACTGCTTTCCGAACACGTTATGGCCAGTTTGAGTTCTTTGTTATGTCTTTTGGGTTAACTAATGCCCCAGCAACTTTCATGGACCTCATGAATTGAGTGTTCAGACCATATCTTGATATGTTTGTCATAGTGTTCATCGATGATATACTGGTGTACTCCCATAGTAAGGATGAACATTCTGATCATCTCCAAACTGTCTTACAAACCCTTAGAGATCACAAGTTGTTTGCCAAGTTCAGTAAGTATGAGTTTTGGCTAAGGTCAGTTGCTTTTCTGGGTCATATCATTTCTTCCGAGGGTATTAGAGTTGATCCCCAAAAGACCAAAGCTGTTAGAAATTGGACTAAACCTATTTCTCCGACTGATATCCAAATTTTCTTGGGTTTAGCTGGCTATTACCTTCATTTTGTTGAGGGTTTCTCCTCTATAGAATCTCCTATGACTCGGTTGACCCAAAAGAAAGTGAAGTTCTTGTGGTCCGAATCTTGTGAGAAGAGTTTTCAGGAGTTAAAGACTCGACTCACTTCAGCCCCTGTTTTGACTTTTCCTGATAGTATTGATGGTTTTGTGGTGTACTGTGATCCTTTGAGAGTTAGGTTGGGTTGCGTATTGATGCAGAAGGATAAGGTGATAGATTATGCTTCTAGACAGTTGAAACCCCATGAGAAAAATTACCCCACCCCATGACCTTAAGTTGGCTGCTGTTGTGTTTTCTTTGAAAATCTAGAGACACTATTTGTATGGTGTCCATGTTGATATTTTCACTGATTATAATAGTCTGCAGTATGTGTTTACCCAGAGAGAATTGAATATTAGGCAGAGACGATGGTTAGAATTATTAAAGGACTATGATATAAGTGTGTTGTACCATCTGGGCAAGGCCAATGTTGTGGCGGATATCCTAAATAGAGTATCCATGGGTAGTGTTTCGCATGTGGTAGAAGGTAGAAAAGAGTTGGCTCGTGATGTACATCGTTTGGCTAGATTGAGGGTTAGGTTGTTTGACTCTGTTGAAGGTAGTATAGGGGTTCAGAGTAGTTTTGAATCCTCCTTGGTTTTGGAAGTAAAGGAAAATCAATACTTAGATGCTAGTTTGGTCAGACTGAAGGAGTCAGTCAAGGATCAAAAAGTAGAGGTTTTATCCTAAGGGGGAGATGGTGTGTTGAGATTGCAGGGTAGATTGTGTGTCCCGAATATTGATGATCTGAGACAGAGGATTATGGCTGAAGCGCACAGGGCGCGATATTCTATTCATCCTGGTGCCACCAAGTTGTACCGAGACTTGCAGGAAATCTATTGGTGAAGTGGCATGAAGAAAGATATAGAAACGTTTGTAGCTAAGTGTGCAACATGCCAATAGGTTAAGGTTGAACACCAAAGACCTGGTGGTATGATGCAAGAGTTTAGTATTCCCACCAAGAAGTGGGAAGAGATAAATATGGACTTCGTTATTGGTTTACCTCCTTCCCGACACCATCATGATTTCATTTGGGTTCTGGTTGATAGGTTGACTAAGTATGCTCATTTCTTGCATGTTCATACTTCATATACTACTGAGGATTATGCTATATTGTATATTCGAGAGCTAGTCAGACTGCATGGAGTTCTCTTGTCTATTATTTTGGATAGGGGTACTCAGTTCACTTCGCAATTTTGGAAAGCTTTTTAGAAGGATTTTGGTACCCAAGTGCTTTTGAGTTCTGCTTTTCATCCACAGACCGATGTTCAGGCTGAGCGGACCACCTATACCTTAGAGGATATGTTGAGAGATTGTGCACTTGACTTTAAGGGAAGTTGAGATAATCACTTACAGTTGATAGAGTTTGCTTACAATAATAGTTTCGACTCTAGTATTGACATGGCTCCGTTTGAAGCCTTATATGGGAGAAAGTGTAGATCACCCATAGGTTGGTTCGAGGTGGGTGAAGCGGCTGCGAGTGGCCCTGATTCGATATATGAGGTTATGGAAAAAGTTAAGTTGATTAGGGAAAGGTTGAAAACTGCGCAGAGTCGTCAGAAGTCATATGCGGATGTTAGAAGGAAAGACCTTGAGTTTGAAGTTGGTGACCTAGTGTATCTGAAAATTTCACCCATGAGGGGGGTGAAGAGATTCAGAAAGAAGGGGAAGCTTAGTCCCCATTATGTTGGTCGTTACAAAATTCTTAGCCGTGTTGGTAAGGTAGCATATGAGGTCGAGTTGCCTTCCGAGTTGTCCTCTGTTCATCCAATATTCCATGTCTCTATGCTTAGAAAGCATATTAGCGATGCTGCGGTAGTGGATTCCTCTGTGAGTGCTGACATTCAAGAAAATCTTTCTTTTGATGAGATTCTTGTTGAGATTCTTGATTTCAGTGTCCGAAGACTAAGGAACAAAGAAGTTCCCTTGGTCAAGGTGTTGTGGCGAAACCAATCTGTTGAAGGTGCAACTTGGGAAGCTGAGGCGATATGCGATCCAAGTACCCGCACCTATTTTCTGCGAACTCTGATCAAGCCGAAGGTACCGTTCTTTCCTAAATCATGTACTTTTGGTAAAAGTTGCAGCAGTTCAGCTATGATTTATTATGTGTTCAGCTGTAGTTTCTTGAATTTATGTATTCTATGTTGCATTCGGAGTAAGAAACGATGTGGTGATGAGTCTAACGAATGGTTTCAGCTGTATTCTCTATTCCCTATCTAATCTTGGCATGTATTGCGTCATTCGAGGATGAATGTTTCCAAGGGGGGATGATGTAATACCCCGGGAAATTTTTCGTTGAAATTTTGTGCGTAAACGTGTTGGGTTCTATTTTCTAGAATGAATTATAAATTTTCCGTGCGGAATATCTTAGATTATAAACCATCATTACGTAGAGTATCGAATAAGCTTTCCAACTATATGTGGATCATCCAAAATGGACACCTGAGCGACGAGTTATGAACATTCCGATCGATCCATGAATAGTAGTAAACAGTAAAACGTGCAGGAAAAAGTACTGAGGCCTGGAGTATTTTTGCTCCAAATTTAAATGATCATAACTCCTTGTACATAATGATCTGGGTGATCTACTATACATCAACAGAAAGCTCTGCAAGTCCTCTTTCCAATGAAATTGATTTTATCAAATTTTTCTATCAAAGCAAAAAGTTATGGTCGATCTACTTAAGCCTATCAAAAGCAAATTTTTGGGTCAACTTCAAACGATCATAACTCCTAGTACACAATGATCTAGGTGAGATAGTATATATAAACGGAAAGATATGAGACTCCTCTTTCTAATGAAATTGGTTTCATCCAATTTGGATATCATAGTAAAACGTTATGGTTGATCTACTTCAGACTATTAAAGCAGTCCACCAAAGGACAAATTCGAGATTTTTTTTGATTTTTAGAGGCGTTTTGGTCATTCTCCCTCACCCAAAATTCGTCCGAACCCTATATTAAAGCCTATTGGAAGCATTATATGTTATATTTTATCAAATTCCCTCAAAAAGAAAACCCTAAGCTCCTACATCCAACTTCAAGAAACTCCAAAGTTCACCATTAATTCTGCAAATTTATTCAAGATTCCAAGTTCCTAGTTCAAGAACTCCAAGAACCATTATTCAAAGGCACGATTAACATCTCAAAAATGAGTATCGATCTAAAGTTCATCATTTAAGGTATATGGGGTTTTTCAACAAGAACTCTCTTTTGTTCTTGTGCCCAAAAGTAATTTTCTTTACAAAGACATGATTTTGATTTGATTTTTTATGAATTTGAAGCATGAACCCATATCTTATGATGATTATTATAAAATCTTGATGTTTATAATTTTGATAGATGAATTTACATATGTGGAGATATAAAGCATGAATCTTGAATGATATTTATCATGATTTTGATATTTGGGTCGTGAATCCCCATTGGAAATTGTGTTTTTTTCGAAAGTGTATGTTATAAGCACGTTGATGTTGAATATTTGAGATATTTTGAATGATTTGACCTTTTGGTCTCAATGGAGTTGTTTTGAACTCGAGTGTGAAAGAAATCCACAACGCGGTTGATTTTGATAGATGGGAAGCATGATGGCTCCCGATGTATATTTATATATTACTGAAATTGTTTTGTTGTGGATTGTCTTTGAAATGATCTGAGCTAAGTCCGGGAGAAATCTTTAGCATCGAGTTGGAGGTATAAAGTGACCTTACTTCCCTAGAACTATGTGCCCCTGTAGGAGTGAGCCTGAGGCTGATTTATATAGTGATCATAGTTTGTGTGAATTTTATATGGATAGTACTACTCCAATGGAAAGGATAGGACGACGCTCCTCAACGTGGGTTGTACGTTGGACTCCATGTAGCTCACATGGTTTATGTCGGTTATAGGATCTCCTAGTGTGTGTGTTTTCTCAGAATGTAGGTTCAGGTGCTCAGTTCCAGGTTCGACAGTGATTCTTTGGGTACCCTATTCTACATCCTCTGTTGTGGTGAGTCCTCATGTTCCGAGGACGTGATATCTGATGTTGGTTTCACGGAATTGTTTACATTTGATAACTGAGTATGAGTCAGTTGGGGCATGTCTCAATGGCTCGCTGGTTTTATTGATTTTCTTAGAGGCTTGTCAGACTAGTATAGATGTTGGGAGTTGACTAATAAGTCATATTTTGTTATCTTTCTGAAATTCTTTTATTCCTGGATGATGATTGCTCTGTTGATAGTTGAGGGTTATTTATGGAAACCCCATTGATTTGTGTTGAACTAAATGAAAATGACTCAAAGGGTTAGCTTGGGGTTACTCGTAGCCTCAAGCACCGTGTGATGCTCTGGGACTCGTTTTCTGGGGCGTTACAATTTGGTTTGTCCATTCCACTTTATTGGCAAGAGACATCAGGAAAGTCATAGAACGTGATTTGTTGGCGCTTGCTGATGATTTTGGGAAAATCAAAGATTATCCCTAGGGATACGAAAGCTACTACTTGACTGTCAAATATTTACTGAAAGAGCTAAAGACAAAGACGACTGGGCTTTCATGGTAAAATTGATCATTATTTTTAATCAATCATTAATTTATATTAAATATACTTGTGACTTTTTTTTTGCTTGCTTCCTATTTATAATTTTTAAGCTTGGCATGTGAAGCCATTCCTCCCCTCCGAAAGTAATTTAAGGATTACCCGGATAAGATTTCTCATTCAATGATCCTTAGGTGGTTGGCTGCAGTAGAGATCAGCAAAATAAATATTAACGAGGTTGATCTCTTTAACCCTTCGGATGATGCAGTACATCTTTTTCAACTAAAATAATTTGCCTCAAAGAAAGATATTGAAACAGATGTTCCATCTGTTGAGACAGATGGGTTGTCTGTTGCAACGGATTACCCATCAACTGCAATTGGTGCAACAGATGGGTAATTTGTTGTGATATATTTCCATATTTCGCAACAGATTAACCATATATTTCTCTGGTCTCTGAACCATACTCCACAGGTTACCCATCTACTACAAATTATACAACAGATGGGTAATCTGATGCAATATATTATCAATCTATTTCAACATACAGATCAACTGTTGTGATAGCTAGATAGTCTGTTGCATAAGTTGGTTGTGTTGATATAACCCGAGCCCCATGTAACCTAACTGACTGCAAATTATTATTATATGATTTAAATTCTTCTTGTCTTTTTTATAGGTTGTGCATCCTTGGATCGTGCCTACCATTGAAAAGCTGGGGATGACTTCTTTTCTTACTCTGGGTCTTGTTAATACAAAATAAAACCCAACGGTGGAGTTAATAAAAAAGGAATTGGATGGAGCAACATCCATAAGAAGAGCAGTTACGAAAGGTCAGTCTAATGTTGAAGCTCTTCACGACCAAACTCAAACAGCAAGTGCTTCTTCTAGGGGTGTTGCTGGTGGAGTTGTTTGTGATAGTGTCAGCCATCCTGCTGCTGCTTCTGTTGCCAGTCGTGATTATGAGCATGTTGGTGCTTAGTAAAAAATAAATATGTTTGAAAACACCCCTTGCATAGATCCTCTCTCTCACTCCTACACCGGTCCCTCCCACTCTTACAGTAGTCCCTCTCATCCCTCCTCACCCTTATGTTCTCATTACAAATGCAAAGTGTGCAAGGACAGAGAGGATAAATTCCTCGACAAACTAGAGGCTATTGCTGAAGATGTCGAGGAGTTGAAATCCAGGAGGGGTGTCATACCATCTAATGAGGTGAGGGAGCCATGCACTCCTACAATCAAGGTTAGGAGGAAGAGAAGAAAAATTAGACAAATTCTCTCCATTCTGAAATCAGCAAAAATTGCAACTGCATTCCGCTCCAATAGTTGTTGAAGTTCAGGGGCCACCAAAGAAGGTGGATATATTCGCGGCGCTTGGCAAGGAGAAGAAGAAGGATCTGGAAGAATTTATCAAGATGAAGGTTAAAAAAGAATACACCATGCATTCATTTGCCACCAAAGACTTCTCGAATATGACAAATATGTGCGTGTGGTACGAGGACAAGGTAAGTTTACTTTTGCTTACCTACCCTTCCAATCTACTCCATGAAAAAGAATCTACACTGCAGATGTGTAATCTATTACAAAAACTTGGTATTCTGTTGCAACATAATACACATTTGTTGCATAAGTTGCATTGGCAAGGTAATTTGTGAACTGATTCAGAGAACCCTCTGCATCGGATTCTTTCGACTGTGTTTTTATTCTTTACAATTACTAACCTATTTAAAAATTATCTTCTTATATCACAATATGTTGATGAAATTCTCTGCCTCATGAGGGGCAGACAATTAGCGTACCCAGATGCTTATGATGCTGCCGATAGGATAATAGACCTCAACTTCTATAACAATTTCAAGGATAGGTACGCTAAACTCTGTAAGATAACTAATTACGGTGGCCCAGGATTTGATCAGTTAGTTTCTACGTTTAAATGGGATGAAGAAACGATTAAATATATTAGAGGAAAGAGGCCATATCCATACGACAAGAGTTGGACCAAGACAAAGAGAATCCTTGCAGTCATGAATGTGGATGTCACACATTTTCTCACTGTTGAGATACTACTATACGAGGAAAAGATTAAGGTTTATGACTGCAACTTACCTTTCTTCAGCGAGAAGACATTTTTAATCGATATGCAGCCAGTCTTGAAGTTATTGTCCAAGTTGTTGACGTAGAGTAAGCTGATAAAACATTTGCCGGCTAAGGTATTGGCGAAGGAATCATGGGATTTTTAAGGTCGAAATAAGAACATCCAGCTCCCAAAAAATACAACCAGTGCAGCGTGCGGGCCATACTCACTTGCATACATCGAGTGTTTTCTTACTGACAGACAAATGACTGGTGTGTGCGACACCGTTGTGGGAAAGATGCAATGGGTCTGGGCATATGGGGTACTAACTAAATGGTTGGAGCCCATGTATAAAAAAGAACATGTACAAAGACATAGACGAACACGATAACAAATTTTTATTTTAAGCCAATTTACTTTACATGTAGTGGCAATAATTTTTACGTCTGGCCAAGTTGAATTTTTATAATGCAACAAATTTTATATCTGTCGAAATAGATATAGTACCTATTGTGACAGATTGATTATCTGTTGGAATAGATTGGTCATCTGTTGCGTTATGCAGATGTTCTCAGTCTATCTGTCGCACCAAATTTATGATCAATTGCAACATATAACTTATCTATTGCAACTGATCGGTAATTTATTGGAGAAAATTAAAAAAGTAGAAAGACCTGTTATATAATTTTTAGCAGATGATCTACATCTTTCATCTCGTGTTGCAACATATATTTAAATCTGTCTGATAAGATATGTCGTGTGTTGCAGAAGATGTATTATCTATTGGGATATTTGAATCTAGTACTCTATTTCAATTAACATGTTCAAACTAAGAATTAATTATATTCATAGACAGAATAAAATAAATCGAAGCCTTCAAAAATTACATGAAATAACTCAACTAATAAATGAAATGTAAAAAAATCATTATGGGTACAAATGATCTACTCTACAAATAAATCAACAAGTTAAACCAAGGATAGGTTATTACATTGACAGACTCAAGCTATAAGGATCTAATCAATATGGACCAATTGTTCTTCATCCGGTGCTACGAAATTCGACTTTGGTCTCCGTGGATCTTTAACTTCGGTTGCATACGACTTTTGAGCTTTCCCTTCTCCATATTTTCATAAAAGAGCAGCATATCTTTTGCGGAGTAATCTGACATCAAGTCCATCATTTGGCACTTATAGTCCATCATTTGGTACTTGTAATCTATCGCTCAAATACTTAGCATAGGAGTCAACAAAAGAACTGCAATCTCTGCGTTATAAAAAAAAGATAATCCATATCTTGCAGTTCATGCAAGCGTTGTGAAATTTGTGAAATAAAACTAAATCATGACACTTAAAATTACAGGCTACCAATGGTTTGTTTAGCAATTCCGTCAACATATTGTACATCAAATGGATTAGCTATTTTATCCCGGTATGCTTCAATCATCGATCAATCAGTACAAACCTTTTCGTTCAAAAATCCACTCATATCAAGGTAAGTAGGCAATATTTTGGCCATTTTTTGTATCTCAGACGATGACCCAAAACGTCTCCTTCGCGACATCGAGTCATAAAATCGGATGCGTCTCTCTTTTAGAACGACAACAGCCAACACCCAATGGAATTCATCACCACAATTGATTGGGATGTACACTTCATCGATCAAATGCCAAGGTAAGCTAGCCGAAATGCTAAAACCTTTGATGATGTTGATTAAGCATTACTTGTTTTGGAAAACTTCCGGCTGCTGTTGACAATACCTATCGTAGGCATTATTGATGTAAACTTTGTACAAACAATTTCCTGTTGTGTATCTATATTGTTCTTGTGTTTTCAACTTGGCCTTCTTTAGGAGGTAGTAAAAAATGACATTGATGTGCTGCACATATTATCAAATATTTTGGATTACGTAATGAAAAAATTAATACGCAGATGCAATTAAATAAAGTATTAATTAATAATAATATGTATGACATTTAAACCTCATCATTCCAGCAAGTTTGGGGCTGTGACATCAAATAGAACAAATTCTTCATTCTAGGATGTGCAACAACAAAGTTGAACATATCAAAACCAAGACTCAATTCGTTCACTTTGTAGCGCTCATCATTTTGTTTTCTACATGATGATTTATATGTGCTAATATCAGGTTCTTACAACAAGAATTGTATAAACCAATATCTATAAAATTGATTTATTTACCTGTCGGCATGATGCATTAACAGTCCATCGACAATTCATTCTGAATAGTCGTTGATCAACTGTGTCAGTTTTTTTGAATCCTCGTCCGAGATGTTGAATCCTTCAAATGGGTAATTCTTCCACTCTACCAAACTAACAGGTTCCACTTTTTCTTTATCTTTGAAAGCATTTGATGGATTATCAACTGTGATATTATGCCCTTCGGCAGTATCTGTAACATCTACCTGAAAAGCCAAAATTGTTAATCCTAAGTAGAGATATACAATAGATTTTCCATCTGTTGCAACAAATGAGTCTTATGTTGCATCAAATGGATTATCTGTTGGGAAAAATTCGAATAGGTAAATCAGAGCAGTACGATAATTTTGAACAGATGAACTATCTGTTGCAACATAAGACTCATCTGTTGAAACCGATAACGAATCTGATGCAACAGGTTAGACAACAGTTGCAATAGATATATATATCTGTTTGATAATTTTTAACAAATGTATCATCTGTTGAAACAGATATGTGCCTGTTTGTTTTTTGGAACAGAAGATGTACATTCACTTTCTTCAGCTCATGCTGCTCTTCTGTGGCCCTTGCGAACATCAGTGCAAGACAAAGACAGGCATTTCAATTTTACTTTTTTTGATAATTCATGATGCCTTGGAAGTGTCTTTCCTTCTCCTCTTATCCGCCTTGATCTCTAGTGGAGTGTCTGGATATGAAATTCTCTTTGATGGAATGACACTCCTCTTAGATGTCATTTTCTTTACAGAAATAGTTAGTGCATTAATAGCATTAACCACTCCATCATGTTTCGCCTTGCAGTCTTGACATTTGCATGAAGAACATTCGCTAGATGCGGCAAAATCTGGAGAAAAATTTGTACAACCTTTATGATCATAATCATAATGGCTTGTTGTTTCAAAAACTGTAAGAGGAGCATCATTAGCCCCACCCTCCAAAATTATTTTTATTGTGATGGTTGTTGCTTCAAACAATTCTATTTTTATTCCATCAATGTCCTTAGGGTCCGATAAAGTTTGTACAGACCGTAAAGTAAGAAAAAATGACATCTTCAACTCTCGGTTGGTCGGAACAAGCCATGGATGGACAATCTAAAATAAATTGGTACATATATTAAGAATGATGATGAAATCATTTAATCATTAATTAAAATAAAAATTTGATTAAAATTGAACTTACTACTTCCTTGGGGGGATTGAAAAGATCAAGAAATTTTACATTTTTATCGGTTTTGGCCGACGACCATCTCAGAATTCTTGGGCAGAAAACTTCTTCCTGGTAGTTCACTTGTTGTCTCAAATAAGGAATGGCTTCAAATGCCCAAGCCTATAACATAACGCCAATAAATTAAAAGCATTATTGAATAAAAAATAATGAATCATATCATGATAAAAGAAATATTTACCATGAAGGCCCATGGAAATCTATATAAGTTGACTATTTTTGGCGTTAACGGAGTCAACCAATATTCGACAATCATTTTGAAGCTTTCATAACCCCAAGGATAGCTGTTAAATGCCTCAAGATCCTCGAAGAGATTTATTAAACCGAGGCTTATATTGTTGTTAACGTCTCTCATCCATAGAACATTATGTACAAACCAAACCAAGCATAACAATTTCTTGTGCTTCTTTGAAAGTCCTTTACCTTTCAACGCTTCTATTATATTTTTATTTTTGAAGCTTGGACCAACAATGGACATCAGGTCATCACGATCACTCGACTTGCCTTTTTCTTTTTTGGGTGTGCGGGGTACTTTTTTTTCGGGTCAGAGTAGGTATAACTTGAGAAGAAGGAGGATAACATTTTAGTCCGGTAACTATGGCAAACTCCTTCCAACCAAAACAAACAGGCATGCCACAGTAATTTATCCACACCTGATCCATCTTATCTTTGTTTTCATACATAAACCTGCGCTTGAGAAAATCATATACCATTTTAATCTGAAAACGAGCATTGTTGTCCTCCAACAAATCAAGATATTGCCCAAAACAACTTTCCCTGAAATACGAATCCAATTTTTGTTCTCAAAGTATTTTTCTGAAGGCGTCGAAAGATTTTCCCATAACTGACTTAACCACGAGATCACCCATTAAATTTGTAGCACCATCCCACTGCATTCTCACAGGATAACGATCAATGCTAAAGGTTTTGACCAACTCTTCGGTGGAAGGGCTATTAGCATTTGGATCATCACTTTTGAAAGATTCCTTATTATATTTTGCTCTTGATTGAGATAACGCTTGTAAAGCAAGATCATAGAGTGGTGGATGTAGCTGAGCTGCTGAATTTGTTCCTTTACTTGAACTTGATTCATTTTTTTCTTTTAGGAGCCATGTTATCTTAAATTAACAGGAACATAACATAGATTATAATTGACTAATGCATAACAGTAATATAATAGTTCCAACAGACCACTAATTTGTTACACCAGGTATGTTATCTATTGCAACATATAACCGACCTGTTGCAACGGATGAGTAATCTGTGGAAACCATAAAAATAGTACTAATCTGTTGCACCTGGTATTTTTCTGATGCAACATATAACTGACCGGTTGCAAAGGATAAGTAATCCGTTGAAAACCATAAAACCAGATCACTAATCTTTTGCACCAGGTATTTTATATGTTACAACATATAACCGACCTATTGCAACGGATGAGTAAACCGTTGGAACGAATAAAAATGGATCATTAATCTGTTGCACCATGTATGTTATCTATTATAATATATAACCAACCTATTGCAACGGATGAGTAAACCGTTGGAAAGAATAGAAACAGTCCTAATCTGTTACAAAATGAAGAGTAAACTGTTGAAAAAAATAAAAATAGATCACTAATCAGTTATCTCTTGGATCAATATTGTTTAGATTTCTTCCAAACAGAAGAGTCTTCTGTCACAACAGATGAATGATCTGTTAGATTGTTCACCTGTTGCATCAGATTTTCATAGTTGTATCAGATTTTCATCCGTTGCATCAGATTTTCATCTGTTGCACCATATGTTTCATTTGTTACATCAGATATTTTATCTTTTGCAATACCATTTTTACCAAGACCAACAACAAATCAACCCAGCAACACCAACACATCACACACACATACACACACACTAAGAACATCAACTGTGACCAAAAATCACTAACAAATTTGAATCAACAGTATGACAACAACAAGAAAAAATGCTAGAAATTAGGGGGTTATTCAGTCCACATTTCAATACTAGAAGAGTAGTTGACTCAAGTTCCTCTGTTTCTTCATAATTTTTTACCAGTGAAAAAGAAAATGGGACGACGAAGAACTCGAAATTGTTGTCTCCGGAGAAGTCTTCAAGTCGATTGACGGTTGAAGGTCAAAAAGAAACTCGCCCAATTATTTGTCGCCGGAGGTTGAAGGGAGAAATTTTACAGAACTGTTGGTTGGGAGAGAGTTGAGAGAAGCTGGAGAAAGAGAGTAGTTGATTTGGATTGAAGAGGGGTGTGAGTTTGGTTGATTTGTATTTTTGAAAAGATTAGAAAGTTTTGAAAATATTAATAAAGTCCACAATTAACTTAATCAAGTTTCCTAATGATATTTGACCCTTTAAGTTGGTCAATGTTACCAATCTTTCATTCAAGACTTAAAAGCCACCTTTCCTTCAATTTTCTCAACTAGCTAAATAGCTACAAAATGAAATTTATTCCCTTGGCCATTGACATGGCATTATTTATAGCCGATCAAATATTTTTGTCTTTCCTTATATTTTAATTATATGCTGGTATTTATGCAACTTCCCCGAAATAAAAAAATTACACAAATACAACTTTTAAAAAAGTCATAAATACTCTAAAAAAATAAATTAATACACTTGTTCTGTTTCGTAACTTTTTAATTATTTCCTGTATAATTTTTTTTCGTAACTTACTTATTAACCACCAAAAGTGCAAACATTACCAAACAGTAGCTGGCTTTACACAGTCAACTATATCTCAAAGTTTAAAACTAACAAGAGCAACATAAGCAATATTTTTTGAACGGAAAAGGCTCAAAAATACCCCTGAACTATCCAAAATAGCTTAAAAATGCCCTTCGTTAGATTTTTGGCTCAAAAATACCCCTCCGTTAAATATTTGGTTCAAAAATACCCCGCCCTCTAACGAAATTCAAAAAAGGATCAAAAATACCCCTGAACTATCTGAAATGGGTCAAAAATACTCCTCTGTTAAATATTTTGCTCAAAAATACCCCTCCTTTAACGAAATTAAATTATTTTGATTATTTCGTTAATTTATATAAAGTTCATCATTTAATTTATATTTCTTTAATTTCTTGAAGCGAAAATTTATATTTCGTTAATTTCGTTAATTTCTTTAAAGATTAAAAAGATGTAAAGTGAAAATACCTTTTTAGAATAAATGTATGCTTATTTTCCAAATCAAATTCAACCAATTTATATTATAATTCAAATAATTTTTTTCATTAGCTTATTTTTAAAATAAAAAAAACACTTTTATGTAAAAAAAATTAAAGTATTAGGGTTAAAAAGTTAAAGTTAGGGTTTAATTCAATCGAAATAATTTAATTTCGTTAAAGGGAGGGGTATTTTTGAGCCAAATATTTAACAGAGTGGTATTTAACGAAATTAAATTATTTTGATTATTTCGTTAATTTATATAAAGTTCTTTATTTAATTTATATTTCGGTAATTTCTTTAAGTGAAAATTTATATTTCGTTAATTTCGTTAATTTCTTTAAAGATTAAAAAGATGTAAAGTGAAAATACCTTTTTAGAATAAATGTATGTTTATTTTCCAAATCAAATTCAACCAATTTATATTATAATTCAAATACTTTTTTCATTATCTTATTTTAAAATTACAAAAATGCTTTTATGTACAAAAATTAAAGTATTAGGATTAAAAAGTTAAAGTTAGGGTTTAATTCAATCGAAATAATTTAATTTCGTTAAGGGGAGGGGTATTTTTGAGCCAAACATTTAACAGAGGGGTATTTAACGAAATTAAATTATTTCGATTATTTCGTTAATTTATATAAAGTTCATCATTTAATTTTTTTTTTGGTTAATTTTTTAAGTAAAAATTTACATTTCATTAATTTCGTTAATTTATATTTAGTTAATTTCTTTAAAGATTAAAAAGATATAAAGTGAAAATACCTTTTTAGAATAAATGTATGTTTATTTTTCAAATCAAATTCAACCAATTTATATTATAATTCAAATACTCTTTTTCATTATCTTATTTTTAAAATTAAAAAAAAAACTTTTATGTAAAAAAAATAAAGTATTAGGGTTAAAAAAGTTAAAGTTAGGGTTTAATTCAATCGAAATAATTTAATTTCGTTAAAGGGAGGGGTATTTTTGAGCCAAATATTTAACAGAGGGGTATTTTTGACCCATTTCAGATAGTTTAGGGGTTTTTTTGATCCTTTTTCTAATTCCGTTAGAGGGAGGGGTATTTTTGAGCCAAATATTTAACGCAACGGTATTTTTGAGCCAAAATATCTAACAAGGACCATTTTGAGCTATTTCAAATAGTTCAGGGTATTTTTGAGCCTTTTCCGTATTCTAAAAAAAAAATTCAATTCATATTCCATAAAGCACTCCTGTATAGGCCATTTTAAGTATCAAAGCTAGTTGTGACTTACCTTTTGCTTCCCTTAGCATCCATTGTTGGTGTTGAGTCTATGTAGTAGGTGTATGGTGATGTCTGTGCAACTAGCTTAGTACTATATTTCATAGCTTCCTTACAAACTCACATTGAACAAACAAATGCTTTCTTGATTCCTCTTGACAATGACACATAAACACTTGGTGTCCACTTCTATCTTCCATTTGTTAAGCATGTTTGTAACAAGTAGCCTACATTATAGGTTCAACCAAAGGCTAAAGATTGCTTTAGCTCTTGCAACATTCTGGTACATATAATTCTTCCAAGGCATTGCAGGTCTGGGGTCAAGCAGGTGAAAGTAGATTTTTCTGATCGTGCTCTTGCTTGAATTCTGCATACTCATTATAGTCATAACTGGCCTAGCTTCAAATACCTTTCTGATCATCCATCTGGCCTGTTTAGGTATTGGTATAGTCTCCTCAAGATGATGTTTTATATAGTAGGTGTGGATCCATTTGATCCATATCTTGTCTTTCTTATGTTTAATATCCGACCATAGTTTGACATATCTGCTCTATTTCAGATGTACATATTGGTAAGGTCAAGACCATCTGTACTTTTAGGTGTACATACTCTTTCCCAAGCTACAAAAGATTTTTTAGTAATGATTCCACTACCCGACCATAGAAAATTCTTGCAATGTGCCTCAATCAACTGAATGACTTTAGTTGAAATAATAAATAACTGTGCGCAGAAAGTTTGCATGCCAAAAAGAATGGACTGAATTAACTAGGCTCTTCCTACATAAGAGAGCTTCTTAGTTGTCCAAGAGGAGATTTATGTTGTGATCTAATTGATAATTGATTTCCATTGAGTAAGTGAGAACTTCTATGTGGTTAAAGGGACCCCAAAATACTTAAAAGACATTTCTCCAACTGTGAATCCCAACTGATCTAGGATGCTGGTTCTCACTCTTTGATCTACTCATCCAAAATATACACAACTTTTATACAAGTTTGCCTGTAATCTTAGTGCCTTAGAGAATGTTTTAAAATAGTTGTACAGCCTTGTAATAGACTCTGAGTCACCTCTAGAAAAAAGGAGCAAATTATCAAAAAAACATAAATGGATGATTCCAAGTTTACCACACCTGGGTGATATTTAAATAACTTATCTTCTTTGTGTTGCTGTAATAACCTGCTTAAGTACTCTATTCTAATAGAAAATAAAAAGGGGAAATGGGGTCCCCTTGTTTTACCCCTTTTGCAGCGAGAAAAGGACTAGTAGACTCACCATTGATCAAAAGATAATATAACTAACACTTTTGACACACACTATGACCCACTGCAAATAAGTCTCAAGAAAGCCTAGTTCATGCATCAACTGCACAAAGTAACTCAAAATATGCCTTTTGTAAGTCAATTTATATTATGTTTCTAGGAGAAAAATGTTTTCTATTATACCCTTTAACTAACTCCTGTGCAAGAACAATGTTATCTCCTAATCTCCTCCCAGATACAAACCCAAACTATGCATTAAAGATTACTATGGCAATCACTTTTTGCATCCTATTAATCAAAATTTTAGAGATAATCTTATTCAAGACAGTGCAGAATGTTATGGGCCTATATATCTTGATTTAGGTAGGATTAGCATTTTTAGGAACTAAAGCAATAGAAGTGTAGTTCATTGGCTTGTATATTTTACTTGTATTAAAATATTCAAGAACTGCCTCAATGATGTCCAGTTGGATTAACCTTGAAGCTTTCTTAAAGAAGACTGCATTATACCCATCAACACGAGGAGATTTGTCATCACCAATAGCCTTCAAGATGGATTCCACCTTAACAACAGCAACAACTTTATTTAATGACAATTTTTGCTGATGGGTTAGCATAAACTCTTTCTGCATAACCACATTGTTGACTACTAGAAGACTTGATGTTGTAGTGCCCATTAGCCCTTATGTAAAATTTTACTACTTCCTCTATGCCATCCTCTTTAACTATTAGTATCTGTCCATCTAATGTTGTGAGTGTTGTGATGCATTTTCTCTGAGTTCTCTTATTTAAAACTGCAGCAAGATATTTGATATTTGAATCACCCACCTTAATCCACTTGGCTCTTACTTTCTGCTGGAGTGAACTTTCTTCTACGGGTAACCATTTTTCAATTTGCTGAATAGTTTTTTCTCCTGCTCTTGGAGAGAAGTAGTCCATTGCACCCTCATTTACATTTGTATGTCAGCCAACTCAGTTCTTGCTATCTCTATTCTTTGTACACATTTTAAAATTCATCATTATTTAACTTTTTGAGCTTGTGCTTAATCTTTTGTAATTTAAACCATACATTTTTCATAGCCCCAATAACATGTCTACATCTCCGGACAACTGAAACTAAACTTACGAAGTCCTTGTGCTCAGCCCAGACATTAAAGAACCTAAAAGGGACCTTAATACTCCTTTCCATGTTTGATAGTGTCAAGATCATTTGAGAGTGAGGTTATATTCTACCACCACTTGTCCCCAAGCCATCTTCCAATCATGATTCCCAATGGCCCTATCAATTCTACTACACACTCTAGCATCTCCAAGCTGCTTATTAGACTAGGTATAGTAGTCTCCCTTTCAATTCATTTTACTCAGGTGCAAGTCTTGTACTGCATTGGATGTCCACTCAGCATGTCTTTGGCATTCAATAAGGCATTGAAATCTCCATAAATCATCGAAGGACCAGCTATAGCTATTGCTACTTGTTTAAGGTACCCCCACAAGGACCTTTTTCTATCTGGTGTGTTAAACCCATAAACAACTGTTGGAAAATAGTTGATGTCACTACTCTGTTGCACTCTGCATTGCATGATTTGATCTTATTTTCTTAAGGCTAACACATTATACTAACTTGTATCCCAGACCACCCAAATCTAACCATTACTAACAACATTATAATTAGTTATAAAGCCCCACCTAGGAACTAATTGGTTCAAAATACTAGTAGACTTCTGTTGCTTCAATCTTGTTTCTATCAAATCAGCTAATTTAAAAATGATTATTACCAATAAACTTCTTAACCTTTATTTTCTTTATATCTCTTATTTACATCTTGAACTTTCCAAAATAACCAACTCATGCAGAATGAAATTCCCTTTATCAGGGGGCAAATAAATTATTGTGTTTCGAATTCTCTGCATACCACCATTATCTTTCTTTGTAGCCCTGATTGCACTTAACCCAAAAAAAATAGTCATGTTCAATTTAGTGCCATCAGTAGCCTATCATACGCTCAATCCCCTACTTTGACCAGTATCACCTTTTAAAGTGCTACTATGAGCTAACTGAATCTTTCAGGAAGTATGGCTTCTCCATCCTCTACACAGGACACCTGGTTACAAATAGGTTTACCTTCCTTTTGCATACTTGATACATTTCCTGGATCCTGTCATTGCATCTCTTTCTCTTGATTACCTTCACTAAGTATAGGTGGTGGCAAGGGACCTTTGTAGATCCAGGACTTCACTTGTTTAGGTCTACCCTGTCCTCCTCCCCTCTTAGGCGACTTTTCATATTCCTAAAATATCTTCATGAAATGCATTAAAATAAAAAAAGATCATAATTAAGTATGGAGTCCCACTAAAATAGGAATCTTAATTTAGTTTGAAAATTTTACATCATATTACTACTTAACATATCAGAACTACTAAAATTACTTAAATTCCTAATTTTACTTAAAAATTCAGATACATCATAGAAGAATGTGATGTATTTGTATAAAATTAAGTAATGTATCGGGAAGAATATGATATATCCACGTAAAATTAAATGATATATTCAGAAGAACCTCATGTATTTGTATGGAATGTGATGTATCCGTGTAAAATTAAGTGATTTATCCAGAAGAATGTGATGTATCGGTCTAAAATTAAGTGATGTATCTGGAATATATTCATGTAAAATTATGTGATGTATCTAAAAGAACGTGATGTGTCCATATAAAATTAAGTGATGTATCCGAAAAATATGATGTATCCATGTTGTTGCGTTCAAACGCACACGCAAGTGCACGTGATCGTGCAAGTAATATAGTGACTTAGACAGTCAGCTATCGTTTCCACGAGGAGTAAGCAACTAGCAATTTAACCAGTCTTTAATTTTAGACAAGGAGGTATTAAGTGTTGTAAAATATCCAGATAATTGTGAAATTATGAATCAAAATGTAAATTAATAAATAAGAAAGAACAAATTGTGACAATGGCAGAGCAAGCAACGGTTGTAAACAGTAATGATGAGAATTCCAGGATTGAGGCACTTCTAACAATCTTACAAATCTCCATTCTTATCGCAGTCTAGTTGGTTATTGGGTTGTTGATTCACAAGGTTTATAGTACGATCTTGATCTCCCGACCACAAATCTTCTATCTATTGAATATTGCAACTGCTGCTCCCCCAGGGATGCAACAATTTATCTAGATTCATAAGGTTATCTTCTTGAAATTGAGCCAAGCAAAGCTTCTAGGTATATCCCTATCCTAGATGCTAATTCAAACCCCTTATTTCATAAAAGGATAAGAACCTTGCTCCTTAATTTCTTCGTTCTATCCTACGATTCTCCTCCCGGATTCACATAGAAATGTAAATTTATTCTAATGGTGGCCACTCATCAAAATAGTAAGCTCAAGAAATTAAGAATAACCCATATGATAATCCAACAAGAAATTATGATAAAGAATATCAAAGAGTAATCATGTTCTTGGACTCAACCCCAGAACAAGGGTGTTTAGCCACTCATGTTTGAATTCAACATAAAAAATAAGTAATTAATCATACCAATAATTAATCTTGAAGTAAAGAAGTTCAAAAGAATGTCTAAGAACCCTAAAAGATAGAATTTTATGTGTGTTCGCCGCTTCTGTGCTTGCCAAAAGTCATTGAAATTGTGTTCACATGTTCCTTATATACTAGGACAAATTTAGCCTTGGTGGAATGGAGCATGTGTCACACGATGAACTTCGTAGCAGTGAGCGTTCGTCGTTATATTTCATAGCAGTAGAGCATGCGTCGCACGCTGTATTTCATAGCAGTGGATCGAGCGTTGCACGTTATTCGCACGTACATACTGGAATTGCATTTCTGAAATCTCTTTAAGGCAAAAGAGCACCGAAATGGGGTATGCATCGCATGCAAATCATATGCTTCCATTAGAAATTATCTTCAAAATTCTCGTTAAGGCATGGAACCACCAAAATGGGGCATGCGTCGTACGCAAATCGCATGCCTTCACTGGAAATTGTCTCTAGATATTTTTCTAAGGCAATAAATCCATTCCTTTCAGCTCATTGCTTTGCTACCTAATCCAACTTTCCAAACATGCTTTTCGACTTCATCCAGTATCCGCAATACTCTATATAATCATCTCACGACATCAATCATCATATACTTCCCATTGTGCATCTAATTTAGCCAAAACACATTAATAATCCATCCTGCATTACTAATCATGTCCATTAGCTCACATCATGTAATTGTACACCAAAATAATTAAAATACATATTTTAGCTCATAGAACTAGGACTATTGTGGATAAATATTGGTGCTCGGACATATACATATGCCCAAGATGACCACCCTACACTTAGAACCTTGTTCGTACCCAAACAATCACAAACATAATACCTAATTAAGCTTCACATCACAACCTTAAGATTTATGCATGCGCTGGGCACTTACAATTTATAACAATGACTCTTCATCTTAAAACATGTCAAGGATACTTTTCTGCACATGAATAATTTATTTCAAACCTCATCATCTCAATAGTGACATCCAATTTGTTGGCAAACTTAATCAAATCACTCAATCAAATAACACAATAAGTAATCCAGACTTTCATCCGCATGCACCCTCACAACAAGAAAGTTTCTCCCTATCACTCACAATTTTTCAATATTTCTCATGAAGGGAATATCAAAATTCAATCACTCACTCTCAACAAAGAATTCTTACATGATAGATAATAAACCATAAGCTTTTCCTTAGTGTACTACTCTACTAATAGTTGGATGTTTAAATGTAGGATCGACTAGGTCTATCATGGTTGTAATGTAGGCTAAGAGACGGGTAGAAACTATTTAGGAAATAGTGACTAATCTCCCTAAGCGCTTTAATACATGTCAATCTTTAATCAAAATCATATTCTATCAACCCACCTTTCATTTTATTACCTAAACACATCATTTATTTCACCCTAATCTCATTAAGAACATTAATATAACTATGGTGAGAGCATTTTTCTTTTACATCATGATTCAATTTCCAGCTCTTCTTCACACCCATTTACTGTTACGCACCCCTATAATATCCACCCTCAACTAAAGCTATTCATCTTGGTTGAGGTGCATAGTGTCCAAAACGGACCAGGGCCAAAACAGGTGCATTGTAACCCAACTAGGCAATAAGAAAATTGAACTTTTTTTTGAACAATTTCTTTAACTCCTAACCACAACAATTTTATACCAATAACTTATAATTTTAGGGCTTCACTTTCACCTTTTTCCTTCTTTAATTTCACATTCCTTATTCAATAACTCTTTAATAGTAAAGCGTTAGGAGTTTTTGGATCAAATTAAAATCTATCAAAGAAAGGATTTGGCTAAGTACAAGGCTACCAGAAAAAATTAGGCTCTAGGCTCAAAGAGGTTTACTAGGGACGTGCATTAGGGTAGGTAAATAAAGTCTTTACAATTCGGCTAACAAAGAAATGCCTAAATCACTTCCTACCCCTAACACCCTTTATTTTGCTTCATAAACACACTGGGAAAGTTCTAGACATTCCTATACATGTAGAATATAAACAAATACTCACACTCATGGTGTATGCAAGGAATCAAATTGGATCCTTACAATTCCTGATCTTGTTCTTTATTAAATTCAACATTAAGCTTACAAATCGTATTACACCTATTGAGTTTTAGCATTTAAAAATAACTCATATTTCCTTTTGTTTTAGAACAAATTTGTTCGAAGTCACTATAAAAATGGCCCAACACAAAACATTTCTCAAAAGTCGTAATTGTGTTCTTATTAATTTTCAGCTTCTAAAGACTAACTCCCCTTAAGATGGTCGTTATCCATATATCATAAGGGAGGGAAACTAACTATAAAAATTTATTTTTAATTACCTTGAGGGAAAAAACAAATACTTTAAACTGATGTTGCCAAAGAGGGCAAAAATAAATACATTAAACTGAAGCAATACACGAAAAGTGCCATGAGGGAAAATTGCAACAATACTTTCAACTTACTAACTATTACAGACATAGTGTTCCAAATAGCTAGAATGCTAAATTAAACATCCAAACAATAAAATAAAAAATCCAAAAGCGAAAATAGAATTATCCAACAGAAATAAAGACAAAAATAAGTACAAGGAATGAGACTTCTACCCTACCCCACACTTAAAAGGAAGCACTGTCCCAGTGCTCGTATAATAAGCATAGTATGAGGTGGTGAGGGATTCCCTAGTCATATGCCATCCATGCTAACATCAGTATCAATATCTCCCAAATCTAGATCCTTCTTCTCCTCCTCTGATTCATCATCTGAATAATGCAACCTCCACTCCTCATCTATGGGAACATCTTCATCAATCGGCTCTACAAAATCAGGACCTATCCGTATCATGGTCCTCGCATGATGACCAAGAGAATTGTTTAACTCTACATCTCTAATCTCCTGCTGTGTAGCAGAATGCCCTCCAATATGCAACTGCAGCATCTGAAGCCTAAATATCTGGGCAGTGATCTTATCTGTTCGAGTCTGATACTTGAGCATAGTCAATATTAAACCATAGGCATCACTCCCCTTAGTGCGGGATATATAAAGAGGGTTATTGATTACTGGAGGCCGATAGTCCATGGCCTCTTCCTTAATACCTTTATTGCGCAGAAATCTGGTCAATAGGTCCCCAAAGCCACACCTGTGCTCCGGATTAAGCCGTGCCTTCTTCATACCTGAGAAAATCACATTCTCGATATTCACATCAACATCATCATACATCAAAGAATAAATTATACAAACCCTATCGCATTTCACATTAGTCATGTGAGTAGCCTAAAGTAGATATGCATAGATAATCTTTGTCCATACTCTGGCCTTCCTATTTATGTGACTGAATGATAGTTTGAGGTGAATGCCGCTTTCTATTTTTCATGTCAATCTTGCGGTTAAACGAGTGCCATATAACAAATAACGGATATGGGCATATAGTGGTTTGATATACATTTGCTTAAGGGGCTTAACATCAACTTCTGGAGTACCAAAGAGTACATTCAATGAATGAGCATTAAAAGTGATGACCTTTTCTAGTATCTTTACTTTAGAATCCCTATCATACGGGTCCCAGTTAGCATAAAACTCCCTAATTAGGCTCATATTGCACTCGTTAGGCTGGTCAAACAAACACTGCATCTGTAACTCCTTAATTCGGTGAACCATGCTGGAAAATTCTTTCAGTAAGTTGTCCCTGTGGATGAAATGGTCTACAATGTACTTAGTTTCATCATGTGCTGCATACCATTTCCGTCTAGACTCCAAGACCTCTCTAGTACCATACATCCTTGGTGCATCACGTGGGATAAGCTGAGGGTGAGATGAACTACTACCTTATCTATTTCTTTTCCTAGATGACCCAGAAGATCCCACCTTAGTATTTCCCTTCTGTTAGTAACTCAAAAAAGTACCTCTCAAATAAATCATGCAGCAACCACATTAAATAAGGCATCTATGTTGAGTTAGCATACATGAAGTGTGGGGTGGCCAACACTTAGTTGCTAGTACCAGTGCATGGGTATGAATGTAAGAGTACTCAGACTTTCCTAATTAGCAATCCACATAAGCATAATTTCCCCATATTTGCAACAAAACCAATCATCCGAAAACTTGCAATTCATACCACGTAAAGTTATTGTCAGAACACCGAACAGGACTTTCGCTGTACAAAATCAATATCTCAATATTTGTGCACTATTTTGCATAAAAAAGATAATCAACACACAAAGCACAATAGTCGATCAAGCATTACATGAGTGTGTGGGTGGGTAGTCAAAATACCCAACTCCTAATTACTTTTCTGATCGCCCAACAATACTCCACATAACCCTTATTATCAAGACACATCACATATATTAGTTTAGGTACCCTACTTGATCCACAGTGACAGTCATAAAGTCAGTCCATATATGCAATATACCATAAAAATCCATGAACTAGAAATGACTAACATTAATAAATAAACACCAAATAAAGAGTTTTATAATTTATAATATGCAATATCAAATCCCCAAGGCAAAAAATTCATGAAATCCTTATCAAATCAACTAATGTGACCATGTTTATTGAACCTTATCAAGTAAAGAATGGAGGACTTAACTTACTCTTGGTGAAGATGATGAAGGAGAAGCTATGTAATTGTCACCAAGGAAAAACATACTTCAAAAGAGAGAATTTTGATATGGGGAATTTAGGGGCGGTGCGGGTTAGGTTTTGGAAATGAATGGGATTTGGGAAATAAAGGGATATTTAAAGGGATTTAGGGTTGAATTCAAAATTCTGTATTTTGTTCCTAAGGTGAGAAGAGCATACGGCGCTTGATGCATTACAACAAAATAGTTCATGCGACGCATGCTTCATTTTACCAAAGTAGTGCATATGACGCATGCTCTTCGCATGATGCTACTGGATTGTACATTGTTTCCTGCACTAATTGAATTTAAATTCAGTGTTCGGGCAATATTTCATCCCTTTTCTTTTTCACTCTTGCACCTTTCAGTAATGAGTATTTTACTTACCTGAATGCTACCCCGTCCTTGTTTCACTCACCTTTCGTTTACCTTTATGCTACCACATTTCTCATTCCTGTATACTAATAAAAAACAACAAACTAATGTAAGAAAAAATGGGTTGTCTCCCTTTCAGGGCCTTAGTTTTGGTCGTGGAATGACCAATTTTTTTGTATTTTTGTTTTTTTCAACCTAACCACTTAAAATAGAAAGAAACTATCCTAATACATTACATTCATGGGTTGCCTCCCACGCACACCTTATTTTACATCGTGGCATGACTTAGCTCCCTCTCACTCATTAGCAAAGGTGATGGACACATTGTGTTTGTCTCTATGTTCATCCCAATAATGCTTCACACGTTGTCCATTCACCAAGAACTTTTCAGTCTTTTCTTTATCCCATAATTCAACTGCACCATGAGGCATCATTCGTACCACCTCAGAAGACCCATACCACTTTGACCACAACTTACTCGAAAACAACTTTAACCTAGTATTGAATAGTAAAACAAATTGTTCGAGTTCAAACACTCTATCCTGAATATGCCTGTCATGTCATCTCTTGGTCTTTTTCTTATTTAGTTTGGCATTCTTTTAAGCATGGAGACAAAACTCATTAAGTTCAACCAGCTACAACAACCTTTTGTCACAGCGGCCTTTATCTCAAGATTAAACTTTTTAACTACCAAATAAGCTTGATGTTCTAGCTCTACAGAAAAATAGCATGCTTTCCCGAAAACCAAGCGATATGGAGAGGTCCCTATAGGCATCTTATAAGCTGTCCTATAAGACCACAGTGCATCATCTAGCTTTTCAGCCTAATTCTTCCACCGATAATTTTTAGTCTTTTGTAGTATCTACTTTATCTCCCAGTTCGATACCTCAACTTGACCACTTATTTATGGATGGTACGCAATGGATACCTTGTGTCTAACACTATATTTAGCTAAAAGATTTTTAAACCAAGTGTTAATGAAATGCATACCTCCATCACTGATTATAGCTCTGGGAGTGCCAAACTAGGAGAATATGTGCTTCTTCACAAATTTCAATACCATTCTCGTATCATTAGTGGGACAAGATGTAGCTTCCACCCACTTGGATACATAATCAACTGCCACAAGGATATACTAATTTCCATTGGATGATGGGAATGGTCCCATAAAATCTATCCCCCGAACATCGAATACTTCAACTTTAAGAATGTTATTTAGGGGCATCTCATGACGCCTTGAAATTGTACCTAACCTCTGGCACTGATCACAACTCTTCACGAAGGCAATTGCTTCCTTGAACAAGGTAGGCCAAAAGAAACCTAATTGAAATACTTTTTTGGCTATTCTTTCACCCCCATAGTGGCCACCATAAGGAGATAAGTGGCACTTTTAGAGCACTTGTATGAATTCAGCTTCTGGAACACATCTGCGTATTCCATTAGGACCCTGCTTGAAAAGATACGACTCATCCCATATGTAAGCGTGAGAATCATGAAGCAAATTCTTTCTTTGTTGAGTGGTAGCTTCTGGAGGGTACACTCTACATGCTACCAAGTTCATAATATTAGCATACTACGGAAGCTCTCACGCATCTAAAGCCAATAATTTTTCATTTAAAAACTCTTCTTAAATGTAGAGAGAGTCATCAACAATATGGTCATAAGTGTCCAGCCGTGACAAATGGTCTGTAACTTAATTCTTTACTCTTTTTTTCGATCACAAACCTCAAGGTCAAATTCTTGTAGTTGTAAAATCTACCTAATTAATTGAGGCTTTGCATTCTTTTTATTGAAGAGATACTTAATAGCAACATGGTCAGTCTGAACAATAACCTTGTTGCCTACCAAGTATGATATAAATTTGTCGAATGCATAAACCAGTGCTAACATCTTTTTTTTTGTGACAGTGTAATTTATTTGGGCATTATTTAAGACCTTGATAGCATAGTAAATAAAATGAAATACCTTGTCTTTTATTTTCCCTAAAACTGCTCCCACTGCTATGTCACTGGCATCACACATTAGCTCAAACGGTAACTCTCAATCTGGAGAAATCAAGGTGGGTGCTTCAGTTATTTTCTTCTTCAGCTTCTTGAACACTTCTTGACAATCAACCCTAAAGTCAAACTTCGCTTTTTTTTCTAACAATTTACACATAGGGCTTGTAATCTTAAAAAATTCTTGAATAAAATGCCTGTAAAAACCTATATATCCCAAGAAAATTCGCACTTCCTTCACTGTAATCAGATGTGGAAGCCTTTCAATCACTTCAATTTTGGCTCTATCTACTTCCAGTCCTTTATATGACACCTTATGGCCAAGGACTATTCCTTCCTTAACTAAAAAGTGGCATTTTCCCTAATTCAGCATAAGATTTGTCTCTTCACACTGAGCTAGGACTCAATCTAGATTCTGTAAGCATACATCAAATGAATTATCATAAATAGAGAAGTCATCCATGAATACCTCGACAAATTCTTCAAGCATGTCATATAAAATTGCCATCATGCATCTCTAAAATGTTGCAAGTCCATTATAGAGGCCAAATGGCATGTGTCTGAATGCATATATACCATACAAACAAGTAAAAGTAGTTTTTTCTTGGTCCTTGGGTGAAATAATGATCTGATTATAACCCAAGTACCCATCAAGAAAACAGTATTACTCCTACCCTACCAACATATCCAACATCTGATCAATGAACAGTATAAGATGGTGGTTCTTTTTTTGTGGCATTATTCAGCATTTGATAGTTAATATAGATTCTCCATCCAGTCACGATGCGTGTGGGAATTAGCTCATTAGCTTCATTAGTACCCACAGTCATCCCACCTTTCTTTGGGATGTAGTGTATTGGGCTTACCCACTTACTGTCTAAAATTGGATAAACAATCCCATTATCGAGCCACTTGATGACCTCTTTTCACACCACGTCCTTTATCACTAGATTTAATCTACATTTTTAATGAACCCTTGGTTTGAAACCTTGTTCCATGTATATCTTGTGCATGCAAAAAACTAGATTTATCCCTGTAATGTCAGACATCTGCCACCCAATTGCCTTCTTTCTTCTTTTCAAGACTGCCATTGCTTTCCTAACCCGCAGACAATATAATAGGCAAGGTATCATTGTCACTAAGGTAAACATATTTTAAGTAAGGAGGAATAACCTTAAGCTCTAATTTTGGATCTTCATCAATTGAAGCTTTAGGAGATGGGCCAATTGTCCTGTTCAATGGCTTAAAAGACAGCTTTCTCATTTCAACCACTGCCAAATTCATGACTTAGACCAATTCTAGTGCCTCTACATCTCCATAAAGATCATGACCCATCAAAGCTCACTCTAGTGGATCATCAGACATCAACAGATGAGCTCAGATGCAAGGTCAATAACTGATATGGAAGACAATTCTTCATATATAGCCGGTAATTTCAGTGCCTTGTATACATCAAAAATCTCCACTTTATCATACCCTCTTATTGTCATCTTTCTTGCAGCTACATCAATTAGTGACTGCCCTATCGCTAGGAAAAGATGTCTTAAATTAATGGAACAACCGAATCAACCTTAAAGTCAAGAATCACAAAATCTACTGGAAAGATCAGTGATCCCACTTGCACTAAAACATCTTCAATAATTCCATCCGGCCTAGGAAGGATTGTCAGCCAACTACAAAAAAATGGTCGTGGGTTTGGGACTCCCAAGACCCATCTTTCGGAACCAACATATCAGTTTGATATTTATGCTTTCTCCTAAGTTACATAATCCACAGACAATGATGGCCTGCCCAATAATGATCTATAAAGTAAAAATACCTGGATCCTTCAGGTTCGTGGGTAGTTTGTTTTGTATCTTGGATATGCACTCCTCAGTAAGTGCAACTGTAGTATACTCTGTCAATCGGTTCTTGTTTGCCACTATATCCTACAGGTATTTTGCATATTTTAGAACACTATGTAGAATATCAATAAGTAGAAGATTTACATGAACCTGCTTTAGAAGATCCAAGAACTTCTTGTAACTGGCCTCTTCTTGCTTCTTCTTTTGCCTTTAAGAGAAGGGTAAAGGTAGATTCTTCTTCTCCACTTGAATTTTATCACCTGCAGTTTTTTCTTTGACCACTTTCTCCTCATTGACTTTAAGATCATTATCAGTGGCTCTGGGACTAACCTGCTCAGGTATCGCCGCCTTTAACTTCAACCACTCCTTATCGTAACTGTATTTACGTGCTTTGGATTTGCCTCTGTATTGCTCGATAAGCAACCTTGAGGTCTTGTGTTTTGTGCTCTAGCAATCTAATCGAGTTGCAACTCTAAATTCCTAGTGATCAACTGTTGACTCTTTAAATCTGCTACAAACTACAGTTGATTGGCTAAAAGCCGCTTCAGCATCTCCTCTATATTACTTGTTTGAGTAGTAGCTTGATTATTCTGAACTTTCTATTAATTCTGTTGTACTGGCCCCTTTTACTGATTATTGTTCTATGCCTGATTTCTATCCCATGAAAAATTAGGATGATTCCTCCAGCTGGGATTTTATGTGTTACCAAAATTCTGTTATCCAGGACGATTTTCACTCCCAACATAATTAACAAAATCTATATTAACTTCACAAGCATCTACCGTGTGTTCGTTACTTCCACAAACCTCACACCGAAAATTCACCTATTGGACTGCATTAGCTGTAGCTACTGTTTGCAGAACCCCCGACTTCATGTTGTTCAACTGAGTAAGCATATGATTTTGCATTACTGCAAGCTGAGCTGATAGAGCAGTGAATTGATCTACCTCTAACACACTTGCAACCTTCTTAGGAGCACTCTTTGAGTCAGCATGCGATTTTGGGTTCCCTTGTGAAATTCGATTCAGTATTGTATACAATTCATCATAATTCTTCTCAAGAGCTTGCCCACCTACTCCTGAATCTAAGAGAATCTTGGTATTTGGATCTAAATCCTTAATGAAATTATGAACAAGAACATCATTAGACTGATGATGGTGAGGGAAATTTTTTAGAATACTTTTAAATCTCTTCCAAGCTTGGTAGAGATTCTTTTTTTTTTCTATCTAAAACTCAGAATCTTGCTTCTTAAACGTGCAGTCTTCCCAGATGGAAAGAATATAATAAGGAAATTCTGAGCTAGATATTCCCAAAAAGTGATAAAGAGTGGTGGTTCAGCATGTAACCACCTCTTCGCTTCCCCAATTAAAGAAAAAGGGAAGAGTGTCAGTCTGACATAATCAGTATTCACCCTTGTAGGAGTATAAGTATCTCTTATTTCCAGGAAGGCCTGTATTTGCTGTTGCGGGTCTTTATGTGAATGGCTAGAAAATTGTCCAGCCGAATTCCGCAACTTCACTATATTCTGCTTTAATTTAAATCAACCACCTAGCTCGAGCTTATGAATACTGTTAGTCGCATGGTTCATAAGTGGGATTTCTACCTCACAAATAGGTCTACTAGCTATTTGAACAGAAACAACTAGGATAACCAAAGCTGGGATAGATCTGGGATTTCTATCAACAGGATCATTTGGATAAACTCTTTCAGCTATTTGAACCTATTGAATAGGATATTGAGCTCTTCACCTTTGTTGAAATACCAGTTCTAGTTCTGTAAAAGGCTCTACTAACTCTTTATCTCTCGCCAGCCCTATATTATACTAAACCTATAAAACATTAGCCTCTAAGATCAAGTCGTTAACACTTAAACTTATTATCAAAAACTAAAAAATTTAGCATATTACTAATTATACTAGTCCCCAGGAACGATGCCAAAAACTTGTTGTGTTTAAATACACACGTAAGTGTACATGATCGTGCAAGTAATATAGTGACTTAGATAGTCAGATATCATTCCCACGAGGACTAATGAATTACCAATTTAACCAATTTCTAGTTTTAGACAAGGACGTATTAAGTGTTGTAAAATATCTAGATAATTGTGAAATTATGAATCAAAATGTAAATTCATAAATAAGAAAGAACAAATTGTGACAATGGTAGAGCAAGAACCCGTTGTAAATGGTAATGATAAGAATTCCAGGGTTAAGGAACTTCTAACAATCTTACAAATCTCCATTCTTATCGTAGTCTAGTTGGTTACCAGGTTGTTGATTCGCAAGGTTTATAGTACGATCTTGGTCTCCCAACCTCAAATCTTCTATCTATTGAATATTGCAACTACAGCTTCCCCAAAGATGCAACAATTCATCTAGATTCATAAGGTTATCTTCTTGCAATTGAACCAAGCAAGGATTCTAGATATATCCCTATCCTATATGCTAATTTAAACCCCTTATTTCATAAAAGGATAGGAACCTTGCTCCTTAATTTCCTTGTTCTATCCTATGATTCACCTCTTGGATACATATAGAAATACAGATTTATTCTAATGGTGTCCACTCATCAAAATAGTAAGCTCAAGAAATTAAGAACAACCCATATGATAATCTAACAAGAAATTACGATAAAGAATATCAAAGAGTAATCATGTTCTTGGCCTCAACCCCAGAACAAGGGTGTTTAACCACTCATGTTTGAATTCAACATAAAAAAAAAGTAATTAATCATACCAATAATTAATCTTGAAGTAAAGAAGTTCAAAAGAATGTCTAAGAACCCTAAAAGATAGAATTTTATGTGTTTCCACCACTTCTGTGCTTGCCAAAAATCATTGAAATTATGTTCGCATGTTCCTTATATACTAGTAAAAATTTAGCCTTGGTGGAATGGATCATGCGTCGCATGACGAACTTTGTAGCAGTGGAGCATGCATCGTATGATGTATTTCATAGCAGTGAAGCGTGCGTCGCACGCTGTATTTCATAGCAGTGGATCGAGCATCGCACGCTATTCGCACGCACATAATAGAATTATACTTCTGAAATATCTCTAAGTTAAAAGAGCACCAAAATGGGGCATGCATCTCACGTAAATCACATGCCATAACTGGAAATTGTCTCCAGATATTTTTCTAAGGCAATAAATCCGTTTCTTTTAGCTCGTTGCTCCGTTACTTAATCCAACTTTCCAAACATGCATTGTGACTTCTTCCAGTGTTCGAAATACTCCATATAATCAACTCACAACACCCATCATCATATATTTCACATTGTTCATATAATTTAGCCAAAACACATCAATAATCAATCCTACATTAACAATCATGTCCATTAGCTCACATCATGTAGTTGGACATCTAACACAATTAAAATACACATTTTAGCTCATAGAACTAGGACTATTGTGGATGAATATTGGTTCTCAAACATATAAATATGCCCAAGATCACATGTGGACTATATCATAAATTTTTAGTAATATTGAAAAGAGTTGGTATAGGATGTTTTAGTTCCAAAAGGGTTGAGATTTATATTGTTTTTACTATTTGACATTCCATTCCATAAAACTTTGCTTCATATATTTATTCAGTAATGACTATAGTTTAATTTGGTTGCATATTATCGGGCTTACTACACTTTAGTTATTTACCATTTGTAGCAACACATTGAGTGGAAGGCCTACATCCTCTATGTTTGTTCACGTAACAAATACAACCTATATCAATTGTACTTATTTTCACAATGATTATAATTAATCCAAAATACAAAAAATGCAGATGGTATATATAAGAATACAAATAAGAAAAGTAATAGTAATATGTATGAGTACATAATCACCAAAATACAACAAACAAAGATACACTCATATGAATACAATCAAACAAGGATACAAAAAACAAAAATATATCATATACCCAAAAAATATGTACATGATCAATGCGGAATACAAAATATAGGGAGATGCTAGAAAATTATCAATGTAAAATACAGATATATAGGAATTTGCCAAACAATTTATCCTTCCTTGAAATACAAAAATAAATCCGAAATACAAAAATATACCATAAATCTAAAAAAGGTGTTAATCTGGAAAATAGTGCACAATGGAAGCATACTAGAATTATACCGCTTACATACATTATAGACAACTAATACAGACACATGGATGCTTCAAATTAATTAGGAATACCACTTGAAGCATGAGCAGAAATCTTGAAGCGAATCCGTCTTAGAATCTGCGGTCTTCTATAGTGATGTAAAATTCACAATCGAACTCTCTCAAGATTAGGTGGGCAAGTACTGAATAGAAAACTAAATTCTTAGGCTAGGAAAATTCTTATTTATGGAGATACTCCCCCATTCCAAGGAGGAAAGAAAAATACACGTCTGTTATAACTTGAATAAGGAAAAGGCAGTGACTTATTCTTTTTCCATAGAAAAAAAGATTTCATATTCTAGTTTAATATGGGCACTATAGGGACTATGAAATTAATTAACGAGGTTCTCTATTATGAAAATAATTCAAAATACTAATTAAATTGTTCTTACCATAATAAATTATAAATTTTTCTACTAAAAATTCTTAATTGCACTCCTCTATTTTTATTTTGAAATCCCTCATTAAACACTTATGTAGTTCGCCATGTTATGATTATAGATATTAATTAATAAATTAAATTACTGATAGATTTAATATAATAATTAATTTTTTTGTAGAGAAATGCTTAGCTTATTTTCATATGTCGAATTCATAAATTCACCAGCCGAGTTTGCACTTGAAAACTTATAAGCTTCTCATAAAAGGCGTATCATCAATCTCTAGACAGATACATGAATTTCATTAACTAACCTAGTATTTCACCAATATATATTATCATCCAATCTATCAGAAATATTAACCCACCTTAAAATGTCATCTTTTAATAAACCAAAATGATAAATTGTATATACAAATCATAATAGTTATATCAAGATTGAGAATATAAGTACATATAATAGTTTAGAGAACATGTTTTTTATTAGTCAGTCTAAAACAACTATCTCTACTCAGTCCTGCTTAATACATACAAAATGCACTAGCACAAGAAGTTAGAACTTTACTGTTCTCGTAATTAAGATAAATTATATTTAATCTCGTGCGACAATCATTTGGTGTAATAATCCTTTAGGATTTTTATGAATTTTCACACATTTTTGCTATTTATATCTTTCCCATAGCTTTCCTAAGTCATTTGTGACTTGCTGGAGCTGACAGTTCAGTTATTGATAGCTCATTTGATTCTTAGGGTCCATTCCCTATATTGAAGTCTTCGCTGGTAAGGATTGCCTATTGAACACAAACATCAATTTAACAACCTTATATGATAATTTTGATAGTTCCACCAACTTCAGAACATTGATTTTAGTAAAGGTGGACCTTTGGTTTGGGTCCCAAAGCTTTCAGACTCATTTCAGGCTATTGATAGAAATTTGATAAAAAAATGGCCCATGAGTGTGGGGTCCATATATCATTGAAACAACCCCAAATAAAATTTTTTGACTGTATCATTAAGTCTAAAACATTGAATTTGATAAGGTAGCATAGTTTGTTTGAATTTATAATATTTTAAATGAATCTTAAGGGATGAGTGGGAACTTGGAATTTTCTACGTTTAAGTCGATGCATCAGTTAGATGGTGTATCTGCTCAAGCAGACAAAGTTGGTTGCTTTAGAGACCATGGATTGCCTAGCTGGAGGTTTTTACACTAACGATAATGCCACTTATGCGGCATCCCGTCTGCTAAAGCAAAAGGGCCAAACCAATCGAGTACTGCTTTATCGGTGATGACTTAAGCAGTACCTGAGACATCATTAAAATCTCCATCTTGCCTGATTTTCTCTCATTTTCTGATAAGTCTCAAGATTTAAAAACCCTAGAGAGTGAAAAATCAGGAGACTAATTATTAGAAGTGTGTGGGGTGTTTGTGAGCTCGAAGTGACCATTTTCTTGTCGTAAACCTTGTAAGTTTTAGAATAATTCATGGCTTAGTTCCCAAATTTAGTCATAAATCCCTAGATTATTATTGTATTGATTTTACTATCATTTGAGATCAAAATTTACCTATTCTTGAGGGTAAATGATCCTTAAGAATAGAGAGATGTGTTGACAAGTTTGAAAGTGCAATTCTACAAGTGGACCCTACATGAGATTTTGGCTTAATTTTGGACTAAAATCATAATAATGCAATATGGGTATCTTCGTTCTTGTATGGATGATTAGATTACCATTTTGGTAGTGTGGAATCATGTGTAAGCTTCTTGGAAGGTAAATCATCGATTTAATAAACTTTATTGGGCTTTTTTGGCGTCTAGGTAGGCTAGGCTTACTTTTCTCTTAGATAGACTTAATTATAATATCGATATGGTATTATTTTAGATTTGGTTAGGAATTAGGACTTAGAGATATATTTAGTGTGAATTGAATGATTTAGCCGATTTAGAAGCCGTAATTAGGCATAATTGACTTAACCACTCAATTTTTGGGTTAGTATTTGTATCTTAGGATCAAATAAGACTTATTTAGTATCTTGCACTATAATTTGGCATCCTGGTCTAGGTTGGGTAAAATTTTCCTTAGAATGGAAGAAGTGGGTTCCTTCGGCCCACCTTAGGCCACGGTTATTATTAGCTCCTTGAAAACACAATAGACGTGTTACATTATCCTATTTACTTTCTTGAGCCCGAAGAAGTTTTATACATCTGATGGTTTATTCTAGATTGATGCTTGAGAGATGATAGTTCTAGTTTAAGTCCGACGATTATGATACTAAGATTGGTTTGATTTCGGTATTATCGATGATATTAGTTTTGGTTCAAGTTTGGTATTTATGATATTAGTTCCTATTTAAGTCTAATACATGAGATATTAGTTTGGGTTTAAGTCCTTTATATGAGATACTAGTTTTGGTTTAAGTCTGACATTGAGACATTATTTATGACGGTTATGGGACTAGTTTGAGTTCGGTGTTTACAATGTGAAAGAATCTATGGTTATGATTTTGATATATGGTTAATTAGCATAATTACAATTATTACTTCTATTAATTTCACCCTCTAGACATATGAGGGCCCGCATTGGGTTACTTATTTTACTTGCACCTTTTGGCTTATGGTGGCTAGTTATGTAGAGATAGTTATGTTTTTCCTTAATATTGTTATTTCATCATTTACTTTCAATATTTGGAGTGTTATTCCAATTTCACCCTTCTTCCTTAACTTAACTTATTTATCTCCCATTTTATCATATTTATATTATGATTTAGCTCAGTGTCTGATGATGTCTACTGAGTACACGTGGCTTGGTGCTCATAGTATACTTTTATACCTTTTTGGTGCAGATCTAAGTACTAGTTGTTGCCATTGATGCCTTGATTATGCTGGTTAGAGTTCAAAGACAAGGTGAACACTTGGAGTCGGAGTTGAATATTTCTCTCTATTTTTGAGACTATTGTATGTAGACTTGTATACTATTCATACTCTTTTGATTAGAAGATCTTGTATCAACTTTAATAGATCATGGGATGTTATTACTCATCTTTATTTCTCTTTCATTATGATATTACTTTTCTCATAATTTATTTAATTGCATATTTTTGGCCCTTTTATGTTATTTTCCACCATCTAGCCCATTACTTTTAGTTTTGATCTCTAGTTTGGCTTACATATTGGTGGGTTAAAGTAGTTTCCATCATGACTCAGGAACTCGAGTCATGAAAAATTAGTGTTACAATGCTCAATTCACCAGTATTATTGGTATATAAGAAAGTGTCTAGTAAAGTCCCAAGGATCAAAACTATGAAATCTATTTCTTATCTTTAGGAGGCTATAGGACTTTCTTAGGAGATCTTCACTCCTCTTACTCATTTCATGCTAAGAGTTTGAGTTGGTTTCTAAGATTTAATTTTCTTTTACTTTTTTTACAGATGGCTAGGACGCGTACTACTGCTAACTAGATGAGGACCCCAAATCTGCAATTAGGGATCCTACCAGAGTACATAGATAACCCCCAGGTTGGGTACAGACCAAAGATGCATCCCCAGCCAGAGACCAAGATAGAGAGACTTCACCAAATCCTATATTACTCTCTTACCAAATATTTCTCCACCCCAGCTAGTGGTGGGCCAGGGGCTAGCTGAAGCTCCACCAGGTTTTATTTCTTTGTCATTGCTTAGTGATGCGTTAGTTTAGATCTTAGGATTAGTTGGTAGTTCACCTTCTGATGGTGCTCAGTTTGTGGACCAGAGTGTTACTGAGTTAGGAGAACATCCCATTGCTGCGACTCCTAGATTTGAGAATCCTTTAGCTTTGGTAATTTCTAAATTGATAGTCTCTCAACTTGCTATGTCTAGCAAAAATGTTGGGTAGATTCTAAAGATTGACTCTGCCTAGGTTTTCTAGGGCATTGGTCGAGGATGCTTATGAAATTTTGGTTACTTATGAGGATAGACTTCATAATTTGGGCCTAATAAAGACTCGTAATATTGAATACACTACTTTTCAGTTAGATTTGGCAGCTCGTCATTAGTGGAGTGGTTATATTTATTATAGGCCACCTAGATCTTCCCTATTGATATGAACCTATTTCTCTAAGGTTTTCTTGGAGAAATACATGCCTCTTAACCTTAGAAATCATCCGAGGGACCATCTTTTGATATTAGAGTAGTGTTTCATTACTATTTGGTATTTGTGACTCGATTTTATAAGTTTTCTAGGCATGCTACATCTACCTTGCTGAATAAGTGTAAGTAAATTTGGTGTTTTATTTAAAGATTGAGGCTTCCTCTCCACATAGCTATCCAGAGTTTGGTTGTATCTAGTAGGTTATTTATTGAGGTTTCTGGTCATGCTAGATTATGGATGATATGCATCACGAGGCCCAAGGGGCAACTATAAGAGGTCGCATTGCTTGGCCAATTTCAGTGAGAGCTGGAGTGGCTCACGGTTCAGATGCAGTAATTCTCTAAATAGGTACCCTCCATGCCAGTTTTATCAGCACCAGGGTTAGTCTAGCAGGCCCATTTATGCCATGCTATAGATTACCGATGGAGGTTAGCCCAGCTAGAGAGATAATCATTGCCAGGGTAGTGGTCCATCTTAAAGGGGTTTATCTTCTAAGTTTTCTAGCTAAGTTAGTTATTCCAGGTTAGTCGAATATTCTAGGTATAGTACACCACCTGGGACATGTCATAATTATGGGGCCTTCTTCCATTTCTCTAGAGAGTGTCCCAGGCTGGGTGCCATGATAGTTGTACCTACAATGCAAAGTGTTTCATCGATTAACGCAATTCTTTCTTTAGATAGATGTGGTACACAGGGTCATCGGGGTGGTCCCTAGGGTGCTTGTGGAGGCCCTCACGCAGGTAGTATAGGTGATCAGTGAAGTGACTAGACAGGTGGTGGGCGAGTTGTATACTGTACTTGGTAGGCCGAAGATAGAGTCTCTGGATGCTGTTATCACAAGCATGATCTCAATGTGCCGTTAGTCGATTTTTTCTTTATTTGATCTAGACTCATTCTTATGTATCCACTTATTATGCACCATAGTTAGAGTTATCTTGGGATTCTTTATTTGTGTCATTATGTGTATCTACTCCCATGGGTGAATTTTAGTAGTGGATTAGGTTTATAGATCATGTGTTGTGGTTTTTTGATTGTTTGATACTCAAGATGATATTATTATATTAGATATGATGGATTTTGATGTGCTTCTGGGCATGGATTGGTTATCCCCCTATCATGTGGTCTTGTATTATTTTTCCAAGATGTTACCTTATCTATTCCCAAAGTATCCCCAACTATTTGAAAGGTATCTATTAGCCGTGAGTTGATGTGAATTATTTCTTATGTTTAGGTTAGAAGACTTATATCGAGGGGTTATGAGTCTTATCTTACTTATATTCGTCATGTTAGTGTGGGGAGTCCCTAGTTTGTCTCTATTTTTATAGTTCGTGATCTTCTTGATTTTTTTCCTATTGATTACCTAATTTTCCTCTTGAGAGTAATATTGTGTTTATTATTGATTTTGAGCTGGGCACTCAACCTATTTCTATGGCATCTTACCATATGTCTCCTGCCAAGATTAAGGAGCTGAACTCTTTGCTTTAAGTTCTTTTGGGTAATGGTTTCATTAGACTGAGTCTGTTGCCTTGGGGTGATCCTCTCTTGTTGGTGAACTAGAAATATCATGACCCAATTTATCGGGCCATGATGGCACCTACTAATATCCATCAGTAGGCAAGTAAACCCTATAGTCCGGAATGGCTAGCAACAGACTACCCACTTATAAATAGAAAAGAATACAGAATAGATCAAATAAGAGAATCAAATATATAAAAAAGTCCCAAAACCTGGTGGTATTAGTACAAGAGTGTCTAATATAACAAGAGTACAAAAATGGAATAGACGAAGTAAATTATACTGATACAACTTATCTTTGAATAAAACATAGAGACAAATCTAGTACACAAAGAGAGATAAGTCATCGTCCGAATGTCAGGAGCTCACTCTAAGTCTCTGAACCATGGCTGATCCACACGATGCACAAATCAATGATGATAACCGTACTATGATCTCTAGGCTACAGAAGTGTGTAGTATAAGTACCAAATGAATGGTACTCAATAGGTAACTACCAATTGAGCTCCAAAGATAAAGCAAATATATAAAATATATAAATAGAATGGAAACTACACCAAAGAGTCCATAAATCATATAACGAGACAATGAGGTAATATGGATTAACTATCCTATTTATGTTTAAGAGACTAAGATAATAAGGCTAAGAAGGTAATAAGGACGAACTATCCTATTCCAGCCATACTCAGAATATCAACACTATACCATATATCCCTAGCCAATATACAAATAAAGGATGAAAAAAGATTATATAGCAATATACAAGGCCAAGGAATGAATATACAATTTGAACAAATGAATAGAGCGATATACAGATAGATAGATAGATAGATATAAGGTCAACTCAAGGTACAACCTAGATCATCATATGTTTATTTTAAGGCCTTAATATAACCTATCAGAATTTAGTACTAACAAGATCAGGGTATCTAATCCATATATGTCATTATGAATTAATCATGCATAATAATAAAATCATAAGATAGAAGAGGCTAGAATCATACCTAGATCTCGATACCGAATCAATGACCAATCTGTCAAAAGCTATACTTAACAATGATCATAATAATGATAATAACAATATCAATAATAGTGCGAGTAACCGACTATTCCGGACAACCAAACACCTAGTTGAGCCTATCCATGCCGCCACCACCCCAAGCTTGGACGGTTTAATCAACATACAACAACACAAGGCATAATCATCACCCATATCTATGCAATCGTCCTATACCATCTGATAGACATAGGTGCATACTGGTGATAGGCGATGTGCATGAAATAATAAATTCAAGGTACACAATCAATATCACAACCTCATTATCATAACTATCTCTATCATAACTGTCATCATCATGACTATCATCATCATCATAAAAACCTCCAGCCTTGATGGGTATCAATCTCATCATCATAATATCCCCCGACCTGACCGGGCATCATCACATCATCATAATATCCTCTAGCTTTGTCGGGTATCATTATATTATCCTAATATCTAAATCAATATCAATAAGAGAGGCAAATCCCCACAAGGGCTAGAGTAAAGTGCAAGCCCCACGAGGGCTAAAGTAAAGTGCAAGCCATATGAGATCTAAAGTAAAATGCAAGGCTCACGAGGGCTAAAGTAAAGTGCAAGCCCCACGAGGGCTAAAGTAAAGTACAAACCCCACGAGGGCTAAAGTAAAGTTAAATCCCCATGAAGACTAATGTGAATAATCATGAATAGAGAAGCAAGGTAGATTATATTTTCATAATTCATCATTCATCATCAATATCACATTATCCATAAACATATATGTACATTATAGGTGCACGGACTCAAGCAGTGGATAAAAGAGTGTAAGATCATAAATTCATTGCTCGTAATAGTCTTCAGGAATAATCTACCATATAGTGTTGAAAGGGTCAAAATATCTCATGATCATAGTGTCTCGATCAAATCCTTAAACCATCATTATGAGCCACTTTTATGTATATAAATTATCCATTTAGTTATGTAGTTATTATTGTAAAGAAATTTGTTTTTAAGATGCAAAGTAGGTTTTAATCTCTTATTTGGAAAAAATAGCCATAAAATCATAGTTTAACTAGAATCACATCATTTACAGATATAATGATCATGAATGTACCAAATTTATGTATGTCATCACTAGTATCTATATCATGAAACCACAAGCATCATACTACATCTTTCTCCATCCTATACTGGACAGATGTGTATATAAACATATATATGTATTCATAGACTATAACCTTATAATTTACAAGGGTAATTACTTCTTGGATATCCAAATTACATCATAACATGGCCTTTGGAATAATCATGTTTGAAATCATTACAACATCAATATCATGGCCTTAGGCCCACATATGTATTTGGAACTCATCTTAATAATCATACTAGTAAGCCATCTCATATTCATAAGTCATAGCCTAACTATGAGGCATAACATATTTATAGGCTGTAAAGCATATTTGTAATTATCTCACATCTTGGAGGCATATAATAAGTAAGGCACCTCACATCTAGGAGATATAACATATCACTAGGCTATAAATCATAGCTATGAGGAATACCATCTCTATAGGCCAATTATCATATCTAAGAGGAATGACTTCTTTGAAGGCCCAATATTACATCTAATAAGAAATAATATCTCTAAAGGCCCAATATTGCACCTAGGAGGAATTAGTATGTCTAATGGCCCAATATCACATCTAGGAGCAATTAGCATCTCTAAAGGTCAGATATCGCATCTAGGAGGAATTAGCATCTCTAAAGGTCCAATATCATTTTCATAAGGGATATCATGGCTATAAGCCATTAGTCATTATTTGGGGAAAAATACCATCACTATTCATCACCACCAAGTAACCTTATACTAAGGTTTAGTAGTCTCAACTATGCCTAACATCCGTAAATAAGTCCACAAAGGCTAATACAAGTCTTGGCCTAAGGTGGGCCAAATGATCCACTTCTAATCCTTAATTTCTATATTTAGGAAAATTATACCCCAAACTGGGGTAAGGTGTCTAGTTCAACTTATAGCTATCGAGTAAGCTACAACCAATCCTAAGATAGGAACATCATTTAGAAATATGGCATTTATGTCAATTCTACCTAAATTATGATTTCAAGATCACTAGACTAGCCTAACTAAGGTTAATCATACTAACCATGATTCCAAAACATAAACCATACCCTAAACCTAGCATTATATCATTTTCATGCTACAATTTAGTCAAATCTAGGAATAAGGCAATAGAATCCAAAAAAAGTCCTACACGTACCACATTATGGGTCTAAAACCCTAATCTAATCGACTAATTTATACTACTCTTAATCAAGCCTAACATTCATATTCATATGTCATATATAACACACATCATCTTGTAAGAAGAGTAGGTAGAATCCTACCTCAAAGCCTAATCGCAAAACCTTACATAATTTACCACACGTCCATCTTTATTTCACAATCCCTAAAATGTCATCACACTATCAAAATAGTAATCTACTCATCAAAACAAGTCTAACGATACCCATATTATGCTATTATGCTTATTGTCCAAAAATGACACCAAAACCCCAAGTGCATCCCACTTACAAAAATTGAATTTTTGAGGTCAACCCAACGTCCATACATCATTAAAGAATCATAACCCTCAAGAAATGGGTGAAAATCAAGTAAATTTTAGGCTAAAATTTAGCCGTAAGTGAATTTGGGATTTTGGGTCAAAAATAAGAAATTTAAGCATGAATTTGAAGAATTCTTACCTTAAATTCAAAGATATTCATGTTTAAAGATGATATCATGCACCCAAATCACCCACAATGATCAATTTTGAGTTGCCACAGTTATTTTGGGGTTTCTAGGTCTCAAAGATGAAGGGAAAAGTCCCCAAATGCTTTTTGGGGTCTATATTTAGCCCCTATAGGTAAGGAGATATCACTATTGCGATCCCTGGGGTCTTTATCATGCTAGGGCGATCTCTATAAGCCTCATTACTATCGCCATGCACCAGCACCAGCAAAGACAAAACTTATTTTTGACCCTCGAAACTCATTTGGACTCCTATCTTTGAAAATGAACTTTGTAACCCCACTAAATTTGATATTCCAGATGCATTGGTGGATTCAATTTTTCAATTGAATGTCGTTTAGATCAAATGTGTACCCCACACCCATACTTAAAATTTTTCTCACATTTTGACCAATAGGTAGAAATGAGTTTGGGTATATTGGGACCCAAAATAAAGTTCTACCTAGCTTAAAATCAATATGTTGGAGCTACTGAAATTGTTGGAATTTGTATCTAATATTATTTTACTGAAGTTTTTGCTCGGTGGCCATTTAGAACTAGTAAAGACTTTCTACCAGATAATTGGTTCTAAAAATCAAATGAACTATTCGGTAACCAAACTATCGATCCCATGAAGTCATAAATGACTACGGGTAGTTATGAAGAATCTCAAACGGTGAAAATAAATAGAATTATGAACAATGACCAGAAGGGTCATTAAAAAAATGGTTCTATGTTCATATATATTGACTACAAGTAGCTTAACAAAGTGAAAGTGAAGAATAAGTATCCTATGCCTCGCATTGGTGACTTATTTGACTAGCTTTAGGGAGCAGCAATGTTCTCTAAGATTGACCTAAGGTTCAATTACTATCAATGGAGGATTCAAGAAGAGGACATTCCAAAAACAACCTTCAGGACTCGTTATGGTTATTATGATTTACTGGTAATATCTTTTGGGTTGACCAAAGCCCGAACAACATTCATTTATTTGATGAACCACATGTTTAGACCATATTTGGGTTCTTTTATGTTTTTATTCATAAAGGACATTGTTGCGTGTTTGAGTAGTAGGAAAAAGCATACACAGTATTTAAAGATTATGCTCTAAACTTTGAGACATCATAGGCTTCTTGCAAAATTCTCAAAGTGTGAGTTTTGACTTGAGTTGATGATATTTCTAGGATATGTAGTATCCAAGGAAGGGATTATGATAAATCGAGCAAAGATTGAGGCTATTCGTGATTGGGCCAGGCCTATATCTCCATTTGAGGTTCGTAGTATTAATGGCTTGGCTGGTTACTACAGGAAGCTCATTAAGGGTTTTGCTACTATTGTAGCATCACTGACCTGATAACTCAGAAAGAGATTTCTTTCCAGTGGTCTGAGAAGTGAGAGTCGAGCTTTTAAAAATCAAGGGTTTTCTTACTTCAGATCCTATATTATCTTATTCTATTGAGAGAAAGGGGTTCATAGTATATTGTGATGCTTCTGATGTTGGTTTGAGATGTGTTTTAATGCAACAAGGTTGAGTTATTGCTTATGCATCAAGGAAATTAATTGTGCATGAGCACAACTACCTAATTCATGATTTGGAGTTGGTAGTGGTAGTGTTTGCGCTTAATATTTGGAGGCATTATCTTTATGGCATGTGCTGTGAGATCTACACCGATCATCATAGTCTTTACCATCCTATGAACCAGAGAGATCTTAATTTTAGGCAATGTAGATAGATGAAGTTGCTAAAGGATTATGAAATGTCTATTATACATCATCTAGGCCAAGTGAATATGGTAGCGAATGCTTTGAGCCAAAAGGCGGTGTGGGCAACTTAGATTCTATTTCAGTTTATAAGTGGCCGTTAGTATGGGACATCTAGTACTTATCAAACTTGATGGTGCACCTTAATATTTTTTACCCCAAGAGGATTCTTCCTAGTGTTGAGAGGAGGTCCACCTTGCTTGAGCAGATTCAGAGTCGTCAATTTAGGGATATAATACTTTGTATCATTCCTGATTAGGTGTTGAGTGTTGAGTCAAGGAAGGATACCATATATTTTTAGGGTATTCTAAGGTATGATGGCTGCCTTTGTGTTTTGAGGGTTGAAGACTTGTTCAGTCGATAATGAGTGAGGCTCACAGCTCCAGATATTTTATTCACCCTGGTAAAACTAAGATGTATAGAGATTTGAGAAAGCACTATTGGTGGAGTGGCATGAAGAGAGATGTAGTGGATTTCACAACTTATTCCCTATGTTTTCAGCAAATAAAGGCCAAGAATTAGAGGTCTGGTGGCCTGATTTAGAGATTGCCCATTCCCGATTAGTATTTTGAACGAATCACTATAGACTTCATTAGAGGTTTGCATCACACCTCTCATGGTTTCAATGGTATTTGGGCCATTGTAGATCAATTAACCAAATCAACATATTTCATTTCTATTCAAATATCTAGTGAGAGTTTTAGGAGGACTTTGATACTCAAGTGGATCTTAAAATCACTTTCCACCCTCAAACTACCGGGTAGTAAGAGCATACTATTTAGGTTCTCGAGGATATGCTTCTATATTGTGTTATGGATTTTGGAGGTTAGTTATAGCAACATTTATCTTTGATGGAGTTCCCATATAATAATAGCTACTATTTGGGTATTGAGATAGCTAATATCATTGTTTTCTCTCAATTCTCTTCAACATAAAAAACTAGGGTTTCTACAAAAATCAAAACCCTTCTTTCTTCTTCAAGAGAAATCAAGATATCAAGAATCTCTCCAAGGTCTTTCAAGAAAGAGTTTCTCTAAGGTATGTAGATGTTGATTCTTGGGTCCCTTTCATCCAAGAAGCTCAAGAACCCTTTTTTTAAAAAATCCAAAGATTTTATGTTTATGAGTTTTCATGATTCATGTGGGTTAGAAGTGATGTTCATGTTATTATTAAGTTTTGATTCATGTTTATTTACAAGGTTTTCAAGCTTTGACCCTAGTATGTGATATTCATGTGATGTTCATGATAAACCCTCTTCAAGTTGCTTGTTAAGTGATGTATGTGTTCATGTCAATTAGTGTAGAAATTATTGAATAAGCACAGCATGCTCCCCATATGTTTGATAAAATTCTTATGTGAAGGAATTAGAGCTATTCTAGCATGTTGATTAGAAATTCCCAATTGTGTGCAAGCCCATGCATGCCAAGTGTTTGTTGAAAAGATTTAGTGAATGAATTGTGACATGATAGCATGAAATTCCCCAAATATGTCCTCTTTGATACATGCTAAGACTTTAATACATGCTAAGTGTTTGATGTAATATCTTGTTGAATGGAGTATGATCCAATAGCATGTATCCTCATACTATCATATGTTTATGATTCCCAAATATTTGAAGAGATGGTGTAGTGATTGTGATGGTGAATGACTGTCCATGGTCTTGATAATTCAAGAATGGTTATGCTTTACTTTTATGTTATTGAGTCCTAGGGGTATTTATTCCCAACAATTTATCTGCAGTCTAGAGCCTGTGTTAGTTTTCACGATAATCTCAGTCAAGCCTTGATTCTCAAAACTTAGTGAGTTATAGAACTCTGTACTCTCAGATAGATACTGAACTTAAGTAATCTTAGTAATCTTCGTAGTCTCATTATCGCTAGTAATCTAGCCTCAATTTTTTACCTAGCTCAGATCTAGTAGTCTTTAAGTGTTCAGTTCTGCCCTCTGTAGTAATTGAGTACTCTATTCAAAGCTCAGTGTCATTTAGTTAGATAACAAGATTCAGTAGTATTCCATCAGATATGGAACTAAGTGAATTCAGCTTAACTCTGTTAGATAATTCGAGAAACATGATCAGTATCAGATTCAGCTTAGTCTGTGTTAAGTTAAGAATCGGTTCAGAGTCTTTCAGTTGGGAGTAGGAGCTTGCAACAAGGAAGGGCACGGATGTCGGCTCACTGTCAGAGAGGCAGAGTCGTTAGGAGTAATCCTTGAACTCCAAAATTATGTAGCTAGCGCAGGATGCAGGAGTCACCCGTAAAGAAAGGCTGGTCACCCGTCTGATAGGTTTGACTATTATATTGTCTTAGGCTTAACTTCCTGTGAGGGTCACCCATCAGATAGGCTTGGCCAGAGAGGTTTTTACCCATGGCACAGTATTAATACCTTTCCAGCTGAGCTTACAGGTTGGACCCCACCAGTTGAGATTTGGGGCATGTCAGTTAAGTGACTACTTCCTACAGTTGCAATTTTAGTATCAATCTTTAGAAATCAGGACTGTTAGATACAATCATCTATCTCAGAGAGGAACTCAGATAGTTTTATTGATTCATGGACCACACGTTATATAGGCTTGGTCCCATATAAAGTTATTCAGTATCAGATCTAGAGATTACCCGTTATATAGGCTTGATCGCAGTCTCATATTCAGTTGAGTAATCTCATTGTAAAATCTTGAGATCACCGGTCAGATAGGCTTGATCTCAGTCTCATATTCAGTTTGGTAATCTCATTATCAGATCCCGTGATCACCCGTCAGATAGGTTTGATCTCAATCTCATATTCAGTTGAGTAATCTCATTATCAGATCTTGAGATCACCCGTCAGATAGGCTTGATCTTAGTGTCATATTTAGTTGAGTAATGTCATTATCAGATCCCAAGATCACCCGTCAGATAGGCTTGATCTCAGTCTTATATTCAGTTGAGTAATCTTATTATTAAATCCCAAGATCACCCATCAGATAGTATTGATCTCAGTCTCAGATTCAGTTGAGTATTCCTGTTGTCAGATTTGGACACGATCATCTCTTATCATTGATAGTAGATTCCGAAATCATCCTCTATAGAGGTTTGATCTTTGATACAATTAGTCGAGAGTGTCAAAGCTCAAAATTCAGTCAATAACGTGAGTATATTTAGTCCATCAGCTTCAGTATCCTCAGATTCTGAGATCACACGCTAGATAAGACTGATCTCAACTCCAGTACTCAGTTATCAGTATCAGATGATTTAGTTGTTCAGTATCTCAGGCATTAGTAGTAAGTTTGGATAATAGGAAACCAATATTTGAGCTTTAGTTTGTCGAGTCACAATGATTTTGGTTATGGTTTGTGTATTCATGCTTGTGTTCTCATTCAGCACTCTTATGATTATTCAGTTATGTATTTGTTCATACATAAGCCGTTGCATTTAGCCTTACCTCGTCAACATACTTGGTACATTCTCGTACTGACGCATTTGTGCTATGGTGCTTTATTTGACATCGTAGGTTCAGAGGCACGAGATCCAGAGTAGCCTTAGCAGTTCAGTCCTAGTCAGCAGTAGTAGATGTAGCAGTAAGTCCTCTTTATTTGAGGATGATCCTTTTATTATTTTTATTATCAGATTTTATTTATTTTCAGTAGACGGAGTTAGTTGGGGATATATCCCACCAACTCCACAGTTCAGACAGTTTAGAGGCTTTTTTGGACAGATGTATCAGTGTTCAATTTTAAATTTTGAGTATTTTTAGATGTTTTGAACCTTATGGAAAGTTTTTGCATTTATTATTTATATTATGCAGTGTTCGGGTACAGATATCAGTGGAGGGTTGGCTTGTGGTCCTTCTGGATTATGAGCATCGTGTGATGTTGCTGTTCTAAAAAAATTGGGTTGTTACAAACTTGGTATCAGAGCGTAAGGTTCAATAGTGTCCTAGGGAGTTTGAAAAGCCGTATCTAGTAGAGTCTTGTGCATGGGTGTGTTGCGCATCATATTTATGTAGAAGAGGTTATAAGATGTTTTAGGAGGAGTTTCCCCTTCTTTCAGTATTCACGTAGTGCGAGTGAGCATAAGCTTAAGTTGATCCTTAGTATAATCCACCCCTTTATTCTATGTACAGAGTATGCCTCCTCACAAAGATAATGCCTATAGGGTTGATGACCATCCACCTTAGCTACTAGATCCTGAGAATGAGTATGAGTCACATGTATAATTTCAGGCAGCTTTTCAGGCGCTAACCCAAGCTGTGACTAATGTTTAGGATAACCGTGAGGCTGTGGCCCCACCCCAGCAAGATGGGGGTTCAACCACAGCTAGAATTAGAGATTTCATAAGAATGAACCCGCCAAAATTCTTTGGGTTGGTAGCAGGTGAGGACCCGCAGCTTTACCTTGAGGAGGTAAAGAAGATCACCCAGGTTATGCATGTTTCTGAGGAGGAGAGTTTAGAGTTAGAATTCTATAGGTGTAACAACCTGATTTCCTAAACTAGAATACTACACAGTGCTCATGACCCCGAGGGACTACAAGCTAATCGATGACTGATATCTGTACATGTACACTGCATAATATATGAATATAAATGCAGAAACATGAACTTAAAGGTGATAAGGTTCAATACTGATCATAATTTAAATAACAACAATCTCTGAATAAAGTGGTATCATAATACCAAAACAAAAAACTGAAATACCAAAGTCTGAATCTAGTCTGTAATCTAGTCTGAAAGCCTCTACTGTTTGAATAATCTGGATAAGTAGTTGATGGGATATGTTCCCAACTAACTCTGACTAATGAACTAATCAATGAGAAGATAGAGAAATAATCATGTCCTTGAAGGATGAGAACTCACTTCTAACTATGACTGCTGAAATCTGCAACGCTACTGCTGCTTTGAAACTCATGCCTCTGAACTTATGGCATAAAATAAAACACCAGAGCGCGAATGTGTCAGTTGGTTTGAATGTACTGAGTATACGAGTGAGGTAGGCTAAATGTAAAGGGTTTATATGCATAAACAATGCTGACTAATATGAACGTGAGAATACATACATGAATAAGTAACGATAACTAAACTCATGGTGATACTGACTATAACAACAACAACAACAAACCCAGTGTATTCCCACCTAGTGGGGTCTGGGGGGGGGGGGTAAGATGTACGCAGTCCATACCTCTACCTCTAAAAAGGTAGAAAGGCTGTTTCCGATAGACCCCCGGCTCAAGACACGAGATACCGCACAAATACATAGCAAAGTACAGAACAAGATTTCATAACATAACATAAATACGGCACCCATAAGTAATAAAAACAGAGAAAAGCACACAGATTCGTAATAAAACATAGAACAAGGTACCATAACAAGAATAATACCGCCACAAAGTAATTCCCTACACTAGCGACCCAAACTGACCCTAGCCTTCTGCCCTAATTCGCATCCTCTAGATCTTCCTATCTAGGGTCATGTCCTCGGTGGGCTGTAACTGCTCCATGTACCGCCTAATCACCTCACCCCAGTACTTCTTCGGCCTACCCCTACCCCGCCTAAAGCCATCCAACGCTAGCCTCTCACACCTACGAACCGGGGTATCCATGCCCCTCCTCATCACGTGTCCGAACCATGTCAATCGGACCTCCCGCATCTTATACTCCACTGGGGTCACACCAACCTTCTCCCTGATAATCTCATTACGAACTCTATCCCCTCTAGTCAGCCCACACATCCAACACAATATTCGCATTTCTGCCACCTTCATTTTTTTGGATGTGGGAGTTCTTAACTGGCCAACACTCCGCTCCATACAACATGGCCGGACGGACTACCGCCCTATAGAATTTGCCTTTAAGCTTGGGCGGCACCTTCTTATCACACAACACCCCCGACGCGAGCTTCTACGTCATCCATCCCGCCCCAATACGGTGTGAAACATCCTCGTCAATCTTGTCGTTACCCGGGATCACAGACCCGAGATACTTAAAACTGTCCCTCTTACATACCTCCTGTGATTCCAACTTCACTACCACCTTATTCTCCAGCTTCACGTCATTAAACTTGCATTCCAAATACTCTGTCTTGCTTCTGCTCAAGCTGAACCCTTTAGACTCAAGCGTTTGTCTCCACACCTCTAATTTGTCATTCACACCCCCTCGCGTCTCATCAATCAAAACTGCATCATCTGCAAAAAGCATACACCAAGGCACCTCGCCTTGAATATGCCGCGTCAACACATCCATCACCAAAGCAAACAAAAAGGGACTAAGAGTAGATCCCTGATGCAATCCTGTCAAGACAGTGAAATGCTCTGAGTCTCCTCCCGCCATCCTCACCTGAGTTTTCACTCTATCATACATGTCCTTAATTGCTCTGATATACGCCAGCGGGACTCCACTCACCTCCAAGCATCTCCAAAGCATCTCCTTGGAGACTTTGTCGTATTCCTTCTCCAGGTTGATAAACACCATGTGCAGGTCCTTCTTCCTTTCCCTATACTGTTCCACCAGCCTCTATACCAGGTGAATTGCCTCCGTCGTCGAGCGTCCAGGCATAAATCCAAACTGGTTCTCCAAAATAGACACTATCCGTCTCATCCTCACCTCGATAACTCTCTCCCAAATCTACATAGAGTGACTCAATAACTTAATCCCCCTATAGTTTTTGCAACTCTGGATGTTACCCTTATTATTATAGAGAGGGATCATGGTACTCCACCTCCAAGCCTCGGGCATTTTTGCCTTCTTGAAGATTTCGTTAAAAAATCCAGTCAACCACCTTACACCAGCCTCTCCAGTGAACTTCCAAAACTCCACCGGTATCTCATCCGGCCCCGTCGCCCTACCCCTTCTCATTCTGTGAACAGCCTCTCTAACCTCTTCTACCTTAAAACGTCTACAATAACTAAATTCTTGACACTCCTCTGAGTGCTCCAGCTCCCCTAACACAATAGCTCTATCCCCTTTGTCATTTAAGAGCCTATAAAAGTACGACTGCCATCTATTCTTAATGTGGCCGTCCTCCACCAGCACTGTACCATCCTCCCCCTTAATGCACCTCACATGGTGATACTGACTACTGAGTCTAAATGCTGACAATATAAGTTTACTGATGCTGAATTATTGAATAGATAAACGACTATTTCTAATAGTTGGAATTATGAAGAACTAGTCTGATTGACTGTGTCTAACAATCTTGAAACTGAATACTAATAACGTAAGCTATGACGACTGATCTAACTGATATAACTAGGATGATTGGACTAACCGATGTAACTGATACTGAATGACTATATCTGATAGTCTAAATCTTCTAATAATGATTAAGAGTGACTAAGCTTGAGATCAGGCCTAACTAATGGGTGATCTCTGGAATTGATATTGAGAATACCTAACTGAATTTGAGACTGATATCAAGACTATCTAATGGGTGACCTTTGTAAGTACTGATACTGAATAACATTATGTGAGACCAAGCCTATCTAGTGGGTGGTCTATGAATCTATGGAACTATATGAGTTCCTTACTGAGATTAATGACTGTCTTTGACAATCTTGATTTTTGCGTTCTACTCTGAAGACTGATACTAAAACTATAACTGTGGGAGTTCTCACTTAATTGACATACCCCGAGTCTGAACTAGTGGGGTCCAACCTGTAACCCAAGTTGGAAGGGTGTCAATACCGTTCCACGGGTAAAGAACTCTCTGACGGGTGACCCTTGTAGGAAGTCAAGCCTAAGGCAGTATAATAATCAAGCCTCTCTGACGGATGACAAGCCTTTTTTTGATGGGTAACTCCTACATCCTTCACTGGCTACGCAGTTTTGGAGTTCAGGGATTGCTCCTAACGACTCTGCCTCTCTGACGGGAAGCCGCCATCCCTGCACTCGCTCGGTGCTAGCTCCTACTCCCAACTAAAAGACTCTGAACTGATTCTTAGAACTTTTACTTGAACTAAACTGAAGCTGTTACTGAGTTTTTTACTTGACTGAGCTGACTGAGTTCACTTGGTTCCATTATCTGACGGAATATTACTAAATCTATTATATAACTGAATGATATTAAGTTCTGAATTGATTTCTTAAATGCTATTGAGATCTGAGCTAAGTACTGAACTGAAGATGGAATTATAATGATACTTATATTACTGAGATTTCTTAAGTTCTATAAACGTTTGAGAGTTTTGAATTCTTTAATTGACTGAGTTTTACTGATTATAGCACGACTGAGATTATCTTGAGACTAACTCGGCTTTAGGCACACAACTATTTTTTTGGGTACATGTAACCCCAGGACTCGATGGAAGGAAACTAACACACATGATACTTCTTGATTATATGAATAACATCCACAATTCACAATACCATAAGTAGGGGATTTCATACTACACATGGTTCTCAATACCTTATAAATGAAAGGGAATACATATAATATAGGTATACTTGCATATCTCAATATAATGGACATTCCATATCACAACAAAACTCATAACAAAAACACCTATCAATAACATGGAATTCATGTGGAAACATAAGGAATAGAACATGGACTTGTCATTTAAGTACTATTAAGTCATAAAACATAGATTCTATCATTCTAGGCATTTTATCAAACACCTTACATGCACAACTTTGGGAATAGGTGTACTTATCAATTTGACAATTTTAATCCATCCAAAATTCATGGGTTTTGACTAACCTACTCACATGCTTCATGAAAAACACATCTCGATATAGCCTTGAATCCAAACAACAATCATCAACATGAATATAGCCATAACACAACAAGGAAATCATAATTTATTATTTAAAACATGATTCTTGAGCTCCATGAATGAAAGGGATCCATGGATGAATACTACACATACCTTAGATAGGAAACTTTGATGATTTCTTGGAGAGTTCTTAGATTGGGAATCTAAATTCTTGATTATCTTGGAAAAAGGGCTTGACTCTTGCTTTTGGGAGATGATTTTAATAGAAACCCTAATCTTGTGGTTGAAAGTGTAAGAGAGGGTTTTTCAGATGTTTAACTAAACAAAAATAAGAGAAAGTTACGTCCCTTGAGGTTTATAAGTCATGAGAGGTGAAGGAAAAGACCAAAATACCCTTACAAAACAACTTTTCAATTGCTGAAAATCTTAGCTGACAACCAAGGCTAAAATGTCATTAGATTTGTGATAAGTCGTCACAAATATCGTCACTTGGAAGCTGGTTTTTGCTTAAGGCTGATGAAATTCATGATAAGTCATCACACTTGTGATAAATTATCAGAAATGTCATCACTGGGGGCGGCATTTTGCCTAAGGCTGACGACGTTTGTGATAAGTCATCACACTTGTGATAAGTTATCATGAATATAGTCACTCATTTTTTCAGGATGACATGTTGGAGTAAAATGAGTATAACTTTTTTTTTCAATATTAGATTTTGGAGAAATTGGTATTGTTGGAAATATAATTCAAAGAGCTTTCATTTGACATATAGTAGGTCCTCTAATTTGATATATACAAGGTGTTATGGTCAATTAAAATTGACCTACGTTTTGACGCTCACTAAAACTTGAAGATAGGGAAGCTTTCAACTTGTCCTTGAGTTAGCGGACCTCTATGATATTAATTCATGCTCAAATAGATTACCACACTACATAATTGATTAACACACTAAATTTCCATAGGATTCGAGGCTTTTGGAACATCTACATATATGAATAATGGATTTTCATTCTAGTCTAAAATGTGGGGTGTTACATTATATCCCCCTTAGAATCATTCGTCCTTCAATGTTGATTGATAAGTTACGAGTACTGATCAACTGAACTTACTTAAGGGTCATTAATATCTAAAACATAAATATATGATGGAAATTACCGACACACTGAATTTTCCAGTAGAGTATGCATGCATAGCTGATGCATAGAATACCCGGATGAGACTATTGATAAGCTGAATCCTCATGAAGGACATGGATATCTGATGCATGGATATTTGACTGAGTTGTTCTCATGAACGTATGACTGAATACACTGATAAGCTAAAATTTCTCTACTGAACATGCATATCTAAACCATGGAGGTCTGACTAAACTTACTCTTGAAAACATGACTGACTGTGCAATGATAACTGATGCAAACTCGTAATAGGAATCTATGCATGAAATTGAATGGGTTTACGAAATTGATAACTTCGGGGAGTTATAGAGCATCTCCCCATTGGGACACTATGTCCCTCTAAAACACTTACATCATTGGAATACTTAAGGACTATTGAGGCGATGCACAAGGCATCTATGAATTAGATCATATCTAAACACCTGAGAGTTGAAGATAATGCATGATGCATGAACTGAGTTATACTCGCATCTACTAAGGTACTCTGTCTTGGAATAGTTACCTTACATAGATTTCTATTAGTATGACTAGATGGAAAGATGTGAAAACAAACTATACGTGATTAGATAGAAAGATATCAATACAAACTATACGAATCTGATTGTCTGACTACTAAACTAAACTGCTGGATTTACTGACTAGCTTATGCTGACAACTTAAGCTTAACTGAAGCATTGCTTATTCATTCTTTCAACTAAACCTTCCACCTTAGCCTCAAGTTATCATCATAAGTCTAGGAACACTTCACTAAACTCTGAACTGAACTACAATCAATCTACTCTAGGGTATGCGATACAATAATGTACCTAAATGATAACATATCCTATAAGACTACACCTGAAAGTATAAAGCTCACTGCTAATAATATCCCTTGGGGTACAATCTTAACTTCCTTTAGTCTCCGCAATCATCAAACTTAAATTCTTGCATGTACTATTCAATCCTACTAAAATCTCTAGAACATGTCTAGCCAATTATACATAAACATAATACCTTATACTGTCATGGGCTGCTAATATCACTTCTTTTAAATTACATCCACACCTTCATACTTAGACTTAGATTCTTCAAAGATTCAAGCTTAGTCTCTAAATCATAATGTGAATATCCATAATTCTTTAATAAACATTCTACTCTCATCCTAGCCTTCAAATATTACCTCTCTAAAACTTATATTTTCTCCACACCATGAGAATTACCACTATGCCTCCATCAACAACACATATAACTCTGGATCACTAAAACTCTTTCATACATTGTTTTAAGCCTACTGATTCACCTTTTATACAACTAACCCCCATGAAACATACTCTTCCCAACTTTAGATAACACTATCCCAAACTATTTACGGGGACGATCTGAGAAAGCTCTATCTGTAAGACTCTAGGCCTTGCTACTTCTGCTACCTTAAGAGTAAGGTAAAGTTGACATGAATGGAACATGATGAGAATCCACAAAAGTTTCTTAAAGAACCTTTTTATAGCATGATCTGAGACATAAAAAAAGGAAAATTGTTCCTAAAACATCTTATAGCCTCCTGCACATAAATGTGGCGCACAACACACCCATGTACAAGACTCTACTAGATGCATCTATCAGACTTCCTAGGACACTATTGAACCTTAGGCTTTGATACCAAGTTTGTAACGCCCCAATTTTCTGAACTGAAATGCTACATGGTGCTCATGACCCCAAGGGACCACAAGCTAACCCATGACTGATATCTGTACTTGTACACTGCATAATATTTGAATATAAATGAGAAAACATGAACTGAAAGGCCAAAAGGTTCAATACTTAATATAATCTGAATAATAACAATGTCTAAATAAAGTGGTATCCCAATACCAAAATAAAATCAAAATACTGAAGTCTAAATCTAGTCTGTAATCTAGTCTGAAAGACTCTACTGTCTGAATAATTTGAATAAAGAAATGATGGGATATGTCCACAACTAACTCTGACTAATGAACTAATCAATGAGAAGATAGAGAAATAATTATGTCCTCGAAGGATGAGGACTCTTTTCTAACTTTGATTGCTAAAATCTGCAATGCTACTACTGCTCTGGAACTCATACCTCCGAAACTATGGCATAAAATAAAAACCATAGTGTGAATGAGTCAGTACATCTGAATGTACTGAGTATACGAGTGAGGTAGGCTAAATGTAAAGGGTTTATATGCATGAACAATGCTGACTGATATGAACGTGAGAATACATATATGCATAAGTAACTATAATTGAACTTGTGGTGATACTGACTACTAAGTTTGAAAGCTGAAAATATGAGTTTACTGATACTAAGATACTGAATAGATGAACGACTATTTCTGACAGTTTGAATTATAAAGAACTGGTTTGATTGACTGTGTCTAACAGTCCTAAAACTGAATACTGATAACGTAAGCTGTGACGACTGATCTAACTCTTATAACTGTGATAATCGGCCTAACCGATATAACTGATACTGAGTGACTGTATCTGATAGTCTAAATCTTCTAATAATGATTAAGATTGACTAAGCTTGATATCAGGCTTAACTAACAGGTGATCTCTGGAACTGATATTAAGAATACTCAATTGAATCTGAGACTGAGATCAAGCCTATCTGATGGGTGACCTCTGTAAGTACTGATACTGAATAACTTTATGTTAGACCAAGCCTATTTAGTAGGTGGATTATGAATATATGGAACTATCTGAGTTCTTTACTGAGATTAATGATTGTATCTGACAGTCCTGATTTCTGAGTTCTACTCTGAAGAGTAGTACTAAAACTGTAACTGTGAGAGTTCTCACTTAACTGACATGCCCCGAGTCTAAACTAGTGGGGTCCAACCTATAAACTCAGATTAAAGGGTGTCAATACCGTGCCACGGGTAAAGACCTCTCTGATGGGTGACCCTCGTAGGAAGTCAAGCCTAAGGCAGTATAATAGTCAACCCTCTCTGACGGATGACAGGCCTTTTTCTAACGAGTGAATCTTACATTCTGCACTGGCTACACTGTTCTGGAGTTTAAGGATTGCTCATTTTGACTCTGCCTCTCTGATGAGGAGTCGCCATCCCTGCACTCACTTGGTGCTAGCTTCTACTCCCAACAAAAAGACTCTGAACTGATTCTTAGAACTTGTACTTGAACTGAACTAAAGTTGTTACTAAGTTTCTTACTTGACAGAGCTGAACGAGTTCACTTGGTTCCATTATCTGATGGAATACTACTAAATCTATTATTTGATTGAATGATACTAAGTTCTGAATTGATTTCTTGAATGCTACTGAGATCTAAGCTAAGTACTAAATTGAAGCAGGAATGATAATGATACTTAGATTACTGAGATTTCTTAAGTTCTATAATTTTCTAAGAGTTCTGAATTATGTAACTGACTGAGTTTAATTGATCATAGTACTTCTGAGATTATCTTGAGATTGACTCAGCTTTAGGCACACAACTATATTTTTTGGGTACAAGTAACCCCCGGACTCGATGGAAGGAAACTGACACACATGATATTTCTTGATCATAGGAATAACATCCACAATTCATAATACCATAAGTAGGGGATTTCATACGACACATGGTTTTCAACACCTTATACATGAAAGGGAATATATATATATGGGTATACTTGCATACCTTAATATCATGGATATTCCATATCACAACAACAACTCATAACAATAGCACATATCAATAACATGTAATTCATGTGGAAACATAAGGAATAGAACATGGACTTGTCATTTAAGCACTATTAAGTAATAAAAATATGGATTCTATCATTCTTGGCTTTTTATCAAACACCTTACATGCACAACTTTGGGTATAAGTGTACTTGTCAATTTGACAGTCTTAATCCATCCAAAATTTATGGGTTTCAACTAACCTACTCACATGCTTCATGAAAAACACATCAAGATGCAATATTGAATCCAAACAACAATCATCAACATGAATATAGTCATAACACAACAAGAAAATCACAATTTATAATTTAAAACACGATTCTTGAGCTCCAGGGATGAAAGGGATCCAAGGATGACCACTACGCATACCTTAGATAGAACACTTTGATGATTTGCTAGAGAGTTCTTTGATTGAGAATCTAAATTCTTGATTATCTTGGAAAAAAAGGCTTGAATCTTGCTTTTGGGAGATGATTTTAATAGAAACCCTATTCTTGTGGTTGAAAGTGTAAGAGAGGGTTTTTGAGATGTTTAACTAAAGAAAAATAAGAGAAAGTTACATCCCTTGAGGTTTATAAGTCATGGGAGGTGAAGGAAAAAACTAAAATACCCTTACAAAACCACTTCCCAATTGCTGAAAGTCTTAGCTGATGACCAAGGCAGAAATGTCGTCAGATTGTGATAAGTCATCACAAATGTCATCACTTGGGAGCTGGTTTCTGCCTAAGGCTGATGACATTCGTGATAAGTCATCACACTTGTTATAACTTATTAGAAATGTCATCAGTGGGGGATGAATTCTGCCTAAGGCTGACGATGTTTGTGATAAGTCGTCACACTTGTGATAAGTTATTACGAATGTCGACACTCAGTTTTTCAGGCTGACATGCTAGAGTAAAATAGGTATAACTTTTTGCTCTGGTATTGTATTTTAGAAATATTTGTATCGTTGTAAAGATAATTCAAATATATTTCATTTGACATATAGTAAGTCCTCTGATTCAATATATACAAGGAGTTATGGTTGATTGAATTTGACGTAATTTTTGACGCTCACTAAAACTTGAACGATAGGAAAGATTTCAACTTATCCTTGAGTTAGGGAACCTCTATGATCTTAATTCATGCTCAAATAGATTCCACACTACATAATTGATTAACATACTAAATTTACATAGGATTCAAGGCTTTTCGAACATCTACGCATATGAATAATGGATTTTTATTCTAGTCCAAACTGTAGGGTGTTACAATAGGTCGAAGGATATCTCTCATGATTGGGTTATAGTTGGAAGAAGGGTAGAGGGGAGGATGCAGCTCCCGTGACTTGGCAAGAGTTTTTGGGTGCCCTTTTAGATAAGCTTTTCCTGATAGAGGTAAGGAAAGCTAAGATAGAAGAGTTCATGAACTTAAGGCAAGGCTCTATGGCAGTGAAAGAGTATTGTCTTAAGTTTAACTAGTTAGCTAAGTATGAGTAAGTTTGGGACTGGTGTATCCGGGTTAGTGTTGAATGAGTGTAGGGCTACTATACTCAATAGAGATATGGACCTTTCTAGGATGATGATGTATGCACAACAAATTGAGGTAGATAAGATGAAAGAAAGAGAGAGAGTAAGTAAGAAAACCAGAATAGGTAGTCAAGATTTCTCTCAGGCAGGGTCCCATAGTGGTAGCCATTTTCAGCATAGTCAGGGATTTTCAGTCCCAACTTTATCCTCAGCTAGTATACCCGCACCGCAGTTCGGGGATGTTAGTTATAATGGGGCGCCAGGCTCTAAAGCCCTGAGTAGTGCTAGTGGTGTTCGTACCTATCCACTTTGTGGAGAGTGTGGCAAGATCCACCTAGGTATGTGTAGAGTCGGTAGTGATATGTGCTTTGGGTGTGGTAAGACAGGCCACAAAATATGAGAATGTAGTGTGCTAGCTCAAAAGGGTAGAGAGTTTCATCAGTAGGGTTCCCCTTTTGGTGCCAATAATGGTCAGTGTCAAAACAGTCTCTATGCATTTCAGGCTCTCCATGATCAGGAAAGGTTCCCTGATATAGATTCGGGTATGTTATGAGTCCTTTATTTTTGTGATATGTATTTCTAGATCCTTTTTTTCCATTTTAAGCTTATATGTCGACATGAGTCATGCATTACTTTAAGATCTCAGTCGGTCAATCATGACCCACTTTGTAGGTGCCCCGTGCATAGCCTCACTATTTTAGTGAAGTGCGTTTAGAGGGACATAAAGTCCCAAGAAAGAGATACCCCATGATATTGAAATGCTTTCATGTCCTTAGACTCATTCAGTTGCATGTTTAGACTCTCTTCACAAAGTTAACATCCGTTATTATTGCATAGCCAGTCATGATTTTGAGAGTCAGTTCAGTCAGACATTCATGCATTAGATATGCATGTTCAGTAGAAAGTGTTCAGCTTTTCAGTGTGTTCAGTCATGTATTCTTGAGATCAGCCCAGTTACGCATCCATGGATTAGATATGCATGTCTATTACAAGAATTCAGTTTATGAGTAGCTTCAGTAGAGTATTCCACGCATCAAATATGCATGTTTAGTATGTGAGTTCAGAATATTAGTAGTTCCAGTTGCATAGTCATATTTTAGATACTCCCGTTCCTTGAGTAAGTTCAGTCGATCAGTATTCTTAGATTGTAAAGCAACATTCAAGGATAAATGTTTCCAAGGGAGAGATATTGTAAGACCTCACAAAATTATCTCGTAGTCTGAGCTTTAGAGCGTGTTTAGTGAAGTGTTAATCCAGCCCTAAAAGGGTGAGAAGTGTCTTCCCTAGTGAGAAGTATTTCAAACCATGTAGAATTTTCCTAATATAAACTTTTTGTCATGTAGAGAATCGAATAAGCTTTCCATTGATACCAAATTTGCTCAAATCTGATACTCAGACGAAGAGTTAGAAGCCATTTTAGTGAGACAGTGTGCTACTTGACACTTTAGCACATCGCAGAGCCAGCCAAAATGGCAAACATTAAAATCTAGTGAGCCTCCATGATTATGGTGCATCGAGCCAAGGCTTACTTTTAGAATTATCAATTTCCAATGCACCAACACGATTTTGCTGCGTCGCGGTGCCTTTCCATTTCACAACCAAGGTGGCAACGCGATTTCCACCGCATCGTTCCATCAACCAATTTTCCATTTGTCCAGTATCCAGTAAGCTGGCGCGATTATAGTGCATAGCGCCAGCATGTAAAATCAGAATTTTCTAGTTTAATTCCAAGGGCACAAAAGGTCTTTCCCCTATATATACTCCTTAACACGGGATTTGGCCTCATTTCACCCAAAATATCATTGTTTTCTCTCAATTCTCTTCAACATCAAAAACTAAGGTTTCTACAAAAATCAAAACCCTTCCTTCTTCTTCAAGAGAAATCAAGAAATCAAGAATCTCTCCAAGGGCTTTCAAGAAAGAGTTTCTCTAAGGTATGTATATGTTGTTGATTCTTAAGTCCCTTTCATCCAAGAAGCTCAAGAACTCTTTTTTCAAAAATTCAAAGATTTTATGTTTATGAGTTTCCATGATTCATGTGAGTTGAAATTGATGTTCATGCAATTATTAAGTTTTGATTCATGTTTGTTTGCAAGGTTTTCAAGCTTTGACCTTAGTATGTGATATTCATGTGATGTTAATGATAAACCCTCTTCAAGTTGCTTGTTAAGTGATGTGTTCATGTCAATTAGGTGTAAAAATTGTTGAATAAGAAAAGCATGCTCCCTATATGTTTGATAAAATGCTTATGTGAAGGAATTAGAGCCACTCTAGCATGTTGATTAGAAATCACCAATTGTGTGCAAGACCATGCATGCCAAGTGTTTGTTGAAAAGCCTTAGTGAATGAATTGTGACATGATAGCATGAAATTACGCAACTATGTGCTCTTTGATACATGCTAAGAATTTTATATATGCTAAGTTTTGATGCAAGATCTTGTTGAATGGAGTATGAGCCGATAGTATGTCTCCCTATACTATCACATGTTTATGATTCCTAAATGCTTGAAGAGATGCTGTAGTGATTGTGATGGTGAAAAAATGTCCATGGTCTTGATAATTTAAGAATTTTTATGCTTTACTTTTATGTTATCGAGTCCTAAGGGTATTTATACCCGATAATTTAGCTGCAGTGTAGATCCCATGTCAGTTTTCACGATAATCTTAGTCAAACCTCGATTCTCAAAACTCAGTGAGTTATAGAACTCTGTACTCTTAGATAGATACAAAACTTAAGTAATCTCAGTAATCTCTGTAGTCTCATTATCGCTAGTAATCTATCCATAGTTCTATGCCCAGCTCAGATCTAGTATTATTCAAGTGCTCAGTTCTGACCTCTATAGTAATTGAGTACTCTATTCAAAGCTCAGTGTCATTCAGTCAGATAACGAGATTCAGTAGTATTCCGTCAGATACAGAACTAAGTGAATTCAGCTTAACTCAGTCAGATCATTCGAGAAACATGATTAGTATCAGATTCAACTTAGTTTGTGTTCAGTTAAGAATTAGTTCAGAGTCTTTCAATTGGGATTAGGATCTAGACCCGAGCGACGGCAGGGATGGCTGCTCCCCATCAGAGAGGCAGAGTCGTTAGGAGCAATCCCTAAAATCTAGAACTGCGTAGCTAGTGTAGGATGCAGGAGTCACCCGTTAGGAAAGGCTGGCCACCTTTTAGGTAGGCTTGACTATTATATTGCCTTAGGCTTGCCTTCCTATGAGGGTCACCCATCAGACAGTCTTGACCAGAGAGGTCTTTACCCGTGGCATGGTATTGACACCCTTCCAGCTAGGGTTATAGGTTGGACCTCACCGGTTGAGATTCGGCGCATGTCAGTTAAGTGACTACTTCCCACAGTTGCAGTTTCAGTATCAATCTTCAGAAATGATGACTGTCAGATACAGTCATCTATCTCAGTGAGGAACTCAGATATTTCCATTAATTTATGGACCACTTGTCAGATAGGCTTGGTCCCATATAAAGTTATTCAGTATCAGATCTAGAGATTACCCATTAGATAGGCTAGATCTTAGTCTTAGATTCAGTTGAGTAATCTCATTATCAGATCCCGAGATCACCCATCAGATAGGCTTGATCTTAGTCTCATATTTAGTTGAGTAATCTCATTATCAGATCTCGATATCCCCCATCAGATAGGCTTGATCTCAGTCTCATATTCAATTGAGTAATCGGGTTATCAGATCCCGAGATCACCTGTCAGATAGGCTTGATCTTAGTCTCATATTCAGTTGAGTAATCTCAATATCAGATCCCAAAATCACCCTTCACATAGGATTGATCTCAGTCTTATATTTAGTTGAGTAATCTCATTATTAGATCCTGAGATCACCCATCAGACAGGCTTAATTTAAGTCTCAGATTCAGTTGAGTATTCCTGTTGTCAGATTCGGAAACATTTATTTCTTATCATTAATAGTAGATTCTGGAATCATCCGCTAGAGAGGTTTGATATCCGATGTAGTCAGTCGAGAGTGGCAAAGCTCAAAATTCAGTCAATAACATAAGTATATTTAGTCAATCAGCTTCAGTATCCTCAAATTCCGAGATCACTTGCTAGATAAGACTGTTCTCAACTCCAATACTCAGTTATCAGTATCTGATGATTCAGTTGTTCGGTGTCTCAGGCATTAGTAGTAAGCTTGGATGACAGAAAACTAGTATCCGAGTTTCAGTATTTTGAGTCACGATGATTTTGTTTATGGTTTGTGCATTTATATATGTGTTCTTATTCAGTACTCTCATGATTATTCAGTTAAGTAATTGTTCATGCATAAGCCCTTGCTTTTAGCCTTACCTCACCTGCATACTCGGTACATTCTCGTACTGGCACATTTGTGCTATGGTGTTTTATTTGACACCATAGGTTCAGAGGCACGAGATCTAGAGTACCCTTAGCAGTTCAGTCCCAGTCAGCAACAGTAGACATAGAAGTGAGTCCTCTTCATTTGAGGATGATCCTTTTATCATTTTTGTATCAGATTTGATTTATTTTTAGTAGACGGAGTAGGTTGGTTACATGTCCCATCAACTCCACAGTTCAGGAAGTGTAGAGGATTTTCGAACAGATGTATCACTATTTAGTTTAAAATATTGAGTATTTTTAGATGTTTTGAACCTTATGGCCAATTTTCACATTTATTATTTATATTATGCAGTGTTCGGGAATAGATATCAGTAGAGGGTTGGCTTGTGGTCCTTCAGTATCATGAGTACCGTGTGACGTTCTGGTTCCAAAAAATCAGGTCGTTACAATCCCATAGAGACTAGATTTGGCAATGATTTGATTTTAGTTCACAGTTTAGATTCAATTGATGCGAAAGTAACCAAAGAGAGTTTGGAAGTTAAAATTGCAAGAAAGTAAACAAAGCGTAAAGTAAAGATCTTATGATAATCATTAGGAGAAAACCCAGAGTTGAAGCACTTTGAACAATCATATTACGTTATTGGATTTCATTTGTTAACTTGCTTATCTTGGCTGTTGATTCGTAGGTTTAATTGTGCCATTATGGTTTCCCAACCTCTAATCTATAACCTAACTTGAACCTTACACCTACATCATTGAGCGTGGATATAATAATTCACTTAAGTTCTTACAAATATCATCCTACATATGAATCAAGTAAGGTATCTAAGTATAATTCTGTCCTAGATACTAATTAAAGTTTCTTATTTTATAAAGAATTAAGAACCATACTCTGCTTATTCCCATGTTCTATCGCTCTACTCTCTTTCCCGAGTTCACAAGGTTGACACTGGATGTATTCTAAGGATCACAAATCATTAAAATAGTTAAAATAAGAATATACAAACAACCAATATTGATAATCAAATCCAAAAAACTTAATCCATAGAAATAATAATCATGTTCTTGGCTTCAACCCCGGAAAGAGGGCGTTTAGTGACGCATAGTCATAATCATATTCACAATGTTGTAATTAATGACTAAAAATATGTATGAACTAAATGAAATTAATAAAAACCTAATTATAAAGTTATAGAATCCCCTTGATCTCCAAATATGTTAAAATATATGTAAAAATGTGATACAATATGTATATATAGCATAAGGGTAAGTCAAGTCCGTGTAGGAGTCAAATTAGCTTGAAACGCCCAAGTGTAGAGTGAAGCGTACATTTCACCCTCTATTAATATGGAATGGGGCACATATCACAACCTATATCCCCTTGGAATAGAGCATGTGATGCAACAAATCCCATGGACTCTCTGGAAGTTGTCTTCAGAAATTTTTCTAAGGCAAGAGAGCACCAAAATGAGACCGCGTTGCAGGCTAATCCACTTTAGGAGAACCACGTGTTAGTTGGTTGCTAATTTTGGACTACTATAAATCCATTGGTCTCTTGGACACGTCCATTTGACACTGTTACAGTTCACATGCTCCCAAGACATTCCAGGGGTCCAAAAGTTCATTAATCTATATATTGTGCCTTTGCTGAGCTATTTTGAGCCTTTTTGAGTAGTTAACACTTGATTTGAAGATTTTATATCCTTAATATACCATCATAATCTATTAAAAAAGCATCATATAGCATTAAAAACAATAATTTAAACCTCAAAACAACGCAACATCCAACACAACAAACTAGAAACATGAGCTAAGCATAGTCTAATTTTACTTTGATCTTTAACTCATTGTTTTGACCCTTGGCTTGTTCCAATTGACCCTTGATCATTATCAACAAGATTTTTAATATATAAATACACATAAAAACCATTTGGAACAATTTAAACACAATAGAATCCACCGGAATCAACTGGACAAGCACCTAGCTCAAGCTACTAACACTAGTTTTTCGGGTTGAACTCTAAATGAATCTTTTAGGTACAAACTTATTTGAAACTCACTCTTAACATCATAAAAACATGATTTAACACTTTGATACAAATTTATCTCATTATAAACCCAAATATCACACGAATCATCCTCAAAACAAGGCTAAAAAGGCTAGAATAATGACACTAGAATGCATAAATACACCCAACATTACCACCCCACACTTGAAGCCTTGTTCGTCCTCGAACAAATCTTTACAACAAACCTCATGAGATAGATATTCTAAACTTCTACTCATTTCAAGACTCTCAAGCTATTACTACATTGACCACATTAAATGTAAGTTTCTATACTAAGCATGTTACAAACACAATTGAAAACTTATGAACGCTACTCCAAAACATCATAGCCTCAAGAATAGACTCATCAAGTTGGAAAATTCATGCTTATCATTCAATAAAGGACATCATATAAGTCACCCACATTCATCAAACATGTGCCCCTTACAATAAGATAGTTACCCATAATTACTCACAATTAAGCAATTCATAACATGATGGGTTCAAGAATCAAGTTATGCTCACTCTTACAAGGGAGTCACAAGTTACACATAATGAACCATTGGATTGTCCTTAGTGTAATGCTCCACTAATAGTCGAATGTAAAGCTTAGGATCGCTTAGGTCTTTTTCGGATGGTAATGTAGGCTAAGGGACGGGTAGGAACTATTTAGGAATAGTGACTAACCTCTATAAGTGCTTTAATACACTAGATTATACATTTAGAACCAATCTCCAACAAACCATTTACACCAATTTTTGTCTACCCCATACCTTTTGCTTTTGCCCTATCTCTTTTAAGCATTTTCACAAACACATGGTGGACGCATAGCTTACTACCACAAAAAATCAATTTTTCTCTTTTTTTCACAATCATGGCAATATTTATAACATCAATTATATCACATCCATCCACCATACATCAATTATAAACACCAATAACTATTACCTTGGGGCATCAATTTCACCTTTTTCTTCTTTAATTTCTCAAACTCCTAACAAATTCAATTTTTCATTGAAACACTTCGGAGGTTTTTAGATCAAATTATGGTCTATCAAAGAAGAGATTAGGCTACTTATGAAGTTTTCAAAGAAAAATATAAAGGCTCAATGGGGGTTAACTATGATAATTCACAATGGGTAGGTAAAAGAAGGTATAAAATAAGGCTATCATAGAATTGCCTATATCATCTCCTAAACCCACATTCCTTATTTACCTTCACATACACACCGAGAAAGTTCTAGACATCACATTTAATAGGGAATATACAAAATACCTCACACACACATGACATATGCTCAACTCATCTAGGATCATCATAGACTCCCAACCAAACAATAGCACAACTTCAAATTTTAGCCAACAAGTACAAGAGTCATAAACATGAGCCTAAGAGTTTCAAAAATAGTAATTCAAATCAACATGATTTTACAAACAACCCACTTGCATCATGTAATAAAAAATAGCACCAACAAGAATATCTCACTTATTCCTAACCTAAAATTTTTTAATGCAGCAAAAATTTGGGAATTTCCCCACCCCACACTTAAAAATCTACTTTGTACCCAAAGTGAATTTAAAGGTAAGAGACAGAAATACTCTCTGAGTCCTCTAGGCCTATCTAGTAGCATCTTTACACATAAAGGAGATCCATGTGACCCCACACTCATTCTTTTCCATGATTCAAGCTCAAGTTTATGGTTCTTAGACTTTCTATTAACCTGTGACAACCAAAAACAAAACTATGTGAAATAAAAACTAAAAATTGCAAAGAAAACATACATAATTAACTTGGATTGCCTCCCAAGCAGAGCCTGATTTAGTATCACGGCAAGACCCATCTTCTTATCCTTTTTACCCCTTTTAGGTGTGAATTCTCAAGAGTAGAAGGTTTCTCAACTCTATCTTCTTCAGGCTCATCAACTTCCATTATTTCGGGCTTAGGAGATAGAGTCTTAGGTTGCTCAATCAGGTAGATTGAAGAGGTATTTTGGGGACTAGACACCCCACACTTGTCCCCTTCAATAACATTGATCATATATAAATCTTTAAATTGGGACGTAATTGTGGATGCTTTGTATACATCAAACACCACCTCTTCACCCTCTACCCTAATTTTAAGCGTGCCTTCTCTAGCATTAATTAACGCTCTTCTGGTTGGTAAAAATGGATTGCCCAAGATGATTGGCACATGTTCATCTACCTCAAAATCAAGAATAATAAAGTCAGCAGGTATAATGAATTTACCAACCTTTATAAGGATATCCTCAATTATTCCTTCTGAATATGTGAATGACCCATCTACTAGCTGCAATACTATGGTGGTTAGTGTTGGCTCTCTTAAACCTAATATTTTAAACAGTGATAGGGGTATCAAGTTTATGCTTTCCACCAAGTCACTCAATACATGGACCGCTTTACTCCCAACTTGGATTGGGATATAAAACTTCCCCTGATCTCTTAATTTCTTGGGGATTTTCTGAGTCATCATAGCGCTACACTCTTCAGTGAGTGTTATAGATCCCACATCCTGCAATTTCACCTATTTATCCATCACATCCCTCAAGTACTTTGCATACTTGGGAATAATCTACAAAATATCTAACAAAGGTAAGTTAATATAGAGTCCTCTGAATGTATCAAAGAACTTTCTGAACAGGGCATCCTCCTTCACTTTTATTTTCCTTTGAGGGAAGGATAGTGGCCGTGTCTTCTTCACTTCTGGTTCAACAACTTTTTCTTTAAAGTACTCAAACTTCCTTGAATTTTTAGAATCTCTATCATTTACCTGTTGGGTCACTACATCAGCATCTACCTCCATTGTTACCTTTGAAGGTTCTTCTTAAAGCTTTTTACCGCTCTTCAAGGTAATTTTCATGACTTTCTTTGAATTTTCTGTGTCAGCTGGCAACCCACCTTGTGGTATAGTATTTACTGCTTGCTAGTTTTTCCAAAGTGAAACTCCAAACTTCTTATGACCGCTTGCAAATTTTTTTAGTCGACAACAAACTATGTTTGATTAACTAAGATCTATTTCACCATCTCCTTTATATTGCTACTTGACTGATTTGGTTGGGTCTGTGGCTGTGGAGCTTTCCATGACTGATTTGGTGGCTGAGTTTGACACTTTATGTTGTAGGCATTACCATAATTTATCTATTGAGAATTGCCTGCATACATCATAGATTCCATATTTAAAGCACACATGGCCGCAAAATGTTCACTATTTCCACATACCTCACACAAACAACTAATTTGTTGAACTATATTGACGGCTAGTGCAGGCTGTGATGCTCCTAATTTCATGCTGCAGAACTGAGTGTTGATCAAATTCTACAATACAGACACCTGTGCTGATAGGGCTATGAATTGGTCTACCTCTGTACACCTATAACCCATTTTATGGTACTTCTGGAATCTGAATGCCACTTGAGATTTCCTTGTGTTATGTGAATCAACAATTTGTACAACTCATTATAAGTCAACTCTAGTGCTTAACCACCTGCGGCTGAATCTAGTAAAATCTTCATATTGTTATCAAGAGCTTCTACAAAAGTATGAGCAAGTACCTCATTCGACTGTTGGTGGTGTGGACAATCTCGTAGAAGGTCCTTGAAGAATTCCCAAGCATGATATAGATTTTTACTAGGCTTCTGTTTGAAGCTCACTATCTCACTGCAAAGTCTCTTATTCATTATTGATGTAAAGAATCTAACGAGGAACCTTCTGGGTAAGTCATCCCATGATGTGATAGAATTGGCCAGCTCTATATTCAACCACCTTTTGGCTTCCCCAATAAGTGAATAGGATAAGAGTGTGAGCCTCACATAATCAACATTTATACCTATCGAAATAAATGTAGCAGTGAGCACAATGAAATTCTACTGGTGAACCCATGGATCCTAGTGTGAAAGCCCTGCAAATTGTCCACTGCTAATCAATAGTTGCACCATTTTATGCTTAAGCTCAAAATTTCCCCTAGCAGCCAGTCTTTTAATGGGGGAAGTCAAATTTTTTAGATGTGGGACTGCCACTTCTCGAACAGTCCTGCTTGCGACTTGTTGTTCCTCAGCTATCTGTACAGGATTTTCTTGGTCTTCTTGGATACGTGGAATTCATAGGAGAAGGATTGCTTCTCTCCTACATTGGTGAAAATCTTGCTAGGGTTCGAAGCTTGGTTTAACCAACTCCTTATCCTTTTCCAGCTTACCACTTTAAAAACTTATTTCATGTAATAACAAAACCAAGACCAAGCGTAAAAATAACAAATAAATCTAAAATAAATAGTTACCAAATAATAAGGCTCCGAAAATGGTGCCAAAAACTTGACAGCACCCAAGCACACACACAAGTGTACGTGATCTACCAAGTAATATAGTGGCCTTCGAGAAAGTCGAGTTATCAATCTCACAAAGACTAAATTTGGCAATGATTTGATTTTAGTTCACATTTTAGATTCAATTGATGAGAAAGTAACCAAATAGAGTTTGGAAGTTGTAATTGCAACGAAAGTAAACAAAGCGTAAAGTAAAGATTTTAAGACAATCGGTAGGTGAAAACCTAGGGTTGAAGCACTCTAAAAAATCATATTATGCTATTGGATTTCATTCATTAACTTGATTATCTTGGTTGTTGATTCATAGGGTTAATTGCACGATTATGGTTTCCCAACCTCTAATCTATTACCTAAGTTGAACCTTACACCTACATATTGAGCAGGGATGTAATAATTCACTTAAGTTCTTAAAAATATCATCCTACATATGAATCAAGTAAGGTATATAAGTAAATTTCTTTCCTAGATACTAATTCAAGTTTCTTATTTTATAAAGAATCAAGAACCATGCTCTACTTATTCCCATGTTCTATCTCCCTATTCCCTGTCCCGAGTTTATAAGGTTGACACTGGATGTATTCTAAGGATCGCAAATCCTTAAAATATTTAAAATAAAAATAAACAAACAACTAAAATTAATAAGAAAAGCAGACAAACTTAATCCATAGCAATAATAATCAAGTTCTTGGTTTCAACCCCGGAAAGAGGGTGTTTAGCCATGCATAGTCATAATCGCAATCACAATGTTGTAATTAACGAATAAAAACTTGTATGAACTAAATGAAATTAATAAAAAACTAATTATGAAGTTTTATCATCCCTTTGATCTCTGAAATATGTCAAAAGATATGTATAAACATGATACAACATGTATATATAAAATAAGGGTAGGCCAAGTCCGTGTAGGAGTCAAATTAGCTTGAAACACCCAAGTGTAGAGTGGAGCATGCATCGCACCCTCTATTCCTATGGAATGAGTCATGCGTTTCAACCTATATAACCATGGAATAGAGCATGCAATGTATTCTAATTGCATGCACTCTCTGGAAGTTGTCTTTAGAATTTTTTCTAAGGCAAGGGAGCACCGAAATGAGCCTGCCTTTAGAACTACCACAGGCCAGTTGGTTGATATATTTGGCCTATTCTAAACCTATTTCTATTTTTTACGAATCCATTGGATACTTCTTTAGTCTACACACGCCCCAGACATTACAGGGGTCCAAAAGTACATTAATCTGCGTAATGTACATTCGTTGAGCCATTCCAAGCCTTTTTGAGTTGTTCCCACTTGATTTAAAGATTGTATAGCCATAATATATCATCATAATCCATTAAAAAACATCCTATATCATTAAATACAATAATTTAAATCTCAAAAAAACACAACATCCAACACGACGAACTAGAAACACGAGTTAAGCATAGGCTAATTTCACTTTAATTTTAACTCATTGTTTTGACCCTTGGATTGATCCAATTGACCCTTGAGCATTATAAAAAAGTTGTTTCACATATAAATAAACATAAAAATCATTTGAAATACTTTAAACACAATATAATCCACCGGAATCAACTAGACAAGCACCTAGCTCAAGCTAGTAACACTAGTTTTTCGGGTTGGACTCTAAATGAATCTTTTAGGTACAAACTTATTTGAAACTCACTCTTAACATGATAAACACATGCTTTAACACTTTGATAGACATTTATGTCATTATCAAACCATATATCACATGAATTATCCTAAAAAAAGGCTAAAAAGGCTAGAATAGTGATACTAGAATACATAAATACACCCAACATCAACTGCCAAATACTAATATTTCCTAATGCAAAACCTGGAGCTGCTAAACCATCTGCTTGAAAAATGCTAACTTCACCTCTAATCAGCTTGCACATTTCTTAAAATTTATGCAAAGTAGTATAGATATGATCAATGACTCCTAGATCTACACACCATGGAGTGATAGAAACAACAGCTAAACATATTTCAACAACTAGGGAAAATGAGTTACATGTCTTATTTTTCTTCTTAGCTAAGAAATTTGGACAGTTTTCATTCTAATGACCTAACATATTGCAATAAAAACACTTCCCTTTTGGCTTTTTCGTGCCTTAAGTTTGAGCAACAACTGTTTTAGCATTGTGAGTTTTTTTATTTTTCTGTCCATATTTCAATTTAGAAGTAGAACCTTCTTAATATCTAGTGCTACACATTGTGTCCATTGTTTTATGATAATCTCTGTCGCCCGTAACTCGATCTATAGTAATGCCAAAGGTAGACTCATATTATTCATATTATAGTTTAGGCGAAACTATTGAAAACTGTCTAGCAAAAATTGCAAGATCATTTCAACCTGTGAGTCATTACCAATTTAAGTCCCCAAGACCTCGAGTTCATTTAGAAGACTCATCATCTTCAGAATATGATCTTTAATAGGAATGCCTTCAGCCATCTTAGTATTCAGAAGAGATCTCATGGTGGTTTGCTTAGCTGTACGATCCTGGTCACCAAATATTTGTTTGAGACTTTCCAGAATCTCAAAAGGAAAATGCATATTTTGATACTGATATTGGAACACATTTGACACAAAAGCCATAATGTAACACCGCGCCATCTCATCATCTTTTTGCCATTTTTATTAAGCTAACTTAGCATCATCACTAGACTCATCATATGGTTTCAAAGGACATTCTTCATACAGTACAAATTTATACTCTTCAGCAGTTAGTACAATGTCAAGATTTCTCCTCTAGTAAACGTAGTTATGATCCTTAAGTTTGTTTTGACCCTAAATAGTGGTAAGACAGTTTAATGGAGACATATTGAATTTTAGATTGAAAAAGGTTATAATAGATCAACAAAAATAGTCATATAAATATTGAATGATTAAATGAAACTCATCACATATATTCATGCATCTCACATAGCCAATCGATGGGATTGGAGAACTACTCATGAAATACACATATATAATGACGGATTATTCTCTCCATAAACTTTTACAGACCTAACTCAGATGGAGAGTAGGCTGTTAGTTTAAGTGAAAATCTAAATTTAGTTATATTGATCCAATCATATATTACACTATTTAGGAGAGTTACTATAAGTTATCAAACTAGCAATTAAATACATAATGATTTGTATCAAATTCATCTGATATGGAGGAAGGTCTAAGTCAACACATAAATTTAATACCTCATTACTTATTTAATTCTGGTAATCATGTGAATGAACTTTTATCACCAATTAATTTTTTCCTTTCAAAATTTTATACTAAAATTTTCAGAAAACAACAATTCATGTGAGATAACATCTCCCAGACATATACAATTAAATATTCATGAGAAATAAAAAAACACACATAACAATTTATGTATGGATGTAATCTCAAACATATAAAGTACTAGAATTTGCACTTACTACAAATAAATAAACCACTTTATTATTATTTAAAAATATATGCCATGAGAAAAGGAGACTATGCTCATGTGAATAAGTTCTTGTCTATTCAAAATATAACTATTGAATAATATAGAGAACTAATCATAAGTATGAAATATATTTTGTTTTAACGTAAACCAATAGAAACGCAAGTCCTAAAGGTCAAGGAACTGGCCACTATTGTTAGCATCAAGAGAAAACTTTGAACACTTTGGAACTACGAAATTACCATGGCTAACATTGCCACCAATTCCAAAGGTATGATTTGGCCTTTTTTCCATTATCAAAACTATAATGGGCTAATAACAATATATCTTAAGAACCAATAAAACAAGGAGAAAATTGGAGTCTAACTCCTATGCGCAACCTTTACCTAACCCGTGGCTCTTCCTGGCCACGCCGCCGCCTCCGTTCCTTTTCCATTTTCTCATGATATATAGTTTACTTATTTATAAAGATGGAAGAAGGTTCGTAATACCAATTATATGAAAATAATATACAACAAAAATATACTAAAATTATATTACTTACACGAATTATAGCCAATCAATATAATTACAAAGTTCACGATGCTTAAAATTAACTAGGAATACCTCTTAAAGAACGATCAAATATCTTAAAGTAAATTCGTATTTTAATCGCACGGTCTTCTGTAGTGATTCTAAATTCATAGCCGAACTCTCTCAATACTTAGGTGGGCAAGTACTGAATAGAAAACTAAATTGTTAGGTTAGAGAATATGTATTTATAGAGATACTCTCCCAATTCAATAAGGAAAGAAAAACACACACATGTTTTTAATTGAACAAGGAAAAACGACGACTTCTTCTTTTCTCATAGAAAATAGAAGTTTGAGTTTTAGTTTAATATGAGCATGTAGGGACCACATAGTTAATTACTGAGGCTCCCTATTATGGAAATAAATCAAAATACTAATTTGAATTATTCTAACCATAATAAATTATCAATTATTTCACTAAAAATTTATAATTTTACTCTATTTTTATTTTGAAATTTCACTTTAAAAATTCATGTAATTTTTCATGTTAAGATTACAGATGCTAATCAAAAAATTAAGAGAAAAGACATCATTTCTCTCTTGAACTTGTCGTCATAACTTACTTTAGAACTTAAACTTAATTGATAATTATTTACCCCCCTTAACAACTTTAAAACGTATTATTTTTCTTCCTTCGTTGCTTAGATCAAGTCAAGTTTGGGTGTTGTATAAGCACTCACAATTTGATTGGTACATGTCATTAATGAATCAAATTTAGCCCGACCCACATCAAATTATTTTTTGAAAATAACTTTCTTAAATATCTTTTAAAATTCTTGTTTCTTGTTTCACCAAACAACTACCACAGACTCACCACCACCGCACAACACAGCATAACACCGCACAACACCGCATCACTAACTATTTCTCCTCCACTTTCATTACCGTCATCGTGAAATTCACAAAGCTCCACAACGCTACTAACACCATTAATGTCCATACCACAGCTCCACAATGTTCATCACCACCGTCAACTCCACTCCACAATATTTACACTCAATAGTAATATTATCTTCGCCAACATCAATTACCAAATTTTCATTGATATTGTCAGGCTAATTATTACACTGCTGGTGCCAATTTTTCTTATTTTCTTGATGATCACCATATTTTAAATCCCCTACTTTCCTGCCAGGTTGCATCTATATCAAAAATTGTTATTTTTTTTGGGTAAAGTTGCAATCTTTTTTACAAATAATATCTTTTTGATCACATATTATTCAACAAATAAATCGTTGTTAGAGAGAAATAGTAGTACTTGAAGAAGAGAACAAGTGCCTAATGGAAACAAGACTGTTGGATATATCATTGAGGTTCGATGAAAATGTTCAGCTAGGATCAAAATTCAATGGATTCAGTGGCTTCAAAGGAGTACTTTATGCAATGAAGAATTTTAACAACTTGCGTTTGGCCATTCTGTTAAGTGGATTAATATATTGTTGGCCACAAATAATTTTTTACCAAAAGTGGCGGTCATGAAGGGAACATAATTTTTGGTTCATCTTTTATAATTTCACTTCAATATTGCATCAGAGAGTAGCAACTGAGGTGAATCAGGCTAAAGGACAACATCCTAGAATCTTACTTTTCGAGTATTGAAGAACAAGAGTAGCCATGATTGAGCTAAAAATTGAACTAGAAAGAGCCAAGGAAAGTGGATTAGTATTATCACAAGTTGACATTCATGATAGGATTGAAAATTTGAAAGATTGCTTTGGAACGTTGAAATGTAGGGCAGAAAGCATCATTGGCCAACTTGATGACTTCTTTGATGAAATAGTAGAAGGAAGAAAGAAACTTTTGAACTTAGGAGATGGTAGAATCCTAGCAATAACATGGTTTACAGCTAAGTGTAACACCCCAAAATCCCATCCCGAGACGTCACACAGTGCTTATGACCCCGAAGAACCACAAACTAACCCTTTACTGACATTTGTACCTGTATACTGCATAATATCTGAAATAAATGCAAAACCTAGCCATAAGGTTCAACACATCTATGAATACTCATAATATAGAAAAATGAATACTACTACATCAACAACATCCGTCTGAAAAACCTCCAAATTGTCTGAACTATGGAGTTGATGGGACAAGTCCCCAACTAACTCCATTAACTAAAAATAAATAAAGTCTGAAGAAATAATAGTAAATTGAGATTCTTCCTCAAAAGAAGAGGACTCACTGCTACTGCTGTTGACTGGGATTGAACTGCTAAGGATACTTTGGATCTTGTGCCTCTGAACCTATGGTGTCAAATAAAACACCATAGTGCAAATGCATTAGTACAGGAATGTACTGAGTATGTAGACGGGGTGGGCTAATGGAAGGGCTCATGCATGAATAATATCTAAATTGAATAATCATGATGATGCCGCATGAGAACACATACATGAATGTACAGACCATGAACACAATCATCGCAACTCTAGATACTGAAACTCAGATACCACTTTAATGCAGATTGAACTCACTACTAATACTGAGACACTGAATCACTGACTCATCTGATACTGATAACTGAGGATTTGGATGTACCTAAATCAAGGACTAAATTCTGAGGTTACTGCTTTTGACTGACAAAATTACAGATCAACTTTTCTAATCGATTATTCAGGAAGTGATTATCAATGATAAGAAGTATGATCATGTCTGAATCTGACAACAAGAATACTCAATAGAATAAAGAATCTGAGATAAAGATCAAGCCTATCTGACGGAAGATCTCTAGATATGATAATAAGAATACTCAACATGGTCTAAGACTGAGATCAAGTCTCTCTGACGGGAGATCTCTAGATATGATCACGAGAATACTCAATTGACTTTGAGATTGAGATCAGGCCTCTCTGATGGGAGATCTCTAGTAATGATAATAAGTATCTACATATGAAATCAGGCCTATCTGATGGGATGGTCCATGAACCAATGGAACTATTTGAGTTCCATACTGGGATAGATGACTGTACCACACAGTCCTAATTTTTGAAGAGTGATACTAAAACTGCAATTGTGGGAAGTAGTTTCATTACCAACATGCCCCAACCTACCACAGGTGAGGTCCAACCCGTGACCCCAGCTGAAAGGGTGTCAATACCGTGCCAGGGGTAAAGACCTCTCTAGTCAAGCCACTCTGACGTAAGGACCCTCGCAGGAAGTCGGCCTGAGGTAATATGATAGTCAAACCTCTCTGACAGTGATAGCCTCTACTGATGGGCGACTCCTGTATCCTGCGGTGGATACACAGTTCTAGAGTTCACGGATTGCTCCTAACAACTCGGCCTCTCTGATGGGAGAGCCGCCATCCCTTCCCTCGCTCAGTGCTAGCTTCTACTCCCAACTGAAAGACGCTGAACTGAATTCTCAACTGAACACAACTGAACTGAGTCTGTTACTGATCATGTTTCTCAAAAGATCTGACTGAGTTACGCTGAGATTACTTAGTTCCGTATCTGACGGAAAAGGTATCAAATTATGGTATTTGACTGACGATACAGAGATTGAATAGATTACTCAAATTTCTTCTAAGATTAGACTTAAATACTAATATATCTGAGCTAATTACAGGACTGAGTCTATATTACTAGCAATACAAAGATTAAAAAGATAACTGAGATTACTGAGCTTTCTTAAATTCTGACTTGTCTGAGGATACAGAGTTCTATAGTTCACTGAGTTCAGAGAATCATGGCTTGACTGGAGTTATCGAGAAAATGACATGGGCTCTAGACAATAGCTCTATTGTCGGGTATAAATACCCCCAGGACTCGATAGTATAAAAGTAAAGCATAATCATTCATTCATCATCACAATCATTCATGTATCAACATGATCATTCATGCATCATCATAATCATTAAAGCATCTTCCCAATCATTAACACAACTCTTCAAGTAATTAGGAGTCACAAACGTCTATTCATTATCACAGTCGCCAAGGGGTCACTTTAAGCATCTCAGAATCATAATCATATAATAATGTAGGGGAAGCATGCTACTAGATCGTACTCCATTCAACAAGGTTTTACCTCAGCTATTTTATACCTATATCAGTCTTGACATGTGTTTGGATATCACATAGAAAGAAACTTCAAGAGGTTCTATCACATTAGTTCCACATAGTAGGGTCAAAACTCATAAATTTTGTAGAAAAACATAAATCAAAACTCCAAAACACCTTGTACATCCATTTCAACTCATACAAATCATTAACAACTCACAAACATAAAAATATTTTAGTTTTTAAAAAGGGTTCTCGAGCTTATTGGATGAAAGGGACCCAAGAATCAATATCTACTTACCTTAACCTTTGAAGTCGGATGAATTTTAATGCTTGAGACTCTAACTGCATTTGTAATAAATGATTTTCGAAGCTCACACTATGAGGAGCTTAGTTCTTGAAGAAATCTTTAATATTTATGGATGATTTTTGGAAGATTAGGGTTCTTGAATTGAAACCCCAGATATTCTCTCTTTAGAGAATTGGAAGAGGAATGGAGAAATTAGGGTTTGAATGAGGGTTACTCATATTTATGGAGGCTAAAAAATGTGGGAAATAACCAAAATACCCTTGAAAAAATGTCCTTAAATTGCTGAAAAAATATTCTTGACGACATCCATGATAGGCCGTTAAGTTGGTGATAGGTCGTCACAAATGTCGTAAAAAAAGGTGAAATATTGAGTTTCTAGTTAAGGCTGACGAAATTGGTGATAGGCCGTCACGGGCGTGATGGATTATCACAAAATGTTTTTACTGGGGTTAAAAATCTGCCCAGGGCTGATGACATTGGTGATAGTCACGGGCGTGATAGCTTATCACGAATGTCGTCACCAGTTTCTCAGCTAGACATGCTGGATAAAAATTGGCATAACTCTTTGCTCCGATATTAGTTTTTGACGAAATTAGTATTGTCAGAAAGATAATTCAAAGAGCTTTCATATGATATATATTATATACTCTAATTCGATATATGCAAGGATTTATAGTCGATTGAAGTTTACCCAAATCTTGACAGTCACTTAAACTTGAACGATAGGAAAGCTTGCAACTCGTCCATAAGTTAGGGGACCTCTATGATCTCAATTCATGCTCAAATAGATTCCCACACGATTCAAAGTATTTCATACTTGGGAGGATGTTTCTAAAATATTTTGACTCGGATTTTCGCTTTACCAAATACGCTCTAAGGCTCAGACTAGAAAATAATTTTGCGGGGCATTACATTATCTCCCCGTTAAGAACATTCGTCCTTGAATGTCGCTTGATATAATGAGAATATGAATCAACAAAACTTACTCAAGAAATGGAAATATCTCATATCAGGACTACGCAACTTGAACGACTGACATATAGCGTTCTCACACTGGGCATGCATATCGGATGTATGGAATACTCGACTGATGATACTTATATCTGAATTCTCATAATACGCATGCATATCTGATGCATGGGCTCATAACTGGGATGATCTCATGAATACACGATTGAACACACGCTGACAAGCTGAACTCTTTCTACTAAATGCGCATATCAAATGCATGAATGTCCAGCTGAGCTGAGTTTTGAAAGTACGATCGATAATGCAATGACAACATATGCTAGCTCCATAAAGAAAATCTAAACATGCATCGGGATGAATCTAATGGCATGAAACATCATAATACGATGGGGTATCTCCTCCTTGGGACTCTATGTCCTCCTAAACACACTTTGCTGAAATACTGGAGCGGTGCGCGGGGTACCTACAGACTGGGTCATAATTGACCGATCAAGATCTGAAACTTATGCATGACTCATGCTAACATATAATCTCAAAATGGGAGAAAAAGATATAACAATGCATGTCATAAAGATGAAGGGCTTATAACATACCTGGGTTTATCTCAGGGAATCCTTCCCGATCAAGGCAAGCCTGAAATGCATGAAGTCTACCCCTTTGAGTCAGCACTCTAAATTCTCGCATTCTATGGCCTGGCTCACCACAAACAAAATACACATCACTACCGGAGCTACACACACCTTGGTGACGCCATCCATACTCTCCACAACGCAGATGGGTACGAACACCAGTAGCAATGCTTTAGGCTTTGGAGCTTGGCTCCCCCTCAGATCTGACACCACAAAACAAAGGTGCGAGTACACTAGCTGAAGATAGAGCTGGAACTAAAAATATCCGACCACACTAAGAACTACTACCACCTTGAGACCCAGCCTGTGGCAAACCACGACTACCTGTCTTGGATCTCTTATTCACTCTCTCTCTCTCTCATTTATTTTATCTGTCTTAATTTGTTTCACATACATTATTAGCCTAGAAGGATCCATATCTGTATTGAGCATGGCATCTCTAAAATCTTTCAACACATCACTCGGCACCCCAGACAAAAACTTACTCATACTCGCTTTAGGGTCAGCTACCAAGTCGGGAGCATACTTAGCTAATTGGTTAAACTTAAAACAATACTCTTTCACGGTCATGGAACCTTGCCTTAGGTTCATGAACTCTTCTACCTTAGACTCTCTCATCTCTAGTGGGAAAAACCTATCTAGAAAGGACTCTGAAACTCTAGCCAAGTCATGGGAGATGCATTCTTCCTTTTACTTTTCTCCCACATCACTACCCAATCATGAGCAATGTCTTTCAACCTATATGATGTTAACTCAACACTCTCCTTTTTTGAAATATGCATAATCTAGGTGATCTTCTTCACCTCCTATAGAAAGAACTAGGGGTCCTCACCTACTACTGACCCAAAGAATTCTGGTCGGTTTATTTTCATAAAGCTTATAATCCTGGCTGCGGCAGAATTCCCACCTTGCTAAGTGGGACTACAGCCTGACGGTTGCCATAAACATTAGTCACATCACAGTGCCTAGAAAGCAGCCCAAAACTTGGTATGTGACACAATCTCATTCTAAGGATCTACTGCTAAGGGGGCTATTCATCGACCCCACGGACAAAATCTCTACGAGGAGGCATACTCTATAATTGGAAGAAAAAAGTGGATTAGACTGAGGATCAACTTGAGTTCATGCTCACTTGCATGAAATAATCATTGAAAGAAGAGGAACTGCTCCTAAGAGCATCCTGTAGCCTCTTGTACATAAATGTGGTACGCTATACACCCATGGACAAGACTCTATTAGATGTGGCTTTAAGACTCCCTAGGACACTATTGAACCTTAGGCTCTGATACCAATTTTGTAACACCCCAAAATCCCATCTCGAGATGTCACACGGTGCTTATGACCTCAAAGGACCAAAACCTAACCCTTTACTGATATATCTACCTCTACACTGCATAATATCTGAAATAAATACAAAAACTAGCCATAAGGTTCAACACATCTATGAATACTCATAATATAGAAAACTGAATACTACTACATCAACAACTTCTGTCTGAAAAGCCTCTAAACTGTCTGAACTACGGAGTTGATGGGACAAGTCCCTAACTAACTCCATCAACTGAAAATAAATAAAGTCTGAAGAAATAATAGTAAACTGATATTCATCCTCGAAAGAAGAGGAATCACTGCTATTGCTACTGACTGGGACTGAACTGCTGAGGATACTTTGGATACTGTGCCTCTGAACCTATGGTGTCAAATAAAACACTATAGCGCAAATGTGTCAGTATAGGAATGTACTGAGTATGTAGATGGGGTAGGCTAATGCAAATGTTAATGCATGCATAATATCTAAACTGAATAATCATAACGATGTTGCATGATAACACATACATGAATATACAGACCATGAACACAATCATCGCAACTCTAGATACTGAAACTCAGATATCACTTTACTGCAGACTGAAATCACTACTAACACTGAGATACTAATTCACTGACTCATCTGATATTGATAACTGAGGATTTGGATGTACTTAAATCAAGGACTAAATTCTGAGCTTACTACTTTCGACTGACAGAATTAGAGATTAACTTTTCTAACAGATTATTTAGGAAGTGATTATCAATGATAAAAACTATGATCATATCCGAATCTGACAACTAGAATACTCAATAGAATAAAGAATCTGAGATGGAGAACAAGCCTATATGATAGGAGATCTCTAGATATGATAATAAGAATACTCAACATGGTCTAAGACTGAGATCAAGCCTATCTGATGGGAGATCTCTAGATATGATCATAAGAATACTCAATTGAATCTGAGACTGAGATCAAGCCTCTCTGATGAGAGATCTCTAGTAATGATAATAAGTATCTACATATGAGATCAGGCCTATCTGACGGGATGGTCCATGAACTAATAGTACTATTTGAGTTCCATACTGGGATTGACGACTGTACCACACAATCATGATTTCTGAAGAGTGATACTGAAACTGCAACTGTGGGAAGTATTTACTTAACCAACATGACACAACCTACCACAGGTGGGATCCAACCTGTGACCCCAGCTGGGATCCAACCTGTGACACCAGCTGGAAGGGTGTCAATACTATGCCACAGAGTAAAGACCTCTCTAGTCAAGCCTGTCTGACGTGATGACCTTCGCAGGAAGTCGGCCTGAGGCAATATGATAGTCAAACCTTTATGATGGTGATAGCCTCTACTGATGGGAGACTCCTGCAACCTGCGCTGGAAATGCAGTTCTGGAGTTCAGGGATTGCTCTTAATGACTCAGCCTCTCTGGCAGGAGAGTTGCCATCCCTTCCGTCGCTCGGTGCTAGCTTCTACTCTAAACTAAAAGACTCTGAACTGAATTCTCAACTGAACACAACTGAACTGAGTCTATTACTGATTATGTTTCTCAAAATATCTGACTGAGTTACACTGAGATTACTTAGTTCCGTATCTGAAGAAAAAGGTATCGAATCATGGTATCTGACTGACAATACAAAAATTTAATATATTACTCGAATTGTTTCTGAGATTAGACTTGAATACTATTAGATCTGAGCTGATTACAGGACTGAGGCTAGATTACTAGCGATACAGAGATAACAAAGATTACTGAGCTTTCTTAAGTTCTGACTTGTCTGAGGATACAAAGTTCTATAGTTCACTGAGTTCGGAGAATCATGGATCGACTAGAGTTATTGAGAAACTGGAACGGGCTCTAGACAACAGCTCTACAGTCGGGTATAAATACCCCCAAGACTCGCTGGCGTAAAAGTAAAGCATAATCATTCATTCATCATCACAATCATTCATGTATCATCATAATCATTCATGCATCATCATAATCATTAAAGCATCTTCCCAATCATTTACACAACTCTTCAAGTAATTAGGAATCACAAACGTCTATTCATCATCACAGTCGCCAAAGGGTCACTTTAAGCATCTCAGAATAATAATCATCTAATAATGTAGGGGAAACATGCTACTAGATCATACTCTATTCAACAAGGTTTTACCTCAGCTATTTCATACCTATATCAGTATTTACATGTGTTTGGATATCACATAGCAAAAAACTTCAAGAGGTTCTATCATATTAGGTCCACATACTAGGGTCAAAGCTCATAAATTTTGTAGAAAAACATAAATCAAAACTCCACAACACCTTGAACATCCGTTTCAACTCATACAAATTATTAACAACTCACAAACATAAAAATCTTTTAGTTTTTAAAAAGGGTTCTTGAGCTTCTTGGATGAAAGAGACCCAAGAATCAATATCTACATACCTTAACCTTTGAAGTCGGATGAATTCTAATTCTTGAGATTCTATCCGCACTTGTAATAAATAATTCTCGAAGACGACACTATGAGGAACTTAGTTCTTGAAGAAATCTTGAAGATATATGGATGATTTTTGGAAGATTAGGGTTCTTGAATTGAAACCCTAGATATTCTCTCTTTAGAGAATTGGAAGATAAATGGAGAAATTAGGGTTTGAATGAGGGTTCCTCATATTTATAGAGGCTAAAAAAAGTGGAAAATGACCAAAATACCCTTGTAAAAATATCCTTAAATGGCTGGAAAAATATTCTTGACTACATCCATGATAGGCCGTCAATTTGGTGATAGGCCGTCACGAATGTCGTAAAAAAAGGTGAAATATTGAGTTTTTGGTTAAGGCTGACGACATTGGTGATAGGCCATCATGGCCGTGACGACTTATAACAAACTGTCGTCACTGGGGTCAGCAATCTGCCCAAGGCTGACGACATTGGTGATAGGCCATCACGGGCGTGATAGCTTATCACGAATGTCATCACCAATTTCCCAGCCAGACATGATGGAGTAAAATGGGCATAACTCTTTGCTCTGATATCAGTTTTTGATGAAATTGGTATCTTTGGAAAGATAGTTCAAAGAGATTTCATTTGATATATAGTAGGTACTATAATTTGATATATACAAGGAGTCATGGTTGATTGAAGTTGACCCAAATCTTGACGGTCACTAAAACTTGAATGATAGGAAAGCTTTCAACTCGTCCATAAGTTAGGGGACTTCTATGATCTCAATTCATGCTCAAATAGATTCCCACATGATTCAAAGTATTTCATACTTGGGAGGATATTTTTGAAATATTTTGACTCGGATTTTCGCTTTACCAAATACGCTCTAAGGCTCAGACTGGAAAAGGATTTTGCAGGGCATTACACTAAGTTTAGTCTTGAAAACTTTAGGAATATTTACACCCAACAGTAATATCACCTCCACTGATATTAACTTTAAAATTTTTCAAAATTGTAGTAAATTTTACAACACCCATCACCAACACCAATAATTTCGCAACGCCCATCACCAACACCAAGAATTTCACAACACCCACACCAACACTAATAATTTAACAACACCCATCACCAACACCCCATCACCAACATCAACAATTTCACAATACCTATCACCAATACCAACAATATTAGCTAAAAATTCGATAGCAAAAAATCATATGAAAATAAATTAGTAATGTAATTAAAGAATAGTGGTAGAAGATTGAAGTGGTAAAGAGTAGAAATGGAACAATACTGATATCATCATCAAAAGTATAGTATCCATCGTCGACGCATAAAACCCACCATTAAAATCGGCTACCGGCATAAACAATTCTATTTTATATTTTTTAGTCTCAAATTTATGCGGCTTAATACAAATAAGGAAAAAATAATTTTAAATTTTGCGTTAATTTCATGAATTGAGCAAGTTTTGCATTGAAGATGAAGAAGAAGAAGAAGGAGGAGGCTAAATTAGGGTTTTATAAAGGAAATTGGATATAACTATTATGGGCTCAAAACGGGTATTTAAAAGAAATTTAATTGACAAAAATTATGTTTTAACACGCCTAAGAACGATTGTTTTTACGTGGGCTATTAAGGTTTATTTTAATACACTTTAAAGATGTTAAGGGGGGAGAGGGGGATAAATAAATGGAAGTTTAGCTTAAGTACTAAAGTAAGTTGAGTGAATAAATTAAGAGGAGGAATTATTTTTTTTCTCATAAATTAAATTAGTGACAAATTTAATATAATGATTAATTTTCTTTAGAACAATACTTAACTTATTTCATATGTCGAATTCATAAATCCACCGGTCGGATTTACATATGAAAACTTCTAAGCTTCTCATAAAAGACGTATCATCAATTTTTATATCTAGACATGGATTCCATCAACAAACTTATTATTTCACCAATATATATCATCATCATCCAATCTACCAGGAATATTGACCCATCTCAAAATCTCACCTTTTAATAAGTCAAAACTATAAATAATATATATATATATATATATATATATATATATATATATATATATATATATATAGATCATATAGTTATACCAAGATAGAAAATATAAGTGCATTTAATAATTTAGTAAATATGTTTTTATCAGTCAGTATTAAACAACTATCTCTAACTCGATCATGTTTAATACGTACAAAATGCGCTATCACGAGAAGTTAGAACTATACCATTCTCGTAATAATGATAAATCACATCTAACCTCATGCTACAATTATTTTGATGGTTTGTCAAAATTTTCATCTACAATTGTGAACTATTACTTTAACTTATAAGAATCAATAATTTATTCTTTTGCTTATAAGCGCAACTTTATACATTAAATCATCTACTATATAAGATGAGGACACATATATGACAATAATCTATTTAATATAACAATATATTGAATAAATAAATAAATAAATAAGTAATTATTCAATAAATAATACTATATCAAAATGCATGATTTATAGTATATCCTAACAAGTAGCGGTAGAATGGAATGGCCAATCTCGAAGAAGAAGACCCATATCTATGTAACATATACCACTGGCATTTTTGAGATGCCCGAAAGCTCCATCATCGGGATGACTAACAATTTTGGTGATCAGTAGGTAATTAAGTGTATGAGAAATACAAATGAGACTCAATGACCTGGGATTTACAAATGAATAAAGAAATACAGAAAATCAAAATCCAAAATAGGTCCCCGTTTGATTTGTTATGACATAAAAAAGAAACAAATATGATGAAATTAGAGGAGAATTTTACTTTCTCCTCCCCTTGAATTTTGAACTTTGAGTACTGAATACGATAATTAATTAGTTAGGATGAGACAAAAAGATGACTAATTGAAAGATGGAATTTGCTATAAAATTCAAATTGTAGCTATATTTTGTACTTTTTCTGAAAGTATATCTAAGAATTGTAGATATATTGTACAAATTAGCTCTATACCATGTAATTTTCAAGGAAAATCAATTTAAATTTAAAATTAATATGCAGAATAATACATACATACACACACATATATAATGTATTGTTTTCTTCAATATACCTCATATATGAATATAATAATGTACGCTCAAATATGAATATATCAAAATAATAGATAATACTTTTTTGTGTAATATACATAAAAGATAATAGTATATATAGTCTATAATAGGTAATTTACACAATAATAATATTTTATATAGTATATAATAGTGTAATATACGTAACATATAAGTACAATAATATATATATATATATATATATATATATATATATATATATATGTTCAAATAATTTGTAACACCTCACATCTTGAATCATGTTTTAGATTATCCTGCACATGTATTGAAGCTTTAGAGTCAAGTTATTTAACCCTAAAATTGCTTAGAAATTAGTCTGAGGTCATATGGGTAAGCTATGACAAAAGTAGGGGAGAAAAGCTAAGTCAAGATCATAAGCATGGAGAAAGCCCTGCAGGCCAAAGTCATGGCCTCTGCGCCACCTTGGCTAGTGAACTTCAAAGAGGCTCAAAGAAGCCAAGGCTTTATGGTGACTTATCCATCACTTTGCCTAGGCAGGGTGTTTAGTAGGGTGAAATTTTTATGGAGTTATTGATTGTAGGTGGATTTATGTACCTAAGTGTTATTATCCGACCTTTAATAAGTATAGTTTTGAGGACTTCTCATCCACTTATGGAGTTAATATTTGTATAAATGAGCATCTAAGTGTTAATTTATGTAATTATAATATTCAAGGCGTGTTCATAATGAGTTTTGAATAAAAAAACTAAGTTAAAGTTCAAATGTGAAAACTAGTATTCTTAGCTTGAGTTATGTCCCTTTCAAGTTCATTGTGTGGGATTCTACGTTGTTTTGAGCTCTAATTCATGGTGTGTATTGTTATAGAAATCTTGGCGAGTTGATCAAGATGATGTTTGAATAATATACAAGATGGAATTGAAGATGAGACACAACCACAAAGCTTGGACTTGAAGAAAAAATGCATGGGACTAAGGGCCCTTGGTTGCATTGTGATTTGGACAAACTAGTATCCCTCTAGATATTGGCATTCCACATCCCTAACCACAATGATAGGGCGTGGCACAGAGGCTGAACAAAATTGGGTAGCCTTGTTTCTGTTATAAATAGGACACTTAAATTCTATTGAAAGCACCTTGGACGAACTTGGGTCTTGACCACACGATGAAAAAGGTTTATCTTAGGATTTTTACTTTTTTAGTTTAGTTTATTCTTGGATTTATACAGGGATTGTTTTATTATGATTCTTGTATGTTCATGAGTGGGGAAACACCCCTTTTCGGGGTTGAGGCCAAGAACACGATTACTCTTGCTTCTTAATTGAGTTAGTTTTTGTTTTGATCATTGTTGGTTTCTCTTTTATACCTTTTCAACTATCTTATGTATTCACGATCCTTTAGATAAATGCTAAATTCTATTGTGAGCTCGAAAGAAGGAATGATAGAATAGGATGGGAGATATAGGAAATAGGATTGTAATCTTCTCGTGAATTGAAGTTATAATTTCTATTTAAGATAGGAATATACCTAATACACTCTATTTGGTCTATGAAAGAGGAAAAATATAAAGGCATTTAGCTTAGTCTTGCATCCCCGCTCAATGATGTAGTTGTAAGGCTAAGTTAGATAGTTGATTGGAGGTTCGAAAGACACGTAATCATAAAATCAACCCCTAGAACCAACACCCCAGATAATTAACAAAAACAATGAAGATATGAAGCTAAGTATGATTGTTCTTAGTTCCATAGCCCTGTGTTTCTCCCAATAACTGTTCAAGACCTTTTAATTTACCGTATTGTTTACTTTACTCTTAGTTTATAAATCTTAAACAATTTTTGTTACTATTGCACTTGCTTAATCTTGATAGTTGAGCTAAAAATTGGATAGTTATTTAACAAAAGTCCCGGGGGAATTGATACTTGACTTTTATAAGGTTATTTTACTACTTTGATAGATCACGTACACTTGCGTGTGCACTTAGACGCAATAAGTTTTTAGCGTCATTGCTGGGGACTTATGAATTCGAAATCGTCTTAGTTTTAGTTTTGATTTTTGATTTTGTGAGTTCTAATTACTTATCTTAGATTCTGAATTTCCAGGCGCAGGTTTTAAAAGCTAATAAGCTAGTAAGAGATAGGAAGTTGTTTGAACTATATCCCAAACTTGAGAAATTCTTACACTAACAAAGGAGAGAAACAATACTTCTCTACAGAATCTCTCAAATTCATCAAGAGGAAAATCATCCTGTACCTATGACTGAAGATCCACCAGCCTGCAAGACTGTACACAAAGTTTCAATCCCACTTGCAAATAATGTTAACTTTGCCATCTGTAGACCCGCTGCCGAAGGTCGATTTAAGTTGAAACAAAACATGGTGCAACTGTTGCACCACAACGGATAATTCACCAGCTTGTCACATAAAGATCCACAGGTTCACTTGCAGAATTTCTTGAAAATTAGTGACACGTTCATACCTACTAGGGTATCTACTAATTATATGAGACTCACTCTCTTCCCTTTGTCACTTTTGTGAGAATTAAAGAAGTGGTTGAATGCTGAGCCAACAGGTTCCACCATTACATGGGATGACTTGAACTAGAAATTTCTCATCCCTTTCTTCCCACCTGGAAAGACTGCAAGATTACATAGTGAGATTTTGAGCTTCATGTAAAAGCTGGATAAGAACCTGTATCATGCTTGGGAGAGAATCAAGTCTCTTCTCTGGGACTATCCACATCACCAATAGTCCAATGGGGTATTAACTCACACCTTTGTTAAAGATATTAACCTTAACACAAAAATATTATTAGATTCAGCTGTAGGTGGTCAAGAACTGGAGAAAACCTATGATGATCTCTATACCTTGTTGAACCACATTGCATAAGTTAATCTTGAATGGCATGGTGATGTCCCAAGAAGTTTAGTGAAAAAGGCTTTGGGCATGATTGAAGTTGATAGTATCACAACCTTGGTTGCCTAATTGTCAACTATGCAAAATCAAATGATGACTCAATTTAGCAAATTGGATATGAACTAATCTTTGGCTCAAGTGAATCCAGTGAAACACACACTAGGGTGGTGTGAGATTTGTGGCAATAGTGTCCACTGTTTGGACTTGTGTGGTGCAAATCCAGGATCGGTAAACTTTGAAGGCAATGCTCAAAAGCCAAATTATGGGAATACCTACAACCACAAGTGGAAGATTTAACCCAATTATTCATGGGGAAATAATAAAACTCAACAGTTTCAGTAGCAATAGCACAACCCATAGGCTATTCACATTGATGAAACTTTGAAGAAGATCTTGTCCAAGCTAGAAGAAATGGCTTTTGAAATTAAAAATCAGCAAGTTGCTCAACCGAAGTTAGAGAAAAAATTGGGGCAACTAGCCCAGAAACTGAATACTAGGCCCCAAGGTGAGCTACCAAGTGATACAGAGCATCCAAAATAAGTCATATAAATCACCTTGAGGAGTGGTAAAGATCTTAGTGATAGACCTCCTAAGAAAAGTATGGAGGTACAGATAGATTTTGTTCCATAAAAAGTTGAAAGTAAAGATGCTAAAAATTTGGGAAAGTCTGAGTACACTAAATTAAAGAATGCTGAGCAAGCGAATGAGAGACCACCATTACCATTCCCTTAAAGGATAAAAGGGCCAAGGAGGATGCATGTTTTAATAAGTTCTTTGATACGCTCAGAGAACTTTACATTAATCTTCGTTTGTTAGATGTTTTCTAGGGTATTCCAAAGTAAACTAAGTACTTGAAGGATATGGTAAAAAATATTAAAAAGCTATAGGACATTGAGATGTTGGCACTTAATAAGGATTTCAGTTTGGTGGTGATGCAAAAGATGCCTATGAAATTAAAGGACTCAAAGAGTTTCACCCTCCCCATAAAAATTGGTGATAGTTACATGGTTTATTCTATGAGTGATTTAGAAGCAAGTATCAATGTTTAATACTCTAGATTTGGAAATCCAAGGCCATGCTCTGTGATACTATAGATGGTAGATCTAAGAAAGTTCAACCTTATGAAATCATTGCGGAATATTTATTAATTTTTGTAGGTTTATTATTCGTACTAACTTTATTGTTTTAGATGATGATGTAGATGATAGGGTGTCAATCATATTGGGATATCCATTTTTAGAGATGGGTGGAGCATTGATTAATGTGAGAGAGGGTACTCTCAAGATGATATTAGATGATGAAGAGGTGATTTTCAATGTTTATAAACCACTCAATCCACCTTTCTATTATAAGGACTTGTGCATGATAACTTCTATAGAAGTGTATGAGTGTGTGGTGGTGGAGTGTCCACCATAAAAGACCGTTTTGAGCTCTCTCATAGAATTTTATAAGCCCCTAATTATGCTTGTAAAGGTGAAGTTGAAAGAAGAGCTTGAAAAGGCTTTTGATGTAAAGAGTGACGATCTGGAGAGTGAACACATAAGAGGTCAAAAAAGATTAAGAAGATAGACTCCAAGTAGGAGAAAGAGGATAAAAACTATGGTTGAGTAGTGATGTGGATTGTGCCCCGACACTAATTCAAGAGCTCTTGAAAGGCAACCCAAGTTAAGGTAGGTGTTTTATTTTTACATTCTAGTTTTTATTTCATGTAGTTTTTATTTATTGAGTCATAGGTTGATGAAAAGTATGAGTACTGGAGACTTGAGCTAAGGAGCATGACAAAGACTTGGTGTTGTGTCCCCAGACTCTATTGATGTTCCAAGAAGCTACTATCTAGGCATAAAGGCCTCAGGGAGTATTTCTATCCTTACTTTTGAGTTTACTCTGTGGACAAAGTTAATTTTTAAGTGTAGGGTAGGGAATTCTTGCTGTTTTGGGTGACGTGATGCTATAGGATTTGCATTCTTAGTTGTTTTTTAGTTTTTGGGTAAATTTAGAAAAATTACAAAAACATATTCCATTTTAGTTTAGTAGTTGTGGTGTCAATTTAGTAGGTGCACACTTCATCCAAATCGTGGTTGTTCCTTTTGGTTATTTTCCATGGGGGTACCCTTTGAACCATGTATCCTTTTCCATTTTTAGGAGTAAATTTTAAATATTTATGTTAGGTAAGTGAGATATTCTTGTTAGTTCTATGTGTGATTTCATGATGCAAGTAATTTTGGTTGTGAAAGCATGTTGATTATGTTGAATAACTATTTTGAGAAACCTAGGCTCTTATTTATGACTCTTGTACATTGCTGGCTTAATGTTGAATTCATGTGATTACTTGGTTGAGAGTATATAATGATCTTACTTGATTGAGCATGCGCTATGTGTGAGTGAGATTTTTGTTGTACTCCTTGTAGCATTTTGATGTCTAGAACATGTCTGGTGTGTGTCCAAAGCAAAATAAAGAATATGGGTATAGGAGATGATATAGGAATTTCTTTGATAAACATGTTTATACGTTCTTTTATCTGCCGTTGTGAATAATCTTAGTTATCCCCGTTGAGCCTTTATCCTTTAGTGTTTGGTAGCCTCATATGTAGCCTATTCCCTTCTTTGATTCAAAAATTGAGCGCTTTAGTTTAAAAATTAAGGTTGTTATGTCATGACTCGATCCCGATCTTGGCCATGACGGGTATCTCAAACCCACCGAGGGCCGGAGACAACCCCTTTTGCCAAGTAAACCAAACACACTATAGATAACCAAAATGAATAGCGGAAAAAAACCAAGTAGTAAGAAAGAATAATAAACCACGACAAGGTTTAAGAATTCAACACAATATCCCTATCCATAGTTGTCCACAAAAGTCTCTAACAAAAACCGAATATCAAACTAGGTCAGGACATGCCCCCAACTATAGTCAAAAGGGAATCCAAAGTAGGAAAAGAAGTCGATGGAAATGATAAGATCTTCCAAAGGATGGAATCTCACTACTTCACAACAAATCAATGAACGTGCTAATTCACCTAGAGCTACACAAGGGTAAAAATAGTGTCTTTGGACCCTACATTATGAAATAATATTGCATTTTAGGATAGTTAGCAATGAGCTCTAGAATGTAACTAAAGGAAGGGATAAAATAATGCCATGATCAAATTAATCCCAAACCATACAAAAACCATATGCGCACATTCATACACACATGCACACACATACACATACACATGCACACACATACACATAAACACGCACATATATATATATATATAAGATTATAGGATAGGGAACAAGGTTTAACCATGAATTTAAAACCATTAACCTAGATTGTGTAGATCAGACCATCCTAAAGACACCCATGGGCTATATGAGTCCTGTTCCCTCCACCAGAAAGGCCCCTGTGCACTTTAGCTACATGAACCATAGAAAAAAACAAGGGAATCCATCCCTCAAATATATATACTCGAACACATGATCATATAGACCTCTACGCCAATAAGCGTGGTTTCCAGTATAGTCCCTTTGGGACCTACACCTTCCACGACGAGCTACACAATCCCCTTTAAGCCCAATTAAAATATTTGCATATAACTCATCCATTTAACCAAGGAGTCATCCATTAAGTAATATACCGAATGGTATTGTCATACTAATTAATTATGACGTTAAGCCAATTCCATATACCAAACCAATTAGCCAATTAGACTCCAAAGATTCAATTTACAACCATTCCCTGGCCACCAAGGCCTTTCAAAATAATTCATGTTCCATTAAACTTTAATGCAATGCAGGGTTTGAAAAGTGAAGTAATTCATGTGTATATCCATGTTTCAAAACCATTTTTACAAATTGGATTGAGGTTAAAACCAATTCTAAACCATTAAACTATCAAATTGGGGAAATCCATGTTTCCCATTTCAATTCCCACACTCATGCATTTAATTGGCTTAAAATTATGAAAATAAAGCATAAACAATCAATTCAAAAGTATGGGAATTCAATTCATTCAATAACAATTCCAAATCCCTTAACTTATATTCAAAAATCAATAATTAAATCACATAAATAATAATTAAATTCATGCTTTTATATAAAATCAATTTAGGGAATAGATACATGCCTTAAACATGTAGGAATTTGAAAGTAATTTGGAGCCTGGGACCTAGAGGATGAATGCACTATGAAACCCTGAATATATTCTTGGGTTTTGAGTTTGACAGTGAAAGTGAGCAATTGATCATTGAAAAACTTATGAAAATAAGTCTATTTTGTGTTTAAGGGTTATACATGAATGAAAAGATCAAAAATCCCCTCACCCAAGTGAGAAAATTAAAAATTGCATGAAAATTATGCCTTGGAATTGCACACCAATATCAAGGAGTCTATCCTCCGTACCACACTAATATCACGAAGGGTAGCCTCTGTGACACGACAAAAATGCAGAGGTTAACCTTCGTGGCACTTTGATATCGCAGACCCCTATTGCCTCGGGGTCCTAAAATATCCCTGAACTCTAGTTGAACATTCCAAAAATCTCCCTTATTACTCTCTTAACATATTTTAACACATTTGAAGTCAAATATTGATACTACAAACATAGGAAGGCAAAAAATAAAGTGTGTAAAATTTTAAGGGTCTTATGGTTAAGAAGTGAAACACTGAAGAAAAAAAGTGAATGTAGCCCCCAAAATATTAGCTATTGGTGTTTTAAAAAGTGATGTATTATGGGTGGGAGTGATTTCATGAAAATAAATAACATTGTGCAAATATCTAATCTTATGTTGATAAAGCATAATCCCTACTGTGTATATGTGAACTAACTTAAAAAAATAGGTAAAAAAGAAGCGATGTGTAAAGGTGGAGGTGGTGAAAAATTTGGTTGTTATATAGGATTTTAAGTGATGATGTGATGTATTAAAGTGCTTAGGGAAGACAGTCACTATTCCTGACCAAAATAGTCATGCCCTTAGCCTACACTATAATCTTGAAAGTTCTTTTTGATCCTAAGCCTTAACATTATGAGATTTTTGGAGTACTAAACTAAGGTAAATCCTATGTTTCATGTTTCTTAACTTGTGAATTATTTATGAGAGTGAGCGTAATTTGATTCTCATACCTATTCTTGTGATAAATTCATCTATGTGAGTGAATGTGGGTAACTCTCTTCTGGTGAGGGCACATATTTGATGATAGTTATGTGGATTATATGATACCTTTGATTGATTAATATTCATGAGTTACTCAACTTGATGAGTCAATTCTTAAGGTTAGGGTGTTTGGAATGAGTGTTCATGAGCTTTCAATTGGATATGGCATGCTTGTTCTGGTATTTGCTATCTGTGTAGTCATTGTAGTGCCAGCTTAAGTGTCTTGATTGTAGTAGTATTATTGGGTTATTCTCTTGAACTTGATGCTTAATTATAGAGTATTTCTAGTTCGAACAAATTTTTAAGAGTGGGGTGATGATCTTAGGTAGATTTATGCACCTAAGTGTTGTTATCCGACCTTAATAAGCTTAGTTTTGAGGACTTCTCATGCGCTTATGGAGTTATTATTTGTATAAATAAACATCTAAGAATTAATATATTTAATTATAATTTTCAATGTGTGTTCATAATGAGTTTTGATTTAAAACACTAAGTTAAAGTTCAAATGCAAAAACAAGTACTTTTAGCTAGAGCTATGTCCCTTTTTAGTTCATTGTGTGGGATTCTACGTTGTTTTGAGCTCTAATTCGTGGTGTGTATTTATACAGGAAACTTGGTGAGTTGATAAAGATTATGTATATATAATATACAATCTGTAATTGAATAGGAAATGCAACCACATAGCTTGGACTTGAAGGCCAAATGCATGGGACTAAGCTTGATAAAATTTGGAAAATTTGGACACATTGGCGTACCATGCTTCCTAGATGGCCTGATAAGGGCAAGGAACGCCCTTGGTTGAATTTTAATTTGGAAAATCCATTATCCCTCCTTTTTATTGACATGCCATATCCCCTAAGAACAGCGATAGGGGTATGACATGGAGACTAAGCAAAATCGGGCAGCCTTATTTCTCTTATAAATAGGATGATTAAACTGTATCGAAAATGTCTTGGACGAACTTGGGGCTTGAACACATGCTATAAAAAGTGTTATATTATGTTTTTTACACTTTCACTTTATTTTATTCTTGGATTTATTCATGGATTATTTCATTATGATTCTTGTATGTCCATGAGTGGCTAAACACCCTTTTTTGAGGTTGAGACCAAGAACATGATTACTCTTGCTTCTTAATTGAGTTGGATATTATTTTTATCATTTCTATTTGCTATATATCCTTTTTTTAACTATCTTATGGATCCATGACCCTTAATATAAATGTTAAATTCTATTGTGAACTCGAAAGTAGGAACAATAGAATAGGACCGGGTATATAGGAAATAACATTGTAATCTTCTAATAAAATAAAGTTATAATTTTTTGTTTAGGATAGGAATATACCTAATACACCCTATTTAGTTCATGAACAGGAATAAATATTAAGGAGTTTAGCTTAGTCTTGATTCCCACTTAATGATGTAGTTGTAAGGCTAGGTTAGATAGTTGATTGGAGGTTCGGAAGACCCATAATCATATAATCAACCCATTGTACCAACAACCATGATAATTAATGAAACCATATAATATCTGAAGCTAAGTATGATTATTCATAGTACCTTAGCCATGGGTTTCTCCCCATAACTGTTCAAGACACTTTAATTAACCGTATTGTTTACTTAACTCTAAGTTTATAACTCTCAAACTCTTTTATTTACTATAGCACTTACTTAATCTTGATAGTTGAACTAAAAATTGGATATTTTTTTAACACAAGTGATTGAGGGATTGATACTTGGATTTTATAGGTCCATTTTATTACTTGGGTGGACCACACACACTTGCATGTGCGCTTGAGCGCAACAGCTATTAGCCAAAATTTTTACGAAGTCCAAATTTGAGTTTGAGAAGGATCCAAGGTTATTTCTTACCACTGTAAAATAAATCTCTTAGAACTACAAGAGTTTAAAAAAAAACAAGATCAAGACTCAAGTATGAGCCATCTCTCAGAATTTTCCTTAAAATATTAGAATTCTCCATTAACTAAGAGCAAGTAAGGTATGTAAGGCTATCCTTCATCTCATTCTTCCCACAGATTTTGTTCCCACGTTCTCAAATTGTCTTCTTTGAACCAATTATGCTTAGATTAAAACCCTCATGTCTTGAATCATTTTGAGTGCTTTATGAAATTTCAAGAACCCTCTACACAAGCATCCCATTTTAAGATATTTCTCATTCTATATGATTTGTTTGAGCTCGCTATATGATCATATAAAAATAGAGTGACCTCATTTTCAAATGCTAAGTTTATGATTTCCTTTGATAGAATCTAAAAGGACATGATTACTATGACCCAAAAATTGTGAAATCCCCTCAGAATATAACTTCCATGACTCTATGATATGGTATGATCTCTATGACTTTAAAAATATGAAATCTTCTCAAGCATGTATCTTCGACAACTTTATGATATGGTTTGATCTTTATTATTTCTAAACAATAAAATCTTCTAAAAAATATTACATTTATGGTGTTATGATATGAAACCACTTGATACAAAATTGTTACTTATGAACTAATGACATAAGCATATGAATTTCTTACTTATGAACTATTCCATAGTAATATGATCTCCTATGATACAAAGGGATGTTATTGAATTGTAAACTTATAAACACGAGTCCAAGGACTAACTTATGAAGATGAGACCAAGAGATAACTATGAACATGAATGGCTTTCATCGAGCTTTTCCCCTTCCCCTATTGCAGGGGCTAAATTATGATTGCTTTAGCATAAGAAATATAGAGGGTTAACAATGAAGGCATAGGTCTAAAAAAAGTATTCTAAAACTACATTTGTCAACATAAGTCATGGATCATAGAGTTTGTTCCGAGAACTCTTTGATGTGTCCTTGTTAAAGGCTTATTATAGATCATCTTCTAGAAAATAATGACAAGTATATCCTGCACCCAAAAAAGCATAGGATGTATTAGACGATCGGGATGAAACTAGAATTTATGTGTCCATAAGATGATTTTTTTCAGTTTATAATAAACTAAAAGAGGATGAACGACTTAACACTAAACCATCCTAGTGGTTTGAGCTTATATCCCTCCTATATCATGATTTTGCTTTATTTGTTGTTCCTATTTCTATCGATGCATATACATTATGTTTCTTTCTATCATTTTACATATAGTACATTTCACAAACTTATTCCATTTGGTTCTGCATCTTACAATGATATAAACTCAAGTACCCAGACACGTGATTAGACACAATGTTAGGCTCCTCACCTTCAACTATTGATGAGTCCTCTTTGTTTTTAGAGGGCTTAGTATATAGTTTAGTAGATTTATTTTTTATTAATAAAGGTATGATGGGGATGGTCCTGACAACCCATATTTCAGACATGCTTTAGAGGCTCCATAGATAGCCATCCAACCATGTATTTAATTTTCACCTTCGTGTCATATTTTCATGAATTCTATGTACCATGATATGTGAATAATGTTTCTTTATAAGGCTTATCTCCTTAACATCTTTAAATCATATTTAGTTGTATGCTTATATTTTATACCAAGTTTTAAGTATGCTTAGGTTAATAATGGCATCAGGCACTAGCCACATCTAGGATATATGCTTGGAGCATAAAAAACTTGGTATCAGTGCCTTAAGTTCAACTATCCTAAAATGACTATAAAGAGTGTTTAGAAGAATCCTTCTAATGGGTATGACGGATACTACACTTATGGCAAGGAAGCTATAAGATATTAAAAAATAGTACCCTTCTTTCATACTCTAAATCATGCTATAGAGTTAAACTCGATAAAAGATTATTATAACTGGTGCATTATTATGTATTTCAGAACATATCTCATAAGAGGAATACAACTACAAGACATAGAGCTACCACCAATTTTGAAGTTAATCATAAGGCAAATGCTAGTGAGTTGCCTCAAATTCATGCAATTTAGACCAGAAAGAGGCCATCATTCTAGCCAACATGTAAGAACTATGTCTCCCTCTTTTAGCTCAGCCCAGTGGGAAGTCCCTTATATCCAACTTGGACCTCAACCATCAAATACTTTAGATGCTGAGTTCAAAGAGCTATTTAGATGTTCACCCTACTTGTTGTAGCTCAGTCATGCCGAAGGAATATAGTCCATGCATATGATATTTTTCATGACTTATCTAACATTTCTAGATGATTTAAAAGTTACTTTGAATAAATGAACCAATTTTCTGAAGGTCTAAGGTTGAAAAGGACACAAAACATGCAATACCCTGTACTTTTTTCTAGCTTGAAATCAGTACTAAGAATGTAAGAAGTTTTCTTTGAAAGAAGAATCCACTTTTGTATATGTGATATTTTTAATATTTTCACTTCTATTCATATGGGAAATTAAATTAGCTTTCCACCAATACTATTTTCATCCAAATCTGGTATCGGAGTAAAAAGTTATGGATGTTTTACTTAGACCTATCAGAATCGCCCACGTGCAACGGCCAGGTTAACGGACCGTCGACCTAGCGACGGACCGCCGCAGCCAAGGTAGTGGGGAAACCTTCTAGATAAGGTGAGATAGACAGGTTGACGGGCCATCGAACTTGCAATGGACCGTCGCTCAGGCTATCGCTACTTAGGTAGTAAGCCCTTTTCTTGGTCCATGTAAGATGGTCAAAACGATGGACCTTCTCCCTAGAGACGGACCATCGTACAAGCCGTTGTAGATTCCGTTCAGTGATTTTAAAGCCATTTTTGTAGGGTTTTTTGGTATTTTACCATCCGTTTATATACCCAATTATATCCAACCAAATCTCAAAAATTCATTATTCTTCTACAATAACAAAATTAGGATTTTCTCTCTAACGTTAATTTCCAAGAACAAAACCCAAATCTTCTTTCAGAACTAAGAGATTTAAATTCTTCAAGTTCAAGAACTTCAAGAAATTCAACCCAGGTATGCATAGTGTTCATTCATGGACTCTTTTCATTCATGAAGCCCAAGAATCTCTTTTCAAAGTTTAAGTTTATGGATTTACTTTATGAATTTCATATTAGGTTGCTTTTGTTTATGTTGATAATGACCAATTGAATTCTAATCCATGTTGGGTGATCAATTTTATGTGGATTTTATTAGTATAGATATAGATTCATGTAAATCTATGATTAAACCTTTGAATGATGAAATTAGAATTGAATCATGATGTTTAATTATTGTATAATGTTGTTTACACATACTATGCCTACCATGTGTTTGATTAAATGTCTAGATGAAGGAAGATGCCTAACTAGAATGATATCATGGAATCCCCATGTATGTACAAGTTTATGTAGATCACATGTTTGATGAAATGCTTCAATAAATGTATTATGAATTATGAAGTTAGTGATGTGTTCAAGTAGGTCATGCTTTGTCAGTTTCCTTCTATCGAGTCCTGGGGGTACTTGTACCCGAAATTTTAGCTGTGCGCCTAGAGCCATGTCTTGTTTCCATAATACTCTCAGTCAAGATATGATCCTTAGAATTCAAACAGTCTTATGACTCAAGAAATCTCTATGATCTCATTAAATCGGTCAGTTGTTAGATATCAGTAGTATTCCATCAGTCAATAGAAGTTAGTAACTTAGTCCATGTTAAGTTTAGTAAATCATGTTCAGTGTCTATTCAGATGGGAGTATAAATTAGCTCAAAGAAAACCCAAGAATGGGAACTCAGCTGTTATATGAGGGTGTGTTTCTTAGAAGCAATACTTGCGTTCCAGAACTATGTAGCCAATATAGGTCGAGACATCATAGCCTTCTATATAAGGGTAGATGAGGTGGATTAACCTGCTATATGAGGGTTTCCACCATTCTCACTAAAGTTACCTATTATATTAGGGTCACTCACATGTTGTCCTTACTAGTGGCGCGGTATTGACACCCTCATAATCAGGGCACAAATTGGACCCCAATACAACTATAATTCATTATTTGGGGCATGTAGATTAGATGACTACCTCCCACATTATCACTATCAGTCTAAGTAAAAAAACTCAGATAGTTCTTTAGAATGCAGGACTGTCAGCTACAACCAACTCAGATACAGTACAGAACTCGGCTAGTTCCATCAGATTTAGGACTACCAGATACAGTCACTCATGTTATAAGTTTTCAAATTTAAGTCATTAGTAATGTTAGTCATCAACATACTCATGATATCACGATTTCAGCTATAGTTACTATGTATGCATGCATGTATTCTCACATTCATATTAGTTAGTTAGCTAGTATTGTTCATGTATATGAACCCCATGCATTCAACCTACCTCACACGCATACCAGTATATTCAAAGTACTAACATATTTATGACATGGTGTCTTATACCATAGGTTTAGAGACATGAGCTCCAGAGCATCAGTAGATTCCAGATATTAGCAGTCAGAGTTAGCAGTGAGTCCTTATCCTTTGAGGATGTGATTATTTATCTATTATCTCATTAATTAGTTTATTAGTTAGAGTTAGTTCGAGACATGTACCATCAACTTCTTACTCAGACAGTTCAGTCAGTTAGAGGCTTTCCAGACTATTATGTTCAAACAGTTATTCCAGTTGTTTTGGGTATTTCATACCTTGTTAAGATGTTATGTTTTACTTCAGTTATGTGAACCTTATGGCATTTCAGTTCATATTTCCGCATTATTCAATATATTATGTAGTTTGAAGGTACAAATATCAGTCATGGGTTAGCTTATGGTCCTTCAGGTTCATGAGCACCGTGTAGCATTTCGGGTACCAGATTCGGGGCGTTACAAACTTGGTATCAGATCCTAAGGTTCAATAGAGTCCTAGGTAGTCTGAAAGTCACATCTAGTAGTGTCTTGTACATGGGTGTGTTTCACTCCACATTTATTTGTGTGAGGCTATAAGATGTTTTAGGAACAATTTCCCTTCTTTCAGTATTCATGTTATGCCAGTGAGCATAATCTCAATCTAATCTCTCAGTCTAATCCATTTCTTCTCTTTATTTTAGAACATGCCTCCCAAGAGAAGAACCCAACCTGTCCCAGAAGATCCCTTGGACGAACATGTTTCTCATGCAGAGTTTAGGCCGTATTCACTACTCTTTTTCAGTCAGTTGCTTCTCAGAATAAATGACCAGCTATCATTCCGGCCAATCCAGTGGCCAATTTAGCTGCATCCAGGATTTCAGACTTCACCTGAGTAAATCCTCTATCATTTCTTAGGTCTAAGATAGACGAGGACCCTCTAGAATTCCTAGATCAGGTGTAGAAAGTTACAAACATAATGGAGGTTACTTCTAGTAAGAGTGTTGAGCTAGCTGCATATTAGTTATAGGATATTTCTCATGCTTAGTTCAAGTAGTGGAAGTCAAAGAGGGCAGATGATGTAGGGCCAGTTGAGTGGGAGGAGTTTGCATCTATTTTCCTTGATTGATTTTTCCCCTAGAGCTTAGAGAAAATAAGGTGCTAGAATTCATCAACCTCAGGCAGGGCAATATGACAGTGAAATAGTATTCTCTTAAGTTTACTCAATTAGCTATATATGCCCCTCAAGTGGTTGCAAATAGAAGGGCAAGGATGAGTAAGTTTGTTTCAAGGTGAATGACAGCATGGTTAATAAGTATAGATCCACCATACTGAATAGTGACATAACTTTAGCAAGGCTCATGACTCATGCTCAGCAGATAAAGGAGCAAAAGGTTAACATAAGGGAGAAGTAGAATAAGAGAGCGAAGATAGATAGTTTCAACTTTGCTCAACCTAAGTCAGAAAAAGGAAACCATACTCAGTTTCGTCCAAAGTCATCAGCTCCAGCTCCTTCTTCAGCCAGTGCTCTAGTTCCTAAGTTCATAGAGGGTAACAAAGATAGGGCACTAGTCTCTAAGTCCCAAGGTAGTGTTAGCAGTGCCTTTACCTATCCTCTTTTCCAGACTTGTGGCATGCACCATAAGGGTATTTGTAGAGCTGACAGTGGTATTTGTTTCGGATGTGGAAAGCCAGGCCACAGAATCAGAGACTGTCCTCATCCAGGTCCTTAGGGTCAATCGAATAGCTCCTCATCTTAGTCCAGTCACCCTAATAAGTAGGGTACCACCTCCAGTGCTACTAGTGGGAAACGCCTAAATCGTCTCTATGCTCTTCAGTACCGATAGGATCAGGAAAATTCTCCTAATATGGTTACTGGTATGTTACAAATCTTTTATGTGCACATTTATACTTTGCTAGATCCAGGTACTTCTTTGTCTTTTGTTACTCCCTATATAGCAGGCAATTTCGAGATTAGTCCCAAAATTCTAGTAGAGCCCTTTTTAGTCTCTACCCTAGTGGGTAAAACCATCATAGCCCGATGGGTATATAGGAACTTCTCGGTTATGATATCTTAGAAAGTCACTTCAGTAGAATTAGTCAAATTAGAGATGACTAATTTTGATGCATTCTCTGCATGGATTGGCTTCATTCCTACTATGCCACAATCGACTACAGAAATAGAATAGTCCAGTTCTAGTTTCTAAATGAACCCGTCCTAGAGTAGAAGGGTAGTGTATCCGCTTTCAGAGGTTAGTTTGTTTCCTACCTTCTGGCATAGAAAATAATATCTAAAGGATGTGTCTATGATCTTATTCGAGTTAAGGACATAGTTCTGAAAATCCCAGTCTTGAATCAGTCCAAGTCATGAATGAATATTCAGATGTCTTTCCCAAAGATCTTCCAGGAATTCCTTCTGAAAGGTAAATAGACTTCGACATTGATCTTCTTCTAGACACGCAGACTATCTCTATTTCTCCATATAGAATGGCACCAACAAAACTTAAAGAACTGAAAGAGCATTTAAAGGATCTCTTAAATAAGGGATTCATCAGACCCAGTGTGTCCCAATGGGGAGCACCAATATTATTCATGCGCAAGAAAGACGGTTCTCTCAGAATATGTATAGAATACCATCAACTTACTAAGGTCACGGTAAAGAACAAATATCCTCTTCAAAGAATCGATGACTTGTTTGACCAACTTTAGGGTGCTAACAATTTCTCTAAGTTAGACCTCAGATCCGGCTATCATCAGCCCAGATTCAGAGAATATGACATTTTGAAAATAGCTTTTCATACTCGGTTTGGTCTCTTTGAATTTCTAGTAATGTCCTTTGGTCTCACCAATGCCCTACCAACTTTCATGGAATTGATGAATCGTGTGTTCAAGAAGTACTTGGACATGTTCGTCATAGTCTTCATAGATGCTATTCTGGTCTAGTTTCACAGTGAGCGAGATCATGCAGACCATCTTAGAATCGTACTTCAGACTCTCAAAGATCATCATCTATTCACCAAATTTAGTAAATGTGATTTTCGGCTAAGGTCAGTAGCATTTCTTGGCCATATTATTTTCGGTGGTAGCGTTAGAGTAAATCCTCAAGAGAACAAAGCCGGAGGAAACTGGCCTCACCCTGTCTCTCCATCTAATATCAGGAGTTTCCTGGGTTTGGCTGGCTATTATAGATGGTTTTTTGAGGGATTTTCTTCTATTGCATCCCCTATGACCAGATTGACTCAGAAAGTCAAGTTTCAGTGGTTAGATCCTTGTGAGAAGAGTTTTTAGGAGTTGAAGACTCAACTCACCTCAGCTCTAATTCTAGCTCTTCCAGATTGTTCAGATGGGTTTGTAGTGTATTGTGATGCATCCATCGTAGGTTTGGGTTGTATCCTCATGCAGCATGTTAAGGTCATAGCCTACGCCTCCAAACAACTTAAACCCCATGAGAAGAATTATCCTACTCATGATCTTGAGTAGCCGCCATAGTATTTGCCTTGAAGATTTGAAGGCATTATCTATACGTTGTTCATGTAGATGTGTTCTCATATTATAAGAGCCCCCAGTATGTCTTTTCTTAGAAAGATCTTAATCTTTTTCAGAGAAGGTGGTTAGAGCTCTTGAAAGATTATGACATAAGTTTCCTTTATCATCTGGGCAAGGCCAATGTAGTGGTCAATGCTCTTAGTAGACTGTCTATGGGTAGTGTTTCTCATGTCGAGGATAGTAAGAAGGAGTTATCTCAGGAAGTCCATCAGCTCGCAAGACTAGGTATTAGCTTAGTCGATAAAGAGAAGGGTGATATATGGGTTCAGAGTAGTTCAGAATCATCTCTAGTATTTGAGGTGAAAGAAAATAAAGATAGGTATCCTAGCCTTGTCAAGTTAGAAAAGTTAGTCAAGGATAAAAAAGTAGAGGTTTTCTCCCAAGGGGGAGATGGTGTTCTGCATTGTCAGGGTCGTCTGTGTGTTCCAGCTGTAGATGACTTCAGGCAGCAAATTCTTCCAGAAGTGCATGGTGCGTGCTACTTTATTCATCTAAGGGCCACAAAGATGTACCACGATTTGCAGGAAATCTATTGGTAGAGTGGGATGAAGAGAGACATTGCAAAGTTTTTCGCTAAGTGCTATATATGTCAGCAGGTTATGATAGAGCATCAGAAGCCTAGTGTATCCATGCAGGAGTTCAGTATTCCTACATGGAAGTGGGAAGAAGTGAGCAGGGACTTCATGATGGGTTTGCCTCGGACTCGTCATCAACATGATTCAGTCTGGGTCATCATAGAAAGAATGGCCAAATCAGCCCATTTCCTTCTAGTTCATACCTCTAATTCAGCCGAGGATTATGCCACACTCTACATCAGCGATTTGATCAGATTACATGGTGTTCCACTATCTATTATTTCAAATAGAGGTACCTATTTCACCTCTCATTTCTGCAAAGCATTCTAAAAGGGTCTTGGTACCCAAGTTCATCTCAGTATAGCCTTCCATATTCAGAAAGATGGTCAAGAAGAAAGGACAATTCAAACTCTAAAAGATATGCTAAGGGCGTGTGCAATTGATTTCAAGGGTAGTTGGGATGACCACTTGCCTTTGATTGAGTTTTCATACAACAGCAGCTATCATTCCAGTATTCACATGGCTCTATTCAAAACTCTCTATGGTAGGATATGTAGATCTCCAATTGGTTGGTTCAAAGTTGGTGAGGCCTCAGTTATAGGGCCTGACTTGGTATTCGATGCCTTAGATAAAGTCTAGTTGATCAGAGAAAGACTCCAGGCTGCTCAGAGCTGACAAAAGTCTTATGCAGATGTTTATAAAAAAGATCTTGAGTTTGAGACTGGTGGCTATTCCTATCTAAAGATCTCTCTCATGAAGGGAGTGAAGCGGTTTGGTAAGAAGGGAAAGCTCAGTCCCTGATATGTCGGCCCCTTCAAGATTCTCAGTCGCTTTGGAAAAGTAGATTATGAGATCGAATTGCCTTCAGATCTAGCCTTAGTTCATCTATTCTTCCATGTTTATTTGATCAAGAAGTGCATAGGTGACCCAACAGTTGTAGTCCCTATTCTGAGCATAGATGTTCAGAATAGCCTCTCTTATGAAGAGATTCCAGTTGAAATCCTAGACTATCGAACTCGTAGACTGAGGAACAAAGAAGTCCCTCTAGTAAAATTTCTTTGGCAAAATTAGTTCTTCAAGGGAGATACTTGGGAAGAACAAGCATACATACATTCCAAGTATCCTCACCTCTTCTCCACCAACTTAGATCAAGCTCAAGGTAACAGTTCTCGTTAAGCTTACTCATTTTCATGTTCAGTGTTCATCATAAACTTGGTATCAAATACCATTCCATATTTAATCATGCATTCGGGTATCAGTTCAGTTATATAATTATGCATCTTACATGCATTCTCATTATGAGAAAACTTAGTTCCTTAGAACACTCAATCATGCATTCATGAATTAGTTACACATGCATCAGATATGCATGTTCAGTATGTTATGTTCGGTTATTCAGTCATGTCAGTCATGAGATCATGTTTCAGTTATTCATGTTCAGTATGTACCTCAGTTCATGTTCTTCACCTCACTCGGTCTCATTCAAAGATGAATGTTCTCAAGGGGGAGATATTGTAATACCCCATACTTTTTCCTAGCTTGAAATTTGTCCCAAGAATGTTAGAAGCTTTCTTTGAAAGATGAATCCACTTTTGTATATGTAGTATTTTTAAGATTTTCACTTTTATTCATATGGAAAATTGAATTAGCTTTCCAATGATACCAATTTTGTCCAAATCTGGTATCAGAGTAAAGAGTTATGGACATTTTACCCAGATCTATCAAAATCGCCCAGGTGCGATGGCCAAGTTAATGGACCATCGACCTAGCGACAGACTATTGCCTTGAACGTTGTAGCCAAGGCAGTGAGGAAACCTTCTAGATAAGGTGTGATGGACAGGTTGACAAATCGTTGAACTCGCGATGGACTATTGCCCAGGTCGTCGCTACTTAGGCATTAAGCCTTTTTTTTGGTCCACGTATGACGGTTGAAACAACGGACCATCACATGAGCCGTCGCATGTTCCGTTTAGTGATTTTAAAGCCATTTTTAGGGTTTTTGGTCTTTTACCACCCATTTATATACCCAATTATATCTGGCCAAAGCTCAAAAATTCATTATTCTTTTACTACAAAAAAATTAAGTTTTCTCTCTAATATTAATCTCTAAGAAAAAAAGTCAAATCTTCTTCAAGAACTAAGAGATTCAAATTCTTGAAGTTCAAGAACTTTAAGAAACTCAACCCAGGTATGCATAGTGTTCATTCATGGACTTCTTTCGTCCAAGAATCTCTTTTCAAAGTTTAAGTTTATGGATTTCCTTTATGAATTTCATGTTGGGTTGCTTTTGTTCATGTTTATAATGACCAATTGAGTTATAATCCATGTTGGGTGATCCATTTTATGTGGATTTGATTAGTATAGATGTAGATTCATGTAAATCTATGATTAAACCCTTGAATGATGAAACTAGAATTGAATCATTATGTTTAATTGTTGTATAACGTTGTTTACATATACTATGCCTACCATGTGTTTGATTAAATGTCTAGATAAAGAAAAATGTCCAACTAGCATGACATCATGGAATCCCCATGTGTGTAAAAGTTTATGCAGATCATATGTTTGATGAAATGCTTTAATAAATGTATTATGGATTATAAAGTTAGTGATGTGTTCAATTAGGTCATGCTTTGTCAGTTTCCTTCTATAGAGTCCTGGGGGTACTTGTACCCAAAATATAAGTTGTGTGCCTAGAGCCATGTCATGTTTCCACGATACTCTCATTCAAGCTATGATCCTTAGACTTTAGACAATCTTATTACTCAGGAAATCTCCATGATCTCATGAAATCAGTCAGTTGTTAGATATCGGAAGTATTCCATCAGTCAATAGAAGTTAGTAACTCAGTCCATGTTCAGTTCAGTAAATCATGTTCAGTGTCTTTTCAGATGGGAGTAGAAATTAGCTCCGAGCAAACCCAAGGATGGGAACTCACCTGTTATATGAGGGTGTGATTCTTTGAAGTAATCCTTGCATTCCAGAACTATCTACCCAGCATAGGGTGAGACATCATAGCCTGCTATATGAGGGTAGATGAGGTGTCTTAACCTACTATATGAGGGTTCCCACCATTCTCACTAGAGTTACCTGTTATATTAGGGTCACTCATATATTGTCCTTACCAGTGGCACGGTATTGACACCCTTCTAATCAGGGCACAGATTGGACCCTAATACAGCTATAATGCATTATTTGGGGCATGTCAGTTAGATGACTACCTCCCATAGTCTCAGTATCAGTCTCAATAAAAGAACTCAGATAGTTCTTGAGAATTCTAGACTGTCAGATACAGCCAACTCAGATACAGTACAAAACTCAGCTAGTTCCATCAGATTTAGGACTGTCAAATACATTTATTCATGTTATCAGTTGTAAAAATTCAGTCATTAGTCCTGTTAGTCATCAACATACTCATGATATCATGATTTTTGATATAGTTACTATCTATGCATGCATGTATTCTCACGTTCATATTAGTTAGTTAGCTAGTATTGTTCATGCATATGAACCCCATGTATTTATCCTACCTCACATGCATACAAGTATATTCAAGTACTGACGTATTTGTGCTATGGTGTCTTATACCATAGGTTCAGAGACACGAGCTCCAGAGCATCAGTAGATTCCAGATATCAGCAGTCAGGTTAGCAGTGAGTCCTCATCCTTTGAGGACATGATTATTTATCTATTATCCCATTAATTAGATTATTAGTTAGAGTTATTTGGGGACATGTCCCATCAACTCCTTACTCAGACTGTTCAATCAGTTAGAGGCTTTCCAGACTAGTATGTTTAGACAATTATTTCAGTTATTTTGGGTATTTCATACCCCGTTTATTTGTTATATTTTACTTCAGTTATGTGAACCTTATGACCTTTTAGTTCATATTTCCATATTATTTAGTATATTATATAGTATACAGGTATAAATATCAGTCATGGGTTAGCTTGTGGTCTTTTGGGGTAATGAGCACCATGTAGCATTCCGGGTACCAGATTCGGGGCATTACAAAACTTCATTAATGAGATACATCAAATTCTTAGGGTGATGCATGTTAGTGAGACCTAGGGAGTGAAGAATTTTGTTATCATCTTAAAAATATCACCAATACTTTATATGAATAATGGGAGTTGACTCGAGGAGATGATGTAGCTCCTACAGTTTGGGAGGACTTTATGAAATCTTTCATTAATCTCTTTCTATCTTTAATGTTATGAAATCTAATACTGATGAGTTTATGAAACTCAAGTAAGGTACTAGGAGTGTGAAGGAGTATAGTCTCAAGTTCACATAACTATCTCAGTATACTCTAAAGTAGTATCCACTATAAGGGCAAAGATGTGAAATTTTGTGTTAGGAGTTAGAAGACACTTGGTAAAATGTGTGCTAAAATATTATTACATAATGATATATACATATCCAAGTTGAAGGTCTATGTCTAACATAGAAAAGAGGCAAAATAGAAAGAGAGGGAAGAGAACCATAATAAAAGGACCAAGTCAGCTAGCAAGGTTAGCTATAAAAAGAACAATATTAGGACCTTATTTTATATAAGGTTATTAGGAACTGCTCTATCTTTAACTAGTGAGACATATCATAGGCCTATAAATGACATGAGGTTTTAAGATAATCAGAATTTAAGGGCTCTAGCTGCATAGTTGTAGGATAATACTGCACAGAGGACCTCATAATGCCCTATCTGCAAGAAGTACAAGAGAAAACATCCAAGATAGTGTAGTTTTGGTATGGATATACATTAGGGGTGTTCCCAATAGGGCTATTTTCAGAGAGAATTCCTGTTAGTCTAGCATAACTATAAGGAAAATAGATCAAAGTCTACTAGTTTGGCCACTCCATCAGAGCATGGTATGCAAAAAGGTTCTATTTTAGGGAACGAAAAAGGTCATAACTGGTTGTATGGTTTAGCCAGTCATTAGTAATTAGAAATGTCTTTAGACATTATTATGGGTATGTTAAAATCCTCTTCTCATGATTTCTAGGCTTTATATGGCCCTAAAGACCCTAAAGTCTTTTTATTAGAATAAATGTCTCTCCATGGCTGCTCATGTTTTATTCATTTGCAAAATAAATGGCTCCTTCGGAATATGTGTTGACAATTTTTGATTGAACAAGGTTATTATAAATAATAAATATAGATAATGTGTTTGATTAACATTAGCGTTCTAAGAATTTTTATAGGATTAGCCTCATATCAATTACCACCAGTTGAAATTTAAGGAGAGTGACATTCTAAAAATTTGCTTCAGAACTTGGTGTAGTTACTTTAAATTTCTATTAATGTCCTTTGGTTTGGCTGATGCACCAATGAATTTTATGGACCTTTTAAATAGGTTTTCAAATAGTATCTTGACACATTTTTGATTGTTTTTATTGATAATATCCTAATTTAGTCTCGTAGTGAGCATGCAAATAACTCCAAATTATGTTAAACACTTTTAAGGATCATGAATTATATGTGACATTTCATAAGTGTGAATTGTAGCTGAAGTTGTGGCATATATTGGTCATATTGTTTTTAGAAAAGGTAATAAGGTTGATTCCCAAATGACTTATGCAATTAAGAATTGGCTTAGACCCGCGACCCCGATTGATATGAGAGTTTCTTGAACTTGGATGGTTAATATAAAAGGTTTGTAGAGGGTTTATCCTCCTTGATTCTTTATTGCCAAGGATAAGTAAAAATAAGGCTAAATTTCAGTGGTTTGAAGCATGTGAGATGAGTTTTTAGGAATTGAAAACAAGACTAACATCATCTTTAGTGTTGGCTTTACATGAGAGAGATGGAAGGTACATTGAATATTGGGGGGCCTTAAGAGTTGGTGTTGGTAGTGTTTTAGTGTAACATGCTAAATTTATATCTTATGCCTCCAAGCAACTTAATGTCACGACCTGAACCAGGGCCTGGCCGTGAGGTATCTTAAGTCCTACGTGGATCGGAGACTACCCCCTACACCTAACCAAGTCAATGAAGCAATACCAATGTTGGATGAATTTAGAACGTATAACAAGATAGATTCAAGAACAATTAATAAATACTTCTAGGATTAACAATCAACCACCGGCCAAAACAACCGACCAACACCACCTACGTCCACAGTAATCCAACAAAGCCTTCTAGACACGAACCAAAACTATGTATCAATAAAGTGTTGGGATATGCCCTCAATTATAGACAAAAACAAGTGTAAACAGTCTAAAACATAAGAGAACAAAAGACGAAATATAGTTTTTTAATATATGGAAACTCACCACTTCAATGTCCACTCATGAGCTAATCTCAAATCCTAATCACTAAGTAGGAGAAATAGAAGTATGGCTAGTTCCTACATCACATGGGGATACAATGTCTGAAGACGGATAACGGTTAGAGTGTTAGCATAAAACTCAGGGATAAAGATTAAAAGTAATGACAAGATCAACAGTTTAAATCCTATGCACATATTCAAATACATATACATATATACATATACACACACACACATATATTACATGTCGGAATAGGGAACAAGGATTAACATGCACTTTAAAAACCTTATTCTAGATTATGTAGCTCAACCGTCATAATATACAAGGCACCCATGGGCGATATTGGCCCAGATCTCCCCTAGCTATTAGGGCCCAAGTGCGTGTAGCTGCACGAACCAGAGGGTAAGCATATACACCATGAGGGACTCAAGCCTCCTTGCATATCATGATGACACGAGCACCATATTATGTAATGACATATGGGGGACACGAACCTCCCAATCATATTATAATAATAATAGGGGGACTCAAACCAGCTGATCATATAGACCCCCGTATCGGCAACCGTAGTTTCCAGTGTTGGTCTCTCAGACCTTTACTTTTACAACTCAGCTACACAACCCTCTTTAAAGCCCAACTAAAATGATTATTACACAATCCCTTTTATTGAACCACAATACCCATTTAGGCATACATTGTTGGTATCGTCATATCAACTACACTTTCAAGGTAACATCAACATGCTGAAAAAATTTCATTGCTTGGGGAATACACAACCCGTCTTGGTTCAATTTGCAACAACTTACACCAAACCACAAGGTTCAGTTCAACATCATAATGCAATAGTTCTAGAATAGTTAAATTCCCATATTTGTCATAACTAAAAACAACTTCACAATATGAGGTTGGGGACATAATCACTTAAAAAGTCACAAGTTTAGGGAAAACCACAATTCCCAAGTTCATTCACCATACTTATGCACCCACAAGTTTAAAACCATATTTAAAGAAAAAGATATTCATAACAAAATCACAAGGAGCAATTAATTGACCATTCATTTCAAAACCCTCAATCATGTCAAAACCCTTACTTTTAATCATATAAATAAGCATGTACTTTCAAGCAACGGAGATATTGAGTTTAAGGGTAGAGTCACATGCCTGAAATATCAAGTTTCATAGAAAGAATTTAGCTCTAGAGCCCCTATATAACCAACTTGATAAAACCCTAACTTCACTTGCTTGAGGAAATTTAGAGAGCCTTTTGGAGTGTTTGAAAAGTTACTTAGATTTGTTTCTGAGTGATAATGACACCATCAAGAGGTTATTAGATGGGTTTCAATTTGGGTAAGAGGAATGCCAGAATGCCCTTAACTTAAAAGTTGAAAAATTACCCCCATTTACTATGGGTCAACCGTTGATTCGTAGCCACTCCTTATGACTTATCACAATAAGTCAAAACAAAGACAGTACCACCAAGGCACCATATACTATTGACCTTACAACTCAATGGCGTGATTCATAATGGGACCCTATGACTTGTAAAGTCTAGTCATATTTAACATAGAACCTAAATTAGAGTATACAATGGACACGTTATGATTACACCTAATAAATCATAAAGAATCCTTATGAATCTTAGTGATCCATTCATAATTAGAGCAGAATCTAGCTACAAACTTACTAATTTGGTTATGCCTTGTCCCAATGACTCGTACATACACCCTCCAACTCATAGGCAGGTTATAGTCAAGCTAGTGAGTGCAAAATTTTAGGAATTTTCAAGGACCAAGAACCTAAGGTGTTACACTTAAGAACTATAAGAAGAAGTACCCAACTTATGATTTGGATTTGGAAGTAGTCATGTTCGCTTTAAAGATCTAGTGTTACTACCTCAATGGAGATCATGTTAAAGTCTTCACCGATCATAAAAGTCTATAACATGTCTTTAATTGGAAATAATTGAACCTCAGGTAGAGATAATGGCTTGAGTTACTCAAGGATTATGATATGAACATCTTCTATCACCCTAAGAAGGCAACTATGTTCACCAATGCCCTTAGTAGTTGCAAACTTAGAAATTTTCCTTTTAGACTCTGATGATAGTGGTGTGGCTGTTCATAATAGGGTTGAATCATTTCATATGGCATAGGTTAAGAAAAATTAAAACAACGACCTCATATTTTTCCAACTAAAGAAAAATATCCACAAACACAAGACAAAAAAGAGGAGATGGTACCTTGAGGTACCACAACAGATTATATCTTACAGATATTGATGAACTCTAAGAGAGGATTACAGTTGAAGAACATAATTCTAGATATTATATTCACCCATGTTTAACAAAATTATTTCATAACTTGAAGGAAGTCTATTGATGAAACATATGAAAAAGAACATTGCAGATTTTGTGGCCAAGTGTCCAAATTGTCTATTTGTTAACATTGATCACCAAAGACTTAGTGGTTTATCTCAAAGTATAAATATTCCCATTTGAAAGTGGGAAATTAATAATATGGACTAAATATTAGTCTTACTGATACAAGATCAAAACCACAACAACAAGATCTCGGATTTCAGCTTAACACCACAAGAACAACAACTTTCAGTTTCGGTTTCAAGCACAACCCGAGAAGCAACCAAACTGTTTTTTGGTAGTTTTTCTATTTTCAGATTCAGCAACCACAAGAATACAACAACAAGAATAACAAAGGAGTCTCGGATTTCAGCTTGACAACACAAAAATAACAAGTTTCTGTTTTCTGTTTCAGCAAGAAACCGAGAGCAACAAACTGTTTTTGTATTTCGTTTTCTATTTTTCAGCAACACAAGAAGAACAACAAGATGGATACAAATGCTAGTGAATCGAAAGAGCCACACCCGGCTTCACTAGGCTTTTAAGACAACAAGATGAACAACAAAAACAAGAAAATAAAGATAGTTAACTTGACATAAGTCACTCAATAATCTAAGAACCCTAACCTCAAGATAGGACCCCTAAATCTATTGAATGTAAACACCAAGTTCTTACGAGGGCCAAGAGGTACTTTACAACCTTAGAACCCACGTTTATAGCCAAAGATCCAACACAAGTGATTCCACACTTTGCTTGGACAGTTTCGGTTTCCACTCTCAAGAACAAGAGAGATGTTACAAGTCTTTTGTTTGTGAAATATCAATATCAAAGTAATGCTGAAAAATACCCTAATGGCACCTATTTATACTACAAACAAAGGGCTAAAAAGGCCCATCCGCCCTTGCCTATTGGGCCGGCCTTGGTGGCTTGTTTAAGGTCCATTAAGACCCCCTTTCTTCACACATAAAAGGCCCATCCGCCCCTTGCCTTTTGGGCCAGCCTTGGAGACTAGTTTAGGGCCCAAAACCGTGAGTCTTCACCCTTAAATGCTCCAAGCAACCTTCCATACGCGAGATGGCTTTGAGTTATTCTCAAAACGGATCCTCCATGCATGTCCTTGTATCATCGAGGAGTCCAATTCTTGAGCCTCTATGTGTTGGCCTCCAAAGATGTCGCCGAAAGATAAGATGGCCATTTTGTCCCGTATCATCCTCCCCTTCTTGAAAAGGATTCGACCTCGAATCCAAACCTTGCAAAACCGAAGAGAGGACAAACAAAAACAAACTCCTCATGGCATGAGGGTTACGGTTAGTGCAACAAAAAAATCAATCTACAAATAACATCATCATGCCAAGGTTGCACATATTTGCAATTTAACCAAGAATCCTTTGGGTTGATCGTGAAAAGCTTAGTACAAATGTCACAAAGGAAGTGGCTATGATGAACATCAATAAATAATGAGCATGGACCGAGACAACTCCTACCACGCCCTAAGATGGTACCGGGATCAAATGGGAGAAGTAGCCATGGACATGGGTTTCGGCCAAGCTCGCCTTTCCCTAAGGTGTCGTCCTCAAAATTAGGCATACCCCCTAGCCCATTAGGGGAAATGTCATGAGCACTCAGAGGGTAGAGAAAGGTGTCACACAAACTAACTTCAGCTATGGTGTCCTTATGCATGTACTCACTAGCTTCAAGTCCATCACCACTAGTATGCTCAACATAGGAAACACATAAAGAAGAAGTAGATGGAATTTCTAAGCATGCACCACCTTTTATTTCAAGAAAATAATCCCCACATAGATATAAATCACCATGGGCAGCAAAGGAATCATTCACAAAAATATTTTTACAAGAATAATCATATTTCGGGTTTCCCAAGTAAAGCAAATCATGGTCATCTTTACCCGATCGACTATTCCCTTTCAAGACTACACATCCCCTACCCTTAAGAGTACTTTCATCTTCCAAGAAGAGATTTCCATCTTTAGGAGAAATGTTGTCACACCATAGTGGGTTAGCATATAGGCTATAGCTTCCAAGGCAAGCTATACCATCGTATTCACCACAAGGTTCACTAGGAATGTTTAAATCATCTTCAAACAAGACATTGTACCTAAAAAGAGTGTGATCTACCTCACGGACAGATTTGGAACAAGCAAGTCCCTCACTCTCTAAATGATCAATATCAAGTTTCAAGGATGTTTCAAACACAATGTTACCCCAAGAAGAGCTCTCGGGTGCATTCTCACTTCGATCAACATTTTCCACATCTTCATTCACTTGAGGTTCGTTAATTACATCAAACACATCCTCAAGTGGTGGATAACTTTCACGCATAAGTTGATCAATACAAATTTTAGAAGATAATGTATTCTCATTCAACATAATGGTTTCAACACTAGGTGGACATGGATCGATCTTACAAGAAGAGTCTATCCGGTCATCAATAGGATCAACTAGTGTATCCACACTCACAACATGTACATCATCATCAAGTGGCAAAGAAATAATACACTCACATATAGGCAAGCTACAACTCACACTCAATGGGCTACTAGCCACACAATTATCATTCACATGTACAAAAGTGTAAGAGCTTGCCATTTTACCTTGAAGTCCTTGAGTAGATTCTTCTTTGTCATGGTGTGAAGGTCCTCCAAAAGTTTGGGCAGCAACTTCCTTTCGGCATTGTTCTTCTTCGCTTTCCATGTTGCTACCTACACAAATGTCCTTAGAAATGGAAGGACAAACAATGTTAGCATGGTTTGGTGGTAATCCCCTTACTTGGCTCCACACAACCTCTCCTTTATCCACTCTCGGATTACCACCTTTCACTCCCTTACTCCTCTCAATCTTTTGTCTCTCATAATAATTCGGATTGGAGTAGGTAGGAACTTCTTTTTGCGGCCCGGGCAGAATGTAAGTCTCGAGGCAATTTCCCCATCGGTCTCCCACAATATTAGGCCAATTTTGCACATTTGGAACCTTATGTTGTGCAAACCAATCGGCGCCTAGACTCACATGACCATAGGTTATGGGAAAAACATCACACCACACCTCCTCATGGTAATTAAATTGGGAGAAGACAACCTTTACCCTCTCGGTAACCTTAAACCTGTCCAAGAAGTATGGAACAAGTAAAGGCTCACAAAATAACCCCAAGTAATCAACCATGGACGGAACAATGTAGTTTCTATAGTACTTATCGTCTAACACAACGAGGCAGCCCGGTATCCCACAAATGGTCACCTTTCCGGAGTGTACACTCCTTCTCGGATCAACATTGTAAGGCACATGAGTACCCCTCGATTTCGGAGATGTCGATCCTCTTCTTCCCATTGGACAACCTACACTATAGCTAGTATAACCATTCACACCATATCGACCTTGATAAGAAGTACTACAAGGTGGAGAATATGAATCTTCACACTCCTCACGTGTACTCTCATCATAACTCTCATAAGGTTTGCAAATGAAAGGGTTATACCTAACACCAAATCTAGGTTCGGAGTGGAGAGTGCAAGACTCCTCACATGTCCCAACTTCGTCATAAGATCCATCACGAGGTACTACATCATCTCCAAAGTCACCATAAGCACTAGGCACTTCATTCACCTCATTTTCTCCCTCAAAATAGTAATTTTCAAATCTGCCTATGTTTTGTCCATGGCTATTTTCATAGCCTCCGCAATCTCCCTCGACGTCGTAGCCATAAAAAACCTCACTACAATCATGGCTTCCCATATTGTAGTCACAATAATCCCCGGCTATCAAAGTCATTTTCCTCTTACGTCACCCTTTAAACCTACAAAAATGAACAAACAATATTAGTAGTAAAGCTCCTTCCATCGTCAAGGTATTAGCCGTCTTAGTCACCACTAGTTCGTGTTCCACAAGTGTTGAATAATTGGCTTAGTAACCGAGAAGTCTTAAGGCTCAAGCTAGCTCTTATCCGGAATGGATTCTTGTTTGAAAGACTCAAAGAAAATTCTGCCGGACTAGAATCAAAAAATTCAGCAAGTCGTTCAAACGAATAAAAGCACACAATTAATCGTTGACACGAACAACGGCTCAAGGAACTAGTTGACAACCTAGTAGGAAAGTACTAGTTTGTTAATTAGTTCTAGGACCAAGCAAAGGAAACCAAGAATCAACAATTAGTAAGAAAGAATTTATCCTAAGTTGAGCTTTAGTGACGTGGCATCAAGCAATGGCCCACACGTTCTTCTTCTCTTCGGATTTATATATATATTTTTTTTTTTTTTTTTTTGTCTTGATTTAATATTCACACAACTTGTGCTAATTTGAAAAGTGTTATTTGGTGGGAAAAACGAAAATTTGAAGTCTTAACTCTTTTTCAAACTCAAGACAAGTGGGTTTGGTTGACAATTTCCACAAAACAAGGTTCCTTGATTTAGGGGAAGTGATTGACAATGCTACAAAGTGATGGGTGCAAGTCTTTCACAATCAACTTTATAATTTCACCACTTGAACACACAACAAGATGAATATTTCAACAAGATGAACAAGATGATAAGTTCAAGATGAACACTCCACAACTTCAGCACATAACATTCATCCACCGATTTTCTTTGGTTAACAACAACATACACCTTCGGCCACTTTCAAATCACTACACAAGGTTCAAGTCTTCAAGCTCAACTTTCGGATCTAGACACCTTAGTGTTGGTGAGAAAGAAACCAACACAAGAAACTCACTAAACAAACAAAACAACACTTAGATCTAAGTATACAATACTATTCTCGGATTCAACTTTCTAGTGGACAGATTTTTCAGAAAGTTGTCTTGGTGTAGTTTGGTTTTGGCCGAGAACTACTAGCCCAAGATGGGTTATGTTGGAACACAACCGATGTTGCTTTGATACCAAATGATACAAGATCAAAACCACAACAACAAGATCTCGGATTTCAGCTTAACACCACAAGAACAACAACTTTCAGTTTCGGTTTCAAGCACAACCCGAGAAGCAACCAAACTGTTTTTTGGTAGTTTTTCTATTTTCAGATTCAGCAACCACAAGAATACAACAACAAGAATAACAAAGGAGTCTCGGATTTCAGCTTGACAACACAAAAATAACAAGTTTCTGTTTTCTGTTTCAGCAAGAAACCGAGAGCAACAAACTGTTTTTGTATTTCGTTTTATATTTTTCAGCAACACAAGAAGAACAACAAGATGGATACAAATGCTAGTGAATCGAAAGAGCCACACCCGGCTTCACTAGGCTTTTAAGACAACAAGATGAACAACAACAACAAGAAAATAAAGATAGTTAACTTGACATAAGTCACTCAATAATCTAAGAACCCTAACCTCAAGATAGGACCCCTAAATCTATTGAATGTAAACACCAAGTTCTTACGAGGGCCAAGAGGTACTTTACAACCTTAGAACCCACGTTTCTAGCCAAAGATCCAACACAAGTGATTCCACACTTTGCTTGGACAGTTTCGGTTTCCACTCTCAAGAACAAGAGAGATGTTACAAGTCTTTTGTTTGTGAAATATCAATATCAAAGTAATGCTGAAAAATACCCTAATGGCACCTATTTATACTACAAACAAAGGGCTAAAAAGGCCCATCCTCCCTTGCCTATTGGGCCGGCCTTGGTGGCTTGTTTAAGGTCCATTAAGACCCCCTTTCTTCACACATAAAAGGCCCATCCGCCCCTTGCCTTTTGGGCCAGCCTTGGAGACTAGTTTAGGGCCCAAAACCGTGAGTCTTCACCCTTAAATGCTCCAAGCAACCTTCCATACGCGAGATGGCTTTGAGTTATTCTCAAAACGGATCCTCCATGCATGTCCTTGTATCATCGAGGAGTCCAATTCTTGAGCCTCTATGTGTTGGCCTCCAAAGATGTCGCCGAAAGATAAGATGGCCATTTTGTCCCGTATCACTTACCGAACTCTTTTTGCAAGAATGATTTGTTTTTTATAATTATTGATAGACTTATGAAGTCCTTTACTTTTGCCTGTTAAGACAACAAATTTAGCAGAGGATTAGGCCAATTTGTACATGTAGGAAAGTATCAGGCTATGTAGGACCCTCATTTCCATTACCTCATACAAAGAAACTCAGTTTACTACCCATTTTTGAAAATTATTTAAGATAGGTTATTGTATCATCAAAATTATGGTTAAGCAGAGTGTACCATTGAAATGCTTTAGGATATGATAAGATCTTATGTCCAAGATTTGAAGAGTAAATGTGATGATCACTGACCTTACATTGAGTTTACCTATAATAATAGTTATTAAACTAGTATACAGATGGAACTATTTGAACCGCTATATCGATGAAGGTGTAGATCCCTAATTAGATGGTTCAAATATAGTAAAGCTGAATTATTAGGGCTAGTCTTGGTCTACCAGGAAAAAAAGAAATTTAATATCTTTTAGTGATAAATGAAGACCACAGTGAGCAGTTAAAAGTCATATTATAATGCGAGACAAAGGGACATAGAATTTGGTATCCATGAATTAAAATTTCTAAAAGCTTTGCCTATAAAGAGCGTCATACGATTTGGGTAGAAAGCATAACTTAGCCCCATATAAATTTGTCTTAGACAAGTTTTGAATAGGATTGGGCAAATAGCCTACAAGTTGGAGTTTCCAGTACAATTGACCTCCATTCATATGGCGTTTCATGTTTTAAAGCAAAATAGGTGGAACTCCTCAGTTATTGTTACTACAGAAAGTGTTAGTGTGAAAGACGGTTTAACTTATGAGGAAGTTCCTACTAAAAGTCTAGATGTTTAGATTCATAAAGTCAAAACCAAAGAAGTAGCTTCAAAGAAGGTATTATAAAGAAAATAGATGTTAATATAACTATGTGGAATGGCAAAGAAGATTAAAAAAGTAGAAATCCTCACCTATTATAGCGCCCCAAATCTGGTACTCGGAATGCCACATGGTGCTCATAATCCCGAAGGACCATAAGCTAATCCATGACTGATATCTGTAACTGAGAATTGAATAATAATAATAATATCATAAATGCAGAAACATGAACTGAAAGACCATAAGGTTCAATACTGATACATAATTGAAAACATGGTATAACAATACCAAAACAACTGAAATAATTGTCTGAACGTGCTTAGTCTAAAAGCCTCTAAAATTGAACTGTCTGAATAAAGAGTTGATGGGACAATCCTCTAACTAACTCCATCTAATGAAATAAACTAAGTACTGAAAAAATGAAAGAATCAACTAATAAAATGCTCGAATGATGCGGAATCACTGCTGAGTCTGACTGCAGAAACTAGAATGCTATAGAAACTTTGGAGCACGTGCTTCTAAAATTATGATATAAAACACCATAGCGCAAATACGTCAATACGATTTAATATACTGGTATGCAAGTTAGGTAGGCTGAATTAAATGGTTCAATGCATGAACAATACTAAATGACTGAATAACATTTACCTGAGAATACATGCATGAATATATAACTGTAACAGAGATCGTGATAACATTGACTTATACATTCTGATAACGTGGATTTACTGATATCTGAGTACTAATATTGCGATATTAAATGAATAAGTCTGTTGAGTACTGAAGAATTGATGTCATATTACTGATAAAGGAATGACTGCTTTTGACAGTTCTGATTATGAAGAACTAGTCTGATTGACTATATCTAACAGTCCTGAAATCTAAATACTATTAACATGAATTTCGTATAATTAACACACTATTAACTGGGTGAGTGTGTCTTACAACCCTAATTCTGATGGAACTAGTTGAGTTTCGTACTGAGATGAGCAACTATATTTGATAGTCCTGAAACTATAGAACTGAAATAATTTCTATAATTGAGATTGGATCCAAAACTGAGACTGTGGGAGGTAATCATCTAACCAACATCCCCCAAAACTGAACTGGTGGGGTCAAACCTGTAACCCTAGCTAGAAGGGTGTCAGTATCGTGGAACAGGTAAAGATAAGCTGTGAGTAAACCCTCTTTGACAGGGAGCTCTTCTGCCAACCCCTCTTGACAGGAAAACTCAGATGAGGTGTATAATCCCTAAACTCATAGGGTACATTTCAACCTACGCTGGTTACGTAGTTCTGGAATTCAAGGATTGCTTCTAAGGATCACATTCTCTACTGGCTAACAGGTGAGTCCCCATCCTTGGGTTTACTCGGTGCTGAATCCTACTCCCAACTGAAGAGACACTGAACTAATTTAAAATGAACTAAACTATGACTGATAGTATTATTTAGTTGATTTGAATAAAGTTCACTAAATTTCCATTGACTAATTTAATACTACTGAGATCTGATAACTAACTGAGTTTACTGAGATTATTGCGATTACTGAGGTTACTGAGTTTATCGAGGGTATTGAGATTACAAAGTTTTTGTGAGTCATATAATTGACTGAATTCTAATGATCATGGCTTGACTAAGAGTATTGTGAAAAATGACACTGGCTTTAGGCACTCAACTAAATTATTGGGTACAAGTACCCCCAAGACTCGATATTATGAAACTGACAAGACTTGCCACTTCTTGAACACGTGACCACTATAAAAAATTCATAATATAATAAGTTGGGGATTTCATGAAGCACATGGTTATCATAATGTTGTACATGGATGGAATTGCATATAGACATATCATACTTTCATCAACCGAATCTCATGAACATTCCATGAAATACTCGTAATGCACACAATATCATGGACGCCATTCTTGGTTATAAGGGTAAAGCATGCATTTATTATTTGAGTCACAATTGAGCTATAATATATAATTTCTATCCTCTTAGCCATTTTTTCAAGCACCTTACATGCACAACTTAGGGCATAGGCGCAATCATCAACTTAAACAATATAAACAACTCAATTCATGGATTTCAACTTGCATGATATCGTAGTTTTATAAAAAAACACATAAAAATTCCAACTTGGGAATCATACAATAAGATAAACATGGTTACAAATAACCCACAACATAAATATCATGTTTTATAATTTGAAAGAGGGTTCTTCGACTTAATGGATAAAAGAAATCCATAAATCAACACTTGACATACCTTAGTTCTTGATTTTATGAAGATTGATGGAGAGATTCTTGAATTTGATTATTAAATTTAAATCCGTAATTGAAAATGCTAACTTGTTCTTGAGAGAAACTTGAGAGAGACACTATATTTTTGTTGAATTGGGGATAAATCCCATGTTTTAAACTTACATAGGGGTGGGAAATTGACCCTTGTCCCTTAAAAATATGGATATTCAATGACTAAAACTAGTTATCGATGCTATTATCGACGCGACGCGTCATGGCATCGATGTGATAGTAGACACGTCATTCCATCATCACATTGAGTCTTAGTACTTTGACCCTGATAACCTGCAATAATATCAACCAATGCAATTAGCGATATGGTGTGCCAAGATCGCGTTGGTCCACTGTTTTGGGCTTCCAAACATGGTCTAAATGTGGTCAAAAAATCCCAAAATTTGTCTGAGACCACCATGGACCTCTTTGATCACGAATTAACAAAAATATAGACCATTAAAGGAGGTTAAGTTGGCAAAATGAGATTGCCAACATTCGAAGGCCAATAATAGGTTATGTCTGGGAACTTAGTTAGAATTTTTGTTTTCCTAAGTCTGGGACCCCTTGACAAGATTAAAGGACTGAATTAAGCTTAGAAATTTTGTAAGGTCTTATAATATCTCCCCCTTGGGAACATTCGTCCTTGAATAAGACTAACTGAGAGGGGAGAAATGATAAACTAAAGTACATATTGAACTTTAACAACCAGGACATGACTTCATGACTTACATAACTGATAAGATAAATGTATCATACTAAACATCTATATCTGATGCACGAGTAACTAGTTCATGAATATATGACTGAGATTTCTGATAAGTTGAGTTTCTTACGATGAGAATGCATGTCGGAAGCATGATTATGTGACTGAACCGATACATGAATGCATGACTGAATAGGCAATGGTATTTTATACCAAGTTTATGATGAGAATCTAAATATAGAAATAAATGCCGAGTTTGAAACTAAAATCTAAACATGAAACTGAATAAGTTCAAGGAAGACTGTTACATTAAACTAAAAATACTGATGAGTCTAAGATTAATTACTAATTATGGATGAGTGGAAACATGAGAACTTAACTCAGTCTGGAATATGATGCATGAGCTGGATTACCATGATTTGAATTGAGCACCTTGAATATGTGGCTTACGACTGAGGTCGGAGATTGAGGGTCAACTTATAAGTACCCCCTTACTCCAAACTGAATTTATTACAAAAATAGATAATGGCATGTTTTATGTCATAAAAGTTTGAGGAATTATCATGTATCTCCCCCTTGGGACATTATGTACCTAGAAGAATACCGACTTTACTGAGATACTGAGAAAAATTAAGATAATACACAGGGCACCTATGAACTGAATCGCGGATGAATATCTAGGATCTAAAGCTATGACATGATATATGAACTGAGCTGATCTTAAAACTATTGGGACTTTCTATCTTGGAACCAGTAAATTCTTGATATTTTTGATGGTATGACTAGGTGGAAATATGGGAAACTACAGCATACGGATTTGTTTTCTGATTGCTAAACTAAATTACTAGCTTTGCGGACTAACTCATGTTGAAAACTTATACTCGGCTGGAGCATTTCTATGACATTATTTCTATAGAGTTCTAGAGACGGTAGGGAGAAAACGAATCTTGGTCTGGCCTGAGTAGGATATCTGAATAGGAGATTGCTATATGGCTGGGATTTTTTTGTATTAGGATGCAAAGCCTATGAAACATCATCTAAGATAAGGTAAGAAAACCTTATGCACTGCATCTGAGACTACTGAATAGATACACATGGGCGCTGAGCACAAATGCATGGATATACTAATTTATCTGATTAACTGAATGATTGATAGCTAAATACTGGACATGTAAAACTAAACTACACTTGATTTGGGATAGTTGGACTGAAACTATAGAGTGTTATGTATAGAAGGTAATGATTGACTCGGTAACATGAGGTAGCTAAGCATGAGTGAGGGAAAACTGTATTACCTTAGGAACGCAAGACCAGGTGTCTAAGATGATTCAGGAACATTCTGTAAACTGAGGTACTAAAATACTAATGTCTAAGTAACTAATGGCCATATGCTATGGTTGGGAAATCTTGAAGATGGACTGAGTTTCTGATTTGACTGGACTAGGACTAAGACTAAGATTATAATTAAGACAGTAATTAAGGATGTAATTGTAACTAAGACTATAACTGAGACTGAATCCTGGTTTTTTATAACTGAGGGTTAGACTGGTACAGGAGTACTAAATTCTGGTGGCTAAGTAATTGATAGCTGAAACCTATGGTTCTGTAGGACTATCCGAGTCCTTTACTGAATATTGATTACTGAATTGACATTGTAACTGAGGCCTATGGGATGGAATATTCACACTACAGATTTACCAAGGGATCTAAATTGAGGGTATACATGGCATAATCTGAGTTTGACTAAAAACTAGAAGTGAAGTCATGAATTATGTGGGATGAACATACTGTAAAACATGACATAAGTTCATGAGTCATGAGTTACACAAACTAGGTTTGGAATTTATGAATTAGTGGAACATGATCTGTAATATTGGATGAACTGGGACTCCTCGTATGAGGAACTTGAAACACACACTATTCTATGAAAAACACATGGATAAAAGCTGTATTCATGTGACTAAAACGTAAAGCATGAGTAAGTATCGGAAGGGTTGAAGTACAAAACTTTGTATTGTGGTATGAATAGGTCAGGAATCATCTTCCCTTATTGAATTTCTACACATACTGGCATTATTACTAGAATCTGAAGGCCTGACTTTCAAAGATATCATAACTGGATAGTTACTGAATACCTGTCGGGCTGTGTTAGACTAACTTATTGGGGTAGAGACTAGAAAAGGTCCTGTTAAAATATGGTATGACCTTAAAGTTGACTTCTATGAAAGGAGTTACAAAAGAAAAAAGGAAGCTCCTGAATCTGAAGAAACGTGAAAATATAAATGAGGGACCTATACATACCAGTGGATGTACCAGGAGGACTTTCCTGATCTTGTCAAGATTGAAGTGCATAGAGTCTATTTGGATGTCTCCCACTGATAGCGTTGGAACTGGCACCTGCTGATTCGGGCGACTGAATTGAGCTGAAGAACGACCGTGCTTGCTTTTAGGGCCAGGCTTAGGAAAATCTCAGACCTTGTGACCTGACTCACCATATCTGAAACACACATCACTATCGGCTCTACATATACCCTTATGATGCTTACCGCACTCTTTACAAAGTGAATGAGTAATAACCTTGCCCTCATTACCATGGGCCTTGGAGCCTAGTACCCCATCTCTACAGTCATTTTTGTACTTTGGTGATGGTGTACTAGCTGAAGATGGAACTGGGGTTGGAAACTTCTGTCTATGTTGAGAACGGTTACCACCCTGCGACCCTGGCTGAGAAAAAGTATAACTATAAGTTTTGGCTCTCTTATGTTCCCTCTTCTTCTTCTTAAGTTTTTGCTCCTCCATCTGTTGAGCATGGACCATAAGCTTAGATATGTACATCTCCTTAATCAACATCACAGTCCTGCACTCCTTAATCACTCTACCTGATATCCTAGACACAAACTTATTCATTCTAGATCTACTATCTACTACTACATGGGGAGCGTACCTGGCTAACTGAGTGAACTTGAGGGAGTATTCTTTTATGCTCATGCTACCTTTTTTGAGGTTGATGAACTCTAATACTTTGTCTTCTTTCTGCTCTAGCAGAAAGAATCTACCTAAGAAGGCCGTAGCAAACTCTTCCCACTCTATGGGCTCTGCATCTTCACCCCTATCTACCTTCTACTGCTTAAAACATATATGGGATACATCTTATAGCTGATAGGAGGCAAACTCTGCATTCTTACTGGAAGTTACTCCCATGATATCTGTGACTTTCTAAACATGATTGAGGAACTCCTGTGGATCCTCTTTGAACTTAGAAACTGAGATTAGAGGAGGATTCATTCGGGTAAAGTCCTGAATCCTGCTGTAGCAGAATTGGGTATTGGGTTGGCTGGAACAGAAGATGGCCGATTATTCTGAGCTGTGACTAAATTGGCTAGCGTAGTGAATGTAGTCTTGAATTCTGCATGAGAGACATATTTGCCTAAAGGGTTAGGTTGATCGGGCTAAGGGGCTGACTGATCTCCCGTTCCTCTTTCTTGAGTCCTCTTTAGAGGCATATTCTATAAACAGAAGAGAAGAAGGGATTAAACTGAGAGTTTGGCTGGAGATCATGCTTACTCGCACGACATGAATACTGAAAGAAGGGAAACTATTCCTAAAACATCTCATATCGTCCTGCACATAAGTGTGATGCACAATACACCCATGTACAAGACTCTACTAGATGCGGCTTTTCAGACATGCTAGGATGCTTTTGAACCTTATCTGATACAAAGTTTGTAATGCCCCAAATTTGGAACTCAAAATGCCACACGGTGCTCATAATCTCACAGGATCACAAGCTAACCCATGACTGATATCTACAACTGAGTACTGAATAATAATAATAATATCATAAATACGAAAACATAAACTAAAAGGCCATAAGGTTCAATCCTGATATACAACTAAAAATATGGTATAGCAATACCAAAACAATTGAAATAACTATCTGAACTTATTGTAGTCTGAAAGTCTCTAAAACTGAACTATCTGAATAAAGAGTTGATGGGACAATCCCCCAACTAACTCCATTTGTTGAAATAAACTAAGTACTAAGAAAATAAAATAATCAAAATAATAACATCCTCAAATGATGAGGAATCTCTTTTGACTCTGACTGCTGAAACTGGAATGCTACTGATACTCTGGAGCACATGCTTTTGAACTTATTATATAAAACACCATAGCATAAATGCATCAGTACAATTAAATGTACTGGTATGCCAGTGAGGTAGGTTGAATGCAATGGTTCATATGGATGAATAATACTAACTGACTGAATAATATAAATGTGAGAATACATACATAAATACATAACTGTAACTGAGATCATGATAACACTGACTCATGAATTCTGATAATATGGAATTACTGATATCTGAGTACTAATACTGGGATACTAAATGTCTACGTCTATTGAGTACTGAGGAACTGATGTTATATTACTAATAAAGGAATGACTATTTTTGAAAGTTCTGATTATGAAAAATTGGTTTGATTGACTATATCTGACAGTTCTGAAATCTGAATACTGGTAACATAAATTTTGAATAATTAATATATTATTAACTGGGTGACTATGTTTGATATTCCTGATTCTGATGGACCTAGCTAAGTTCCATACTGAACTGAGTGACTGTATCTGACAGTCTTAAAATTGTAGAACTGAACTGAGTTCTATTACTGAGACTAGATCCAAAACTGAGACTGTGGGAGGTAATCATCTAACTTACATACTCTGAAAATAAACTGGTGGGGTCCAACCTATAAACCCAACTGGAAGGGTGTCAGTATCGTTCCACAGGTAAAGATAAGCTGTGAGTAAACCTTCTCCGATAGGGAGCTCTTCCATTAACCCATCCTAGTAGTAAAACTTGGATGAGGTGTATAATCCCTAAACTCATAGGGTACATCTCAACCTACGCTGGCTACATAGTTCTCGAATGCAACGATTTATTTTAAGGATCACACCCTCTACTAGCTAAGGTGAGTCCCCATCCTTAGGTTCACTCGGTGCTGAATCCTACTCCCAACTGAAGAGACACTGAACTGATTTAAATTGAACTTTACTGTTACTGATAGTATGTTCAGTTGATTTGAATAGAGTTCACTAAATTTTCGTTGACTGATAGAATACTACTGAAATCTGATAAATAACTGAGATTATTGAGATTACCTAGGGTAATGAGATTATAGAGTTTTCCTGAGTCATGTAACTAACTGAATTATAATGATCATGGCTTGAATGAGAGTATCATGAAAACTAACACTAGCTCTAGGCACAAAGGTAAATTGTCGGGTATAAGTACCCCTAAGACTTGATAGCATAAAACTGACAAGACATGACACTTCTTGAACACGTGACCAATATCAACAACACATAATACAATAAGTTGGGGATTTCATGAAGCACATGGTTATCATAATGTTGTACCTGGATGGAATTGCATATAGACATATCATACTTTCATCAACCTAATCTCATGAACATTGCATTAAATACTCATAATGCATGCAATATCATGGAAGTCATTCTTGGTCATAAAGGGTAAAACATGCATTTATTATTTCAGTCACAATTGATATATAATACATAATTTCTATCCTCTTAGGTATTTTGTCAAACACCTTACATGCACAACTTAGGGCATAGGTGCAATCATCAACTTACACATCATAAATAACTCAATTCATGGATTTTAACTTGCATGCTAACATATTTTCATAAAAAAAAACACATAAAAATTCTAACTTGGGAATCATACAACAAGATAAATATGGTTACAAACAACCCACAAAATACATATCATGTTTTATAATTTGAAAGAGGGTTCTTGGATTTCATGGATGAAAGGAATCCATAAATCAACACTTGACATACCTTAGTTCTTTATTTTATGAAGATTAATGGAGAGATTCTTGAATTTGAGTATTGAATCTGAATCCTTAATTGAAAACCCTAACTTGTTCTTGAGTGAAACTTAAGAGAGACACTATATTTTGATTTAATTGGGGATAAATTCCGTGTTTTAGACTTATATAGGGGTGGAAAATTGACCCTTCTGCCCTTAAAAATGTGGATATTTAATGACTGGAACTGGTCATCGATGCTATTATCGATGCAGCACATCGACATCATCGATACGATAGTCAATGTGTCACACCATCATAGCGTCAAGTCTCAGTACTTTGACCCTGGCAACCTGCACCAATATCAACCAATGTGATTGGTGATGCGGCGCGCTAAGATCACGTTGGTCCACTATTTTAGGCTTCCAAACGTAATCTAAACAAGGTTCGAAAAAACCAAACCTTGTCCTGGACCACCTATGGACCTCTCTGATCATGAATTAACAAAAATAAGGACCATTAAAGGATGTTAAGGGGGCAATATGAGATTTCCAACTTTTGAAGGCTAATAATAGGCTATGTCGGGGAACTTAGTTAGAAATTATTATTTTTTTATTATTTTTTCCAAGTTTGGTACCCCCTTGACAAGAGTAAAGGACTGAATTAAGCTTAAAAATTTTGCGGGGTATTACACCTATTCACTCCTCAAAGAGAATATGTTTAAGGTAATAAACAAACTCTATTCCCATGACCCTATGAATTTATGTCTTATGTTGTGATGTTCATGATACACTAAACCCATGTCTTACACTATGTATGAAAATTATGTCTTATGTAATGCACTTAATGTTTACATGAACCCTTGATATGTTATATTTATACCTAAATATTCCTTTATGTGTCCTTTTATGAAACTCTTTTTATGAATAATGTCCATTACGATAACTGATAGTCCAATAGAAATTATGTGATTTATATGCATTCCTTTTATCCATATATGTCATTCAAGGATGAATGATCCCAATATAGATATTGTGTAGTATCTCACATCTTGAATCATGTTTTGTATTATCTTTCACATGTATTGAAGCCTTGTATTTAAGTTATTTGACCCAAAAATTGGTTAGAAATTAGTCCAAGGTCACATAAGAAAGCTATGGGAGGGAGTAGGGGATAAAAACCAATTCGAGGTTCTAAACACAAAGGCTAGGACACCTTCTAGGACATTGTAATATAGTCCAAAGCCATGTCCTTCATGCCACCTTGGCTTGTGAACTTTAGAGAGGGTCAAATCAACCTAGTCTCCATAGAGCCTTACCTATCTTCTTACCTAGGTAGTGCATTGAGCAAACTAACACCTTAATGTTATTATGGGACAAATTTTTTTTCATGTACAGTTTTTAGTTTTTGATGGATTCAAGGTTATTTCCTACCACTATAAAATACATCTCGTAGAACTACAAAGGGTTTCAATCTAAAACTATTCTCAAAACTCAAGAAGGAGAAATCTCTCATAATTCACCTTCAACTTAGAGCATGCTCCATTAACTATAAGAAAGTAAGGTATGTAGGGCTATTATTAATCTCATTATTCTCATAGATTTTATTCTCATGCCCTTAAATAGTGTTTTATGAATAAATTAGGGTCAGAGTAAAACCCTTTTGTCTATAATTCTTTTGGATTCTTTATGAAATTTTAAGAATCTTCTACAAAAGCATCCTATTCTTAAAATATTTTTCATTCTATGTGATTTGTATGGGTTCTCTGCATGATTCTATGAATTTCTACGAAAACAAAATGACATTTATATTAAGTACTAACCCTTAATTATTTACTTTGATAAAACTAAATGAAAATAATTCTTATGAACATCGAATTGTGAAATTCCCTCATAATGTAACCTTCATGACTGTATGATATTATATGATCTTTATGATTTCTAAGTATGAAATCTTGTTAAGAATGTAACTTTTATGGTATTATAACTTGAAACCTAGTGATACAAAATTATCCGTATGATTTCTAATCTATGAGAATTTCTCAAAGAATGTAACTTCATGACATAAGAATATGGTTTCTTACTCATGAACCATTCCAAAGTGATATGATCTTATATAATCTTAAGGGATGTTATTATAGTTTAAACTTATGAATATGAGCCCAAAGGATAGAATATGAACATGATTCCCAAGGGTTATGGTCATGTGATATATAAAGAGAGCTAATTTTTAATCGTTAAGGCATAATTCATAATGATAAAATCTTGAAACTACATTTGGAAATGTACGTTATGGATCGTACAATTAGTTTGTGCAACTCCTTTTTGTGCCCCTTGTAAGGGCTTATTATGGATCCTTTGCTAGCAAACTATGAATCGTACAATTAGTTTGTGCAACTCCTTTTTGTATCCCTTGTAAGGGCTTATTAGATATACTTTACTAGCAAACTATAGCTGTATGTCCTATACTATGCAAAGTATTTGATGGATTTGCTGATTTGGCCAATTTGAGAATTCATGTGCTCACACAGTGATTTATGTTAGTGTTAATATCCAACTCACATACAAGTGTACTTGTTCATCCAAGTAATATAGACTGGTTTAGTTTGGATATCACAACCAAGGTACTTGTGATTTCACAAGAATCTAGTCAATATTTATACCGCAAATTGAGAAAAGTGTTTAAGTAACTAAGAGAGTTGTTGATTTTTGAGTTATTTGTAATTAGAAATAAAAACTATAAATTAGAGCAAAGGTTAAGATCACAATTTGAGATATTCCAAGTTTATGACTCTATTTTGCAATCATGTAAAGTATTTGATTTCATCAACTCATTTGTTTACCTAGTTATAGATTTAAAGTTTTAATGACATGATTGTGACCTTTTGAATCTCTAATTATCTATTCACACACGCTTCTATGTTAATTTTATTATGATCAAGAATGATTATGCAAAAATAGTTGTTTCTCCTATTTTGTTACCAAATAAGGTGATATAGGTATACTCTTATCCTAGCCAAAAATCAAATGTTTAATTTACTAAAGAAAGGATCATGCTCCTTATATTCTTTTTTCTAACTTGTGATTCCATTTCTAAGTTCAAAATGATTATATGGATTTATTCTAATAGTTGTGAAGAATTAAAATTGAAGGCTACAATATATAAGAACAACTAATATGATAAACAAACTTTGTCGAAACAATCGTCTACTAGACAATCATGCATTTATTTATAACTATTAAACAAGCATTCTCAGATACTCCTGTTCTTAAAATTTCAAGAAATTATGTTGTTAATGCAAAATTAAAGATTTTAAAAGTGGAAAAGATAGAATCCTAATGATGTAGTCTTCCCTCTATTGTGTGGTTAACCAAAACGTAATCAACCCTTTCTAAAACTCTCAAAATTTCTATTTATAGTGGTGGAAAATAACCATCATTCCTTCTTGGACTTTGACTTTTCTTTTAAAAATTCGGATATTGTACAACCTTTATTGCTCCAATTTGGTCAAAGCATTGTCAAGGCAACACGATGCAGAAATTAATGCACATGTGAGGTAGTTTTTTTAACTTCTGTAAAGTTTTGTCTTATACATATTCTACATTGTCCATCTCATTGGCTTTTAAATGTGGCATGAAGTTCATCTTGTCCATTGCTTTGTCTTTGTCTTAGTCTGTGATGCTCTACTTTTGCATTCTTTATCATTTTTGGTCAATTCCGTGCATATTTTAGGCCTAAAACACATCTAATTATCTATATAAGCTTTATATGTCATGGACTTATGCCACTTTCAATGCTTAAAACAAATAAAATATCTAGCTTAAAGACATGTTTTAGTAGGTATGATGTATTTTTATAGTATTTGTAGGTTAAGTAGGTTTGAAGAAGTAAAGATAAAGAGTTAGTAATCAAATGCATCAGATGAGCCAACCAATGACTGTTGGGATTGAGAACGTTCATCCCTTGCTATTGTTTGAAGAATCTGAGGAAGTGAAATATGAACGAAAAATAGACAAGAGATCAAAAGATCATTCCTTGAAATAATGAGCTCATCCTGAAGATTGTCGGAGAATTGTTTTGTAAAGCAAAAAATCAAAGGTGGATGTAATGAGAGAAAGCAATCATATTTGAATTAAAGGATATGTCCATCCCAAATATTGTTCCATTAGCATTTGTGAGTGTGAAAAAAACCATACATTATTCACTGATCATGGTATCTACCAATGATTGTCTTTTTCTTCGTCTGAGGCCCTGACTCTTCATATCCTAGTATATTTAGGATAGGTTTTGTTTTTTTCTTTAAATACCCTTTTTAGGTTTATTGTATAAATTTGGATTCTCTTGAGGCATAATATTGTCCTTTGAAGTACAAACATCAATTTTTAGGGTTTTAATTCAAAGTAAGATTTGTGGTTTTCATCTTCTTCTTCGTAACTTCATTGCAATGATTTCTTCTCAAAATTATTCTTTTGTTCTTAGAATTATGAGTAGATAAATAACACAACTAGCATTGTGGGAACCATAAAATAATAATGAAATAGTTTTCAAAGTACGATGTCATTCTGGAAGAGTGTATGTTCATGTAGTGTTATTCTCTTTAGTTTGATTGCTTTTTTGCAGTGCGCAATGTTAGAACTAACCTTATCCTTACTCTGAATGAAAGAAGTGTAATGGATTGGAAAAGAGATTAACAACTAGACTTGGATCTATCAACCTTCATTTAATTATTTTTAGTTAATAAACAAGATAGCTATTATGGGATCAATAATAGGGGGTAGAAAAGCAACACTCATGAGACGATAATATGTTATAGAGGATATTCATATAATAGGGACATAAACTTATTTAGATGAACATAACCTATCAATTCTTCATGTTAATAACCACAAGACATCACTAGCAGAATAAACCTATGAAGTTGTGGATTTATGGGAACACAATCCTAGAGCCACTCTCCCATTGATTACAAATCCGATAAAATCAATAACTTTACTATTTGAAGTTTATAAATTATGCCATTATAGGCATTTTTCCACTAATTGGTGGCATGTCATTTATCACTAATTGGGGGTCATCATAGTGGTGCATGGACTACTCATAATGTCTCATAGTATAGATACTACTGGACTACCATTTAATAGAGACACACATGAATATTCAAGGGGTTGTGATCAATATTAAAGACGAGGAAACAATCTGAGAAGGCAAAACCTCCTACTTATTGTAGTACTAGAGATTGTGTTATTTGATGTATAGGGCATTAATTTTATGGGCCCTTTTGTAATATCATATGGTATGAAGTATATGTTGGTGTTGGTGGATTGTGTTTTAAAGTGTATGGAAGAAATTACGCTTCAAATAATAAAGGAAAGAGTATGATTGCATTTCTGAGGAAGAACATATTTTCTAGATTTGGTACTCAAAGGCAATCATTAGTTATGGAGGCTCCCATTTTTACAATCATCTATTTAGATCCCTACTTGAAAAATATGGTGTAAAACATAGGGTGGCAATACCTTACCATTTGTAAATAAGCGAGCAAGTAGAGGTCTTCAAAAGCTCATGTCCATTATGGAAATGACTATGAATGCCAATTGAATGAACTGTGACACAAAGTTGGATGATGTTTTATGGGATTAATACATACCATTCAAGACCTCTATTGGAGCTTCTCCACATCTTCTTGCATATGGAATGGCTTTTCACTTTCTTGTTGAACTTAAGCAAAAGGCATTGTGGGAATTGAAGAGGTTAATTCTGGAGTAGAATGATGTGAGAAAGTTGAGATTTGAGTAGCTAAATTAGATGGATGAATTTTGTCTTAGAGAATATAAAAGTTTAGCTTTGTACAAATAAAATATAAAATCATACCATAATCTTACGATAGAAAAGAGAGAGTTAACTGTCGATAATATGATTCTATTGTTCAAGTCCCAGCTTTCCTTGTATCTTAGCAAGTTGTAGCCCAAATTGAAGGGGACATATTGAGTGGTGACAATGTTTCCATATGGTGAAGTTGAGCTTAAAAATAGTGAGGGCCTAAAGTTTAAAGTAAAATGACATAGGGCAAACACTATCTTATTGGTGTTGAAGAGGTCAAGATGGTATGTGATATGGATCTTGATGGTGCCTTAATAATCAAGCATACCCGAGTCGTATCAAGAAATTAAATCAGGTCCTTCATGGAAGGAAAAACATGGGTTATGTTGCTAAATTTTGAATCACCAAACTAGTCAAGTCATGTCATGACGTTAAATCAAGCACTACTTGAAAGGAATCCTAAGGATTTTGTACTAGTTTTTCTTTTTATGATATAGGTTAATGTGTGCTAAGTATGTTGGGATAATGTATAAAAGAACTTAAAATATGTAACAAAAACAAAGACCACAAAAGCATTTAATGATCACTAGAAGTCGCGACGACCGTGGTTTCTGTTATCTGTAAAAAGTCCAGAGAATTTATTCCTAGGAGTTGTCCAATGATTGAGCACCAATAATCATTATAAGATAGAATGATGATGGAATTACTTGTCTAACTAAACTCCTAAAGATCAACTTTTATCTATTGGAACTAACAAAGTTAAGGAATGATCATTGCAAGGTACAATTATCGTCCTTACATTTCATTGGTTCCCAGTAAGTTTTCTTCTCTCCCTAGTAATGACTATGTACAATAATTATTGTATGTGATCAAGATTCGAGTGATGAGTCATCTATTATTTCTTAACAGGGTCATCAATGATAGATTTTTGAGGAATGGAATCTCTAATTTCTACCGCGTAAAGCTCTAGGACAATCTGATTTGGTATGATTGGGTCATCGTTGGAGAAGGCTTCTGGAAATAACAATTCGTTGCTGAGAAAATATTGTTTGATAGATTCCCAATTTTTATCTAGTGGCTCTTAACTTTGGATCTCCAGGTCATAATTTGGGACTATAGGATCTAGACGCAAAAATATGGCGTCATGTATTAGAGTAGCAGATCTTGAGGCCATCATATCAACATCATATAGAACCTGGGTAAAATTCCTTACCCCTTTGACCTAGCCTTGTTCCATCTGAACTTGCTTTTAGGCTGCCATGGCATCTTTCATTTCCTATACAAATCTTGAAATATCAAATTCCTGCTCACCCTTTTGAGTTAAATTAAAAAAAACAAAAGTAGATAAATGAGGTGAGGAAGTAGAAAATGGTTGGCCTAACTTTTGTGGTGATATGGGATATACGATGTATTTTTGGAAATTTTGTGGGTTAGCACTACCGTATTTTAATAGTGGATATATTCTTTGGGTGAGGCTATTTTCTTTCCTCGTTGATCAATAAAGTATAGTATTAAGGTTCCCTGTGGACATATATCTGACTGAATAGTCTGCAACCTTTCTTCTAATACCTTACTAAGTATGGCATACTGGTTGGAAGATTGATCATCCTATGAAGGGATAATATATAGCATTTTTGGAGTGTGTATAAGGTTATCCTTTTTTAGTAGTAGGTTTGCAGGGAAAACATATGTGTGACTAGGTATGGTAGAAGTTATCTTGAACAATTTAGGTTTAGGTTTTGAGATGGAGGCTTTTATTTTCGATGGAGTGGATGGTTTTGAGTTTTAGAAACAAGGTTTATGGAATCCTAATACTCATCCCAAGCTAACTCATTTTCCTCATCATCATAATTATTTAGTCAGTCCCCTTAGCATCCTACACAGTTACAGTTGCTAACTTATGGATAGTGTCACGTAAAAGGATATTTAAACAAGTGTATTGAATTTTTGTATCCAATCATTATCTCTCATAGATATTTAAGGAAGAATGAGATATGTGACCATACTGAGCTTATATAGCGTGGTTCATGATTTCTATAGGACGATGCAACATGAATATGTTTACATTGTAGGAATCGCTAAAGTATTAAACTCGATATTATCATGGCTTGAACCATAACATGAACCTTTTTAACTGGTTGGATTTGATAAAAATTCCTAAAGGCATCAGAAGAATGTGGTATTGGTGGTATGGGACTAGAATAATTGTACGAGTTCCTGTGGAAAGTCATTGGCTAGTGCAATGAACACATGGCAGAAAGGATATTTAGGGTGTACTATGAACGGCTTCAGGATGGATCCACCATATTTTCTGGATAGTTGAAGATCATACAAAGTCTATTTTTTTAGAGGAGGGATGGATTAAAAGGATCCGCATATTGATTGAACAGATCTGGAGGGTAGTATGCTATTCTGGAATATAAAATTCCTGAAGTGTTGAGTATGAGAATCTCAAGTAGGTGACTGAGTAGCTTGTTTTCAACTTGTAAGTAGGTGGATAAGAAGCTCGTGGGATCTTGGAAAGTAGGTGGATAATAAATTCATTAGCTTTATGCAAACAGGTGCAGAAGTTCCTTGCAAGCATCTACCAAGTAGCTTACAGGAAAACCCTTCTGAGAGGGTAACCCATCTGAGAGGGTTTCATGGTAATCTTGGGAAGGTTATTCCTTGGAGCTTGCAGTAAGTGGTAGTTTCTTACACATATCATCTGGCATCATTTTCTAGGAAATGTTGGCAATGAGCTCGTGTATCCTTCTTTTATCAACCATTCAACGCCGTGCTTCTGCTTGAGGCTTTCTTGGTCTTCCAAGCCAGTCTTCAGCGATTTGGTGAAGTAACTCTTCATATTGGATAAATCTTTTCATTCCTATAGGGGATCTTTTAATCATATGATTTTTATGGTGTTGGTGACTTTATCCCTCGTGACATCATAGGGTGGTTAAAATTTTTTTGTTGCTAGTCAGACTTCATCCCAGTGGGGATTATTGTTGGTGTATTTTTGCTTTCTCCATTCCTTTGTCCATATCTCTTTTGGAATGCATCTGATTTGTTGGAAGATAAAACGTGTGTTGCTTTTTAGTATTCATCTTTCAAGGATAACCATTGATTAGATAGACACATATTCTTGTTCATACTAAAATTTTCACCTAATTGCATGATTCAAAAACAAGAAGGGTTGCAAAAACTCAATTCTACCCTAGAATATGTGGAAAATTTGACTACTCTAAATCATAAATTCCTACAGTTTCACAAACTACACACTACTCGTGGCACTTGAAATCTTTACAATGTAAGTTATTTTGTCATTTCTTTAAACTGGTAAATTATGTAAAATTGAAGAGAACTAAGTTCATTCTTATATTGTTGAGTGCCAAGTTGATGTTGAAATGAGTTCTGAAGGAGTTGAGTACTTACAAGCTGTTATATAGATGTGTTGTGGATTTTAACTATGATTGGAATGGTGGCATAAAGTCTGAGTAACCCTTATGTGTCAAAATAAGGTCAATGAGTTGAATTTCAACTTAATGAATATCAATCAAACTCAATTACACAACTACTGATTATTATATCTTTGTATGATCATTGGTTGGATCATTATGTTGCCAACTTGCCAACTTTTAATTTAATAGGAAGTCCATCAGATGATAGATGGAAATGGGCAACTCTAACTCCAGGAGCTCACCTTATCTCCAATAATAAATACAACATGAACAATGATCAAAAACGATAATTAGTACTCGGATCTGCACCTAAAAGGTACAAAAGTGTAGTATGTGTACCAAAACCACGAGTACTCAGTAGGCATTATCGGCCGACTTAGCTAAATCTTTATATAAGCATGATAAAATGCAACATAATGTAACTAAGTCATGATAAATAGGTGAACTTGATAACCATCCCAACATCGTTACGCATAGCTAAGTAAATAATCCAGAACAATAACATAACATAACATAAAGCATCAACACATGAACCCATAACTAAAGAATTGGTTCCCATAAGCTAATTAGTGTGGAAAAGTGAATAACCCATAACAAACCACAATAGGCCTAGAAGGAATAAACAAGATACTATAACCTGCAACCGCCATTTATCAACTCTCATGATATAAATAGAATTCTTCCATTCCATGACACACCATATCCATTATTACCTATTAGCCATTATTTATTAGTTAACCACCAATTATTAACCAATAATTATTTATCAACTAATCTTTTTTTTTTCATCAAATATGGGATTAAAGACCTTTAATTAACTAAAATAAAAAAAATGTACAAAAACCAGGCCTAAAAACATCCTGGCCCAACCCGATTTCAAATAATACTAAACCTATCACTATCATTTTGGAAATTAGAAGGTTGCCTAATTCTCCAAAGCTTCAGATGCTCTTTCGATGGACATTCTAACCAATAAAGAAATCAAGATCAAACTTAAGGCTACCCATTGCTTCACCATAGCTAAGTTTTATCCTCTTCTTTCTCTTATCTCTTCCTTACATTAGTGGGTTGAGTTGATATCATCTAATACTACCACTTAGTATAAAGAATTGATTTTATTAAGAAGGGGATTCTTTGTCTAGCAATATTTTGTTTGAATCAGGGGTGTTTAAACAACATATTTGATTGGTAACTCAGATTAAAGGACCTCTATGTTTTAATATACACCGTTAACACCCTACATCTCACTAGGTGCATGTTAGGACATTCTTAGAAATTACTTCAAAAAGTTGAGGTAATCTCCAATAGAAGCTAGATTCCAACCAAATTATTCATTTGTCCCCGATTCTCATTAGCTAACATTTATGCATTATGCTTAATGTTTAATTATTGGCCGCTAGCTCCATATGAAGTGCTTTGCTTTTACCGTTACCTCTCATTGGTTTATTTTTGATCATTTGGACTAAAACATTACTGAAACTCATATTGCTGATATTTGCCTTTATTAATTAATTTGTGACCATTTGTTTCTGGTGTAGCTATAATTATCATTGTAGTCAATTGGTGAATCAGTTTGCTACTGTTCTTCTAATCAATGGAACCCCTGCTTTATCTAACATTATTATGCCTCTTTTTTTTTATTGGAACTTTTGTAAAGTTATTAAATTGAAACTCACCAGCAAAATCAAAATTAAAGTTTGATAAAAAATCAGCAAGAGTGTTGCCTTCCCTTAGGAATGCAACACTTTCACTATTAGGTCTCTCATGCTTGTTCTAATAGAATTGACAATAATTGTCACACTCTATGGGACCTTCCATATACCATTGATAATTTTAACAATAATCCATGAATATGACTCAATAATAACTCAATGAATCCCTTTCTCTTTACTATAGTTAAGACATTCTTTGATAGTTGTAGCTTTAGATACCATACTAGTAGTGTCCTGAATCCTAGCACCTTTTTCTTCCACAAAACCCCCCACTATACCTAATACAAAAGGCAAAATAACTGGGTTCAGGATTTCCCCTTGATGCCCCATCAGTGTTGCCTTTAAACCATCCTTGTTCAGGACTATTCCATCTCACTACTTTGATAGTAACCTTATTATTGTATCTCATCAAATCATCAACAATGTACAACCAATTTTTCTTTGTAATCTCCATGCCAACTCTCAATTTAGAAAATTTTATTAGGGTTTCATTGATATCCCATCTAGGATTGTATTTCTCCACTTTCTTAAAAATCAAAGAATTAAAATGGGTACTACCTGGAAAGTAGTTTGCACTTTGATATTCCCTTCCCATTGTCTCCAAATTCTCACTCTTTGCTTCAAATTTATTATGTGATCAATAATCCCAGCACTACTACAATAATGATTCAACAATTTCTGAGCAACTTCACCTTAGAGAAATAACTATTCAATAGTCTCACTTGATGGAACATAACAACAACCACAATTATGATTAATATTATTATTCCACTTATGCATAAGAAAAACCATAAGAACCTTCCCTATCCATATTCTCCATACAAGAAAAAAGAAATTTAAAAGTAAGCCCCTTGCACCAAACAACAAGCCCCTTGCACCAAACAACCTTTAAATCTTCATTGTCATCAACTGTTTGTCTAACCAGATTCTAGGAACTCCTTGTCATAAATTTACCACTGATATTTCTAGTCTACCAAGCCTTATCCATCTTCTTTTCATAGAAAAAAATCCCCAAATTATTTTTGACATGCTCCACTACAATATTAGGGATATAATTCTTCATAATCTCATAATCCCAACCATCTTCATTTTGAAATTACTAATATCATTTAAGGGATGCCATTTAAGAAAACCAGATTGATACAAAGAAATGGACCATTATAACTCTAATTGTCAAACCACATTGTTGAATTGCCACTTCTTGGTTCTCATAATAAATACATTTCAATAATATCCCAATTACTCAACATTGATTTCCATACTTGAGATTCACCTTTCCATTGCACTAGAGTTAGAAATTGCTTTTTCCAGTTCTTGTTCCAAAGAAAATCAATCCACAAATTATTTTATATTCTAAATCTCCACCATATCTTAGCATTCATACACTGAGACATATCTTAAAAGAGTTCTAATCCTAATCTTCCTTCAACTTTTGTCAAACATATTTTCTTCCATGCCGACAAGTGTTTACCGCTACCTAGTTCTTTGTTGTGCTAAATTTTTTTTACAAAGGTTCTTTGAATATATTTAATAACACTTTTGGGGGGAACAAGTGCTAAAAGAACATGTATAGGAACACTTTGTAAAAAACTCTTCATCAACACTTCGTTACCGCCATAGGAAAGCAATCTCCCCTTTCATGATTGAAGTTTGTCATTAATTTTGTATTGTAACTCTGCAAAGTCTTCCCTTTTCTTCTTAGAATGTGTGATGGGATACCCAATATATTTTGAAGGAGACTCACCTCTCCCCATTTTTGTAACCCGCTCCACGTGGTGAATAGTTTTAGTTTGAAAGTTCTTATGTAGGTAGAAAGAAATCTTTTCCTTATTGATCTTTTGCCCAGATTCTTTTCCATATTCCTGTAAAACCTCCATTATTTTCTTCATAGAAATAATTAGAGGAAAAGAAAATGATAGTATCATCATTATATGCTAAGTGATAATGTTAGAACTCCACTTAGGCATTTTATAATCCACATAAGCATCATCTTCAAATAGCTGATTCAAATTCTTAGACATAACCTCAATAGTTAAAATGAAAAGGGCAGGAGATAGAGGATCCTCTTGCTTAACTTCCCTTGATGAGTCAAAGAAACCTATTGATTACCTATTAAGAATAATAGAATAGTAGTTATTAGACATTAGACTCAAAATTACATCTACCACTTAGCTAGAAAAGCTCATCTTAGTGAGAACCTTCATCAAGAAAAACCATGAGACCCCATCATATGCTTTTTCCAACTCTAATTTTAAAACAACATTTGAAGGTTTACCTCTTTTCCTTATGCCAGAAATCAGTTCATGGGCTAAGAGCACATTTTCTATAATACTTCTACCCTTGACGAATCCTGATTGATTAGGTGAAATAAATTTAGGAAGAATACCTTCTAATCCATCATGGATAATTTTGGATAGAATTTTATTTAGAAAATTACTTAGAATAATAGGCCCTAAATCCGAAAAGGATTGAATGTTGTCCTTTTGGGGAATAAGAGACAAATTAGTATAAGTAATAGATTTTGGAAGCGTATTACTTGAAAAGAAGCTCACCACCAATCTAGTAATATCAAAACCAACAATATCCCAACATGACTGGTAAAACTTCGGAGACAAACCATCTGGCCCGCTATCACTATATCCATTGAGACTAAAAACAACCTTTTTAATTTAATCATCACCAGGACTCACTTCCAACATATTATTATCCTATTCTCTAACCATCTCATGAATAAAATTAAGAAGAGGAAAATCATTGGCATATCTGTCTTAGGTGAATTGTTTATAGTAGAATTTATTTGATTTATTTACAATAAGGTATTCATCTTCTAATCAATAGCCCTACTGATCTTTAATTCTATCCACCTTCAATTTATTTCTCCTCCCCTTGACAATACTATGAAATAATCTAATATTCTTGTCACCACTCTCAAACCAGTCACAACTAGCGTTTTATTTCTAGAAGCTCTTTTCCAATTACAAGTATCTGATGTATTCATCTTTTTCCTTTTGTATTATCAACCTATTACCTGGGAAAGGATCATCAATAAATAGCTTCTCCTTAACTTTAGCAATTTCTTCCCAAGTAATAAGTTCTTGAAAAATGCATCCATTCACTTGTTTACTCCATAAAGATATAGCTTTTAAAACCTGTTTGATCTTTATTTTTAAGTCAATGAAGGGGTTATCTGTATAGTTAGCATCTCAGTTCCTTCTCACCACCTCCTTGAAGTTAGCATGATATTTCTAAAAGTTTAAAAATTTAAAAGATTTTTAAACTTGAGTGCCTCTATTCTCATACTTTAGAAGAAGAGAGGCATGATCAAAACCATCTCTGGAAAGATGTTCTACATCAGTGTGAGATAAAAGACCTTGGAAATTAGAATTAGTCAATAGTCTATCACATCTCTTTAAAATGCAATCTGATCCAACTCTACTATTCCACCAAGTAAAAGGGCTTCCCTTATATTGAATTGGAGCTACCTCACAGGAGTCAATACGATTTTGAAAGTCCTCTACATCATTAGCCGTTACTAGCATCCCATCGATTTTCATCTCCATGAAGGATCACATTAAGGTCCCCACCTACCATTGATAATGCTCAACTTACATGTCAATCTAGTGCAAGGCGGTCTTTATTAATGTATTTACCCAACTTTTAGAGTCGGAGTTGAAACTATAGGGAAAAATGTGAGTGGAGATTCAACTAATTTGAAACTATAGCTACAAGTTGAATTCAAACAGATAATATGAAAGAATAAAATGAGGGTTTTGGAGATTAGCAAATAATTTTTGGTCACTTTAGTTTCAGTGTTTGTAATCAAGAGTATATGGAAAACCAGAATTATGTTCACTATGGGTTTTAGTACTTGACAGATGCTAATAGTGATTCAAGATTCTCACAGTAGGTAGGACAACATATTATCTTTATCAAAGTTATGCCTAAATGTCTCTTGACCTACTTAAGCAATTTAATTACCTAATCCTCTCAGACTTAGGGAATTTATATTTACTAAGCAGCCTTCACTGCAGGTTAATCAACCTTGTTACAACGTCAATTATTAAATGGAAGTTTAGTGCTTCCAAGTCCCTATCAATAATTCCCTTCCTACTATATTTGATTTCTTGTCTTAAGCAAATCAAATCAGGTGCTATCTATCGTTTGCAACCAATAAACAATAATTAAAATCTTAGAATAATCAAGGAGTCCTATTACCTTTAGAATCTTAAACACTTAGCATCTTACCAAGACTTAACCCATAGATCTCATAATTCGGGTTAAAGAGATTTAGCCACTCATAATGTAATAAGTGAAACAACTATATGTATTCATAATTTGAAAGAGGAACTTACCACAAGATGAATAGTAACTAGTGATTCTCAAATTAGATCACAACAGAAATCCTAAAATATTGATGAAAATCTCTTCAAAGTTAATTATTTTTCAAGACAAGAAACTAGAGAGAAAAGTAACAATATACGCATGTCCCAAAATAAGTTCCCCCCTTTAGAAAACCCTAAACTATGCTATAAATAGTTCACCCTAATTATGGAAACAAAATCACAGAGTTCAACAATTTCTCGGATTAGATGATGACATTCGTGACACCTTATCAAGAGTCTGACAACTTATCACAAATGTCGTCATCTCCTTCTTCAGTTTTAGCACTTCCTGCTTAAGGTTGACGATGAAATATGATGATTGATCAACTCTTTGATGACTTATGAGGTAATTTTGTCATAACTTTCAGCTGAGGTCCATTATCTGTCTAAGGATGATGGTATCTCTGATAACTTATCCCATTGCTGACGACTTATCAGGAATGTCGTTAGACACATTTCTCTTCTATTTGCTTCAGATTTTAACTCTTTTGTTTCCATCCTTGTTGGTTCTCTTTCATCTTTGATTCTACTGCAAATTCAAAGATAAAACAATCAAAAACAACAAAAGTTGCTTATGACCTTGCAATATTCTCAGTTAAAAGCCTTAAATGTGTTAGCATCTGCTTACACATCAACCATCCATAGGATATTAGAACCGTTTGAGATATTTAAGAGACTATCCCATAATTGATATATTTTGTACCTGTCACAGTTAGCATACACAGCTGTAACTAAGAACTCATTACTACTGTTGTGTTCCTTTAAGTTTAGAGTAATTTACTGATCAGTGTCTATAATAACTTGAGCATCAAAACCTTGGTTGAAAAAACACTAATTCTTTCCAGAACAATTATGAAAGCCCAAAAGCATTTGAATTTTGCTTATGTACCTATTAATAACTCTTGTATGATGAAAAGGCTCTTTGAAAGGCTTTTTGTGACTTAGCTGATCTAATGTTCAAAATAATGGCCTTCATTGATTTTTATTTTTTTGCAGTCCTCTATTCCTCGGTGGTTGGGTTTTGGTTGGTAAAGATCTTATAATATTAATATGTTCTTCCCCTTCTTTGCAATTTTGATGCTTTTAATAGCCCTTGGTAAAAGATTAACATTTTCCAAACCTTCATATTTTATCTGGATTTCTTCTAGCTATGAAAAATTATTTATTTCATCAATATTATGAGTCAAAATACTATGGAGGATAACATTTGGTGATTCTGTATCATATTTCTAGCTTTCAATATCATCAATATTTAGTGGAGCATCAGATAATACCATTGATTTATCCTTAGTATTAGGTGGACTACAGAATATATCTTCATGCAAAATGGTTGGTATTAAACTCTTATTAGGTTTCTTATCTGTAGAAATATCAAAATCCTTAACCTGCATCTACTCCTGACTACTTAAACTTATATTGTTATGCATATTTCTACATCTATCTTCAACTATACTTGAGAGTTTCTGTAAAGGTCTAGGTAATTCCTCTTCCCATTTTGTATAATTCTCTTGTCCCCTATAGTTAAGCTTATCTCTGATTTTGTATAGTAGTTCAGTAAATCAAATACGTCCTTTTCCTGTTCAGGTTTTTCAAATAAAGTTGGTGCATTATTTGCCTGAAGCTGATGTTTGAAGGGATTAGTTACCCATTCTTTGGTAAGCTATTTACTACTCTCATCCCTTTGTTGATCATTCGATACCTCTTTAGATAATGATTTATGAACTACACGTTATACCTATTGTTTCTCTCCATTCTCCTATGTAAGCGCCTTACATGAATTTTGGTTGCATATATACTTGCCAGGTGAAATTGCCTTCTCACTTCGATATCCTTTGTTAATGAATCATCTTCTCGTGGCATTCTATTTTTGAATACTTTCTTTCTTTATTGCTCCTTCACTGAATTAGAATCCTTTTCCATATTTTGAGAAATATTTTCCATAGTATGTTTAATTCAGGATGTAGCACACGACACTGCTGCTCATCATGACCTTGTAATTTGCATTATTTGCAATACTTGGGCAAAAAGTCACAGTTAATCCTCACTTTCTCCACCCTTGAAGAATGGAAAAAAGGGGCTAGAAAGAGACTATTTTTGTCCATCTCGGGTGTTGCTATTGCGACTTAGTTGTCGCTATCATGACATTCACCTTCGAGAAAGTCGCTATCGCTAATTAGACATTGTGATCGCGATCTGGCAAGGGTAAATCTCATATTGTGATGGTGATTTCCCATTGCAATCACAATCTGGAACAAAAGGGAAAATGCATATGGCAATCACAATTTACCCTTCAAGATCGCGGTCACACCAGTAACCTAATGCACTATATTTTCTAAATTTAGAATGTACTTTGATCGGGTGTTCGAAATTCATTTGGAACCCTGCGCGCGCAAATAAACTATGCTACCATACCAAATTCAACATTTCAAACTCAATAGAGCAGTATAAATTTTCATCTGGGGTTGTTTCTAGAAAAAGTGGGTCCCACACCTAAATTTCCATTTTCTTAACTATTTGACCAATAGGTTGAAATGAGCTCAGGTGCCTCTGGATTAAACCAAGAGTTCGCCTAGACTAAAATCGATATTTTAGAGTTTTTGGAATAGTCAAAATTTGCATTCGAGGTAGTTTGACTGAAGATTTTGCCTAGCCACCATTTAGAACTAGCGAAGACTTCAAAATAGGGAATCAGCTGCCCGATAATCGAATAGTCAGTCCCAGCAAGTCATAAATAATTTAGTGTAACTATAGAAATTTTCTAATGGCGAAAATAAGCAGAAATATGGATAATGACCTGAAGCGTCATTACAATATCCACTACTAAAGGAACTTTGGTTCGAAAAAGTTAAAGGGTTAGGATGTACCTGAAGCCTCGAACAGGTGAGGATACTGGGTTTGTATCTCTCTTTCATTCTCCCAAGTATCATTCTATAATAGACAGTTCCTCCATTGAATATCAACCATAGGAATCTCTCTAGTGTGCAACCGCCTAAGCTCATTATCCAAAATGAGCACATGCTTCTCTACAAAGGTCAACTGTTCATCCAACTGGACAGAGTCCTATTTAAGCATGTGAGATGGATTAGGAATGTATCACCGCAACATTGAAATATAGATAATCGGATGGACAATAGTAAAATCTAGAGGTAGGACTAATTCATAAGCCACCTCACCAACTATGCGAAGGATCTCAAAAGGTCAAATATTCCTAGGCCTGATCTTTCCCTTCCTCCCGAACCTTATAACACCTTTCAAGGGTGACACATGCAGTAATACTTGATCACCATTTACATATCTCTAGGCATAAAGCCTACGGTCTTCATAGGACTTCTGCCTACTCTGAAGTACTGTTAACATGTCTGGAATTACCTCGACACTATCCAACGACTCCTAAAGAAAATCTGTACTCCAATAGAAAACCAATCCATGGCCACCAAGGCCTTTAAAAAACCGTTTTAAGTTTCACTAACCTTTTATGCAATGTAGGGTTCCAAAGGTGAGTTCGATTATGCAAGCATCCCTATTTTCAAAACCTATTACACAAGTTGGGTTGGGAGTAAAACCAATTCCAAACCATTTAAACCATAAAGTTGGGGAAACCAATTTTGCTTTTCCAATTCCCATGCCCATGCATTTATTTAGTTCAAAACCATTAGATAAATCGTAGACAACTAATTCAAAACCATAGGATAACCATTTAAACAATTACCATCCAAAACCATCAACATTTTAATTGAAATTAAATATTAAAACCATGGAAATATCAAGACATTGCATGCCATAATGAAAATACAAGTTTTGGGAGAGATACATGCCTGAGATATCAAAAGTTATGGAAAATAAACCAATCTTAGAGCTCTAGATGATCAACCATGAAAAAACCTAGTTGTTCTTGACTTGGCAATTTGAGAGAGTATAGAGCAGTTTATGATGGAGTAATGAATTATTATAGGGTCCCTTAGAGTATTTTAGGTCATGGGATTTAATTAGGGAATGAGGGAAATGGCCAAAGTTCCCTTAAATAAAATTTAAAAAACTACTGCCTGTGACTATGGGTCACCTTACGATGCGTGAGGACACGTTACGAGTCGTCACCATGACTTGCGGTTTGGATAGTAACTCAGGGCACCTTTAATGGTTTAGTCATAAGTCATACCTTATGAGTCGTGACCAGACCTTACAACTTGTGGAGTCTTAGTCGTTAACAAGATAACAACATTGGCCTATCTTTCTGCTTTGGTCATGAGTACCTGATGACACAAGACGACTTATATAGAGTCTTCACGTCTTATTTTCAAAGTCGTACCTAGGTAGTGAGCTTTAAAACCTAGGGAACCAACACTAGTTTGTCTACAGATGACACTAGACGACTTAAATAAAGTATTCACAACTCGTTTCTTAAGTCGTGCCCTAGGCAGTGAGCTCAAAACTCAGAAATTTCAAAGGCAAAAATCTGGGGTGTTACATTACCTCCTCCTAAGATCATTCATCCCCAAATGAGGACTAAAGGCATCGATTAGCACGATTGTAAAATACAAACGCAACTTTAATTCCATTAACAAAGTCAGACAACAAAGAGAGTAGGGAAATGTATACCTTAAGCATGATTATTCAACCCGGGGAACAACAAAAAATATTTGGACTTCATGTCGTCTTCAACCTCCCAAGTAGCTTCTTATACCTTTTGGTTTCTCCATAGAACCTTTACTGAAGCTACTTCCTTAGTCCTAAAATGATGAACTTGTGTATCTAAAATCTCCACTGGGACTTTCTCATAAGACAAGGAATCCAAAATACCAATACTCTCAATAGGCATAATCAAAGAAGGATCGCCCACACCCTTCTTCAACAATGAAACATGATAAAATTGATGAACAAAACCCAAAGTAGAACACAATCCCAACTTCTAAGCTACATTACCCACTCTCTTCAAAATAAAATATAGGCCCATATTATGGGGACTGAGTTTTTAATTCTTCCTAAACCTCATAACTCCCTTCACGGGAAACACTTTCAAGAGCATCCAATCACTAACATCAAACTTCAACTTGTTTGACCTTACATCTATATAGGACTTTTGGTGACTCTAAGCAGTCTTAAGAATATCTCTAATCACCTTCACCTTCTCCATATCCCGATGAACCAAATCAGGACCAAACAACCTAGTCTCCTCAACTTCGAACCATCCAATAGGAAACCTATACCTCATACCATAAAGAGCCTAAAAATTAGCTATCCCAATACTAGAGTGATAATTGTTACTATATGCAAACTCAAAGACAGGCAAATAATCCACCTAACTACCTCTAAAATCAATCACACATGCCCTTAGCATATCTTTCAAAGTATGAATGGTCCTTTGTGCTTGCCCATCCATCTGTGGGTAAAATAAGGTACTAAGGTTCACCCGTGTACCCAAACCTTGATGAAACAATTACCAAAAGCAAGAAGAAAACTGTGTACTTCGATTAAAAATAATGGAAATTAGAATGCCATGCAACTTAACTATCTCTTAATTAAACAACTTAGCAAAATACTCTTCAGAGTAAATAGTCCTCATAGGTAAAAAGTAAGATATGATGACCAAGATCAAATCATGTTGATTCTGAGTATGTAGAAGTTTAGTAATAAAATCCATGTTGAAAACCTCCCACTTCCATATGGGCAACTCAATCTCTTGAGACATGCTGCCAGGCCTCAAGTTCTCAACCTTTACTTGCTAACACACCATTCACTTAGCCATAAACTTTTCCACATCCCTCTTCATATTGTTTCACCAATAGATCTCCTTCAAATATTGATACATCTTTCTCAAACTACGATGAACTCTATACCTCAACTCATGAGCCTCAGTCAAAATCCCTCGACTCATAAGCCTTAGTCAAAATCCTTTCTCAAAGCCCATCAATATTCGGGACATATAACCTATCTTGGTAGCACAAAATACCATCACCACCAATTTCAAAAGCCGTTAAATTTTGCTGACCCACATCATCCTTAATCTGCATCAAGATAGGATCTTAAACCTGCTTTTCCTTTACCATATCACTAAGAGATAACTTAACCACTTCTTGAACAACTAACTCTCTGTCCTCAGAGTCCAAAAGATGGACTCCTAAATTAGCCAACCAGTGAATATCCTTTACCAACCCTCACTTATCTTCTTCTACATGAGATAGGATCCCCATAGATAACTTGCTAAGAGTATTAACAATCATATTAGATTTATCTAGATGGTAGTGAAGGATTATATCATAGTCTTTGAGCAACTTGAGCCATCATTTTTGCCTAAGAGTCAACTCCTTCTGAGTGAACAGATACTGCAAGCTCTTATGATTTGAATAGATATTAACATGCACTCCATACAAGTAGTGAAACCAAATATTCAATGAAACACCATAACCTCCAACTCTAGATTATGAGTTAGATAATTCCTTTCATAAACCTTTTGTTGTTTAGAAGCATATTCTACCACTTTACCATCCCACATCAAGACACAACCTAGTCCCACTCGAGACACATCATAATAAACCCTAAAACCATTAGTACCCTTGGGCAAGGTAAATCTGGTGCTGAAGTTAACTTATATTTTAACTTCTTAGAACTACCCTCACAAGAATTAGACCATAAAAACTTTACCTTTTTTTAAGTCAACCTAGTCAGTGGAGTAGCTATCGAAGAGAAGCTCTCCACAAACATCATATAATACCTAGCCAAGCCCAAGAAGATCCTAATGCCGGTTGTAGTCGTGGGTATAGACAACTTCTTAATCACCTCAACTTTCTGTTGATCTACCATAATCCCCTCACGGGAAACAACATCACCTAGAAAGGTCGCAATATTCAACCAAAACTCACACTCAAAAAACTTGGCATACAATTATTGATCCTTAAGATTGTCCAACACTACTGAAAGGAGATTGGAATGATTCTCCTTACTTTTAGAATATACCAGGATATCATCAATAAATACTATCGCAAACAAATTCAAGAACTGACTGAATACTAGATTCATAAGAATAATAAATACTACCGGAGCATTAGTAGTTCCAAATGACATAATTAAAAACTAATAATGACCATACCGGGTATGGAAAGTGGTCTTAGGGATATAAACCTCCCTAATTATGAACTGATGATAACCCAACTGAAGATCAATCATAGAGAAATATCTAGCACTCTAAAGCTAGTAAAAAAGGTCATTATTTCTCAAAAGAGGGTACTTGTTCTTCACTATCACATTTTTCAACTTCCAATAGCCTATGCATATTCGAAGGGACCCATTTTTCTTATGCATAAAAAGAAAAGTAGCAACCTATAAAGAAACACTAGGATGAATGAAACCCTTATTGAGAAAATTCTTTAATTGCTCTTTCAGCTTCTTTAACTCAGTTGGAGCCATTCTATACCAAGAGATAGAGATAGGATGGGTATTCGATAGAAGATCAATTCCAAAGTCTATTTACCTAGCAGGAGGAATACCAAGAGGATCCCTAGGAAATACTTCAGGGAACTCATTAACCATAAAGATGAATTAGAAAGTAGGACCCCCAGAACTAAATCTCTAACTCAAACTAGATGATTAAGACACCCATTCAAAATTATTTCTAGGCTCGAAGAAATGAAATAAATCTCCCTTTTGGCACTAAGGAACTCCCCTTCCATTCAATTATCGATTCACTAGGGAATTGGAAGATGACTATATGGGTCGTATAATCTAGGGAAGTAAAGAACGAATGGAGCCAATCCATCCCCAAGATAACATCAATATTCACCTTATCCAATTTTATCAAATCCACTAAGGTCTCCCTATGAAATATGGATACCACATAACACATATAAATCCTTTTAGCCATAATAAAATCACCTAATGGGGTAGATATAGAGAAGAAATAGGAAATGCACTCAGGATCAAAACCAAAATAAATGGTATAAGTGGTCACATAAGAAAGAGTAGACCCTAGATCAAGAAAATAATATACATTACAAGAGAAGATCTTTAACGTACCACTGACAACTTCAAGAGATGCCTTATATTCCTAATGGATGGTAAGGGCATAAAGACGATTTTGACCAGTGTCGATACCAGAAGTAGTACACTTTGGTATAGAAGCTGAAGAAATGGTAATCGGGACTTATTATCCCCTGGGGTACTGTACCCATGGGATAATTTTTCTACATATATATGCCCATTCTGACCGCAATTGAAACACCGATTCCTCTCCTCATCACAACAAGCATAGTAAAGCTAGCCACAAAATCATCAAGAAGGATAGAGTGGGGCTAACTAAGCTCCACTAGCTTATGACAGGGCACCTTGTGCCTTAAACCCATTAATAGTCTGAAAGTTATGATCACCAGACGACTTAACGACACTAGAATTCAAATAGGAATTAGAACTCTACCAATTCTTCTTCTTAGACCAATATCTAACATTTCTACTACTATTCTACTACCCTCTACCATGCTTCGAATACCTAAACTTTTTACTTTTCCTATCTCTTATTTTTTTCCTTCTTCTTTTTCTCATCCTTAGCCTGCTATATGTACACCACCAGTCTAGAGATATCTATGCCATTATTCAACATCACCACCTTTAACTCTAGTACCAAGTATCGAGATTAACCCCAAGCAAACTGCCTCATCCTCGCCCTTATGCTAGACACCAACTCTAGACCATAACAAGACAACTGATATAAATTTAATACATATTTCTTTATATTTATCCTTCCCTGCTTCAAGTTCACAAACTTCTCAGCTTTGTCCTTCATCAACTCTCGAGGAAAGAAACAATCAAGGAAAGTACCAGAAAACTCTTCCCATATAGCCTGGTCATCATCATTATCCCTTGACTGCTCCCACTCCTCATACCACTAATATACCATATCCTTCAATTGATATACACCAAACTCAACATTATCCACATCAGTAGCATGCATCACCCTAAATATCTTATCTATTTCATCGACAAAGAATTGATAATCCTCTGTAACCTTAGAACTAGTAAAGGTCACAGGGATCAACCTTATAAAATTCCCAACTTGAGTGACCTCAAAAAAAGGAATAACAGATCCCACATGATTAGACCGGTAGGACTGAGATGTCGCCAACTGAGTTAACAAATGAATAGAATGGCAAAACTCTGCATTAGAGATATCTCCTTATTGTGACTGTGCATGAGTGTCACCAACTGAATAAAGATTAGTGGAGACTAGTAGAACCCCAAGTGGAGTAGCATAATCAGGAGAAGGGACCCTAGACCGAGTTTGTACCCCATAGGTAGGGCGGTCCCCTCTACATCCCCCTCAGGTGGGGTAAACATACTAGAAGAGTTTCCATGAACATCAGATTTTCAGGGAAGCATGATCTAGAATATGAGCAAACTAAAAGTTAGAGAAATTTCAAAACATTAGAGTCTATAGCTCAACTAGAACACAAGAAAGGAAAATATTCCTAAATGCCTTGTAGACTCCCTCTTATAAGTGTAGTTCATTACACACCCATAAAAGATACTCTACTCGACTCGGCTTTATGGATACCAATAGACACTAAACCTAGGCTCTGATACCAAGCTTGCATGATCCAAAAAAGGGTCTAGTAATAATAGGTATCTCAAGTCTGCCAAGGAACGAAAACCACCCCCATTAACCCAGATAACAAAAACACAATGCAACTAGTAGCGAATAAATTTCGAATATATAACCAGATAAAACTTAGTGTCATACATAAAATAAGATAGAACTAAGTTTTAAACATATAAATGGCTAGATAAATCAACTAAATAGGATCTAAGAATCTATAATACCAAATCCACCCACATCCTATTATACATAAAAACCTTTAAGAAAGCCAAACATTAATTTAAGTCGGGACATGCCCACGACCATGATAGTGACAATGACAATGACAATGTGAAATCTTTAATTATAGGATATGGAATGAAACTGATGGAACGACCAAGATTTTTGAAGGATTGAAGTTCACCACTTCACCGTGGACCAACCAAATCACCTAACACTGCACAGGGTAAAAGAAGTATCTTTGGACCCTAACCTATGAAATAATGTAGCTTTATAGAATTGTTAGAGGGGTGAGAACTAACATGTAACTTAGGATAAAGGATAAAATAATGCCATTTCAAAATCAATCCAAATTCAATGTACATGTTCACATACATACAAATATAAATATATAAATAATGCTAGGATAGGGAACAAGGTTTAAGTATGAACTTCAAAACCATTAAATAGGACTGTGTATCTCTAATCATCCAAAAAATACCCACAAGCTCTATGGGTTTGGCTCCCCCATCGGAAGGGCCCCGTACGCGTTAGCCACACAAACTGGAGAAATTCACAAAAGGTGCATATCCAGTGAGGCTACAATCATTCAAAAAATATAGATATATAAAGTATGAACTATGCATATGGCCACCAAGGCCCCAACTCCAACAAATATGGTTTTTAGTATCGGTCCCCTTGGGACCTCTACCTTCTATAACGAGATATACAACCCCCTTTAAGCCCAAATTAAAACCATTTTCACATTCTTATTCATTAACCAAAGAGTTTTTTAAGTATTCATTAACCATTGGTATCTTCATACCAAATATAAAACTTTCAAGCGAATTCCATTATACCAATTCCAAAACTATTTTTCCAAAATAACTCTAAAGTTTCCAAATTGAAAACCAATCCATGGCCACCAACGAATTTAAAAATCCGTTTTAAACTTCATTAACCTTTTATGATACATACGGTTCTAAAGGTGAGTTCAACTATGTAAGCATTCATGTTTTCAAAACCAATTACACAAGTTGGGTTGGGGGTTTACATAATTCCATACTATTTAAACCATAAAGTTTGGAAAACCCATGTTCTCCTTCTAATTCCCATGGTTACAAGTAAATTTGGTTCAAAACCACAAGATAAAACATACATAACCAATTCAAAACCGTAGGAAAGATATTTAAAAAATTACCGTCCAAAACCCTCAACCCCTTATTTAAAATCAAACATTAAAATAATAGAAATATAGAGCCATTGCATGCCATAATGAAAATTCTAGTGTAGGGACAGATACATGCCTGAGATATTAAGACTCATTACTAGACCTTATGACTTGTGGAGTCTTAGTCTTTCCCAAGATAAAATCTTTAGGCAATCTCACTAGTTTGGTCACAAGTCCCACCCTATGACTTGTGACCTCACCTTACAACTTATTAGGTATAATTATTGATCTAAACATAAATGTAGGGAACCAATACTTTTTTGTCTACTGATGACACTATATGACTCATATAGAGTCTTCACAACTCGTTACCAAAGTCATACCCTTAGATATAAGATCAAAACACAAAAATTTGAGAGGCAAAATTTGGGGTGTTACAAATACAAAGCCTTAAAATGTGCTATCATAATACTCAAATAATAACTATTATTATATGTAAACTCTGCCAATGCTAAGGGCTCATCCTAATAACATCTAAAATCTATGATACAGGCTCGTAGCATATCCTCAGTCACCTAAATAATTTATTCAGACTGTCCATAAGCCTATTGATAAAAGGCTATACTATGATCCACCAGAGTACCCAACTCTTTCTGAAAAGCTCTACAAAATGTAAAAGTAAACACGATACCTTAGTATGAAATAATCTACAAAATCTCACATCCCTTATCAATGATGTAGTTGTGGGATTGAGTTATATAAAAGACTAGAGGTTTGAAAGGCCATGTCATTGTATAAACCCCGTGAACCAACAACCAAGATAAACACCTAGCTATTAAAGTTTAATAATATAGTATGAGTATTCACGGTACCCTAACCCCGGGATTTTCTCCATTGATTGCCCAAGAATTTTAATTAACCATATTGTTTATGTTACTTTATAGTATAACTTTACTATTCTTTTGGTTACATGGCACTTCATTAATCTTATTAGTGAAATAAGATTCTATAGTTGTTAATACAAGTTTTTGTGGGATCGATACTTTTCTTGTATAGGTCATTTTACTACTTGGTGGACCACGTACACTTGCATGTACACTTGCATGTACACTTGGGTGCAACAAGCTTTTGGTACCATTGTCGGGGACTTGTAATTTGGAAATTATTCTAGTTTTAGTTTTACTTTTTGATTTCTTTGGTGCTTTTCACTTAGTCTTGGTTCCAAAATTGCAGGAAACAGGTTAACAAGCTATTAAGCTAGGAAGGGTTAGGGAATTTGTTAAACCAGACCCTAAGCCTGAGCAATGCTTTCACCAATAGAGGAGAGAAATAGTTATTATATATCGTATCTTGGAAGTTCAAGAAGAACAGACCATTTTTTCACCCTTAGATGAGGATCCACTATGTCGCTTGACAGTTCACAAAGTGGTAATACCACCAACGACTAACCTCTGCCATTTGAAAATTATATCCTAGAGATATATTTGAACTAAAGTAGAATATGGTGCAGCTTCTGCACAACAGTGGATAGTTTACCAGTCTATCAAATAAAGATCCATAAGTATACTTGTAAAACATTCAAGAGATCAGTGTCACATTTATCCCTACGGGTGTGTCAACTGATTATGTGAAGTTGGCAGTATTCCCCTTTTCTCTTTTGGTTGAAGAAAAAAAGTAGTTGAATATTCAGCCAACAACTTCAATCACAACTTGGAATGATGTAGCTTAGAAATTCCTCATCTACTTTATTCCATCTGGAAAGACTGCAAGACTTTGCAGTGAGATTTTGAGCTTCAAGCAGAGGTTATATGATAACCTATACCATGCTTGGGAGAGATTAAAGTATCTTGTTTAAGACTCTATGCATTACTAATAGTCTAAAGAGGTACTATCTCATACTTTTGTAGAAGCTTTTGACCATAATACAAATGTTTTGCTAGATTTAGCTGTATCTGTTCAAGCTCTAGAAAAGACATATGATAATCTATACACCTTGTCGAACTGAATTGGATAAGGAAATCTAGATTGGCATTGTGATACCTTAAGAATCTAGGTGAAAAAGGCTACTGGTATGATAGAAGTTGATAGTATAGCAGCCTTATCTACCAAATTGTCTTCTCTCCAAAATTAGATAATGTCATAATTCAACAATTTGGGTGTGCAACAAACTCCACATAGGTTAATGACATATAGCAGGCTTTGGTATAGTGTGAGATTTATGGCAATAGGGGCCACTATGCTGACTTATATAGTGCAAATCCTAAAAATGTAACCTTTATGGGCAATTCATGAAAGCCGAATTATGGTAATGACTACAATTAGAAGTGGTAGACTCATCCAATCTATCCTTAAGGCAGTAACCAATAATCATAATTTTATTAGCATCCTCATAATACATTGGCCAATAATATTGAGGACACCTTGAAAAAGATCCCATCCAACTAAGAATAGATGGCTACTAAAATAAAAAATTAGCAAGTAGATCAAAAGTAGTTAAAGTAGAAGTTGGGGAAATTGCAACATGCACAGAATACTAGGCCTTGGGGTGGTTTGTCAAGTAATAGTGAACCTCCTAGACAGGTAATAAAAATCACTTGAGGAGTGGAAAAGAGATAAATAAGAGGCCCCCCAGATAAATAAGGAGGTAGATACAGAGTTGATTTCTCAACCGATTGTAGAGAAATTTGCTAAAAATTTGGGAAGGTTTGAGTACCCAAAAAAAAAAGTTTTTGAAAAGGAAAAACAACCACCACCGGTCCCACACCAATTCCTAAAAGAAAAAAAGGATGCATTTTTTAAGAAGTTATTTGACACGTGTAGAGAGATCCATATTAACCTTCCTCTTTTAGATATTTTGTAGGGAATGCCTAAGTATGCTAAGTACTTAAAGGACATGGTGACTAACAAAGTAAAACTAAAGGATGTTGAGACTATAGCATTTACTGAAGAGTGAAACTCAGTGGTGTTGAGGAAGATTTCCAAGAAGTGTAAAGACCTTGGGAGTTCTATACTCCCTATTTAGATTGGTGACACTGAGGTGGTCCATGCACTGAGCGATTTAGGGGAAAACATAAATTTGATACCCTTATTAATGTTTAACACTCTAGGTTTGGGGAAGCCTAGTACATACTTTGTATTACTCAAGATGGCAAATAAAGCCATAGCTATCCCTATTGACTTTATTATTTTAAATTATAATGTAGATGATAGGGTGCCTATTATCTTGGGATGCCCATTCTTAGTGACGAAAGACGCATTAATAGATGTAAGAGAGGGCACACTAAAAATGAGATTGGATGATAAAGAAATAGTCTTCAAAGTTTATAATCCATTCCACACACTACCCCATTACAAAGATTTGTGTATGGTTACAGTAGTGAAAGTGGATGAGTATGGGGTGGTAAAAATTGCACCACCAAAGACCACTTTGGTAGTCTCATGGAGTTGCCCGAGCCACCACCACCTAAGATCACGCTGGTGATGATTGATCAGCCTAAAAAGTCTATTATTGAAAAAGCTATTGACCTTGATCATTCATACTAAAGAGGTCAAAAATTAATAAGAAGATGACCTCCAAGTAGGAAGAAGAGGATGAAAGAAAATGGTTGAGTTGGGATTTAGGTCGTGCCGCGACACTAAATCAAGCACTTCTTGAGAGGCAATGGTGTTTTTTTAGTATTTTTTTAATTCACGTAGTTTTTGATTTTATTGAGTAAAAGATTGATGAGAAGTCTGATTATAAGAAACTTAAGCTAAGGAGCATGGTAGAGACTAATTATGGGGTCCCAGACCCTCTTGATATTTATAGATGCTACTAACTAGGTCTAGAGGCCCCAGATAGTATTTGTATCTTTGATTTTAGATTCAACTTTGGGGATAAATTATATTTTTAAGTTTTGGGTGGGGAAATTCCCATGTTTTGGGTGAAGTGATGCTGCAGGATCTTAGTTCTAGTTGTTGTCTTCATTTGTTTTTGCCTAAATTTGAAAAAATTACAAAGAAATTTTCTTTTTAGTTTTAGTTTATATGGGTCAGTTTAGGTACACACTTCACCTCCTCCATGGTTGTTCTTTTTGGTTATTTTCCATGGGGGCATCCTTTGAACCTAGTATCCTTTTTCTTTTTAAGAGTAAATTTTAATTTTTTTGTGATTAGGTAAGTGGGATGATCTTGATAGTGATATGTGTAATATATGATGCAAGTGGTTATTGTGTGTAAAATCATATTGTTTGTGTGAACTACTATGTTTGAGACTCCTAGGCTCTAGTTTATGACTCTTAAATGTTGTTGGCTTAATGTTGAATTCGTGTGATTGTTTGGTTGAGAGTCTATGATAATCCTACTTGAGTTGAGAATGTGGCATGTGTGTGTGAGATTTTATTATATATTCCTTGCTGTAAGTGATGTTTAGAACTTACCTGGTGTATGTACAAAGAGAAATATAGAGTGTGGGTTTAGGCGATAATATCGGTATTTTGTTGACAAACTTATTTCATACCCTATTGTACATAATCCTAGTGAGTCCCATTGAGCCTTTATCCTAGTTCATCAGTAGCCTCGTATATCATTGTTCTATTTCTTTGTTTGATCTTAATTTGATCCAAAAGCCCCTAAGAGCTTTAGTTAAAAATTAATTCAGTTAAGGAGTTGAAATGCAAGTAGGAAAAAGGTGAAAGTCAAGCCCCCAAGAAATAGCTATTTGTGTTGAAAATGGATATGTGTTGTGGTTTTCAGTTGTGTAATGAAGAGAATTAAGATTGTTCAAAACTAAATAATGTATGCATAGATAATACTCCCACTACATTTTATGTGAATTAGCTTAAAGAGTTGGGGAAAAATAAGAAAAATGTGTAAATGAATGTGGTGGAAATTAGTTGTTAATAGATTGATCTTAATGTTCATGTGATGTATTAAAGAGCTTAGGGAAGTTAGTCATGACTGTTCGCCAAAATAGTTGCTACCGATACCTAAGCCTACATTATAATCCATAAAGACCTATTTTATCTTGAGCATTAATATTCTGATATTAGTGGAGTACTACACTAAGGCCAAGCCTATGGTTCTTCTTGTTGAACTTGAGAATTCTTCGTGAGAGTGAGCATAAATTGATTCTTATATCCATTTTTGTGATAAATTGCATCTACGCGAGTGATCATAGGTAACTCTCTTATTATGAGGGCACATGTTTACTGATAGTTGGGTGAGTTGTATGATATGATTTTTCCAACTTGGTGAGTTAATTCTTGAGGCTAATGTGTTTTGAAGCATTGTTCATGATCTTTCAATTGTGTGTATAACATACTTAGTGTAAAAACTTGCATTCTATATAGTCATTGTAATGCTAGCTTCAATGTTTTACTTGTTGTAGAAGTGTGGAATATTCCATGATAATGATTCTTAGAGTAAAAAGTTGTTCAAGGATAAGCAAGGTTTTAAGTATGGGGTGATGATTTGAGGTGGATTTATGCACCTCAGTGTTGTTATCTGAACCTAAGTAGCCTTATTCTTGGGATTTATCTTGTGTGTAGTAAGTAATTTTTTATATAACTAATTATCCAAGTGTTATGTAATGTAAATGAAATGTCCATAGTTTGTTCATACTGAAATTAGAGTCAAAATCCCAAGTTAAGAATTAAGGGACAAAAGTTAGTACTCTAAGCTTGAGCTATGGTCTTTACTAGTTTGTGTTCTTGACATATAGGTGGTTGTACGCTATAATGTGTGGTTTTTGATGTTTTATGAATCTTGGAAGTTTATTATGAATCTAAATGTGTGCTAAAAAATCTGGAAATCAAGTGGAAACACCACCACAAAGCATGGACTTAAAGGATAAAAGCATTGGACAATGAGTGATCAAAGTGGGACGTTTTGGGTGCTTGGACTGTCATGCTTCCTGGGTGCCGGATTAAGGCCATGAAACACCCTTGAAAACCTTTTAGATGGCTAATTCTTGTGTTCCTCCACATTTTTTTCATGCCATGCTTCCCGCATGGCGCGATATTGGCGAGGCACGCCCTTAAGTTGAAATAGGAAATTGGGATCCTATTATAAATAGGACACTTTGTTCTTGTGTTACACACCTTGGACAACCTTGAGACTTGAAGGGAGACTTGAGAAAAATATTTTTAGGGTTTTTATCTCTTTACTTTATTGTTTGTATGGATTTTAACATGGATTACACTCTTGCAATTCTTGTTATGTATATAATTGGCTAAACACCCATTTCCTGCGTTAAGGCTGTAAACATGAGTACTATGGTTATGAATTGATTGGGTTTGGTTGTTTTACCATATTTGGGTGTTTATTATTCTTTTTATTACTATTTTAATGAGTCTCAACTCTTAGAATACATGCTATAACTCTATTGTTAACCCAGAAGAATGAATGGTAGAGTAAAACTAGGGATAAATAAAATAGGATCACAATCTTTATAGAATAATGATATGATTTGCACTTAGGATAGGAATATACTTACGTGCCCTATTTGGTTCAATTACTGGTGAGATATAAATGTATTTGACTTAGTTCTTGTATCCCTACTCAACGATATAGTTGTGGGTCTGATTTAGATGATAGACTAGAGGATCGAAAGGCCGTAGTCATCCTATGAACCCCGTGAACCAACAACCAAGATAAAAAAACCTAACTAATAAAGTTCAAAAATATAGTATTTGTGTTCGCAGTGCCTCAACCCTGGGATTTTCTCCATTGATTGTCCAAGCATTTTAATTAACTACGTTGTTTTAGTTACTTACAGTATAACTGTAAAACTCTTTTGGTTGTGTAGCACTCCATTAACCTTATTAGTGACCTAAGCTTTAATAGTTGTTAACACAAGTCTCTGACGGATTGATACTTGGCTGGTAAATGCCATATTACTACTTAGTGGACCACATACACTTTTATGTGACCTTCGATGCAACATCAGAACACAAATGTGGCAATCAAACCTCAAAACACTCTCAGAATCTATGGTGGTCCTCTTGTACTCACCACTAAACACCTGATCATGAAGGAAGTGAAGGTTACTGTAACACCCGATAAGGAGTACCACATCTGCAAAACACAATAGGTATGATGGGTATATAAGTAAGAAAACCTTACTCCTTAGTGATGCATTTTAAGGCCATAAAGGTCTAGACCCAGAGTGAACAATATCACTAGTGGCCCGGGCTAAGGGGTCGCTTAGACTTTCGTGGTTTGGGATGACCATAGTGGCTAAGGCCTCAGCTCGGGTCATGACACGAATGGTATTAGAGCCACTCCTATGTCAGCCCTGTCAATGTGGGCCAGAGTTCAAACTGCCTTTAGGAAAATCCCAGTAAGGTGGGGAAAACCTCAGTCCTAAGTGTAGGCAAAATCCCACTCGGTGGGGCAAACCTCAGTGAGGACGCTGAATCTATAAGAGGGGTTTATGTCACACCCCAACTTAGGATAAATAGTCCCACATTGGAAAAATATAGAAGAGATACTGGGTATATAAGTAAGCAAGACTTACTTCCTAGTGGCACATTCTAAAGCCGTAAGGGTCTAGACCCATAAAGGACAATATCACAAGTGGGCGTGGCTAAGGGGTCTCTCGGGCCTTCATGGTTTGGGATGATGATCATGGATAGATACTTGGTTTGAGTCGTGAAAATTTAATACCCTGTGCTTTCAAGGTCACTATAGAACCTACGAATCATTCCTTAAGTCGTGAGTACTTCTCACCAGTCAATGATATAGTTGTAACCAATACATTGTGAAATAATTAAAGTTTTGTTCTTGGTACGACTCGACCCTAGGAGTCGTTACAAGTTTGCTGAGTCTTATAGTTGGATTTGTATTGTCAGCCATGCAGGCCTCTTAAGTTTCTGTCCAGCTTATGGGTGGTGGCTACAAGTTGTAATGACTTGTTACGATTCATAAGATATGACTCGTATCCTGACAAGTAAAGGATCCAAGAATCAAGCCTCATGTTTTGATAGATTTATTAGTTACTTGGACATATATTAAGTCCTCAAATCGCTCCTAGCTCAGGAACAAGTCAAAACATTCCTTAGAGATTAAATTCTTGGGATGTATATAACTATAGTCATATTCAAACAAGCATACCTTCTGTTATACTAAGAATTTCTGATCTCGAGACCCATCAAAAGATATATAATGGAATTATCTTTTCAATGATACCTATTTTGGCTTAATCTATTACTAAAGCATTGTTAAAGCTGGTAGTGGTTACGACTCTCTAATGACGACTCATAGGCCGACCCTATGAGTTATTAGGAGGAGGAGTCACCACGGCAGTATGGGTCAAAATCTGGGTTCTTGGTGATGACTTAAGACACGACCTATACCCATAACTTATGAGTCGTGACCTAAGACATTGGAAAGGCTTCCAAATGATTTCCATAAGGTTTCTAAGTTTTTTTTTGTTCTTTTCTCATCTTTAAACTCCTAACCCACGACTTAAAAACATAACAAGGCGTTATTTTTTTCCCATCCTCAATCACTTAACGTGCTATTTCTTCATCCCTCTCTCAAGAACAATAAGGCTAGGGTTTCTTCATCAAAATTATTTCTCTAGTTCCCAAGTTTAAGTTCTCTTTAAGAAAGTCAAAAAGTCCAGGTATATGGGTTTTGAGCAAGGATATTCTTTTATCCTTTTATGCATAAGCTTAAATTTTAAAAGAATTGAATTTATGTGATTTTAATGAGGTTTCATACCCAAATTCCCATATTCTTGAATTATGATATTATCATGCAATTTGAAGTTTAATTGACACAAGAATTTACATTTATTCATATTTTGACTTACAAGATTGCTATTATGACATGATTTTTGTTATCATAACTTGAATTGATGAATTGGTGAAAGATTCTGATTTAAGTTTTGAGCATGGTATTTTGATATAAAGACTCTATGAAATAATGTATGAATTTTAATATTTAAGCACAAGCTATTAAGTTTACAAGAAAATTTAAGCTTTTGATGTTCCATTCATATGTAATTTAGCATGATTCAAGAAATCTTGATCTTTTGATCAAAAGAAAAGATATTAAATCCATAATTTGTTCATCTTGATTATGATTTAAAGTAAAGAGAAGCATAACTCATTATTCGTCTATTATCCCTTATGCTATTTTATCGTGGATTTCTTAAATATGAGCATATATGTATTCTGAGAGTAGTATTTAGGACCATAAAGGGAATGCAGATAAACGTGTCCTAAATTCTTGGAAACTATGAGCCACCGTAGGTTATGTTTATCCTAATATGGACGAAGTATAGTGATCACTTAAGATAAGATTCTATTTCAATGGAAAGGGTAGAACAACTCTCCCCAATGAGGGTAAGATATTGGATTCCATGGTAGCTCACATGGTTTATGTCGATTAGAATATTCTCCCATAAAAAAGAATAAAAGTAAAGATTTTAGAAAATAAGTGTTGTGGCTCACTAAGTTTATTCATATGCTTCATTATCCATGTTTTACGATCTTCAAGTGTTTAGTTTTACTCAAGTCCAAGGTGAGTCATTTATGCTTAACATCTATTATTTGAAAGTTTACATATATATTCAGTTCTTATATTATTTAAGGTTTCACCCCCATATACTCAGTACATTCTAGAAGTACTGACCCACATATATGTATATGTTCTTGATGTGTGAGAAGATGCTAACACATTTGAGGCTTTTACCTGAGAATAACTGAAAGGACTTAAGAAAATTTTGTCATTTTTGATTGTTTTCTCTTTGATATTGCAGTAAAAGTCGAGATACAAGAAAATCAGCAATTATGGGAGTAAAAGAGTTGATTTCTGAACAAGTAAAGAAGGAAAAATAGCTGACGATTTGTCTAATAAGTCGTTAGCCTTGTGATAAGCTTTCAAATTTGTCGTCAGGATTTGACAGAGAATGGACTTCATCTGGAATGTGTGACGACATCTGTGATAGGCCGTCAGAAGTGTGATAAGCCATCAGGCTCGTCATCAGGCTTAGGTAGGGAATGGATTTTGAAGTGAAGAAGTGATGATATCTCTGATAAGTCATCACATATCTGATAAGCCGCCAAGACTCATTCTCATCCCAAGGCAAAGATTATTAAAGTGAAGAGAAGCTGACAACATTCCTAATAAGCTGTTAGGCTCCTCATAACCTATCACACACGTTGTCACTTGTCTGAGAAAAGACTGTGATCTATGATTTTGTTTCCATAATTAGACTGAAGTATTTAAGGCATATGTTAGGGTTTTCATTCATCATCTTAGACATCTAGAACTCATGTTTTGAGTACTTTTCTCTCTATCTTCTGACTTTAATTCTTTAGAGAGATTATTACAATTATTTTGTGATTTTCTACTGGATCAATCTGAGAAACACTCGTTGCTATTCATCTTGCTGTAAGATCATATATCTAAGTATGAATTCAACTTGTTGTGTTGTTATTTTTTTATGAGTAGCTAAGTTCCCTTAACCGAAGTTATGGGATCTATGGGTTTGGGTTTGTAACATAACTTAGTGTTTAAGATTCTAACGGTGTTAGGAACTTCTTGTTAATTCCATTATTTTACATGCTGACTATTGGTTGCAAACAATAGACTTTGCTTATGGGTGATTTGCTTGAGATAAGAAATCAACCCTAGTAAGAAGTGAATTATCAACAGGAACTTGGAAGCACTAAACTTCCATTTAATAATTAGCATTGTAACAAGATTAATTAACTTGGGATAACATTTTGTTATGAAATATAAATTCCCTAAGTTCGAGAGAATTAGGTAATTAAATGTCTAAATAGGTTGAGAAACATTTGGACATAACTTCGATAAGGATAGTCTGTTGTTCCTACCTACTAGAAGAATCTTGAACAGTTACTAGCGTCTGTCAAATCCTAATACCTATAGTGAACATAACTATGATTTTTCTTATCATTTTGATTTCAAACACTAAATTGAGAAGTAATTATTTGTTACACTTCCAAAAAACCCCATTCATAGGAAACTGGGAACTATCAGTTGATTAACCCACAGATAACTCAAATTCACACCCAATTCCCTGTGGGATTTGACCCCAATCTAATTGGGTTATATATTGACAACTATCTCTTACAATCTCGTAAGAGAAGTGTAGTTTGAGCGATATCAAAAATGGCACCGTTGTCGGGGAGTACAGTTGTAAATTAAATTTTATGTGCGCTAATTGACTGTTAGTAAAGTTTCCTTATTTTACGTTTATTTGTTGTTTTTATTTTCGGCTGGACTTTGTGGTGTATGCGAAGAACCAAAAGTTGTGGAGGACCATTATTACCATTTAATCCAGAACTAATCGGCAGAATGGCAGGCCAGTAGGAGGCTGACAGGTTTGCTGCCTCAGCTAGAGCTCAAGTAAATGTGCAGAATGTCAGTCAAGAAGTACGACATCTGAATCCTGAGGATGAATATTTAGGAGATGAGGAGTTGCTTAACCCTGGTAACCCAAGGCATGTAGAGAAAATAGCTACACCAGTACATCATAATGCTAACAGGAACCGTCCATTTTGAGGAAGAAAAGATCACCAGCCGGTCCAGTATGACCTCAATGATAATGATGATGGAATGGATGGAGCAGGTGCAATGGGTGAAATTATTCCTCCATCGTTATCACCAAGGGAAAAATTCAACATTACAAGTACTATGATTCAACTCTTTAATTTGAAGGGGTTGTTTGGTGGCCTTCTTGGGGATGATCCAAACTTGCATCTGGTGAACTTTTTCACCATTTGTAAATCTTTTGATAACCTAGGAGTTGGTCAAAATGCTATCCGTTTGAGATTATTTTTGTTGTCTCTGTCTGGGGAGGCAACATTGTGGCTTAATGAGCTAACACCCAGTTCTATCACCAACTGGAGGTAGTTGAAAGAAGATTTCCTAAAAGGGTTATTTCCACCTTTTAGGAGGGTACAATTGAGGAATTAGATCAGTAACTTTAGATAGCTCCCGGCTGAAGCCTTGTATGAAACCTAGGAGGGATTCAAAAAGAAGCTAACGTAGTGTCCGAACCACAATATGAGAGACATACACTTGATGGAGACTTTGTATAGGGATCTTAACTCTGTGACAAAACCAATTGTAGATAATGTTGCTGATAGTTTGTTTATTGATATTACATTCCTAGAGGCTTCAGATATACTAGAGAGAATGACCAAACAGAGTCGGGCATGGCATACCAGAGAATCTGTGGTAGAAAGCCCCACTGTTTCTATGGGTATGACTGCGGAACAACGTAGAAGAGATGAGGAGCATGATCAAGAAATAGCTCACCTAAAAACATAGATGAACTTGCTAACCAAGCATTTACTATCAGGTAAAACTAAAAAAGTGAAGGTTATGGTATCGCAGGGCAAAGTGGAGTCTGAATCAGAAGAAGCAGCGAACTATATAAATAATCAGAGGGGTTTCCAAGGCAATAGCTAAGTAAATTAAGGTCGGACTTACTATGACAAGGATGGATATAAGAATCAGGAGCAAGGAAATTGGAGGAGCAATAATGATAGGAGCGGGCTATATATCCTTTCTAGAAATCATGAGGCTACTACAACAAGTTCTGAAAAGATGTCCATGGAGGACATGATGGCTAAATTGTTAAACTGAGTGGATGCTACCAACTCAGGGGTGACTCACATAAAGAATGATCTGTCCTCTATTAGTCAGTTGGTAAACTCACACTCCAGTGCGATCAAACATCTGGAACAATAAATGAGCTAACTCTCTGCAGTGCTAAACTAGAGAAAGAGTGGAATATTACCTAGTGATACGGTCCATAATCCAAAGAATGATGGCACATATATGGCGATTACCACTATAAGTGCTAAGATATTACCTGGCCCTTTTGTGGGCAAAAATGTATTTGATGATGATCTAAAAGAAGGTGGTCCAATAGAGTCTAAGAAGTTGGACAAACCTACTGATGCTTTAGAAAAGGGAAAAAAGAGGGATAAGGAGGTAGTGGTTACCACTATTCCAAAACAATCGCCTCCATTTCCTCAGACATTGAAGGAAAAAATTGATGATGCAAAATTCAGCAAGTTCATAGCAACGCTCAAGCAATTGACAGTGAATGTGCCATTGGTTAAGGAACTGGAGCAAATGCCAAGATATGCTAAGTTTATGAAGGAACTATTGACAAAGAAAAGGGTAGTAAGCTATGATCCATTGGAAAATCTCCACCATTGCAGTGTCGTTTCTGTACAATCCTTAGTGCAGAAGAAGACTGAACCTGGAGCATTCATTATTCCATGTACAATCAGGCCTCTCGATATTACTAAGGCCCTATGTGATCTGGGGGCGAGCATAAATCTGATGTCACTAGCCATGTATAGAAAGCTGGGTTTGGAAGATCTGACCCCGATAAATGAGCAGTTGGTAATGGCGGATAGGTCTGTAAAGCGACCAATAGGAATACTACATGATGTACTGGTAAAGGTGGCCGACTTTATACTTCATACTGATTTCGTAGTCCTTGACTATGATTCGGACTTTGAAGTACCCATTATTTTGGGTAGACCATTCCTCACGACTGGGAGAGTGATAGTAAACATAGAGCTGAATGAGCTTAAGTTCAGGCTTAATGAAAAAGAAGCAAGATTTGCAATGCAATCACCCATGAAATAGCAAAAGAAGATGAGTGTTTTCTCAATCATGGATGTATTTTATGAAGATCGTAAAGAGGTATCAGTAGGCTGTCTTGACGAAGTCTGAGTAGTCAAGATAACTGAGTTGTGCCACGACACTAAATCAGGTGCTATTGGGAGGCAACCCAAAATTTTTATGTTTACAAGCAAAGTGTTTTTCTTTTTGTAGTTAGGTTCTAGTACAAAGAAGGTGAAAATGATATAGTCAGCTCAAGAAAGTTGAGACATGTTCTGATAAGGCTAACGACGTTTGTGAAAGTCTATCACGCCTATGATAAGCCATCAGAGATGGCATCAGAGAATTCAAATTGAGGCAACATACTGCCTTGAATTGACGACATCATCAATGACTTATCAGACATCTGATAATCTGTTAGGTAAAATTGAGACCAAGAATTAAAAAAAGATCCAACCCAGCCCAGTTAACCTTTTCACCTTCCCACGTACTCCTTTTTCTCTCCTTTAAGTTTTATGTCCTTCCATAGTTAGTTTATTACCTTCCTTTTAAAAAAATATTTCCAAGTAAAATAAGAAAAATATCCTTTCTTATGAGAGTTGGTTTGAATTCAAAAAAATCAAGGACCCTCTTTCATATGCAAACTCATCTTCACTTGAGTAACCAAGTGAAAGTCGTTCAGCTGGTATGATCATTAATTAACTATTCTCTTCATTTTTAAGTGATGCAACTAATATAAATCTTAGGTTCAAACGGATTAAGGCAAGAATAACATACCATTGTGTGAAAAATGGTGTCTAGGGTTTATAGCGCTGCATTGTACGAAAGAACCCAGGGCTTAGCTCAAGAACACAACTCCATGCAATGCTAAAAAGATAATGGTTTGATAATCAAGACTAAAACTAAGTTGGAGGTTTTATTCTGAGCTGACGACGTGTTTGCTAAGTTATCGTGCATGTGATGGCTTATCAAACTATGTCGTCACAAGTTGGGAAAAATACGCCTGTTCTATTTAAGGATGACGATATGCCTGATAAACTACCACGAATGTGATGGCTTATCAGACTATGTCATCACAAGTTAGGAAATATAATCCTGTTCTATTTAAGGCCGATGACACACCTGATAAGCTATCATATTTGTGATGACTTATCAGAACATGTCATTACAACTTTGTTCTGATACAATTATGAACCTCTTTTGAGGGATGTGTAATTATAATGATTGAATTTCTTGAGGTGTATAATCATGAGTGCTAAATGATTGCTTTCTTTTGCTACAGGTCTTATAATGGCACCCAAAGGAAAGAGCACCAAACCTACAAAGAAAGTGACAAAGGGGAGTGTACCTCGGAGACTCTTTGATGAGGGATCTAATTACAAGGAGGAGGAGCCACTGCTCAGGAAGGAAAGGAAAAAGAAAAGACCTAAAAATCCTTCGCCACCTCCACCAGTTGAGGTGGAGGATAGTGAAGAAAGTGATACTGAAGCAACAACACCACCTGACAGTACGACTTCTGAGCAGCCTAAGTTTGAGCATTCTGAGTCTGGGGATCCTGAGTTAGAGCATGATGATTTTGAGCAACCTGAATCTAATAGACCATTATCTGAGTCCCCTTCTACTGAGCAACAAGATGATGAAGAATCTTCGATTTGGGAAAATCTGGTTACATGCAAGAACCCTGGGGTTCAAGATAGTGCTAGGTGGCAAATTCCTAAGGCATAGAAAATCTTCTATGATAGGGTTCTTAGAACTAATAGAAGAATTGTTAAAAGGCCAATCTTTGAAGAAAAGAAGATCATCACTACTGGGTTGAGCAAATACCTTGAAGTGGAGCAGAAATTTTAAGACTATGACTTGGGATGGACCATGAAAGGAGGAAGCTCATTTTGTCCTACACTAGTTCAGGAGTTCTATGCAAACTATCAGGCTCGATTGGAGAACATGTGCAAAGACGGAGAGAAATCATCAGATCAACCTTTGTTGGATAAATAAAATTCCAACATGGGGTGTGATGGTGGATCTCTTAGAAACAACAACCAACATATCTTTTCGTGGCCCTGAATTCACTCCTTAGTCCACTTCACCTGCATTCTATGCTCAGTTGAAGCATCGTTCAAATCAACAATTTTGGTTAGCCACTCTCATAGCTGAAGGGAAAATTAAATGGCTGACCAACCCGAATGAAAGGATTTTCAAGGCCTCCCTGACTTAAGAGGCAAGGTTTCGGTGGGATGTAGTGCACACCCATTTTATTCCTACTGAGGGAGATAACATTATTGGAGACGATGCAATAATACTAGTTGCAAGTCTTTTGGATAAACTCAGTTTTAACTTTGGAGAGATCATTGTTGAGGAGATAAAATTTGGGTCTCAAGACTCGTAACGACATATCCTTTCCCTTGTCTAATCATGAAGTTGTGTCAGGCAGCCAATGTACCTGAAGTTGAAGGGATAGAGTGAATTGCCTTCCAAGAAGACCTACAACCCCATCCAATATGATAAAAATCAGCCGATACTGACACTTCACAGATGAGAAGGGGTTGAAATAGATCTGCCAATTAAAGGTACCAGCTCAGCACCTAATGTAGCAGAGTAGGATTTTGAAGCTGCAGCATCGGCATCCTCAGTAATAGAAGAATTAGTGACTAGATATGAAAAAAATCCATCAGTTGTTGTGTCTACCACAGAAATTACCTTCAACCCGATTAATTTCAGGAGAGTGGCAAAACAAGACAAGTGGTGTGAGGCTCATCTATAACTTTTTTCAAAACAATTTGCCTCTGCGGTAGACAAGAGGATTAAGGTTACACCGGATCCGTTCCAAGCCTTGCCCTTTCAAATTGATGAATTTGAAAACCATTTAATACACGGGTATGAGAAATGTCGGGCTTAGACCTTGCACAATTTAAAGCAACCCTGGACAAGGTAAAGGCAGATATTAGGGTATTACAACAACACCAACTTATGGTGTCGGCAGATCCAGCTGTTGATGAGTCTGAAGGTGAAATCTTATTATTTGATCTCATAGGAGAACCAGTAAAGAAAAAGAAGAATAAGGGCAAAAAGAAAGGTAAGGGTAAGAGAGAGAGTCCTGATAGCGATGAAGAAAGAAAAGCAGAGAAAAGGGAAAGAAAGAAGGCTGAAAAAGAGGAGACGAAAAAGGCGATGATCGAGTCCTTAGTTGACAATGAGAAATGGGAGGCAGCCATTCGAGCGAGAGCCATAGGTTTCTCAACTAGTAGGCCCCCAACAATTGTTGGGCCAACTATGTCAGAACGGAGAGAGACTCTCAATGGAGATAAGGCAGCTGAGGATGCAGCAGTAGTGTCAAGGACCCATGATCCCCGTAATTGATCTACTCCAGGTATTCCCTAACCCTTAGTTCAGTTTTTCTTTTTTTTTTAAATTGAGGATATAGGGTGAGTTGTTGTTGTAACATTTTGTAGTTGACTAGGAGAAATACAAGTACCTGAGGCAGTTAACATGGTTTTGTTATTTTGTGAACACCTCTCAAATGGTATAATTCTTTAACTATGTGATTTGCTTCTAATTATGACCACTGTGCAACTTTGTATGGTATTAGTTCTAGTGACTTGATAACTATTGCTAAACAATTGCACAAACTGGATGAGTTGTAACTTATGATATACTTGTGTGCCATGTGCGTGTGAGATTTTACTTAGTTCCCTTTGTATGTTGAATCCAGAACTTGCCCGGTTAGTCTTACCTAAGTTGAAGGATAGGGGTTAGGAAATAATCATAGCCGTTTTGATGTTATCCCACTTTAGCCTAAATGACCTTCCCTGTATGCATAATATACCTTGATCCTTATTTTGAGCCTGAATAGCCTATTTGTTTTTATGACACCTATCACCGTCTCATTTATATCATAATGAACCTATTTTGGCCCTGTTCCTCCTTGGACATTGTGCACCTTGCGTTAGGAAAATAACCTAAGTTGAGGGTATCTATCATAGGGGTGCATGATGTAAAATGAGTATGAAGAAAGGTAGAATAAAAGAAAAAAATAAAAAGCTGGGTGCGGTGGAAAAGAATAAGAAAAGAAAAGTTGTGAAAAAGAAAAAGTGATTGTATAAAGGACCGTACCCATCCTGAATATGTGTGATCAAGAAAATAGAAGAATATAAAAAGGCTAATACGTGAGACCCCAAAAGCTAGTGTAGTGTTAAGAAGGCTTAGTAACTTTAAATATCATCGTGTATCATACCAACCCCTAGCGTACATTACAAACAAAAGAGAAGACATACAGTGATTCTAGCTGACCTGTCTGGAAATCTTGGTAATGAAAATAAGGGTAAGCCTATTGTATTTGTCATACACTGATTGGAACCTCATTTAGAGACTGAGTGTATTTTGATTGTCTCCATGGTTGCATATATGATTTCTGATATAAGTGAAGTGGGACTTCTTTATAGTGAGGGCACATTGGTTACATTGCTAAGAGCTAACTTGTTTGGATAATGCATTCTTGGTACATGCATGGTTGTTGTTGCTGAACTGATGCCATATCTTGATTTTCGTGTGTCACATTGTTGTTCTTCAATTACATACACAGTTGTTTTTAAATTGATTGACCTTGGAGATGGTGAAGATGCTTTGATATAATATAGATGATTGATTGTTGAATGTGTATTGTACCCTCTTGGTTGTGTTTTAGTTTCTTGAGGACAAACATTTGTTTTAAGTTGAGAGTATTGATGTGTGAGCAGATGCTAACACATTTGAGGCTTTTAAATGAGAATAATTGCAAAGTCTTAAGCAACTTTTATCATTTTTGATTGTTTTCTCTTTGATATTGCAGTAAAAGTCGAGATACAAGAAAATCAGCAATTATGGGAGTAAAAGAGTTGATTTCTAAAAAAGTAGAGAAGACAGAATAGTTGATGACATGTCTGATAAGTCGTTAGCCTTGTGATAAGCTATCAAAATTGCCATCAGTCTTTGACAGAGAATGACCTTCAGCTGAAATATGTGACGTCATCTATGATAGGCCATCAGAAGAGTGATAAGTCGTCAGTCTTAGGCAGGGAATGGATTTTGAAATGAAGAAGTGATGACATCTATGATAAGTCATCACATGTCTGATAAGCCATCAAGCCTTATCGTCAGCCCAAGGCAGAGATTATCAAAGTGAAGAGGAGCTGACGATATTCCTGATAAGCCGTCAGACTCCTAATAAGCCATCACACATGTCGTCACCTGTCCGATAAAATACTTTGATCTATGATTTTATTTCCATAATTAGACTGAAGTATTTAAGGAATATGTTAGGGTTTTCATTCATCATCTTGGACATCTGGAACTCACATTTTGAGCACTTTTATCTCTATCTTCTGACTTTAATTCTTTAGAGAGATTATTACAATTGTTCTGGGATTTTCTACTGGATCAAATCTGAGAAACACTCCTTGCTATTCATCTTGCTGTAAGATCTACATAAGTATGAATTCAACTTGTTGTCTTGCTTATTTTATTATGAGTAACTAAGTTCCCTTAACCCGAGTTGTGGGATCTTAGGGTTTGGATTTGTAACGTCACTAAGTGTTGAAGATTCTAACGGTGGTAGGAACTTCTTGTTTATTCCATTATTTTACATGCTAAATATTGGTTGCAAACAATAGACTTTGCTTAGGGGTGATTTGCTTAAGATAAGAAATCAACCCTAGTAAGAAGTGAATTATTAACAGGGACTTGGAAGAATTAAACTTTCATTTAGTAATTAATGATTTAACAAGATTAATTAACTTGGGATAACATCCTGTTATGAAATATAAATTCCCTAAGTTCGAGAGAATTAGATAATTAAATGTCTAAATAGGTTGAGAAGCATTTAGACATAACTTCAACAAGGATAATCTGTTGTTCCTACGTACCAGAAGAATCTTGAACCGTTACTAGTGTCTGTTAAATCCCAATACCTATAGTGAACATAAATCTGATTTTCCTTATCATATTGATTTCAAACACTGAACTGAGAAGTAATTATTTTTTACAATTCCAAAAACCCCCTATTCATAGGAAACTGGTAACTATCAGTTGGTTAACCCGCAGATAACTCAAATTCACACCCTATTCCCTGTGGGATTCTACCCCAACTAGTTGGGTTATATATTGACAACGATCTCTGACATTCTCGTAAGATAGGTGTAGTTTGAGTGATATCAGTTCTACATTTTCTCATAATGTATATACCAGTTGTAGCCCACAAATCATAATCAGTTAGTTCACAACTTCCATCCAGTAGGTGATGAGTTCTTTTCATTTAAGGACTCGAGTCAAGTATAATTCTAGTAGAATTTTTTTATTTAGGTGTATTGGTTAGGGATAGCTAAAGGTCATGTCGCAGCTACCTATAGTCAATATTAGTAGAGGCTTCATAGATGGTCATTCAGAGTTGATGTACATATTTTAAGTTTTGTTTTGTATAACCAAAGTGTAAATGTCTTAAACCATTTTCTATTGAACATATTCAGCAAAGACATCTCTTCCACTTATTTCTTTTAGATTTATGTATCTTATTCAGTTGCTTATGAGTTATGCCAATATCATTAGTTAGCTTAGGATGACTCGTTCTAAGCACTGCGTGTCATCCAGGGGGTAGTCTCGGGGCATTACACATACTATCCTCAAACTGACAATCCTAAATCTGCTCAAAAAGTTAAGACCTCACCTCAACACTAGAAAGAATTCTTCTAGGGTTGAAATATCAAGGTGAACCATCGAGTAGGCTAAGGACTGAATGTCCCATGCCAATGGCCTCAGAAAAATTGAAATAAAAGCCAAACTACCCATACTTACTGCCTTCTAACTCAGGGCATCTGCTAATATATTCTCCTTTCCCAAATGATAGAAGATACAAATACCATAGTCCTTAAGTAAATCCATCCATCTACATTGCCTAATATTAAGATCTCTCTAGATCATAAGATGTTGAATACTCCGATGATCAGTGAAAATCTCACAATGCACATCATAGAGGTAATGCCTTTAAATCTTAAGCACGAAAACTATCGCCGCCAACTCCAAATCATGAGTGAGGTAGTTGTGCTCGTGCACCTTAAGATGCCTCAATCATAAGAAATAACATAACACTATTGTATCAACAAATAACCCAAGCCAATGCCGGAAGCATCGTAATACATGGTGAATCCCTTAACCTATAGTGGAAGAGATAGAATAGGAACTGAAGTAAGAAAATTCTTGAGCTTTCCAAATCTCAACTCATATTCCCCGAACCATCAGAAAGGAACCTCCTTCTAAGTTTATCTGGTCATAGTTTCTAAGATAGTAGAAAAACCCTTTACGAATCATCTATAATAACCAGCCAAACCAATAAAGCTACAAACCTCGATAGGAGATGTAGGCCTAGCCCAAAAATGAATAGCCTCAATCTTTATTGGGTCTACCATAATCCTGTCCTTAGACACCACATGCCTAAGGAATTCCACTGATTCAAGATAAAACTCACACTTAAAGAACTTATCAAAAAGCAAAAAATCTCTCAAGGTCGAGAGCACAATCCTCAGATTCTGCGCATATTCCTCTCTACTCCTAGAATACACAAAGTTGACGTTGATGAAAACAATAATAAATAAATCCAAATAAAGCATAAACACTCGATTCATGAAATCCATAGTTGCAGCTAGGGCATTAGTCAAGCCAAAAGACATCACCAAGAACTCATAATAACCATAACGGGTCTTAAAGGTTATCTTCAAGATATTCTTAGCCCGAATACTTAATTGTTGGTAACTTGATTTTAAATAAATTTTAGAAAACACCTTTGCACCCTGAAGTTGGTCGATCATGTTATTAATTCAAGGCATAGGATAATGGGTCTTTACCGTTACCTTATTAAGATGCCTATAATCAATACACATGCACATGGAGAAATCTTTCTTCTTTACAAACAGCGCAGGAGCTCCCCAAGGAGCACGATAGGAAAAACATTAGGAAACTCATGAACCACAAGGACAAATTCAAGTGACGGACTCTCCATACTAACATCACAAATATAATCGAGATATGCCTCGCAATTCCTCGAAATAAGTATCCTAGCACACATATATGAAATAATCCCGTTGGATAACGACTAACATCTCCCTACCATATGACTAGGGATATACCATGCATGGCTAAGGTAACGGTCTCGGCAAAACAATCCATGAACGCATGATAGTGGGATAACTAGTCCATTCCCAGAATCATATCAAAATCTAGTATATCAACAATAATAAGATCAACATGAGTATCAACATCTCTAACAGTCACAACACATTATCTGAACACCCAATCCACTACTAAAGAATCACCCACGGGAGTAGATACATGCAAGTGCACAAGTAACAAATCCCATGATAAATCTAATCGTGACCATAATAAAAAGATACGTAAGAATAAGTGGATCCCGGATCAAAAAAAGCAAGGGTCGCCTGGCAAATACTAGAATCATACCTGTGACAATAATATCAAAAGGCTCAGCCTCATGTCTAGTAGGTACTATATATAACTAACCATGCTTACCACCTAGCTGGGTTTCTAACCGATCTTCTATCCTACCTTCCTAAGAACCACCTCGAGCACCCTGGGGACGACCTCTACAACTATGATAACTCCTTTTAGCAGAGGTATGTACTACTTTAATAAGGGGAAAACTCTTAGATAAAGCAACAATCTCCCCATGACTAGGGCACACTCGTAAATAGTGACCATGAGCTCCACAACTATAGTATGTTAGATGAGATAAACCAGAACTAGAAGATTCGACTAACCCAGGATAGCCCTTAAACCTAGGATTACCAGAAAATGAACCCTTTAAAGACTAACTGCCACCCACACTAGGGCAATTACTGGAACTTGAATAACCTCCATCAGTAATATGAAGCACTGTCTGAATAGGTCAACTAGGCTGACTCTGAGGCTAATAGGATGGATGCAATGGATATCGACCATGAGAACTAATACCTCTGAATCGAGAACTACTATATCTCCCACTGAATCTGCCTTGATACCTTGGCCTCTTATCGCTGCCCCGTAGGACTCAGGATGTATCTCTCCATCACATAAGCGTTATTAGAAACCTCAGCAAAACACCTACCCATAGCAACCAAACTCTGATTAGACATATGAAGTGAAAGTCTCAATATTTTAACAAAGCACCAAACCCTCTTATACTCAAGATCTAGAATAAAAGTAACATGCCTAGCCAACTCATGAAAATGAGCCTTTTGCTCCACAATAGTCATGGAGCCCTACTTCAATCTCAAAAAACTGATCTCTCAATTGTTCCTTGAGGTTGTGAGGCATGTACTTCTCCAAGAATATCTCAAAAAACTCTGTCCATGTAAAAGAAGAAGATCCAATTAGCCTGGAATCCAAATAAACTCTCCACCAATGTCGAGTAGTCAAGTATAACTAAAAGGTTGTGTAATCCATACCACAAGCCTCGACTAGGCTTAAATTATAGAGCTTATCCTCACAAGCAATTAAAAACTCATATATATCCTCACAATACTACCAGAAAACCTAGGCAGAGCCAATATCAAGATCTACCTAACATTTTCTGCTCCTCGACAGACATAGCAGGATGGGTTGCTACTAGTTGGGAACCTATTGGCTGAGCAACCACCGGTGTAGAAGGGACCTTAACTTTGGGAGTAATAATTGCAGGCTACACCCCCGCCTCAGTTCCACTCTAATATATAGAATGTGCACATTAGACAGTGCACCACCAACCAACCCCAAAAGCTGAATCAATAAATCTTCGAGCACTAAAAAAGAAATAAATCTAGGTGGAGCGTAAGTTGGTCCCTTTCCCACTGCTAGATGGGGAGGAAGGATCTCTGGATTAGAAGCAGGGATATGGTCTAGTGAAGGCCCCCTAACCTGGACACCTAGCTAGGGATACGTCTCATGGCTGTTCATGACCTCTTGGTCATTCATGAATACTGTTAGGATTCTTAGGCTCGATCATGAGAGCCTCATCTCGAGTAGAGGTAACACGTGTCATAGCTATCTGTAAAACAGTGAAGTCAAAGGAATGTTCTATAAACACACTCTAAATCGTTGCATGAAATGAGTGAATTAAGTGAAGAACTACTAAGAATGTCCCATAGCCTACCGTTGATAGGAAATGGTTGTCATTGTTCCAATCTACAGGACTCTACTAGACATTTTCTCATGTACCAACAATATCGGTGTAGCCTATGCTTTGATACCAATTTGTCACAACTCAATTTATGAGTTATGATGACACTTACTCTATCCTACCATTGGGTAAGCAAAACTGTAAGTTAGAGCTAAACACAATAGGGTAACTTGGTAGAAAATGCCCACAAGGAGAAAAACAACAACTATAAATTAAAAGCAAAATAGAGTATTATGAATAGATGAAATATAGACAATACATAGACACCATCCCACGACTTGGTAGAGGCAGTACAAGAGAAACTATTAATACAATCCAAGTATCTAAAATAGTCAATCCAATCTCTCTTGAAACTAAAGACGGGACATATGATAGAAGGAAATAGGCAACTCTTACTCCAGGACCTTACCCTATCTCCAAAAATCAACACAATACAAATGATGATAAATGACAGCAAATAGTACTCAGATTTGCACCAAAAATGTATAGAGGTATAGTATGAGTACAAAAACCATGGGCACTCAGTAGGCATCATCGGACAACTAAGCTAAACCATGATATAAGTATAATAAAATTCAAGATAATGTAACTAAGCCATGATAAAGAGGCAAACCTAATAACCATTCCGACATTGCTGCAAATAGATAAGTAAATAATCCAAAACAATAGCATAACATAAAATAAAGCATCAATACGTGGAACTATTACTAAAAAATTTGCCCCCGTAGTCCAATTTGTGCAAAAAAGTAAATAACGCATCACAAGCCCCCCAAAAGCCTAGAAGGTACAAATAAGATAGTATAACACTTCACCATTATTTATAAACTCTTATAAATCAACTAGAATTCTTCCTTGTCATATCTATCATTTACCCATTAGCCACATTTATCAGCTAACCACTATTTATCAACTAATCATTATATATCAACTAAGCATTACGTATCAACTAATCATAGTATCTCTAGAATTTATTCCTATCATGCCATATTATAACCATTTCCTCATTTTTAGACTTAGCTAGAATCACTATTGGCTACTTTCCCTGATATCATCATATCATAATATGCATATCATCATGGAATAATGTGCATATCCAAATTCAAACCTGATAGGCCCTAAAACTATGCCATATCATATGGGCACCTCAAGACCACATAAACTAGATTTTGCCTTGATAACCCATCACAATCATCACATCAACCACAAGGGTCGGGGGACTCCCGACCATATAATGAGGTAGCAGAACACATGCTACAAGTCATAACTTAAACATTTCTAAACACTTCATTAGATTCATCAACTAACTAATATACCCAAGTCCACAGTCATCTACAATACCTCTGTACAAATCATAGTTTAGAAATGTATATATCTGGACAAGCCCTCGACAATAGCCAAACAAGATCAAAATAAAGCTAGGTCTAAAGATAGGAGACCAAGAATGAATGTCTTTTGAAATAAGGCAGCTCACCACTCCTAAGTCAATGCACGAACCGCCTCGATCGCCTAATTACTATGCGGAAAGAGAAGAAGATGCTATGACCCTTATGTTGCATGGGGATATAACATTCGGAAACAATTAATGGTTGGAACGCTAGCATGTAACTCAAGGATAAGGATAAAATTGCAGATTCATTTAATTAACAATTCAATATATATCATATTCAATCACATTCATAACCTTATACATTCATATAGACATATCACATGCTAACCAAGGGGGCAAGTCTTATCAATACTTTGGAAACACTCATTTATCATACATGCAATTAAGGACTCCAACCTTCAACATTTTTAGATTTAAGCATTTCTCATTAGACATAGGAATTTAACCATATTCACTCATCATCAAGTGAGGAACTCTAACCACATACAAATTTATTTAAGTGAGGGACTCTAACCACCTACACCATACATATAAGAGAGGGACTTTAATTGCTTACACACATTCATTAAAGAAGGGGACTCTAACAACATGCTCACACAATAGGCAAGGGACTCTAACCTCATGCCATATTAGATAGGGGAATCTAACACCAAGCCAATTTATTTGGCGAGTTACTTCGACCTCATAACATCTCACTATGCAAGGGACTTTAACCATAAGATTTTTGTTAGGCAAGGGACTTTAACCTCAAGCTATCACGACTATTATTAGTCGACATTGGGACTCTAACCCTTTGTCCATGCATCCACATACAGTCAGTTCCACATATAAGGACTTTAACCTATTTATCAAATTTCAACACCATACATGACACATGGTCCTCATGGGAGCCTTCATTGCTCAACCATTTCAATAGGCCAAGATCTTGCTTCAACTCGTCATATAATTAAGACTATGGTCCTTAAATCTCTCACAAGACATTCACACTTCATTAGAAATTCTATACCACAATTTAATTCAACACATAATCCAAGTTCCTTTTTATATTTGGGACTTTAACTCCCTTCTTATTCATCAACCCACAAAGGTCATCAATTACACATTAAATGGCTCACTTTACCTTCACAATATTATTTATCAAGCATTCATACATTATGGGCCATTTCCATTGTTCAAAACACCATTATCATGTAACTAGACATCTCACTTAGACATTTTCATAAACACCTTGTGTACTTTCCTTTACCAAGTCCAATTTCATGATGGAAATCATCAAGACTAGGGTCACTCAAGATCCACATGTTAGAACACATACAACAACATTCACATGTGTAAACTACTATAAATAACATGTATAAACATAAGTCTAGGTAAGAATAATCATTATTCATCATTAGGAAAACAAAACCCTCTTTATTTAATTTCAAAACCACCATGTACACTTACTAATCCAAGAGTGAAATACATGGGTATAGATTTATTTAGGAATGGGAAGAGATACATGTCTTAAAGAAGATGAATCACCAAGAATATTGACTTCACTTTGCGTTTTGATGATCAGCCTTGAAACCCAGTCTCCAATCCTTTAAAGATGAGCTTGAGAGAGTAATTAGGGTATTTGATCAATCAAAGATGGATATTTAGGAGTCTACACATACTTATATGGTGATAAGGCTTAGGGTTTTAGACATGGGAAATGACCACAAGGCCCTTAGTTAAAAGCTGAAAATTAAACCAGTCCAGGGGTACAACTTACCATAGCACACACTTAAGTAGTCGTACCTTAGGGTACGAGTGGTACCCTGAATCATACCCTACACTTCTTTGAGGTCACACATACTACTAATGATACGACCATGCATCCATGAGTAGTATACAAAGGTATGACTCACCCCAAACTCGTATTCTTCACTCTTAATAAAATTAATCCACTCTAAGATAAGACCTCACCCCAAATGACTCACCTTGGTACTACTCATAACCTTAGGTACTATTAAGGAGAGGGTCACTCATACCTAGGATAGCATGTAACCTTCACCACATAGCCTAGGCTACGAGAGGGGATGAGAAGAAGGATACAACTCATATCCGAAGGGTATGACTCAAACCCCTAGTCGTACCACCTCAGTGACAGCAAAGGATAAAGTTTTTCAATGGTTCTAAGTTTAGGTGTTTCAATTCTCCCCCACTCTGATCATTCATTCATGAATGAAGGGTAAGACAGGAAATAAACACAAGCCAAAAAACTATCACATATCAAAACATCCTTCAAACAATTTAGAACAAGCACATAACAATGATATAACACACATCATGCCCATTAGCAGTCAATCATTCACGTCAAGGTCTTTGGGACTCAAACCTATTATTTATCAATACACTTGTTCATTTGATAGCTTAGGACTTAAGCCCTTTACTTATCAACACTTACTCATTTCACAACTTAAGGACTTCAACCCATTAACTTATCAAGGATACTTTCTCAATTCAAGGATTAGGGACTAGAACCCATCATTTACCAAAGACATGAATCAAATCAAGATACTAGGGACATAAACCCATCACAAAAATACCCACATAATTTAAAAATATTAGGGACTTAAGCCCATGGTATAACACGACATCACTCAACATGTTGGCGACTTTAACCCGTTGTCTATAAAAGAAATAAATCAAAGAAAGGAGATAAACACATACCTTAATAAAAAATTCCCATAATAGGAAACAAATCTAAGTTCTTGGACTTCATGTCCTCTTCCACTTTGCAAGAAGCTTCCTCGAACTTTTGGTTTCTACATAGAACATTCACTGAAGCCACCTCTTTCATTCATAACCGGTGAAATTGCCGATCCAAGATCCTCATCGGGATATCCTCATAGGATAAAGAGTCTCAAATATCAACATCCCTCTAGGGAACAACCAATGATGGATCACCTACATAGCTCTAAAACATAGAGACATAAAAAATCATGTGAATGAAGTTCAAACTAGAAGAAAACTCCAACTCATAGGAAACATCAATGACCCTCCTCACAATAAAGTAGGGACCAATATACCGGGGACTCAGCTTTCCCTTTTTACAAAACCGCATCACTTCCTTCATGGGAGACACCTTCAAGAATACCTAATCGCCAACACTAAACTCTAAGTTCATTCACCTCTTATCCGTATAGGACTTTTGGCGACTTTGAGCGATGCTCAATATATCACAAATCACCTTCACCTTCTCTAAGGCTTGGTGAACTGAATTAGGGCCAAGCAACTTGCCCTCACCAATTTTCTAAAACTCAATGGGTGATCAACATACCCTACCATAGAATCCCTCAAAAGGCACCATGCCAATACTAGTGTGATAACTATTATTACAGGCGAGCTCAATTAAAGGCAAGAAGTCATACCAACCACCACTATATTCAATCACATGAGCCAGCAACATATCCTCCAATGTTTGGATGGTCCTTTCCATTTGTCCACCCTTTTGCAGGTGGAACAATGTACTAAGGCACACTCTAGTACCAAAACTTTTTAGATTGACTTCCACAACTAGGATGAAAATTGAGTACCACGATCCAAGACAATAGAATCCATAGCACCATTCAACTTCACGATCTCCACAAGCTACAACTTAGCATAATCTTCTTCCAAGTAATTTGTTCTCACGGGCAAAAAGTGAGCAAACTTAGTCATTCTATCCATAATGACCCAAATAGAATCATTCTGATTTCGAGATTTAGGGAGACCGGTAATGAAATCCATATTAATTGCCTCACACTTCCATTCAGGAAACATAATTTCTTGATACAACCTATCAGGCCTCATGTGCTCAACTTTTACTTGTTGGCACACCATACACTTGGCCAAATAGCTAGCCACATTATGTTTCATATTGCTCTACCAATAGAACTATCTAAGATCGTGATACATCTTGGTAGAATCGGGATGTATAGCATACCGAGATTCATGATCCTTGTCCATGACCCTTTCCCTCAACCCATCAATGTCGGAAATAGATAACCTACCTTGGTATCTCAAGATATCATCCCCACCAATCACAAAGTCCGCAACTTTGTATTGACCCGCATTAGTCTTGATCTCCTTCAAGTCGGGGTCCAATGCGTGCTTCTCTTTTATCTCAACAAAAAGAGATGACTAAGTTACCGAAAGAACAAATACACCACCCTCCTAAAAGTCCATAAGTCATACTCCAAGATTAGCCAAATGATGAATGTCTTTCATCAGTTCCCTTTTCCTCATCTATATAGGCAAAACTTCCCATGGACAATCTACTAAGAGCATTGGTGACTATATTCGCCTTACAAGGATGGTAATGAAGACTCATATCATAGTCATTCAACAACCCGAGCTACCTTCTTTGCCAGAGATTCAACTCCTTTTAGGTAAACACATATTGGAGGATCTTATGATCGGAAAAGCTATCAACATGAACCCCATAAAGATAGTGCCGCAAAAACATTAATGCAAAAGCCACGGCTAATAACTTTAGGTCATGAGTCGGGTAGTTCTCCTCATGAACTTTCAATTGTCTAGAAGCATAGGCAACCACCCTACTATGTTGCATCAACATGTAACCAAGACCGACATGAGAAATATCACAACAAACCACAAAACTAAAGCCAAAGTTAATTTATCTTTCAACTTCTCAAAACTATCCTCCCACGTATTGGACCATAAGAACTTGACCTTCTTTTGGGTCAATATAATCAATGCGGCAGCTACAGTACAGAAACTCTCCACAAATCTTCTATCATAACCATCTAGACCCAAGAAGCCTGAATATTAATTGGAGTCATAGATCTAGGACACTTCTTAACCACCGCAAACTTTTGGGATGTACCAGGATCCCTTCACTAGAGATGACATGACCAAGAAAAGCTATAGCTTTCAACCAAAACTCACACTCGTTCAAAGTTTTCAACATGGCACGGAGGTGATATACATAATCTACCTCACTCTTAGAATAGACTACGATATTATAAATGAAGACAAGGACAAACATGTCTGAGAATGGATGAAAGTCCTTAATTTATTAAATCTATGAATGTCGTCGGAGAATTAGTCAACCCAAAAGACATGGCTAGAAACTCATAGTGACCATACTGGGTTCTAAAGTCAGTCTTAGGGATATTCACATCCTTAATCTTAAGCTGATGATAACCTGATCAAAGATCAATCTAAGATAAATACTTCACACCCTGAAGTTTGTCAAACAAATAATCAATCCTAGGAAGAGGATATTTATTCTTTACAGTCACTTTGTTCAACTGACGATAATTAATACACATACGAGGAGAACCATCTTTTTTGCACACGAATAACACGGGAGCACTCTATGAGACACACTAGACAGATAAAACCTTTATCTAAGAGGTTTTTTAAATACTTCTTAAGCTCTTTTAGATCCGCTGGAGCCATTCTATAAGGAGGGATAGAAATCAGACGAGTGTCTAGAACAAGATCAATCCTAAAATCAATTTTTCTATCAGGAGAAAAAATGAGAACATCATTAGGAAATACCTCAGGAAACTCATTAACTAGGGGAATGAATTCTAGAGAAGGCTCTTACGAGTTAGACTTTTTAAGTTAAACCAAATGATACAAACACCCCTGTGAAATCAACTTTTGGGCCTTTAGATAAGAAATGAACCTTCTCTTAGGCACTGGGGAACCACCTTCCCATACAATGACTGCCTCATTAGGGAATTTTAACATAAACCTACGTGTTCGACAATATAATGAAGCATAATAAGAGTGCAACCAATCCATATCCAGAATGACATCAAAGTTTACTATGACCAACTCTATCAAGTCTACAAGAGTATCTCTACCACCAACTGATATCACAAACCCCTTATAGACCCTTCTAACAATCAAAAGGTCTTCGATCGGGGTAGAAATAGATAAAGGAGACAACAAACTCTTGGGACCATAATCAAGATGCACAGCCAGATACGGGGTTACATAAATAATAGTAGACCCTGGATCAAGAAAATAATACATATCATGTGAGAAAAGTCTCAACATACCCATGACAACATCGAGAGATGCCTCAGAATCCTGGTGAGTAGAAAGTGCATACAAGCAGTTTCAACCAATATTGGGTCCAAAAATAGAAGCAGAGATAGACATAGCACCCTTCACTATAGGAGTAGATGGAGTAGAAATAGGGGCCCTACTGGCATAAAAAGATGCTAGAGAGGGGCACTCATGCTGTATGTGCCCAACCTAACCATAAAAGAAATGTCTATTTCTCCCCTTCTCATATGGACCACGATGAATCTGACCATAGAATTTGTAAGGAGGTTGAGGTGGAGCCGACTGGGCTCCCCTATCCTAGAATTGGGCACCCTGTGCCCGGGACCTATCAATAATCTGAGTTTGATGATCAACCAAGGATATCGAACACTAGCCGAGGAGAAAGAACTTGAACTCTTCCACTTTTTTTGTGGCCTCTTTCCACTATCACCACAACTATGCTCTGAACGCGTAAATTTTTTTCCTTTCCTCTCACTAATTTCATCTTGTTTCTTTTTCTCTTCTTCTACTTATTGCAAATACATAATTATCCTATAAATATCCATCTTCTCAATCAACAAGGCGTCCTTGATCTCAAGGACTAACTAATGGGACAATGTCAAGAAAAACTTACGCATTCAAGCCCTCATACTAGAAACCATCTTGGGAGCATACCTTGAAAATTGATGGAATTTCAAAGCATACTCTTAAATAGACATCCTCTCTTGCTTCAAGTTCACAAACTCTTCCGCCTTTGCCTTCCTCAACTCCCGAGGAAAGAAACAGTCTAAGAAAGCCTCAGAGAAGTCCTCCCACATGGTGGGACAAGAATTAATACCTCTAGAAACCTCCCACCCTCATACCATTGGTACGCTACATCTTTTAATTGGTAGGAAGCAAACTAAACGACCTTTATTTACAAAGCATTCATGATTCTGAAAATCTTCGTTATTCCATCACTGAAACCTTGAGGATCTTCCTCAACCTTTATACTAAAGAACATAGGAGGGATGAACCTCATAAACTTGTCAATTCTTGTGGCCTCAGAAAAAATAACAGACGGAGCACCATGTTTTACTTAAGAATCCACCATTTAAGTTAAGAGATTTATAGAGCAATATAACTCGAGAGTAGTAGCATCCCCTTGAGGTGACGGAACAAAAGGGTCAATCTTATAGTCGGGGTTGGTGAGGACCGATGGAACCTCATGAAGATGGTCGTAAGCCACAACTCTAGTCTGAGTCCAAACTCTAGAAGTTGGATGAGCGTCATCCATAGGTCCCTCAGAAGGGTTAGCCTGAATCTCAAATCTCCTTGGAGGTATGATCTAAAAGATTGCAAATAATAATCAGAGGAATCCAAGACCTTAGGCTCTACATATTGAGATTGAAATTAAAGAAAGGGAAATATTTCCTAAAATGTCTCATAGCTCCTCTTTGATAAGATTGGCGCGCTTGACAACCATAAAACAAACTCTACTTGACACGGTATTGTGGATACCCAATTGACCATGAACCAAAGATCTGATACAAACTTGACACACCTTGAAACTAGGTTGTGTCATATGGGCACCTCAAGTCCACATGAACCGGAGGTCACCCCGATAACCTGTCACTATCATCACATCAACCATAAGGGTTGGGTGATTCTCAACCATAAAATATGATAGTCGAACACATGCTACAAGTCATAAGTTAAACATGTCTAAATAATTTATCATTCATCAACTAACCAACATACCCAAGTCCACGGTCATCCATAATACCTCTATACCAACCAAAGTTTAGAAATGTATATGTCAGGACAAGACCCCGACAATAGCCAAACCAAGTCAAAATAAATCTAGGTCTAACGATAGGAGACTAAGAATAAATATTTTCCAAAATAAGGAATGTCACCAGTCTCAAGTCAATATATGAACAACCTTGATCATCTAATCACTGCGCAGGGAGAGAAGATGATACTCCGAACCTAATATTACGTAGGGACATAGCATTTGGAGACGGTTAGTGGTTGGAGTGCTAGAATATAACTCAAGGCTAAGGATAAAATAGCATCATCATTCAATCAACAAGTCAATATATATCATATTCAATCACATTCATAACCATATCCATTAATTTAGACATATCATATTCTAATCAAGAGGCCAAGTCTTATCAACACTTTGGAAGCACTCATTTATAATACATACAATGGAAGACTCCAACCTTCCACACTTATAGATTCAAGCATTTCTCATTAGAAATAGGACTTTAACCATATTCACTCATTATCAAGTAAAGGACTCTAACCACATATATATCTATTTAAGTGAGGAACCTTAACCACTCACACACATACATATAAGTGAGGGACTCTAACTGCTCATACACATTTATTTGAGCAATGGACTCTAACCACATTCTCACATAATAGGCAAGGGACTCTAACCTCAATCCATAATAGATAGGGGACTCTAACCCCAAACAAATTCATTTGGTGAGGCACTTCGACCTCAAGAGATCTCATTATTCAAGGGACTTTAACCATAAGAGATTTTGTTAGGCAAGGGACTTTAACTTCAAGCATTCACGACAATCATTAGTCAACATTGGGACTGTACCCTTCGTATAAGCGTCCACATAAATTCAATTCCACACATAAGGACTTTAACCTATTTAGTCAATTTCAACACCACACATGACCACATAGTAATCATCGGAGCCTTCATTGCTCAACCATTTCAACAGGCCTACGCCTCAATTCAACTCATCATAGAATTTAAACTATGGTCCTCAAGACCCACACAAGTCATTCATACTCTATTAGAAATTCTATACTAAAATTTTGTTCAACACATAATTCAAGGTCATTTTCATATTAGAGACTTTAACCACCTTCTTGTTCATCAATCCATCAAGGTCATTAATTACACAATACATGACTCACTTTACCTTCACAATATTATTTATCAAGTATTCATACATATTGGTCCATTTTTTAGTTCAAAACATCATTCTCATGTAAACAGACATCATACTTAGACATTTTCATAAAAACCTTGTGTACATGCCTTTACCAAGTCCAATTTCATGGTAGAAATCATTAGTACTAGGGTCACTCAAAACACAAATATTATGCCACATACAACAACTGTCACGCGTGCAAACTACCATCAATAAAATGTTTAACATAATTCTAGGCAAGAATCATCATTATCATCATTAGTAAACATAACCCTCTTTATTTTATTTCAAAACCACCATGTACACTTACTAATCAGAGTTTGAAATACACAACTTTAGATTTATTTTGCAAAAGGAAAATATATATGCGTTAAACAAGATGAATCACCAAGAATATTTACTTCGCTTTGCCTCTTTAGGATCACCCTTGAAACCTTAGCCTCCAATCCTTCAAAGATGAGCTTAAAAGATTATTTAGGGTGTTTGATCCATCACACATTTAGGAGGCTACACACACTTATATAGTGAGAGTTCTTATGGTTTTAGACATTAGAAATAACCCCAAGGACCTTAGTTAAAATCTGAAAATTTAATCCATTAAGGGGTGTGACTCACAATATGACTCACTTAAGTAGTAGTACCCTAGTATATGAGAGGTACCCTGACTCATACCCTAGGCTTACCCTAGGTCACACACACTAATAAGGATACGACCTTGCACCCATGAGTCGTATTCGAAGGGTACGACTAATCCCAAACTCATATGATTCACTCATAACAAAATCAGTCCACTCCAATCTCAGACCTCACCCCATACGACTCACCTAGGTACGACTCATACCCTTAGGTACAATTAAGGGGGGGTCACCCATACCTAGGATAGTGAATGAACCGCACCATAATGCCTAGGATACAAGAGGGGAGGAGAAAAAGGATACGATTCATATCTAAGGGGTACGACTCAAGGCCCTAGTCGTACCACCCTAGTGACACCAAAAGATGATGTTTTTAAATGGTTCTAAGTCTAGGCATTTTATAATTGGTAGGTATAGTCAATAATATATTTACAATTATCATCATCTATATCACCCGCCATATCATCTTCCACACCATCAATTATCATCATCAATATCATAACCATCCTCCTATCTTGCATCAGGCATAATAATCGATATCATCATCATTATCCAATCTTGAAATGGTATTTGCATAGTTCATAACATAATCAATATTTGGACTTATACGGGTAACCATATCATCATCACCATGACCAATAGTATGATCATTAGAGTATTCAATATCATAAATGATAGCATAACAATTTAACATAATTTCTAATCATAATAGAAGCATGATCTCTAGCATAACCAATAACATAATCGTTGATATAGTAAATAATCAAGATCCTTAGCATAATCAATAACATATTCGCTAATATAATCAATAAAAATGGTCTTAAGTATAGTCAATAGCATAAGCTCTAATATAGAGAATAAGCACGATCTTTAACATAATCAATAGAATAATAAGAAATATAACCAATAAACACAATCTTTAGTAAGGATGGCAATGGGGCGGTACAGGTTTTAGACTATGTGGGTGAGGGGCAGGTTTAAGTAAGCTTTTTTAATGTTGCGGTGTGGTGTGGTTTGTGGTTATATACAGGCTTAAACTAAAAAATTTAAAAATTAGTATTATTATCATGAATCTACCTAAAATTATATGTATCATTCATTTAAAATTTTATGATACATAAAACAATATTTATAAAACTAAAAGTTAAAATTTTTATAACTTTTTAAATTTCTTTATCCATCTTAATGAAAATTTGATATTTGATCATTATTTGTACACGTGATACTTTACTGACAATTTCTTAGTGAAAAGTGATATAATAGAAACTGGTTGTTAATATTTCCTAGTGTTGGAAATATTATGGTTTTCAATGAAGTTACAATTTTTTTTAAAAAAAATAAAAAAATATGGGGCGCGGGGATGAGTCTGGGGCAGGTTTATGCGTGTTTAAAGGTGATGCGGTATGGAGCGGGGTGGTTTTAAAATTTGCGGATTTAAAAAAAGCCTACACCGTACCTCAGAATTGCCACCCCTAATCTTTAGCATAATCAATAGCATAATCCCAAATATGGCCAATAAGAATTATATTTAGCATAATCGCCAATATAATCATTAAGCATAATATTTGGCATAATCAATAGCATGATTGCTAATATAATCAATAAGAATAACCTTAAGTATAATAAATAGTGTAATCGCAAGTATAGCTAATGACTTAGTCAATGTCATACCCAATGGCCCATTCGATAGACTAAGCAATGGATTAACTAATATCATAATCTAGGGCTTATCCAATAGCATAATTAATAGCTCAGCATTTAGTTAATCAATAAGTTATTCTTATTGTAATTGAGAAGTATTACTCCCAATGTTAACTCATCATAAACATAAAGTACCAAGGCATCTAAATATCACAAAAATATACATCTCCTAGAGGTATACAAGCGTATAAAGGGTCTTTCATAAATAACACAAGTCTTGGCCTATAGTGGGTGAAAGAGTACACTTCTAAATCTTGTAATTCTTTACCAATCAATGTCTACCCCGGACTAGGCTAAGGTATCTAAATCAACTAACAGATGTTGGATAAGCCCTAACTAGCCCTAGGATAACAATTCCTCCTAATAGAGAGCAACTAAGTCAATTAAACCTAAGGTTATGATACTAGAGTAGTTCCATCTTAAACAATAAGTGACCAAGGCAATATCCTCATTAGTTGAATAACTAAGGCATTTCCATCCTAAAGTGAGTCTACAACGTCAACTTCACCTAAGGTGTGGGTAACTAGGCTAATTATGTCCAAAAGTGATATCCAACATAGCCTAAATAATCCAACTAACTCAAGTATTGCAATTTATCACACTATCACCTAAAATCCATCCCAAATCTAAGACAATATCAATAATATACTATGAAATATCTCAATCTAACAAGGGGTAAAACCTATCCTACTTGGATACCGAAGAAAGCTCAAAAGATCTGCTAAATTACCCTTTTCCATTCCTGGAAGCTCCCACAAGATGCCAAGCTATCAAAATCACATCCTACTCATCAATATGACAATAAAAATACCCATATTTCACCATTGTTATTTGGGTCCAAAAACTTTACCAAAATCCCATGTGGGTTTCACTGACGAAAATTGTATTTCTAAAACCAGTCCAACTTTTCCTCATGCTCAAAGAGTCATTACCCTTAAAAATGGATGAAATCTAAGATAATTTGGTGCTAAAATCAAACATCCAAGGTTTAGGGATTTTTTAACAAGAATTTAGAAAAATGTACAATGAAAAGGGTAAAATCTTACCTCAAAGAGGAAGATAATCACATAATCAAGTGTAGCCAAGCTCCCAAATCACCCACCAACTTCAATTTCAAGTAATCTCACTATTTAGGGTTTTAGCTCTATTAGAAATGGGTTAAGAATGGTAAAAAGGTCTAAAACGGACTATGTATACCCATCCTAGGCGCCTAAATGTCGCTATCACCATCAAGTTATCAATATCGTGAAATTCACCTTTGACATAGTCACTATCATTACTCATATATAGCAATCACAATCTGGCAAGGTAAATCGCATGTGGTGATCGTGATTTACCCATTACAATCGTGATTTGGAATAGAAGGAAAAATATATGCGCCAATTATGATTTACCCTTCAAGATCACGGTCACACCAGTAACCTGATGCACAAGATTTTTTACATCAGAGTGGACTTCGATCGAGTGTTGGAGATTCATATAGAACCCCGTGCATGCAAATAAACTATGCTACCATACAAAAATTGAAATTTTATTCTCAATGGTGTAGTGAAAATTTCCATCCAAGGTTGTTTTGGAAAAAAGTGGGTCCCACACCTAAATTTCATTTTCATAACTTTTCGAACAATAGGTCTAAATAAGTCCAAGTGCCTCGAGACCTAAATGAAGAGTTCACCTAGCATAATATCGATATTCCAAAGCTGCTGGAATAGTTAAAATTTACATTAATGGTCGTTTGATTGAATTTTTTTCCTGATGACAATTTGGAACCAACAAAGACTTAAAAACAATGGATTGGCTCTACAAACCAAACAAACTTCCCGGTAACCAAACTGTTAGTCCTAATAAGTTATAAATGACTTGGGGCAACTATAGAAAAGCTCTATCGATTAAAATAAGCAAGAATATAGAAAATGACCTTAAGTGTCATTACATACTATGACACTTAAAGTGAGCCAAATGAAGCAAAATGGGGCACCTTCACAAAGAAATAGATAATAAACGAGCACCAAAAGACATATCTTTAGCCTCGAAGAAAAATCAGATGAATCGAATGGTTTGGAGGTTTAATACTTGATCTTGTGTGTATATACACACCCTAAACACCTTGTTTTAACTATATCTCAGCTAAGTTTTGAGCATGAATTATCATGTGTATATGTATATTGCTATACTTTTTATATAAATGTGCTAATATATATGATTAGTACTATTTCAGAAGTGAATGAGGCATGAGGAGAATCAAGATGACAAAAGATTACAAGAGATAAGGTTTATTGGGAGATACTCAAGCAAGCACAAAGATTAAGAGAATCCAGAAGCACGACATAGCACTAAAAACCAAACAAACTACTCGATAACCAAACTGACAGACCCAGCAAGTCATGAATGACTTGGGGCAACTATAGAAAAGCTCCAACAATGAAAATAATAAAAAACATGAAAAATGACCTGAAGTGTCATTACATACTATGACACCTAAAGTGAGACAAAAGAAGCATAATGGGGAATATCACAAAGAAATAGCCAAGAAACGAGCACCAATAGACATATCTTTAGACTCGAAGAAAAAATCAGATGAATCTAGTGGTTTGAAGGATGAATACTTGATCTTGGGTATATCTATACACCGTAAACTCCATGCTTTAACTATATCTTATCTAAGTTTTTGAGAATGAATTATCTTGTGTATATGTGTATTTCTATACTTCTAATGTAAATGTGCTAACATATATGATTAGTACTATTTCTGAAACGAATGAGTCATGTAGACAATCAAGATGACAAAAGATTACAAGAGATAAGGTTAATTGAGAGATACTTGTGCAAGAATTAACATTTACAGAATCCATATGCCGCACCACTTTGGGTTGTGTGATTGGCCATGTGTCGCACCTCCTGGGGCAACTTCTTTGGACATGCGATACACAGTTCTACCAAGTTGGAGTTATTTGTTTTAATCCAAGAAGTGTCTAGGGGCTTAAGAATTATTTCACTATACATCTATAATGACACCACCATAAATAGGGCCTTGTTGTATGGGAATCTCAATCCTAACAAGGACCGAAGATCACCCCATTGACCTAACCTAACCTAACCATAAAATCAATCCACAAGTGTTGGATGAACTTTGAATATATAATCAAGACAGCGAAAAAAAGACTAGTAAACATAACTTAGAATGTCTAATAATTCTATTAATGTAAACACACTAAACCAACAAACTCAAGTCCACAGTCATCCACAAAGCCTCTACAAATCCAATGTCTAAATATGTCGGGACGTGCCACCAACAATAGCCAAAAACCAAGTCTAAAACAAGTCTATGACATAGGACAGAAATACAATAAAATGTATGCCTTCCGAAGTATGAAAGATTACAACTTCAAAGTCCAGACACAAACTGATCGAGCACCTGTTTACTTCACAGAAAGAGAAGAAGAAGCTCTGGCCCCTGTGTCATATGGGACACATCGTCCGAAGATGGTTAACAGTTAGAGCACAAGCATGTAACTCAAAGGTAAGGATAAAATAGTTCCATTACTTAAACCTAAGTCAAATCATCATAAGAAAACATATTTATATACATAGGCACATATATAGACATATAGATACATCAAGTATTGAAAAAGGGAATAAGGCCTTAGCATGCATCTCAAACATTCAATCATGAAACATGAAGTGGAGGAATCTAAACTTCTACTTGATGATAGGCGAATTTACACGCCTATAGTGCCATATTTTACCCATATTTTAGCCTAGTTTTGAGAACAAATTATATATTTCATACACTTTTAGTCCTTTTTCCTGTAAGTGAGCTAACGAACATGATTAGCAAAGTTTCAGGTATAAATGATACAGAATTCAGCATTTTATGGATTACTTGACGCCAAAGAAAGCTTCATGAAAGGAGAAAAGGAAGCTTGGACGCCTAAGGACCAAAAGTGATGCATGGAAAATATGTCCCGGGCAAAAACAGTAATTCTGAAGACTTTGGGGACTAGCAGTAACTTAGTAGGATTAGGATAATGATACATTAACCTAGTACAATTGGGTTAAGTATTTCATTAGCTTAGTAGGATTATGATAATGATACATTAACATAGTACAATTGGGTTAAGTATTTCATTATCTTAGTAGGAATAGGATATGGGTATTATAAATACCCTATCTTGCTAGAGATGTTTATTCATTCCTCCATTAGTTACAATACATTCTTCTACTATTCCTCAACAATTCTCATTCTAGTTTTAATTCATCTTTCTACTTCTTCTTCTATTCATCTATTCTTAATTTCCGCAACAAGAGAAACGTTACTTGCAAGAAATCACGCCTAACGCCTACCACACTTGTGCTACATGAAATTCTTATTGTGGTATAATAACAATGTCAATTGTGATTTCCTTCGCACTCATGGGTAACTAAACTTCTCTGTTGGGGTTATGGAAGCCGAATGAGATACTATTTATTGCTATGAGTTTGTGAGTTCGTGACACGTATGCTGCTTATATCATTATTCTCTTCGTCTTAACCTAAATTCTTTGTGGTTGCAAACGCAAGAATACACCAGTATAACATTTAACTTGTTTGAAAGAAAGGTTATCTGTCTGGAAAAGAGATAATGTCAAGGTAGTAGGGTCCCATCCCCTATTAAAAAGTTAGTGTCGTAACTGGATTAACCTCTTGAAGAATTTGTACCGTTAGACACGCTTTAAGATCGAAAGAGTTAAAGTGAAATAATCCTCGAATAGGTCGAAAGACGCCTGGATTTACCATCGAATACAATTCTCTATAAGCACATGCATGTCGGAATTCAACACACTCATAGCCAATAGAGACGTATAACTCAGAAGGTGGACGTAACCCCAACTCCTCAATTCTCATTGTTTTACAACCTACTAAACATTCTTTCTTTTTACTTTGATATTTTCAGTTTTTGCTTTAATAATTTGGTTACACTTTACAATCCCCCCTTTTACGAGACTTGCACTAAAAGTCTAGTAATCTTTGCTTACTTGTTGACCAAGCTATTCCCTGTGGGATCGATACCCAACACAGTTCGGTTCTATATTTGCTAACGACAGCTTTACACTCCTACGAGAGCTGTAGATTGAGCGTTATCAAAAATTGGCGCCGTTGCCGGAGAATACGAGTGTCAATTAAGTTTGTGATAATTACTAGACCCTTTGGTCAAAGATTCTCGTACTTTTACTTTCAGTTTTTGTTTTTGTTTACTGCAGGTGTTTATTCAGTGCATGCCCCATACTAGAAGTTCTGGTCAACCATTATTACCTATCAATCCTGAACCACAACGTATTGGCAGAATGGAGGCACAACACGAAATCGAAAGGATGGCTGCTCAACAGGAACAGGCGAGATTAGCTGCTCTTGCCGCCGCTCAAGTTCAACAACAAAACATTGATAACCCTGGGCGAGCAACGAATCCCGACGATGAGGATTTAAGTGATGACGAGTTATTAAACCCAAGGCATGATGCTGAAATCGCAACACCTGCCAACAGAAGAGGTCGTCAAGCTTGGTTTAGGTATGATCGCCAACCCATGCAACCAGCTTTTGACAACGATGATGATGATCTTGATGGAGCTGGAGCCACAGGAGCCATTATTCCTCCACCATTATCTCCCGGAGCCAAGTTCAACATCACAAGCACCATGATTCAGTTATTGCAACTCAAGGGATTATTTGGTGGACTAGCAGGCGATGATCCGAATATGCATCTCATTAACTTTATTTCTACATGCAAGTCATTTGACAATCCTGGTGTTGGTCAGAATGCAATTCGATTACGTCTATTTCCATTGTCTCTGTCTGGGGAGGCAACTCTATGGTTGAATGGGCTGACTCCTGATTCTATTACAAATTAGAGGCAATTGAGAGAAGCTTTCCTAGAAAGATTCTTTCTGCCATCCCAAAGAGCATAATTGAGAGATGAAATCAGCAACTTTCGTTAGTTTCCCACTGAAGCTCTTCATGAAACATGGGAGAGGTTCAAGACAAAGCTAGCGAGATGCTCAAACCATCACATGGCTAATGTTCACCTAATGGAGATATTATACAGAGTCTTGAATTCAATAACTAAACCAGTGGTGGATAATGTAGAGGGAGGATCTTTTATGGACCTCACCTTTGGTCAAGCAAGCAATATGCTAGACCGTATGACGAAGCAAAGTAGAGCTTGGCATACCAGGGATTCTGAGGTAGCAAGTCCCACTTCATCTATTGGCATGACTGTATACCAAAGAAGAAGAGAAGAAGAACGTGATCAAGATATGACGCACATGAAAACACAAATGGATCTTCTTACAAAGCATTTATTATCAGGGAAGACCGAAAAAGTGAAAGATATTGCGTCAAAAGGAAAAGACGAATCTGATTCGGAAGAAGAGGCCAACTACTTGAACAATCAGGGGGGTTTCTGAGGTAATACCCAAGGAAACCAAGGTCAGAACTATTATGATAAATCTGGAAATAAGGACCAAGGTAGTTGGAAGAACAGGAATGAAAAGAGTGGTTTGTACATTCCCCCTGGAAGACGTGACGCCACTACATCTAGTTCTGGAAGTATGGAAGACATGATGGCTAAAATCTTGAAAGGAGTGGAAGTAGTGAGTGCGGGAGTAACGGAGGTAGTTAATGATGTGTACTCTATGAAACAAATAGTTGATTCTCATTCCACTTTAATCAAGCAAATAGAGGAGCAATTGAGCCAACTTTTAGCAGCACTCAATCAAAGAAAGGCTGGCACTTTACCTAGCGATACTGTGCAAAACCCAAGGAATGATGGGTCATGCATGGCCATCACTACCCGAAGTGGTAAGGTGCTGGAAAATTCAGCAAAAAGCAAGCAAGGGGTTGACAATGTAGTGGACATTGATGATAAGGCGAAAGGAGAAGATGCCACTGCAACTAATCCTATCGTCAACGACGTCAACCCCAACAATTTACAACCTGAAAAAGCTAAAAAAATGGAAGCAAGAGGAGAAGAAAGTCGTGGAGATAACAGTTCCATACCCACCACCACTTTTCCCTCAAAGGTTGAAGAAGGTGGCGGATGATACAAAGTTCAGCAAATTCATGACTATGTTAAAGCAACTGTCCATTAATGTTCCATTGGTGGAAGCACTTGAAAAAATGCCTGGGTATGCGAAATTTATGAAGGATCTTTTGACAAAAAAGCGGGAAGCAAGCTATGAGTTGAAAGATGATGTTCATCATTGCAGCGCAATCGCTACCCAATCAATAGTTCAGAAGAAGGCTGACCCCGGCGCTTTCACTATTCCTTGCACTGTTGGATCTTTGAATTTTGCCAAAGCATTATGCGACTTAGGAGCCAGCATCAATTTGATGCCATTATCTATCTATAAGAAGTTGGGGTTGGGTGATCCTACTCCAACCAACATGAGGCTCGTAATGGCGGATAGGTCGGTAAAACGACCTGTTGGTATTCTATGTGATGTCTTGGTAAAGGTTTCTTCATTTATCTTTCCGGCAGACTTCGTTATTTTGGATTGTGAGGCAGACTCAGAAGTTCCCATAATCTTGGGGCATCCTTTCCTTGCTACGGGAAGCGTGCTTATTGATTTAAGAGCTAATGAGCTTTCGTTCCGAATAAATGACGAAGTAGTTCGCTTTGATGTTTGCAAATCAATGAAGCAACCCAAAGATCTGAGTGTATTTTCGGTGGCTGATGTTTTCTTTGATGATGAGAAAGAATTACTTGAAGAAGAGCAAATTATTGATGACCCTTTGACGGTTGTGCTCATGAATGGAGAGAATGAGGATGCTGAAAATTGTGAAGAAGTTATTGGGGCTCTATCAGGATTAGGGACATATCGCTATGCTCCCAAGAAGCTGGACCTTGATCTCAAGAATCGACCCACACCACCAGCTAAGCCATCTATTGAAGAGCCACCCACATTAGAATTGAAGGAGCTGCCAAGACATTTAAAGTATGCATTCCTAGGAAGCGGAAACACACTTCCAGTCATTGTTGCAGCAGATTTGGGTGAACAACAAGTTGCTGCTCTCATTACTATTCTACGGAAGTATATTAGAGCCATTGGATGGACCATTGCGGATATTATTGGTATTCCACCTGGGATTTGTACACATAAAATTCAGCTTGAAGAGAATTGCACACCCACCATTGAGCATCAAAGACGTCTAAACCCACCTATGCAAGAAGTGGTGAAGAAAGAAATTATCAAGTGGTTAGATGCGGGGGTTGTGTATCCAATCTCTGATAGTACATGGGTAAGCCCGGTACAATGTGTTCCCAAGAAAGGAGGCATGACGGTGGTCGCGAATGCGAAGAATGAGCTTATTCCACTCAGACCCGTCACTGGATGGAGAGTATGCATGGACTACCGAAAGTTGAATTCTTGGACACTCAAATATCACTTTCCAATGCCATTTATAGACCAAATGCTAGATCGATTAGAGAGGAAAGGATGGTTTTGCTTCTTAGAAGATTATTCAGGCTATAATCAGATTTGTATTGCACCCGAAGACCAAGAGAAGACAACGTTTACATGCCCATATGGTACGTTTGCCTTCAAACGTATGCCATTCGGGCTATGTAACGCACCAGCCACCTTTCAACGTTGTATGATGTCAATTTTTTCTGATATGGTTGAAGACACTTTGGAGGTATTTATGGATGATTTTTCAGTGGTTGGTGAGACTTTTGAAGCATGCATGGCAAACTTAAGTATGGCGTTGCAAAGATGTGTAGAATTCAACCTAGTGCTGAATTGGGAGAAGTGCCACTTCATGGTAAAAGAAGGAATCTTTCTTGGGCACAAAATCTCCGAAAGAGGAATTGAGGTTGATCGAGCGAAAATTGAAGTCATTGAGAAGCTACCGCCTCCAATTTCGGTGAAGGGAGTTCGTAGTTTTCTCGGCCATGCAGGTTTCTATCATCGGTTCATCAAAGACTTCTCCAAAATTGCTAGTCCATTGTGCAAACTCTTGGAGAAAGATGCGAAGTTTGACTTCAATGAAGATTGCTTAAAGGCATTCGAATTCCTCAAAGGAAAACTCATTGAAGCAGATTGGTCTCTCCCGTTCGAAGTCATGTGTAATGCTAATGGTGTAGCCGTTGGAGCTGTGGTTGGTCAGAGAAAGGAGAAATTATTTCATCCTATCTACTATGCGAGTAAGGTCCTAAATGAAGCCCAAAGGAACTACACTGTGACAGAACAAGAGCTCCTAGCAGTTGTGTATGTGTTTGAGAAGTTTCGTGCCTATCTATTGGGTACTAAGGTGATCGTTCATACAGACCATGCAACTCTTAGGTATCTAATGACAAAGAAGGATGCAAAACCAAGATTAATTCGATGGGTGTTGCTGCTGCAAGAGTTTGATTTCGAAGTTAAAGATAGAAGAGGTTGCGAGAACCAAGTGGCCGACCATCTATCTAGACTCGAGAATGAGCATGTGGCGCAGCCTGATATCGAGATTGATGATGCATTCCCTTACGAGGAGATCCTAGCGACGATAACAGAAAAGTTACCATGGTATGCCGACTTTGCAAATTTTGTGGTGAGTAATGTAATACCTGCCAATCTATCATACCATCAAAAGAGGAAGTTTATGCATGACGTACAACACTACTATTGGCATGAGCCATATTTGTTTCGATGATGTGCGGATGGTATTATTCGACGATGTATATCCCATGTAGAGGTGCCTACTATATTGGAAGCATGCCACACTTCCCAAGTTGGAGGACATCACGCAGGCAATCGGACGGCAAGAAAAGTATTGCAAATGGATATTATTGGCCTTCGATATTTAGAGATGCCTACAACTTTGTTAGAAGATGCGACCAATGCCAAAGACAAGGTGCTATTTCGAAACACCATGAGATGCCCATGTCGAAAATTCTTGAGGTAGAACTCTTTGATGTGTGGGGCATTGATTTCATGGGTCCATTCGTGAATTCGTTTGGAATGTAGTACATCTTAGTTTCTGTAGATTATGTCTCAAAATGGGTTGAAGCTGTAGCGTTGACCGACAACGAGGGAAAGCGTGTTGTAGCATTTTTGAAGAGGAATATCTTCTCTTGCTTTGGAGTACCACGTACTATCATAAGTGATGGAGGATCGCACTTTTGCAACAAGCTATTCAAATCTGTGTTGGCCAAGTATGGTGTCAAGCAACATAAGGTAGCCACGCCTTATCACCCACAAACGAGTGGACAAGTAGAGGTTTCCAATCGGGAGATCAAGCAAATCCTTGCGAAGACGGTTAATGCCAATAGGAAGGATTGGTCTCGGAAGCTAGATGATGCACTATGGGCGTATAGGACTGCATTCAAAACACCCATCGGCATGTCCCCTTATCAACTAGTTTATGGGAAGGCTTGTCATTTACTCATTGAGCTCGAACATAAGGCCTTGTGGGCGTTGAAGCAATTGAATTTGAATTGGGATGATGCGATGAATCTGAGGTTGGAGCAGCTGAACGAATTAGATGAGTTCCGTCTCCATGCATATGAAAGGTCAGACCTATACAAGGAGCAGATAAAAAAGTATCATGATCAGTGGATTGTTCCACGAAACTTCCAAAAGGATGATATGGTACTTCTCTTCAACTCTAGATTGAAGCTGTTCCCAGGTAAGTTAAAGTCTAAGTGGTCTGGTCCATACAAAGTTATCCAAGTCTACTCGTCTGGAGTAGTTGAATTGGAAGACAATAATGGTGTTGTCTTCAAGGTGAATGGTCAACGTGTTAAACCTTATATAGGTCCTCTTGACTCGATGAATTATATGGCCATCACTTATCTCAATGAAGTCTAAGTACTCGAGGTAACTATGTCGAGTCATGACAATAAATAAGGCGCTAGATGGGAGGCAATCCATCGTTTATCGTTTATCGTTTTGTCTTTCTTTCATTCCAGTACTTGTTTTGCTTTTGATAAATGAAAATCCAAAAATAAGAGTCGTGCCACGACCAAAACTATGGCGCTAGATGGGAGGCAACCCATCGTACTAATCATTTTCATTGGTTATGAGAAAATGTAGGTGCAAGAGGTATTCAATGAGGAGATTGGTTTCAAATGACGATTTGGACGTATTGCATGGTAAAGGTGGTAAGTTAGGAATTAAGATGCATAAGGCTATGGATTGAGCATTTCTCATGACAAAATAGGCATCGAGAAAGGATAGGCCTAGGTAAAACTAGGCCACGAAAAAGGCAACGCCTATACTATAGCCTAAGGTCTCGGAATCTAGTGTGCAAAGGTATAGGCGCCGCCCATGCTCAAGTATGCTATAGCATAGGCGCCGCCTATGCTAAAGCATTTGGTCTCAGAATCTCATATGCCATGTTAAAGGCGCCGCCTATGGTCACTAAAGGCATTTCACTAGGCGCCGCCTATGCTAGCAAATGCTTTGCATTAGGCGCCGCCCATACCATGCATAGGCAAAGCTAAAGGCGCCGCCTATGGTCACTTTTTGTATCCAAAACCAATTTTAAATGGGTCAAAACCCGACCCATTCTTTTCCTATATAAAGGGGACTTAGTCTTGAAACATAAACACATTGGAAACTTGACCTAGGCGCCGCACATACTCTCCAAAACATCTCAAAATTTTTCTTTTTGCTCTCCCACTTCACAAGAACATCTCCAAAGGCTTCAATCACGTAAGTACTCTTTTATTCTTCATCTATTTTTCGTAAGTACTACGTTGCTATGTCTATTATGAATTGCTACATCTTGAAGAAATATTGGTGATGTTAATGTGTTTGAATTGTTGATACAAAACCATGTGAGTGAACATATACGTTAGGATGATCTTAAACTATTTCCGACTTGAATTTGATTTTGATGCATTGTTATACTAATTGCGGAATCGCTATAGTCATGAACATTGCATAACCTTGTCACTTGAATACCTACATGTTAGAAGATCCCGTTTATCGGGATAAGACTTATAGTTGCCTACCGACATAGAAGGTTGTGATTATTGATAGAAACTATACCAGGATGTAATCCCTAAGTAGTAATCTTGTTATACCTAACATGAAAGTATTGCTAAGGTTGTAAGAAGTGATACATCTCTGATTTTCTTGTCGGAATATAGCGCCTAAAATGCATGTCGATGAAGTCTAAGTAATCGACTACTTTCACTTCACTAATTTGTATCAACAACCTAAGTGTGGGGTGGTACCCCTACTGCTTGTGTATAGATTGTATATATCGAGCTGATGCTAATAGGAACATTGTTTAAATATCAGGTACAATGGCACCCAAAGCAAGACAAGATAAGGCTACCACTTCCCAAAAGGGCAAGAAAAGAGGTCGCAAGGACCAAGAAGAATCATCCTCAATGCAATTACCACGCCGAATATTTGGACTAAAATGGGTTCTTGAGGAGGAAGCCAAGGAATGGTATAGGAACAACAAGGAAGGAAAATACGTTTATGTCGACATGATCAACAAGGACAGCCTAGCGAAGAAGGAGCCGCGCATGTTGGCAAAAATCATGGCACTAAATCTGGATTTCATCTTCCGTGACATGGGAGAATGCAATCTTGATTTGACACAAGAATTTTATGCCAACTGGTCGCCGAAAATCACAGGCAGTGAAGTCAAGATTCGGGGCCAGGTTCTACAACTCAATCCGAATTTGATCAACTCCTTTCTTGGCTTGCCTTCAGTCGATCCAGCACCATTCAAAGAGCTGTACAGTAGACCTCCTTTTAGGGCAATTCGATACATACTTTGTGGAAGTAGATCCATGGCAAGGTGGAGCAGACATAAAGACACCGGATGACACAACACCTTCCCATATGCTTCTTTGAATAGGGAAGCAAGGATATGGTTGCGTATAGTCAACTCTTGCCTCATTCCAGGGATGTAATACACAAAAATAACAAGAGATAGAGTGTGCTTGGTATATGCATTGCTGACGAATATCCCTATCAACATTGGGGCAATCATTCGGTCTACAATGCGGAAGGCTAGGCTACACAAGTGATCCCATTTCAGCTTCGGCAATCTGTTGACTGCAATCTTGAGGAAGGAAGACATCGAAGAGGAACCAGTTGATCACAAACTCCCACATAACCTGAAGAAAGTTGACCTCACAAAGGTCAAAGATGTGTAAACAACACATGGCGTCAACCTTACTACTGCGGAGAGACATGCTCGAGATGAATGTTTCTTTCGCCATCTTTATGGCATGACTCGGTTTACAATGATAAGCGGAGGTCGTGTTCCAACTGCTGCAGAGCTCCAACAGCTGGACCATGACTATCCAATGAATATGCATGCGAGGGAGATGTGTGGAGTAGGTACATACTTTGAGGAACCTCTTGATGATGATGTGCCGACCGATGATGATCGACGCATGCCAGACTCTGACGTGGAGGAGAATTCTGATGACGATGACTCCTATGATGATTCCGACGAAGGGGGTATGACCCCCGACATAGAGGAGGAGTCCGACTGACCAGGTTCTTCGTATTTATTTTCCACTGAGGGTAGTGTCCCGTTTAAGTGTGGGGTGGTGGTATTTGCATGCTTTACTTCTCTATCCGCATTTGCATTTATTTATGTTTGTTTGCTTTGTTTGTTGTTTTTCGAAATTGGTTTTTTTTTATTTTTTTCAATTTTTTTTAGTAGTAAAATTTTTCTTACTTAGCTTCACATAAAATCATTCTAATAGGCAGCATGAGATTATAACAAGAGTTTGTGCTAGCATCATGACTATTGAGACGTTTAGACTCTAATTGTGACTCAATATGTGATATTGTGTGGTTCAATTCCTTCATCTGTTGGGGCAAGAGTCTATACTACTCCCAATAAAGTCGATCATGTGCCTTGTGTGTGTGAGATGATAGTATATTCTATGTTTGTGGCTGATGCTAGAACTTGCCTGGTATGTATGTAAAGCAAAAATAAAGAGTGTAAGTCTAGAAGATGATTTAGGCATTTCTTTGGCAACCTATACTTGTTTACCTTCTTTTTACCTACCCATGGACATTATCCTAGTTAACCCCTTTTGAGCCTTTAGCCTATTTTCTTTGACAACCTCATATGTAAGCCTAATCCATTTTTTCAAGACCATAATTCGATCCAAATTCCTAAGTGCTTTAAAGTGTAAAGTCATGTGACAAAATAAGAGGAAATTGGGTGAGTATGATGCTTTAGAATGTAATGGTGCTTGAATTTGTTATGAAAAAGAATTGCTATCATAAGAGGTATGTCATGAAAAGAAAAAGGAAAAGAAAACTAAAAAGTTAGTTATGTGCATAAATTGAAAAACAAAAGAGGTGACAAAGGGGAGGTAGATTAAAAGAAAGCAAAAAGGTTGTTTGAAAGAAAAGTGTTAATGGCATAATGTGATGTATTAAAGCGCTTAGGAACATAGTCACTATTTCTGGCCAAAATAGTCCTACCCGTCCCTTAGCCTACATTACAACCTGTAGAAGACCTATTTGATCCTAAGCTTAGCATTCTGATATTTAGTGGAGCATTACACTAAGGGCAAGCCTATGGTCATCAGCTGCAACATATGAATTCTTTATGAGAGTGAGAGCAAGGATAGACCTATACCCATGTTCGAAATATATACAATACTTGTGAGTGATTATGGGTAAGATCTTATGTGAGACACACATGGTTGATGAGTTTTGGGTAGTTGTGTATGATTCTCTGTGCCTTAACTTTTGAATACGAATTAGCCATCATCACGAGTCTATGTTGGAGGTTGAATTGTTTCTACTAATGATCAGAAAACTACTCTTTGTTGGTAATTGTTGTGCTTGTCTTGACGAATATTTTGTGTTGTTGCTGTGAAACCTAAAGTAATGTTTAGAGGGACATGATATTTTGTTCGAGGACGAACAAAGCTTTAAGTGTGGGGTGTTGATGATAGGCGAATTTACACGCCTATAGTGCCATATTTTACCCATATTTTAGCCTAGTTTTGAGAACAAATTATATATTTCATGCACTTTTAGTCCTTTTTCCTGTAAGTGAGCTAACGAACATGGTTAGCAAAGTTCCAGGTATAAATGATGCAGAATTCAGCATTTTATGGGTTACTTGACGCCAAAGAAAGCTTCACGAAAGGAGAAAAGGAAGCTTGGACGCCTAAGGACCAAAAGTGACGCATGGAAAATATGTCCCGAGCAAAAACAGTAATTCTGAAGACTTTGGGGACTAGCAGTAACTTAGTAGGATTAGGATAATGATACATTAACCTAGTACAATTGGGTTAAGTATTTCATTAGCTTAGTAGGATTATGATAATGATACCTTAACCTAGTACAATTGGGTTAAGTATTTCATTAGCTTAGTAGGAATAGGATATGGGTATTATAAATACCCTATCTTGCTAGAGATTTTTATTCATTCCTCCATTAGTTACAATACATTCTTCTACTATTCCTCAACAATTCTCATTCTAGTTTTAATTAATCTTTCTACTTCTTCTTCTATTCATCTATTCTTAATTTCTGCAACAAGAGAAACGTTACTTGCAAGAAATCACGCCTAACGCCTACCACACTTGTGCTACACGAAATTCTTATTGTGGTATAATAACAATGTCAATTGTGATTTCCTTCGCACTCATGGGTAACTAAACTTCTCTGTTGAGTTATGGAAGCCGAATGAGATACTATCTATTGCTATGAGTTTGTGAGTTCGTGACACGTATGCTGCTTATATCATTATTCTCTTCGTCTTAACCTAAATTCTTTGTGGTTGCAAACGCAAGAATACGCCAGTATAACATTTAACTTGTTCGAAAGAAAGGTTATCTGTCTGGAAAATAGATAATGTCAAGGTAGTAGGGTCCCATCCCCTATTAAAAAGTTACTGCCGTAACTGGATTAACCTCTTGGAGAATTCGTACCGTTAGACACGCTTTAAGCTCGAAAGAGTTAAAGTGAAATAATCCTCGAATAGGTCGAAAGACGCCTGGATTTACCATCGAATACAATTCTCTATATGAACATGCATGTCGGAATTCAACACACTCATAGCCAATAAAGACGTATAACTCAGAAGGTGGACGTAACCCCAACTCCTCAATTCTCATTGTTTTACAACCTACTAAACATTCTTTCTTTTTAGTTTGCTATTTTCAGTTTTTGCTTTAATAATTTGGTTACACTTTACAATCCCCCCTTTTACGAGACTTGCACTAAAAGTCTAGTAATCTTTTCTTACTTGTTGACCAAGCTATTCCCTGTGGGATCGATACCCAACCCAGTTGGGTTCTATATTTGCTAACGGCCGCTTTACACTCCTACGAGAGCTGTAGATTGAGCGTTATCACTACTCAAGTAACTTAGAAAGTTTGAACTTCCCGATTATATTAAGAAAGAGGACTCTAACCTCAAGACGTCATACCAAGCATGTGGATTCTAAACACAAGATATTTTATTAGGCAAGGGACTCTAACCTCAAGCCATTTAAGTATGAAATAGACTCTAACCTTAAGTTGTTTCATTAGGAAATGGACTCTAACCTTAATATATTGCGACCATTATTAGTCCACATAGAGACTCTAACCCACTTAACTAATTCTAGAAATAAAGGCTACAATTCAACACCACACATGACCATAAGGTCTTCATGAACCATTAATCAATCAATCACTTTAATAGGAAAATACCTTAGTTACAAACACCATTCAAGTCAAATTGTTGTCATCAAGATCCATACAACACCATTCTTTCCTCATTAGCATTCTTGTACCAAACTTTAGATGGCCACCAAGGCTACTAATTGACTCATGAACCATTTGTTTAACCACAACAAAAAAGAACCCACATGTGCAAACCATTACCAAAAGCATGTGTAAACACAAGTTTGAACAAGAGTACATAATACCCATCACTATGTATCAAAACCATTAACATTTGATTTCAAAACCCACCATTCAAGAATTAAATCATTATTTAAAACACATTATATTTGAGAAATAAAAAAGAGGGAAGAGTCACATGCCTTATACATAAAGATTCACGATGAGATATTTGGTCTCTAAGATCTTATATGGACTTCTTGATGAACCCAAGCCCCAATCTTATTAGAGAAGTTTCAGAGAGTGTTTCTGAGTGTTTTAATCTTGTATATGTGAATAATTAAAGGAAAAATAAGGCTATAAGTCGTGGTTATTAAGGTTTTAGGGGTGGGAAATGTCTAAAGCACCCATCTTAAAAGCTAAAAGTGGCACCCAAAAGGGTACGACTCATCTCCTTGACCCATAACCTAGGGTACGAGTGGTACCCTAACTCATACCCTAGGCCTCACTATGGATCTCTAATCTTACCAACATACGATCATGCATGCATAACTCATATCCTAAGGTACGAGTACTACCATACAAACTATACCCAAGACAGTGTCCACTAGACCAAGCTTAGCATATCATACGACTCGATATCTTATGACTAGTACCCTACATATGACATGGGAGAGGCTATATAGTACTTTATACATAATGTAACCCCTATTACACATCCTAACATATAAGTTAGAGGACACCAAACCATATCCTAGGGTACTACTAGTACCCATAAGTTGTACCTTGCCCAGAAACTTCAACTAAGGGAATTTTTTTCTAAGGGTTCAAAGCTAAGATGTTTCAATTCTCCCCTACTTGTATCATTCATCCTCGAATGATGGGTAATACAAGCACAAACATGATTTAACACATTTTTAAACATCAAACTAACCTTTAACCAAGTTAGAAAACAAAGACATACAACAGGGATAAGACACATGCCATAATCATTATCACTCAACTATTCATTCAATTAAATTTGAAACTCGAACTCATTGTCTATCAAAACAATTGCTTAATTCAAAGTTTAGGGACTTGAACCCTTTGCCTATCAAAGAAATAAATCAAGTTAAGAAGATTAACACATACCTCAAGCACGAATTTCTAAAATAGAAAACAATTATGGATACTTGGACTTTATGTCCTCTTCTACATCTCGAATAACTTTCTCAGACATTTGGTTCCTCTATAGTACCTTCACCGAAGCCGCCTCTTTCATTCGAAAACAACAAACTTGACATTCTAAGATTCGAATCCGTCCCTCCTCGTAGGAAAAAGTGTCCAAAATACCAATATCTTTCAAAGGAACAACCAACGAAGTGTCACCTATACATTTACTTAACATAGACACATGGAATATTGGATGGGTGGAGCTCAAACTAGAGGGAAACTCAAACTTATAGGCAGCATTACCAACCCTCTTCAAAATCAAATATGGACTAACATACCGGGGACTAAGCTTCCCCTTCTTACCAAACCACATCACTCTCTTCATAGGAGATACATTCAAGAATATCCAGTCAGTAATATTTAACTTCAAATCCCTATGGCAAACATCTATATAGGACTTTTGGCGACTTTGAATGGATTTCAACCTATCACGAATAACCTTCACCTTCTCCAAGGCTTGGTAAACCAATTAGGGGCCAATAAATTCACCCTCACGAACTTCATACCACCTAATAGGAGAACAATATCTCTTACCTTACAATGCCTCAAAAGGAGCAATGCAAATGCTAGAATGATAGCTATTATTATAGGTGAATTCAATCAAAGGAAAATAGTTGTACCAACTATAAGCATAATCAATCACACAAGCATGGAGAATATCTTCCAATGTTTGGATAGTCCTCTCTGCTTGTCCATCCATCTGCGGGTGGAAAGTAGTACTAAGGAAAACCTTAGTTCCCAAACCTATCTAAAATGACTTCTAAAAATGAGATGAAAATTGAGTATCATGATTTGAGATGATAGAAATTGGATCACCATGTAACTTCACAATTTCTTAAAGATACAACTTAGCATAATCCTCCACGGAATAACTAGTCCTCACCGATAAAAACGGAGCGAAATTGGTCATTCTATCAATAATGACCCAAATATAATCACATTGATTCTGAGACTGGGGAAGACCAAAGACGAAATCCATTTTAATCACTTCCCACTTTTTTTAGGGAAGTCTATCTTTTGATACAACCTACCGGGTCTCAAGTTCTCAAATTTAACTTGTTAACACACCATACACTTAGCCACATAGCCAGCCACATCTTGCTTCATATTACTCTACCAATAAAACTCCATAAGATCATGATACATCTTCATAGAATTGGGATGTATAACGTACCAAGATCCATGAACCTCGACCATAATCCTTTCTCTTAATCCATTGATATCGGGAACATATGACCTAACTTAGTACCTCAACATACCATCACCACCAATTGCAAAATCAACAAACTTTTGTTGACCCATATTATGCTTAATATTCATCAAATCGGGATTCAATATTTATTTTTCCATTATCTCAACAAAAAGAGATGACTACAATAACTGATGCATAAATACACCAACATCCTTAAAGTTCGTGAGACAAACTCTAAGATTAGCCAAATAACGAATGTCCTTCACCAACTACCACTTATCGTCATCCACATGAGCTAAAATCCCAATGGATAACCTATTAAGGACATCAATAACTATTCTAGCTTTACCTGGATCATATGGAGACTTATATCATAGTCCTTTAGCAACTCAAGCCATCTCCTTTGTCTTTGATTTAACTTCTTCTGAGTAAACACATACTGAAGGCACTTATGATCAGAAAATATTTCAACATAAACCCCATAGAGATGGTGCTACCAAATATTCAATGCAAACACCACAGCTAATAATCTAAGTCATGAGAAGGGTAGTTCTTCTTATGAACTTTCAATTTCCTAGAAGAATAGTCCACCATCATACCATGTTGCTTTATTACACAACCATGCCTAACACGAGAAGTATCATAATATATTATAAAACCATCATTACCCTTGGGCAAGGTCAAAATTAGAGCCAACGTCAATTTATCCTTGATTTTCTCAAAACTACCCTTACACGTATCCTACCACAAAAACTTGACCTTTTCCTGGGTTAGCTTAGTCAATGGGGAATCTATATTTGAAAATCTCTCCTCAAATCTTCTATAGTAATTTGCTAGACCCAAGAAACTCCAAATATCAATTGGATTCGCAGGCCTAAATCACTTCTTAACCGCCACAACCTTTTATGGATCCACCATGATACCCTTACTAGAGATAACATGACCAAGAAATGTCACAGCCTTTGTCCAAAACTCACACTTAGAGTACTTTACATATAAATGATGCTCCTTCATAGTTCGCAACATAGAAGGAGGTGAACGACATGATTTGCCTCACTCTTAGAATAGACCAAGATGTCATCAATGAAGTTAATAACAAGCAAATCCAGAAATGGATAGAAGACCCTATTCATCAAGTCCATGAATACCGTTGGGGCATTGGTTAACCCAAAAGATATAACTAGGAATTACTAGTAACCATATCTGGTCCAGAAGGTAGTCTTAGGGATATCCACTTCCCTAATCATAAGATGATGATAACCCGATCTAAGATTAATCTTAGAAAAGTACTTCGCACCCTGAAGTTGATCAAATAAATCATCCATTCTTGGAAGAGGATACTTATCCTTTATGGTGACCTTTTTCAACTGACGATAATCAATGCAGATCAAAGGGAACCATCCTTCTTATGCACAAACAACATAGGATCGCCCCAAAAAGACATACTAGGATAGATAAAACCATTATCTAAGAGATATTTCAATTGTTCCTTAAGCTTTTTCAACTCCACCAGAGCCATTCTATAAGGAGGGATGGAAATTAGATGAGTGTCCAAAATAAGATGAATCCCAAAATCAATTTCCCTATTGGGAGGAATACAATGAATGTTATTGGGAAAAACCTTGAGAAACTCATTAACCACGAGAACAGATTCTAGAGAAGGACCTTTTGAGTTAGAATATTTAACTCGGATCAAATGATACAAGCACCCTTTAGAAATCAACTTTTGAGCTCTATGATATGAGATGAAACTCCCCTTAGGGAATAAAGAAATCCCATCCAAAACAATGACCGGCTTATTAGGGAATTTAAATATGATAGTATGGTTTTGATAGTCTAAGGAATAATAGCACGAATGCAACTAATCCATTCCCAAAATAATATCAAAATCAACCATGTCAAACTCTATCAAGTCTACAAGAGTTTATTTACTACCAATAACTACCACACCTCTTATAAACTATCTTAATAACCACAGAGTGTCTTACCAAGGTAGAAATAGAAAAAGGAGCTGATAGACACTCAGGACCAAAACCAAAATGCATAACCACAAATAGGGTCAGATAAGAGAGAGAGGACCCTAGATCAAGTAAACAACACACATCACAGGAGAAAAGTTTTAACATACCCGTAATCAAATCAAGATATGCGTCAAAATTTGCATGAGACATAAGAGCATATAAATAATTTTAGCCAGTATTGGTACTAGAAGTAAAAGCAAAATTTAAAGTAGTACCCTTCGTTGTAGGAGCGGATGAAGTTGCAATAGGGGCCCTGTTGTCCTAAGAAGCCACTAAAGAGGGGCACTCTCGCTGTATGTGCCAAATCTGACCCAATCTAAAACATTTGTTCCTCTCCTTCTTGCACTAGCCACGATAATGATGACCACTAAATCTACAAGGAGGGTAGGGTGGAGCTAACTGAGCCTCACTAGCCATAGATTGGGAACCCTATACTCGAAATCCACTATCAAACTAAGATCGATAATTACCCTATGACTTTAAGTAAGGAGCACTAGCAAAGAAGAGAGAACAAAAACTCCCCTACTTCATTCTTGGCTACTTACCACCATCTCCACCACTTTACTCAGAAGGCCTAAACCTCTTCCCTTTTATTTCACTAAAATCAACCTATTTTTTTTCTTTTCCTCTACTTGTTCTATATACATAACCAATCTAGAGATGTCCATGTATTTGATTAACAAAGCCACCTCAATCTTAAGGAAAAACTCATGAGACAATATTGAGGTGAACTTTCTTATTCGAGCCCTCATATCAAACACCATCTCTAGAGTATACATAGACAACTAATAGAATTTCAAGGAATACTCCCTAACTGTCTTCTTTCATCGCCTTAGATTAACAAACTCCTATACCTTTGCTTCTCTCAACTCTTGTGGAAAGAAGTTGTCTAGAAACACATTAGTGAAATCCTTCCACAAGGATGACTCATCAATATCTCTCCATGTTCATTCTCATTCCTCATACCATTGGTAAGCCACATCCTTCAACTGATAGGCCGCAAACTGCACTTTTTCCATATTAGTGGCATGGATAAATATGAAAATCTTTTATATAACAACAACAATAAACCCAGTGTGTTCCCACAAAGTGGGGTTTGGGGAGGGTAAGATGTACGCAGTCCATACCGCTACCTCTGAAGAAGTAGAGAGGCTATTTCCGATAGACACTCAGCTCAAGATAAAGAATAGTAAACAAGGTCGTAATGAAACAAATAGTAGGATGGATGACACAATAGAAACACGGAATAAAATAGCAAAAATAAAAATCATAGGAAATGCGAGATAAGAGAAATAAGAGCACTACAAAATAAGGACTAAGAAATTAGACAACCACCAAGTAAGAACATACACACATAGACCAAAGACACCCACCACACCCAAACCCTCCTGGCTAGAGACTCTTACCTCTGGAAACAGTCCAAACACTACTAACCTAGCAACACAAGAAAAACACCTAGCTACTTGCTACAACCCACACACTCACACAAGCCTTATACCCTTATCCATGACCTACACACCATCAAATCTAGGGTCATGTCCTTAGTAAGTTTTAGCTGCTCTATGTTACGTCTAATCACCTTTCTCTAGTATTTCTTCAGCCTACCTCTACTTCTCCCGAAGACATCCAAAGCTAGCATCTTACACTTACAAATAGTGGAATTTATGCCCCTCCTTATCACATGCCTAAACTATGTCAATCTTCCTTTCCACATCTTTCTCTACCTTAACACTAATAAAGGTCGAAGGACTCAACCTTATAAATTGGCCAAACCTTATGGCCTTAGAATATAGAGTAATAGATGCACCACACTCATCCTGAGAAGTTACCAACTGAGTAATCATATGAATCGACTAACAAAGCTCAGCATTCAACATGTTAGACTAAGGAGCTAGAGGAGGACTATAGGGAATCAGTGGAACACCCATACAATTAAGTGCTAAACCCCTAAATTGAGTATGGAATCCATAAGTAGAGCGAGTCCCATCAATATCATCCCCAGTTGGGACAGAAAGGTTTACAGGAACTTCAAATTTTCTATGATGGATGATCTAAAAGACAAGCTAATAAAAATCACAAGGATCCAAGACCTTAAATACTCTAGCTCTAAATAAGACAATAAGAAGGTGAAACATTCCTAAATGACTTGTAGCTTCTCTCTTATAAGTGTGGCAAGAAACACACCTATAAAAAAGACTCTACTTGATACGACTTTGTGGACACCCATCTAACCATGAACCTAGGCTCTGATACCAACTTGACACGACCTAAAATCGAGCCTTGTCGTATGGAATCTCAAGTCCAACAAGGACTGAGATCACCCTGTTAACCTAAACTACCCATAACATTAATACATAAGTTTTGAATGAAATCCAAGTATTTAATCAAGATACCCAAGTTCACTATCATCCACAAAGCCTCTACAAATCTAATGTCTAAATTTGCCGGGACCAGCCCTCGACAATAGCTAAAAATCAAGTCTCTAACAAGTATATGACATAATATAGAAAGACCATAAAATATATGCCTTTTAATGTATGGAAGATCACTACTTCAAAGTCAATACATGAACCGCTCAAACACCTAGTCACTGTGTAGGAAGAGAAGAAGAAGCTCTGGCCCCCGTGTCATATAGGGACACAATATCCGAAGATGGTTAGTTGTTGGATTGCTAGCATGTAACTCAAGGGTAAGGATAAAATAGTTCCATTACTCTAATCCAAGTCAAATAATTATAAGAAACAAAATTTATATACTTAGGCATATATATAGTCATATAAATAAATTAAGCATAGAATAAAGGGACAATTCCTTAGCATGCATCTCAAACATCCAATCATGAAACATGAAGTGGAGGACTGTAACTTTGTACTCGTTTAGTGCAGGAAGTTTGAACTTCCCAATTATGTTAATCATGAGGAATCTAGCCTCAAAATTTATTACAAATAATGTGGACTCTAACCACAAGCTATTTTTTTAGTCAAGGGACTTTAACCTCAAACCATTTTAGTGGGAAAGAGACTCTAACCTCAAGCCATTTTATTGGGAAGGGGACTCTAACCTCAATCCTTTCCGACCATATTTAGTTGAAATTAGGAATCTAACCCTTTGTCCATGCACTCACATATATTCAATTCAAAATACTAGGACTCTAACCCACTTAGCCAATTTAAGCGATCAAGGCTACAATTCAACACCACATATGAACACAAGGTCTTTATGAATCATTTATCAATCAATCACTTTAATAGGACAATACCTTAGTTAGAATCACCATTAAAGTAAAATTATTGTAATCAAGGCCCATACAACACCATTTATTCTTCATTAGCATTGTTGTACCAAATATTAGTTCAAAGACAATTCTTATTTAAGTTTAGGGATTCTAACCCCATTTAACTAATCAACCACCAAGGTTACCAACTAACTATTTAAATGGCCAACAAGGCCTTTACAAAGTCATTTACTAAGCATCTTTACTCATTAAGACATTACCTTAGCTCATAACACTATTAACATATAACTAGTTATTTGTCTTAGACATTTTCACAAACACCTTGAGGGCATACTATTACCATGACCAAAGCCAACAGAAAACCATCAAGATGTGGGTTAATCATGACCCATTTGTTAAACCACAATTAATAAGAACCCACATGTGCAAAGCATCACCAAATTCATGTGTAAACAAAAGTTTGAATAAGATTAAACAATACTCATCACTATGCATCAAAACCCTTAAGATTTGATTTCAAAACCCACCATACAAGAATCAAATCATTGTTTAAAACATATGATGTTAAAGAAATAACAAAGAAGGAAGAGTAATATTCCTTATACACAATGATTCATAGAGAGATTCTTGGACTCCAAGCCCTTAGATGGCCTTCTTGATGAACCTTAGCTGAAATCTTATTTGAGAACTTTTGGAGAGTGTTTTGAAAAGTTTTAATCTTGTATATGTGAAGAATAAAAGTCCAAATAAGGTTATAAGTTATGGATTAATAGGGTTTAAGCGTGGGAAATTTCTAAAATGCCCTCAACTTAAAAGATAAAAGTTGCACCCAAAAGGGTATGAGTCACCCCATCGACCCGTACCCTAAGGTATGAGTGGTACCCTAACTCATACCCTAGGACTCACTATGCACCTCTAATTTGCCCAACATACAACTATGCATGCCTAACTCATATCATAAGGTATGAGTAATACCATAAAAATTATACCTAAGATAGTGTCTACTACACCAAGCTTACCACATCATATGGATTGACATCTTACAACTAGTACACTATCATATGACTTGGGAGAGGCTAAACCATACTTTGAAAAGAATGTACCCCCATTACACTACTTAACATACGAATAAAAGGACACCAAATTGTAACCTAGGGTACAACTAATACTCATGAGTCGTACCTTACCCAGAAACTTTAGCTAAGAGAATTTTTTCTAAGGGTTCAAAGACAAGGTGTTTCATATAAATACCCCAATGACATTTTTCTGATATACTTTCACATTATTTTGGAGTAAATTAGAGAGGCTAAGGGTTTTCATTAGGATTCATCTTTCTTAAACTTTTCTACTCATTTTGTTGGTATGAATAACACTATCATTTTAATTTATTTTAATTATGAGTAGCTAAATACCCCTTTTTCTACTATTGAGGCCAAAAGGATGATTGTATTTTGTACTCTTTACATGGTTTAACGTATTATTTATCACATTAGTTCTTCTTAAACTCTTGTTTTTTCTATTTCAATGCTTGGACAATATTATAATACATCTATAATCCTTTGGTGAACCTGGAAAGAGTATTATTAGGATAGAACGAAGAGTTTAGTAGATGAGTTCTCAACTTTAATAAAGTAAAGATTTGATTTTCATCCAGTATAAAAAGACACTTAGAAATACCTTAATAGGTTCAAATATGGAATTATATCTTAATGCATCTAAAATATTGGATCACATTCCCGCTTAATAATGTAGTTATGATACCCTTTTAGGCATACAGTTAAAGGCTCAGAAGACCACAATTATACTATTAATCATGTGAACTAATAACCAATTCAACAATATAGCGAACGAGAGAGTAACGATATAGAAGATTGCAAAAATTGTATTGACCTTGGAATTTCCTTTGATATTAATTACAACTTTTTCTCATATCATTAGTGTTTTACTTTAATATTTTAGCAACCAAGTAGAATGATATAATTTTGCAAACTTTCCCATGATAAATCATAACACTTATCCAAAATATTACTAGAAATCAAATTAAGAAAATTATGAAGTGCATAGTCATTGTGGGTTCGATATTCAGCTCGAAAGAGCTTCTATATTATTGGATACGATCACATGCACATTTTTGTGTATTTGGATGCAACAAGTTTTTGGTGTTGTTTCCAGGGACTTAGTAATTAGTGATTTTTTGAATTTTGTTTTCAATAATAATTTATACAAGTGTTGACAACTTGATCTTAGTGGTTTCTTTTCTAGATTTAATTTGTACTTCATGTTACCTAGAGAAAAAGAGTTGATAGAACTGTGATTGGAGCCCAAATAAGCTTTTAAAGAGCAATAACTCTTTAATATCCCATTCAACAACTTCAACTAGTAGATCTGGTAGAAATGATTCCTACAGAGTTTGCAATAGCTATGCTAGTTTGTGAGGTGGCAATCCCACTTGTTAATAATATCACATCTAGTTTTTATAGACCAAAACCAGGAAGTATATTTAAGCTCAAATAGAATATGGTGCAACTATTGCACACTATTAGGCAGTTTATAAGGCTATCTCATAAGGATCTATAGTAGCACTTACAGAATTTTGTTGAGACTGTTGACATAAATATTTCTTCAGCAGTCTCATCAGACTATATGACTCACACTTTTCCCTTTTCTCTATTAAAGAAATCAAAGAGGTGGTTGAAATATGAAACACCTAAATATATCACCATTTGGGATGATTTGGCAAGAAAGTTTTTGATCCATTTCTTTCTCTCTAGAAAGATTACAAAATTGAGAATTGAGGTCACAATCTTTAGGGAAAAGGATGGTAAAAATCTTTATCAAGCTTGGGAGAAGTTTAATTCATTGCTTAGTGATAACCCTGACCATCATCAAACTAATAAGGTTTTAGTTCATACTTTTATAAAGTGTCTTAAACCTAAGATGAAGATTCTTTTGGATTCAACAGTTGGTGAAAAAGCCTTTGATAAGATATGATTAGCTGTATTGAATCACATCTCATTGGGAAATGCAAAAAAGAATGAAAATGTTATGAGAAGCACCACAAAGAAGGTGACAAGCCTATTCAAAGTGCATCAACTAACAACCATAACAATACAAATTGCCTTCTAACAAAAATACTTAATTTAGTAACTTGAATATTGACATCATAGGCACCTGTGAACATGGTATAATAAAATCAGACTTGGTGTAAGGTTAGTGGCAATGATGATCAGTCAACAAGTACATGTAGAGGGAATCTAGCATTAGTCAACTTTTTGGGCAAGGCTCAATGCTAAGGTAATCAAAATTTTTGAAACACTTATAACCCAGGTTTGCATAATCAACCAATCTCTTATGTGGTAGAAATCAACGGTGGAATATCAATAAACATAACAACTAAGTTAGTCACACACCCCAAATATTTGCCCTTGAAACATCCTAAGTTTTGAAAATCATTATCAACATACGACCTGAGGGTACTAGTCTTATGCTTAGATATGGTTTATGAGCTTTCACTCATATGTTAATCAGTGTGTTTTGGCTAGTTTCTATCCAAGATACAATTAGGCATCATACTAGTCATATGTTAGGGTCTGAGTGGTATCTTGCCAAATCATATGATGCCTCATATCAAGTTTAGATGCTTCTGACCAAGGTACGATTCAAAAGGTACTAGTTGTATGTTAAGATACGAGTTGGTCCTTTTGTGGTGGTATGCTTGTCAGATAGAGTACAAGATAATGTCTAGGGTATGATATAAGGATAGTACTCATACCCTAGGGTATGGTTTAGGGGGTGTGATCATACCCTCCCATGGTCAAGTTTTTAGCTTTTAAGCTAAGGACAGCTTAGAACTCTCCCACCCCAAAACCCTTAAGTCCTCAAGTTATATAACACTTTATGGACTCTAATAACTCACTTGGAAAGATCACAACACTCTCAAAATCCTTTCTAAACTCACTCTTTAAGATTGGGGCTAGGGTTTCTACAAGGTGCCCATCTAAAGGCTCAAGAGTCAAGTAATCTATAAGGTTTGTTACTTCTCCCTCATTTTTAGTTCAACTAAAGGCATGACTTAATGTATGGTTTTAATGTCATAATTATGGTATAGTTTTGGGTTTTGAATTTTATGTTGGGGTTTTTGGTTATTAATGATTGATTCATGTTTTCCCATGTTTTTACTTATGGTTTTGATATTATAAGGGTGGTTTAAACGTGTGGTTGAATGGGAAAGGTCAATTGGAACTTGATTTAGGTTTTGGAAACTATGTGCCCCCAACATGTTCAATAAATGTCTATGAGAATGCTTTTGTTACATTGTTGAACTTTTATTTAAAACTTTGCATGGTATAAAGTGGTAATAGAACCCTAAATTTTTTTGGATAATTTTAAATTGTTAAATAGAAAGGTCTTAGTGGTCATAGTTATGGTTTAATTAAACACCTTACTGGGAATCCCCCAAGCAAACATAATAATGAACTACTCTTGGGGTCCATGGGAATCTCTCAAGTAAACTTAATGATAATGGGATCTACAGGTACATAGGAATCCCATCTTTTAAAAAGTTGGCTAAATACCTTGCTTGTAAGCATTAGTTGGTATGACAATACCACTTCTTATATCATTGGCTAATAATAAATAGAATTGGTGGTTTGGTTATGTGCTAATGGTTTTAATTGGGAAATAATAGTGGGTGTGATAGCTAATTATGGAGGTGTGAGTCCAACGGATGGACACTTAAAACTAATGTTTGCTAACATGAAGAATGGTCATGGAGACCATACACTTATGAGGTACACGAGAATCCCCTATGTTATATTTATAAATATGTATCATAGAGGGGTAAGGGTACATGGGAATCCCCTATCTCTATAGTTCTCTAGTTCGTGAGGCTACATATATCAGGGCCAGTTCAGAGGGTAACACTGGACCTATATAGACCGTGGGTGATTGTAGGATGGTTAAGCTACACATACCTAGGTTAAAGGTTTTAAAGGCATGCTAAAAATGATTCCATTTCCCAATATGGATTATGTGCATATATATATATGGATGGATATGTATGAATATTTTTATTTACTCAATTTTAAATATTAACATTACTTTATCCTTATCCTGAGTGTATGCTAATGTTTACCCGCTAATACATCTTTGGGCGTTGTATCCCTATGCAATGCAGGAACTAGCCATAGTACTCTTCCTATTTATTGATTAGATTTAGGGATAATTAGTGTTAGATTAAAGTGGCGAGATTCTATATTCTGGAAGGATCTATTTCATGTTATGGATTTACTTAAATACTTTGTCATTATATAGAATTTGTTTTTCTGCTATGGTCGGGGGCATGTCCCAACTAATTATTCTTTGGTTAGGTTTAGAGGCTTTATATGGACAACTGTTGACTTAGGATGGAATTGGGTTATTGTTTTAGTTTGGTTGGTAATTGGATGGATTGACTTAATTTGGTTGGTCTTGGATAGAGACTTCTTCTAAGGTTGTTATATCCTAAACTACACTATCCTTTTATATGTTTGGAATCTATTCGACTTAGGGTATATGTTCGTTGGTTTGATTGGATATCGAGGGTGGTCTCTAGTCTTTATTGGACTTGAGATGCCAATTATGACAAGTCCATGGTTTGGGTTATGTCAATTTATTATCAGAGCCTAGGTTTTGATGTCATGGGGTGTCCACAAAGACGTGTCAAGTAGAGTCTTTCTTATGGGTATGTTGTGCACCACACTTATAATTATGAGGGTTCGAGGAAATTAGTAATGTTTCACTTTCTTGTTGATCAATTTTTGGGATATAGATTCGAAGGTCTTGAACTCTTCCCTAAATCTTCTTTTGTTCACCTTTATGATCATGCCCTCCTGACTATCTAAAGCTCATGGAAACACACCTATCCTATTTAAGGACAACATGGATGGATCTCATCTAACTTATGGGGTACAGACTCGGTCAAGTGTTGTAGATACTGATTTTTCCCAAGGAGTTCCACCGATCTCCATAGACCCACTATGATAGGTAACACTCATGCTCAGTTACCTCAAGAAGATGTTACTAATGCCAAGCTTTGACATTTTATTTATCTATTGACCTAAATAGTGGCATCTCTATCATGCCTATTTTGTTCTATTTATATAGGGAAGAATAAGGCAAAGTCAAGAAATAGGTAGAACAGGAAGTCCCAATATTTAGACTGGGGCAAAGTCAGATAATTGGTTGTAGGGATGGTGGACAATGGTCTGGGAAACAAAATTTGGGAAGTCCCCATGTTGTTGTCAGTATTCCTTATCCTCAGATGTCTAGTGAATATTATTTTAGAGCTGGTGGAGCTCGATCAGCCCCACCCTATCCTTCCTATAGATTTTCTGGTCAGTGGCACCACAGTTGTTTCCATGAAGGGAGGGATTGGTCTTTTAGTTGTGGTCATTTGGGTTACATATAGCAGAAGTGTCCTACAATAATTGCTACTTAGGAAAATAGGATACGAGTTGCAACTTCTTTAGCTCTTTCACTGAGGGGTGCTACTTCTAGCTCTAGCACTGGTCGAGGCCATCATAATGCCCTCCTTGTCCTTCAGGAGTCCGAGGCATCTCTACATGTTGACACTAGTATGTTGAAACTCGATTCCCATTATATGTACTATTTACTGATTTGGGATCCACTCTCTCTTATGTGACCCTATTTATGGCTATGTATTTTGGTTTTAGTCAAGAGTGTGTCTGAGACCCTTTTTCTATTTCTATCCCAATAGGTGACTTTGTCATTTCCAAAAAAATATCTATTGGGGTGTGTGGTATCTTTTGGTAGTAAAAAGGTTTTAGTGGATTTGTTTGAATTAACTATGGTGGATTTTGATGTTATTCTTGAGATGGATTGGTTGCACTCAATTTATGCATCCTTAGATTGTCGGATCCATAAGGTTATATTTAAGCTCACTGGTGAGATAGTTATTAAGTGGGAGGATGGTTCCTTAGCTCTTAAGGGGAAGTGTATATCATTTCTTAGAGCTTGGAGATTAATCTCCAAAGGGTGACTCTATTATTTTGCCTGGGTTAAAAATTCTAACTCAGAGGGTCCTTCTTTGTATACAGTGTAGGAGGTGAATGAATTTCCTAAGGTCTTCTCTTATAACTTTCATGGTGTCCTCCTGATAGGGAGATTCAATTTGGGATTGATCTTTTTCTGGACACTTGTCCAATTTATATTTCTCTTTTATAGAATGGTTCCGGTTGAGTTAAAGGAGATTAATGAAAAATTAATGGATCCCTTAGATAAGGTTTGATCCATCCTAGTGTTTCTACATGGGGTGATTTTATTTTGTTATGCATAACATGGGATGGTTTCCCCTAGAAATATATAGGTTGTCAATTGGTGAATAAGGAATTTAGGGTGTCCTCCTTATGGGTTGGACCACATATACATATTCTATATGGGGTACTTTATTAGTACTGTGTGGTGGTTGATAGATATTAAGTTTAAAACCTAGATATTGATTTTGAAGAATAGAGAATATTAGTTTAGGAATAGCGATGTGAGATTTGTGGAGGTAGAAGGGTAGGCTTGGTGGGATATGTAGAAGAGGCAAGATTTATTTACTTAGGGGATATAGGGTGGGAAAGTTGTGACCTATAGGCCGGAGGTTTAGGTTGAACTGGTGGATTCGGTGTTAGGCCTTTGGATGGGTTAAGGCATGGAATTTGTAAGACTATGCTGGGTTCTAGATAGCATATGGATGGATGAGGTTTTTTGTCAAGGGGTACCAAGCATCCCTAACATAGGTATTTGGTGATACCCCTTAGAGAAAAGTATTGTACTTATAGGTATAATAAGATAATGGTCTAGGGTTAACCTTAAATTTTCTTTTAGAGGTGTACTTTAAGGGAAGGTAGGAGTAGATTTACTCCTATTCTAGTTATTCCCTTCTATCTCAATTAAAGAGGGGCACTCTGCTAATGTTGCACACATTATGGTAGTGCTTATGCTTAAGGTTCACATTTTGCATGCCGCATATGTCTCTACCCCAACCCTAGATCCAAAGTCCATAATAAAATTTAGAAATTCGAGCTTACAAATGTTCAGGCTCTATGTTATTACACCTATGACCCTTACTCTATTATCTCGCATTATGCCTAGTTCAAAGAAACAATAGTTTCAATACAAAAATCCTAGCCATCTTCCCTGTATATGAATTCCTGACCTTACTATTACATTACCCATGATATATATTGTTGTGTTTCTTTCGGTGTCCAGTCCTAAGGACTCCTGTGATGGTGTGTTATGTCGGGATAATTCTTTATTTCTGGCCTAGGTGGTTGCTGTGAAGTACCTCATGCCTATTGTGCTGTGTCTCATTTCAGGGGTCTCTCCTTGAGTAGCTTAAGTAATTTTCATACTTTAGTTCCTTAATGACCCTCCTTATGTAAGGGTGGTAATGGTTGTAGAGGTGTAGCGACATTTTAGGATGAGGGACTAAGTGTCCATAGTGGGAAATGTTTGGGAATAACTGCTAGAATTAAGGATATAGAGAAAAAGATGAGGGTAAGGTAAGGTTGTTGTCATAGAGGATGGTTAGGAGAGCAGCAGGTGGTGAAGATCTTTATGTCAATGATAGAGGTTATGAAATCCTTAGATAGTTAAACTGTACCATGGGTATAGAAGAGGTAAGTTTGATTGTTGTGATTGATGTATATACCAATCGTTGTGTTGGGTGCTTAGGAATCTTGATGGGGCAGAGTAGTGTTTTTGGATGGATGAAAGGAATAGATCCCCGTGGCCTAAGGTAACTCCTTTTAGCTCTGAATAGCCTTAAAATGGAAGTAGTGTATGGCTAGACTCAGGGTCTCGTAATGATGTGTTTATTAAAAATTGTAAGCTGAATTTGACTTGCCCTCTACTATGAATTCTATTCATTTGTAAGTTGAATCTGAATTGCCCTCTAGCATAAGTTCTATTCATCTGGTATTCCATGTGTTTGTGTTGTGGAAAGGTGTGGGTGATCCTTCGTTGGTTGTTTCCCTTGGAGGATATTAGTATCTCAGAATTTTTGTCCTATAAGAAGGTCCCGGTGAGGATCTTTGGTCGGAAAGTTCGCCAGTTACAAAAAAAAAAGTGTGGCTTTGGTGAAGGTTCTATGGTGGAATCAAAAGTCTGAGGAAGCAATTTGGGAGGACGAGAAGGACATGAAGTCCAAAGCACTCATTCCTAATTTCCATTTTGGAAAATTGTGCTTGGGGTATGTATTGAACTTATCATGTTTGTTTTATGTCGTTGTATTCTAACTTCATTAAAGGTAAGTTTGACGTGTATTAATGTGTTACCTCATGCTTGTGATAGCCTTTAACCGTCCTTCAAGGATGAATTATCTTAAGGGGGAAGAATGAAACTCCCCAAAATTTGGCTCTAGAAAATTTCTTGAGTTTTGAACACCCTGATGAACATACGACCTAAGGGTACTAGCTATATTCTTTGATATAGTTTAAGGTCTTCAACTTCTATGTTAATTAGTGTGTCTAGTTTGGTTTCTGTCCAAGATATGAGTAGGCATCATACTAGTCTTGTATTAGGGTACGAGTGGTATCTTTCCAAACCATATGATGCCTTATGTCAAATCTTGATGATTCTGAACAAGGTATGGTTTAAAGGGTACTGGTCGTATGTTAAGATACGAGTTGGTGGTTGTGTTGGTCAGTAGTAAAGTCCAAGAGAATATCTAGGGTACAAGATAAGGGTACTACTCGTACCCTAGGGTACAGTTTAGAGGTGTAGTCGTACCATCCTGCAGTTAAGTTTTCAGCATTTAAGCTGAGGACATTTTAGATATTTCCCACCCCAAAACCCTTAAGTCCCCATGTTATATAACGCTTTATGGCCTCTCAAAACTCACCTGGAAAGATAAAAAACTCTCAAAATCTTCCCTAAACTCTCTCTTGAAGGTTGGGGGTATTGTTTATACAAGGTGACCATCTAGAGGTTCAAGAGTCAAGTTCTCTCCATAAATCTTCGTAGATAAGGTACGTTACTCCACCCTCATATTTATTTCAACTAAAGGTATGATTCAATGAATGGTTTTCATGGCATAATTGTGGTATGGCTTTGGGTTTTGAAGTATATGTTGGGGGGTTTTGGTTATTGATGGTTGATTCATGTTTTCCTATGTTTTTACTTATGTTTTTCATATGATAATGGTGGTTTGAACATGTGGTTGCATGGGAATGGTAAATTGGTATTTGGTTTCGGTTTTGGAAACTATGTGCCCCCAACATGTTTGATAAAATGCCTATGAGAATGTTTTGTTACATTGTTGAACTTTTAGTGAAAACTTTGCATGGTATAAAGTGGTAAAAGATTTGGATGACAAAAATAGCTAGCTAACAGGATCATGACCCATCGCGTTGGCTATCATATTGACACCATCGATGCAATGCATTAATAATCACATTGACACTATCGATGCGGCACGTCAGTTATCACATCGCTGGGCATAATTTTTCACATTTAGTTATGGGTTGTGGGGGAAATTAGGTCATTTTCCTCCCACATTAAACCCCATAACACGAAATTTAGCCCCTCAATAGGCAAAATACATTCACTCATTCCTAAAATCCTCTCAAGAAATCCTTAATTCATCAAGCTTAAGATCAAGTTCCAAGAAATCCCCAACAATCTTCACAAATTCTATCACTCAGGTATGTTAGGTGTTCATCCTTAGGTTTTCTTCCACCCTTAGAGTTCGACAACCCTTTCTAAAAATTATAAGTTTTTAGATTCATGATTTACATGCGCAAATTGGGTTGTATTCATGTTTGTGTTGTTGTATGGGTTTCAACTCAAGATTTAACTATAAGCTTCATGATTAAGATAGAATGTATGTTGTTTGATGTAATTCCCATGTTAAACCCCTTGAGATTTGCAAGTTTAAGTTGTAGTCATGATGATTATGTGGTTCATTATCATGTGCATTATTTATACTCCCCAAGTGTTTGATAGAATGTCCATGTGAATTGAATAGTGTAATCATGATATGTTATCATGTATTCTCATTCATGTACAAGTCCATGACCTCCAAGTGCTTGACAAAATGTCTCAGTGAATGAATTGTGAACAATTGACTATTGCTATGCTTTCAAGATTTGCTATGTTTTATTATTGATAATATCGAGTCCTGGGGGTATTTATTATCATAAATCTAGTTGTTTACTTAGTTGTAGTAGTTATAGAATCGCCCTAGTAAAGGTAAAGAATCGTAGTACTCAGTTAGTTAACAGAACTCAGTAAACTCAGTCCAGTTCAGTCAGTCAATATGATCAATGTCAGTTCTGTCAAGCCTAGTACAGTCTAGTGATCATTTTAGTGTCGATTCAGTTAGGAGTAGGATTCAGCACCGAGCGAACCCTGGGATGGGGGCATTCCTGCCAACAAAGGGTTTGGTCCTCAGTAGCAATCCTTGAGTTATAGAACTACATCGCCGACATAGGTTGAGACATCTTCTTGCTAGATAAGGGTTGACACATCTTGTATGAGTTTTCCCACCAGTAAGGGTTTACAAAATATCTTCCTTCCAGTTAGGGTGACTCACATCCAGTATTAGTACCCATGGTACGGTTCTAACACCCTTCCAACTGGGGTTACAGGTTGGACCGCAATCAGTTCAAAACGGGGCATGTCGGTTAGATGATACCTCCCATAGTTACAGTTTTAGTTTCAGTATTCAGTAAAGAACTCAGTCAGTTCTAAAAAACCATGGATATCAGTTATCAGTTAATCAGCCATTAGAATTCAGTACTCAGTTTTAATATAATCTTAAATACACGATGTATACCTATATTTGTAATATTACATGTTTAGTATGTTAAGTGGTTATAATTTTGCATGTACTCTCATCCAATTACTTCATGATGTTCATTCAGTCAGTTATCATCTTATGCATATAAACCTATGTACATCAACCTTACCTCACTTAGCATACCAATACATTCCACGTACTGATCGCATACCCTCTTTTACGCTATGATGTCTCATATCATAGGTTTGGATGCTCAGATTCCTGACCATACTTAGTAGCTCAGGCTATCAGCAACAGATATAGTGGTGAATCCTCATATTTTGAGGATAGATTTTATCTATTTCAGTATTCTAGCAGTTCAGTAGTTATTTCAGTCGGAGTTAGTTAGGGGTTTGTCCCATCAACTCCATATTCAGATAATTAGAGGCTTTCAGACTAGCATAGTTAGTTATTCAGTTTTCAGATGTTATTATCAGTTATACTCGGTTATTATTTCAGTATTTTGAGAACCTTCTGGCATTTTTAGATTTCTTTTGCATATATACTTTAGTATTATATTCAGTGCTCACAGCAGGTACCAGTCATGGGTTAGCTTGTGGTCCTTTGGGGCCATAAGCACTGTGTGATGCCCATGGTATACTCTCGAGGCATTACAAACTTGGTTTCTAAGCCAAAGGTTCCAAAAAGTCCTAGGTAGTCTGAAAGCCGCATTAAGTAGAGTCTTGTGTATGGGGTGTATAGCGTGCCACACTTATGGATAAGATGCTATGAGGCGTTCTTACAAAAAATCTCCCTTCTTTCAGTGTTCATGTCAAGTGAAAGAGCATGAGCTCTATCTAAAACTATTTTCCTAACTCATCCATCCTTTCGTGTATAGAAAATGCCTCCCAAGAAGAACAACAAAAAAAGAAATGGGAATCAGCCTATACCTCCACCTGTTTAGAAAGATTCCCTGAATGAGCATGTCTCTCACACCATATTTTGGGATGCTTTTACTACCTTATCTTATTCAGTAGTTGCTCAGAGCAATCTGTAGGCTATTGTCCTATCTAGGCTTTTGATTCATGCTCAGTAGAGTGACAAGGGGGAGCATAGGAAGAAAGAGAAAAAGAATAAGAGGGACAAAACAAGTGGTTTAAGCCTAGGTCAAGGGGTAGTAACCACTCCTAATCTCATAAAAAATTCTCAGCCCCAGCTCCACCTTCAGCTTCTGCGCCAGTGCCTAAGTTTAAGAATAATAGTCGAGATAGAGCACCAGGCTCTAAGTCACAAGGTACTGGGAAGGCTATTTGTACTAATCCACTTTGCAAAGAATATGGTAAGAATCATAAGGGTGTGTGTAGAGTCGGCAGTGATGTGTGTTTTGGGTATGGCAAGCTAGGCCATAGAATCAGAGATTACCCAAAAAGTGGTCAGTAGGGTTGGTCCTACCGTCCTTCAATTTCATCTAATCACCTAACTTAGTAAGGTGTTGCTGCTTCTAGTGTTAATAGTGGTCAACGTCAGAACAGGCTATATATAATTCAGTCCTGATAGGATCAGGAAAGTTCTCTTGATGTAGTTACGGGTACGTTACCGGCCATTAATTTACATGTTTATGCCTTGTCAGATCTTGGATATTTTTTTGTTTTGTAACCCCCAATGTAGTTGTCAAGTTCAGCGTCAGTCCCAAAACCTTTGCAGAGCCCTTGTTAGTGTCTGCCCCAGTGGGTAAATCTATCCTATCCAGACAGATATACAGAAATTTCTCGGTTATGGTATCCTAGTAAATCACTCCAGTTGATTTCAGAAATAGAGTATTTCAGTTTTAACATTTCAATGAACCAATCAGTGAATGAAGGGGTAGTACCTCAGTACTTAGGAGTTAGATGTGAATTTATCTCCCTTCTCAGAATCCTATGACAGCATATGATCTAAAGTTAAAAGCATGTAACCAGGAGTTTAGCAATAGTGGTAGAGTTGGGATCGTGTTATCTAAAGTTGAGCAGATTATATCTTTTATAGGATTAGTCATGTGAAAGGTGAATCAGTAGGCTTGAAGCAGTGTATGCAAGAATTTAAGTTTATTGATTTGAAACATGTGTTGTGGATATTATATTTGTAGGCTATGATGAAAGTAGTATAGTTATTAAAAAATTGGGGATATTCATTTTATGTGTTAGGATCTAAGTTTGTATCTTCGAAAGTTAAGCTAATAGAAAGAGGAGTTGAAAATTCTAAGTTAGTTAGTTCTTAAGTTGTTACATGATATATTTGGTGCTATAAAAGTTATGAGTTCTATCTCAGAAGAAAGTACTAGCAGCAAATTTTGTATTATCGGGCATAGTCATTTAAAGTGAGTTTACCAATTATGCGTATTATTATACCCCAGATCCTATAGTAAAGTAGTGGCAATTTAATTTAGAGATGTTGATTAAGTGGTTCCCAGGCCTAGAATGATGGTTTTAAGCTAAGGGGGAGATGGTAGTGTAAGTGACCGAGTCTGGCTCTCAGATTCTAATAGTAATGCCAGTGTGTTATAGAACAACACTAAGGAGGGAGATTCCTGACCCATGCTTATTTCAGTATTTGTACTTCAAGTTATCACGATATCTACTCATTCTTTACATGTAGCTCTATGATGATAGCTCGTATTCGTGCACCTTATAGAAAATCATGTACTCTCCCAGTTCCTAGTATGAGGTTTTCCAGTCTACTCAGTAGTACGAATCATATCCCTCAAATTCAAAAACTCCAAAAATAAGGTGATGCAGCTCATGACTCATGTATTCATGATTTACAGTATGTTCAGTTCCAGTACTCATGCTACACACATAATGATCAGCGAAATTTAGATTTATGTCATGCATATCCCGGATTTGTCCTCTTTGATGAATATAGTTCAGTTCATGCATCATATTTCAGATCTCAGATAGTCAATCATGATTTACTACATAAACGTTCCGTGCATCATCTTAGTTTTTCCTAGTATTTTAGTCAATTCAGTAATATTTGGGGGACGAACTATCCCAAGGGGGGAGATGCAATACCCAAGAGCTTGTCATGTACTAAGTCCCTCATCTTTTCTTTATGAAACCAGATCCAGCCTGAGATATTGGTTACTCATAAGTTGACTCTCTCATTTCTACCTCATACTTATAGTCATTCTCATGTCACTGCGTGTGTTCAAGAAAATAAATCAGTTCAGTTCATGATATTCAGCTCATGTATCATGCTTCAGATCCAGTTATGATCTCATGTACCCTTTCATGCATGTTCAGTAATTTATCCCAGATTCTTAGGTATTCTCAACTTAAGGTATTGGGTTTTCTTAGATTTACTTTGTTCTATACTTAATTTCAGCTGTACATCATTCTCATATCATTCATGTATTCATGAAACATTTCAGTCATGTGTCATTTCTCTAAAATTCAGTCATACTTCAGTCATGCATATCAGTGTAAGTACAGTTCATCAGTTCCTCTCAGTTTAGTCAGTCTCATTCGAGGATGAATGTTCCCAAGAGGGAGATATTGTAAAACCCTGTAAAAGTTCTAGTTCAATTCAGTCCCATATAACTTGTAATAAGGGGTCCCAAACTTAGAAATATTTCAGCAAAGTGTTAAGACTTAGAACCATTTTAAGCCTTTGTAATTGGATAATCTTATTTTTTTATCCTTACGACCTTAGAATGTTGATTCTTAAGTTGATTCACGATCAGGGATGTCAATAGGTCATCTTGGATGAGTTATAAATTTTACAGACACGTTTGAGTCACATTTGGATGACCAAAATAGCAAGCCAATACGATCATGATATGTCGCATTATCTATCGAGTTGACACCATCGGCGTGATGCATCGATAATCGCGTTAACACCATCGACGCAATGCATTGGTTATCGCATTGTTGAGTATAATTTTTCATATTTAGTTATGGGTTGTGGGGGAAATTAGGCCATTTTCCTGCCACATTAAACCCCCATAACACAAAATTCAGTCCCTCAATAGGCAAAATACATTCACTCATTTACAAAATCCTCTCAAGGAATAAACCATAATTCATCAAGCTCAAGATCAAGTTCTGAGAAATCCCCAACAATCTTCATAAATTCCACCACTCAGGTATGTTAGGTGTTCATACTTAGGTTTCTTTCCACGCTTGGAGTTCGAGAACCCTTTTTAAAAATTACAAGTTTTTAGATTCATGATTTACCTGCGCAAATTGGGTTGTATTCATGTTTGTGTTGTTGTATGGGTTTCAACTCAAGATTTAACTATAAGCTTCGTGATTAAGATAGAATGTATGTTGTTTGATGTAATTCCCATGTTAAAACCCTTGAGATTTGCAAGTTTAAGTTGTAGTCATGATGATTATGTGGTTCATTATTATGTGCATTATTTATACTCCCCAAGTGCTTGATAGAATGTCCATGTGATTGAATAGTGTAATCATGATATGTTATCATGTATTCTCATTCATGTACAAGTTCATGACCTCCAAGTGCTTGACAAAATGTCTCAGTGAATGAATTGTGAACAATTGACTATTGCTATGCTTTTAAGATTTGTTATATTTTATTATTGATGCTATCGGGTCCTGGGGGTATTTATTACCCGAAATCTAGTTGTTTACTTAGTTGTAGTAGCTATACAATCGTTCCAGTAAAGTTTAAGAACCATATTACTGATTAAGTTTACAGAACTCAGTGAACTCAGTCCAGTTCAGTCAGTTAACATGATTAGTGTCAGTTTAGTCAAGCCTAGTACAATCTAGTGATTAGTTCAGTGTCGGTTTAGTTGGGAGTAGGATTCAGCACCGAACAAACTCAGGGATGGGGACACTCCTGTCAGTAGAAGGTTTGACCCTTAGTAATAATACCTAAGTTACAGAACTACGTAGCCAATATAGGTTGAGATATCTTTCTGCTAGATAAGGGTTGGCGCATCTCGTATGAGTTTTCCTGCTAGTAAGGGTTGACAAAATATCTTCCTGCCAGTTAGGGTGACTCACAGCCAGTGTTAGTACCAATGTCATGGTACTAACACCCTTCTAACTGGGGTTACAGGTTGGACCCCAATCAGTTTAGAATAGGGCATGTCGGTTAGATAATACCTCCCATAATTACAGTTTTAGTTTCAGTATTCAGTGAAGAACTCAGTCAGTTCTACAGAACCATGGCTATCAGTTATCCGTTACTTAGCCATCAGAATTCAGTACTCAGTTTTAGTATAATCTCAGATACACGATGTATACCTATATGTGCAGCATTGCATGTTTAGTATGTTCAGTAATTGCAGTTTTGCATGTACTCTCATCTAGTTACTTCATGATGTTCATCCAGTCAGTTATCATCTTATGCATATGAACCCATGTATACCAGTCTTACCTCACTTAGCTTACCAGTACATTCCATATACTGATCGCATACTCTCTTTTGCACTATGATATCTTATATCATAGGTTCGGACGCGCAGGTTCCTGACCGTAGTTAGAAGCTCAGGCTATCAGTAGAAGATATAGTGGTGAGTCCTCATATTTTAAGGACAGAGTTTATCTACTTTAGTATTCCAGCAGTTCAGTAGTAATTTCAGTCGGAGTTAGTTGGGGGTTTGTCCCATCAACTCCATATTCAGACGGCTAGTAGCTTTCAGACTAACATAGTGAGTTATTCAGTCTTCAGATGTTATTATCATTTATACTCAGTTATTATTTTAGTATTTTGAGAACCTTATGGCATTTTTAGATTTATTCTGTATATATATTCTAGTATTATATTCAGTGCTCACAGCAGGTACCAGTCATGGGTTATCTTGTAGTTCTTCGGGGTCGTAAGCACTAAGTGACGCCCAAGGTGTACCCTCAAGGCGTTACTTTTACACTTTGAATATTCCTATTTGTCCGTTGTTGATGCTCCACACTACAAGGAAGACTGAATACCTTCCCAATTTGTAAATAATATGACATGTAAATATGTAATGTAAACAATACTAACTGTAAATGAACGTTTGTCAATCATATAATATTTATATGTAAATAATATATACATCTATATGACAAAAATCTTTTAACGTTGGGCCCGTGCAAGCATGGGCCATCACTATCTAGTATTATATAAAAGATGAATAGAAGGACAACCAAGGGTATGACAGTCATTTCATACTAACATAGTTTAGCTTTCTACTACTACATGGAAAGGTAATTCAACCCTTTATATTTTATTATATATAAAAATGAGTAGAAAGATGATCAAAGGTATGACAGTCATTTCATACAAATAATTCTAGAAGCTTTCTACTATTACTTATAATATTTCGATTATATAGAAAGGAAAGTTAAGGACAACCAAGGGAAAACTTGTAATTATACTCATTATCAAGGGAAAAAGGCCTTTAACTTCTTGAAAATATCTCTTTCTTCACACTTTTTTTCAAGCTTCTTGAAATAAAATAAAAATACCTTACAAACATGCTATTTGTATACCCCTATACATCTTAATGCATACTTTATAAGACATTATATTTTTAGCTAGGTTATTATATTCTGTGATCTTCTCTATTATTTAACTTTCTTATTGGTCCCTTGAAATATCAAGACATTAGTTTTTCCCAAATTTATCCCTACTATTCCAAGAATATAAATATTCTTAATTTTTCATTTGAACAAATTCCTACTTTGGGTATAGATATTATTCCTCTTTATTTTATGCAATATCGACTTTACCTTTGATATTTTCAATTCTCCATCTTTGTAATATCATTTCATATTATATGTAGTAGTTTTATTTTTTTATTCTAGGTATTTATAGATTTTTGTATTAGTTTATTAACATTATAAGTAGAATAATTTTATGAACTTATCACAAAATCTAATGCTATTTTTTATGATATTCTTTAAATATTGCATGTAGTAAGTATATATGTATATTTAAGTTTTACTTATCTCTTATTCTTAATTGTCTATATAGATAAACGAGTTTTGACATTAATTGTTATTTCTAAATTAAAATTTAATGACAATATAAATGGATGATCTTTTAGGAATTTATTATAAAATATACCTCTATTTTTTATTAATTAATTGTATTAATTATATTAAAATATATCTATAAAACTATCGCTCTCTATTATTTTTAATTATATAAATAGATATTAAAATTTTATTATTATTAATAAAATCTTTTTTAAAATTTTGTTCATTCATTCATTATTAAACATTAATAATGTATGTACTTAAGATACTATTTATCACTTTTGTTTTTTGTCTAAACAATATTGCTTATTTTTTGGTAGAGATTTGTTATATAAATTTTTTTTAAAATCATGAGTTGAATGACGTCCATGAGTAAAAATATCATTTCAATAATTTTTTAATTTAACAACCTTATCTAACTTCAAGCAGTTTGTACATCAAGCAAATATTATATTAAATTTCTGAAAAGTGATTTAAGTTATACTAAATTGTAACGGACACGTGGAAACAATACATTGGAACAACAAATACATTATGTATACGTGTAAGAATATGAACTCAATTTTTATTTTCAAATGATCATCAATTATCACCCTTATAAGAGAAGCTTTTTTTCAAAAGGTAATATTCAATATCATGCACTTTTTTTCTTCTTTTAAATTAATCAGAGATTTAATATAATTGTTTTTTGCAGTTGCTTCACTTTAATTAATAACATAAATAATGTGAGTATGAACTATCTATTATTTTAGAAATTAAATAAATTAATTATTTTCCAATTCTATATTTCCCTTAATATAATCAAAATTGAATGAAATTAGTGTGATAAAAGCAAATAGTAAATGTTAAATTGAAAAAAAAATAATAAATAAAAATAATTTATTAAATTATTATTTTTAATATTTAATAGAGCAGAAAAATATCAAGACAAATAATTGAATCAGATGGGATTATGGAAATTTAAAGAAACTAAGTAGGCGTTTGGCCATAAATATTATTCACTGTATTTCAGAATACATTTTTTCTTTATTTCAAAATATTTATTTGGCCATAAATATTTCAAAAATACTTTTTCACTGTTTTTGAATTTTTGAAAAACACCTCAAGAGGTATTCACTATTTTTAAATTCACTTTTTGTACTTTTTAATTTATTTTTTAAAAAAATTTAAATTTTTAATTTTCATAAAACTCTAAAAAAATTTAAATTTTCTATTTTTATAGTTTTTAACTTCAAAAATATTCATTTTCAAAATACAATGATCAAATGGATCCTACAAGTATTCTCTAAATTTAAAAATCATAGATCGTCATCTAAATAGAGAATCAAGTCTGTATTTTATTTTATTTTATTTTAAACAATAGAAATTTTAAATAGTTAAATTAATGTAAGTTTGATTTAATTTTGGGCCGTCGAATCAAATTTGATTAAGAAAATAAAGTATTCTTAAGTCCAATTAATGTATATTAATTATAGAATATCTTTAGATTATCAAAGTGGATAGTGGTGCAGTGTTGGGATTGCCCCACCCGTAATCGGATGTCTCAAATTTGAGCTTTGGAAATAAAATTTTTTGTTGTTGGAAGCTCCACCCCTTGCATTGCGCAATTCAAATTAGTCGGCCCTTCAATGCGAATATCAGACTTTGAGTGAAAAATTAAGAAAAAATATTTTTATATTTTTAAATTGATCAAATAAAAATTTAATTAATCATAGTAAATTATTTTCCTTAATACTTAAATTCTGTTAGAAAAAGTGTTTCTATCTCTGAGATAGGTTTATGTACATTTTATCATCCTCAACCCAATTTTGTGAAATTGGATATGTTGTTGTATCAATTAAATCTTAATATTATTTTAATAATTAATAATATTGTACAAGTAACAATTTATGTGCAAAGAATAATAAAGAAAAAAAAGTACAAGAACCGTGTCCTTAATAGATCTTCCAAAGGAAATAAATGAGTTAGGAACACCGTACGAAATTTATTAATTGTACAATATGATTTTCTAATGACCCTCCCGTTCGTTTGTGAAATTTTCTCATCTTTCTTATTTTAGCGCTCTCCATAGTTTGTATACGTGATTTATGACTTACAGAGATGGATAGTACCAATTCCTGAGGTGTTCCGGGTGAGTTAAGTCATTAGTTGGATATCTTAGATATTAATTTAGTCGGCAATTAATGGGCTAAATTGATATTTTCTTAATTCTTGGGACTATTCTATAAGAATTGACTTAAGTGGGTAGGGTTTAAAATTAATAAATATTTTGTATAATAAAATTAAAATATTAAATAAAAGGGGAGCACAGAAGCCACGATTAAAGTATCTGCAGTTTTGAGGGTGGAGAACTGTGACGACTTGAAGAAACCTTTTAGGTGAGAATTTAATTGTCTGCAATTCTTTACTTTGAAATAGGATCGGTGGAGTTTTGAAAAAAAAAAAGAAAAACAATTTTTAGTTTATAATATTAAGGAGGAATTGATGTATTAGTAGAGAATTTGCTTAATAAATTCCATAGAAAATCAAATTGGATAGTGGGTGGCACATTTTTTAATGAGTTCCAATAAAACCCCAAAGTGGCGTAGCCACTGTTGTTCTTCCCTTTTTAAATGATCTTTTGTGAAATTAAAGTAGCGCCGACACTATTAGTACAATTATTTTAAGTTCTCATCGGTTAAAGGTGGTGCATGCCACGGTTATAGGTCAAGGATTTTAGAGTAGGAATTTATAAAATGGGTGTTATTAAATTCGTGCTCGTATAAGAATTATATATTTAAATAGATTTTGAATGTTCCAAAAATTTGAGGAAGGGCAAGGCACTTGTAGACTAGTGATATTTGGGTTTTTCAGTTGAGGTAGGTTACAGTTTAATTAGAGTTTAGACTCGACTTAATTGTGTGTATGCTCCTAATTTAGATACTTGTTAATTGGTATTCGAACATGCTTGAAATTGTTGATGTTTGGATTGTTGAAGCGTGTATAGAAGATTATTGAAAATTTACTTGATGGAGTTGTTTTATGATTTTAAGTGTACTTGTAAACTTGGTACATTATGTTGTATGCTGTGAGGTTGTGTAAATTTGATATTGATAATACTTGTTTATGTTGGATTGGGTACCACATTGGTATGGATGTGTATATGTTAGATCGGGTACCACACCGATACGGATATATATATGTTGAATTGGGTACTACGTTAATACAAATATGTATATGTTGGATTGGGTACCACACTGGTACGGATATGTATATGTTGGATTGGGCCATTAAGGTTATGTTTAGTTAAATCGGGTACCACGCCGGTACGAATATATATATGATGGATCGGGTACCATGCCGGTATGGATATATATAGGTTGGATTGGGTACCATGCTAGTACAGTACATGAACATAAATTTTTCCCTGCAAGTCATGAATATTTGGGAAAAAATAAGTCCCATAGCATGTGTGTGCATATTTATGTTGATTATGTGGATGTTTACAGTATAGTTGATACTCTTAATGGTTATGTGGCTTGGTTGTGAGTACAGTTTGACCTGTTATTGCATTATTCTTTATTCATTGAATTGTTGTTATGTGATGATGCATGTCTGTTTGTTATTTAATTTATGTTGTGCACATGCGATTAAGTTGAGTTAGCATATGATGCCTATCAGTACATAGTGGTTTGTACTGATACTACCTTCTACTCTTCTTTTGTTGAGTGCAGAAAGAATTTCGGAGGCTCAGACACGACCTCACTTATAGAGTTTCATAGAAGATCTTAATCCAAGGGTGAGCACTCCATATCAAGGCTGCCATAGGTCATCTTATTGGTTCTTGTCCATCTTTCGGGCAACGAAACACTCATTATTTACTTTATTTTGGATATTTCTTTAGACATGATCTTTGTTAGTAGTTCTTGTATGATGACTTTCGGGTCTTGGGAAATTTAGTAAGTAGTTTGTTTGACTTTTGTATTAGTCTTGGATTATTATCATTATGTTTATTTTATGTTAATATCATCTTAATATTGACTAAGTGATTGGGTAATAGTTTGATTTAGATGGTTCTCCCACAAGAAGATTAATACGGGTGCCACTCATGGCCATTTGGGTCGTAAAAAAGTTAGTATCAGAGCCCTAGGTTTTTTGATCTCATCATACAAGAACATGTCTAGTAGAGTCTTACAGAATGGTATGGAGACGTCTGTATTTTTCTTTAAGAGGCTACAGGACAATAGGAAAATTCAAATTTTTCTCTTTTATGTGCTATTGCTTGATGTTAATTGGAATCTAGCAATTCTAATTAGAATCTGCTTCTTTCAATCTTTTTTCATAGATGGTAAGAACACAAAAGAATGGGGCAAAAGTTGAGGTTCTTAAAGCGACTGTGGCGGCAAAAGTTTAGGGTAGAGACCAGGTAAGAAGAGGACGTGGAAGAGGAAGAAGAGCAATGCCCACCAGGGGTAGAGCTCAGGTTGTGAGGCCAGCTAGAGTGAGGACACTATCTCCTCCCTACATAAGTATTTGCCTGAGGTTGTAGGGGCTGGATCCCAGTACAGAATGAATGAGTGCCGGTTCATGATGGGGTTGCACCAACTCAGGGAGGTGCAACTATGATACAGATGTAACCCATTGTGATCCAGCAGGTTCTGAGTTTTCTGAGTGGTTTGGCAGGATCAGGTACTATACTCGCAGCACCTGTAGTCTAGTATGGGATATAACATGCTACTGCTATAGCCCCTCAGATGGAAGAAGCGTCAGGAGCAGATGTTTTTCCAAGACAGGTAGTGGGTCTAGTAATAACTGGAGATGAGAATGAGTTATTCTGTAAGTTTATCAAGATGAAACCCCTTGTTTTTTATGGAATTAAGTCGAAGGATGCCTATAAATTTATTATTGACTGTCATGAGAGGTTGCATAAGATGGGGGTGGTTGAGAGGTATGGTGTAGAACTATTTACTTCCCAGTTTCAGGGGTATGCTAAGATTTGGTGGAGGGCCTATGTTGAGTGTAGGGATGCAGCTTTACCTTTATTGACTTGGATATAGTTTTACTCGGTGTTTCTATAAAAGTATGTGCCTCGTACTTAGAGAGATAGAAAAAGTGATAATTTTGCTAATCTTAAGCAGGGAAACATATCAGATGCGGCTTATGAGGCCAAATTTCATTCATTGTCTCGATATACATCTCATTTCCTGAAAATAAAAGAGGAGAGAATCCATCTTCTTATGAAGGGGTTAAACATAGGTCTCTAGATTTTTTCTCTTTAGTTGACATCTTCAGGTAGGTCTTTCCAGGAGATTATTGATTTTGTCAAGAAGGTAGAGGGCGTAAGGCAAAAGAGTTATGCTAAGGCATCAGAAAAAAGGCATGCAGAAGAGGTAATTTTGGTGGTTCTTATTCCACGAGATAGAGTTCAGAGGGATACCCTACCCACCCCATTCAATAAGTGATGCCGATGTCTGTAGGTGGTCCGCCAGAAGCTAGCCATCTATTTTCATACTCTGGTGGTTACCTCACTTCATTTTTGTTAGCTCAGGGGCCTACCTTAGACAGTATATGCTACGAGTATGGTGGAGTGGGTCACGTTAGGAGGTTTTTTCCTAATGTAAGGCGGTTTAGTTAGTCTATCCAGCAGCAGGCTCCTGGAGCTCTCATTCCGGCAGGTAGAGGAGGGGTGGTAATGGTAGAATTCATTCACAGGGTGGTCACAGTGTTCATCAGGCAGGTAGAGGTGGTAATCATCCCTATCAATGTGGTTCTTAATTTAGCAGGGGTGACGTACAGACTAATGTTAGGGCTTATATTTATGCCTTTCTTGGCAGGCTTGAGGCAGAGGCATTAGACACTGTTATTACAGGTAGTATTCTTGTCTGTGACCAGATGGAAACTGTACTATTTGATCCTGGCTCTTCCATTTTATACGTGTCTGCTAATTTTGTTATGGGATTAGACATGGTGTGTGATTTGCTTGACTTTCTGATTCACATGTCTACTACTGTTGCTGATTCTATTATTTTTTATAGAGTTTATCGTTCTTATTCTGTTATCTTTATCGGGTATCAAACTTTGGCAGATTTAGTGATTCTAGACCTGGTAGATTTTTATATAATTTTGGGTATGAGTTGGTCGTCTCTGTATCATGCTATATTAGATTGTCATGCTAAGACAATGATTGTGACTATGCCAGGAATAGATAGACTTAAGTGGGAGGGTGATTATAGTCCTGCTCCAATGAAACTTATTTTCTTTCTGCGTGCAAAAAGGTTAATTGGGAGAGGTTATTTAGCCTTCCTAGAACATCTTTGGGATATTTCCGCAGAGGTCCCATCTATTGAGTCAATTCTTATGGTGTATGAGTTCTAAGTGATTTTTTCTTTAGATTTATCTGGTATGCTACCATACCATGACATTGATTTCTATATTGATCTAGAGCCAATACTTATCCTATTTCTATTTCTCCCTGTAGAATGGCTTCGGCTGGGTTGAGAGAGTTAAAGGCTCAGTTGCAGGATTTGTTGAGTAAGAGTTTTATTCATCTGAGTGCCTCTCCATAGGGTGCTCCTGTCTTGTTTGTAAAGAGGAAGGATGGTAGTCTTCGTATATATATAGACTACAGGTAGTTGAACAAAGTTACGATCCGTAACAAGTATCTTTGGCCCCGTATAGATGATTTATTTGACCAGTTGCAGGGTGCATCCGTATTCTCTAAGATTGATTTGAGGTTCGAGTATCATCAACTTAATATTCGGCCTGACGATATTCCTACGACTACTTTTCAAACCAGGTATAGGCACTATGAGTTTCTTGTGATGTCTTTTGGGCTGACTAATGCCTCAACTGCTTTTATGGGTTTGATAAATGGGATATTTAAACCTTACTTGGATTCTTTTGTGATTGTCTTTATTGATGATATTCTGGTTTACTCTAAGAGAAAAGAGGAGCATGAGAATCATTTAAGGATTGTTTTGGGTTTGTTGAAAGAGAAAAAACTTTATGAAAATATTTCTAAGTATGAGTTCTGGTTAGTTTTGTATCCTTTTTGGGGTATGTGGTTTTGAAGGAAGGGGTGATGGTAGACCCGCAGAAGATTAAAGTGGTTAAAAATTGGGCTAGGCCTACTTCAGTAATGAAGGTTCGTAGCATTGCTGGCCTAGCGAGTTATTACAATAGGTTCATAAAGGGGCTTGCTTCTATTGCTACTCATATTATGCAGTTGACTCAGAAGGATATGTCGTTTATTTGGTCTAATGGGTGTGAGGAGATCTTTCAAAATCTTAAAACCTTGTTGACTATGGCTCCTATTTTTGTCTTGCCGTAGAGGGTAAGGATTTTATGATTTATTGTGATGCCTCACGTTCTGGTTTAGGTGTTGTGTTGATTAAGGAAAGAAATGTTATTGCTTATCCTACGAGGCAATTGAAGCCCAATGAGAAGAATTATCCTACTCATGATTTGGAGTTAGCTGTTGTGTTTTGCTCTTAAGATATGGAGACATTACTTGTATGGGGCTCGTTGTGAAGTATTCACTGATTACTGCAATTTACAATATGTGTTCACATAGAGGTATTTAAATTTCAGACAGCGTAGATGGATGGAGTTTCTTAAAGATTATGATATCACCATTCTCTACCATCCGAGAAGGCTAATATGGTCATTGGTGCATTGAGCAGGAAGTTAGCAAGTATGGGTAGTTTGGCTTATTTGAATGCTGGCAGACGTTCGTTGACTAGAGAGATTCAAACTCTAGCTAATAATTTTGTTTGACTTGAGGTGACCGGAAGGAGAGGAATTATAGCCAACATTGAGGCAAGGTCCACATTTCTTGATCAAATCAAGGCCAAACAATATGAGAATGCTAATTTGAGCAAGATTTGTGATAAAGTTTTGCAGGGTGAGGCCAAGGAGGACATTCTTGATGGTGACAGTGTGTTGCGGATTAATGGGCGAGTTGGTGTACCTCGTGTTGATTATTTAATTCCTACTATTCTAGTTGAGGCTTATTATTCAAAGTATTCTATATATCCTGGAGCAACAAAAATGTATCATGATTTGAGGCAACATTACTGATGGGGTCGGATGAAGTATGACATAGTTGATTTTATTGTTAAATGCCAGAGTTATCAGCAGATAAAGTACGAGCATCAGAAGCCTGGCGGAACTCTTCAGAGGATGCCCATTCCTGAATGAAAATAGGAGAGGATAGCTATGGACTTTGTAGTTGGTCTTCCTAAGACTTTGGGAAGTATGATTCGATATGGGTTTTTGTGGATAGGTTGACGAAGTCTGCATATTTCATTCTAGTTCAGGTGAGTTATAATGCAGAAAAATTGGCCAAGATTTATGTTATGAAGATTATTCAATTGCATGGGGTCCCACTTTTTATTATCTTGGATAGGGGTACTCAATTTATCTCTACCTTTTGAAAGAAGTTGCATGAGGAGTTGGGCACAAGGTTAGACCTTAGTACAACTTTTCACCCTCAGATCGATGGGTAGTCCGATTGGACTATTCAAGTGTTGAAGGATGTACTTCATGCGTTTGTGATAGATTTTGGAGGTCATTGGGATCAGTTTCTACCTTTGGCTGATTTTGCGTATAATAATAGTTATTATTCGAGTATCGATATGGCACCGTTTGAGACTTTGTTTGGAAGGAGATATAGATCTCTCATTGGGTGGTTTGATGCATTTGAGACGAGACCATGGGGTATTGATCTGTTGAGGTACTCATTAGAGAAGGTCATATTCATTCCGGAGAAACTTATAATAGCTCAAAGTAGGCAAAATGAGTATGCAGATCGAAAAGTTAGAGATATGCACTGTATGAAGGGTAAGAAAGTATTACTCAATGTGTCACCTATGAAAGGTGTCATGCATTTTGGTAAGAGAGGTAAGCTCAGTCCTAGATATATTGGGCAGTTTGAGGTTCTTCAGTGCGTGAAGTCGTGGCCAATAGGTTTTCATTACCTCCAAGTTTGTCGGGAGTTCACCCTGTGTTTCATGTATCTATGCTAAAGAAGTTTTGTGGTGATGGTAACTACATAATTTATTGGGATTCGGTCTTGTTACATGAAAACCTCTCTTATGAAGAGGAACCTATTGCTATTTTTGATAGAGATATCCCTAAGTTGATAACTAAGTAGATTGCATCTGTGAAGGTCTAGTGGAATAATTATCCTATTGAGGAGGTCACTTGGGAGACTGAAGCAGACATGCGTAGCAGGTATCCACATCTTTTTGCAGATTTAGGTAATTCCTTATTTTTCCTTCTTGTCTTGAGTTTTCCCAACCGGGGATGAACAGTTGTTTAGTTGGTATTTGATGTAATGACCCCCCGATCGTTTGTGAAATTTTCTCATCTTCCCTATTTTAGCGCTCTCCATAGTTTGTATACGTAATTTATGACTTACGGAGATGGAGAGTACCAATTTGTTAGGTGTTCTGGGTGAGTTAAGTCATTAGTTGGATATCTTAGATATGAGTTTAGTTGGCAATTCATGGGCTAAATTGATATTTTCTTAATTCTTGGGACTTATGTATAAGAATTGACTTAAGTTGGTAGGGTTTAAAATTAATAAATATTTTGTATAATAAAATTAGAATATTAAAGAAAATAGGAGCACGGAAGCCACGATTAAAGTATCCACAGTTTTAAGGGTGGAGAACTGTGACGGCTTGAAGACACCTTTCAGGTGAGAATTTAATTGTCTGCAATTCTTTACTTTGAAATAGGGTCAGTGGAGTTTTGAAAAGAAAGCAAAACAATTGTTAGTTTATAATATTAAGGAGGAATTGATTTATTAGTAGAGAATTTACTTAATAAATTCCATAGAAAATCAAATTGGTTAGTGGGTGGCACATTTTTTAATGATTTCCAATGAAACCCCAAAGTGGCTCAACCACTGTTGTTCTCCCCTTTTTAAATGATCTTTTGTGAAATCAAAGTGGCGCAACAGCTATTGGTAAAATTTCTTTAAGTTTTCATCGGTTAAAGGTGACGCATGCCATGGTTATTGATCAAGGATTTTAGAGTAGGAATTTATAAAATGGGTGTTATTAAATTCACGCTCTTATGAGAATAATATATTTAAATAAATTTTGAACGTTCCAAAAATTTGAGGAAGGACAAGGAACTTGTGGACTAGTAATATTTGGGTTTCTCAGTTGAGGTAGGTTACGGTTTAATTGAAGTTTAGACTCGACTTAATTGTGTGTATGCTCCTAAATTAGATACTTGTTGATTGGTATTAGAACATGCTTGAAATTGTTGATGTTTGGATTGTTGATGCGTGTATAAACGATTATTGAAAATTTACTTGATGGAGTTGATTTATGACTTTAAGTGTACTTCTAAAGTTGGTATATTGTGTTGTATGCTGTGAGGTTGTGTAAATTTGATATTGATAATACTTGTTTATGTTGGATTGGGTACCACGCCGGTACGGATATGTATATATTGGATCAGGTACCACGCCGATACGGATATGTATATTTTGGATTAGGTACCACGCCGGTATGAATATGTATATGTTGGATTAGGTACCACGCCGGTATGGATATGTATATGTTGGATCGGGTACCACGCCAGTACTGATATATTTATGTTGGATCGGGTATCACGCTAGTGCAGATATGCATATGTTGGATCAGGTACCACTCCGATACGGATATATATATGTTGGATTGGGTACCACGCTGGTACGGTACATGAACATAGATTGTTTCTTGCAAGTCATGACTATTTGGGAAACAATAAGTCCCATAGCATGTGTGTACATATTTGTGTTGATTTTGTGGATGTTTACAGTATGGTTGATACTCTTAATGGTTATATGGCTTAGTTGTGAGTATTGTTTGAACTGTATTGCTATATTGTTGATTCATTGAATTGTTATTATGTGATGATTCCTATCTACTTGTTATTTGATTTACGTTGTGTGCATGTTATTAAGTTGAGTTGGCCTATGATGCCTACCAGTACATAGTGGTTTGTACTGATACTACCCTGTACTCTTCTTTTGTTGAGTGCAGAAAACGTTTCAGAGGCTCAGGCATGACCTCACTTATAGAGTTTCATAGAAGATCTTGATCCAAGGGTGAGAACTCCATTTCTAGGCTGCCATGAGTCATCTTATTGGTTCTTGTCCATCTTTGGGGAAAGAAATCATTATTTACTTTATTTTAGACATGATCTTTATTAGTAGTTCTTGTACAATGACTTTCGTGTCTTAAGAATTTTAGTAAGTAGTTTGTTTGACTTTCGTATTAATAATGATTAGTCCTGGATTATTGTCATTATGTTAATTTTATGATAATATCATCTGAACATTGACTAAGTGATTGGGTAATAGTTTGATTTAGATGGTTCTCCTACAGGAAGATTAGTGTGGGTGCCACTCATGGCCATTTGGGTCGTGACAAATTTTTATCTTTCTTGAATATAACATATTTCACATATAATTCAATTCAATCTATCAAATAAAATTATATTTTAAATAGCAATAAATTTTTGTCAATATGTGATATTGAAAACAAATTAAATTTTAGACCCTTAGTGTTTACAGTAAGAAATGAATGTTTTCATAATAGACACCAACAATACTTAAAAATATTTGCGAGTTTGGTAACTTTACATACAAAATTTTATTTATGCTAAAATTTAAGTTGGTGCCAGTAGAATATTAGTCAATATTTTTAAATTAAACTTTTTTGTATATACAAAATAAATCTAAAGTTTGTAATCAGTTACATTGAGCCCATTTACGAGCCTTAAAATTATCTAGTAACTATATATAAGCGAGGATGTTGTAATTTTGGTAGTCCTCACAAGGACATTTTTGATTTCTTTTTGGGTCAAATAAATTATTAGAAAAAGCAAGTGATGATGGTTTTTCTTACATAATTTCATCTTTGCCTTATTCTTCTTGTTAAGATCATTGCATTTGAATTTTTAATTAATTTTTTTGACCACTTGTCAGATTATCTTTTAATTAAAGTTTTATTCATTTAAATCAACAATTTAAATCACTTTAACTCAAAAATTTAGAATATCATTTAAATCACTTTAACAATTTAGATTATCATTTAAATCACTTTAACTCAAAAAAATCGAGATAACTTTATACAAAATTAAATTTTTGTAATGATTTCAACTACTACATTATAGTTTCAAAAAAAATATATAATAAATGGGATAATTTAATAAATAATATCTTTTACTTTATTATTTTTCTTAATGTATATGAAAAAATACAAAATAATAATTAAAATGGGGCGAATAGAATATTCTTTTAAGAGACGTATAAAAAAATAAACATGATAAGTAAATAAATCAATGGAGTATTCTACTAATGTAAGTTTGATTATCATTTAATATTGTTATAGATCATTATTAAGTTAATTTATATAATGACTCTAAATTAAGGTTACAATTATTATAATATAAATTTGAAGTCATTGAAATGTTATATTTCAGATAATTCAATAAGATGAAAAAAACTGTGTCCTTCTTTTCATGTTTCTTCTTATTTCTTCTCTTCCACAGCTCCCAAAGAATGATGCTGGGCATAGCATCAAAATATGGTTGTTCCCTCTTCTTCACCTCAGCATTTCACTAACTAAGAATTGTTCCTCTTAGTGTCAAGTTTTGAATAGGTATACCTGCAAAAGAAGAAAAGTAGGACCAAACTTGTTAGCCTAAAAGGATCTTCTGAAGACATGAGCTATTGTCTCCACTATAGGTTCATCACAACACTAGTATTTAGATGGTCCTTGCATCCCCCACCTTCTCACATTATCATCCACGGGTATTCTGCTTCTCCACAATCTCCACATAAAAAAGTATATTTTAAATGGTAGCCCTTTAATCTAAATATGCTTATATGTGTTATTAATATGATCCTTATTCCTGATGTACTGCCATGTAGACCTGACTATAAACCCTCCCTTTGGTTCAATGCTCCATATGGGATAATCTCTATCATTATCTGTTGGAGGATTCACTTTAGTTAGAATATGCTCAGCCATCTCTTTTGTGAACATAGCTTTGATCACCTATTCATCCCATCTACCATCTATTACAATTTTCTTTACTTGCTGATACTACCATTTTCATAACAATTACCCTCCATTAAAAAGTAAAGATCACCCTGTCCAGTCCAATTATCTAACCAAATGTCAGAATTTCATTCTCTTAATTTCCATATAATCAGATGCTCCACCAAGTCTCTGGCAATTAGCATCCTTTTCCACACTTTTGACCCACCTGCACCTGTTTTCCACATGACCACTTTTTGATGCTCCTTTCTGTAATATTTGTTGTACATGTACTCTCTCCAAATGGACTTAATGGTTCTGAAAGGAACAAATCATCAATACGAGGAAGAGAATAGTTATTCTTAACTGTCACTTTGTTCAACTACACATACGCATAGACCTATCCTTTTCTTTACAATCAAGATAGGCGCACCCCAAGGTGATACACTAGGTCAAATAAATCCCTTATCTAAAAACTCCTGCAATTGATATTTTAATTATTTCAACTCTGTTGGGCCCATCCCATGATGAGGAATAGAAATGGGCTTGGTGCCTGGCTCATATCAATAACAAAGTCAATATCATGATTCAGAGGAATACTAGATAAATTCATCGAAAAATATCCATAAACTCACAAACAATTTGAACAAAATCCAAAGAAAGAAAGGAAATAATACTACTATCACAAATATGGTCCAAAGAAGACAAACATCCCATCTCTACCAAATAACGAGCCTGAAGGAATGATATAACCCTTTAGGAGCCGAATAATGTACACCTCTCTAAGCTATCCTTAGCACACCCAGTGAAGCTAAAGTCACAGTCTTAGCATAGTAATTTAGGACAACATGATAAGGAGCTAACCAATTAATACCAAAGATTACATCAAAATCTATCATATCAAGGAATTAGATTTACCCCAAGCGTCACTGCCAAAAAAAAGTAATAGCACAAGATCGATACACCTAATCTACCACTAAAGAATCTCCTACGAGGGTAGGTATACGGATAGGCACATTAAGAGGCTCATAAGTAGAATTAAAATCCAAAGCCAAATATGCAGACACATTGGAGAAAGTCGATCCCAGATCAAATAACACAGATGTAGATCTAAAACAAGCAGGGACGATACTTGTAACAACAACATCAGAGCCCTCTACCTCTAGCCTTATAGGTGTAGCATAGCACTGAACACGTCTACAACCTGACTGAGTATCCCTCCGACTACCACCTATGTCTCTCGCCCCTGAAGTAGAACCTCTACCTATCACAACCAATATAGGAGTATCTCTGAGAACACAGTGGGAACCGTCCTTAGCCAAATGGATAATCTCATCACACACATAGCAAACCCTATGGCTTGACTCAATGAAAAGAGGTATGACTGAACTAGGACGAATACCTAAAGATACTGAAATACAAATCCCACTCTCTTAACTCTGCAAGGTTGTCTACACTAATCTACCATGATATCCATGGAATCTTTTAGAATATTTACCTCGAGATGCATGGCCACTAAACTCACCCTGATGATGAACCCTCTTGGCACCTCTTTGAGATGCTCGAAGAATAAATTCAATCATCTTAGCATGATCTACAATACTCTGAAATAATGCCATATACACTATATCTAAGTCATAGAAAGATAAAGAGAAACATGCAAACCCTTTACAAATTTTTGAATCTTCTTAGACTCGGTGGCAATACCGGGATAAGAATATCTTAACAAGGCATGAAAATAGGCCTCATACTCCATGATAGTCATAGAGCCCTGCTCCAAGAGATCAAACTAATCTATCATCTGATCCCTCAAACTATAAGGCAAAAACCTATCCAAAAAGGCCTCGATAAACGGATCCCAAGTCCTTTCTAGCAAACAAAGAGGTCGGCAACCAATAAGTGACCTCCACCAATCTCGGGAAACATCTCTTAAATTATTAGTAATATGCACAACCCTATGGACTCGATCAAACCAAGGTTATACAATTTATTCCGATAATATATAAAGAACTCATAAGTATCCTCACCTACATTACTATTAAACCTAGGAGGACCCAAATGATTGAATCTCTCAAACCTCTTCTGATTCTCAGAAGATATAACTATACTCATAATAATAGAAGGCATAATAAATCTAGCTGGTTGAGAACCCACCTAAGAAGGCAACATAGAAGAAGGTTTAACTCTGTATTTTGGAATACCATACTCAAATGTAGGAACTAACAAAAGAATAGTACTTCGGCTCTATGGAATACCATAAGTAGATTATGGTACAAAAGAAGGATCCACGCTCAGGACTGGAGGTACACTATAAGCAAATTCTGGCATAGACGGAGGTACCATACTCAGAGCTGGAAAAACACCAGGTCCACTCACAGGATCATCCTTTAAATGGGCCAATAACCGAATCAAAAAACCCTCCAAGACTGGGTAGAAGAACTTTGTGGGACTGAAGTAGGCCTCATAACTCTGACATGCTCAACCTGAGGCTTAGGGAAGAGACCCCTAGTGCTATCTATGGATTAGGCAAATCCTCATGTCCTTCTTCTATCTCAAGCCTAACCATGACTCATAACTCACCTTCTAAAATGGGCTATAGTCTTAGGTAATGGATCAACATCCTAGCCTCATTGGATTTAGTCCTCACCATTTGTCCAAAAAAGAGTAAAATATGACTTAGAACACAAGGTATGAAAGAATTTGCATGATAAGTAGCAAAATAAGAGACCTACCTAAAGATATATCATATCCTCTCGAAGGTAGATACAAATATCTATATATCAATCTCCAAGACTCTACTAGTCACCCTACTTTTACACTGATGAGACCAATAAAAGCCTAGTTTCTCTGATACTAATTTGTCACACCCTAAAATAAAGGGTCGTAATAGCACTTGCCGTGGCAAGCCTTGACAAGTAAGCCTATCACCCAAATATCACGCCTCGAATCCCATTGGAGTAGAATGGCACTCATAGTTATAAAGTCCCAAGAGCACAAATCCATAACCTTGTACTACACATACATGTAACTATGACAATTAAAGGTGCTGCCAAGTGTGGATATGATACATTGATGCAAATAAACCACATAGGAAAGTCCAAAACTACATGTGCAAGACTTGGCTATAGAGGCAACAACGGCAAAAAAATAAGGTGATACCATGATTAACTTTACATTGGTCTACAAAGCCTCTAAAAGATACATGGACAAACTCATTCCTTAATCTTAACTACTACACAAAACCAAGATATAACAGACTCGAAAATCCCTGAATTAACCTGGAGCTCACCAATAGTTGTTGGATATCCTGTGCTCCTACCGTGATAGTTACTAACTAAAGTACCTGTACATATGGAATAAAACACAGTATCCCTCCCTACAAAAGATGTCAATACAAAAGAATGTACTGGGTATGTAAGGCATGAAGTGATTATAGGTAAGACAAGAGCTAAATAAAATTATATATCAATATATAACTATAGATAAGGATAAAAGACCACCATTGCTTGTACTTGTGGAATCATGTACGTTACATCATTTACTTTGGTTTATTCTTCTTTACTTTATAGAATTATAAGGAATACAAATAACCAACTAATCAATGGTAAAAGAGAATGACCTAAGATAGGCATTTTAATCCATGCGATACGATCCTCATAAATATACCAATCGGGATTGACCCATGCTAGGATTTCCTTTGATCCCTTGGGATACCACCTGTAATAGTGGATTGACCCATTATAGGTATTCCTTCCACCCCTGGGATACCACCCAAGAATATATAGATTCACTTTAGATCATTCTTTTCATCTCAAAAGTTATTATTTTGGTGGTCATGACATTATTGAATTTGAAACTTTGCACCAGTAGTAAAAGATATATAAATATGTACTTGATGCAGTAATTATAAGTTAGGAAGAAACAATAATGGAAATATAACACTTAGGAGCTTAAATAACACAATGGACCATGTTGACTAAGAGAAAAACTCATAAAGCTTATTGTTAAAAACACCTATATCGTACTAGTACTTAGAGGAGCAAATGTGCAGATCTAGTAACAAACATAGTTTTAGGTACTTTAACACCCTAAGGAGTTGGAATAAGGTTGTTAGTCACATTGGAGATTGTACACCGCCTTTATGTATAATTTGAAAGGTAGAGTTCTTAGGAAGCTTACTTTGTAACACAAGAATTAAATTCATGCCAAGGAGTATAAGATCAATGAGTTGTACATACCTTGCTACACAGCTGATCGCACTCTAACTTAATGCCATTCCTTTTAGATTATTAATGTACAATAAAGTAAAACTAGTATTAGTAGCTAATTAACATATTCACACCATTTACCCTCACCAAAACAGTAGCTGGGTAGTAACCCATAATTAATTAACTCATAGGTGTTTTCTCAATCCCTTCTCCCCTAATAACATTCACATATAATACAAGCTCTTACATGGTTCCCCTAAAATTTTCAGCTTTGTTGCACCCTTAAAACAATATATCAAGTGGAATGGGCAGTAAGCTAACACAACATCTAATTCGGCGATGTATCACTATACTTTTCTTTTATATTTCAATATAAATTATTCACACCTTTCTCCAATATCAACCAAGCATCCCCCAACATATACACATAAAATAGTTTTAAAACAACCCCAAACATCCTTAAATATAGCAACCAAATATTGAAATCACCACCTCTTGAGTTCTTAACAAAAAATACACACAATCTATTACGAAAACATATACATAGGAAAATGGCAAAAATAGGCAGTAGCTTTACCTTAATTTTTTTGATAGGTTATTATCTTAATGTTTATATCTTAAATTTCTTGATTCCTTCACACACAAACCAAAGTAGAAGAGAAAAATCTCTTAATAACCAAAAACGATGGGACTGCCACACTTCTAGAGGGTTGTCCTATATTTAATCATGAAGAACATAATTCTCATAGGTTCCTTAAGATAAGATCATGATTTGTTCACTTACATTTATCTTGAAAGGAAGTTAAATACCATGAACCCTATTGGAATTATTAGGTTGTTGTATATCAAAGAGAGAGCAAGATAAAAAACCCAAGAAAGTTGATTTTTGTCTAAGTTAAAATGAGTTGGTTTCAATCCCTTTAAAGGGAGCTGTTCTTGGAAAACTTTCTTGGACATTTTTGTGCCATAATATATCAAGTAAGTGATGCACCTACTTGCCCATTATATTATTCCTTTGTGGATCTAAAACTATTAGACCTTGGCTGCCCATTTTCTCCTTTAATTTTGGCCATATTTAATTCAAATAGATAGTAGTGTACTTGTCCTAATAAGCTAGTCAATGGAGTCTTAGTAGGTGATGAACCTACTTAGATTTTAGTTTGGCCAAATGGTCAAAGTAGGTGATGCACCTACTTACTTCATTCATGTATAAAATGGGCCTTTAACTTATTAGGCTTTTGGAATAGATTTTTAGTGTTGGACTGTCCATTCTCTTCTCTACTTATTTTACTTAGTTTGGGCTTTAAATCAGCACATTAATATAGGCCCTGAATCTGATCCATTGGCATTGGCCCCATTAACTTAGTCCATGTAGCTCAAGTAGGTGACTCACCTACTAGCTTAAATAAGTCAAGCAAGCACCTTAATATTTTATTCCATTATCAGATCAAAATTCCTTTAATTAAACTTAAAACTTATGTACACTTGGTCACTTCAAACTTTAGACTAAAATACCTACTTACGATCCCAAGTATAACTACCCCCATTGATGGTAACTTAATCATACCATGTTTAAATATATAGAAAATTCCTTCAAACCTCTATTAACGTCACTAATCACATAGGACACTGAGTCCATTACCCATACCATAAGGCTATATTATGTGTCATATAAGTAGAACTAGTTCATATAGAATATGGGGCATTACATCCTCCCCCTTAGAAACATTCATCCTCGAATTCTAGCATAACTAGATAGCTTAAACAAGTATAAGCCTAAGTTTAATCCCACTGTTAGCCACATAACAATATGTTTATACTTACTTGTTAATTCTCCAAACCAGAATCTTAGACTTTCTCTGCGGACTCAAATAAATGAGGGTACTTGGATTTCATTGCTTTCTCGGCTTCTCGTATGATTTCTTCTACTTGTTGGCTCCTTCAAAGTACTTTTACAGAAACTACTTCCTTATTTCTTAACTTATTAACTTACCGATCTAGAATAACAAAAGGTACTTCTTCATAAGTAAGATGTTTTATACCTTGTCGATCTACAGTAGGAGTAATACGAGATGGATCCCCTATACACTTTCAGAGCATTGAGACATGAACCGTTGGATGTACAATTGAGAGTTCCTGGGGTAGGTCTAACTCATATGCAACTTGGACAAATCTTTTAATAATCTTATATGGCCCTATATAGTGGAGATTTAGTTTTCTCTTTTTACCAAACCTCATTACCTCTTTCATTGGTGATACCTTCAAGAATACCCAATCTCCTATAGAAAACTCTAGCCATCTTATCCTAACATTCGCGTATGATGTATACTGAATTTGAGCTATTTCTAACTTGTGCTCTTAAACTCTTTTGAAATGAACTCCAAAAATTTTCTATAAATTGAGCTCCTTTTTTAGATATAATAGAGATTGGAACTCCATGTCCCACTTTCAATTTTGGAGCTCCATAAGCTGCTATAACCTCTTAGCTTGGTGCTCTACTTTAACTTGTTGACAATTTGGACATTCAACTACAAATTTTGCAATGTTCTTCTTCATGTCACCCAACCAATTGTAACACCACTGATTTTTTACTTTTAATATTTCTTGAGTTTTGAGCTTACTGTTCAGACTATGGCTTACCTAATGAGTCGTAAGGTACCCTTACGAGTAGCAGGGCTCGAGTCATTGGGTGACCAATGAGGTTTGCCCATATTTTTATTATGATTAGATCTGGACATCACGAGTCATAATAACTCTTTATGATATGACCCGAACTAGGGTTTGTTCATGATGGGTATCTCAAGTCCAAAAAGGACCAAAGACCACACCCAACACCCAAACCGTAGACCACCTTACACCCATGTTGGATAAATTCTGAACATATAATAAAATAAGAGTACTTAAAATTTAAGATATTATGATATCAGTATAACGAACGAACCAACAAATAAACCATCCCAACTCTACAGTAGATCGACAAAGCCTCTACTAAACTGAATATCCCAAGTCCATAGTAGTCTAGCTCTCACCCCCTGGTCAAGCCCCAATGCATGTAGTCGCATGAACCAAAGAATAATCTCATATATATGCACATGGGGGACTTGCACCTCCCAACATATACTAAGGTGGATTAAGCACCTGATCATGTAATGATTTATGGGGGAATCGAACCTCCCTAATCATGAAATAATAATAAGGGGGTCCCGAACCTTCCTGGTCACTTTAACCCCCGCATCGGCAAACATGATTTTTAGTATTGGTCACTCGGACCTCCACTATCATGACTCAGCTACACAACCCTCATTAGAGCGTAAGTAAAAAAGTATCACACATTCCCATTCATTGAACCACATTCCACATTAAGGCATACATTGTTGATATCATCATACCAACTACCCTTGCAATGTAATAACATCGTGCCAAAATAATTTTCATTATCTTGGGGAGAATAACTCCCTTTATTCATTAATACAGGATAAGGGAAACACCGACTCCCTTTGTTAATTAAATCATACCATTGTGTTTCAAATACCTCTTTATATTATGCATTAGCTCAAGACTAGTTCAATTTTATAAATTTCCACATTTCTCATGATAAAAACCAATGTCACAACATGGGGTTGGGGACATAACCACTTCAAAAGTCACAAGTTTGGTAAATTCACAATTCCCTAGTCCATTCACCATACACAAGCACTCACAAGTTCAAAACCATAATGAACACATGAATAATCATAATTAAATCATGGGAAAATATTGTTCAACAATAAGCATTCAAAACCCACAACCCTTGTTTTCAAAACCAAAACAATTCTATGTGAACATCACTTTAATACATATGTTTTTTAATAAATTAACAATGAGGGTAGAGTCATATACCTAAAATAGTAAGATGCATGGAGAGAAATCACCCTTGAAAGCCCTAATTGATCAACCTCTTGAAAACCCTAAGTGTTCTTGACCTTGAGGAATTTGAGAGTGTTGAGAAGTTACTTTAATGTGTTTTTTAGGGCTAATAATACCCTAAAGGGGTTATAAGATGTGGGTTCCAAGTTTGGTAAGAGGGGAAATATCTAGAATATTAGTAACTTAAAAGCTGAAAAAAGGTCATCTTTGACTACGGGTCAACCCTTGACTCGTAGAAACTCCTTACGACTCATCACCATGAGTCGTAACCAAGGCAATACCACCCAGGCACCCTACAGTGTTGACCTTTTGACTCAGCTATATGAATCGTAATGGGACTCTACGACTCATATGGTACAGTTGTAGTCAACACAGAAGCCAAATTGAGACTTACACTAGACACCCTATGATTATACCTAATGACTTATAACATATCCTTATGGCTCTTAGTGAGGCACTCGTGATTAAAGCAAAATCAAGCCATAAACTTACTGATTGGCTTATGATTCCATCCCAACAACAAGTCCTAAGTCTTTATGACTCGTGTCCCCAAGATAGACACTCAAGCATTATTCACTGAACACCATACGACTAGGGTCACCTAACCCATCAAGACTCCCGATGACTCATAGGGTGAGTCGTAGTCAAGTCGGTGAGATCAAAGCTCAAGAATTTTCAAGGGTTAAAAAAATCTAGGGTGTTTCAATTCTCCCCTACTTTGATCATTTGTCCTCGAATGATGGGACAAGGTATTTATTAGCATGATTTGACTCCAACGCCTCTACTCTTACCATTAACAAAGATAAAAAATAAAGATGATAAGCAAATCAACTTTTTCTTTAATAAAGTTAGAAAACAAAGATATTAAGGAATACACGTACCTTAATCAAGATTATCCGTAACGGAAAAGAATAAAGAATACTTGGACTTCATGTCCTCTTTGTCTTCCCAAGTAGCCTCTTCAACCTTGTGGTTCCTCCATAGAACCATTATCAAAGCTACGTCCTTTGTTCGTAGACAACAAATATGTCGATCCATGATTCATATAATTCTTCTCATGAACTTTTAATTATCTAGAAGCATAAACAACCACCTTGCCATGCTACTTTAACATACAACCATGTCCCACCCGAGACATACCAAAATAGACCACAAAACCATCTGTACCCTTGGGAAAGGTTAAGACAGGAGTCGAAGTCTACTTATCCTTCAAATTTTTGAAACTACCTTCACAAGCATCCACCCACAAGAAATTTGCCTTTTTTGAGTCAACTTGGTCAAAGGGGCAGCCAAAGAAGAGAAGCTCTCTATAAATCTTCTATAATAATCGTCTAAACCCAAGAAGCTCCAAATATCAGTTAGAGTCATGGGTATAGGACATTTCTTTACCACCGCAACCTTTTATGGATCCACCATGATCCCTTCATTAGAAATAACATGACCCAGATAAGTCACAACATTCAACCAGAACTCAGACTTAGAGAGCTTAGCATACAAATGTTGATCCTTTAGGGTCTATAACACAAGACAGAGGTTATCAGCATGATCTGCCTCACTCATTGAATAAACTAGAATATCATCAATAAAGACAATCACGAACAAATCCAGGAAATGATAAAAAACTCAAGTCATAAGATTCATAAATACAGCCAGGGCATTGGTCAAACCAAAGGACATCACCAGAAACTCAAAATGTCTATATCACGTTTGGAAAGTAGTCCTAGGGATATCCATCTCCTTAATTTTCAACTGATAGTACCTGAATCGAAGATCAATCTTGGAGCAGAATTTAGCACCCTGAAGATGATCATAGAGATCATCAATCCTCTAAAGAGGATACTTATTCTTTATCATAACCTTCATCAATTGTTGATAATCAATACACATTCAAAGGGAATCATCCTTCTTACGCAGAACAAAATAGGTGCACCCTATAGGGATATACTAGGACGAATAAAACCCTTGACTAAAAGATCCATTAACTACTCTTTGAGCTCTTTCAACTCAGCTGAGCCATCCTATTTGGAGGGATAGAGATAGGATGAGTGTCCAAAACGAGATCAATCCTAAAATCAATCTCCATATCAGGAAAAACACCAGGAAGATCGTTAGGGAAGACTTCAGGAAATTTATTTACCACGGGGATGGAATGTAAGGAAGGACTCTCTGAGGTAGAATCTTTAACCCAAACCAAATGATAGAGACACCCCTTAGAGATTGATTTTTAGGCTCCTGATACGATATGAACTTTCCCTTAGGTACTAGGGAAATACCTTTCCACACAATAATCAATTTATTAGGAAAATTGAAGATAACCTTACGGGCTCGACAATCTAAAGAAGTATAGCATCAATGCAACCAATCCATCCTTAATATGACATAAAAATACACTATGTTTAACTCTATCAAATCTACCAGAGTTTCTCTACCACCAAAAGACACCACACAACCCCTATAGACACTTCTATCAACCATAGAGTCTCCTACTAAGGTGAAAATAGAAAAGGGGTTCAAAATACACTTAGAGCCAAAACCAAAATAAACAGCCACAAATAGGGTCACATAAGAAAGAGTAGACCCCAACTCAAGCAAAAAATACACTTCACGAGAAAAGAGTTCTAACATACTAGTAATGATATTAGGGGATGCCTCGGACTCCTAATGAGTTATGAGGGCATAGAGAAGGTTCTGACTAGTGTTGGAGCCAAAAGCATATGTACCACCCTTTTGTGCAGGAGTTAATAAAGAAATAATAGGAATCTTATTTTCCATAAAAGCAACCCTAAGTGGAAAGTCTCTCTGCATATGACAAATCTGACCATATTTGAAGCACTTATTTCTTTCTTCTTTGCAAAACCCACGGTGCGTCCGACCACAAAATCTACAAGGAGGATATGATAAAGCTAACTAAGCCCCACTAGCCTGGGTCTGGGCACTCTTTGCCCTAAACCATTACCACTCTGAAAATAGCAATTACCTAATGGCTTCGGATAGAGAGAACTAGCCATAAAGTAAGAACCAGAATTTCCTAACTTCTTTTTAGACCATTTTCCTCAACCTTTATTGCTTTGCTATTAATTTCCACCCCAATTCTAGTAGCATAACTTCTTACTTTTCCTCTTCCTAAATTTAGCCTGCTTTTTTTCTCTTTTTCAACTTGCTGCATATAAACCAAAAACTAAGAAATATCCATATCCTTATATAACAAGGCAGCCTTACTATCCATGATTAATTCTCGAGATAATTCAGAAGTAAACTTCCTTATTCTAGACGTCATACGAGGCACCAACTCTAGAGCATACTGAGATAACAGATAAAACTTTAAGGCATACTTTTTTACTAACATCTTGTCTTGCTTCAAGTTAACAAAGTCTTCTTCCTTTGCCTCCCTCAACTCCTGAGATAAGAAGCGAGCCAAAAAAGTACTAAAGAAATCATCCCATAAAACAAAGTCAGCATCACCGCCCCTAGACTAGTCAATTTCTTGTATCACTGATACACCACATCTTTTAATTGGTAGGTGTCAAACTCTACGCCCTCTATGTTAGTGACATACATCACATGAAAGTTCTTTTCTATCTCATCAATGAAGTATTGAGGATCTTCCTCAAATTTAGAACTAGTAAAAATAGGAGACTCAATATCATGAATTGGCTAACTCTAGTGGCCTCGAAACATAAAGCAATAAAAGCAACCTGTGAATGGAAAAACTCAGTATTAAACACATCAACTCGAAGAGCCTAAGAAGGAAAAAGGGGTAACTGGTGGAGCTCCATCAGCGCAATCAAAAGCAGTAATCCCAGACCAGATCTAAACTCCTGGAGTAGGATGAGCTCCGTCCATATTGTCCTTAAACTGGACAAAAGAGTTTCCATAATTATTAGTTCTTCATAGAGGCATGATCTAAAAGACGAACAAATGGGGATTAGATAGATCCAAGACCTTAGACATTAAAGCTTGAAAGAGCATAATAGGAAAGAGAAACATTCCTAAATTCCTTCTAGCCTCTAATTATAAGTGTGGCATGCTACACACCATAAAGAAACTTTACTCAACATGACTTTGTTGGACAACCAATGATACTAAACCTAGGCTTTAATACCATATTTGTCATAACCCAAAATAGGGTCGGTCATGATAGGTATCTTCAGTCCAACAAGGAACAGAGACGACCCCCAACACCCAAACTGTAGACCACCTTATACCTATGTTGTCTAAATTCCAAACATATAACAAGATAAGAGAACTTGAAATTTAAGATATTATGATATGAGTATAACTGAACCAACCAACAACCAATCCATCCCAAGTCTATAGTATCCCGACAAAGCCTTTGCCAAACTGAATATCAATAAAGTTTTAGGACATGCCCCCGACTATAGCCAAACTAAATAGTATCCAATAGTCAATAACTCAAAAGAAAAATATAATCATGAAATAGAGCCTTCCAAAGCATGGAAGATCACTAATTCAAGTTTACTCTCGATCAATCCCAATCACTGAGCAGGAAAAGTAGAAGTATGACCAATTCCTGCATCGCATAGGGATACAACATCCAAAAATAGTTAGAGGGGTGAATGCTAGCATGTAACTTAGGGATAAGGATAACATAATTTCATGATCAACAGGTTAAAATCATTTAAAACCAATCGATATAATAAAATACATATACATACTTCACATGCTGAGATAGGGAATAAGGTTTAACATACACATAAGAATTTATCCTAGATCATGTAGCTCAATCATCATAACATTTACCCATAAGCTATATGGGCCCCAGCTCTCACACCCAGGTTGAGCCCCAGTACGTGTAGCCGCATGAATTGAAGAATAATCTCATATGTATACATATGGGGGACTCGAACCTCCCAACATATACTAAAGTAACTTAAGCAACCGATCATGTAATGATTTATGGGGGACTCTAACTCCCTAATCATGAATTAATAATGAGAGGGACTCAAACCTCACTGGTCGCTTTATACCAACTACCCTTGCAAGGTAAGAACATCATGCCAAAATAATTTCCATTAACTTGGGGAGAACAACTCCATTTGTTCTTTAATACAGGGTGGGAGAAACACCAACTTATTTGTTCATAAAATCTTATCATTGTGTTTCAAATACCTCTTTATATCACGCAATAATGCAAGATTAGTTCAATTTTATAAATTTCCATATTTCTCATAATTAAAAACTAATTTCACATCATAGGGTTGGAGTCATAACCATTTCAAAAGTCATAAGTTTGGGAAATTAGCAATTCCCTAGTTTATTCACCATACCCAAGAAATCATAAGTTCAAAACCATAATAAAAGCATGAATAATCATATCTAAATCATAGGAAAACATTATTGAACAATAAGCATTCAAAACCCACAACCTTTATTTTCAAAACCAAAACAATTCCATGTGAACATAACTTTAATACATATGTTTTTTAACAAATTAACAATGAGGGGTGAGTCACATTCCTGAAATAGTAAGATTTATGGAGAGAAATGATCCTTGAAAGTGCTAATTAATCAACCTCTTGAAAACCCTAAGTGTTCTTCACCTAGAGGAATTTGAGAGTGTTTAAAAGTTACTTTGATGTGTTTTTGAGGGCTAAAGATACCCTAAAGGGGTTAAAAGATGTGGGTTCCAAGTTGGGTAAGAGTATAAATATCTAGAATGCCCTTAACTTACAAGCTGAAAAAGGTTATATTTGACTACGGGTCAACCATTGAATTATTGACAGTTCTTAAGAATAATCACCACGAGTCATAACCAAGGTAGTATCACCAAGTTTCCCTAATCTGTTGATCTTATAACTCAACCACTAGAATCATAATGGGACCCTATAACTCATAGGGTCCAGTCGTAGCCAACATAGAACCCATATTTAGACTTACACTAGACACCCTACGATTACACCTAATGACTCATAACATATCTTTATGTGTCTTAGTGATCCACTCGTACTCATAGGAAAATCAAGCCACAAACTTACTAATTTGGTTATGTGAAATACCCAAGTTTTTAAAATTTAGAAAATTTCTCAAAATTCTTATCTCTGGACCCAATGCGACTCATGGGTATGATCCATATTTTGGGGTACGTATGGTATGGTCTAGTCATATAGTGACCAGTGTTAGTTGGTGGGATAGATTTTGGTTACCGAAATAGATATGACTTAGGGATATGAGACATATTGGTGGTTACAGATTGTTTAGTTCCTTAAATTAATATTAGACTTGGTTATTTAGATTGGATTTGAGTATGAGTGGCTTACCATGGGATGTAATATAGGGTAGGAATCATACCCAGGATTCGTATGGTGGAATGTGTCTAAATCTTCCTTATGTGTAAATCTGCCATGGATATGAGTCATGGATATAGATCGTATGGTATGGTTACGACTTAGTTGGATGAGTCATATGTTGGATAGTGTTTGATCCAAGAGTTGAGTCTAGGATATAAGTGAAGGATACCAATCGTATCAGAGGGTACAACTCATGTGGGTCAGTCGTATCCCTGTTATGGGATTTTGGTGCAACTTAAGTGGGGGTATTCTGGACAATTCCCCACTTATTATAATAGAGTCCCACGACTTCTAACCTAATTAGGAGGTTATTTACCCTTTTATTCTATTCACTAACACTTAGAAACTCTTCCTAAACACTCTATAATTCTATCAAGAGATTTTGGACAAGGGGAGCTAGGGTTTCAACTAAAGGATTAATTTGGGGCCTGTCTTGGTGATTTCTTTCTTTCATCATCTTGGTTTAAGGCATGTTCTCTTCCCTCATTTTTAATTTTACTTCAAGGCATGGTTCGTATGAATGTTTTCATAATTTCATTGATTGCATGATTTTGGTTTTGAAATATGATTTGGGGGTTTTGATGTTAAATAGTTGGTTATGGTTTTCCATGGTTTTAATTATGCTTTTATATGCATTAATGGTTGTTTTGGATAATTGGATTGCATGGGAATTGTTTAATGGTAATTGGAATTGGTTTTGGTCATATTATACCCCCAATGTGTTTGACAAAATGTTTATAAAGATATGTTCATTGCATTGACTACTTTTAATGGAACTCTTGCATGTTTTAAAACTTGGTAAAGGAATTATGCATAGTTTAAATGGCTTGGAATAGTAAAAGGATAATTAGTTATGCTTGTGGGGAACATGGAAGTCTTCTAAATGATTAATATGGTAACTTTAAGCCTATCCCGAATCACCTTCACCTTCTCCATAGCTTAGTGAACCAAATCTAGGCCAAACATCTATGCCTCACAAACCTTGAACCACCCAATAGGAGACCTACACCTCCTACCATACAAGGCCTCAAATGGAGCCATCCCAATACTAGAGTGGTAGCTGTTATTATATGGGAACTCTAAAAAAGGCAAATGTTTAACCCAACTGCCACCATAGTCAATCACAAAATCTAAAAGCATATATTGTAATGTCTAAATAGTTCTTTTCACTTGCCCATCTAATAGCGGGTGGAAAGCCATACTAAAACTCACTTTAGCCCTAAACCTCTCTAAAATGACTGCCAAAAGTGGGATGAAAATTGCATACCATGATTCGATATAATAAAAATAGATACCCATTGAAACTTCACAATCTCTTAGAGGTACAACGTTGCATAATCCCCTGTAGAGAAATTAGTCCTCAGTGGTAAGAAGTGAGCAGACTTTGTCATCCTATCCACGTTGACCCAAATTGAATCAAATTGATTCTGAGACTGAGGAAGACCAGTAACGAAATCTATATTTCTTAATTCCCACTTCCACACAGGCAACTTAATTTCTTGATACAATCTTCCAGGCCTCAAGTGATCAACTTTCACTTGCTGATTCACCATGTATTTAGCCGCAAAAATGGCCACATCTCACTTCATATTGTTTCACCAATAAATTTCCTTAAGGTCATGATACTTCTTCGTCAAACCAGGATGAATGACATATCGTGACTCATGCGCCTCAACCAAGATCCTCTCTAGCAACCCATCCACGTCTGGAATGTATAATCTCTCTTGGTACCACAAGGTACCATCACTACTAACCTCAAAGACCATTATTTTCTCCCACCTATATCACCCTTGATTTTCATCAAGATAGGATCTAACACTTTCTTCTCTTTCACCTCAGCATCAAGAGATAACTTCACCACCTGTTAAACAAATACACCACCATCTTTTGAGTCCAGGAGATAAACTCATAGGTTAGCTAAATAGTGGGTGTCCTTCACTAATTCTCGCTTATCCCTATCAAAATATGTTACACTCCCCATGGATAACCTGTTAAGAGCATCATCAACCACATTAGCTTTACCTGGATGGTAGTGGAGACTCATGTTATAATCCTTGAGAAACTTAAACTACCTTCTTTGCCTGAGATTTAGCTCTTTTTGAGTGAACACATATTACAGGCTCTTATGATTTGAAAAGATATCCATATACACTCCTTATAGATAGTGACGCCATATTTTTAACGCGAACACCAAGACCTATAAGTCTAAGTCATAAGTCAAATAATTCTTCTCATGTTCCTTCAACTGTCTAGAGGAATAAGCTACCACCTTGCCATGCCTCATCAAATCGCAACCAAGCCCCACATGAGACATATCACAATAAATCGTAAATCTGTAAATACCTTCACGCAAATTCAGCTTATCCTTCTGCTTTTCAAAGCTACCCTCACAAGTATCGGACCACTAGCACTTTACTTTCTTCTGAGTTAACTTAGTCAATGGGGAAACTATATTGAGAAACCTTCTACGAATCTCCTACAGTAATCAAATAAACCCAAAAAGCTCCAAATATCGATTGGAGTTATTGGTCTAGGCCTATTCTTAACCATTGCAACCTTCTGCGGATCCATCATAATCCCTTTACTAGATATGATATAACCCAGAAAAGTGATAGCATTCAACCAAAATTCACATTTTGAAAATTTGGCATACAATTTTTGCTCTTTTAGGGTCTGCAATACTTGTGGGGGTGATCGATAGAATCCACCACACTCTTAGAGTACATCAAAATATCGTCTATGAACATAATGATGAACAAATCTAGAAACTGACGAAAGACTATATTCGTCAAATCCATGAATGTCGTCGGGGCATTAGTCAACCGAAAACACATAACCAAGAACTCAAAATGCCCATATTGGATATGAAAGGTAGTCGTAGGGATATCCTCCTCCCTAATCATTAACTGATGATATTTGTATAGAAGATTAATCTTGGAGAAAAATTTAGCACCCTGAAGTTGATTAAAATATCATCTATCCTCAGAAAAGGGTACTTATTCTTTACCGTCATCTTATTCAATTGTCGGTAATCAATACACATACAAAGGGAACCATCCTTCTTACGCATGAACAATACAGGTGCACCCCATGGAATCTCACTTAGACAGATGAAACCTTTTTCTAAAAGATTCTTTAATTGCTCTTTAAGATCCTTTAACCCAGCTGGAGCCATTATACATAGGGGAATAGAGATAGAACGAGTGTCTAGAATAAGGTCAATCCCAAAATCAATCTCCCTATTGGGAGGAACACCAAGAAATTCATCAAGGAAGACCTCAGGGAATTCAGTCACCACCAGGATGGAATGTAAAGAAGGACCCTCCGAGTTAGAATCTTTAACCAAGACCAAATGATAGAGAAACCCCTTAGAGATTAATCTCTCGGCTCTAACATAAGATATGACCCATTCCATGGGTTTTAAGAACCACCCTCCCATTCAATAATTGATTTATTATGGAATTTAAAGATGACCTTACCGGTCCGACAATCTAGAGATGCATAGTATGAGTGTAATCAATCCATCCCCAATATGACATCAAAATCAACCATGTCCAATTCAAATAGATCCACCAAAGTCTCCCGACCACCCACAGATACCACCAACCCCTATAGACTCACCTGGCAACCACAGAGTCACTTATTGAGGTATAAATAGAAAAGGGGTCCAAAATACACTAAGGATCAAAACCAAAATACACAGCCAAAATAGGGTCACATAAGAAAGAGTGGACCTTAGGTCAAGTAAACAGTACACATCACGGGAAAAGAGTTTTAATATAGCAGTAACGACATCATACGATGCCTCAGACTCCTGACAGGTAGTGAGAGCATAGAGTTGGTTCTAACCAGTTTCGAAGACAGATAGTGTACCCTTTTGTACTGAAGTTGATGAAGAGGAAATTGGAACCTTGTTTTCCCCAAAAGAAACCTTAGCCACTGGACAGTTTCTAAGCATATACCCTAATTGACCACAGTTTAAGCACTTGTTATTTCCCTCATCATAGAAACCACAATGCAATCTAAAATAAAACCTATAAGGAGGATATAATGGAATGAATTAGGCTCCACTAGCCTGAGATTGGACACTCTATGCCTATAATTATTGCCATCCAGAAAACATCTGTCACTCGAAGGCTTTGTGTAGGAAGCACTAGCCGAAGAGTAGGACCCAGAATTGCCTCACTTCTTTTTGGACCACTTTTCACTATCCCTTCCACCCTACTATTAACCTACCCCTTGCCCTTAATACCAAAATTTCTTGCTCTGCCTTTCCTTAATATCAACCTGCTTCTTCTTTTCTTCCTCTACTTATTGTATATACACAACTACTTTGGAAATATCTATGTCCTTGTTCAATAAGGAAACCTTACTCTCCAAAATCAAGTCTCTAAATAGCCCTGAAGAAAACTTTCTCATTCTAGCCCTCATGCTAGAAACCAACTCCGAAGCATACTGAGATAACTGGTGAAACTTCAAGGCATACTCCTTGACTGATATCTTTCCTTGCTTCAGGTTAATAAACTCTATTGCCTTGGCCTCCCTCATCTCTTGAGGAAAGAACCAGTCAAGAAAATCTCTAACAAAAATCCTCTCATAAGGCAGACTCAATGTTCATACCTCTGAGCTACTCCCACTCTCCATACCACTGATGAGTTATATCCTTCAATTGGTAGGCTGCAAAATCTACACCTTCACTTCAGTAACATGCAACACCTAGAAAATCTTTTTTATTTCATCTTTGAATCCCTGAGAATCCTTGTCAAATTTCATACCAGTAAACACAGGAGAATTTAACCTCATAAATTGGACAACTCTAGTGTCCTTGGATGATAGAACAACAAAATCCACATGCTCAGTCTGAGAGGCAACCAATGAGTGAGGAAATAAATCGATTGGTGAAACTCAATATTAGACATATTAGTTTGAGGTGTCTGAGGAGGGATAGAAAGATCTGGTGGAGCTCCATTAGGACCATCAAAGACACTGGCCCTAGACTTAGTCTAAACCCTTAGGGTAGGATGGGCTCTATTTTTGTTGTCCTCAATTAGGATAGAAGGGTTTGTATGAACATCAGATCTTTTTGGAGGCTATCTGAAAGAAGAACAACTAAGAATTAGAGAGATCCTAGACCTTAGACTCTACTGCCAAAAATTAGACCACAAGAAAGAGAGATTCTTAAATGCCTCATAGCCTATTCCTTATGAATATGGTGAACTACACACACTTAAAAGAGACTCTACTTGACATGACTTTGTGGACACATAATTAACGATGAACCTAGGTTCTGATCTTAATCTGACATGACCCAAACCAGGTCCTAGTCGTGTTGGGTATCTCAAGTCCAACCAGAAGTACAGACATACCCTCAATACCAAAACCATTAACCACCCTACACCCTATGTTGAATGAATTTTAAACAAATAATAGGATAAGATAATATTAAATTAAAGGCATAAAAATAAATCTAAAATTAAAATCGAAAGCCACAACCAATTAACAATCCATTACCAATCCTAACGCCAATGCTAACACTAATAACAAAACTAAAACCAACCATAGACAAAACTAAAACCAAAGAAATAAAAATGATATAAAGAAGTCCATATCATGAAATGGGGTATTTCAAAGTATGGAAACTCACCACTTTACTCTGACTCAAAAGTTGTTCCCAAATCGCTAAGTCACTGAGTAGAAGAAGTGAAAGTATGGCTGGTTCTTGCATTATGTAGGGATATAGTTCTCGAAGATGGTTAGTGGGGTTAACACTATCATGTAACTCATGGATAAATATAAAGTAATGCCATTAATTAAAAACCAAATTAAATAACCATATATAATGCTATACATACATATATATCGTGTCAGGATAGGGAATAAGGTTTATTATGTATTTAAAACCATAACTTGGATTTTGTAGCTTTACCATCATAAATCCACCCACAGGATATATGGGTCTAATGTTACCCCCTAAATGGGCCCCAATGCATGTAGCCGCATATTCTGGAGATATCATAGATGGCTGGGGATTCTCATGTACCTTCGCCCACCATGATACATATATACAAGTATAGACTTGGTGGATTCCTGTGTATCCTATAAGCATATGGTCACCAAGACCAACCCTCATGTCGGCAAACATGAGTTTTCAGTTCTGTCCTTTAGACTCACACCATCACGGCTAGCTATCACATCTCTCATTATTTCCTAATTAAAACATTTAGCACACAACCAAACCACCAATTCTATAAGTCAATTATTAAGGCATTAAAAGTGGTACCGACTATGGCTTGCAAGCAATGTCATTATCTAACACTTATAGGATCTCTATGTACCCTACAGACTCTATTATTAAAACACTTAGGGGATTCCTGTGTACCCCATAAGGTTTTAATTGTAAATTAACTTAGGGGATTCCAGTGTACCCTACAAGGTTTTCAAAATCATTTAACCATTTATTCCATGCATTACTTTCAACAAATAAGTCAAATCAAACACTTTAGAGAAGCCATTGTAACCCTAATTCAAATTTCCACCTTTCTCATAACTACTAACTAATTTTACAACATAGGGTTGGGGTTAGAACCACTTCAAAAGCCACAAGTTTAGAGAAAGTTACCAATATCAAATTCCACCACCATACTCATGCACCCATATGTTCAAAACTATATGTAAAACATAGAAAACCATAATTAAATTATGGGAAAATATTATTCAACCATAAGAATTCAAAACCCCCAATATTTATTTCAAAACCATAACAATACTATGAAAGCCACATATTAAAACATGTTTTTTAGGTAAAATAAAAATGTGGGAGGAGTAATATTCCTGAAATACCAAGGAATTTGGAAGAAATTTCATCCTTAGAATCCTATATGACCACTTTCTTTGAAACCCCATCCTTAGCTTGAACAAAGAGTTTGAGAGAGAATTGTCGAGTATTTTATTGGGAATAATGTATTAATAAAGTCTAGAGGAGGTTTTAAGTTGTGGTATCAAAGATACTTAAAGTGGAAAACATCCAGAGTGCCCCTAACTTAAAACTGTAAAAGTCGTCCTTGGTTATGAGTTGACCCATTGACTCATCACCACATCATACTAATCATAGCCTTGAGTCATATCCTAGACAGTGCATTGGACTCCCATACACTGTCCATCTTATGACTCTATGATCCCAATGTAACATAACCCTATGACCTATAGGGTCTAGTCGTGACCAACATAGTACCCAACTAGGTCAGACACTGGACAACCTATGACTTTACCTCACAACTCATAAACTATCCTCACGGTTCCTAGTGAGCTACTCATACTCAGAGCCAAGTTAAGCCACTAAGTTACTGATTTGGTTATGGTTTATTCTAATGACTCATCACCACCAAGTTGTAACCAAGATAGAAAACCCAACCACCATCTATTGGACACTCTATGAATAGGGTTAACTAACCCGTCAAGACACTATATGACTCATAAGGTCAAGTAGTAATCATGGTAGTGCACTCAAAGATTAAGAAATTTCCATGGGATAAAATCTGGGGTGTTTCAGTGGATAGGAAAATTACGTTTATTAGATTATGTTAAGCCTCGGGTAGCGTCTTATTAGATCAGGCTTTTAGTATACAAGTGTCATATGTATCTAGTACATGTACACGGTAATACTCTATAGTGCAGAGTGTTGTACTTATAGGTTTAATAAGAAGTTATGTATGAAAGTATAGGATGGTGACCATAATCCTAGGGTAGGAAGGATGGTGAACTAAGGCTGATCTTAAGTATCAAGAAATATTCATGGTAAATCCACTCTTATTCTAGAAAATTCCACCAACTCTAGTTTAAGAGGGCATCCTACCAATGTATTAAGTGTTTAATTTGTGCCTTAGAATGTGGTCTGAGTTTTCTATGCAACTTATATCCATGCTCCAACCCCTGACCTAGAAGAAATAACGGTTCTAAGAAATGTAAGATTTTAAATATTCAATATCTATGTTATGATGCTCATGAATCCATTAGCTTATGTGTCACTTTATTCTTTATTCTAGGGAACTATACGTTCTATATGCTATCAATTTATTTTATGTAATGTTTTATCCCAAAGTGATGCTATATACGCAAACTCGTGCCCATTCTCAGTCCTTAGAAGGAGAGGCAATAATTTCAAGTAATAACCCTTGTTTTATTTCTTGAATATATATGTCTCAGCTTCATATTATGTGACCCGTGATATATGCACTTATGCTTTTAACTGTGCCAGTCCGAAGAACTCATGCTATTTTATACTTATGCTGGAACAACCCTCTATTTATGATCTAGGTGGTTGCTATGTAATATTTTGTGTCCACCATACTGTGTCTCATTTCATGGGTTTTACTTTAAGTGGTACAACTAATAGGAGTCATAATTGAGAAGTAACTCTGTCATCCTTGATGTTTGTAATCTAACTCTACAATGACCCTCCTTTTGGTAGTATGGTAGTAGTTATGGAAGTGTAGTAATGTTATAGATAAGGGAGTAGATGTTCTTAGGGGTGATTACTCGAGATAGGGTCATCTAAGATGAACTCTTTTTAAGTGAAATAGTTAAGAAAGGGACATATGGTGAATCCTTTGTAATAGTGATTAAACTTGGGAAATCCATGAAGTCGGTGTAGAAAAGATGGGAAAAAATGGTGTGATTGATAGATACACAAATCGTAGTGCTATGTGGTTTATACTCCTTGATTTAAGATCTGAGGTTGTTTGATTATAGTGATGAATTGGAATGGTGTTATTGGAGGAGTGTAAAGTATAGGGTTTCATAGCATATGCTAGCACCTTTAACTCTGAGTTAGGCTTTAGCATGGAAAAAATATACAATTATACTCAAACTCTTATAGTTGTCTGTTTTGTGGGGGAATTAGGAGATTAAAATGGTGAAGTATTATATTCATAATTAAAAGTATAGTGGTAAAGTGTGGTTATATTTAAGGGTTATTAGATGTATTATTTGGGGTGGAATAAGCTACTTGGGAGGCTAAAGAGGACATGAAGTCTAAATTTCCATTCATGTTCCCCAGGTTGGATAATCATGCTTAAGGTATGGATTTTCCTACTCTTTTTATTTTTTGGCTTTGTTAAAGTTCTTGTGATTGCATTCCTATCTTATGATCATGCTACTGAATAACTTTACTCCTCATTTGGGGATGAATGATCCTAGGGGGAGGGGTAACATAACATCCTAGATTTTGTGCCTCTAAGAATTTCTTGAGTTTTGAGCTTACTGCTTGGACTATGGCTCACCGAATGAGTCGTAAGGATCTCTATGGATCACAAGTATCGATTCATAGGGTGACCATTGTGGGTTGCCCATGTTTTTATTATGACTATGACTAGGATGTCATGAGTCATAATGACTCTTTTCGAGTCGTAGGGTGCCTTTTGTAGTCAAACCAGAATAGGTGCCCAATATCACTATTGTGGTTACGACTAGGACCTTATGAGTGGTAAGGCCTGTGTATGAGTTGTAGGGTATGACTCATAGGGTAAAAAGTGAGTAGGCCCCATGTATCTGCCCGGACTATGAGTCATGGCGATGACTGGTAAACAGATGTCACGAGTCGTGATATGACTCATAGTCACTGGCAACAGCTTTTCCTCTGTTTTAATTAAGGGTACTTTGGTCATTTCCCTTATTCCACAATTAAAACCCACGACCTAAAATACCCTAAGGGACCTCATAACACCCCAATACTCTATCATAAACTACTCTTTACTCTCTTAAATTCTTAAGCGAAGAACAACTATGGTTTCTAAGGATTCTAAGGATTTGGCTTCTAAAGCTCCAATTTGGTGATTTCCTTTGTAATTCCTTATACTTTCAGGCATGTACCTCTTCGCTTAAACTTGTATTACTTAAAGTATGTGTTAAAATGGTTACTCATGTGGATTTGAATATGGATTTTGATTTGGGTTGAGGGTTTTGGAAGGATTGTTACTTGATTTGAATTTCCACAGTTTTAATGCAATTGTTCATGTTTTATTTATGTATTTTAAATTCGTTGGGGTGCATGGGTATGGTGAATGAAATGGGAGATGAGGTATTCCCCCAATTTGATGATTTTGGTTTGGAATTTGATTTTGGAAATTGTGTTCACCCAACCCACTTGCATAAATAGGTAAATGGATAAAAAGAGTTTTGAAGGCCTTATTGGCATTGTTTTTTTATTTTAAACTTAATTTAATGAACAAAGGGGGTCGTGGCATCCCCCTAACTTGATTTAATAAACAAAGAGGGTCGTGACATTTTCTCAACTTAATTTAATGAATAAAGAGGGTCGTGGCATTACCCCGGGTTGATGGAATTGGTATGGCATAATTATAAGCTTGCAAGCGTAATGGTATGACGATACCTATGGTTGTTTCCTTAATGGATAATTCATTAGTTAAATGGATGTGTTATGTGAATTTTGTTTTAATTGGGCTTAAAGGGGGCTATGTATCTCACCATGAAGGTGTAAGTCCTAAGAAGGACGAACATTGGAAACCACATTTACTGGCATGGGGGTATTTATGATCGTGTGCATAGTTCAAACTATACTATACTTATGTATCCTATATTGATGTGGGGTCTGGGAATTCTCTGATTTTTCTTGTATATCTCTGATTTATTTGGCTTACATGCACTGGGGACCTACCAGTAGGGGGGACCTGGACTCATATAGCCAGTGGGTGCCTAGATAATGGGAAAACTACACAGTCTAGGCTAATGATGTTCTAATGATTTGAACATCATGCTAAACCCTGTTCCCTTTCCCGACATTATATATTATATGTATGTATTTACTGTTGTTTTGGACTTGGCATTATTTTACCTCTTATCCTTGAGGAACATGCTATTGCTCATCTCACTAACCGTCTCTAGATATTATATCCCATGCGATGTAGGGAACAGAGACACTTCTAATTTCCCTATGCAGTGATAGGTGGTTTCTGGATAGCTTGTGAGTCAACTTTGGCGTGGTGAGCTTCCATTTTCTGGAAAACCCTAATTTTATGGTTTTGTTTCATCTTTGTTTTGGAATATTCCTTTGGACTCATTTTGGCTATGGTTGGGGGCATATCCCGACTTAGATTGTTCTTAGTTACTAAAGGCTTTATGGGTTACTGTGATTAGGATGGATGTTAAAGTTCTTAGATTTCTTTCTGAGCTAGTTGCTTAACTATCTTGTTATATATTTAAAATTTATCTACTACTAGTTGTATTGTGTTCTGTTTAGCTAGGAAATGGGATGATCTCCGGTCCTCAGCGGACTTGACATACCAGGCATGGCCAGACCTTGGTTTAGGTCGTGACACCAATACACCTATTTCAAATCATGATACATTTTATTTGAATCGGGATGGATAGAATATCTTAAAAGATATGCCTCTGTCATAATCCGCTTTATTAGCCTATCTACATTAGGTACACACAATCTGTTTGGCACCAAAGTATGACTCTTGTGTAACCTTAAATGCCTTTGTCGTACCTTGTTGTACACTCTCTTTAAGCTATAAGAGAATAGGATCTATATATTGCTTCTCCTTAATATTGCTTCTCCTTAACATTGGATACTAATGAGGATTCTACTGCATTTTGCACAATAACTCCTTTGTCTAGAGATTCAAGGAGGTGAACCCCCATACTAGCTAATTGGTGTAGATCTTTAGTTATACCTTGACTTTCCATGGACTGCCCATAAGTGCTCGCCATTGAATTTCGACTTAATGCATTAGGTACTATACTCTCTTTCCCTGGATGATATAGATATTAATGTTACAGTCTTTTAATAGCTCACGCTACCTTCCTTACCTCAAATTTAGGTCCTTCTGGTTAAATATGTACTGAAAACTATTATGGTTAGTATATATATCAACATGAACCCCACACAAGTAGTGGCGCCATATTTGTAAAGTAAATATAACTGTTTTTAGCTCAAGATCATGTATTGGATAATCTTTCTCATGTGGACACAACTGTCTTAAGGCGTAAGCTATCACCTTACCACATTGCATCAAAACACATCCTAAGCCAACCCCTGAAGCATCACAATATACTACATAGCCTTCTGTGCCTTCCAGAAGTACCAATACGGGTATAGAAGTCAACTTATTCTTTAGATATTGAAAACTCCTTTAACATGTTTCATTCCATTAAAACTTAGCTTCTTTATGTGTTAGCTTTGTTAAAGGTGCAGATATTGAATAAAACCCCTCAATGAACCTTCTGTAATATCCTACCAAACCTAGGAACTACAAACCTCCGTAGGTGTTATGGGTATCAGCTAGTTCGTCACTGCTTTTATCTTCTGAGAATCAACTTTTACTCCCTTGTCAGATACAATATGACCCAATAATTCCACCTATTTTAACCAAAACTCTCATTTGAAGAACTTTGCATACAACTTACAGTCACGAAGAATTTGTAACACCTGTCACAAATGATTATCATGGTCTTCTTTTGATCTTGAATACACCAGAATATCATATATAAATACAATAACAAACACATCCAAGAATGAATTGAACACCGTATTCATCAAATCCATAAAACTTGTTGGTGCATTAGTTAGCCCAAATGGCATAACTAATAACTTAAAATGACCATATCACATTCAAAAAGACATTTTAGGTTTATATTTATCCTTCACTCTCACTTGGTGATAACCTGACCACAAGTCGATCTTTGAGAAACACTTGGCACCTTATAATTGATCAATAAAATAATCAATTTTACGAAGGGGATAATCAATACACATTGTCAATATTCCATCCTTCTTACGTACAAATAACATTGGTGCACCCCAAGGGGAAATACTAGCTCTTATGACAGCCTTTTTGAATAAATCTTTAAATTGTTACTTCAATTCACGTAATTCTATCGGGGCCATTCTATATGGTAGAATAGAAATATGTTGAGTACCTGGGATCACATCAATACCAAACTCTACTTCTCTTTCTGGAGTAAAAGCCAAAAACTCTTTGGGAAATACATCAAGAAATTAATTTACCACTGAAATAGATTGAAAAGCCGGTAACTCCACCTCTATATCTCTCACCCTCACTAGATGACATATATTCCCTTTGGACATCATCTTCTTTGACTTGACATAAGAAATTGTAATACCCCATATTTCCCTAGCATAATCTAAGTTTTAATATAATAGTATTCATGTATAAAATATTCAAAAGTACTCATTAATTTTAAGTTTAGAACCTGTCATTGCATAGAAAATTCAATTACCTTTCCAGCGATATAAAATTTGCCCAAATCCAATAAACGGGTAAGAAGTTATGGAGATATTAAGTTTCAGTCGTTAAACACCATCATTTTGACCCTTAGTGCATCGCGGAGCCAGTATAAATAACAATTGTCAGTTACCAGTATGGTACTGCGATGTTGGTGCATCGCACCAAGGACCCAATTCATGTCTGGAAATTTCCAGTGAGCCTCCGTGATTAAGACGCATCGCAGAGGTGGCCAAAATAATATTCCAGTGAAGGACTGCGATCTTACCGAATCACACCATCATCTAGTTTCCCAATTATCTCTTTTATAGTGGCTTGGAGCGATAGTGGCGCATTGTGCCAAGGCCAAAAATTAGGATCTTTATTTTCCAGCTTGCGTTTTTAAATTTGTTTAGGGGTATTTAGGTCTTTTTACTAAGCCCTAAACTCGTCCTAAGCACAAAATTTAACCCCTAATTGACCTAAATACTCATTATTATTCAATTCCTCTCAAATTAAAGATTCCTTTTTCAAGAACACGAAACCCTGGCTCTCAAATTCAAGGCCGAATCTTAAGAACTCACCATCAATCCTTCCAAATTCATTAACTCAGGTATGTTATATGTTCATCCATGGGTTCCTTTCACCCATGGAGTCCAAGTATCCTATTTAAATTACAAAATTGTGATCTTTTCAAATTATTTGATTTTAAATTGTGATTTCCCCCATGAATCTCCATAAACTATGATTTTATACCATGTTTCAATGAAATTATTGTCGTTATGCAATTATCCATATTTTAATGTTATCATTCCTTGAATTAAATCATGATTAGTATTATTCATATTGTATTCATGCTTTTACTACAAGTTCCATGACATTCCTATGATTTGATCAAACTTTGAACTCCAAGTGTTTGATAAAATGCCTACAATAGTGATTGATTTAATGAAAGCCTTCATGCTTTGTCCTCCAAGATTTAGTGTCATTTTACTATTGTTGTTTTCGAGTCCCGTGGGTATTGAATACCCAAAAACTATAGTTGTTTACTTATTCTAGTCTGAGTACATTACAGAATAGTCTTCAGAACATACTATGAGCATTATCAGAACAGTTAGATATCAGTCAGTTAAACTCAAAAAGGTCTAGTATTTCAGTGTCTTTCAGTTAGGAGTAGGATTTAGCACTGAGCAAGTGTAGCGATGGAGGCTTCATCGTCATATAGGCAGAGTCATTAGTAGCTGCCCCTATACTCCAGAACTATGTAGCCAGCATAGGATATGAGGAGTCACCCATCAGATTAGGCTTGACTATCTCACAGGGGTAACCCATCAGTTCAGGCTTGACACCCTTAGTCTTTTAGACAGTATATCAGTATAGTAGATCCACATAGCCAGCGTTAGTATCCGTGGTACGAAATTAATACCCTTCCAACTGGGGTTACAGGTTGGACCCCGTTAGCTCAGATTGGGGCATGTCGGTTAAATGATAGCTTCCATAATCTCAGTTCAATAATCAGACTAGTAATTTAGTCTCAGTGTTGTTTGACCAAAGCATAGATATATCAGTTTTTTAGTATTTCAATTTACAGACTTTGATTCAGTTCATGTTATATTCTTGGTCATGCATCCCAGTATTTACATATTTCATGTACCTTCAGTATTGACAGGTTTCCATGCAAATACAGTATTTATAGATATCACATATTTCTAGTATCTACAAATTTCATGTTCTTTATTCAGTACTCCATGCTTTACATGTATATTCAGATAATTTATTATTCCTATTCATGAAACCATGTATATCAGCCTACCTCATTTGGCATACCAGTTAATTCAATGTACTGATCGCATATCTTTTCTTGTGCTATGATGTATTATATCATAGCATCTGATTCCAGTTCACAGACCATGCTTAGACATTTCAAACATTTCAGCAATAGCAGTGGTGAGTCCTCATATTTTGAGGAAAGAGTATTTTTATTTCATGTTTTCAGTCCAGTAGTTAGTTGGAGTTAGTTGGGGCCTGTCCCATCAACTCCCAGTCATTCAGTGTAGAGGATTTCAGACATTAGAGTCAGTTATTTAGTATTTAGACTAAAGTTGTCTCTATAGTTAGTTATTCAGTTTATGTAGATTCCAGTATTTTTATTAGACTCAAATAACTATGTTCTTCAGAATGATAATTCAATTTTTAAAACCTTATGGCATATCAGTTATTCTTCTGCGTTTATGATTATATTATTCAGTGCTCACAGTAGGAACCAGCTCATGGGTTAGCTTGTGGTCCCTCAGGACTGTAAGCACCGTGTGACGCGCAGTGTGTACTCTTGGGGTGTTACAAACTTGGTGTCAGAGCCTAAGGTTTTAAAGTGTCCTAGGAAGTCTCAAAGCCATGCCAACTAGAGTTTTATGCATGGGTATGTAGTGTGCCACACTTATGGATGAGAGGCTACAAGACATTTAGGAAAAGTTTTCTTTCTTTCAGTATTCATGTCATATGAGTGAGCATGAGCTCATGTTAAACTCTCAGTCTAATCCATTTCTTCCTTCTGCTTATAGAATATACCTCCTAAAAAGAATAACAAAAAAGGAGCAAGAAACCAGCTAACAACTCAGCCCGTCCAGGCTGATCCTCCAGACGAGTATGTCTCTTATGCACATTCAGAGCTATGTTCACCACTCTAATAAATTATAACGCCCCGAGAAACAGGTCCCGGAGCATCACACGGTGCTTGAGGCTACGAGTAGCCCCAAGTTAACCCTTTGAGCCATTTTTATTCAGTTCAACACGAATCAACGGGGTTTCCATAAATAACCCTCAAATATCAATAGAGTAATCATCATCCAAGAATAAAAGAATTTCAAAAAGATAACAAAATATGACTTATTAGTCAACTCCCAACATCTATACTAGTCTGACAAGCCTCTAAGAAAATCAATAAAACCAGCGAGACATTGAGACATGCCCCAACTGACTCATACTTAGTTATTAAATGTAAACAATTCCGTGAAACCAACATCAGACATCACATCCTCAGAACATGAGGACTCACCAGAACAGAGGATGTAGAACAGCGTGCCCAAAGAATCACTGTCAAACCTGGAATTGAGCACCTGAATCTACATTCCGAGAAAATGCAGCCCACATCCGAAGATGTGGGTCAGTACCATGGAAAAGAACCGAGTATATGGGGTGTATGTAGTTTTACAAACATCATCATCACAAATATTTATAAGAAATATGCAGGATGTATGAAAGACTCACATAGCCCGAAGAAAATCATCATAATCATGAGAGGATGAAATAAGTACAATAACACATGTGAGTCATCATATAATTTGTCAATCACATTCAGTTCATCAAGAATATCAATTCTCATAATAAAAATATCACTTAAATCTTTTGAAAGAATAACTTTCACAATTCCACTTTCAAATCACTTCACCATTCACCATAGACACAAGAAAACACACACACACTGGGAGATCCTATAACCGACATAAACAATGTGAGATACATGGAGTCCAACGTACAATCCACGTTGGGGAGAGCCGTCTTATCCTTGCCATCAGAGTAGGACTATCGATATCAAATCCACACAAACTAGTGATCACAATATAAATCAGCCTCAGGCTCACTCCTACGGGAGCATGTAGTTCTAGGGAAGTAAGGTTGATTTATACCTCCCACTCGGTGCTAAAGATTTCTCCCGGACTTAGCTCAGATCATTTCAAAGATAATCCACAACAAAAAAATTTTAGTAATATATAAATATACATCCGGAGCCATTATGCTTTCCATCTATCAAAATCAACCACGTTGTGGATTTCTTTCACACTCGAGTTCAAAACAAATCCATTAAGACCAAAAGGTCAAATCATTCAAAATATCTCAAATATTTAACATCAACGTGCTTATAACACACACTTTCTCAAAAAAACACAATTTTCAATGGGGAATCACGACCCCAAATATCAAAATCATGATAAATATCATTCAAGATTCATGCTTTATTTCACCACACATGTAAATTCATCTTTCAAAATCATAAACATCAAGATTTCATAATAATCATCATAAGATATGGTTTCATGCTTCAAATTTATAAAAATCAAAAAAAAAATCATGCCTTTGTAAAGAAAATTACTTTTGGGCACAAGAACGAAAGAGAGTTCTTGTTGAAAAAACCCACATACTTTGAATGATGAACTTTAGATCAATACTCATTTTTGAGATGTTAATCGTGCCTTTGAATGATGGTTCTTGGAGTTCTTGAACTAGGAACTTGGAATCTTGAATAAATTTGCAGAATTAATGGTGAACTTTGGAGGTTCTTGAAGTTGGATGTAGGAGCTTAGGGTTTTCTTTTTGAGGAAATTTGATAAAATATAACATATAATGATTCTAATAGGCTTTAATATAGGGTTTGGATGGATTTTGGGTGAGGGGGAATGACCAAAACGCCCCTAAAAATCAAATAATACTCGAATCTGTCCTTTAGTGGACTGTTTTGATAGTCTGAAGTAGATCAACCATAATGTTTTACTTCGATATCCAAATTGATTGAAACCAATTTCATTAGAAAGAGTACTCTCATATATTTCCATCGATATATAGTATCTCACCCAGATCATTGTGTACTAGGAGTTATAATCGTTTGAAGTTGACCCAAAAATTCACTTTTGGTAGGCTGAATTAGATCGATCATAAGTTTTTTCTCCGATAGACAAATTGGATAAAACCAATTTCATTAGAAAGAGGACTCACAGATCTTTCCATTGATATATAGTAGATTAACCAGATTATTATGTACAAGGATTTATGATCATTTAAAGTTGGAGCAAAAATACGCCAGGCCTCAGTACTTTTTCCTGCATGTTTTACTGTTCACTACTATTCATAGTTCAATTGGAATGTTCATAACTCATCGCTCGGGTGTCCGTTTTGGATGATCCACATATCGTTGTAAAGGTTATTCAAAAATCTACGCAATGGTGGGTCATAATCTAAGAAATTCCACACGGCAAATTTATAATTCATTCTAGAAGATAGAACCCAACACGTTTAAGCATAAAATTTCAACGAAAAATTTCCCGGGGTATTACATCATCCCCCCTTAGAAACATTCATCCTTGAATGACGATAGACATGCCAAGATTAGATAGGGAATAGAGAATATAAATGAAACCATTCGTTAGACTTATCACCACATCGTTTCTCACTTCGAATGCAACATAGAATGCATAAATTCAAGAAACTATAGTTGAACACATAATAAATGATAGCTGAACTGCTGCAATTTTTATCAAAAGTGCATGATTTAGGAAAGAACGGTACCTTCGGCTTGATCGGAGTTTGTGTAAAATAGGTGCGGGTACTTGGATTGCATATCCGCCTCAGCTTTTCAAGTTGCACCCTCAACAGATTTGTTTCGCCACAACACCTTGACCAAGGGAACTTCTTTTTCCCTTAGTCTTCGGACACTGAAATCAAGAATCTCAACAGGAATCTCATCAAAAGAAAGATTTTCTAGAATATCAGCACTCACAGAGGAATCCACTACCACAGCATCGCTAATATGCTTTCTAAGCATGGAGACATGGAATATTGGATGAACAGAGGACAACTCGGAAGGCAACTCGACCTCATAAGCTACCTTACCAACACGGCTAAGAATTTTGTAAGGACGAACATAACGGGGACTAAGCTTCCCCTTCTTTCCAAATCTCTTCACCCCTCTCATAGGTGAAATTTTCAGGTACACTAGGTCACCAACTTCAAACTCAAGGTCTCTCCTTCTAACATCCGCATATGACTTCTGACGACTCTGTGCAGTTTTCAACCTTTCCCTAATCAACTTAACTTTTTCCATAGACTCAAATACCGAAGCAGGACCACTCACAGCCGTTTCACCCACCTCGAACCAACCTATGGGTGATCTACATTTCCTTTCATATAAGGCTTCAAACGGAGCCATGCCAATACTAAAGTGGAAACTATTATTGTAAGCAAACTCTATCAACGGTAAGTGATCATCCCAACTTCCCTTAAAGTCAAGTGCACAAGCTCTCAACATATCCTCTAAGGTCTGGATGGTCTGCTTAGCCTGACCATCGGTCTGCGGATGAAAAGCATAACTCAAAAGCACTTGGGTACCAAGAACCTTCTGAAAAGCTTTCCAAAATTGCAAAGTGAACTGAGTACCCCTATCCGAAATGATAGACAAGGGAACTCCATGCAGTCTGACTAGCTCTCGGATATACAATCTAGTGTAATCCTCAATAGTATATGAAGTATGAACAGGCAAGAAATGAGCAGACTTAGTCATCCTATCAACCATAACCCAAATGGAATCACGATAGCATCGGGAAGGAGGTAAACCAATCACGAAGTCCATATTTATCTCTTCCCACTTCTAGGTAGGAATACTAAACTCTTGCATCATACCACTAGGTCTTTGGTGTTCAACCTTAACCTGTTGGCATATTGCACACTTAGCTACAAACGCTGCTATATTTTTCTTCATGCCACTCCACCAATAGATTTCCTGCAAGTCTCGGTACATCTTGGTGGCACCAGGATAAATAGAATATCGTGACCTATGCACTTCATCCATAATCCTCTGTCTCAGATCATCAACATTCAGGACACACAATCTACCCTGCAATCTCAACACATCATCTCCTCCTTGGGAGAAAACCTCTACTCTTTGGTCCTTGACTGACTCCTTCAGTCTGACCAAACTAGCATCTAAGTATTGTTTTTCCTTCACTTCCGAAACCAAGGAGGATTCAGAACTACTCTGAACCCCTATACTACCTTCAGCAGAGTCAAACAACCTAACCCCCAATCTAGCCAAACGATGTAAATCACAAGCCAACTCTTTCTTACCTTCTACCATAGGTGAAACACTACCCATGGACACTCTACTTAGGGCATCCAACATAACATTGGCCTTGGCCGGATGGTACAATACACTCATATCATAGTCCTTTAACAATTCTAGCCATTGTCTATGCCTAAGATTCAATTCTCTATGGGTAAACACATACTACAGACTCTTATGATTAGTGAAAACATCAACATGGACACCATACAAATAGTGCCTCCAGATTTTCAAAGCAAACACAACAGCAGCCAACTCAAGGTCATGGGCTGGGTAATTTTTCTCATGGGGTTTTAATTGTCTAGAAGCATAAGCTATCACCTTACCCTTCTGCATCAATATGTAACCCAACCCAACTCTCGAAGCATCACAGTACACCACAAAACCATCAACACCATCAGGCAAAGTCAAAACAGGGGCTGAAGTGAGTCGACTCTTCAACTCCTGAAAACTCTTCTCACAAGATTCGGACAATAAAAACTTCACTTTCTTTTGGTTCAACCGAGACATAGGAGACGCTATAGAGGAGAAACCCTCAACAAAACAGCGGTAATAGCCAGCTAAACCCAAGAAACTTTGGATAATAGTCGGAGAAATAGGTCTAGGCCAATTTCTAACAGCTTCGGTCTTTTGGGGATCAACTCTAATACCCTCGAAAGAAATGATATGACCTAGAAAAGCAACTGACCTTAGACAAAACTCACACTTATTAAACTTGGAAAAAAACTTGTGATCTTTAAGGGTTTGCAAGACAGTTCGAAGATGATCGGAATGTTGATCCTCACTATGGGAGTACACCAGTATATCATCGATGAACACTATGACAAACATATCCAGATATGGCCTGAAAACTCGATTCATGAGGTCCATAAAAGCTGCTGGGGCATTAGTTAACCCGAAAGACATAACAAGAAACTCAAAATGGCCATAACAAGTTCGGAAAGTGGTTTTTGGGATGTCACACTCCCTAACTTTGAGTTGATGATAGCCGGAATGAAGGTCTATCTTTGAGAAATAACTTGCACCTTGCAATTGGTCAAATAAATCATCTATTCTCGAAAGAGGGTACTTATTTTTTACGGTGACTTTATTCAGTTGGCGGTAATCAATGCACATATGCAAAGAGTCATCTTTCTTTCTCACAAACAACATAGGAGCACCCCAAGGAGAAACACTGGGCCTTATGAAACCCTTATCTAGTAGATCTTTGAGTTTCTCTTTCAACGTTTTAAGTTCTGCAGGGGCCATACGGTAAGGAGGAATAGAAATGGGCTGAGTATCGGGAAGAAGATCAATCCTGAACTCTATCTCTCTATCAGGAGGTATCCTTGGGAGATCATCCAAAAAGACATCAGAAAACTCATTGACGACGTTAACAGACTGGAGAGTTAGAGTCTCAAACTTAGTGTCATTGACTCTAACTAAATGGTAAATATACCCCTTGGAAATAAGCTTTCTAGCTTTAAGGTAAAAGATAAAATGACTCTTGGGTGACACAGAATTCCCAGACTACTCAAACATGGATGCACCTGGAAATTGAAACTTGACCACTCGGGTCCGACAATCAATAGAGGCATAAGAAGAATACAACAAGTCCATACCCAGAATCACATCAAAATCTACCATGTCTAACTCAATCAGATCAGCCAATAAGACTCTATGAAGAATGGTAACAGGACACTTTTTATATACTTTCTGGGCAACAATCGAATCACCCACTAGGGTAGAAACTAGGATAGGCTCAGGAATAATCTCAAGACTCATTTCAAAATTCACAGCAATCAAAGGTGTAACATATTAGAACTGGATCCAGGATCCAACAAAGAATACATATCAAACTAAAATATACGAAGCATACCAGCAATAACATCGGGAGAGTCCTCCTATTCCTGGTGGGATGGTAAAGCATAGAATCTATTCTGGCACTGCCCGCCAGCATTGCTAGAAGAGGCGCCTTGAGCTGGGGCTGGGCGAGTCGCTGGAACTGGAGCATTAACAGTCTGAGTCTGGGTCTGAGGGCGATAGTCACGACGCCCTTGTCCATCCTGTGGATAATCTCTAACTCTGTGACCCATGTCACCATACCGAAAACAACCCTTCTTCTCACCCCAACACTCACCCAAATAAGCCCTACCACACTTAGGACACATGGGATGATTTGGCTTACTGTCAGCACTATACTAGGACCTGGATGTATATGACCTGCCACCTTGCTCCTGCCTACCTCTAGGCACAGGAGCACTAACAGATGACGATGCTGGCATAGACGAACGATCTTGATACTAAGGGTGACTCTCTTCCTGTAATCTAGTCTGACCCTGTCCGTGCTGCTCGGACCTAGCTCTCTTATTCCCTCTCACTCTATCTCTCTCCTTAATCTTGTCTGCCTCAATTTGTTAGGCATGAGTCATCAGCCTAGAAAGATTCATCTCACTATTCATCATAGCAGACCTACACTCCTTAACCACATAACTAGATACTCCAGTCATAAACTTACTCATACTAGCCCGATTATCAACCACTAAGTCAGGAACATACTTGGCCAACTGATTGAACTTTAGACAGTACTCCCTAACTATGATAGAGCCCTATCACAGGTTTATAAACTCTTCCACCTTCGCCTCTCTCATCTCCAAAGGGAAAAACTTATCCAGAAATGCATCCTGGAACTCTTGCCAAGTTGTAGGGAAAGCTCCCTCACCTCTACCTTTCCTCTAAGAAACAACCCAGTCATAAGCAAGGTCTTTCAACCTATACGCAGCCAACTCCACACTATGTTCCTCAGATACATGCATCACCTGAGTAATCTTCCGTACCTCCTCTAAAAACAACCGTGGATCCTCATCAGACTTGGACCCATAGAACTCCAGCGAATTCATCCGCATAAAGTCACGGATCTTGGCAGCAGCTGAATCACCTCCCTACTGTTGTGGAGCCGGGGCCGGGTTGGCCTGAACATTTGTAGTAACAGCTTGGGCCAGCGCCTGAAAGGCTGCCCAAAATTCAGCATGAGACATATTTTCATTCAATGGGTCAGCAGGTTGAGGTTGCTAACCATCATTATTTTTTCTCGCTCGACGTGGAGGCATATTTTTGAAAGAGGAGAACATGAATCAATAGCAGAGAGAGAAACTTTAAGCATGATAGACTTCTGAAAGAAAGAATCAAAATTTTTCCTAAAATGTCTTGCATCCTCTTTCTTATAGATGTGGCGCACTACACACCGATGATCAAGACTCTACTTAACGTGGTTTGTCAGACTCCCTAGGACACCTTAAAACCTTAGGCTCTGATACCAAGTTTGTAATGCCCTGGGAAACGGGTTCCGGAGTGTCACACGATGCTTGAGGCTACGAGTAGCCCCAAGCTAACCCTTTAAGCCATTTTCATTCAGTTCAACATGAATGAACGGGGTTTCCATAAATAACCCTCAAATATCAACAGAGTAATCATCATCCAAGAATAAAAGAATTTCAGAAATATAACAAAATACGACTTATTAGTCAACTCCCAGAATGTATACTAGTCTGATAAGCCTCTAAGAAAATCAATAAAACCAGTGAGCCGTTGAGACATGTCCCAACTGACTCATACTCAGTTATCAAATGTAAACAATTTCATAAAACCAACATCAGACATCACATCCTCGAAACATAAGGACTCACCACGGGAGAAGATGTAAAATAGTGTGCCCAAAGAATCACTATCAAACCTGGAACTGAGCACCTGAACCTACATTCTGAGAAAATATAGCCCACATCCGAAGATGTGGGTCAGTACCATGGAAAGGAATCGAGTATATGGGGGTGTATACAGTTTTATAAACATCATCATCATAAACATTTATAAGAAATATGCAGGATGTATAAAAGACTCAGCCCGAAGAAAATCATCATAATCATGAGAGGATGAAATAAGTACAATAACATATGTGAGTTATCATATAATTTGTCAATCACTTTTAGTTCATCAAGAATATCAATTCTCATAATGTAAATATCATTTAAATCTTTCGAAAGAATAAGTTTAACGATTACACTTTCAAATCACTTCACCATTCACCATAGACACAAGGAAACACACACACACACACACACACTTGGAGATCCTATAACCGACATAAACCATGTGAGATACATGGATTCCAACATACAACCCACGTTGGGAAAAGTTGTTCTATCCTTGCCATAGAAATAGGACTATTGATATCAAATCCACACAAACTAGTGATCACTATATAAATCAACCTCAGGATCACTCCTATAGAGGCACGTAGTTCTAGGGAAGTAAGGTCACTTTAGAACTCCTACTCGGTGCTAAATATTTATCCCAGAATTAGCTCAGATCATTTCAAAGACAATCCACAACAAAACAATTTCAATAATATATAAATATACATTGGGAGCCATTATGCTTCCCATCTATCAAAATCAACCATGTTGTGGATTTCTTTCATACTCGAGTTGAAAATAACTCCATTAAGATCAAAAGGTCAAATCATTCAAAATATCTCAAATATTCAACATCAACGTGCTTATAACACACACTTTCTCAAAAAAACACAATTTTCAATGGAGATTCAGGACCCAAATATTAAAATCATGATAAATATCATTCAAGATTCATGATTTATATCTCCACACATGTAAATTCATCTTTCAAAATCATAAACATCAAGATTTCATAATAATCATCATAAGATATGGGTTCATGCTTCAAATTCATAAAAATCAAATAAAAATCCTGCCTTTGTAAAGAAAATTACTTTTGGGCACAAGAACGAAAGAGAGTTCTTGTTGAAAAACCCCACATACCTTGAATGATGAAATTTAGATCGATACTCATTTTTGAGATGTTAATCGTTCCTTTAAATGATGGTTCTTGGAGTTATTGAACTAGAAACTTGGAATCTTGAATAAATTTACAGAATTAATGGTGAACTTTGGAGGTTCTTGATGTTGAATGTAGCAGCTTAGGGTTTTCTTTTTGAGGGAATTTGATGAAATATAACATATAATGCTTCTAATAGGCTTTAATATAGGGTTTAGACAAATTTTGGGTTAGGGGTAGTGACCAAAATGCCCCTAAGAATCAAATAATTCTCGAATCTATTCTTTTGTGGACTGTTTTGATAGTCTGAAGTAGATCAATCATAACTTTTTACATCGATATCCAAATTAGATGAAACAAATTTTATTAGAAAGAGGACTCTCATATCTTTCCGTTGATATATAGTATCTCACCTAGATCATTGTGTACAAGGAGTTATGATCTTTTGAAGTTGACCCAAAAATTCACTTTTGATAGGTTGAAGTAGATCAACCATAACTTTTTTCTCCGATAGACAAATTGGATGAAACCAATTTCATTGGAAAGAGGACTCGCAGAGCTTTGTTTGATATATAGTAGATCACCCAGATCATTATGTACAAGGTTTTATGATTGATTAAAGTTGGAGAAAAAATATGCCAAGCCTCAGTACTTTTTCCTGCACGTTTTACTGTTCACTACTATTCACGGTTCGATCAGAATGTTCATAACTCGTCGATTGGGTGTTCGTTTTGGATGATCCATATATCATTGGAAAGCTTATTCGATACTCTACGCAATGGTGGGTCATAACCTAAGACATTCTGCACAAAAAATTTATAATTTATTCTAGAAGATAGAACCCAACACATTTACGCTCAAAATTTCGAAGAAAAATTTCCCAAGGTATTACATAAATTTTTTTGCAACACGAAATGAACGGCCAAATACTATTTCGGCCAACCTAGTAGCCAATACTGCTGTAACCTGAATTTGAGACTTCACCCAAATGAATCCTTTTTTTTTCACGGGATCCAAGTCTGAAGAGGATACACAGGAATTCTTAGATATAGTTCAAAAGGTAACGGATACCATGGGGGTAATATCTAGTGAGAGTGTTGAGTTGGATGCATATCAGTTGTAGGATGTATCCCATACATAGTTTAAGTAGTGGAAGGCAGATAGGGGTGTTGATGCAGGGCCTGTAGAGTGGGAAGAGTTTGCCATAGCTTTGTTAGAAAGATTCTTCCCATTAGAGTTGATGGAGGCCAAGGTGTTAGAATTTACTAACTTGAGGCAGGGAATAATAATCATAAAGGAGTATTCCCTCAAGTTTACTCAATTAGCTAGATATCCTCCTCATGTAGTAGCTAACAGCAGGTCCAAGATGAGTAAGTTTGTGTCTGGTGTATCTAATAGCGTGGTCAAGGAGTGTAGGACCGCAATGCTGATTAGGGAGATGAACTTATCTAGGCTAATATCCATGCTCAATAGATAGAGGAGAAGAAGATTAAGGAGATAGAGAGAGGAAATAAGAGAGCTAGGATAAGTAGTTTTAATTTCAGCCAGCCAAGGTTAGAAGGTGGTAACCGTCCTCAGTTTCATCAGAGGTCTTTAGCTCCAGCATCCATATCAGCCAGTTCCCCCATACCCAAATTCAGAAATGATAACAGGGATAGATCAGCAGGCTCTAAGTCCTAAGGCAGTATTAGCAGTTCCTATATAAACTTTCTATGTCAGAAGTGTGGCAGGCACCATCAAGGTGATTGTAGAGCGGGTAATGATATGTGCTTCTGGTGTGGCAAGATAGGCCATCGAATTTGGGATTATGGGGTATCTGCTCAGAAAGGTAGGGATTTGTACTAATAGGGCCATCCCAATCAGTCGTCAGTTCCATCTGGTCACCCAACTCAGCAGGGTGCCACTTCCAGTGCTACCAGTGGTTAGCGTATGAATAGATTATATGCTCTTCAGTCCCACCGAGATCAGAAAAATTCTCCTAATGTAGGTACTGGTACGTTACAGGTCTTTCACATATATGTTTATTCTTTACTAGACCCTGGAGCTTCTCTTTCTTTTGTAACTCCATATATAGCTATCAATTTTGGAGTCAGTCCTGAAACTCTAGCAGTGCCCTTTTTAGTGTCTACCCCAGTAGGTTTTTCCATTGTAGCCAAATAGGTATACAGGAACTGTCCGATTATAATATCTCAAAAATTTACCTCAGTTGATCTCTTAGAGTTAGAGATGATGGATTTTGATGTTATTCTCGACATGGATTGGATCCACTCATGCTATGCCTCAGTTGATTGTAGAAATAGAATAGTTTATTTTCATTTTCCAAATGAACCAGTCCTTGAATAGAGTGGTAGTACCACAACCCTTAGAGGTCAGTTGATTTCATACCTTAGAACGAGAAAGATGATGTTGAAGGGGTGTATTTACCATTTTGTTTGAGTCAAAGACTCAAATTCAAAAACTCTAACTATTGAGTCAGTTTCAATAGTGAGGAAATTTCTAGATGTGTTACCTGAAGACCTTCCCGAAGTTTCTCCTGAAAGGGAAATCGACTTCGGAATAGACCTTCTCCTAGACACTCAACCCATATCTATTTTGCCATACAAATGGCTCTAGCAGAACTCAAGGAGTTAAAAGAATAGTTAAAGGATCTCCTAAATAAGGGATTCATCATACCCAAAATCTCCTCATGGGCGTACCTATTCTATTCGTGCATAAGAAAAAAGGTTCTCTCAGAATATGCATAGACTACCGTGAGTTAAACAAAGTCACAGTCAAGAACAGATATCCACTTCCTAGAATCGATGACTTGTTTGACCAACTTTAGTGTGCCAGCTACTTTTCAAATATAGACCTCAAATCAGGATATCATCATCTTAGAGTCAGGGAATGTCACATTTCAAAAATAGCTTTTTGAACTTGGTATGATCACTTTGAATTTTTAGTCATGTCCTTTGGTCACACGAATACCCCAGCAGCCTTTATGGACTTGATGAACTAAGTGTTCAAGTAGTACTTGGACATGTTCATCATAGTCTTAATTGATGACATTTTTGTTTATTCCTGTAGTGAAAATAATCATGCAGACCACCTCAAAATTGTACTTTAGGCTCTTAAAACTTATCACTTGTTCACCAAATTCAGTAAGTGTGAATTCTGGCTAAGATTAGTAGTTTTTCTTGGCCATATTATTTCTAGTGATGGCATTAGAGTTGATCCTCTAAAGACCGAGGCAGTGAGAAACTGGCCCAGACTATTTCTTCATCAGACATCAGGAGTGTCATGGGTTTGGCTAGCTATTACCGTCAGTTATTTAAAGAATTTTCTTATATTGCATCCCCCATGTCTAGATTGACACAGAAGAAAGTTAAGTTTCAGTGGTCAGATTCCCACGAGAAGAGTTTTCAGGAGTTGAAAACTCGACTCACCTCAGCCCTAGTTTTGACTCTACCAAATGGTTCAGAGGGGTTTGTTAAGTACTGTGATGCATCCATAGTAGGTTTGGGTTATGTCCACATGCAGAGAGGTAAGGTCATAGCTTATGCCTCCAGAAAACTTAAGCCCCATAAGAAGAATTACTATACCCATGATCTGGAGCTAGCAGTTATAGTGTTTGCCTTAAAGATTTGGATGTATTACTTGTATGGGTGTACATAGATATGTTCACTGACCATAAAAGCCTGCAGTATGTGTTCTCTCAGAAAGATTTGAATTAGCGTCAGAAAAGGTGGTTAGAGTTGTTAAAAGATTATCACATTAGTGTTTTATATCATTTGGGCAAGGCCAATACAGTGGTTGATGCTCTCAGTAGAATGTTAATGGGTAGTGTTGCTCATGTTATGGATGGTAAGAAGAAGTTAGCTCAGAAAGTTCATTAGCTTGCCCGACTATGTGTCTGATTAGTCGACTCAGTAGAAGGTTGTGTGTGGGTGCAGAGTAGCGCCAAATCATCTCTAGTTTTTGAGGTGAAGGAAAAGAATGACAGAGATTCCAGTATAGTTAAGTTAAAAGAATCATCCAGAGATCAGAAAGTAGAGGTTTTCTCTAAAGGGGGAGATGGTGTTTTGCGTTGTTAAGGTATATTGTGTGTGCCTGATGTAGAATATTTGAGGCAATAAATTCTTGCAGAAATACATGGTTCACGTTACTCTATTCATCCAGGGGCCACTAAGATGTACCGTGATTTGCAGGATATTTATTAGTGGAGTGGGATGAAGAAGGATATTGCAGAGTTTATAGCTAAATGCTCTACATGCCCACATAGAAATGGGAAGAAGTGAACATGGATTTTATAATAGGTTTTCCTCATACCCATCATCAGCATGATTCTATTTGGGTTATCATAGATAGAGTGACCAAATCATCTCATTTCTTGCCAGTCCATACATCTTACTACGCCAAACTCTATCTTAGAGAGTTGGTTAGGTTGCAAGGTGTTCCCTTTTCTATCATCTCAGATAGAGGTACCTAGTTTACCTCTTACTTCTCGAAGGCATTCCAAAAGGTTCTTGGTACCCAAGTCCACCTCAGCATAGCTTTCCACCCTCAGACAGATGGTTAAGTAGAAAGGACCATTTAAACTCTTGATGATATGTTGAGAGCATGCATAGTTGATTTTAAAGGTAGTTGGGATGACCACTTTCCTTTGATCGAATTTACATACAATAACAACTATCATTCCAGTATCCAAATAGCTCCGTTTAAGGCTCTTTATGAGAGGATATACAGATCTCTGATTTGTTGGTTTGAAGTAGGCGAGGTCGTAATAGTAGGGTCTGACTTGGTGTTTGATGAATTAAAGAAAGTTCAGTTGATCAGAGAAAGACTTAGAGAAGCCCATAACTAACAGAACTCTTATGCAGATATGAAGATAAAGGATCTTGAGTTTGAGGTTGCTGATTTTGTGTACTTAAAAATCTCTCCCATATAGGGAGTGAAAAGATTTGGCAAGAAAGGGAAACTCAGTCCCCAATATGTAGGTCCCTTCAGAATTCTCAGTCATTTCGGAAAGGTAGCTTACGAGCTTGAGTTTCCTTGAGATCTAGCTTCAGTACACCTTGTGTTCTATGTCTTGTTATTCTAGAAATGTATTAGTGATCCAATTGTAGTTGTTCCCTTAGAAAGTGTATATCTTCAGAACAGACTTTCCTATGAGGAAGTTCCAGTCAAAATTCTTGATCATCAAGTTCATAGACTAAGGAACAAAGAGGTTCCACTAGTCAAAGTTATTTGGCGGAATCAGTCTGTTGAGGGAGCCACTTAGGAAGTAGAAGAAAATATGCAGACAAATTACCCTCATCTTTTCTCTACCAATTCAGATTCAGTTTAAGGTACTAATCTTCTTAAGATTTCTCTCTATTATGCTCAGTTTAAGTTGCACCTCATGTTCATGTCAGTAGTGAATTTACAAATCAGTTCATTCATGCATTCCATGCATCAGATATGCATGTTCAGTGTGTAAGCTTAGTCCATCAGTTTTCCTCAACTTAACCAGTCTCATTCGAGGACGAATGATCCCAAGAGGGAGATATTGTAATACCCTTATTTCTCTAGCATAATCTAAGTCCCAATACATGAGTATTCATAGATAAATTTTTTAAAATACTCATTAACTTTTAGTTTATAGCCTGCCATTGCGTAGAAAATTCAGTTAGTTTTCCAACGATGTAAAATTTACCCAAATCCGATAACCGGGTAAGAAGTTATGGCGATTTTAAGTTTCAGCTGTTAAACACCGTAATTTTGACCCTTAGCGCATTGTGGAGCCAGTCTAATAATAATTGTCGATTTCCAATGTGGTACCACGATGTTGGCATGTCGCGCCAAGGACCCAATTCATATTTGGCAATTTCCAGTGACCCTCTGCAATTATGACGCATCGCGGAGGTGGCTAAAATACCATTCTAGTGAAGGACCGCGATCTTACAACGTTGCACCATTGTTCAGTTTCCCAATTGTCCCTTCTACAATGGCTTTACGCGATAGTGGCGCAACAGGCCAAGGCCAAAAATTGGGATCTTCTGTTTCCAACTTGCGTTTTTAAATTTGTTTAGGGGTATTTGGGTCTTTTTCCTAAGCCCTAAACTCGTCCTAAACACAAAGTTTAATCCCTAATTAACCTAAATACTCATCATTATTCAATTCCTCTCAAATTAAAGATCCCCTTTTCAAGAACAAGAAACCCTAGCTCTCAAATTCAAGGCCAAATCTCAAGAACTCAGCATCAATCCTTCCAAATTCATTAACTCAGGTATGTTAGATGTTCATCCATGGGTTCTTTTTACCCATGAAGTCCAAGTATCCTATTTAAATTACAAAATTTTGATCTTTTCAAGTTATTTGATTTTAAATTGTGATTTCACCCATGAATCTCCATGAACTGTGATTTTATACCATGTTTCAATGAAATTATTGTTGGTATTCAATTCTCCATCTTTTAATGTTATCATTCCTTAAACTAAATCATGATTTAGTATTATTCATGTTGAATTCATGCTTTTACTATAAGTTCCATGACATTCCTATGATTTGATCAAACCATGAACTCCAAGTGTTTGATAAAATGCCTACAAGAGTGATTGATTTAATAAAAGCCTTCATGCTATGTCCTCCAAGCTTTAGTGTCATTTTACTATTAATGTTTTTGAGTCCTAGGGATATTGAATACCCAAAAACCATAGTTTTTTACTTAGTATAGTCTCAGTACATTACAAAATAGTATTCAGAACATACTATGAGCATTATCAGAACAGTCAGATATCAGTCAGTTAAACTCAGAACAATCTAGTATTTCAGTGTCTTTCAGTTGGGTGTAGGATTTAACATCAATCGAGTGTAGAGATGGTGGCTTTCCCGTCAGATAGGAAAATTCATTAGTAGCAGTCCCTATACTCCTGAACTACATTGCTAGCATAGGATATAATGATTTACCAATCAGATTAGGCTTTACTATCTCGCAGGGGCCACCTGTCAGTTCATGCTTAACACCCTTAGTCCTTTGGACAGTATATTAGTATAGTTGATCCACACAGCCAGCTTTAGTACCTATGGAATAGTATTAACACCCTTCCAACTAGGGTTACAGGTTGGACCCCGATTAGTTTAGATTGGGGCATGTCGGTTAGATGATAGTGCCTACAGTCTCAGTCTAATAGTTAGACCAGTAATTCAGTCTCAGTATTGTTTGACCAAAGCATGCAGATATCAGTATTTCAATATTCCAGATTACAAAATTTTATTTAGTTCATGTTATATGCTTGGTCATGCATCCCAGTATTTACAAATTTCACACACCTTTAGTATTGACAGGTTTTCATGCATACACAGTATTTACAGATTTCACATATTTATAGTATCTATAGATTTCATGCTCTCTATTCAGTACTCCATACTTTACATGTATATTCAGATAATTTATTAATCATGTTCATGAAATCATGCATATCATCCTACCTCATTTAGCATACCAGTATATTCAAAGTATTGATCGCATACATTTTCTTGCACTATGATGTATTATATCATAGGTTCTGATGCCCAGTTCCTAGACCGAGCTTAGACATTTTAGACATTTCAGTAGTAGCAGTGGTGAGTCCTCATATTTCGAGGATGAAGTATTTCTATTTCATGTTTTCAGTCTAGTAGTTTGTTGGAGTTAGTTGGGGCCTGTCCCATCAACTCTGAATAATTCAATTTAGAGGCTTTCAGACATTAGATTCAGTTATTCAGTATTCAAACTTCAGTTGACACTATAGTTAGTTATTCAGTTTATTCAAATTCCAGTGTTATTATCAGACTTGGATAACTATGTTCTTTAGATTCATAATTTAGTTTTTAAAACCTTATGACATATCAGTTATTCTTCCGCATTTATGATTATATTATTCAGTGCTCTCAGCAGGTACCAGCTCCTGTGTTAGCTTATGGTCCCTCGGGACTGTAAGCACCGTGTGACGCCTAGGATGTACTCTTGGGGCATTACAGAAATAAACTTTCCCATTGGTGCCCCATTCTTACCCTTCCATTCAAGGACTGCCTCTTTTGAAAAATAGAAATGCACCCTCTTGGCTCGACATTCCACTGTGGCATAACAAAAAGACAACCAATCTATGCCCATTATAACATCAAAATCTACCATTTGTATCTCAACAAGGTCGGCCAATGTATCACGATTACAAATAGTTATTATACAATTACGATAAACTATTTTAGCTATAATAGACTCACTAACTGGTGTAGACACTTCAAATGACTTAATTAGTGATTCTAGTATCTTTTTAACTTTATAACAACTAATGGAGTGACATATAATAGTGTATATCCTGGATCTATTAATGCATATACATTGTGTGAAATGATGAACAATGTACCTGTAACCACATCAGGAGAAGCCACCAAATTTTGTTGACCCCCTACAACATATGTAAAATTTTGAACACCACTAGAACTAGCTGGCCTCTTAACACCTCTACCATAACCATTAGGAATCTATTAATCCCTACCAAAGGGAAGAATTGAGAATGATCATGCAACAGTCAACCCAGTAGGTCATACCATATCACCTATGCCCTTTTTAGGGCAATCTCTCATTATGTGTCCACGTGTGCCACACTAATATAAAATATCTTTCACAACCCAACATACACCTAAATGATTCATTCCACATTGTTTACAAAGTTGTCTAGGAGTTCTTGATTGGCTTGTACTTTCTTGCTCTCGATATCCCACTACTTGCGAACCTTGACTCTCACTTTTTTTGCCCGAACAGACATCCCATAAACCCCTTGATTTTTTCAAGATTCATACCATAATATAGCCACCCCTTTAATTGATTTGTTTCTAGATTAACTGTATCTTTACCAGATACATTCATAACATCCAAAGCGCTTTGAATTTGATCAATAAAGTCTTGTAGATCTTCATTAGGATCTGACCCGGTGAATGAAAGAGGGTCCAATTTAAGAAAATCATGTGTCCTTAGACTAGCTTCTCTATCCACATCACTAGTACCTATACTTGGACTCACTTGTCCATAACCTTGTCCCGCCACTATACGAGTCAATAATTGTACCGCATTCTTTAAATCTTGCTTAGTAGCATTAATAGGTGATTTTGGGGATACTCCTCTCCTTCTTAACTCTTCTAGAGATGGGGGAGTAGAAGAAGTACATGATATAAACTCATCCTAAGCCTCACTTTGATCAACATATCTAGGTGGTGATTTATTGGTCCCTTCTCAGTAGCCACATCTACTTACTTTTATTTTTACTCCTTGTAATCGACATCTTTACTTATTGAAAAAGGTATTATAGGTTAAATACAAATCAACTTACATCATTGGATCTATCACACAATCTAAGAAATGAAGAAAAGAAAACAACTACTTAATGTCTCGTAGCCTCCTACTTAGATATGTGGTGCATAACAAACCAAATAAGTAAGACTCAACATAGACATGACTTTGTAGACAACTCCCTCGGGTGACCTACTCTGATACCACTTTTATCAGGCCATAAATACCATTGGGAAAGACCAACACCCATAGCCGTAAAGGCCCGAGAGCACGAATCCATAACCTTGTACTTCTCATACATATAACTATGACAATTAAAGGTGCTGCCAAGTATGGATATGATGCATCGATGAAAATAAAGCAAGTGTAAAATGATATGTGCAAGACTTAGCAGTTGGGGCCAGAACATCAAAAAGAAAAACAAGGTGCTACCATGCTTAACTTTAAATCGGTCTACAAAGCCTCTAAAATATACATGCCTTCCTCTTAACTAATACACAAAGCCAAGACATAACAGATTTGAAAAGCCCTAAATCAACCTAGAGCTCACCCATAGTCGCTGGATATTCTGTGCTCCTACTGGGATAGTGTACTAGCTAGAGTCCTATACCTGTGGCATGACACACAGTACCCCCCACCACAAGGGACATAATATACTGAGTATTTAAGGCAAGAAGTGACTATAGGTAAGATAAGAGCTCAACGAAATCAGATATCAATATATAACTAGATAGATAAGGATAAAATACCACCTTTGCTTGTACTTGTAAAATCATGTACGTTGCATCCTTTACTTTGCTTTATTCTTCTTTACTTTATAAAATTATAAGGCATACAAATGACCAGCTAACCATTGGTAAAAGAGGATGACCCATGTTAGGTATTTTAATCCTTAAGATACGATCCTCATAAATACACAAATCGGGATCGACCCATGCAAAGATTTTCTTTCACCCCATGGGATACCACCTCTAATATTGGGATTGACCCACGCTAGGTGTCCTTCCACCCCTAGGATACCACCCAAGAATATATGAATTCACTTCAGATCATTCTTTTCATCTTGAAAGTTGTTATTTTGTTGGTCATGACATTATTGTATTTGGAACTTTGGACCAGTAGTAAAAGATATATAAATATGTACATAATGTAGTAACGATGAGGTAATAAGAAATAATAATTGAAATATAACACATAGGCACTTAAATAACACAATAGACCATGTTGACTAAGAGAAGAACTCATAAAGCTTGTGGTTGAAAACATCTATATCATACTAGTACTTAGAAGTGCAGATATAGTAACAAACCCATTTCAGGTACTTTAACACCCTAATGAGTTAGAATAAGGTTTTTAGTCATATTAGAGGTTGTACGCTGCCTTTATGTATAATTTGAAAGGAAGGGCGCTTAGGAAGTTTACTTTGTAACACAAGAGTTAAATTCATGCCAAGGAGTATAAGATCAATGAGTCGTACATACCTTGTTGCACAACTGATTGCACCCTAACTTAACGTCCTTCCTTTTAGATTATTAATCTACAATAGAGTAAAACTAGTATTAGTAGCTAATTAATATATTAACTCCATTTAATCTCACCAAAACAGAAGCCGGGTAGTAACCAATAATAACTCAAGGGTGTTTTCTCAATCCCTTCAATACAAATTATTCACACCTTTCCCCAACATCAACCAAGTAGCCCCAAACATATACACATAAAATAGTTTCTAAACATCTCCAAACATCTTTAACTATAACAATCAAATATTGAATTCACCACCCCTTGAGTTCTTAACAACAAAGACACACAACCAAAATATGTACATAGAAAGAGGAAAAAAATGGGCAGCAGTCGTACCTTAATTTTTGTGATAGGTTATTCACTTAATGTGTATCTCTTCAATATCTTGATTCCTTCACACACAAATCAAAGAAGAAGAGAAAAATCTCTTAATAACCAAGAACAATGGGACTGCTACACTTATAGAGGGTTGTCCTACATTTAACATGAAGAATATAATTCTCATAGTTTCCTTAAGATAAGCTCATGATTTGTTCACTTAACTTTATCATGAAAGGAAGGTAAATCCCAAGAACCCAAGTGGAATTATAAGACTGTTGTATAGATAAAAAAAAGAGAAAGATAGAGAACCCTAGAAAGTTAATTTTTGTCTAAGTTAAAATGAGTTAATGAGCTGGTTTCAATCCCTTTAAAGGGAGATACTCTTGGACGACTTCTTGGCCATTTTTGGTCCATGATTTGTCAAGTAGGTGATGAACCTACTTGCCCATTATATTGAGCCTTTGTGGATCTAAAACTATTGGGTGGTTATCCATTCTCTCTTTTAATTAGGGCCACAATTAATTCAAGCAGGTAATTGTGTACTTGTCTCAATAAGCTGGTCAAGGGAGTCTTAGTAGGTGATGCACCTGCTTAGTTCTTAGGTTGGTCAAAATATCAAAGTAGATGAAGCATATACTTACTTTATTCATGTAGAAAATCGGCCTCTAACTTATTGGGCTTTTGGAACAGATTTTTGGTGTTGGACTACCTATTCTCTTCTCTATTTATTTTACTTAGTTTGTGCCTTAAATTAGCCCATTAATTTAGGCCCTAATCTTATCCACTGGCCTTGGCCCCACTAACTTGGTCTATGTAGATCAAGTAGGCGACTCGCAGACTAGCTTAAATAACTCAAGCAAGCACCTTAATATTTTATTCCATTTACAGATCAAAATTCTTTTAATTAAACTTAATACTTATGTACACCGGGTTACTTCAAACTTTATACTCAAATACCTACTTATGATCCCAAGTATAAATATCCCCATTGATGGTAACTTTGTCATACCACGTTTAAATATATGGAAAATTACATCAAATCTATCTTAACGTAACTAATCACCTAGGACACTAAGTTCATTACCCGTACCATAAAGCTATATCAAGTGTCATATAAGTAGAACTAGTACATGTAGAATATGGGGGGTTACACCAAACTAATATAAAAAGGGAATGAATACTAAAAACCCAAGGCAAGGCTTCTAGAGTGAAGTTTAACCACACAAATATTATGATAGCAAATATACAATTAACATACCAATAAAAGTCCCAAAATCTGGTGCCACAGTGTAAAAAACAACTAATACAACTCGAAGTCAAATATACATAGGATATCAAAAATGGAATAAACTCTATCTCTAAATACAATTAGATTAACCGCTACATCAAATAGACTCTAAGTACCGCCTAAGTCAACTGTCGCGCGGCACACTTATTCTTAGATTTGCACAGAAAGGGCACAGTAGGAGTGAGTACGGTCCATTTGTACTCAGTAGGTATCATAGGCTAACTGAGTAAAGTAGAAAATAAAGTATATAAATACAAACTATGGACACGTCACCTGCAATAAGAAAATATCCCAAATGGCAGCCCACATTGTCTTTACCCTAAAATATTAGATAGGTTCCTACAAAGAAGTAAAAATAATCCTTGATAAGAAAATACTTTAATGTCAATAGTAAAAAAGATCACTCAAGTCACCCCACCCATTAACAAAATTTACCATAGAGTTATTGAGCTAAACATACAAAAATCTAAACCACATTGTAAATTTAATTTTGTGAGTTTAATCTTTTCAATTGTTTGGAAGTCTAATAGCTGGTACATATTTATACATCAAATAGTATGTCTTCTAAGTTCTCCATTATCATAGACAATAAATATATTGATCATTATGGTGAATTAAATTGTGATTATCATGCTAAATTAATTTGATTTGTTATGCACAATAAATTATCATTATATCACTAAATTAATGGCAATAACTTTTGAGCTATTGAAAGTTGATGGGGCTGTTCAATTCTTCATTAGCTTATCACAACAATTATTAATAACTATTAATAATATTCAATAAATAGTGTAGAATATTGTTAATTATTTAATTTGAAAATGAGGAAAAAAATAGAAAAAATATCAAAAAAAGAAGAAAAAAGATAAATATGAATGGAGGTCATAGAGAGTGTCACATCACCATGCCTATGACTCTATTTTATATTATATATAGATTGTTGGTTAACTCCACATTTTCAATTATCTTTAGACGAGTGTTTATTTTCCTCTTATTAATTTACTAGAGCAATTTAAAGGAAAAAAAAAGGTTCACCAACTACCAGGTAATGAATATCAGTTCTTTTCTCCAAGTACTATCAACTCTTAAAATTGTTTTTTAGTTTTTCACTAATGATTGCTCACTATAATTCGTCATTTCATGCATGCACTGAGAGTTCTTGGTATCTTTTGTCTCTTAATTCAGATTAATTTGGAAATATGAATAATGAAAATGAGAAGTATAGACTGCAGATTGAAGAATTAACATCATAACTCATAAGAGAGGGGTTTTATTTTGTAGTTAAAATGGTCAAAATAAAGTAATTTTTTCATCCGCTAATCTTATTCATGTGCATTATTGATAGGAAAAAGTCTCAATAATACTCTATCCCTAAAAGAATGGGATAATTTACACTATTTGCAAAAGCAAAGGAATGAATATTGATATTTTTCTAAAAAGTATTTTGACATATGATGATCATTTATTTTCACATTGATGAATATAAGACGATTTGTTAATGACTAAAATATGAATGAAATTAAAGTAAAAAAATAAGGATAACATTGAAAATTTTTAAATATACATGAACAAAATTGAGCAATTTTTATAGGCATCAAATGAAAGAGAAGATAGGTTTCAAGTGAGTTAAAAATAACGTAAACAAAAAAGGTCATTCAACTCTCTCTCCAAAAACAAAAAGTTGTATAATTATGGTCAAAAGTCATACATCTAATTTAATTTTAAGAAATAACATTATATTGAGTGAATCCTACTTTACCCCCTCATATTTAATGTCAAAATCCAAAAATCAAGGATCATGATGACATTTATCGCGGCAAGTATTGACAAGTAAGTCTGTCACCCAAATTAATATAAAAAGAAAATCATTACTAAAAACCCAAGGAAAGGCTTCTACAGCGAAGCCGAACCACACAAATGTTATGATAGCGGAAATACAATAAGATACCAAACTAAAATTTCAAAACTTGGTGTCACGGTGTTAGAACCAACTAATATAACTGACAGCGTACAAGCGCACACACAAGTGTACATGGTCTTATCAAGTAATATAGTGGCTTCAAGAAAGCCTAAGTATTGATCTCACAGGAATTTGCGTTCGCCGCCTATCTAATTCTAGTCTAACTAATTGAAAAAAAAATAAACAAGAAGAGAGTTTGTAATTTTGTAAACTAAAAATAAAAAAAATAATGCGTAAAAATAAAAGTCTTGGGACAAGCAATGGAGAAAAGCCTGGGGTTAAAGTACTTCGAACAATCATACTATGTTATTGAAATTAATTTGTTAACTTGTTTATCTTGGTTGTTGATTCGTAGGGTTAACTGCATGATCATGATTTCCCAACCTATAATCTTTTACCTAATTTAGATATTACAACTACGTCATTGAGCGGGGTTGTAATAATCCAATTAAGTTAATTAAAACTATCATCCTACATATGAATCAAGTAAGGCATCTAAGTACATCTCCGTCCTAGACGCTAAGTTCAATTCTTTATTTTATAAAAGAATAAAAACCCAAACTTTGTTTATTCCCGCGTTCTATCTCCCTATTCCCTCTCCCGAGATTAAAAAGTTGACAATATATATATTCTAAGGGTCGCGAATCCTTAAAATAATTAAAACAAGAATAAACAAACAACCAAATATGATAAGCAAAAATTAAACAAATTTAATCTAAAATAATAGTAATCATGTTCTTGAATTTAACCCCGAAAGAAGGGTGTTTTAGCCACTAATATTCATAATCATGATTCAAATAATTGAATACATAATATGAAAAATTAAAGACTAAAAATAAAATTAAAACCTAAAAAACCATGTAGCAGCTCCTCGGCTTTTTTCCAAAACAGTGTCCGTCCGTCTCCAATTTCTCTCGTGTCATATATATATAATCAAAATTATCCGAAAGTTGTCCAATTTTAACCACAAATGGGTACTAGCAGTCCCATCCCAAAATTGCATATATAATTTAATATATAACAATCATATTACGATTAGACCAACAGCAGTGGTAGCGGAAAGGGGCTGTCCCAACCTACCTAGAGATTGAGGGTTTGACCCTGAGTATGGACAAACACTCTGTTGGGAGCTCTCCCCCCAAATGAGATACGACACGGGACGAATCCGAATATAGTTGAACTCCTAAAAAGCGAGGTACCGAACATTGGGTGATTTAAACCAAAAATAAAATAAAATCATATTACGATTAGGATAGTGGCACGTTATCCAAGAGCTATTCCCAAAAGCTTTCATATTATTTGTCCTTTATTAATTTAATAATGGACAAGAGATCTAATTCGTGTCGGCAACAGTGCATAAACAATCAATGCAATGCATCGTTGAACGTGTCGCTGGACTGATCAGAACCGAAATATCGACGCGACGCGTCGTCTTCGCATCGTCTCACTGAAATTTGCATCTAAAATTTTAGTTAAGTGTAGAACGTCCTATCATTTGCTCATACCTTTTGTAATGTATTTTCAATAAATTTTGAGCCTTTTTATCATCAATATATCACCGTATTAAATTCATTAAGCATCCTACAATATCATACACCACAAATTAAAGATTAAAATAACACAATATTCTCAACGACGAATCAAAACAAGAGCTAAGATAAGAGAAATACGCAATGATCTTCCATTTATTATTCCGACTCTTGACTTAATCAAATTAAGCTTTGCACATTAGAAATAAGTTATTCCACTCATAATTACACATTTAAAATATTTGAAACAAATTAAACACATTAGAATCCAATGAGATCAACTAGACACACAACTAGCTCATGCTAGTAAAACTAGTTTTTCGGGTTGAACTCTAAATTACTTAATTAAGCACAAACTTATTTGAAAAATACTTTGAACATTATCATCACGCACTTGGACACTTAAATGCTTATTTTTATCAATATGAACACATTAAGCACACAAATTTCTCTCAAAACAAGGTGAAATAAACTAGAATAATGATACCAAAGTGTATAAAATCACCTCAGATCATCTCGAATTCAAAATATACATAGGATATCAAAATGGGAACAAACTCTATCTCTGAATACAATAAGACATAGTCTAGATAAGAAAAGGTAGTGGTCAACTCTGATTGCATAGATCAATTGCTACCTCAAATAGACTCTAAGTACCGCTTGAATCAACTGTCATGCAACGCACTTGTGCCTGGATCTGTATAGAAAGAGCGTAGTATGAGTGAGTACGGTCCACTTGTACTCAGTAGGTATCATAGTCTGAGTGAATAAAGTAGAAACTAAAGCATATAAACACAAACTAGGGCACACCACCTACAATACAAAAATATCCCAAACGATAACCCATACCGTCTCCACTAACCGTTCTACTATAGATACATATAACAAATACTAAATACAGTAAGGTGACACAGATATATACATATACCAGGTACAAGTACGGGAATGAAATACAAATGGATAGATATTGCATTAAGAATAGAAACACAACACAGAATTAACACAATATATATGGAATGCAATGATGATGATGATGATGCATGACGTGGTCGTACAACCTCCGTATACACCTATTGAGATATACTTATGAGTTAGGACCCATGGGGGGTTCATCAATCCGTATACAATCAATATTCAATATCCAATACCAATATTCATAACTTTTCTTCGAACATACATTGATGGAGAGTTTTTACAGAAATCACATTTTCTGTTAGAAAAAGACAATACTTTCAGCATTTTCATGGTGGTGCCAATGTTTCATGAATGAATAGGATTTAAGTATGTAATGCCCACGACCAACCAAAATGAGAATATCTAATATCCAACTAATATACCAATCATGTGACTAGAAAATTCACTCAAATCAACCAACCATCCATGATTCAATATAATCCATAAGCTAATAAGTGAAACGAGTAAGAAAATGTCATTGTCACTACATAAATTTCAAAAATCTATGCATTTTCCCACTAAAAGAGTGCAAATCAAGCTTACATATATTACTACCAGACTAACAATATCACACATGACCTCACACGGTCACACATAGCAAATAATGTCTCAAAATCAGCAAATATTATTCACATAGGTCCCCACAGAGGCACATAAATCACCTAAACACATTTCCCATGATGCAATCCCATATTCATAACATGTTTTTGCATTATTACTAACTATCCAACTCAGCCTGAGGAAAGTTAAGTCATAACCTACCTCGAATATCGAAATTAAAATAATTAAACTTTTACCACCGATCTTCTACCTCATGCACAGACCTAAAATCAGCTAAAAGACATAAATATAGATCTACATGTCAAAAGAAAGTCAATGTATCCATATTACCCACTTTTGAAATGGGGTTAAAACGGACCCCCAAAATAGAGTTTTGAAAAAAGAAGGGTAAAACTAAAATTTTAGTCCAAAAACATATTTCCCAAGATTACAAAAATTCATAGAAAAAATTCAAGAGAAAATTAATTGAAATTACGGTTTGAATAAAAAAATTACTAATTTAGGCCTTTCGAATAAAAATTCCCAAATTTTACTTTTAAATCCGAGTTTTAGCAAGATTTAAATGATAAAAAACAAAGGAAAATAATTATAATATGAATTTGAAGCTTACCCAGGATTAGATAATACTCAAAAACTCGAATCCCAAGCTCCAAGTCTAAAAAATGGAGTAAAAATTTTAAAAATGGGACAATAATCCATCCAAGCGCTTAAGCGAAGCCCGCCTCATCGGTAAGCTACAGAAGTCTGGCATGCAAGTGTCGCTTAAGCGGCTAGGACATCACTTAAGCGATTCTAGTGTCTCTTCATTGGCACTTTGGTTGTCAGGCCAATTCGCTTAAACGAGTGCACCAGCTGGAGGCTTGGAGACTTTTAAGTCTCCATGGACCCCTCAGAATTCATCCAGAATCTCGAGTATACAAATAAGCTATGCTATCCACTAAATTCGATGCTTTAGACTTAATGGAGATATCATATTTTTAAAAAGATATCGCTCACAAAATTGACTCCTGAAACTCAATTTCACAACTTTCTGAACCAAGAGTCGAAATGAGATATAAAAGTCGTAAAACCACACCAACCATATTAACAACCTAAAATCGATGTCCTAGATCTATCGACGTAATCCATTTTGTTATCCAATGCAAATATCAAAAGATGTTGACCAAATTCAACTAATAAGCTTTTAAGACCATCAAAAATCACAATCTCGCAAAAAATCACATCGAAATACATTGAAAATCATGTCAATCATTTCCACACTCAAAAATACATAATGCAATCACAAGAAGGGATAAAATGATTAAATTATATAGAAATAAGTATTTTCACACAAATTATCAAAATCAGGTCATTACATTTAAGGTTCGAGAGATAATACCCCCTCTACATATTGAAAGAAAATAATAATCCTTCTTATGCAATATTTTTTTATGAGATTTTTCTTTTTCTTTTTTTTTTTTTAAAATAAAGATCCTTTTTCTTTTTCATTCTAGAAATAAAATATGAAAATATATACTCCCTCCGTTTCAAATTACCCGTCCTAAATTAAGATAACACATTGATTAAGAAAAATAATTAATAACATGCCTAGTTTACCATAGTAGCCCTATTAAATGTTGTTTACAATTTAATTTGAAGAAAAGGTAATTAATGCAAAGGGTAAAACATGAAAGAAAAATTGTCTTGTCTTGATTAATGAAAAAAGACAAGTAAAATGAAAAATTAAATTAGAAAATTTGAGAAGGGTAATTTGAGACAGAGAGAGTAACATTTATTATCGTTTCATTTATTTTTCTATTAAAAATAATATTTTTCCTTTAGGATATAATAGTTATTTGAAATAATTATTAATAAATTTCAAGTTTTGTGGATTGATTCATGGCCAATAGAAAATTTAAGTTCTGGAGACATCATATATTCATTACTATTTTTTTACGAAATCAATTGATAACATCACACACGTAAAAGCGCAACATCCATAGTGAGTTTTGTAAAAAGAAAAAAAAAGTAGTCTTTAAATTTGTGTCTATTAATTTCATGTCATTCTCTTAAAACTAATAGGTGATATTTGGAGTTCTTTGGAGCTAGATGTTGTTGAAGAACTGTTCTTCATCAAAATGGGACTAGACTATTGAACACATTAGATATCCGAAGATGGCTTAACTTTATCTTTCAAGAACGACGAAATATACTCATGTTTGCAGTTATCAATTTAATAGTTTTCTTGTGCTCTCTATGATCATCCGACATGATCAACTTTGATGGAGAATTTAATATGTTTTGAACTTTTACCAAAGGAAATTGGTCCTCCTCTTCCTCACTGAATCCAACAAGAAAGAAAATTAGCTTTCTTATGGAGACTTCCAAAACTACTCTAGAAATAAACAACCTTACTCGTGGCATCATCAAAGTCTTATGTGCAACAACCCAAATATTTAGACACCAACTCTTGATCTTTGACATATTCGACAAGAATTCTTCAAAGGGGCATAAAGCTAGACCTGGAAACCCTAGATTTCATACTCTATGCTACTCAATTGCTCAGTTTTGTCCCCTAAATTCTAACATAGAAGAACATCAATGTTACTGGGATCCCCCCCTCCCCCCTCTCCCCGTCTCTCTCTCTAGACATCATTTATGAAAATATGAACTTTGATGCTTTTTTGTTTATGCAAAATTGTCAAACGTTCCTAATTCTTTTGATATCCTTCCCAACAACTACATTATTTCAAGACACTGCTACTATTCGACTATTTATGTAGTTCTTTTTTTCTCATTATTTTCTATTTTTAAACTCTGAAGCAGTACCAAAAATACACAAATTTCTATCAAGTACACAAACTAAATGATCGAGGACATTCAATTATTCAAAAACATAGATTTCTTATATTATCAGTGAGAAATTGATTAAGAAAACTATACAATCTATCATAATTTGGACCATTATTCACCAGCATACTAGATATGAACTCAAGAACATGATCCCATTTTTATCAACACATTTTTTATTTAGGATATATGTAAAATCAAAGACACTTAAATTTTATGTGGTCATGAGCCTGTTCACAAAGCTTAAAATTATTAGCACATTATCCTAAGTAAGTATTATATCCTAAAAGAAAAACATTATTCAATAGAAAAATAAATGGGACAATAATAAAGTTATATATTTTCATATTTTACGCCTAGAAAGAAAATAATAAAAAAAGATCTTTATTCATAAAAGAAAAAAGAAAAACTCACAGAAAAATATTGCATAGGGGGTTATCATTCCTTTTTGATATGTAGAGGGGGTATCGTTTCCCAAAACTTAAATGTTAGGGGGTAAAATGAAATTCACTCCATTATATTCATGGATAAAAAACTTGAGGGATCGGATTATGATTTAGTAGTTAAGAAAAACTAAGTAGCTGTTTTGCCATGAAAATTACTTTTTTCTAGAGTTGGAGTTGGAGTTAAAGATGAAGTTGGAGTTGAAGTTGTGTTTGACCATGTCTTTTTGAATTTTTTTTTTAGACTTTTGAAAAATCTTTTTTAAATATGATTTTATGCCCTCAACTTTTAAAAATTATCAAAATCACCCAACTACTAATTTACCTACTAATATACAACCAAATGTTGAGAAAATAATTTATATATGTCTTCAATTGATAAAATAATTAACAACAAACTAATTATTATGATTTTTATTCTTCTATAATTTGAATAAAAATATCACAAGCACGAGCTAAATAATTTTATCTAACCATAATCAATTGAATAGAGAAAGAATATATTTTGATAAATATGATTGATTGATATAAATATATTTTATATATTCTTAAATTTGTTGATGAAAATTCTTAATTATTTTCACTTGAATTAATTATTTTATTGAATTTGGTCTTTTTTTAAAAAATACGAAATTTAGTTAATAAGAGGGTTTTGTGTAAAATTTAAAGATTGGGGTTGTAATAATAATAGAAGTTGGAATTGGAGTGGATAAAAGAGAAAACAACACAGAGTTGTTTTCCATTTTCGAAATTTAATTCCGAAATTGTTTTCCAAATTTTTATGGCCAAACATCATAATTTTCAACTGCAAAAAAAATTCCGAAAAAAAGAGAAAAATATCCATGGCCAAACGGGCCCTAAGTAGTCATTTGACCATATATTTTAAATCAAATTTTAAAAATCTATCATTAAAATATTTTCAAGTTTATTTTTGAGAGAAATTTCATTTCCATTCATGAAAATTAATTTTCTAGAAATTAAAATATGCCCAAATGCAGTATTAAAAGTTAAAATTTTAAATTTCAAATTTCATATTTCAGTTTCAAAATATATGTCAAAACGGGAGTTTAATGTTTATTGCTGGTGAATGACAACAAAATGCATCTCGCTCCACTTATTAATTTCGATCTTTTTCTTTTCTTTCGAATGATTATTTTACCATCATATAAATAAAATAATACAAAAACAAAAAAGATATCTTGAATCTTAAAATAAATCTCCAACAACTCAAATTTTGGAAGGACAACGGAGTATAATTCATTTCATATTGCAGCCTTTTGCTTCCCTCACACTTGACATTTTATAAATGTTTCATATATCCAATATTAAAAAAGAGAAATAATACGACCAGAATGTATTAAAGAGAGACAAAAGGAAAAAAGGATTAATTTCATATGGTTCATTAAATCAACAGTTAAGATGTGAGAGACAAAAGGAAAAAAGAATTAATTTCATATGGTTCATTAAATCAACAGTTAAGATGTTAGATTCTAGGACCAATATTTTTATTTTATTAAAAAGTTAAAGGATAGAATATAATAAGTGAACAATCCTTCTCATGCTCAATACTCCACAGAATTATTTATTTTCAAGATTTGATATTAGAAGAATAAAGAGATAGTACGTTAGTTACAATAGATATTAGTTTGGCTGTGTTTTAAATGTTTTGTTTCGTTATCATACAACTTCTTCACAAAGAAAGAGACCATCTTACCTACCTTCTATATTGGATATCTCGAGTACAGATTTATATGTTTATGTTTGTAAAAAAATACTCATCATATTAAATTTTGCAATAAAAAAAAACTTATGTTCACAGTGAAGAGATTGTTGTACCACGTAAAATGATTATATTAAAGAATGACTAGCTAGCTGTTGGAATGTGATGGATTTGAAGATGACAAATATATTGGTGACAAAAGCATTAATGCAAAGAAGTCTTGAAGCTTAGACAGTGTAGGAAATTAGAACAGTTGCAAGAAACACGTTGACTCACATGATTCATCTACACAAGCAACCTACAGTTGAAGAATTGATGTTCGTTTTATTTTGATGACACAAGCAACACAAGTTGAGGAGGTAACGATGTTGATTCAAGACATGTATTTTTTTTACCATAAAAGGATACCTAAACTAGGTGAATCCATGTAAGGAAAGTGTTGTTTTTCGGGTTTAGTAAAATATATATTTTTCAATAATAACTTCAAACACATGTTCAAACTACCATATGAACAATCGAATGAAGTTGTAGCTCTGTATTCACAACCTTGAACTTCAAAAATAAGTTCAATCCAACTTATGAATATCAACAAAATAAAGTTCAAACTATTTTTTGGAAATAGCAAAATCAAACGTTTAGAAAATGATAAAGATTAAAAGATTTAAGTCCACCCAATTCAGTGTGTGTCCTTAAAGAAATTATTCCCCACAAGTATTCGAGGTTACGGAATATATCCTTCTAGGATAAAATGAATTACTTTGATAGAATAGCGGTACCTCAAACTCTGTCGAACTATGAACGTACTCAACAGTAGCAAATCACACTAGAGTTTTTTCGAGAAAAAAGAGTGTTTTTACTTCAAAATTTCGTATATGTACTTGAGGAAAAAAAGGATTTATAGTCATCAAGGTGTTGCTTCATGAAGAGAAGCAACAATTCAAAATGGTGCACCTCTTCATAAAAGTGCAACTCCTTGGAAGAAATACAACTCTTCGAAAAAGCTACAACCCATTAGAAAGGTCATAACCTTCAAAAGTGAAAAGATATTTATTCAAATTGCATCTTTTCTCTTGGTGTCTTTTAAGAAAAATACCTATTTATTTTTTATTCATTCCTCTTAAAATCTAACAATCCCCAACTTGGATAGGGAATGATTATTTCATCAAAAAATACATAGACAAGTGTATGATCTACAAGCAAAACCTAATTACATTTGGATAAGTAGGTTTTTCTGTAAACTTTTCATAGTAAACTTGTATCGGATACACCCGGTCAATTGGTAGATTCGATATCTTTGAACCATCGAACTTTAATGTACACCTAAATAATACAAGTCACAAACTAGTCTTTACCATCTATGGTTCTCACGATTTTATTCGTTTTAGCCATGAACACTTTCTAGTTTCGTGAGAGCTTGGAGTATAAACCTTTACTATCATTCTCCTTGAAGGAACTACGGATGCACCCTCACATAGGTGATTCTTAAACGTCTAATACTATAGATCAAACTATTTGGTCAATCTATCAAATTTAGAAATCATTAAAAAGCTTCAAAAAATAAGCCTTATCCTTGTTTTCTTAACATTGTGTTCATCATGAGAATGGGTTGAGTAGACTGACAATGTTTAACCACTAGTCAAAACTTTGTTTGATCTCTTTAAACCTATATCATGGGATCTCCAGTCTTTTAGGTAGAATAATTGGTACGATGATTTGTCCTAGGCCATAAACCTATTTCCTTTGATGATCTATCAACTCCCTCTCTAGTTAGCCATTTTTTAAAGTGGATTCAACACATTATCTTTTTACCTTAAATAGTCAATTGTTATAGTTACACTCGAGAGTAGTTATCTAATAGTATTATGTCTCCGTTCTATATGACAAGATTTATTGTTATACATATCATGCTCCATACCCTACCTATTGTAACTTGGCTATCACAATGTATGCATACAGGTACCAAAGGTTTAGGCCAATAAGAAATATCTTCCACAAGAAATCATGAAGCCATTCAGCTTCTTCACTGCTTTATCTAATGTGATAAATTCAGAGTTCATTATAGAGTGGGAAATACATGTCTATTTGGATGATTTTCAAGAATTTGCTCTACCTAGAATTAATACATATCCAATGGATTTTACTTCATTTGATTCGGTGATCCAATTTGCATCACTATATCTTTTAATCACGACAACATATTTGTTATAATGCAAAGTATAGTCTTTGGTATAATTTAGATACCCAAAACTCTTTTCATTGTGATCCAATGAGCTTGATGAGGATTACTCATGTACCAATTCAATTTATTATCATGACCTTAATTAGGGCCTAACCGTGACAAGTATCTCAAGTCCAATAAGGACCGAAGACTGTCCCCGCACCTAACCAACAAAACACAATACCCCAATATCGGATGAATTTTGAATATATAACAAGATAGTATAAGATAAATTTGAAGATTTTAGGATAAGTCAATGGCCGACAATCGGCTAAACAACCAAGAAACATCACTACCCAAGTCCACAGTAATCCAACAAAGCCATATAAATAAAATCGGAATCAATAAAGTGTCGGAACATGCCCCTGACCCTGACAATAACAATAACAATGTTAATGATAATGTAAACTTTCAATTCTAGTTTATGATAAGAACTGATGAAATATCTAAGTTTTACAAAGAATAAAATTCACCACTTCACCATAAAGAACCGACGAATCAAGCCGATCAACCTAACTCTATACAGGAAATGTAGAAGTATCTCTGGTACTTGCATCGCATGGGGATACAACATTCGGAGACGGTTAGTGAGTTAAGCACACTAATATGTAATTCTGGGATAGGGGGTAAAATAATGTCATGGAGAACAATTCAAAACCAGTTTAAAATCCAATACATACAATCAAATGCAAATACACATATATCACGTATCGGTGTAGGGAACAAGGCTTAGCATACACTTTAAAACGTTATCCTAGATTGTATAGCTCAACCATCATAACATAAGAAGGAACCAATGGGCTATATGAGCCCAGCTCTCCCCTAGCTGGAAGGGCACTAGTGCGTGTGGTCGCATGAACTAGAGGGTATACATATGCATTATGGGAGACTCGAACCTCCTGGCATATCAAGGTGACACAAGTACCCAATCATCTATTATAATATGGGAGACTCAAACCTCCCAATCATATGATAATAATAAGTGAAACTCGAACCACCCGGTTATATATACCCCCGCATCGAAAAATGCAGTTTCCAGTATTGGTTCCTCAGGACCTTAACTTTCATGACTTAGCTACACAACCCTCATTAAAGCCCAATTAAATTATTTATCACACATTCCCATTCATTGAACCATGATACACATTAAGACATACATTGTTGGTATTGTTATACCAACTACACTTGCATGGTAACATTAACATGCTAAAATAATGTCATTATTTGGGGAAATTCACAGTCCCCTTGGTTCAATTATGCATTAGCTTGGGAATTACACAACCCCATAAGGTTAAATTCAAAATCTTTATGCTTCATTAACTTTACACATTGTGCAATAGTTCAAGAGTATTTAAATACATAGTTTCATATTCAAAACCAATTTCACAAAATGGGGTTGAGGTCATTACCACTTCAAAAGTCACAAGTTGGAGGAAATCACAATCCCCTAGTTTATTCACCATACCAATGCATCCCACCCATTTAAAACCATAATTAAAGCTTGAACGATCATATGTAAACCATAAAAATATTTTACAAAAACAAACATTCAAAACCCTCAACCCATTTTCAAAACCATCATCAATACTATATGAACAATACTTTAAAACATATGCCTTTAACAAATTAGCAATTAGGTAAGAGTAACATGCCTGAAATACCAAGTTTCATGGAAAGAATTCAACCCTTAAGCCCTTGGATGACCTACTTCTTGGAAACCCTAAGTATCCTGCTTGAGAGAATTTGAGAGAGTTTTGAAAGTATTTAATCATGTTAAGAATGAGAAATAACCTCCTGGAGTGATTTATGAACGTGGGGTTTTAATTGGGTAAGAAGAAAATTGTCCAAAGTTTCCTCAAATTAAAAGATAAAACTTAGTCATTAGTATCTACGAGTCACTATACGACTCATAGGTATTCATTACGACTCTTCACCATGAGTCGTAGCCAAGATAGTTTCAAGGGAACACACACTATTGACCCTATGACTCAACTAATACGACTCATAATGGGACCCTACGACTCGTGGGGTCCAGTTGTAGTCAATACACAAACCATTGGGGTAAACACTGGAAATCCTACAATTCACACAAAATGACTCGTAATGAGTCCTTATGACTCGTAGTGAGCCACTCGTACTCAGAATAGAACTTAGCCACACAAACTGTTTAGTCTACAATTTGAGTCCAACGACTCATCAAAAATCCCTACGACTCGTAAGGTAAGTCGTAGTTAGGACATTTAGGATAAAATTTTAGAATTTTGTTGAGATCAACACCTGGGGTGTTTCATTCTCCCCCCTCGTTAGGATCATTTGTTCTTGAATGATTAGTCAAGGCATCACTTAGCACGATTTAACATAGAAACGCACCCATACTTAGCTTTAACTAAGACTGAAAACAAATATGTTGTGATCACACATACCTTAAGCATGATTTTATGGAATAGGGAATAGGAATGGATATTTGGACTCCATGTCCTCCTCGTTTTCCCAAGTAGCTTCCTCATACTTTTTGTTCCTCCAAAGAACCTTTACCGAAGCCACGTCCTTCGTTCGCAACTGACAGACTTGCCGATCCAAGATCTCCATTAGAACTTCCTCATAAGACAAGGAATTTGAAATAGCCATACCTTCCAAAGGAACAACCAATGAAGGATCACCCAAGCACTTCCTTAACATTGAGATATGGAAGACCGAATGGATGGAGCTCAAGCTATAATACAATTCCAATTAATATGCAACATTGTCAACCCTTTTTAAAACCCAATACGGACCAACATAATAGGGACTGAGCTTTCTGTTCTTTCCAAACCGCATCACGTCCTTCATGGGGATACCTTCAATAATACCCAGTCAGCAATATTAAACTCCAACTCCCTTCGTCTCATATCCGCATAGGATTTTTTGCGACTTTGTGTGGTCTTAATCTTATCCTAAATCAACTTCACCTTCTCCATGTCTTGGTGAACCAAGTCAGGGCTACAGAACCTATTTTCACTAACTTCAAACCACCTAATAAAATACATGCACTTTCTACCATACAAGGCCTCAAATAGAGCCATACCAATGCTAGAGTAATAACTATTATTGTAAGCAAATTCTATGAGAGGCAAGTGGTCAACCCAGCTTCTACCATAATTAATCACACAGGATATGAGCATATCCTCTAAAGTCTAAACGGTTCTCTCTGCTTACCCATCTGCCTGTAGGTGGAAAACGATGCTAAGGCTCACCTTAGTCCCCAAACCTCTCTAAAACGAACGCCAAAAGTGAGAAGAGAATTGAGTACCTCGATCAGATATGATGGAAACTAGAGCACCATGCAACTTCACGATCTCTTCATTGAACAACTTGGCATAATCCTCAGAGGAGAAATTAGTCCTTATTGGCAAGAAGTGAGCAGACTTAGTCATCCTATCCATGATGACCCAAATCAAATCAAATTATTGGAGAGATCGCAAAAGACCGCTAACAAAATCCATGTCAATTATTTCTCATTTCCACAAAGGCAGCTCAATTTCTTAGAATAATCCACTAGGCCTCAAGTGCTCCACCTTTATTTGCTGATGCACCATGCACTTAGCCACAAAATTGGTCACATCTCACTTCATATTATTCCACCAATAATTTTTTTTAAGATCATGATACATTTTAATTGAATTAGGATAAATAGTATATTGCTACTCATGAGCTTCAGACAAAATTCTTTCTTGCAACCCATCAAACATTGAGAACATATAATTTACCTTGGTACTTCAAGATACCATCGCCACCAATCTTAAAAGACATCACCTTCTACCTACCCACATCCTCCTTGAGTTGCATAAATATAGGATCCAACATTTACTTCTCCTTTACCTTAGCACCAAGATATGAATTCTCTACCTCTTGTACTTCAAGAGACAGACTCCAAGACTCCAAGATTCACTAGATCTCATTTCTCCTCATCCACATGGGAATAGATCCCCATGGAAAACCTGCTAAGAGCATCAACAACCATGTTAGATTTACCTGGATAATAGTAAAAAATTATGTCATAGACCTTTAGCAACTTAAGTTACCTTTTTTTCCTGAGATTTAGCTCTTTTTGAGTGAACACATATTGCAGGCTCTTATGATCAGAAAAATATCCATATGGACCCCATAAAAATAATGTCACCAGATCTTTAATGTAAATACCACTGGAAACAATTCCAAATCATGAGTCAGATAATTCTTCTCTAGAACCTTCAACTGTCTAGAAGCATATGCAACCACCTTGCCATGTTGCTTCAACACACTACCTAGTCCAACCCGATATACATCACAATAGACAACAAAACCATTAGTACCCTCAGGTAGAGTCAAGACTGGAGCTGAAGATAACTTATCCTTCAACTTCTCGATACTACCCTTACAAGTATCAGACCATAAGAGCTTCACCTTCTTCTAAGTCAACTTACTCAATATGGCAGCAATAGAAGAGAAACTTTCCACAAACCTTCTATAATAATTGGCTAAACCCAAGAATCTTTGAATATCATTTGGAGTCGTGGGTCTAGGCCACTTTTTACCTACTGCAACCTTTTGTGGATCCACCATAATTCCTTTGTCGAAAATAAAATGGCCTAGATAAGTCACAACAGTCAACCAGAACTCACATTAGAGAATTTAGAATATAATTGTTTCTCCTTAAGAGTCTGCAACACTAAACAGAGGTGATCGACATAATTTGTGTCACTCTTAAAATAAACCAAAATATCATTGATAAATAAAATCATGAAGAAGTCTAAGAATTGGCGGAAAACCTAGTTCATAAGATCCAAAAATAATGTTTGGACATTAGTCAACCAAAGAACATCACTAAAAACTCCAAATGACCATACCAAGTTCAGAAAGCAGTCTTAGGGATATCCACCTTCCTAATATTTAACTGATGGTAACCCGACCGAAGATCAATCTTAAGAAAGAACTTAGCACCCTAAAGCTGATAGAACAAATCATCAATCCTCAAAAAGGGATACTTATTCTTCATGGTTACCTTGTTCAATCTATGGTAGAAAATACATATTTGAAGGACCTATCCTTCTTATGCACAAATAGAACTGAACACCCCAAGGAGAAGCATTAGGGTAGATAAAACCCTTATCTAAAGGATCGTTCAACTACTCTTTATATTCTTTCCACTCAGCCAGAGCCATTCTATAAGGAGGGATTAAAATAGGATGAATGTTTGAAAGAAGATCAATTCTAAAATTGATTTTCCTATAGGGAGGAACATTAGGAAGATCATCAGGGAATACCTTGGAAAATTTACAGACCATAGGAACAGTCTACAAAGAAGGGCCTTCAGATCTAGAATCTTTAACATACACTAAGTGATAGAGGCACCCCTTGGAAATCAATTTCTGGGCTCTAAGAAATAAAATGAACCTTCCCTTAGGCACTGGGGAACTACCTTTCCATTCGATCATCAACTCATTAGGGAATTGGAAATTGACCCTTTGGGTCCGACAATCAAGAGATGCATAGCACGAATGCAACCAATTCATCCCTAAAATCACATCAAAGTCTAACATATCCAACTCTATAAGATCCACCAAGGTCTATGTACCACAAACCAACATCACACAATCCCTATAGACCCTTCTATAAATAATGGAGTCACCCATCGAGGTGGTCACAAAAAAGGGATTCAGAATACACTTATGGTCAAAACCAAAATGGATAGCCACATAAGGGGTCACATAAGAGAGGGTAGACTCGAGATCAAGTAGATAATATACATCACAAGAGAAAAGTTTAAGAATACCAGTAACAACATTGGGGGATGCCTCAGAATCCTAGGAAGTGGTAAGAGCATACAGATGATTCTGTCCAGTGTCGGAGCTAGAAACAAAAGTAGCACCCTTGGTATAGGAACTGATGAAGTAGCAATAAGAATCATATTTTCTCTAGAAGCAACCCTAGAAAGAAAATCCCTCTACATATGACCAATCTTTCCTAATTTAAAGCATTTGTTCCTCCCGTTTTCACAAATACCACGATGCACCTGACCGCAAAATCTATAAGAGAGATGATGGAACTGACTAAGCCCCACTAGCCTGAGGCTGGGCACCCTGTACCCCTAGATTGGTCCCATTCCTTATACCAATGATACACCATATCCTTCAATTGGTAAGCGGGCAACTCCATACCTTCCATATCAGTAGCATGCATCACACAAAAAAACTTTTCTATCTCATCAATGATATTTTGAAGATCTTTCTCAACCTTAGAACCAGAGAAATTCGGAGGGCTCAACCTCATAAATTGGCCAACTCTAGTGACCTCAGAAGATAGAGCAACAGTAGTAACATGCTCAGTATAAGAGTCCACCAAATAGATAAGTAAATAGATTGACTGGCAAAAATCAACATTAGATACACTAGGGAGGTACCCGATGAGGGATAGAAGGAACCGGTGGAACTCCTCTAGGACAATTAGAAGCTGCAACCCTAGATTATGTCAGAAATCCTTAAGTGGCATGAGCTCCATCCATATTGTCCTCAGACAGGATAAAACAGTTTCCACAAACATCAGATCTTTGAGGAGGCATGATCTGAAAAGTGAACATAAGAGGATTCAGGGAGATTTCAATATCTTAGACTTTATAGCCCAAAAAAGAACAACAAAAAAGGCAACATTCCTAAATGCCTCATAATCTCTCCATTATAAGTATGTCATGCTACACACCCATAAAAAGACTCTATGTAACATTGCTTTGTGGACACCCAATGACACTAAACCTGGGATATGATACAAACTTTGTCATGAACTAGACCAGGATCTGGCTGTGGTGGGTATCTCAAATCCAAAAAGGACTGGAGACCACCCCTGCACCTGACCAATAAAACATAATACCCCAATATCATATAAATTTCAAATATATAACAAAATAGTATAAGATAAACTCAAAGACTTTAGGATTAAGTCAATGGCCAACAAATGGCTAAAACAACCAAGCAACATAACCACCCAAGTCCATAATAATTCAATAAAGCCCTTAAAATAAAATCAAAATCAATAAAGTATTGGGATATGCCCCCGGCCCTGACAATGACAATAACAATGTTAATGATAATGTAAACTCTCAATTTTAGTCTATGATAAGAACTGATGAAATAACTAAGTCTTCCAGAGAATGGAAGCTCACCACTTTACCAGAACAAAACGATGAACTAAGCCAATCCACCTAACTCTGTACAGAAAAAGTAGAAGTATCTTCGGTACCTGTATCACATGGAGATATAGCATTTGAAGATGGAAAGTGGGTTGAGAACTAGCATATAACTCAGGGATAGTGGGTAAAATAATGTCATGGATAATAATTCAAAACCAGTCCAAAATCCAGTATACATAATCAAATACAAATACATATATATCACGTACCAGGGTAGGGAACAAGGCTTAGTATGCACTTTAGCTTAGATTGTGTAGCGTAACCATCATAACATAAGAAGTCACCCATGGGTTATATAGGCCCAGCTCTCCCCTAGCTGAAAGAGCCCCGGTGCGTATGGCTGCACGAACCATAGGGGATACATATACACTATGGGGGACTCAAATCTCCCGACATATCAAGGTGACACAAGCAGCCAATTATGTATTATAATATGGGAGACTTGACACTCTTAATTATATGATAATAATAAAGGGTACTCAAACCATCCGATTATGTAGACCCTCATGTAGGCAACTGTGGTTTCCAGTATTAGTCCCTCAAGACCTCCACTTTCACAACTCAGCCACATAACCCTCATTATATCCCAATTAAATTAGTTATCACACATTCCCATTCATTGAACCATGATACATATTTAGGCATACATTATTGGTATCGTCATATCAACTATACTTGCATGGTACCATCAATATGCCAAAACAATTTTGTCATTTGGGGAAATTCACAGCCTCATTTATTCAATTATGCATTAGCTTGAGGAATTACCCAACCGTAAATGATTCAATTCAAAATCATTATGCTTCATTAACTTTTCACTTTGTGCAATAGTTTAAGAGTATTTTAATATGTATACTTTTTAGATTCAAAATCAATTTCACAATATGGGGTTGAGGTAATTACCATTTCAAAAGTCGCATGTTGGGGGAAATCACAGTCCCTTAGTTTATTCACCATACCCACGCACCCCACCAGTTCAAAACCATAATTAAAGAATAAATGATCATATGTAAACCATGAGAAACATTATTCAAAAACAAACATTCAAAACCTTAAACCCATGTATCAAAACCATTATTAATACCATGTGAACAATACTTTAAAGCATGTGTTTTTAACAAATTAGAAATTAGAGAAGAGTAGCATGCCTATAATACCAAGTATCATGGAAAAATTCAACCCTTAAGCCCTTGGATGACCTACTTCTTAGAAATCCTAAGTGTCCTGCTTGAGAGAATTTGAGAGATTTCTGAGAGTATTTAATCATGTTAGGAATGATAAATAACCCCCTTGAGTGCTTTATGAACATGGGGTTTTAATTGAGTAAGAAGGAAATTTTTCAAAGTACCCTTAAATTAAAAGCTGAAAATTTGTTGTCAGTGTCTATGGGTCACTATACGACTCATAGGTATTCTTTACGACTCATCAACAAGAGTCATAGCCAATATAGTTTCGAGGGCGCACACACTATTGACCTTGCAACTTAACTAATATACTTGTAATGGGAGACTCACAGGGTCTAGTCGTAGTCAGCATAGATACTAATTAGGGTAAACACTAGACATCTTATAATTTACACAAAATGACTTATAATGAGTTCGTACAACTCATAGTGAGCCACTCATACTCAGAATAGAACTTAGCCACACACACACTATTTAGGCTGTGATTTTAGTCCAACGACTCATCAAGACTCCCTACGACTCATAGGGTAAGTCATAGTCAGGAAAGTAAGGATAAAATTTTAGAATTTCTTTGAGATTAAAACCTGGGTGTTTTATTTACTAATAGTGCATGCTATGTTTGATCGTGTACACCAAGCTTCCCAACACTCTTGCATACTCCAATAATGGCTCATTTTCACCTACGTTCTTTCAAAGTGCAAAGCTCACATTTAGTGGTGTTTCGACAATATTGAAATCTATTTAACTAAACTTTTCAAGTACCTTTTCAATGTAATGAGACTGTGACAATGTCAATCCTTGTAGAGTTTTATGAATTCTTATCCCTAAGATCATAATACCAACCCTAAGGTCATTCATATTAAATTTTCTCTCAAGTGTTCATTTTGTAGCATTTATGTCAGAAATACCTCTTCTTATAATCAACATGTCATCCACATTCAATAAATAATTACTTTTTGATTTGGAGTGTCTCTAATGTAAACACATTTATCACACTCATTTATCTTAAATTTATTTGACAACATGGTTTGATCAAATTTTGCATGCCACTGTTTCGGTTCTTGTTTTAGTCAATGTAGTGACTTAACAAGTTTACACACTTTTCTTTCCTTATCCAGAGCCATAAAACCCTCGAATTGTTCCATGTAATTTTTACCTTAAATTATTCATTTTAAAAAAATTATTTTCACACCCATTTGATGGATTTGAAGACCTTATACCATAATTATTGCAACCAACATTTGAATTAATGTTATCCTTATTACTAGTGAGTATGTTTTGAAATAATCAAGACCTTTTTTTGTCAAAGCCTTTCACAAGTATTGTGTCATATTTTTCAATATTACCATCAACTTTTATTTTTATTTCGAAGATCCATTTAGAACTTAAATATTTATTTCTTGGAGGAAGAACAACCATCTTCCAAGTATTGTTGCTCAAGATTGAATCAATCTCACAATTGATTGTCTCTTTCTAGAAAGATGAGTTCAGAGAAGACATCCCTTCTTTAAATATTTAAGGATCATTTTCAAGAAAAAATATTACAAAATATTATCAGAAGGAAGTCGACATCCTTTGCCACTTCCTACACCTTAAATTCTCTTCATTAAGTACATTTTACTTTAGTTCATCGTTAGATCATTTAAATTTTTCACTAGACAGCTCGTGTCTAGTCTTATATGGATATATGTGTTCAAAGAACTCAATATTATCTGATTCAAATATGTGTTCAAAGAACTCAATATTATCTGATTCAATTATTTTATTATCATGGATATTTGGATGTTCAGATTTATGAACCAAAAATCAACATATTTTACTATTTGTAGCATTATCTGATGAAAATACAGTCCACATTCTTTGACCCTATTTTTTTACTTTTGAGTATAGGAACTTGAACTTTAGCCATACACCCCCACATCTTGAAATATTACAAGTTGAGTTTCCTTCCTTTACATTTCTCATATGAAATTAATTATATATTACTATGGGGAACTCGATTGAGTATTTGATTAGCTGTAAGGGTAGCTTCCCCCTATAAATTTTTCGGTAAACCTAAACTTCTAAATAAGACATTCATCATTTCCTTCAATGTTTGATTTTTTAATTCAACAACTTCATTCGATTGAGGTAAATGTGGGGTAGTAATTTGATAGACAATTCCATTTTTCAAACATATCTCTACAGAAAGAGATTCATACTCTCCACCTCTATCATTTCTAATCATTTTAAATCTTTTTATCCACTTCATTTTAAACTTCAATTTTATATTACATAAATGCTTCTATTGTTTTATCCTTACTATTCAGCAAATAAACATAATAGTACCTAGTGCAATCTTCAAATAAAAGTTATAAAATACTTTTTTCACCATGATATAGTGTTGACTTCATATCATATATATTTGTACGAAACAAGTCTAAGGGATTGAGATTCCTTTCAATAAACTTATATGAATGTGTAGCATACTTTGATTCAACACATGTTTGGCACTTAGATTTATTGCACTCAAAATTAGGCAACAGTTCCAGAGTAATATATTTTTGCAAAGTTTTGTAATTGACACATCCTAAACGACTATGCCACAAATCATTTGACTCAAGCAAGTAAGAAGAAGTCTTAACTTTATTCATTTCAATAGTTATTAAATAAATTTGAAAAGATACTCATTGAGGTAGCCCTTTTCAACATACATTTTATTCTTGCTTATTACAACTTTCTCTGAAATAAATACTTACATAAATTTTTTTTTAACGAGAAGTGTTGTCGACACTAAGTTCTTCCTAATAGTAGGAACATGGAGTTCATTATTGAGACTCAATACCTTACCGAAAGTAATTTATAGGAATATCTTTCCACTTCTTTCAACCTTAGTTATTGCAGTATTTCTTTTATAAAATCACATATTTGGGACCAGCAGTATCATAAGTAGCGAAAGTTTCTTTTTCTACCCAAACATGCGAGTGGCTCCTAAATCAAACCACCATTATTTGGATTTTTGGCTAGATTGCATTCAATAATCATAACACACATGTTTTCAATCTTTTTAGTTTCTTCCACCATGTTTATCTGATTTGTTTCTTGTTCATCTTCAGAACTATATAATTTAAAGATTTTTGTCCAACTTCACTATAATTATAGCCCTTGTCTTTGAACTTTTTCTTATTCTACTCTTTCTTTTGTCTAGAAACTATTTTTCTCTACTTATTATGTGTAGTATCATCTTTAATAATATTTACAACCATAATATCATTCAACTAATTATCCTCTTCTATCTTGAGATGAATCACAAGATCTTTCAAACCAGACAAATGGTATTCAAATATTTTTTTTGAAACACAAGTATCTCTATTTGTGAAAATTTGCATTTCAAGTTTGGTGAGTCAAAAGCACATCATTTTCTTCCATTTGTTGAACTTCAAACCAGAATATTTTTTGTTTGTTCTGTCATTTCCATTGCTAGAGCAACATCTTAATAACTTAATGATGCAACTTTGATTATCGTTGGGATAAAATCATTTACTATCTAATCAATTTATTGTTTAGTTTCATTTGTCATTTTGTTGTTAATTTTTGACAAACACTCTATATTTTAGAATACTAACAACAAAGACTTAATATTTCAACAACTTATTTCTAGCCAACAATGAAGTTTTTATGTCTTCAAATCATCAATCGAATGAACTTTAAAATCTAACGAAATTTGTATGTTCTTCAAATCAGAATCAAATTCAAAAAAAGTTGAAAATCATAAGTTTTAATTTCTAGAAATTAATCTAGAAAGTTTAATAAACTGATGAAGTTTTTATATTCTTCAAACCAAAATTTTAATCCAATTTCTCGATAAAGTTTTGAAATTCTTCTAACAGAGGGAGTAGAAATTAAAAGATTTTAGTCTATACAAAATCAGATCCAACACAAATTAACCAAGTACTTAATTTATAAATAGTGACAATTTTTTTCCCACCAAATAGGTAAAAAAAATAAATATTTTTATAATCTCCTTAAGATTATTGTATTTTAGGTTTAGTAAAATCTGTATTTTTTAACATTAACTCCAAACACATGTTTAAACTAACGTATAAACAATCAAATGAAGTTGTATATCTATATTCATAACTTTTAACTTCAACAATAAGTTCAACCCAACTTATGAACATCAATAAAATGAAATTCAAACTATTTTATAAGAAATAACAAAATTAACCATTTAGAAAAAAGATGAAGATTAGAAGATGTATGTCCACCAATTTCATGGTGTGTCCTTAAGGAAATTATTCTCCTTAAGTACCTGAGAATATGGAATATTGTGATACCTAAAAAAAATTTCAACCATTTTATTTTTGACCCTCTCATGTGTGTAATGTCAATATTTGACTTGAATTATGTTAAAGTGTGTTAAAAGGGTGTTTTGGGAAAGTTTAAGAGGGTGAATCCCCAACCTTTATAGGTTCTAGTGTTGAGGAGGATTCTCAGAGGTTTATTAATGATATGGAGAAGATCTTTAGGATGATGCATGCTACTTATTTAGAAGATGTGAAATTTGTTGCCTATCATTTAAAAGATATAGCTTACCAGTGGTATGAGGAGTGGGAAATAATGAGGGGTGATAATGTTGAACTTGTAGTATGGGATAATTTTTCAAGTTCTTTCCTTGATCACTTTTTTCTTCGGGAGTTGAGAGAAGATAAGGTCGAAGAGTTTGTGAACTTAAATTAAGAAAAGATGAGTGGTAAGGAGTTTGCTCTAAAATTCCAGCAGTTGTCATGCTATGCTCCATAATTATTGTCTAATATATGGTCCCGAACAAGGAAGTTTGTTTTGGGGTTATCCCATGATTCAGTGTTACAGTGTTAGGCTATGTCAAATAATTATATACAGATCTCTAGGTTGGTGGTTTATATGAGCAAGTGGAGGATGAGAAAAAGAAGCAGGCAGAGATTAGAGAAAGGCAGAACTAGAAGTTTAGATATTCAGAGCAGGGTTCAGGTCAGCAAGGGGATAGATGTTAGACATTGGTCTAAGAAGAAGAATTGGGGAAATTCATATTTGACAACTAATGCTTCTTTTCCTAAGCCTTCTAGGGATTGTTATTTTTAGGATCGCATTGGTCCTAAGGCACAGGCTATCCAATCTCAGGTTAGTGGAGCTCAATCATACCCACGTTACACTCCATGTCAATTTTATGGGTAGCTTAATTACGGATATTATGAGGAAGGGAGAAATCGGTGCTATAATTATGGTCAGCTTGGTCATATGTAGCGAGATTGTCCTTCGGATAGGGTTTATACTAGAGATAATAAGGTCCCGATTGCCACTTTTCAACTTCTTCAACTAAGGGCACCACTTCAGGTACCTGCATTGGCTGAAATTATCTCTATGCTCTTTCTACTCATCGAGAATTTGAGGTATCCCCAGATGTTATTCCTGGTATGTTATAGTTCTTCTCTCATGATGCTTATTATTTACTTGATCTAGGTTATTCCCTATCTTATGTGACCCCTTATGTGGTTGTACACTTTAGTTTTGGTCCTGAAAGTATTTCTAGCCTTTTTTTTGTTTCTACTCCAGTAGGTGATTCTATTGCTGCTAGAAAAATCTATAGTGATTGTTTGGTATCCATCTTTCATAGGGATACATTGGTGGGTTTGATAGAACATGATATGGTAGACTTTGATGTAATCTTGGGGATAGATTGGCTTCATTCGTGCTATGTTTATCAAGATTGTAGGACCCAAAAACGTAAATTTCTATTTTCATAATGAACTTGTGATTGTGATTGAATGGGAGAGGAGTTCCTTAGTAACTAAAGAATGGTTTATTTTCTCTCTTAGAGACCAGAAGTTGATCTATGTCTGTATCATCTAGTGCGGGTTCTGGATTCTAACTCTGGGAGTCCCTCGTTGCAATCTGTCCTTGTGGTTAATGAGTTTCTTAAAGTTTTTCTCGATGATCTTTTTGGAATTCCACTGGAAAAGGAGATATATTTTAGGATTGATCTTCTACCGGATACCCATCCCATTTTCATTCCTCCTTATAAAATGACTTCAGTTAAATTAAAAAAGCTAAAAAAGCAATTAAAGGATCTTCTTGATTAGGGTTTCATCTATCCGTAGTGTTGTTCCATAGCGTAATCCCACACTTTTCGTGTGAAAGAAAGATGGCCCCCTTCGAATGTGCATAGATTATTGTCAATTGAATAATATCATAGTGAAAAATAAGTATCCTTTTCCTATGATTGATGATATTTTTGAGCAGCTTCAGGGTGCTAGGTGTTTTTCTAAGATTGATCTTCATTCGGGATATCATCAGCTAAAAATTAGGGAGGTTAATATTCCCAAGATTACTTTTCGAACCCGGTACGAACATTATGAGTTTATGTTTATGTCATTCGGGTTGACGAATGCTCTGGCTACTTTAATGGATCTTATGAATCGGGTGTTTAGGCAGTTTCTGTATTTTTTTGTTATAGTCTTTATTGATGACATGCTGGTATACTCTAATTGTGAGGAGGATCATGTAAATCACCTCCGAATTGTGTTGCAGACTCTTAAGGACCAAAAATTGTATGCAAAATTTTCTACGTATAAATTTTGGTTAAGTTTTGTGACCTTTCTTGGGCATGTTATTTCTAGTGAAGGGATCGAGGTGGATCCACTGAAAGTTGATACAGTTAAGAAGTGGCCTAGACCCACGACTCCAATTGACATAAGGAGCTTCTTCGGCTTGGCCGGGTATTATAGGAGGTTTGTGGAGAGTTTCTCATCTTTTTTTGCTCCAGTGACAAGGTTAACTCAGAAAAAGGTTAAGTTTTTGTGGTCCGATTCTTGTGAGGGTAGTTTTAAGAAGTTGAAGGATAAGCTGACTTCTATGCCAGTTTTGACACTGCCTGAGGGTACTGAACGATTTGTTGTGTATTATTATATATCTTGTTTGGGACTTAGTTGTGTTTTAATACAGCATAGTAAGGTTGTGGATCATGCTTCCAGGAAACTTAAGGTTCACGAAAGGAATTATCTGACTCAAGATCTAGAGTTGATAGTTATAGTCTTTGCATTGAAAATTTGGCACCATATCTGTATAGGGGAATATGGATATTTATTCGACCATAAGAGCCTGCAGTATGTATTTATGCAGAAAACATTGAATCTCAGGTAGAAATGGTAGCTCGAATTGCTAAAGGATTGAGATATGAGTTTGCACTACCATCCAAGTAAAGCCAATGTGATTATTGATGTTCTTAGTAGGTTGTTTATGGGGAGCCTATCTTATGTTGATTAGATAAAAGTGGGTTGGTGAAGGATATTCATAGGTTGGATAACTTGGGAGTATGTCTTTTGGACTCTAAGGATAGAGGAGTGATTTTTTAGAAAGTGGTTAAATCATTTCTTGGTGTTGAGGTAAAGGAGAAGTAGGCTTTTGATCCCATAATTAGGCAGATTAAGGATGATGTGGTCAGGAAAAGGTTATGGCTTTCGATATTAAGGGAGATGGCATCTTGAGGTATCAAGGAAGGTTGTGTGTTCTAGATGTTGAAGGGCTGGGGGGAAAGATTTTGACTGAAGATCATGAGTTTATATATACAGTTTATCTGGGTTCGACTAAGATGTATCATGACTTGAAGAAAATCTATTAGTGAAATAATTCGAAGAGAAATGTGGCAAATTTGTTGCTAAGTGTATGGTTTGTGAGTAAGTCAAGGTTGAACATTTGAGGTCTGATGGCATGTCTCAAGATATAGAATTTCCCATGTGGAAGTGGGAGATGATCATTTAGATTCCATTATGGGTCTTCTGCAGTCTTTTAATCAATATGTGTCATGACCTGAACCAGGGTCTGGCCGTCACGGGTATCTCAAGTCCGTCGTGGACCAGAGACCACCCTCTTTGCCTAGTCACACAACACATAGTATAACTACAGTAATGTTATTGCGAACATATAACAATATAGAATAACAAATAACTCAAAGGAATCTAAGAATGTCAACAACCAATCCCAATCCATACTATCCACCAAGCCTCTAACAACCGAAAATGATCTAAGTCGGGATATGCCCTTGACGATAACCAAAAGAAACCATGATAAATAGTCTATGACATGAATTAATCCAAGAAGTAATAGCCTTCCAGAAGAAAGAGGCTCATCACTTTAAGCTGAATCACAAAAGGTCTCAGATCACCTATCACTGTACAGGAAAAGCAAAAATGTCTTTGATTCCTACATCGCATGGGGATACAAAGTTCGGAGACGGCTAGCCAGTTGAACACTAGCATGTGTAACTCTGGAAGTGGATAACATTATTCCAAGTAAATCACAGTAAAAATCCACATGCACACATTGTACATACATATATATAACATGCTGGGATGGGGAACAAGGTTTATCATGCAAGTAAAACATTGACCTGGACTATGTATCTTAACCATCACAAAGAAGGCACTCATGGGCTATATGGGTTCAGCTCCCCCTGCTGAAAGGGACTTAGTGCGTGTTAACCACACGAACTGGAGGTATCAATAAACACCATGGAATGCCCCGACCCCATGTCAATCCAGTATAAAAATGTATATTTAGATAGAGTGCGTTACAACAACACAGTCATCAATACCAACCCTCACGCCGGCAAATGTGAGTTTATAGTACAAGTTCCTCAAGACTCATACCTTCACGGCTAAGCTACATAACCCCCTTTAAGCCCATATTAAAATAAGTTTCACAGAACCCTTTTATTAAACCATAGAATTACACATTATGGCACATCATAGGCATTATCCCCTTATTCTTGCAAGCTTACACTTATACCGTTTTAATGACATTCCATTATTTGAGGGAATGCCTCGACCCCTTTTGTTCATTAAAACAAGTTTGGGGAATGCGCGACCCTTTTCAGTTTATCAATCAACTCGAGGGAATTCCTCGGCCCCCTTTGTTCATTAAAATTATAGTCATGGCCAACAAAGACTTCAAAATCCATGTTTAACCTTTTTAACCATTTATGCAATGCAATTATGTGGGTAAGTAATGTCAAATTATGTGACAAACCGTATTTCGAAACCAAGGACATAAGTGGATTGAGGGAACATAATTTCCATACCAATTTCACTACCAAAATCATCAAATTGGAGGAATTCCTCGACCCCTATTACAATTCCCACACCCATGCACCCAATTAGTTAAAAACCCATTAATAAAACACATCTGATGCATAATAAATCATAGGAAAACAATTAAAGAATCAACCATGCCAAAAACATCAGCCCATGTCCGAAACCCACATTCAATTTCATATAGTAATCATTAATACACATGCTTAAAGGAAAATAAGTTTAAGGGTACAGTAACATGCCTGAAAGTACAGAGAATTATGGAGAGAAACCAACCCTTGAGCCCTTAGATGACCAACTTTGAGGAACCCTAGCTTGTTCTTGCCATAGGGATTTGAGAGAGTTTGAGAGAGTATATATGCTTGATAAGTGTTGAAAATAATGCCCAAAGGTACTTTATGGTTATGTGTCTTAAGTGGGTAAAGAGGAAAATGTCTAGAGTGCCTTTTATTAAAAGCTAAAAATGTATCACCAGTGACTACGAGTCACTATATGACTCGTAAGGACATACAATGACTTGCCACTCTTGACAATAGCTGAGGGACCCCTCTCTCGTGACTATACTCTCACCATATGACTCTTCAAGAGGCTCTGTGACTACTAAGGTTTTATTCATAACCAATGTAGAAGCATTTGGGGTACACATTGGTCACCCTATGATTGATACACTACGACTCGTATAGAGTCATTATGACTCGCAACCCCCAGTTATAGTTACAACAGAAACTCCAGGCTAGCATACTGGTCAACCTACAATTGGGGTCTTTAGACCCTTATAGAGACCTCACGACTCCTAAGGAGAGTCGTGGGTTGGACATTGAGTTTAAAAACTCAAAACTTTTCAAGGACCAAAAATCTGGGGTGTTATATTTTCCCCTCCCCCAAAGGATCATTCGTCCCCAAATAATGAGACAAGGCATTCATTAGAATGATTTAATATAGAACAAAACCACACTTTTCTTTAATAAAGATAGAAAACAAAGATATTAAGGAACACACATACCTTAAGAATGATTATCCAAAGCGGAAAACAAGAATGGACATTTGGACTTCATGTCCTCTTCATCTTTTCAAGTAGCTTCTTCAACCTTATGCTTCATCCATAAAACCTTTACCGAAGCCACATCCTTATTCATCAAATGAAGGACTTGCCTTTCCAAAATCTCAACCGAGACTTTCTCATAAGACTAGAAATTTGAAACACCAACACTCTTCAAATGAACAACCAAGAAAGGATCACCCACGCACTTCTTCAACATTAAAACATGAAAGACCGAGTGGATAAAACCCAAACTCAAAGGCAACTCCAACTCATAAGCCACATTGACCACTCTCCTCAAGATCAAGTATGGGCCAAAATAACAAGGACTGAGCTTCCCTTTCTTTCAAAACCTCATCACTCCTTTCATGAGATATACTTTCAAGAATACCCAGTCACCAACATCAAACTCTAATTCCCTACGACTCACATCTAAATAGGATATTTGGAAATTTTGGGTGATCTTAAGTCTATCTCGAATCACCTTCACCTTATCCATGCCTTGGTGAATCAAGTCCGGGCCAAACAACCTATTCTCACCAACTTCAAACCACCCAATAGGAGTCCTATACCTCCTACCATACAAAGCCTCAAACGGATCCATCTGAATACTTGAGTGATAGCTATTATTATATACAAACTCTATAAGAGGACAATAATCAAACCAACTACCATCGAAGTCCATCACACAGGCCTTTAGTATATCTTCAAAAGTTTGAATAGTCCTTTCTGTTTGTCCATCCGTCTGAGGGTGGAAAGTGGTGTTAAGGTTCACCTTAGTTCCCAAACCTCTCTGAAAAGAATGCCATAAGTGAGAAGAAAATTATGTACCTCAGTCAAATATGATAGAAATAGGCACACCATGTAACTTGATGATCTCCTAAATAAAAAACTTGGCATAATTCTCTATCGAATAATTAGTCCTCACTAGAAAGAAGTGAGTGGACTTAGTCATCTTGTCCACGATGACCTAAACTGAGTCAAACTAACTATGAGATAACGGGAGTTTGATAATAAAATCCGTATTAATCACTTCCTATTTCCACACAAGCAACTCAATCTCTTGAGACAAACCACTAGGCCTCAAGTGCTCAACCTTTATTTGCTAACAAACCATTCACTTGCCACAAAATTGGCCATATCCTTTTTCATGTTATTCTACCAATTGATCTCTTTCAAGTCATAATACATATTCTTTAAACTAGGATGGATAGTGAACCTCGACTCATTATCTTTAGCCAAGATCCTTTCTCACAACCAATCAATATCGAGAACACACAGTCTACCTTGGTACCTCATGGTACCATCATCACCAATCTCAAAAGCCAAGACATTTTGCTAACTCACATCTTTCTTAATCTGCATCAAGGTAGGACCCAAAACTTGCTTTTTCTTTACCTCAGTATCGAGAGAAGACCTTAACACCAAGGAAACTATCACACAACCACACTCAAAATAAAAAAAACAAACTCTAAGATTAACCAAATAGTGAATATCCCTCACCTCGCCAAACCTCACTTCTTCTTATCCACTTAAGACAAGTTACCCATAGACAACCTACTAAGAGCATCAATAACTATATTAGCTTTACCTGGATAATAGTGTAGACTCGTATCATAATCTTTGAGTAACTTAAGCCATCTTCTTTGCCTTTGATTTAACTCCTTCTGGGTGAACATGTACTGCAAGTTCTTGTGATTTAAATATATCAACATGAACTCCATACAAGTAATGGCACCAAATCTTTAATGCAAAAACCACATCAAAAAATTATAAGTCGAATAATTCTTCTCATGCACCTTTAACTACATAGAGGCATACTCCACCACCATGTCATGCTGTATTAAAATACAACCCAGTCACACATAGAATGCATCATAATATACAAGAAATCCATCAGTTCCCTCGAGTAGGTCAAAACTAGAGCGAAATTTAACTTATCCTACAACTTCTTAAAGCTACCCTCACAAGCCTCGAACTATAGAAACTTTACCTTTTTATGAGTCAACTTAGTTAATGGAGCAACAATCGAAGAAAGTCTCTACAAACCTCCTATAATACCTGGTTAAACCCAAGAAACTTCAAATATTGGTTAGATTCATAGGTCTAGGCCACTTCATCACCGCCTCAACCTTTTGGGGATCTACTATGGTTCCCTCACTAGAAACATGACCAAGAAAGGTCACAATATTCAACTAGAAATCACACTTAGAAAATTTGGCGTACAACTACCGATCTTTCAAAGTCTGCAATACTATACAGAAATAATTAGGATGGTCCTCCTCACTCTTAGAATAAATTAGGATGTTATCAATAAACACAATTACTAATAAATTCAGGAACTAATGAAATACTTGATTCATAAGTTCCATGCCAGAGCATTAGTCAAACCAAATAACATCACCAAAAATTCTAATGACCATACTGGGTTCGAAAACCAGTCTTAGGAATATCTATCTCCCTAATTTTTATCTGATGATAACTCAAAAAAAAATCAATCTTACAAAAGTACTTAGCACCCTTAAGCTTATCAAATAGATCATCAATCCTAGAAAGAGGATACTTATTATTTATTGTCACTTTATTCAACAGAAGGTAGTCTATACACATTCGAAGGGACACATCTTGCTTACGTGTGAAAAGAGCAGGAGCACCCCATGGAGAAACACTAGGGCGAATAAAACCCTTATTAATAAGATCATTCAAATGCTCCTTAAACTCTTTCAACTCAGCTGAAGCCATTCTATTAGGAGAGATAGAGATAGGATGGGTATCTAAAAAAAGATCAATACCAAAGTCTATATCCGTATCGAGAGGAATACCAAGAAGATCATTAGAAAACACTTTAGGAAACTCACTGACTATAGTAAGTAGAATCCTTAACTTTAAATAAATAATATAGACATCCAACAATAACAACAAATTAATTTTTGGGTGCTTAAATAGGAAATGAACCTCCCTTAGGCACCGGGGAACTCTCTTTTCCACTTAATTACTAGTTTATTTGGGAATTGGGAAATGACCCTTCGGGCCTTATAATCAAAAGATTCATAGCACGAATTGAACTAATCCATCCCTAAGATAACATCAAAGACTAACATATCCAACTCTATGTAATCCACCAATGACTCACTAGCATAGATAGATACCACACAACCTCTATATACTTTTCTAGCCATAATAGAGTTATCCACCGGGGTAGACACGGAAGAGAGATCAGGAATATACTTAAGATCAAAACCAAAATAAATAGGCACATAAAGGGTCACATAATAAAGAATAGATGAAAGATCAAGTAAGCAATACACATCATGAGAGAAGAGTTGTAACGTGCCAGTGAAAACATCAGGAGAAGCCTCAGAATCTTTTTGAGTGGAAAGAGCATACAAATAATTTCAACTAGTGCTACAGACAGAAGTAGAACCCTATGGTGGCAGAGCTGAAGAAGTAGCCACAAGGTCATTATCAGTCCTAGTAACAATATCAATTGAAGGATAGTTCCTCTGAATATGGCTAGGCTGGCCACATTAAAACAAAGGGCAGCTTGATGCACTAAAGCTATCGCTATGTACGCTATTCGAGGTAGGGCCCCACGATAAGGGTGTATTGTACGCAACCTTACCTTGTATTTTTGCCAGAGGCTGTTTCCAAGGATTGAACTCATGACCTCATAATCATATTTGAAATACTTATTTATTTTCTCATCATAAAATCCATGATGCAACTATCCATAAAATCTACAAAGAGGATATAATAGAGCTGATTGGGCCCCACTAGCCTGAGATTAGGCATTTTGTACCTTAAACCTATTGTTTCTCTGAAAGTGGTGATCATCGAATGATTAGGATATGGAGCAATAACTGTAGAATAAGAACCCGAACTCTTCCACTTCTTCTTAGGCCACTGCCTGCAATCTCTACCACTATTCTGATAGCCTCCTGATGTGCTGGGATTAGCGGCATATTCTATGCTTAAAATAAGGAATCTATGCATGGATTTAGGTTATCTTGTTGGATATGATGTGCTTATTACATAATTGTAGGAAAAATAGATAAGAGGTGGATTGATTTGAAAAGGGAATAAAAGTCTCAAAAAAGTTAAGTATTGGTCAGGCTACAAGTTATTATGTCACTATACGAGTCGTAGCCCAACTCATAAAAAGAATAGTGTCTGTAAGCTAAGAGAAGGAACTAAGTAAAGGTGACCACGACTTATAAGGAGTGCCTATGAGTTGCGGTGTGCAATCATAATGACAATAGTGAGAAGATATGAGATCATGAATTGAAGTCATAAAATACTACGAGTTGTAAGGACATATTACGATTTATAGCGAGCAATCATAATAAGACCAATGTTCAAATTCCTGAAGTGTGAGGCTCAAGTGATAACTATTGAAGACCATGAGTCATAAGAACTGACTATGACTCCTTGTGAGGAATCATAATGACAACATAAGCTCGAATCCCTAAAGATGAAAGTTCACTGGAATGCCTATGACTAGCAGCATACGACTCGTAAGGAGATATTACATGTTGTAATAATTTTCGACTTAATATTTCTATTCTATTTTTATTAGGATTTATTTATTATTTTGATATAATATAAATACCGTAGGGTTATTAGTTTATTAGGTTACCCAGTTTTACATTAGTTTTGATACTTTTCACATACTTTGATTATTGAGATTTTGTTCTTGAAATTTTGGGTTTGCATTCAATTGGAGGCTTTGGATTTTTATTCTTTCATTATTATATAATCAATTACATGCCTTCTTTATTGAATATCATGTATTGTTGCATAAACATAAGCGGCTAAATTCCTTGACTAGGGTTTTGGGATCCCCGGTGAATTAGCTACATAAGAAAAGTGAGAAATTTATCTATTTTGCTACAACTGCGTGTATTGCATTCTTCTTCATAATAATCAAACCCGAGATACTATAGAAGCTTGGGAATTTCTTATATTTGAGAACATTATCATAAGGGAGTTTGAGATTAGGATAAGGAGGTTACACTAGTGATTCAAGGCAATAAACCCTCATCTAATCAACTTGAGACTCAAAACATGAGAGTTATATAGGGGTTTTAGACAAGGGACAGCAAGGCGACATCCTGAAAATCATAAGGGAAAGGGTGATATCTATCAACATATTCACCAGACAGTTGATAGTACATAACTTGTCAACTTTTCATGCAGAGTTGTAGGTTAGTTAAATTGAACATGAGAATTTTACATAGTTGTGAAGCCAGGGTAACACATTCCTATAGTTCATATTCTATTGTTTACAAACTCAAGAATTCAAGTTCATCTACCTATTACAGTTGACTTTAAATCCCTCCCCTATTTACTATTTTGTATTGCTCGTGGATTTTGTCAAGTTTAAGATACTATTAGACGTATTCCCTATGGGTTTGACCCCAACCTAAGTTGGTTTATTATATTTGACATTGACCGTAGCATACTTCTTTGGAGATTAGTTTTACGCGACATCAAACTTTTGCACCATTGCTGGGGAAAATGATGTGAATTATTGATTAAAGTTGGTAAAGTTTGTGAGTTTTTATTTTTGGTTTTTAGCTGGGTATACGCCAAAGTATGCCTAGCAAAAGGAGTCAAGGCAATACCTTACTCTCAATTGATACTAAACCAGAGAAAATTTTACGAATGCCATAAAGAATGTTAGAGCAAGTTTGTGATGGTATTCCTGTTGGGGTCCAAGATCCTCAGAATATACCTCCTCCTCCACCTGCTGATCCATAGAATGTTACCAATACACAGATAGAGCAATTTTTAGAAAAATCAAATAAAGAGATAATAGCAGTCAAGGAGGACCGATTGGTTCAATAGGAACATCTGGCTCTGCCAAGACCGATAGAAGATCATAGAGCACAACTCGATACAAATTGTGATAGAGGGCATGGTGGTAGAGCTAATGTAGTCCCAGCCTTTCAGTATTTACCACCGTATTATGAAGATGAAGACATGGGGTATGTTGAGCCTAATGAGACTGGATCCATTATTCTACTCGCTTTACCCCTACTGTGCAAATTTGATATTACCGGTGCAATGATCCAACTGCTGAATCTAAAGGGTGTATTCTTGAGGGCAGCAATAGATGCATCTACTAAATTTCACTGGGATATGCACTTTATATACTATCCTTGGGGTGGACCAGGAAATATTGAGGTTATAGTTGTTCCCTTTTTCACTAATAGGTAAAGCATTATTGTGGCTGGGGGAACTCCCTAGAGGCTTAATCATGATTTTTTATGAGCTGCATACATAATTTTTGAATTAATTTTTCCCTTATTCTAGGATGTTGCATTTAAAAGAAGAGATCTATAATTTTTTACAGTTACCTGGTGAGTCTATATATGAAGCATTCTTTTGAGTTAAAAAGAAGTTGAGCATAGTACCCTATCATAGGATTTCAGGATCCAACCTATTGTAAATATTCTATAGATCCTTAAATGTTAGTTCTAGGTAAATGAAAGACATAAGATCTAGAGGTCCACTTATATATATACGTTAGGAGATGGCCCAAGATATGCTAGCTGAGATCTCTATCAGTAACCAAAGATGGCACACTCAGGAGGCTGATAGAGGAGCCGACACATATGATATTGGAGCTACAAGTGACTACAGAGCTAATGATGATATGGTAGCACAAGAGGTTGTACAACTCAAAAATGATATTAGGCTACTTTCAAAACAATTTGCAGTAGTGACAGCTAAAAAGTTGAACACAGTAAGGACACAAGGATCTACTTCTACAGCTTATAAGTATGATGCCAATGAGGAAGCAAAGTATTTGGATCATGAAGTGGCGAGTTTTTGAGCCAAAGGGCAAGGATACCAAGGTCGGAACTACTATGGTGATAGGTACTGAGATAGGAGCAGAAAACTAAATGGTGATTAGAGGTACAAGGATGACTATAAAGAGAAGAGTGACAAATATGTTCCACCAGGCAGTAGAGATACCGAGTCTAGAATGGAAGAAATGTTGTCAAAATTAGTAAAATGACAAGAAAGTCAAGAGAGCTGTCTTAAGGAGATTAAGGCAGATCTATCAGGGTTTTATCACCAAGTTGAGTCGCATACTATCATGATCAAACACCTAGAACAATAGTTTGGCCAAATGTCATCCACGTTGAATAAAGGTTGTCTAGCACACTTCCTAGTAATATAATGCAAAACCTAAAGAATGATAGTCATTTCCATTCAATTACCACTAGGAGTAGTAAGAACACCATGGAGCCACTCGTGCGCACTTTGAATGAGTCAAAGAATGATTTTGATCTGGTTGTTGCTAAGGAAGCTCATAATGTAAAAGCTGAGAAATCATTAGATATTAAGGATAGTAGTATGGAAGACAAAGGTAAGGGTAAGGTTGAAGAGCCTGTTCTAAAAACCATTCCAAGACCTCAACAACCTTATACTCTGAGATAAAAAAAGTAGAAAGAGAGTAAATATCAGAAGTTTCTATCTATATTAAAGGAGCTGTCTGTAAATATTTCATTAGTTAAGGAATTGGAGCAAATGCAAGGCTATGCAAAATTCATGAAATATCTGGTCACTAGAAATCAAACCATGAGCTATGAGCCTACTGACAATGTTCATCACTGTAGTGTTGTTGCCTCTAGATCATTAGTAGAGAAGATGAAGGACCCTGGATCATTTACCATTCCATGCACTATTAAGTTTTACAACTTTTTCCGATATTTATGTGATATAGAAGCAAGTACTAATCTCATGTTGTTGGTTGTGTTTAAGCAATTAGGGCTAGGATCCCTAAAACCAACATTGATGAGATTGTTGATGGCTGACCAAACCATGAAAAAGCTAGTTGGCTATGTGATGTGCTATTAAAGGTGGTATCTTTCATCTTTCTAGCTAATTTCATGATACTCGATTATAAGGTGAACTTCCAAGTCTCTATCATCTTAAGAAGACCCTTACTAGATATGGGTAGGGCATTAGTTGCTATGGAGTTGGTACTAATGATGTTCAGACTCAATGATGAATAGGTAATCTTTAATAAATTTTGGTCAATACGGAAACTAGATGATATGAGAGTTGTGTCTGTGATAGACACCATTAATGACGAAATTGATATAGTGACTATTCCATTTAAGGAGAGGTTGAGTGTTGACGCATTAAAAGTAGTGATCATGAATTTTGATAGTGATGAAATTGAGGAGTACGATGAGATGGTTGGTTCTCTATATTGGAGAGGTTTATATACTTACACTCCAAAGAAGCTTGATCTAGATTTGAAGAATAGAACCACTCTTGCCGCTCATCCATTAATTAAACATCCACTAGTATTGGAGTTGAAGGCCCTCCAATCCTATTTGCGCTATGCTTTCTTGAGGGATAATAACACATTACCAGTAATTATTGTTGTGGATTTGATGGAGACTGATCTAGAGGTGTTATTTTCTGTATTTCAAAAGTTCATATAATTTATTAGATTGACTATTGTAGATATTATGGGTATTCCACCAAGAATCTGCACATATAAAATCCAACTTGAGCCAAACTATATATCGACTATTGACCACCCGCAATAATTGAATCCTCCTATACAGGAGGTGGTAAAGAAAGAGATCATTAAATAGTTGAACATTGGTGTTATTTATCCCATTGTAGATAGCAAGTGGGTCAGTCCTATTCAATGCATCCCAAAGAAAGGTGGCATTATAGTAGTGTCAAATGAGAAGAATGAGCTCATGCCAATAAGGCCAATCATAGGTTGGAAAGTATGTATGGACTACAGGAAGCTGAACACATGGACTTAAAAAGACCACTTCTCGATACCCTTCATGGACCAGATATTGAATAGACTTGTGGGAAGAGGCTAGTATTATTTTCTGGATGGCTATTTAGGGTACAATAAAATCATGGTTGCTCACAAAGATCAGGAGAAGACAAATTTTATTGGACCATATGGGACCTTTCGTTCAAGAGAATGCTATTTGGGTTGTGCGATGCTCCATTAATATTTTAGAGATGCATGACATATATCTTCTCTAACATGGTTGAAGACACTATTGAGGTATTCATGGATGATTTTTCTATAGTTGGTGATTCTTTTAATGACTATTAAATTCACTAGGCTAATGATCTACGACAATTCTAGGAGTGCAGCTTGGTACTAAAGTGGGAGAAGTGCCACTTTATGGTGGAAGAAGGAATTATCCTTGGGAACAAGATCTCACAAAGAGGCATAGAGGTTGATAAGTCAAAAATTAAAGTGATTAAGAAACTGCCACTACCAATTTCAGTTAATGGAATTTGAAGCTTTTTGGGCCATGCAGCTGTCTAAAGGTGATTCATCAAGAATTTCTCAAAAATTACAAATTCTTTATGCAAAATTATTGAGAAAGAGATGAAGTTTGATTTTGGTGAGGCATGTCTAAAAGCTTTTGAGTGTTAAAAAGAGTGGTTGGTGTCTTCTCCTATCATTGTATCTCCTGACTAGTCCTTTCTATTTGAGATCATGTGTGATGTAAATGGAGTGGCCTTAGGTGCTATCCTAGGCCAAAGGTGAGAAAAGATTCTGCACCCTATCTATTACTCTGTAAGGCATAAAACCCTACTTAAAAGAAGTATACTATGACTGAACAAGAGCTACAAGAAGTGGTGTTTTCTTTTGAGAAATTTTGATCTTATCTGATTGGTACTAAGGTTGTTGTGCATATAGATCATGAATCCTTGAGATACTTGATGGCAAAGAAAGATGTAAATCCTAGATTGATCCATTGGGTTCTCTTGCTGCAAGAGTTTGATTTTGAGGTAAAAGATTAGAAGTGTATAGAGAATCAAGTTGCTGATTATTTGTCTAGACTTGAGGATGAAGCAATGTAGAAAGTAGGGAATGGGATTGAAATCAATGATAGTTTTACAAACGAGAAGATTTTGACAACATCAGAAGACTTAATTCCCTAGTTTGCTGACTTTCTGAATTACCTGGCTAGTGATCTCATTCTAGAATATTTGTCCTTCTAGCAGAGAAAGAGATTTATGCATGATGTAAGGAAGTTTTTCTGGGGTGAACCATATCTCTTTAGTATCTGTATGGCTGGGGTTATTCACAGATGCATCCTTAAAGTAAAGATTAAGAGCATTCTTGGGGCTTGTTATGCTTTACCCGTTGGGGGTCACCATGGAGGAACCCGCATAGCCCATAAGATCTTGCAATATGGGTACTACTGGCCTATGATATACAAGGCAATATCTGTAGATGCCATTAACCCTCTATGACACCCATTTGGGAGTTAGAGTTATTTGATGTATGGGGGATCGACTTCATGGGTCTATTTGTGAGATCCTTTGGTATAAAGTATATTCTTATGGCAGTGGACTATGTGTCTAAATGGGTAGAGCGGTTGTGCTCCCCAATAATGAAGAAAGAAGTATCATTGCCTTCTTGAAAAAATATGTCTTATCTAGATTTGGCATGCCATGTGCAATCATTAGTGATGGTGGGCCATACTTCTACAATCGCCTATTCAAAAGTTTGCTTGAGAAGTATGATGTAAGGCATAAGGTGGCAATACCTTATCATCCTAAGACTAGAAGATAGGTTGATATTTTCAATAAAGAGATAAAGTCCATCTTGATGAAAGTTGTTAATGCCAATAGGATTGATTGTTTAAGGAAGCTCGATGATGCATTATGGGCCAATAGAATAGCTTTTAAGACCCTCATAGATGCTTTCCCGTTTCAGTTGGTATATGGTAAGGCATGTCAATTGATTGTTGGACTTGAGCACAAAGCACTGTAGGTGTTGAAGAGGTTAAACTTTGAGTGGCATGATGCAGCAAAGGCGAGAATGAGTAGAGTAAATGAGTTGGATGAGTTTTGATTCGGAGCTTATGAGAGTTTTGCATTATGCAAGGAGAAGATGAAGTTGAATCATGATCTGAAACTTGATAAAAGAGTATTTGATATAGGTAACTAGGTATTGTTGTATTTTTTGAGACTTTGCCTATTTCCAGGCAAATTAAAGTCTAGATGGTATGGGTCATTTACTGTGGTAAAAGTTTTTCCATATGGTGCTTTAAAATTGAAGTATGATGGTGAATCCCCATTCAAAGTAAATGGGCAGAGGGTAAAACACTATATAGGTAACATGGAAGAAGTTAAGGTAATTGAGGATTAGGGTCTTGGTAAGTCTGAGTAACCAAGGCAACTGAGTTGTGTCGCGATGTTAAATTAGGCGCTACATGAGAGGCAACCCATAGTGCTGGTTTGTGAAGTCTGAGTATCCAATTAACTACGTTGTGCCATATCATTAAAGCAAGAGCTTCGCGACACGAAACCCATGTTTTGTACTTATTAAATTATAGGGTAACATATGTGTTTGGTGTGCAGGACTAAAGATTGTAAGAGTCAACTAGAAAAGTTGATGAAACCGGCCATGTAGAACTATTTATGAGTCAAAACTAGACATTACGACTAGTAAGCAGGAGCTGTAAGGACTTGGAACTCAAATCATTTTTAGATATTTGGTCTCTGGAGCATTACGACTTTCAAAATATGTCATAGTCTATAACTACAACTCATCACCTTGAGTCGTAATGACTTGAGACCTAGGTAAGGTTCCAAGTATTTTCAGAGAGAGTATGCAACCCATAATTTAGGGTTATAATTTGTAATCATTACTCGTAACCATACCCGACATATCAGGCCTCGCGGGTCGACCCGATACAGATCGCAATTTAAACAAAAAAGGTACCCAAATCCGGCACACAATTCTAAAATTCATGAACTCCCTCCATTTATGTTGACTAACAAAGCTCAAAAACACTTTACATTCACTCCAAAACAAAAAAATGACTGATCCTCTCAAAGTACGAAATTTTCAAAGAATAGGGCTTAAAGTTGTTCTAAGTTAAGAAATCCAAGTTTCAAGCAAACAAGTAAGTGATTTATTCATTGATACTATATATTCTAAACTTGGTCATTAAGTATGTATGAGTGCTTGGGTTTATTGATGAAAAATTTACATATAAATATGTTACAACCCTATTTGTACAATGTTGGTAAGAAGTTGACAATGGGAATAAAAAATTAGACTTGTATTCTAAAAATTAGTTGGGGGTGAATGTATGGAGTGTTAGAATGAATTCAACTGACTTAATATTATGTTAGGATTGATTATCGGAACTAACTAGTCTAAATATCCATGTTACAGTGGCTACGTACTTCATTACAACTCGGAAGGAGACCTAATAAGTTGTTGTGTAACTCGTAACCACTAGTAACATGCTTGTCTAGAGGAGTAGGGGTTCTGGTAACATTAAGACTCACCTAAATGAGTCGTAATACCTACAACTCATAATCAAGAGTCATAATAATTGGGGAAGTTGATGTAGTATATGAAATATTTTTGATCAGCTTAGAGGTATTGGTAATTAGTCATGGTCTAACCTTACAACTTATTAGAAGGACTTGTAATCTGACCAGCAACTACTAACCTGGCCTCTATCTACATTAAGACTCATCTAAATTAGTCGTACCCAGTCACTACGACTCAGACTCCTTAGTCGTATAAAGTCCACAGTAAATACATATTGACACTAAACTTTCTTGTTTTTCTTTCCTCTTCTTAGAATACACTAATCGGTCTTATGAAAATAGGTACTCATGGACCCAAAGGGTGATTCATCATCAAAGCAAAAGAAGAACACCACGAAAGCCTTCCCAAAAGTCTAATTATCGATTGAGAAATGAGGACACCGATGAGTCAAGCAATGATCTTGAAGAATGCCCAATAAAGGGGTAGGTTAAGCCTAAAAAACAACAGCCTCGGGGAAATAAAATAGCTACAGAGGAGACCAAACCTCCCAGTAAGTCACCTAGAATGAAACATACCAGTACTTCCCCACCATATTCACCAGTATCTTTGATAACGACAATGATGTGATGATGATAATGAAAAAAATAATGATGATGCAGGTGAGGAAGAATCGAGCTCCTATGATATAGAAGCTTAGAGTGGGAGTGAGGAGCATACTACTTCCATTGACATACAACCACCACCACCAAAACCTCAAATTCCATTATCCATTGAAGCTGCTTTAGTTCCCATCATTGAATAGTAGGGGTGCCCCGAGATGAAGCAAACATCCAATGAGGGGTTGGCAGTAAACCAAGACATGAGTAACCCTAAGAGGGGAATATATCTGAAGTGCAATTTGACCATTATGTCTGAAATGCCTGATTTCGAAGCTCAATTTCAATAATACCATTTTTAATAGATGACCACAACCCTTGAAAAAATTAGCCCCACATTACTACAAGAGTTCTATCGCTTACAAAGGGGAGCTTAAGATGCAATACCCAAAGGGCAAACTGAGAAAGAGTGGTAAGCCAATCATTTCATCAATTATTAGAGGGGTTAGGGTGAATATCTCCCCAAGGACTATCTTAAAAATCTTGTATGGACTTGATTTTCAACCACTAGTTAATACCGCTAAAATTAATTACTGGTGGATGAGATCAAAAAATAATAAGGAAACAAATAGGCACTGCGGATAAGATGATGTATTTTCAGTGGATGGCCAATATTATTGCTACAGATGGATAAGAAACTAGCTGGGTAGTTGGTGGTCCGGGGCAAATATGCAGCAAATAGTCAAGGCATCTCTGAACTTTATGACAAAGGCATTATGGACTCTTGCTGGACATAGATTGTGTCCCACCACTAGACACAACATGCTTAAACCAGTCCATATAGATTTAGTAGCTGGACTCATGGGTAGATAAGATTTTGATATTTCAAAGTTCATAGCCAGAGAAATATATGACTGAGCGGTGATGGGTTCAGAAGTTATTTTGGTATTCCCATGATTGTTGACTTGAATATTCTTGATGAAGAGGGTGTCAGAACTTCTAAAAGTGGATCAGTATATTAAGCCTAAGAGCACCACTGACTTAGGGCTGATTCGACATGCAAAAAATCCCATTTCTAGGTAGGGAAAACTAGGAACAGGGATAATAGATGAGATAATATGGAACAGAGACTTGAGAACCACTATGATTGAATTCACCGATGACACTTTTTTTAGATGGACCAGTCTGAGCCTTATCCCTCTAATGCAGTTGACACCTATAGTATTACCACTCCACTATCGACTATAGCACCAAGTTCATCCATGTCCAATCCAACTACAGCTAGATATATAGTTGTCCCATAGGCAATTTAGAATGATGTAATGAAAAGGTTAAGCATTGTAGAGAAAAAGGTGTTATTGATGGAAACGCGAGTAAAACCCTGGGTTGATAGCAGACTTGACGACCAAAGCACAAAGATACAGAAGAGGTTGGATGGTTTTGAGCTGAGGATCACTTGCACGCTTGAAGGAATTCAAGCTCCTAACTTAGCAAGAGTTAAGGCTGAGATAGCTGAGTTGCAAAAGTTGGTAAATGAGTTATACGAGAGGCCAGTTTTCCCCATGTCGGTTATTATGATGATCTATTCAAAAGAATAGGTCAAAATATTTGAGGTGTCAAAATTGAAGAAGAAGGAAGAAACAAAAAAATAACAAGAAAATAAATAGACAAAGCACCAAATAAGAAAACATTGAAATAAAAAAAAAGAGCAAGTGTATAGAGTAAAAAGGACTGGGAAAAGAGGGTCCAGGAAATAGTGGTGGGAGAAAGTAGATCAAGACCCGCTAATGGTGATGATAGGGGCATTGATTAACCTTTATCATTGAGAACACCGGCCATAATTAGTTCCACTACTACGGAGACAGTCCCAACAGCTGGTGGGACTACTATTGAGAAGAGTCGAGCCTGGTCTAAGGGTACCCCTACTAATCTAGTATGAACTGGCTCCTGGGGTTCCTAGATATGTATTCGTTCCCTTCTTTACACTGCTACATGCATTGGGGATAGTACATAGGTTTAGATGGGGATGGGAGTGTACCACAGTCACTACAGGTTATCGTTGTCATGTTTTAAAACTCGTAAGCCTCAGTCCAAATGATAAACTGGCATGTGTGTATGTTGTTTTGTGATGCTTAAGTAAGAAGAATGATGTTCATAGATAATTGATAATTGTGCATAACATGTGCTAATGATTGTATTTTAAAAAATTTATACCCCTCTTGAAAATTTTTATGATAAACTATGTGATCTGTGGATGTGTACAACTGCTGGGAATCCCTTAATGGTGTTAGAATTAGGAACTAGATAATTATGGTATGTATGTGCATGAACTAGATAGTTAGTCACTGACAATGTTACCCTATACAATGTGAGTGTAAGGCATTACTTAGTTCCCAGTGTATACGGAGTCCAAAACTTGCCCAATTGCTTTTTCCTAAATTATAAGATAGTTGGTTAGAAAGTGATCATAGGCCATTTTTCTGATATGTCCACTTGAGCCTAAAATGCCAAACCAAATGAAATATGGATCCCTTGATCCAAAAATTGAGCCTAATTGACCTGTTTTTGTTGTTTAGACCAATTTCACCTTCTATTTTGACTAAAATGACCTATTTTGGCCCTGGTCCTCTTTGGATACTATGCAACTCAACTCTGACAAATTACCTAAGTTGAGGGTGGCTTTTATAAGAGTGCATAGTAAAAAATGAGTATGAAAAAAGAGTTGTAGATAGAAAAAATAAATAAGGGCGAGTGTGGTAAAAATAATAGAAAAAGAAAAAGAAAAAGAGAATGAGAAAAAAAACTGCACCTGGCCCAAATATAGGCATGAAAAAGAATGAAAAGGGGGAGAAAAGGGAGGATTGAATATAAATATGAGAGAAAACATGTACCCCTAAGAAAATATAGTTCCAACGATGCTAAGTCACTTAAAAAGTTCTCAAACATACCATAACCAGCCCCAAGCCTACGTTACAAGCCTAATAATGTCCTATAGTGGTCCTAGCCTGACAATCTACAAAATTAGGCAAAGAGTATAAGGGAAAGACTATGGCATACTATGTACACTAATTGGAACTTCTATGGGAGTGTGATCATCTCTAGACTATCCCTGAAATAATAATCTAAATTAAAAAGAGTGATAAGGACTTTTTCAACTACAAGGGTGCATGGATAGCAATGTCAGGTCAGGTATTTGTTCGAGTAGTGTATGTTTCTTAGGACTAGTTGTTTGTCACTAATGTAATACCATCATTGGATTCCTATGGGTTACATTGTAGCACTAGATCATTTTAAATAGAATCATTTTAAATAGTGAAATAGGAGGGGAGTAAAAGTGTTCTTGAACTGATTGATAAATTACTGCTAAGTATGTCACAGACTCTTTGAAGTTAAGCATCGTATTTTTGTGGATTTGATTTTTGTTTTTCCTAGTGACACACAAACATTCTAAGTTGAGGGCGTTGATGTGCCAGGATATAACGGCACATTCAATACTTAAAATAAGGAATTTATGCTTGAACTTAGGTTATCTTGTTGGATATGATGTGCTTATTACATGATTGCAGGGAAAATAGATAAAACGTGGCTTAAGTTTAAAAGGGAAGAAAAGTCACGTACTAGTCAGGATATAAGTCATTATGTCACTATATGACTCATAGCCCAACTTGTAAGAAGAATAGTGTTTGCAAGGTGAGAGAAAGAGCCAAGTAAAAGGTGATCACAACTCATTAGGAGTGGCTATGGTTCATGGCGTAAAACCATAATGACAACAGTGAGCTGAGCTAAGATCCTAAATTGAAGTCATAGAAGACTAAGAGTCGTAAGGACAATTTATAATTTGTAGTGAGTAACTGTAATAAAACTAGTATGCAAGTTCTCAAAGATTGAGGCTAAAGTGATAATGAGTGAATACCACGAGTAATAAGGACTGACTAAAAATCATGGTGAGGACTCGGAATGACAACAGAATCTTGAATCCCTGAAGATGAAAGTTCATTGAAATGCCTACGACTAGAAATATATGACTCGTAAGGAGACATTACGAGTCATAATGATTGCTGATTTAATCTTCCTATTTCATTTTATTAAGATTTATTTATTATTTTGAGATACTATAAATACCTTAGGGTTATTCCTTTATTAGGTTATGCACTTTTACATTTCTTTTCACATACTTTGATCATTGAGATTTTGTTCTTGTGATTTTGGGTTCGCATTCAATTATAGACTTTGGATTTTTATTGTTTTATTATTGTGAAATTAATTACATTCCTTCTTTATCAAATATCATGGATTGTTTCATAAGCATGAACGGCTAAATGCCTTGACTAAGGTTGTGGAACGCTGGCGTATTAGCTATGTAAGGGAAGCTTTCGAATTACCTATATTTAAGAACATCCTTATAAGGGAGTTTAAGATTGGGATAAAGAGGTTACAACAATTATTTGTGGCTATTAACCCTTGTCTAATCAACTCAAGACTCAAAAGGAGAGAGTTGTACTGAGATTTTAGACAAGGGATATCAAAGCGACGCCCTGAAACTCACAAGGTAAATGGTGAGTCTATCAAGACGTTCATAAGATGGTTGATAGTACTTAACTTTTAACTTTGCATGCAGAGTTGTAGGTTAGGTGAATTGAACACGAGAATCTTACATAGTTATGAAGTCGGGGAACACAGTCCCAGTGTTCGTTTTTTATTATTTACAAACTCAAACATTCAAGATCGTCTACCTATTATAGTTGACTTCAAATTCCCCCACTTACTTTACTGCACTTCTCGTTCATTTTGTACAGTTCAAGATATTATTTGATGTATTTCCTATAGGTTCGACCCTAACCTGAGTTGGGTTACTATATTTGGCATCTAACACAGCATATTTCTTTAGAGGTTAGTTTTGGGAGACATCACCCCCACCCTGTTCAAAATATTGTGATCTCTTACTTTACCGCTCCCTAATGTTTGTCTACTTTCTCTTTTCCTCCTCGACCTATTTCATGTACACTACAAGCCTTGATACATCCATGTCCTTGTTCAACAAGGCAGTTTTGCACTCCAACACCAAGTCTTGAGACAATACCGAAGCAAAGTTCCTTATCTTAGCCCTCATGGAAGACACCAACTCGAAGCATAACGGGATAACTAATGATATTTCAAGGCATACTCTTTCACAGTTATCCTACCAAGTTTCAGATTTATGAACTCCTCAGCTTTAGCCTCTCTCAACTCTTGGGGAATGAAATGATCCAAGAAGGCACTGAAAAAATCATCCCATAAGGCCAACACTGCATCATCACCCCTTTACTGATCCCACTCCTCATACCACTAATAAGCTACATCCTTCAACTGATATGCAGCAAACCACACACCCTCTGCATCAGTAGTATGCATAAACCTGAATATCTTCTCCATCTTAACCATGAAACCTTAAGGATCCTTTTCCATCTTAGAGTCAGTAAAGGTCATAGGTTTCAGCCTCATAAACTGGCGAACTCTAGTGACCTCAAAAGATAAAGCAATAAAACTAACATGATCTAGGCTGACAAGACTGAGAAGTCACCAACCGGGTCAGCAGATGTCTAGATCGATGAAACTTAGCATTAGAACTATCTCCTCGAGGTGGTAGGATATGATTATCATCAACCCATAGAGCTCGAGAAGGACAGGTAAAAATCATTGAAACTCCTCGTGGGTAATCAGAAGGAGGAACCCTAGACCGGGTTTGTACCCCATAAGTAGGATGAGTTTTGTCCATATTGTCCTCAGGTGTGACAGAAGAAGTTCCACGAGCATCAGATCTTTGGGTAGCATGATCTCAAATGCAAACAAATAGAATTAGAGGATATTTCAAGACCTTAGACTCTATGGCCCAAAATAAAACAACAAAAAAGGGAAATATTTCTAAAGGCCTTGTAGCCTCCCTCTTATAAGTTTGGTGCACTACATACCCATAAAACAGACTCCACTTGACATGGCCTTGTAGATATACCCAATTGACCAAAAATCTAGTGATTTAATATAAACATTGTCATGACCCAAACTAGGGCTTGGCTGTGACGGGTATCTCAAGTTTGTTGTGGACTAGAGACAACCCATTTTGCCTAATCAAACAGAACACAATATAACTCTAGTAGTGGAATTCTTAATATATAACAAGATAGAATAACCAATAACTCAAAGAAATCTAAGAATGCCAACAATCAATCCCAATCCACAGTATCCACCAAGCCTCTAACAAATAAAAATGATCAAAGTCGAGACATGCCCCCGATGATAGCCAAAAGAAACCACGAGAAATAGTCTATGATATTAAATAAACTAAGAAGTAATAGCCTTTCAGAAAAAGGAGGCTCACCACTTCAAGATGACTCATGAACGATCTAAGATTACCTATCACTATACAGGAAAAACAAAAATGTCTCTGGTTCCTACAATGCATGGGGATATAATGTCTAATGATGATTAACGGGTTGAACGATAGCATGTTACTCGTGAAGGGATAACATAATGAAAAATAAAAAACCACTAGCACACATTGTACATACATATATAAAACATGATGGGAAGAGTGGTGAATTAAAAATTATTATTAAGTCGACTGATAAGTCTTCATAGTCGACTCACCTGTAGATCAATATACTTAATAGAATAGATTATAATTAAATGAACAAGCAAGTAAGTAAGTAATTTGAAATAAAGACACAAAGATTTATCTTGGTTTTGAACACTAATGTCGTTACTACTTCTAGTCCTCTTGGGTTTCAAAGTTTCCTTAGATCTTTTCAAAGTAGAGTTAGAGTAAATGGAAGTGAACAAGTTCTGAAACTTATTTTGTTTTACAAATCTTGTGACATAGTCTCAATCAGTATGACTAAGTTGACTTGATATTATTATTTTGTAACTATTGTAAACTAAGAAGTACAGAGCATTATAAAGACTAAGATTGATACACACTAAGAATTTCCTTTGAAGTTGCGTAAGTGTTTCTACCTTCAGTCTTTTATTTTATACCCTTCAACTGCTTCGACTTCTTTTCTTCTTAAGTAAACCCTAGGGATTTTTTTTCAATCAAGGATTTGAATTGATTCCTTGATTAAGGGATTTCACCATATAGTATGTCCATATCAGATATTTCCATACATGGTACAACCTTCTTTTCACAACCATACATGTCCATATAAGATATGACCATGTAGAAGGCATGGTCTTATTTCGTCTTTTCATTATAGTAATTGATTTATTAGTCATCTCTTTCTCTCCTTATTAGTGGATGATCATTCCTTTGCAAGATAATTTTGGAGATCCTAGACTGATTCCTTAGGGATCCTTTTTTATGTGGTTGAATCCACAGTGTATCCTGCAAGATATTTGTTTATTAGTTTGTTTTTAGTAGAATATATTATGAGAATATAGGTCTAACAATCTCCCCCTTTTTGATAATGACAAATAATAAACATTAGTTGACTTTCACGTTCCTAAATTTGAGTTTCTCCCTTTTTTTTGCTGGCTCTTTTGTCTTGGAGCATTAGTTGACTCTCATGCTTTTGTAATCAACTTTCTCCCCTAACTTGAAAGCCTCTAATTTTTTCATTTTCTCCCTCTTTTGACATAATCAAAAAGAGAAACAAAACATACAAGTACATAGGCATATAGCAGATAAACAGTCAAGGCAATTAACAAAAAAAGTATTCCAGATAGAGTTTGAAAAATCATTTTATGACCTAAAAAAGGGACAGGACTCCCCTTTGAATAACAGTCATCATTTTAATGCTTGGCAAGAAAGTAAGTCAGAGTACTGTAGATGTTGTGGTAGAAGCACTCATAGGATTTCTTGACATTATTTGAAAAAAGAAATAGGAGTTCTGACTGATATTGCAAGGTCATTATTTGAGGAGTTGGTTTCTGATTTAATGGATTCCACATGAGCAAACAACTCATCAAATAGCTTGACGTCTTCCTGGTTGAATCCATTGATAGTCATCCAAACCATGCATACATCAGTCCTTGTATCATTCCCCAATTGTAGCAGCTTAAAAGTTGACTCTTGAAGTAGCAACAACACTTCCTTAATTCTCTTAATACGATCCTTGATCTCCTTTAATTCCTTCAACACAGGAAGTATGGGGTTAGAAACTAACTTGCTTAACTTAGGAAGATCTTATTTTTCTTTTGTAGAGTTCTTTTTGCACCATTTGTTGTCCACTAAGATGTATCCTATGTTGGTGAAGGTCATGGAAATATAAAAGTCAGAGACTTCTACTATTGGGTATGAAGATAGGTCAATGGAGTAACATAGAAGGATCTTAGTAGTCCATAAGGCGGGCTAGTCGAGGCATGAGCATCGATAACAGTTTTAAGCATATATTCTTGAAACCAAATGGCCCAATTTATCCTATATATTTTCACCATCCGGTATAAGACAAACATATCACGACAGGTTATAGTGCTAAGAGATCTTTTTTTGGGAATCAGCATGGTGGTGATGATATGATCGATAATATAGTACTTAAATAAGAGAGACAAGGGACAAAGTTGGGTGACATTACGTTCGGGTCGAACACAACCTTTTTTGCTTCCTCGAAGATGACTTCAAAATATTCAAGCCAGGAGTCATTCATAAAGGGAATTACCCTGGAGAATTTTGTATCTAGGACTTTTTCAAACATAAAGTCATTGAGTATGATTCTTGTGCCAAGCACAAAGGTTTCTAGTTCACCACTGTTAGGAGATAGGTGGAGATTTGAATAAAATATGTGAATAGGATCCTCATACATTTCAGGTGCATAAATACAAAAAAAAATAGATATAAGTCTTGAAATTTGAAAAAGGAACCTACATTGCAATGTGCTTTATTTAATTGGCAGTGATTCACTATTCGACCAGGCACAACTGAATAATTTTTAAAAACGGCAAACTTGTATTTATGCGGATGGGTCAAAAATTTATGCATGTCTTCTGGTACAATAGGATCCAGAGGAGTTAAATGAGGTTTTTTGATGGATGAATTGGGGCTTGGGGAAGAGCATTTTGTAGTGACAGTTGAGTACCGAGAATATGAAGAGGCTACATCAGAAGAGCCAGAGATGAGGATAGGATTATGATTATTAGAGTGGTTGTCAGAAAGGGGTTTGGTGAGATTAGCCATGGAATAGGTTCTAGTCATTTAAGGGATAAAAAATTCGGAAAGGGTTTTAAAGGGTAGAGAAGAAAGTAGTAGGTGGATAGATGAAGCAGTATGAAGTGAATCAAGGGAAAGATAAAAAATGTGAAGTTAAAAGAGGTGGCTGCTGAAGTGAAAGGACGACAGAGTATGTTGGGAAGGTAAAGGGTAAAGAGGCGGTAATTAAGGAGAGAGAGAAAAAACTGGCATTGAAAAAGGTGAAAATAATGATGATATTGATTCAAAATAAAGTTTTAACAAAATTTAAAAAATCACGAGTCATTAAGATGTAAGAATAATGAAGTTATTAAAAATAATTACCAAAATACAAATTATAAGTCATTAATACTGGTAATACCAAGTCTTTTTCATAAGAAACAAAATCTTTCTTCTAACAAGGGCTTAGTACATATATTTGCCAGCTGATTTTTTGAATCAAAAAATGCTAGGGAAAATTGCCATTTTCTACATGATCGCAATTAAAATAATGTTTAATGTCAATATGCTTATCTGTAGAATGATGCACAGTATATTTAGGTAAACTAATAGCACTGGTGTTGTCACACATTATAGGAACAGATTCAAATGACAAATTAAAATCAAGTAATTGATGCATAATCCATAGAATTTGAGTACCACAACTTCCAACAACTAAGTATTCAGCTTTAGTGGTTAATAGAGCAACTGAAGTTTTCTTTTTGCTATACTATGAAATCAGGGCATCACCAAGAATTTGACATGTTCTACTAGTGCTTTTTTTGTTATTCTTATCACTTGCAAAGCCAGCATCTGAATATCCAATAAAGTAAAAATGAGAGGAACGAGGGTACCATAGTCCAATATCTTATATTCCAATGAGATATCAAATAATTCTTTGATGGTAGTTAAATTAGACTCTTTGGGAGCTGACCGGAACCTCGCACACTTACACATGTTGAACATGATATCTGGTCAATTGGTGGTCAAGTAGAGGTGTGATCCAATCGGTATACTGTATACCTTTTCATCAACGTCTTTTCTAGATGAATCTGAATCAATACTTGTGGAGAGACTCATCGGAGTTCCATAGGCCTTTCATTTTTCCATACCAAACTTTTTAATAAGTTTCTTGGGATACTTGGCTTGACTAATGAAAGTGACTTTGGGAGTTTACTTGATCTGTAATCCTAAGAAAAATTTAAGTTGTCCTATGAGACTCATTTCAAACTCTTCTTTCGTCAAATTTGAAAATTTTCTCACATAAGGAAATGTTAGGACTACAAAATATAATATCATCAACATAAATTTGCACAATGATTAAATTAGAGTCAAGTTTTTGGGTGAAAAGAGTTGTATCAATTTTGCCTCCTTGTAAATTATTGTTTAATAAGAAAGTACTCAACCTCTTATACAAAGATTTTAGAGCTTGTTTAAGACCATAGAGTGCTTTTGATAGTTTAAAAACATGATTTGGCTAAGATGAATTTTCAAAACTGGGAGGTTGTTTAACAAATCTTTATCATGAATAAACCTATTTTAAAAAGGCACTTTTGACATCCATTTGATATAGTTTAAAGTATTTGAAGGCAGAAAAAGTTATCAAAATTCCAGTTGAATATAACCTTACTACAAGAGCAAAGGTTTCATCATAATTAATACCTTCTCGTTGAGAGTAGCCTTGAGCAACAATCTGGCCTTGTTTCTGATAAACTTACCTTCTTTATTCAATTTATTTATGTAGACCCCAACTACCGAGTATTTCTTGTGTCTTTCAACTAGATTCTAGACATGATTTTATTCAAATTGATCTAATTCTTCCTTCATGGCCTTGAACCAAGATTCATCTTTGAGGGCTTCATGAATCTTCTTGGGCTCTATTTGAGACACAAGAGCAAAGGATGCTTGCTTTCTCAATAAGGCTCTTGTATGCATCTTATCATCTAGATTTTCAATGATGAATTCATTTGGAAACTGGTATTATGTCTCCATTCACTTGGAATATTTGTTTTATTTATTTCATCAGCGGGAGCCAACTTTGGAAGGGCTATAGTTCACTCATTGTTTGGTGACTTAGGAGTTGTGTTTGTTTTTGCTCCTCATTGTAGGTCATTTACCTTCTCTTCATAAATACTCAAACTCATAGAAAAGTGGCTAGCTTTATCAAATACAATAAGTTACTCTTACCATTATTGTGCATGAAGTACTTGCTTCCAAAAGGATGGAAGTAACTAATATTTAGCTTTTCCCCTCTCCATATCTCTTAAGGATCTTTTTAGAATTAGTCTGATGAGACATTTGTTAATGACTTGACATGTTGTGCTTACTACCTCTACCCAAAAGTGATCTGGTAGGTTGCGTTCTAGCAATTTCTTGAAGATATTGATTTTATCGCTTTACCACACCATTTTATTGAGGAGACTGAGGTGATAAGAAATTTTGAGAGTACCCATTCTAAGCATAGTATTCCTAAAAAGGTGTATTTTCAAATTCTTCTCTATGATCACTATGAACATAGGTTATGAAGTGTCCTTCTTCTCTTTGTAATTTTCTATAAAAGATCTCAAAATTTGTAAAAGTCTTATATTTATGAGCAAGAAAAATTACCCAGGTAAAATGAGAATAGTCATCAACAATAACAAAAATATATCTTTTACCACTAATACTTGAGGTCTTGGTGGGTCCAAATAGATCCATATGGATTGTTTGAACGGGTTTGGTAGTGGTGACAATATCTTTGACTTTGAATGATGTCCAAGTCTATTTACCTAATTGGCAACCATCACAGATGTGATCCTTTTCAAACTTGAGTTTTGGTAGACCTTTCACTAGTTCAAGTCTATAGAGTTTCTTGATGAGATGCATACTGGCATGCCTAAGCTTTCTGTGCCACAACCAAGGGTCATTGGTTTGCAAGTTAGGCAAGTTAGAGTAGAAAAATTAGGATTATTTAGAAAATAAATATTATCAACACGTTAACCGATAAGAGAAATATCTTTTTTCATGTTTGATGGAGCAGCTTTCAGCTTTAAAGAAGACTACAAATCCTGCATCACACAGTTAACTGATACTGAAAAGGTTGTATTTTAGTCCGTCTATGAGATACACTTCAATGAGTTTGTATGAGTAGTTAAGCTTTACTGAGCCGACTTTAATGACATCACCTTTAGCGTTGTCACCAAATCTGACTGATCCTCCTATTTTCTTTAGAGAATAAAAACTTTCTTTCTTTCTGGTCATATATCTCGAACAACCACTATCAATGACCCATATTTCTTTTCTATGGCTTTTACGGATGCATTCCTGTAAAATAGGAAAATTAATTTTGTTTAGGTACCCAAGTAATCTTAGGTCCTTAAGTGTTAGAGGTACGTTCTTTAGGTCTCCAAACCCACACACCTTTATACCTTTGTCTACAGCTGTATGATTTGTGCCCTTTCTTTCCATAGGTATAAAAGACTGGTCCTTAAAAAGAGAAAGAAGTTTTGGTTGATTCAAACAGTCTTGATGAGGAACTTAAATTTGTTTTAAAAGAATTTGGTCTTATAAAACCGTGACTTGATGATTTTCTAATGTTGTTTAATTGAATTTTTACATCATCAAGTTCTTCTTAAAGTAATTCAATTCTGATTTGACATGCTTCAAGTTTAACTTGCCAGTTTCTTCATTCCTTCTCAAGTTTTTATTTTAACCGAGCTTCCAAATTTTTATTTTCTTAATCAAGTTTATTGTATTCATCAATAACTTTTTGAAGCTCATCAGTAATAATATCTAGATTTGATTTAAGAATGTTATATTTAGGACAGTTGTAGGGTATTACCTCACTTGATTAACCTTTTTCCATAAAGCACATATTGGCTGCTTCTATTTTTTCCTCAGTTTTATCATCACTCCAATCCCTAAATTTTTTGTTTCTTTTGGATGATCTTTTTTTCAATTTTGGATAGTTTTTCTTAAAGTGACCTGGCTTTTCACAGTAATAGTAGTGATCATCATTCCTAGTGATTTCATTGTTTTTAACTCCTTGGGGTCTCTGCTGTCTTTATTTCAAGATCTTCCTTACTCTTTAATTTATAAGAGTTATTCCTTCATTGTTGGCTACTTCCAAGAATTCTTCTTCTCCAGCTGTTACAGCATTGAAGGCCACTGGTTTCTTCTTTTCTTCCTTTTTATACCTATGGATAGAATTTTGCTCATAGGCAATGAGATTACCTCATAATTGATCGTATGTCATGTTGGAAGGTCCCCATTTTCTAGAATAGTAGCTTTGGTTTCCCATACTTTGGGAAACTTATAACAAGCTTTCGGACCTACAGGCTATGTGGATAGATCATCCCTAATGATTTTAGATGACATATAATTTTACAAAATCTAGCAAACATTGATTCAACATTTTCATTTTCTTTCATTTTAAATAGCTTGTACTCATTGACTAGAGCACTAATTTTTTGCCTTTTAGACGTTGGTGGTCCCTTCATAGGTTACTTTGAATTTGTCCCACATTTATTTTGAGGTTTCATAAGTTGATATCTTTTTGTATACTTCTCCGCTGATTGCACAAAGGAGTAAACTTATAACTCATGCATTAGTTTGAATTACCTCTCGTTATTCTTTAGTGACTTTAAAATTTTCTGGGTCCTCTATGTCAGTACTTTTTGATTCCTTTTCCTTCTGTTTTCTTTGAGTCCTAGAATAAGCTTTGGACCCTTCTTTATGACAACCCATGCTTAGAAGTCATTTAATTAAACAAAAATTCTAAATCTGTTCTTCTAATAGTAGTATGTTGTCCATTGAGGTATGGTGGTCTTATGGAGGAATTTTGTAGTTGGCTATTGGATCTTTACACACGTGCGGTTAGACAACACTGCTGGTGAGACCCTCTCTGGTACCAATTGGAATTCAAGAAGGGTGAATTGAAAATTTCCTTTGGGTCAACTGATAAGTCTTCACAGTCGACTTACCTGCAAATTGATATACATAAAAAATAGATTTGAATTAAATGAATAAGCAAGTAAGTAAGTAATTTGAAATAAATACACAAAGATTTATCCTGGTTTGGAACTCCAATGTGGTGCCTACTTCCATTCCTCTTGGGTTGAAAGTTTTCTTAGATCTTTTTAAAGTAGAGTCGTAGCACAATGGTAGTGAACAAGTTCTGATACTAATTTTATTTTTCAGATCTTGTGACATAGCCTCAATCAGATGACTAAGTTGACTAGATCTTATTCTTATGTACTATTGTAAGCTAATAAGTACAGAGCTTTATGAAGATTAAATTGAGACATACTAAGAATTTCCTTTGAAGTTGTGTAGGATTTTCTACCTCCAGTCTTTTATTTATACCCTTCAGCTGCTTCGGCTTCTTTTCTTCATAAGGAAACCCAACGGGTTTCTTCTCAATCAGGTATTTGAATTGATTCCTTGATTGAGGTATTACACCATATAGTATGTCCATATGTGGTGCAACCTTCTATTCATAGACAACATGTCCATATCAGATATGTCCATGTAGAGGGCATAGTCTTCTTTCTTCTTTGCTTTGTAGTGATTGATTCATCAGTCATCTTCTTCTTTACTTTCTGAATTATAGTGATTAATCCGTCATTCATATGCCTTATGTTCAGGAATTCGATGAGATCCATGATTGATGCTATTTCTAAGTTCATCATAGGCTTCTTTGTGAGTGTCAGTTTGTTCCATTGCGAGATATTCTTGGAGATCCTAGATTGATTCCTTAGGGATCCTTTTTTATGTGGCTTAATCTTTAGTGTATCCTACAATATATTTGTTTATTATTTTGTCATTATTAAAACATATTATGAGAATATAGGTCTACCAAGTAAAACATTAACCTGGACTATGTAGCTTAACCGTCATAAAGAAGGCACCCGCGGGCTATATGGGTTCAGCTCCCCTGCTGAAAGGGCCCCAGTGGGTGTTAGTCGTATAAACTTGAGGTACTAGGGAATGCCCTAACCCTACGTCAATCCAAGATACAAAAATATATATAGAGATTGTGTCACAAGAACACGGTCATCAAGACCAACCCGTACGCTAGTAACTGATAACGCTCAATCTACAGCTCTCGTAGGAGTGTAAAGTGGTCGTTAGCAAATATAGAACCCAACTGGGTTGGGTATCGATCCCTCAGGGAATAGCTTGGTCAACAAGTAAGCAACGGTTACTAGACTTTTAGTACAAGTCTCATAAAAAGGGGGGATTGTAATGTGTAACCAAAATATTAAAGTAAAAACTGAAAATAGCAAAGTAAGAAGAAAGAATGTTTAGTAGGTTGTAAAACAATGAGAATTGAAAGTTGGGGTTATGTCCACCTTCTGAGTTATACGTCTCTATTGGCTATGAGTGTGTTGAATTCCGACATGCATGTGCTTATAGAGAATTGTATTCGATGGTAAATCCAGGCGTCTTTCGACCTATTCGAGGATTATTTCACTTTAACTCTTTTGAGCTTAAAGCGTGTCTAACGGTACGAATTCTCCAAGAGGTTAATCCAGTTACGGCACTAACTTTTTAATAGGGGATGGGACCCTACTACCTTGACATTATCTCTTTTCCAGACAGATAACCTTTCTTTTGAACAAGTTAAATGTTATACTGGCGTATTCTTGCGTTTGCAACCACAAAGAATTTAGGTTAAGACGAAGAGAATAATGATATAAGCAGCATACGTGTCACGAACTCACAAGCTCATAGCAATAGATAGTATCTCATACGGCTTCCATAACCCCAACAGAGAAGTTTAGTTACCCATGAGTGCGAAGGAAATCACAATTGACATTGTTATTATACCACAATAAGAATTTTGTGTAGCACAAGTGTGGTAGGCGTTAGGCGTGATTGCTTGCAAGTAACGTTTCTCTTGTTGCGGAAATTAAGAATAGATGAATAGAAGAATAGAAGAAGAATAAAAAGTAGAATTAATGGAAGGATTAGAAGAGTTGTTGTTAAGTAGAATGAATTATAGAAGAATGAATATATCTCTAGCAAGATAGGGTATTTATAATACCCATATCCTATTCCTACTAAGCTAATGAAATACTTAATCAAATCCTACTAAGCTAATGAAATACTTAACCCAATTGTACTAGGTTAATGTATCATTATCCTAATCTTACTAAGTTACTGCTAGTCCCCAAAGTCTTTAGAATTGCTGTTTTTCCCCGGGACATATTCTCCATGCGTCACTTTTGGTCCTTAGGCGTCCAAGCTTCCTTTTCTCCTTTCGTGAAGCTTTCTTTGGCGTCAAGTAATCCATAAAATGCTGAATTCTGCATCATTTATACCTGAAACTTTGCTAATCATGTTCGTTAGCTCACTTATAGGAAAAAGGACTAAAAGTGCATGAAATATATAATTTGTTCTCAAAACTTGGCTAAAATGTGGGCAAAATATAGCACTATAGGCGTGTAAATTCTCCTATCATCAACACCCCACACTTAAAGCTTTGCTCGTCCTCGAACAAAATATCATGTCCCTCTAAACATTACTTTAGGTTTCATAGCAACAACACAAAATATTCGTCAAGACAAGCACAACAATTATCAACAAAGAGTAGTTTTCCAATCATTAGTAGAAACAATTCAACCTCCAACATAAACTCGTGATGGTGGTCAACTCATATTCAAAAGTTAAGGTCCAAAGAATCATACACAACTATCAAAAACTTATCAACCATGTGTGTCTCACAATATATTACCCATAATCACTCACAAGTATAGCATCTTTTTCAAACATGGGTATAAAAGTATCCTTGCTCTCGCTCTCACAAAGAATTCATATGCTGCAACTGATGACCATAGGCTTGCCCTTAGTGTAATGCTCCACTAAATGTCAGAATACTAGACTTACGATCAAGTAGGTCTTTTGATGGTTGTAATGTAGGCTAAGGGACGGGTAGGACTATTTTGGCCAGAAATAGTGACTATGTTCCTAAGAGCTTTAATACATCACATTGTATCATTAACACTTTTCTTTCAAACAACCTTTCTACCTTCTTTTATTCTACCACCCTTTTTCTCCTCATTTGTTTTTCAATTTTAAGCAACTTTTCAGCTTTCCTTTCCTTTTTCTTTTCATAACATACCTCTTATGATAGCAATTCTTTTTCATAACAAATTCAAGCACCATTACATTCTAAAGCATCATACTTACCCAACTTCCTCTTATTTTGTCACATGACTTTACACTTTAAAGCACTTAGGAATTTGGATCAAATTATGGTCTTGAAAAAAATGGATTAGGCTTACATATGAGGTTGTCAAAGAAAATAGGCTAAAGGCTCAAAAGGGTTTAACTAGGATGATGTCCATGGGTAGGTTAGAATGAGGGTAAACAATTACCGGTTGCCAAAGAAATGCCTAAATCATCTCCTAAACTTGCACTCTTTATTTTCGCTTTACATACATACCAGGCAAGTTCTAGCATCAGCCACAAACACAGAATATACTATATCCTCACACACATAAGGCACATGGTCGACTTTATTGGGAGTAGTATAGACTCTTGCCCCACCAGATGAAGGAATTGAACCACACAATATCACATAGTGAGTCACAATTAGAGCCTAAATGTCTCAATAGTTATGATGTTAGCACAAACTCTTGTTATAATCTCATGTTGCCTATTAGAATGATTTTATGTGAAGCTAACTAAGAAAAAATTAACTAATAAAAAAAAATTAACTACTAAAAAATTTAAAAAAACAAAAAAAAACCAATTTCGAAAAACAACAAACTAAGCAAACAAACATAAATAAATGCAAATGCGGATAGAGAAGTAAAGTATGCAAATACCACCACCCCACACTTAAACGGGACACTGCCCTCAGTGGAAAATAAATACGAAGAACCTGGTCAGTCGGACTCCTCCTCTATGTCGGGGTTCATACCCCCTTCGTTGGAATCATTATAGGAGTCGTCGTCATCAGAATTCTCCTCCACGTCAGAGTCTGGCATGCGTCGATCATCATCGGTCGGCACATCATCATCAAGAGGTTCCTCAAAGTATGTACCTACTCCACACATCTCCCTCGCATGCATATTCATTGGATAGTCATGGTCCATCTGTTGGAGCTCTGCAGCAGTTGGAAAACGACCTCCGCTCATCATGGTGAACCGTGTCATGCCATAAAGATGACGGAAGAAACTCTCATCTCGAGCATGTCTCTCCGTAGTAGTAAGGTTGACTCCATGTGTTGTTTCAGTATCTTTGACCTTTGTGAGGTCAACCTTCTTCGGGTTATGTGGGAGTTTGTGATCAACTGGTTCCTCTTCGATGTCCTCCTTCCGCAAGATTGCTGTCAATAGGTTGCCAAAGGTGAAGTGGGACCGCTTGTGTAGTCTGGCCTTCCGCATTGTAGAATGAATGATTGCCCCAATGTTGATAGGGACATTCGTCATCAATGCATAGACCAAACACACTCTATCTCTTGTTATTTTGGTGTACTGGGTCCCAGGAATAAGGCAAGAGTTGACAATACGCAACCATATTCTTGCTTCCCTATTCAAAGGAGCATAGGGGAAGGTGTTGTGTCGTCCGGTGTCTTTATGTCTGCTCCACCTTGCCATGGATCTACTTCCACAAAGTATGTGTCGAATTGCTCTATAAGGAGGTCTACTGTACAGCTCTTTGAATGGTGCTGGATCGACTGAAGGCAAGCCAAGAAAGGAGTTGATCAAATCCGCATTGAGTTGTAGAACCTGGCCCCGAATCTTGACTTCGCTGCCTGTGATTTTCGGCGACCAGTTGGCATAAAATTCTCGTGTCAAATTAAGATTGCATTCTCCCATGTCGCGGAAGATGAAATCCAGATTTAGTGCCATGATTTTTGCCAGCATGCGCGGCTCCTTCTTCACTAGGCTGTCCTTGTTGATCAAGTCGACATGAACGTATTTTCCTTCTTTGTTGTTCCTGTACCATTCCTTGGCTTCCTCCTCAAGAACCCATTTTATTCCAAACATGCGGCATGGTAATTGCATTGAGGATGATTCTCCTTGGTCCTTGCGACCTCTTTTCTTGCCCTTTTGGGAAGTGGTAGCCTTATCTTGTCTTGCTTTGGGTGCCATTGTACCTGAGATTTAAACAATGTTCCTATTAGCATCATCTCGATATATACAATCTATACACAAGCAGTAGGGGTACCACCCCACACATAGGTTGTTGATACAAATTAGTGAAGTGAAAGTAGTCGATTACTTAGACTTCATCGACATGCATTTTAGGCGCTATATTCCGACAAGAAAATCAGAGATGTATCACTTCTTGCAACCTTAGCAATACTTTCATGTTAGGTATAACAAGACTACTACATAGGGATTACATCCTGGTATAGTGTCTATCAATAATCACAACCTCCTGTATCGGTAGGCAACTATAAGTCTTATCCCGATGAACAAGTCATTCCAACATGTAAGTATACAAGTGACAAGATTATGCAATGTTAATGACTATAATGATTCCGCAAGTAGTATAACAATGCATCAAAATCAAATTCAAGTCGTAAATAGTTTAAGATCATCCTAACGTATATGTTCACTCACATGGTTTTGTATCCACAATTCAAACACATTAACATCACCAATATTTCTTTAAGATGTAGCAATTCATAATAGACATAGCAACGTAGTACTTACGAAAAATAGATGAAGAATAAAAGAGTACTTACGTGATTGAAGCCTTTGGAGATGTTCTTGTGAAGTGGGAGAGCAAAAAGAAAAATTTGGAGATGTTTTGGAGAGTATGTGCGGCGCCTAGGGCAAGTTTCCAATGTGTTTATGTTTCAAGACTAAGTCCCCTTTATATAGGAAAAGAATGGGTTGGGTTTTGACCCATTTAAAATCGGTTTTGGAGACAAAAAGTGTCCATAGGCGGCGCCTTTAGCTTTGCCTATGCATGGTATAGGCGGCGCCTAATGCAAAGCATTTTCTAGCATAGGCGGCGCCTAGTGCAATGCCTTTAGTGACCATAGGCGGCGCCTTTAGCATGGCATATGAGATTCCGAGACCAAATGCTTTAGCATAGGCGGCGCCTATGCTATAGCATACTTGAGCATGGGCGGCGCCTATGCCTTTGCACACTAGATTCCGAGACCTTAGGCTATAGTATAGGCGTTGCCTTGTTCGTGGCCTAGTTTTACCTAGGCCTAGCCTTGCTCGATGCCTATTTTGTCATGAGCAATGCTCAATCCATAGCCTTATGCATCTTAATTCCTAACTTACCACCTTTACCATGCAATACGTCCAAATCGTCATTTGAAACCAATCTCCTCGTTGAATACCTCTTGCACCTACATTTGCTCAAAACCAATGAAAACGATTAGTACGATGGGTTGCCTCCCATCTAGCGCCTTAGTTTTGGTCGTGGCACGACTCTTATTTTTGGATTTTCATTTATCAAAAGCAAAACAAGTACTAGAACGAAAGAAAGACAAAATGATAAACGATAAACGATAAACGATAAATGATAAACGATGGGTTGCCTCCCATCTAGCGCCTTATTTATTGTCGTGGCTCGACAGAGTTACCTCGAGTACTTAGACTTCATCAAGATAAGTGATGGCCATATAATTCATCGAGTCAAGAGGACCGATATAAGGTTTAACACGTTGACCATTCACCTTGAAGACAACACCATTATTGTCTTCCAATTCAACTACTCAAGACGAGTAGACTTGGATAACTTTGTATGGACCAGACCACTTAGACTTTAACTTACCTGGGAACAGCTTCAATCTAGAGTTGAAGAGAAGTACCATATCATACTTTTGGAAGTTTCGTCGAACAATCCGCTGATCATGATACTTTTTTATCCGCTCCTTGTATAGGTCTGACCTTTCATATGCATGGAGACGGAACTCATCTAATTCGTTCAGCTGCTCCAACCTCAGATTCATCGCATCATCCCAATTCAAATTCAATTGCTTCAACGCCCACAATGCCTTATGTTCGAGCTTAATGGGTAAATGACAAGCCTTCCCATAAACTAGTTGATAAGGGGACATGCCGATGGGTGTTTTAAATGCAGTCCTATACGCCCATAGTGCATCATATAGCTTCCGAGACCAATCCTTCCTATTAACATTTATCGTCTTCGCAAGGATTTGCTTGATCTCCCGATTGGAAAACTCTACTTGTCCACTCATTTGTGGGTGATAAGGCGTGGCTACCTTATGTTGCTTGACACCATACTTGGCCAACACGGATTTGAATAGCTTGTTGCAAAAGTGAGATCCTCCATCACTTATGATAGTACGTGGTACTCCAAAGCGAGAGAAGATATTCCTCTTCTAAAATGCTACAACACGCTTTCCCTCATTGTCCGCCAACGCTACAGCTTCAACCCATTTCAAGACATAATCTACAGCAACTACGATGTACTTCATTCCAAACGAATTCACGAATGGACCCATGAAATCAATGCCCCACACATCAAAGAGTTCTACCTCAAGAATTTTCGACATGGGCATCTCATGGTGTTTCGAAATAGCACCTTGTCTTTGGCATTGGCCGCATCTTCTAACAAAGTCGTAGGCATCTCTAAATATCGAAGGCCAATAATATCCACTTTGTAATACTTTTCTTGTCGTCCGATTGCCTGCGTGATGTCCTCCAACTTGGGAAGTGTGGCATGCTTCCAATATAGTAGGCACCTCTACATGGGATATGCATCGTCGAATAATACCATCCGCACATCGTCGAAACAAATATGGATCATCCCAATAGTAGTGTTGTACGTCATGCATAAACTTCCTCTTTTGATGGTATGATAAATTGGCAGGTATTACATTACTCACCACAAAATTTGCAAAGTCGGCATACCATGGTAACTTTTCTGTTATCATCGCTAGGATATCCTCGTCAGGGAATGCATCATCAATCTCGATATCAGGCTGCGCCACATGCTCGTTCTCGAGTCTATATAGATGGTCGGCCACTTGGTTCTCGCAATCTCTTCTATTTTTAACTTCGAAATCAAACTCTTGCAGCAGCAATACCCATCAAATTAATCTTGGTTTTGCATCCTTCTCTATCATTAGATACCTAAGAGCTGCATGGTCTGTATGAACGATTACCTTAGCACCCAATAGATAGGCACGAAACTTCTCAAACGCATACACAACCGCTAGGAGCTCTTGTTCTGTCACAGTGTAGTTCCTTTGGGCTTCATTTAGAACCTTACTCGTATAGTAGATAGGATGAAATAATTTCTCCTTTCTCTGACCAAGCACAGCTCCAACGGCTACACCACTAGCATCACACATGACTTCGAACGGGAGAGACCAATCTGGTGCTACCATGATAGGGGATTCAATGAGTTTTCCTTTGAGGCATTCGAATGCCTTTAAGCAATCTTCATTGAAGTCAAACTTCGCATCTTTCTCCAAGAGTTTGCACAATGGACTAGCAATTTTGGAGAAGTCTTTGATGAACCGACGATAGAAACCTACATGGCCGAGAAAACTACGAACTCCCTTCACCGAAATTAGAGGCGGTAGCTTCTCAATGACTTCGATTTTCACTCGATCAACCTCAATTCCTTTTTCAGAGATTTTGTGCCCAAGAACGATTCCTTCTTTAACCATGAAGTGCACTTCTCCCAATTCAGCACTAGGTTGAATTCTACACATCTTTGCAATGCCATACTTAGGATTGTCAAGCACGCTTCAAAAGTCTCACCAACCACTGAAATATCGTCCATAAATACCTCCAAAGTGTCTTCAACCATATCAGAAAAAATTGACATCATACAACGTTGAAAGGTGGTTGGTGCGTTACATAGCCCGAATGGCATACGTTTGAAGGCAAACGTACCATATGGGCATGTAAACGTTGTCTTCTCTTGGTCTTCGGGTGCAATACAAATCTGATTATAGCCTGAATAACCGTCTAAGAAGCAAAACCATCCTTTCTCCGCTAATCGATCTAGCATTTGGTCCATAAATGTCATTGAAAAGTGATCTTTGAGTGTCCAAGAATTCAACTTTCGGTAGTCCATGCATACTCTCCATCCAGTGACGGGTCTGAGTGGAATAAGCTCATTCTTTGCATTCGCGACCACCGTCATGCCTCCTTTCTTGGGAACACATTGTACCGGGCTTACCCATGTACTATCAGAGATTGGATACACAACCCCCGCGTCTAACCTCTTGATAATTTCTTTCTTCACCACTTCTTGCATAGGTGAGTTTAGACGTCTTTGATGCTCAATGGTGGATGTGCAATTCTCTTCAAGCTGAATTTTATGTGTACAAATCCCAGGTGGAATACCAATAATATCCGCAATGGTCCATCCAATGGCTCTAATATACTTCCGTAGAATAGTAATGAGAGCTGCAACTTGTTGCTCACCCAAATCTATTGCAACAATGACTGGAAGTGTGTTTCCGCTTTCTAGTAATGCATACTTTAAATGTCTTGCCAGCTCATTCAATTCTAATGTGGGTGGCTCTTCAGTAGATGGCTTAGCTGGTGGTGTGGGTCGATTCTTGAGATCAAGGTCCAGCTTCTTGGGAGCATAGCGATATGTCCCTAATCCTGATAGAGCACAAGTAGCTTCTTCACAATTTTCAGCATCCTTACTCTCACCATTCATTAGCAAAGTCGCTAATGGGTCATCAATAATTTGCTCTTCTTCAAGTAATTCTTTCTCATCATTAAAGAAAACATCAGCCACCAAAAATACACTCAGATCTTTGGCTTGCTTCATTGATTTGCAAACATCAAAGAGAACTACTTCGTCATTTATTCAGAACGAAAGCTCATTATCTCTCAAATCAATAAGCACGCTTCCCGTAGCAAGGAAAGGACGCCCCAAGATTATGGGAACTTCTGAGTCTGCCTCACAATCCAAAATAATGAAGTCTGCCGGAAAGATAAATGAAGAAACCTTTACCAAGACATCACATAGAATACTAACAGGTCGTTTTACCGACCTATCCGCCATTACGAGCCTCATGTTGGTTGGAGTAGGATCACCCAACCCCAACTTCTTATAGATAGATAATGGCATCAAATTGATGCTGGCTCCTAAGTCGCATAATGCTTTGGCAAAATTCAAAGATCCAACGGTGCAAGGAATAGTGAAAGCACCGGGGTCAGCCTTCTTCTGAACTACTGATCGGGTAGCGATTGCACTGCAGTGATGAACATCATCTTTCAACTCATAGCTTGCTGCCCGCTTCTTTACCAAAAGATCCTTCATAAATTTCGCATACCCAGGCATTTGTTCAAGTGCCTCCACCAATGGAACATTAATGGTCAGCTGCTTTAACATAGTCATGAATTTGCTGAACTTCGTGTCATCCGCCACCTTCTTCAATCTTTGAGGGAAAGGTGGTGGTGGGTATGGAATTGTTCTCTCCACGGCTTTCTTCTCCTCTTTCTTCCATTTTTCAGCTTTTTCAGGTTGCCAATTATTGGGGTTGACGTCGTTGACGATTGGATTAGTTGCAGTGGCATCTTCTCCTTTCGCCTTATCATCAATGTCCACTACTTCGTCAACCACTTGCTTGCTTTTTGCTGAAGTTTCCAGCACCTTACCACTTAGGGTAGTAATGGCCATGCATGACCCATCATTCCTTGGGTTTTGCACAGTATCGCTAGGTAAAGTGCCAGCCTTTATTTGATTGAGTGCTGCTGAAAGTTGGCTCAATTGCTGCTCTATTTGCTTGATTGAAGTGGAATGAGAATCAACTATTTGTTTCATAGAGGACAAATCATTAACTTCCTCCGTTACTCCCGCGCTTGTTGCTTCCACTCCTTTTAATATTTTAGCCAGCATGTCTTCCATACTTCCAGAATTAGATGTGGTGGCATCACGTCTTCCAGGGGGAACGTACAAACTACTCTTTTCATTCTTGTTCTTCCAACTACCTTGGTCCTTGTTTCCATATTTATCATAATAGTTCCGACCTTGGTTTCCTTGGGTATTACCTTGGAAATCCCCCTGATTGTTCAAGTAGTTGCCCTCTTCTTCCGAATCAGATTCGTCTCTTCCTTTTGACGCAATAGCTTGCACTTTTTCGGTCTTTCCTGATAATAAATGCTTTGTAAGAAGATCCATTTGTGTTTTCATGTGCGCCATATCTTGATCACGTTCTTGTTCTCTTTTTCTTTGGTCTGCAGTCATGCCAATAGATAAAGTGGGGCTTGCTACCTCAGAATCCCTGGTATGCCAAGCTCTACTTTGCTTCATCATACGATCTAGCATATTTCTTGCTTGACCAAAGGTGAGGTCCATAAAAGATCCTCCAGCCGCATTATCCACCACTGGTTTAGTTATTGAATTCAAGGCTCTGTATAATATCTCCATTAGGTGAACATTAGTCATGTGATGGTTTGGGCATCTCGCTAGCTTTGTCTTGAACCTCTCCCATGTTTCATGAAGAGCTTTAGTGAGAAGCTGACGGAAGTTGCTGATTTCATCTCTCAATTGTGCTCTTTTGGATGGCGGAAAGAATCTTTCTAGGAAAGCGTCTCTCAATTACCTCCAATTTGTAATAGAATCAGGAGTCAGCCCATTCAACCATAGAGTTGCCTCCCCAAATAGAGACAATGGAAATAGACGTAATCGAATTGCATTCTGACCAACACCAGGATTGTCAAACGACTTGCATGTAGAAATAAAGTTGATGAGATGCATATTCGGATCATCGCCTGCTAGTCCACCAAATAATCCCTTGAGTTGCAATAACTGAATCATGGTGCTTGTGATGTTGAACTTGGCTCCGGGCGCTAATGGTGGAGGAATAATGGCTCCTGTGGCTCCGGCTCCATCAAGATCATCATCATCGTCGTCAAAAGCTGGTTGCATGGGTTGGCGATCATACCTAAACCGAGCTTGACGACCTCTTCTGTTGGTGGGTGTTGCGATTTCAGCATCATGCCTTGGGTTTAGTAACTCGTCATCACCTAAATCCTCATCGTCAGGATTTGTTGCTCGCCCAGGGTTATTAATATTTTGTTGGTGTACTTGGGCGGCGGCAAGAGCAGCTAATCTTGACTGCTCCTGTTGAGCAGCCATTCTTTCGATTTCCGTTTGTGCCTCCATTCTGCCAATTCGTTGTGGTTCAGGATTGATAGGTAATAATGGTTGACCAGAACTTCGAGTATGGGGCATGCACTGAATAAAAACCTGCAGTAAACAAAAACAAAAACTAAAAGTAAAAGTACGAGAATCTTTGACCAAAGGGTCTAGTAATTATCACAAACTTAATTGACACTCGTATTCCCTGGCAACAGCGCCAATTTTTGATAACGCTCAATCTACAGCTCTCGTAGGAGTGTAAAGTGATCGTTAGCAAATATAGAACCCAACTGGGTTGGGTATCAATCCCTCAGGGAATAGCTTGGTCAACAAGTAAGCAACGGTTACTAGACTTTTAGTACAAGTCTCGTAAAAAGGGGGGATTGTAATGTGTAACCAAAATATTAAAGCAAAAACTGAAAATAGCAAAGTAAAAAGAAAGAATGTTTAGTAGGTTGTAAAACAATGAGAATTGAAAAGTTGGGGTTATGTCCACCTTCTGAGTTATACGTCTCTATTGGCTATGAGTGTGTTGAATTCCGACATGCATGTGTTTATAGAGAATTGTATTCGATGGTAAATCCATGCGTCTTTTGACTTATTCGAGGATTATTTCACTTTAACTCTTTTAAGCTTAAAGCGTGTCTAACGGTACGAATTCTCCAAGAGGTTAATCCAGTTACGGCACTAACTTTTTAATAGGGGATGGGACCCTACTACCTTGACATTATCTCTTTTCCAGACAGATAACCTTTCTTTCGAACAAGTTAAATGTTATACTGGCATATTTTTGCGTTTGCAACCACAAAGAATTTAGGTTAAGACGAAGAGAATAATGATATAAGCAGCATACGTGTCACGAACTCACAAGCTCATAGCAATAGATAGTATCTCATATGGCTTCCATAACCCCAACAGAGAAGTTTAGTTACCCATGAGTGTGAAGGAAATCACAATTGACATTGTTATTATACCACAATAAGAATTTTGTGTAGCACAAGTGTGGTAGGCGTTAGGCGTGATTGCTTGCAAGTAACGTTTCTCTTGTTGCGGAAATTAAGAATAGACGAATAGAAGAATAGAAGAAGAATAAAAATTAGAATTAATGGAAGGATTAGAAGAGTTGTTGTTAAGTAGAATGAATTATAGAAGAATGAATATATCTCTAGCAAGATAGGGTATTTATAATACCCATATCCTATTCCTACTAAGCTAATGAAATACTTAACCAAATCCTACTAAGCTAATGAAATACTTAACCCAATTGTAATAGGTTAATGTATCATTATCCTAATCCTACTAAGTTACTGCTAGTCCCCAAAGTCTTCAGAATTGCTGTTTTTGCCCGGGACATATTCTCCATGCGTCACTTTTGGTCCTTAGGCGTCCAAGCTTCCTTTTCTCCTTTCTTGAAGCTTTCTTTGGCGTCAAGTAATCCATAAAATGCTGAATTCTTCATCATTTGTACCTGAAACTTTGTTAATCATGTTCGTTAGCTCACTTATAGGAAAAAGGACTAAAAGTGCATGAAATATATAATTTGTTCTCAAAACTTGGCTAAAATGTGGGCAAAATATAGCACTATAGGCGTGTAAATTCGCCTATCATCAGTAACTGTGAGTTTCCAGTACAAGTCCTTCAAGACTCAAACCTTCACGGCTTAGCTACATAACCCCCCTTTAAAACCATATTGAAATAAGTTTCATAGAACCCTTTTCATTAAACCATGGTATAACACATTATGTCACACCACAAGTATCGTCATACCCTTACGCTTGCAAGCTTACACTTATGTCATTTTAATTATATTCTGTCATTTTGGGGGAATTTATCAACCCTTCTTGTTCATTAAATCATGTTTGGGAAATATCTAAACCTTTTTTAGTTTATCAACCAACTCGGGTAATGCCTCGACCCCCTTTGTTCATTAAAATTATAGTCATGGCCAACAAAGCCTTAAAAATCCATATTTTACCCTTTTAATCATTTATGCAATGCAAAGTGTAGGTAAGCAATTTCAAATCATATGACAAACCGTATTTTGAAACCAAGGACATAAGAGGGTTGAGGGAACACAATTTCCAAATAAATTTCAATATCAATATCATCAAATTAGGGGAATTTCTCGACCCCCATTCCAATTCCCATGCCCTTGCACCTAATAAGTTCAAAAACCATTGATAAAACACAATCGATGCATAATAAATCATGGGAAAATAATTTAAGAACAAACTATGCAAAAATGCTCAACCCATATCCAAAACCACTTTTAATTTCACATCAATAATTATTTAATACACATGCCTAAAGGAAAATAAGTTTGAAGGTAGGTTCATATGCCAGAAAGTATAGAGAATTATAGAAGAAAAACAACCCTTGAGCCCATAGATGACCAACTTTAAGGAACCCTAACTTGTTCTTGCTTTAGGTATTTGAGAGAGTGTTTATGCTTGATAGGTTTTGAAAATAATTCCCCAAAGGTGCTTTATGGTCATGGGTCTTAAGTGAGTAAAGAGGGAAATGTCTATAGTGTCCTTCATTAAAAGCTAAAAATTTATGGCCAGTGACTACGAGTCGTTATACGACTCATAAGGACTCACTAAGACTCGTCACTATGAGTCGTATTTTGGAAAGTAGCTGAGGGACCATTTTCTAGTGACCATACGACTCACACCATATGGCTCATCAAGAGACCCTGCAACTCCTAAGGTCTTAGTCGTAACCAAGATAGAAGTATTTGGGTACACATTGGTCACCATACGACTGGTACATTACGACTCGTATAGAGTCATAACAACTTTCAACCCCCAATTGTAGTCATAATGAAACTCCTGGATAGCACACTGGTCAAGCTACTATCGGGGTCTTAAAACCCATATATAAACCTCACAACTCATAAGGAGAGTCATGGATTGGACAGTGAGATCAAAGACTCAGAACTTTCCAAGGACCAAAAATCTGGGTTGTTACAGTATGATTCTATTTTGATTATCATGGATAGGATGACTAAGTTTGCTTACTTTTTACCTATCAGGACTAACTACTAAGGAGAGGAATATGGTAAGTTATTCATTCAGGGGATAGTTAAGTTTCATGTAGTGCTAGTGTCCATCATTTCAGACCGAGGTATGTAGTTTTCTTCTCACTTCTGGCATTTGTTTCAAAAAAATTTGGGTACTCAGGTGAACTTTAGCATCATTTTTCACACTCAAATAGATGGACTAGCAGAATGGACTATTCAAACTTTGGAGGATATGCTAAGGGCCTATGTGATTGATTTAAGGATAGTCGGGTTGACTATTTTCCTTTTATTGAGTTTGCGTACAACAATAGTTATCATTTTAGCATCTAAATGGCTCCTTTTGAGACTTTTTATGGTAGGAGGTATAGGTCACCTATTAGATGGTTTGAGGTTGGTAAGACTAGGTTGTTTGTTCCTGACTTGGTTCACCAAGCCATGGAAAAGGTAAAAGTGATAAGAGAAAACGTTAAGACTTCTCAAAGTCGACAAAAGTCTTATACAGATATGAGGCGAAGGGAGTTCGAGTTTGAAGTTAAGTGATTGGGTATTCTTGAAGATGTCTCCTATGAAAGAAATCACGAGATTTGGGAAAAAGGGAAGCTCAATCCCTATTATATTGGTCCATATTAGATTGTTAGGAGAATTAGGAAAGTCATGTATGAGGTAGATTTACCAGTAAGTTTGGCTTCCATTCATCCTATTTTCCATGTGTCTATGCTGAAAAAGTGTGTGGATGATCCTTCTTTTATAGTGATAGTGAAGAATGTTAGTGTTTCGTATTCGTTGTCATATGAGGAGGTTCTAGTGAAAATATTGGATAGGTAAGTTCATAGATTGAGGACAAAGGATGTATCTTTGGTGAAGGTTCTTTTTGAGGAATCAAAATGTGGAATAAGCTATATGGGAAGCTGAAGAAGATACAAAAGCCAAGTATTCGTTCTTGTTCCCCGGTATTGATAAAAGTGCCTATGGCATGAGTTTCGTTTTCTTCTTGTTGCGTTTTGAATTTGTCATTTGATTATGATGTGTTATTGCTATTATCGTGCTAAAAATGTCCTAACTTCTAATTCAGCGATGAATGATACTAGGGGGGAATGTGAGACCCCACAAAAATTTAACCATTTTATATTTGAACATCCCTCATGCGTAATGTCAATTTTTTACTTAAATTACTTTAGGGATGTTAAAAGGGTATTTTGAAAAACTTTTGAAATTTTCTAAAGGGGTTCAGGGTTTTTTGGGGACCTCTAGGCAGTAAGCCTCCGTAATAGTGGTGTGCCATGGAGATTAGTCTCTATGTTAAGGGTGGGGCACGAAGGATACCATCAGCGATAAGGGCGCACCAGGCTCCTATGTTAATTTGGCCTAGTTTTTGTTTTTTTACATAGAGTAAGGGGTTTTGGTTGTTTCTATCTCTTGTATGAATTTTAAACATAAAATTGACCATTGACCTTCAGTTTTTAAAAGATAAAATTCCATTCTTTCACTCGTAAAATTAAAACCCAAGAAAACTCAAGGGTTTTATAGGGGATTCACCAACCAAGCTCCAAACTTTGAATTCTCTTCGAATTGTTCTATATTTTAAGCTTGTTGCACATCCCTAACTTGTATTTTTACATTATGGTATCTATTTTATCAATATTCATGTGTTTTAGTTGATGGGTTTGAAATTGGGTTGAGGGGTTTTGATTATGATTACTTGAATTGCTTTTCTCATGGTTAAAATAGATTATTCGTGCTTTAATTTATGGTTTTAGGGACTAAATTGGTACATTATTTTAATGGTTCGAATAGGAGACATGGGTTTCCCCAAACTGACGGAATTTTAGCTGGCATTAACCTCAACCCACTTTGTAAACTTGGTTTTGAATATGGATAGTCGCATGATTTAACTTATCTTTTGAACCTATTGCATTGCATTAAAGGATAAATGAACAAATATGGGTTTTGGATGGCCTTGGTGACCATGGCTTGGATTTTCTTAAATGAAACTTGGGAGTAGTTTAGTTATATGGACTGATTTTTCATAACCAAATTAGCTTGAAAGAATTATTGGTATGACAATGCCAAATTGGAAAATGCCTCAATAAATAACTCCTAGATTAATGGTTGGTTTATGTACAAAGTATTTTAATTTGGGCTTAAAGGAAATTGCATAGCTCACCGTGAAGGTGTTGGTCCATAAGGGGCCAACACTGAAAATTGCATTTGTCGGTGTTAGGGGTCCATGTGATCATGTGCTTAGTGAACAGGGCCATAGCCTTGATATCTTTAGCCATTCCTCGATTTTTCCTCAGTTCGTACGGCTAACTGAAGAAGTCCAAACAACACCTCATATCAGATTATGATACGGTCACTATCAAAATATAGTAACCCTACAAAGGTTGGGGTATAATACTAAGTGAATACGTGAACTCGTGGAGTTCAGATGTTGTAATCCATGAACAAGAAATGGAAAAGTAAATGGGGGATTTGAATAGAAATATCAAACGAAGAGAAACTATCAACTTCACTTGTGTTCAGTATTGGTGAACACTAGGATTGTGTTCCCCTTTGCTTCTTAACTCCATAGGCTTATCGTGCTATGTTAAAAAAATCCGGTACCTTGCATGTAAAATCAATAAGTTATATACCATGTACAGTCTTTAGGACGAGTAGACAGATTTCACCTTTTTCCTTTTGAGTCTTAGGATGTCGCCTTACTAACCTTATCTTGATCCCAGTTAACTATTACCTTTTGAGTTTCTAGTTATTAGATGAAATCTAACCATCTTACGTAGATAATACCTAGTAGCGTGGATCGACATCTAAACTCCAAATTATTGTTGTCACTATCTTTTCCTAGTCACTACTCCTTTTTGGAGTAAGCAACAATAATCTAAGCGGGATATTAACGTTGGAAACCACTAAGAAATCTATTATAGTGAAGATAATGCAATTCATTCCAACGGTATCGGTTCAATTCAGCAATCGCACTTTCCCTACTTCGTCAATTCACCAGGGTTTCCAAAACCCTAGCTATGGGTTTTAGCCACTCATATTGTGAAGAAATCAAAATCATTCATAGTTGAATGCATAGATGAAATCACAATGATAAGAATTGTAAAAACCCACAATTGTTACTAAATTATTCAACTGAAGTCAATACAAGTAAATCCCAAGATCAAAATCAAATCTTGGAATCAAAATATGTTTATGAATGTCAAAAATGTGTAACTTCTTCTAAAAAACACATAAAGGGTGTTAAAAGTACTTGAGGGAACCCTAAAACCAAAGCCCAAAATAAATAAGAGAAAACTGGGTCAGTGGCCACATGTGGTTTGGACCCGCAGTCTTGTACTGGGCGCAGGTAGTACTTGCGATCTTGACACTAGGCGCAGGTATAAACTGTAGGTACAGGAGGTAAAAATACTACAAATTTGCTCTCAAGATTTCGTACTTCTGGTACTTTCTTTGCCTACATATAGTCCATAGGTCCTACATGCGGCCACATGTTGACTTGGTAAGTGTCGGGACTCATATTTTTAGCTTTTCTTCGATTTCCAAACACGCTTTGATCACGAACAAGCTAGAAAACATCCCGAATATTCATAATTGCTCCAAAAATAGCCAAAAATATTTTTTTCACCTTTTTCACGAACATATTATCCAAAACATGATTTCTTGCAACACATACCCAAAAAGCATCATATCTAACAAAATAGTCTCAGAAACCTGCATATTTTTCTCATTTTAAGCATAAAAAGTGCTATATTTCTACAACACATCAACACCTTCAACATAGAATGTTTGCATGTCCATAGGCAACAAAACACAACAAAAACAAAAACGACGCTTAACAAGGAGAAACTAAGAGATTCAAGGCAGTCAGTTAACACTTAAACACAAAGCACAACATCCCCCTCCAATATTATTTTTCAAAACCAACTACATATGAACCTAAAGCATAACAATATAACACAATGGGATCAAGGTATGGAAATTACATTTGAAATCGACAACCACTTACATATAAAAGTTAAACTACCCAAAATAAGAAAATAGCTAGTATTATGACTCAAGTTCCCTCACAACAAAAATTTCCCACTCACCCATATGAAATATTTCATGTAAATACAGGGACAGTCAAGATACACTTACATTCAAAAAGAATTTCCTGTCAATGCATGTCAAATACCATAGGCTTGCCCTTACTTTCTTTACCTTAGAATTCAAATAGTCAAGTTAGAATCACTAAAGAACTTTTTTCGGCTTGTAATGTAGGCTTGGGAGCTAGTATGGTACATATGGAATTTCAAAGTGACTATGCCTCCTTGGCACTACACTAACATTGGGGTCTCACTTACTAGCCCATTTCTTTTTTATTCCACCCTTATTTCTCCCTTTTACTTTTATGCACATTCAAACTAGATGTGGTTCCTTTATTCTTTCTTTTTCTCTTTTTCATAATTTTTCTCTCCTCTTTTTGCTTTTTTTTTTCTACCACACCCAGGCCTACTAAATTTTTACCTTGTTTTACCCTTCTAAATACTTATTTTACACTACACACCCCTATGATAGCCACCCTCAACATAAGTATTTTTCCTGAGTTGAGGGGCTCAATGTCCAAGGAGGAACAGGGCTAAAATAGCTTCATTGTAATATAAACGGGTAGGTGAATGGTGAAACAAGAAAAATAGGCTTCCAAGGCTCAAAACGGGGATCAAGGGATATCATTTACGCATGGAAGGTCATTTAGGATAAAAGTGGACTAAAATAAAAAAAAATGACCTATGATCCTTTCCTAATTGACTATCCTTCAACCTAGGCAAGACTAACTAGAAAAGTTTTGAATTCAACATACAAAGGGAACTAGGTAGTATCTCACACACACATAGCACAGAGTCAATATTATCAACTACTACCTATTCGATTCATGTAATTATCATAGAAAGTGATTATCATGTCCCTAATCCTAATGACATAACAAGATCCATAATGTTCACACCTATATATATTCACACTATTCTAAAACACAAAATTTTGAATGGGAATCAAAAATATGTCAATACATGACTACTACTCTAAATACTTAAAAATCTACTACTTAACCATAAAACATCATAAAACAAAACACAATACGCATAAACATGCTGGCTCTGCTAGGAACAAGACTCTATGGAAAAGGGGAACGGCAACAAAAACCCCAAGAGGACATTAAGACCCATAAGCAACCCCCCCCCCCCCCAAACTTAAAATTATGCATTGTCCCCAATACATCAAACCTCTACAAAACAAAAAAGTTAGGAACATACCTATGGCACCATAGGAGTGGACATCTGACGTCGATCATGAATACAAGTACAATAAAAATACCTTGGGTTGCCTCCCAAGAAGCGCTTGATTTATTATTGTAGCATGACTTAGCTTCCTTGGCTACTCAGACTTCGCTAAGGTCTATTTCAGCACAGACTTTGATTTTTTCTAGGTTTCTCATGTAGTGTTTCACTCACTGCCGTTCACTTTAAATGGGATATCACTATCACGTTTTATCTCAATAGCACCATATGGGAATACCTTAACCACAGGGAATGGTCCTATCCATCTTGATTTCAGCTTGCCAGGAAACAAGCATAGTCTTGAATTGTACAACAAGACCAAATCACTGGGTTTGATTATTGTTTTCTTGATATTTTTATCATGGTAAAGATTTATTATTTCTTGTTATATGTATGATATCTCAAAATCCCAGAATTATAATTCATCCAACTCATTCACCTTGCTCAACCTCAAGTTTGTTGTATCACGCCACTCAAAATTTAGCCTTTTCAATGCCCGTGGTGCCTTATGCTCAAGCTCAACCGATAAGCGTCATGATTTGACATACAAAATATGATATAGAGAGGCATTTATGGGTGTCTTATTGTTTTTTTGGTAGGCCCACAATGCATCGTCTAACTTTCTAGAACAGCCAGTCCTGATATAGACTTTATCTCTCTATTAGAGACTTCTACTTGCCTACTTATCTAAGGATGGTAAGGTTTTTCCAACTAATTCTATATGCCATATCTCTCAAGCAGTGCTTTAAACAAGTGGTTGCAGAAGTGTGACACACCATCACTGATAATTGCACGTGAAGTGCCAAATTGGGAAAAGATATTCCTCTTTAAAAAGATGGTGATGCTACTACATTTATTCCCTGGAAGTGAAACTACCTCCGCCCACTTTAATACATAGTCAACCACTACCAGAATGTACCTCTTGTCAGAGGAGCTCACAAACAGGCCCATGAAACTTCTCAATCACCTTAATCATTGCCTTTTCCACCTTGATACCATGTATGGAGATCTTGTGCCCTAGTACGATACCTTATTTTACCATGAAGTGTTATTTTCCTAATTGAGTACCAAGTTGCAGTCTTCATATCTCTACAGTACACTAGCCAAATGGGCTAAACAATTATTAAATGAGTCCCTAACCATTGAAAATTAATCTATGAATACTTCAATAGTGTCTTCCACCATATCAAAGAATATGGACATCATACATCTTTGAAAAGTGGCAGGCACATTACACAACCCAAATGACATTTGCTTGAATACAAAATTCCCATAGGGGCAAGTAAAAGTAGTATTTTCTTGGTCTTTGGGAGAAATCATTATTTAATTGTAGCCCAAATACTCATCAAGAAAATAATACCAACCCCTACCTGCTAATCTGTCCAATATCTGATCCATAAATGGCACAGTGAAGTGGTCTTTTTGTGTCCACTTGTTAAACTTTCTATAGTTCATGCATACTCTTCAACCAGTCACTAGCCTCATTGGTACAAACTCATTCTTCTCATTTGGAACCACTGTGATTTATCCTTTCTTTTGGCACACATGGAACTGGGCTCATCCACTTACTGTTTGCAATGGGAAAAACCACCCATGCATCTAAACACTTGGTTATCTCATTTTATACTATTTCATGTATAGGAGGATTTAATTGTCTCTGATGCTCAATACTAGGAATGTTATCCAGCTCAAGATGTATCCTATATGTGCATATACCTAGTGGAATCCATATAATGTCTGTAATGGTCCACCCGATAGCTCTATTGTACTTTCGTAACACTAATATCAAAGCTTCTACCTGTGCTCCTCCCAAATCTGCTATAATAATTACTTGTAAAGTATTGTTGGACCCTAAGAATGTATACTACAAATGAGGTAGGAGAGCCTTTAATTTCAATACCGGTGGTTTTTTAATCGATGGTCTTGCAGGAGGCGTAGTTTTGTTCTTCAAGGCAAGATCCAACTTCTTAGGGCATATTTGTAAGAGCGTATGTCATGTAGTGCCTGAGACGACTCATCAAACTCATCTATCTTATCACTCTCAAAATTATAATCACCGTTGTTAATGCTTCTACCCCTAATCTCTCCTCAGTAGTCACCTCTATTGCAGCTGCATCATCATCTACTGCATCAATCACTGCTACCACTCTTATATTATCAGGCTACTGAACTATCATGCATATGTTCAACACTATTTGCTTATCATTCCATTTTAAAGTTATCACCTCTAGGTTCATATCAATCGACACCTAGCCAGTGGATAAAAAAGGTCTACCCAAAATAATCGAAGAATGAGCATCCACTTCACAGTCCAAAATCATAAAATATGCTCGATACATGAATGAATCCGCCTTTATTTCTATATTTCACATAATACCCACTGACTCCTTTATAGATGAATCAGCCATCAATAACCTTGCATATGTAGTCTTGAGTTTTCCTAACCCCAATACTTTGTATATATGACCAATGGAATTATATTTATCCATGCTCTTATATCATATAGAGCCTAATTAATCTAATAAGGCCCAAAAGAATATGGGATGTTGATTGCACCTGGGTCTCCCTTTTTCTAACTAAATATGCATGAAAATCTGTGCATAATTGATGCACTATATCTTAGAGCTCATATGCTACCTAGTCGTCATCGTCATTACTCCTAAAATCATCATCACTACCAGTCAGCTTCTCAAATTCAGCTTGGGGTGGCTCATCTGCAACAATATTTTCCTTTTTTAGCTCATTAGTAGAGGGCAAATAGTGCTCATTGTGTAAGGAATCACTCATTATGTTAATAGTTAAACAATGAACTAGTTTTGGAGAATTCAGAACATTGTCTCTAGGAAGCGCTCCTAACTATCTCTCAGCTAAAGTAATAGAGATTTGTCCATACTTCTGCTCCAACTGCTTGATAGTAGTTGCATGTGACTCAACCTTTTGGGCCAACCCTGAAATATCAGTCTTAAATTCTTTAAGACAAGCTTCTTGACTCTCTTGACCTTCATCGGTTTAGCCAACATCTCTTGTATTATTGATTTCACATGTTTTCTACTCGGTGAAATGTATTTATCTCTATAATAATAGTTCTGACCTTGATTTCCTTTACCTTGAGATCGAAAACCCACCAACTGACGATCCACATGCTTTACATCCTCCTCTAATTCAGACCCATGTACCCTAGAAGCTGCACTTTGTACCCCTACTGCATTATTATATGTGGAATTTATTATTGCAAATTGCTTGGCGAAATCACCAATGTTTGTCCTCAATAGTGAAATCTCTTTAGTTACTGAAACCTTAGCCACTCTCTGCTCGCCAGAAGATTAATGACATAAATGTCAGAACTTTTCTCAACCTTTCAATTTTTCTTTCCTTGGTTAGTTGATGGGATTTGATCCATAATACTCGAAGCCATCTCCCATTACAATCTTATGAAGGCTCCTCTAGAGATAGTATCTACTATTTCTTTGGAACTGATAGTCATGGCTTATAGAAGATCTCCAATAAGTTTGTCCCTAAAATTCAGAGGTTGGGCACCATGCTAAGCTTTATTTCGAACCTGAACCATGCCTCATACATAAATTCTAATTGCAGTTGCCTAAAGTAATAAATCTCTTCCTTGATCTGCAATACCCTGTCTGGAGAAAAAAATCTATTCAAGAATTCTCTGTGTAACTCACTCTATAAAGTGATAGACCCTCTTAGAAGTTCCCCTAGCCATACAGATGCTTATCCAGTGAGCGAGAAGGGAAACATACTCAGTCTCGGTTCCTCCTGATCTACCCGGTTATAGTATATGAAGTGAATATCCCAATAAAATTTTCTAAATGCATGTTTGTGTCGTCTGTAGGCAACTCTGCAAATACGTCCTTCAAGTATAAGAGCTAAATCATAGCACTCGAAATGTTGAACTTGACATCAGGGGGTAAGATAGGAAAAATGATAGCTCCAGTATCTGTCGGCTCAATGTATCTTAGATTCTCTTCATCATCTTTATACGGCTGAACATACTGATATGATGGGATCATTTGAGGTCTTCCTCCTTTATTTTTATTCTGGTTTCCACCCAGTACTACTCGATGGTCTACTGCTTGACTTTGCTCAACTAACTCTGCCTATCGAGCTATGCGTTGAGCTTCTTCTAGAGAAGACCCTCCTCTTATTTTCAGTTTGAGCTAAAATCTCACCATTCTGTCATTCAATAATGTCCTAAACTCCTTCAGAATGAGGGGGAGGTATAATATCATGAAACGATTAAGGAAGTTCATCTCTTTTTTGTCCATACATCCTTCCAAGTGTTTATAGGATTCTCTCTAATTTTAGATTTAGTAGGAATAAGGGATTGCCTATACTCCATGTGCTAGGAATACATTGGCGTATGCCCAACTAATAAAAAAAAAGACCCAAAGATTGAAATGACCTTAGTTCACAACTCAACACCGTAATCCCCGACAATGGCGCCAAAATTTTAATAACCTCCAAACAACACCTTCTATCAAATGATGATATGATCGATGTCAAAATATAGTAACCCAAAAAAATTTGGGGTCAAATCCTAAGGGAATACATGGAATCGTAGAGTTCATATGTTGTAATCAACGGGAAAGAACTAGAAAAGAAAAGGGGGTATTTGAATTGAAATATCAAAAAGAGCACTTATAAACTTTGGTTAAGATCAATATTGGTGAACACTAGAATTGTGTTCCCCTATTCTTAACTTTGTAGGCTTATCATGCTTTGTTGAACCAACCTGATGCCTTGCATGAAAAATCGATAAGTTATGTACCATCTACAGTCTTTTGGACGAGTAGACAGATTTCACCTATGAACTTTTGAGTCTCAGGATATTGCCTTACTAACCCTTATCTTGATACCAATTAACTATTACCTTTTGCGTTTCTAGTTATTAGATAAAATCTAGCCATCTTATATAGATAATACCTAGTAGCATAGATCGACATCTAAACTCTAAATTACTATTGTCATTATCTTTTCCTAGTCACTACTCTTCTTTTGGAGTAAGTAGCAATAATTTAGACGGGATCTTAACATTGGACACCGCTAAGAAATCTATTATAGCAAAGATAATGCAATGCATGCCATGGGTATCAGTTCAATTCTACAATCATACTTTCTCTACTTCATCAATCTGCCAAGGTTTTCACAACCCTAGCTATGGGTTTTAGCCACTCATACTTATGAAGAAATCAATATCATTCATAATGATAAGAATTGTAAAAACCTACAACTGTTACCGAATTAATCAACTGAAGTCAATACATGTAAATCACAAAATCAAAATTGAATCTTGGAACCAAAATATTTTTATTAATACCAAAAGTCCATAACTCCTAGTAAAAAATACATAAAGGGTATTTATAGTACATGAGAAAACCTTAAAACCAAGGCCCAAACAAAATAGGAGAAAATCGGTGGCCACATGTGGTCTGTACCCGCGATCTGGGACTGGGCGCAGGTAGTACCTGTGGTTCTGACACTGATAGCAGGTACAAACCATAGGTTCCAAGAGAAAATATCCTGCAAGTTCAGCTCTTAGTATATTCAACTTCTTGTACTTGCTTTGCCTATATGTGGTCCGTAGGTCTTACATGTAGCCACGTGTTGACTTGATAAGTGCCGAGAGTCATCTTTCTTCTCTTCTTCATTCCAAAACATGATTTGATCACGAATAAGTTAGAAAATATCCATAATTGCTCCAAAAATAGCCAAAAACACCTTTGTCACCTTTTTCACAAACTTATCATCTAAAACATGATTCTCTGCAACACATACCCAAAAAGCATCATATCTAACAAAATAGCCCCAGAAACTTGCATATTTTCCTTATTTTAAGTGTCAAAAGTTCTATATTTCTATAACATATCACTAACACACATTCGGTCCCTTTCAACAGGGAGAGCTGAACCCATATAGACCTTGGGTACCTTTAGGATAGAGCGAGCTACATAATTCAGGCTAATGATTTAACTCTTATGTTCATGACCCTTGTCCCAATTCAAGCATCTTATATCTATGTATATCTTATGTATGTGGTTTTTGACTGGTTTATGAAAATAACATCATTTTATCATTTTGACTAGGTTACATGCCAGTACTTATCCCACTGACTATCCCTGGATGCTACATCATTTCATGATTAGGGTCTGAAGGGTTTTATATTTCTCCTGTGCAGCATTAGGTGAAGGAAAAGCAAGCCAACTTAAAGGAAGCAAGTAGCAACATCTATAAATATCCAAGAGAATTTTACAAAGTCGTTTGAGCACACATAAAAAGCAAAGAAAAAATCAAAGGTTGAGAATTGAGGTGTTGCATGAAGAAATCTTAGAAGGAACAGGTCCATCCATAGTCGAGTCTAGCTAGAGTTTTGCTTGATTGTATTAGGAGTATTCTTTGTGTTGTAATTGTTTTTGATTTCATAGTTTTCAGTATGTTATAAACTAGAAGAGGAGTTTCATCAAGTTTGGATAATTTGAAGACTTGGAATAAGCTTGTGATTTGTTAAGGAACTAGAGTTTAAAATCTCTTAGGTTACAGAATTTGTAATCGGTTGATTGAAGAGGCTTATTGCTTAAGTAAATTTGAGGTAAATTTTACAAAAATATAGGTTATGGTTTTTACACCTGTTCTGAATAGGGCCGGTGATCACGCTCAACTTAATCCATGATTTATGGGCAAGGCGATCATTAACAAATATATTAACCCAACTTGAGTTAGGGTCGAATCCACGAGGAGTGTAACTAGTATTCAAATCCTATGGGTATTGAAAGATACTATCAAATACCCAAAATGTAAACGTAATGAAAGACATAAATTAAAATTAGGGGGTATGGTCTGAATGATTGTTTAAACAAGAACTACTTGAACTACTGAATTAGGGAACAATTATAGATAATATTCCAATAGGAGAATAATCTTGGGATTATGTTTTCCTAGGGACAAATAGTGCATGGGTTCATGATAATCAAATGCAAATTCTAGTTAATGACTATATGGGTATGCTAGGTTAGGGGTTCTGATGCTAGTTTATCAACCAAGCACCAAAAATATCACCCATGGAGCCTTTTGGATACCTCATGGGTGCGGCAAACAAATCCATCCAAAAACTCAATTGGGCATCCCTATTTCTAGGAAAATGCCCAAGACATAGCAAATTCACAATCCATCCTTATTTCTAAGACAATGTAAAGGAATGGCTAACATCTAATTATTGTTTACTAATACCTTATCACCCATATCCCACTTTAAAGGATGATGTATGATCCAAAAGCATACCCGCATCCCTCTTTCAAGAATGATGTGAGATTTTTTGAATTTAGGGTTTTCACCCACAAATTCCAATTCAACAAGTAAGTATTAGTGAAACCCAACGTTATTAACCAAGAATCTACACTAACTATCAAAACCACACACAATTGCACCCTACTCAAACACAATCTCAAGTTGAAATAGGAAAAAGAGAATTACCCAAATTGACATTTATTTCCTCAATTGAAAATAAAGCAAGAGTAATCCCAAAATTCCAAGCTCCAATTAAAACTGCAAATATCTTTCTTGGAAGATTTAATACAATTGTTCTCCTCAGTTTAATTGACAGTTTTCTCACTATATCCTTCAAAGGTAGTTGGAAGAAGATTAAAAATAAAAGGGTTTTTGCCCTTATAAGGATTGGATTCAGTTGTTTGAAATGACCAGTATGTTCTTGGAAAAATCCCACATCCTCGTGATCTCCAATCATTGACTGGGATTGAGACTCTTGTGATCATAATGGATCTATCGTAAATGCCATGAGTTTACTTGTCCTTGACTGGCCGTGATCGTAGCCCTCAAACCGCGATTGCGGTAATAAAGGTAGATTTTAGCTCCTAATTTTCTAGCTTCTTGCACTACTTCTTCCCTTCTTGATCTCTTTTAAGCTCATTTCACTTTTTTTCTTCCCATTACCTATATAACTATAAAACATGAGAATTAGTACATTCAAATGATAAATTTGTCTAATTAACACCATTTAGTCATAGTAGTGTGCACGAATTTGGGTGTCAATGAGTGGTATATTTACCATTCATTAGCACCCCCAACTTAAACCTTTGCATTTCCTCAAGCAACACCACTTCTTACTCAATGAGACTATGTGATTGTAAGCTCATTTATGCAACCAAATGATCACAACGACTTTGAACTTGATTAGCACCAAAAAATAACTCTCAAGCATGGGTAAAGCTATTCTCATGACTCCCCTCAACATGAAACACAAAAATTTCAAAAATGCAAAAGACTTTAAAGAACAACAATGCAACAATCACTGACTCTAGAAGTGACTCTCCGTTGATAGTGACTCAATTATACTCTTTTGCCTTATTTTTGGAAGATGACAATTTCACCCACCTCAATTTATCTACATGCCTCCTCACAAAAAGGAAATCCCACATACCAAATTATCTATTATGCAAAAAGGGATATAATTGCTAACAGTAACTCTCACAAAGAATCTCTCAATGCGAATGAGTATCATACTATATTTTTGCCCTTATTTTCAATCACCACTACAATGAATACACTTGGTTGGAGATCTCGAAGGACATTTTTAGCTTGTAGCATAGGTTGGGCAAGATTATGATATCATTTAGGAAAAAATTGACTACACCCGCCTTGAACTTCTACATCACACTATTCAACCCAACTTTTGACCATGGACCACTTTATTTGTTTCTAAATTCAACCCAACTTTTGACCATGGACCACTTTATTTGTTTCCAAAATTCACACATGCCTATTTTTGCTACCTTAATTTACCTATCTCTTTTTGACTATTTCTTTTGCAATCTATGTTATTCCTTCTTTTGATGATTTCTTTCTTTTTCACTTTTTTACTTTCTTTCTTTGCTTATATTTTTAGGCATCCACTTACAATATCATGGCCTAAGCTCACCTCTTTCAAGATTTACCACCCCCAACTTAGGCATTTGGCCTCAATTTCTATTTTTTTAAGTTCAAGGAGTAAGGTTCAAAAGCGGGATAAACTTCAAAAGGTTTAACGCATGTAACATGGTTGTGAAAGAAAGGCTTGAAGGCTCAAAATTGGTAACTAAGGATACTATTCTATGTATGGGTAGGCTATTTAGGCTAAAGTGGGTTTCTATGTTCACAAAGAAGGCCTAAGATCACTTTACCAACCAAGCATAATCATAATTAGCCTTGAGAGAATAACGGGGAAAGTTCTGGGTAATACAAATATTCTTGAGAGTTATAAAAGGAGGTCAATTGCATTCCCTACTAAATACAAAAGGAGGTATTTACCATATATTATAAACTAAGGACTTCAGAGTCACAAAAGAGGTAAAGTATTGTTATAAAATATTTACGTCTATGCCCTTGGTTTTTAAACAGAAAAATTTAGATGGAGAAGGGTGTTTACTTTACATTTACACCATACAAAATTGTGTTATTGATGGCACTAAACCAAGTTGTCATCTCACATGAGGGCAAACCATATGGCTACTCAGACTTCACCATAAGTATAAGGGCAATCCCAAAACTCCAATGCTATAGGTACTTAGACTTCCCCCGTATCTATGGATTAAAACCCAATAACGATAATTTTCCCTTAAGAATGATGCTACTCAATCCATTATCAGAAAGGTTCATCCAAAATCAATCAAAAAATAAAACAATATCTATGCTCGGGGTGGGCTTTTAGATTATAATGTCCGAACACAAATGTAACCCCACCCCAACTTAAAGAGTAGAAGTATCCTCACTACAACATATAAAAGACATAGAAGGGTTAGAAGGGCTCCCTGCGGCAGCAATCAAAAATTTTACAGTGCGTTTACAACCACGATAAGATGAACCGCTATCGCGATCCACATACCGCGATCATGGTAATTGAGATAGATTTTTCCCCTGTTTTTCTTTTTTTTTCACATCTGCAAACTTTGCAATGATGTTTTCCTCTATTTTTTAGACTTTAAACTTATGTCAAAATGTCAAAAATGAGTGTGTTGATGAGTGGTGATTTTACCACTCATTCTTACTCAACATTTGTGTACATTACCTTGTTTTGAATGAATAAATAAGACATATTCATGAGTAAATGAACTAATATCCACTTTTTACATGCATAGAGTTGAGGAGATCAAAAGATGTGGATTGGAGCTGGAATGATAAAAACAAAGCAAAGAAGAGTGCAGTTCAAGACTTGGACTACATCAGCTTCAGTTACCGTGATCACGGTCCTCAATCCGTGGTTGCGGTCAGTCAAGACGATCAATACAATGCGGTCACAGCACACAACCACAGTCGTGTGGACATGATTGCAGAAAGACATGTGTGATCATATTACGCAGGTATATGCCCAGAGGAAGATCCGTAAAAGCACTTAGATGAATCCCAAACCATATCTAAGCAAAAGCCTTTCTTCAACAGGCATTACTTACCTTAAAACATATCTTTGAATTCAAGACCTTAAACTATAATTGAGAAAGTGTGTAATTAACTTTGGATGCTAAATTTATTAGGATTTTTGTGAAGAATTAATGCTTTGGATAATCCTTATGGTATATCTATCTTTACCTTTGTCATGAGTAGCTAAGTAATTTAGTCTTGGGATTATATTGAACTAGAGTATAATTTGTGTGGGGGTATATTTGTGTTTGCATGATTATTAGTTGTTGAGTAAGGATTTCACCATTGCTTGAGTTTAAAAGTGGAATTTGAAGGGTGAAAGCCCCAAATCTCCAAATAGGTTTGATGGGTGAAAACCCCAAACTCTAGAAACCCTTTATTATCCTCAAAAGAGCAATGAAGGTAAACATGAGGTAACCCATAACATCCTTAAAAAGGGGCTATAAGGGGAGAAGACAATGGTGAAAAATTAATCCTATGGTTTGCCCCTTTTGGAATCTTAGAAATAAGTGTATTAAGAATGCAAATCATGTTAAGAGTATCATCCTAGAAATAGGGATGCTTGATTGAGGTTTTGGGTGATTACGAATTTCACAATTGTTAGGTGCTCGAAAGAGGCAATGGGTGAAGTCATTGTGGTTTTATCAAAATAGTGACCACAATGACCTTCGACCTAGCCTATCCTTTAGTTAACATTAAATTTCATGCTAAACCATCATTAACCCACATGTTTTTACCTTTAGGTAGACATAATCCCAAGATTTCCCCCAACATCGTTGCTTAAAACAAAAGTGTTATCCCTTGATCATTTGCTAAATCTTGTACAAAAAGTTGTCAACTAATTCCCCCATGTTATTTTACATGTCATTTTGGCTAGCATTCCAGGTAATCTCGTAGTAATTTGAGCACCAAACGTATTTGAAAAATATAATTCGCTCCTTGAGATTTGACCCCAATTCAAATTAGGTTACTTGACAATAATCGCCTCACCTCTCAATTATGGGAGTAAGTTGCGCATTACCATGTGTAAACGATAGGTTTTCTCCCATCAAGCAAATAATTTAACACTGTGACACAATGTTCTTTTATCAATATTAAAGATCTTTGAAATGTACTAAATCTACCTTGGCCGCCCTGGGGCATCCTACATTACAATGTTTCACCCTTTGCTCATTTACTATAAACCTATTTTTCTCATGATCTTCTAATTTGATCGCACCACTAGGGTAAACACTCGAAATCATAAAGGGGCCCAATCACTTAGAATGAAGTTTTCCTGCAAAAAGCTTCAAATGAGAGTTATAAGGAAGTACACTATCACCTACATGAAATTCTTACCTTAGTATCTTAGCATCATGCCATTTATTCATTTTCTCCTTATACAAAGTGAAACTTTCATAGGCCTTGATTTGAATATCCTCCAACTCATAAATTTTAGTGACCTTTGACTTGAAAGCTTCTTTCCAATTCATATTTGACTTCTTCAATGCTCACAAGGCTTTATTCTCAAGCTCAACGGGCAAGTGACATGCCTTCCCAAATACCAATTGGTAGGGGACATACCAATTAGGGTTTTGTAGGCTGTCATATACACCCAAAGTGCCTCATCAAGCTGTCTTACCCAATTAGTTCGTCCCACAATTACGGTCTTCTCAAGTATAAATTTGATTTCTCGATTGGAAACTTTGACTTTGCCACTTGTTTAGGGGTGATATGGGGTAGAAACCTTGTGTTTCACCCCATATTTGTCAAGAAGGGCCCTAAATACCTGGTTGTAAAAGTGTGAGCCTCTTTACTGATGATGGCACGTAGTATTTTGAATCTTGTAAAAATGTATTTCTTTAAGAAGAAAGTGACATTTTTGCTCTCATTGTTCGGAAGTGCCACAACCTCTGCCCATTTGGAAACATACCCAACCACCACCAATATATACTTATGTAACACCCTGAGTCTACACTCGGACGTCATACAGTGCTCATGACCACGAAGGACCATAAGCTAACCCATGACTGGTACCTGCTATGAACACTAAATAATAATACTGTAATAATGCAAAACATAGGATAAAATGTCCTAAGGTTCATAATCTAAATACTGATAATAATAACATCTGACAATAATACCTAAAAACTGAATACTGTCTGAACTAGTCTAGTCTGAAAAGCCTCTAATTGAACTGTCCAAATGTGGAGTTGATAGGACAAGCCCCCAACAAAATTCGACTACTGAAATATTAAAGCTATTAAAAATACTGAAATAAAGTATATCCTCGATAGATGAGAACTCACTATTAAATCTGCTGCTATTATCTCAATCTGTCTAAATGAGGTTGGGAACCTGAGTGTCTGAACCTATGATATGAGACATCATAGCGCAAAGAAAGAGTATGTGTCAGTACGTGGAATGTACTGGTATGCTAGATGAGGTAAGTCTGAATGCAGGAGTTCATATACATAAATAGTAACTGACTGAATGATATGAAATAACTGAATAAGAGTACATGGTTAATTGGAACTACTATAAAATACTGAGTATGCAATATTGTGCATATATATGTATATTGTATCTGAGCTCTTACTGAAGCTGAGTACTGAGATCTGATAACTAAGTAACTGATATTTGAGATTTACTGATAAATGAGTTTCTAATACTAATTGACTGTATTTGACAGTCCTGATTCTATAAAATTGAACTGAGTTCTATACTAAGACTGAAACTAAAACTGTAGGAGGTAATCATCTAACCGACATGCCCATTTTCTGAATAGATTTGGGGACCAACCTATAATCCCAATTGGAAGGGTGCCGGTACCGTGCCACGGGTAAAGATAAGCTAAAGAGTCACCCTCATCTGGCAGGTTCCCTGAATGACAATGGTAGTACCCTCAACTGGCAGGTAAGATAGCTCATCAACCTTCGACTGGCAATTTGATGTCTCAACCTATGTTGGCTACGTATTTCTAGAATGTAAGGACTGCTTCTAAGTATCACACCCTCTACTTCCAGGTGATCCCCCATCCTTGGGTTTACTAGGTGCTGAATCCTACTCCCATCTGAATGATACTGATTACTATACTAAGCTGAACTAGACTGATACTGAGTTTTACTGAGTTCTGTAACTGATTGAGTTCACTGAGTTCTATAAATACCTGAGTACTTAGTATTTTGGGACATGACTAAGACTATTCTATAACTACTATAGCTCTAGGTAAACAGCTAGATTGTCATGTATTAGATACCCGCAGGACTTGATACATGAAAATAAAGCATAACATAATCTTGAAAAGCGTAACAATATCCACTTGCTCATAATTCATTCATAGAAACATTTTATCAAACACTTGTAGGGCATAAGCTTGTACATGATCGGGACTACATAATGACATGTCATGATTCCACTATTTACTTTACATAGGCATTTTAGCAAACACTTGGGGAGCATGGATTATTTCACATGATAATGGTCAACACATGAACATCATGAATACAATACTTAATTGCAATTTCAAGGGTTTAGCATACAATTCATATAATTCATCACATAAACTATTTTAATTTCATGGAAACTTATAATTAATCATGAATTGAAACCCAATTACTATCCTCAACATGAATACAATCAATTTCAAGCATAGAATTCATAAATCTAAGATCTTGTAAGTTTAAAAGGGGGTTTTTGAACTTCATGCGTAAAAGGAACCCATGAATGCACACCTAACATACCTGAGAAGAAAAGTTCTTGAAAGTTCTGGGAGAAATTCTTGAGTTTGTTCTTGATTTCTTGAAGCTAAGGTTTTGCCCTTTGAGAGAGAATGTTTTAATCTTGAGAGAAAGTGAGTGAATAATGAAATAATAGGTTATTTAGGGGTTAATAATCATGTTTAGACTAATTAGGGTCGTGGAAGACAACCAAATTACCCCTGGAAAGATTTAAAATTTCATCACTAAAAATCCCAATTATGGCCTTCACCGCGATGCGTTGGCATCGCGGTGAGCCACTGGAATTTAGCTGGAAACTGTTTAAAAAGGGATGAACATAAAATGGACCCTTGGCGCGATACGTCACCATGCGGAGCCTTATTGGAATTTGACAACAGGGAAAATGGCTAGTGGCTTGACGCGGTGGGATCACGTTGCCATACTGGAAAATAACAATTATGAATTGGAGGATTGGCTCGACGCGCTATTATCACAGAGCTTCACTTGAAATTGACGACTACCATTTGGGTGGTCTCCACAATGCGTTGATGTGCTCGATGGTACACTGCTTTACAAAAATGGCTCTAACTCTTCTCCCGTGTATCGAATTTAGGCAAATTTTATATCGTTGGAAAGCTTACTGAATTTCCAATGCAATGGTAAGTTCGAATCTAAAAAATTCTGAGTATTTTGAAAATTTTATATAGAGATACTCGTATACTAAGAGTTAAACTTAGCTAGGGAAATACGAGGTATTATAATATCTCTCCCTTGGGAACATTCATCCTCAAATGAGACCAATTTAGCTGAGAAATATTGATAGACCAAGTTTACATACTAAACATGCAAAACTGAAGCATGATTGTATGACTGAAACTACTGATAAGTTGAGTTTCCATACTGAACATGCATATCAGATGCAGGAGTACATGGCTGAACTGATTCATGAATGCATGATTGTCATAAAGATAATATGCAATGGTAACTAAAGTTTGTACTGTAATTGAACATGGAACTGGGTAAATCTAAGAAAGACTGTTACCTCAAGCTGAGAATACTGATGAACCTGAGATCATTTACTGAACAGGCATGAATGGGAACATGAGAACATAACTGAGTTTGAAGCATGATACTTTAACTGAATATCATGAACTGAGACGATTCCTTCGATATATGACATGACATGGGAATGGTCATACAGCTGAGATTGGAATGAGAGTTTCAACTTATGATACCCATTACTCCAAACTGGATGTCGTGACTTGAAGAGAAACTTAAAGGTTTAGGATATAAAAGCTCAGGGGGTTATAGTGCATCTCCCCCTTGGGACATTATGTCTCTAGAAGAATGCTGACTTGACTGAGATACTAAGGAAAAGCTGAGACGATGGATGGGGCACCTACGAATTGAATTAGGACTAAATATCTGGGATCTGAAACTGAGTCATGATATATGAACTGAGTTGAACTTGCAACTATTATGATGCTCTATCTTAGAATAGTCATATTCATGAGTATTCAGATAGTATGACTAGAGGAAAAGATAGGAATCCATACGAAGTTGTCCTCGTGACTATTAAACTGAATAACTGTCTTTACAGACTAACTCATGCTGAAAACTTATACTTTACTAAAGCATCTCCATAACACTCTTCCTATAAAGTTCTAATGACTTTAGGGAGCAAGGAGTCTTGGCATGGTCTGAATAAGACATCTGAATAAGAAATCACTACGTGGCTATAATTCTATAATTTTTAGCAAGGCCTATGAAACCTCATCTGAGATAGATTTACTAAGCGTTATGTGCTGCAACTGCTAACTTGTAATCTTAGCCACATCTCTCAACTATTTCCTCAATCATAAATTTCTACTTCACCACTGCATCTCACTTAAGGTTACTGAAAATATTCACATGGGCACTGATAACTCTACCTACAATGGTCTGAGATGGACTAAATTCTCCCTCTTTGCTTAAGCCTACTCAAATCTATGAAATAAACACATAACACTGTAGTACTAACCTGAGCCATGAATTCAATACACCCAGTATTTCATAACTTTCCATCACCTAAATAATTCTGATTTTTTTCCTTCAATAACTAAATAAAACCTCCTACTAGCCATTCGCCATGCGAAATTCATTTAGCCACTTACACCCCAACATAACATTCAACCCTATCTTCATAACTACAGCCTCTTGTAAAACAAGCATGCAACAATCTTTCTTTCACATGAAATATTTATTCTCTCCCATTTAAGCAATTGTTCACTACTACATTATTTTATAAGGAGAGTACACTGAAAGGTTAAAACATGAGGACCTGAAGCATGAATAGACACTATATAGAACTTGAAACTTAAATGAGGCTTGAGGAATAGAACATAAATAGCATGGATTTATCAAGAGATCTATACTGAGGATGCACATGGCATAAATCTGAATTTAGTTGATCATTAGGAGTGTAGCATGAGTCATGGGAATTGAGCATACTGTAAAGCATGAGTACATGAGTCATGAGCTGTATGACTTAAGTTTGGAGTTTCTAAGCTCGTGGAACCTTGTTCTTACTGCTGCGCAAATTGGAACTCCCTGTACTATGGACTAGAAGCGTACATGATGCTTTATGATATACAGGGACATGAGCTTTGATTATGGAATGTTTAGAGGCATAGGCTATGACCTTACCTCTCTGTGTTAGGACACAACCTAAAACTACACTGGAAACATCACAATATAAAACAAACCCATCTAGTAGAGTCAAAATGGGGGTTGTAGTGAGTCGAGTCTTCAACTCCTGAAAACTCTTCTTACCAAAATTTGACCACTGGAACTTGACCTCCTTCTGAGTCAATCTGGACGTGGCGGATGAAATAGACAAAAAACCTTCAACATACCAATAGTAATAGCTAGCTAAACCCAAGAAACTCCTGATATATGATGGAGAAATGGGTCTGGGCCAGTTTCTCACTGCCTTGGTCTTTTGAGGATCAATTCTAATGCCATCACCAAAAATAATATGACCAATGAATGCTACTAACCTTAGCCAAAATTCATACTTACTAAATTTGGCAAAAAAATGATGGGCTCTGAGAGTCTGAAGTACGATTCTGAGATGATCTGCGTGATCATTCTCGCTACAGGAATAGATAAGAAGGTCATTAATGAAGACTATAAATAACATGTCCAAATACTACTTAAACATGCAATTCATTAAGTCCATAAAAGTTGCTGGGGAATTTGTGAGACTAAAGGACATGACTAGAAATTCAAAGTGACCATACCAGGTTTGGAGCTATTTTCAGAATGTCACATTCTCTGACTCTAAGATGATGATAGCTTGATTTGGACTCTATCTTAGAAAAGTAACTAGCGACCTGAAGTTGGTCAAACAAGTCATTAATTCTAGGAAGTGGGTACTTATTCTTGACTTTGACTTTGTTCAACTGATCGTAGTCTATACATATTTTGAAAGAACTATCATTCTTACACACGAATAAGACTGGTGCACCCCATGGGGAAATGCTAGGTCTAATGAACCCCTTATCTAAAAGGTCCTTTTAACTGCTCTTTCAAATCTTTGAGTTTGGATGGAGCCATTCTGTATGGCGAAATAGAAATAGGCTGAGTATCTAAAAGAAGGTCTATTCCAAAGTCAATTTCCCTTTTGGGAGGAACTCCGTATAGATTCTCCAGAAACACATCTGAGAATTCATTTACTACTAGAACTGACTCAATGCTAGAAGTCTCTGAATTATAGTCTTTAACTTGCACAAAATAATAGATATATCTCTTGGATATTATTTTTCTCACTCTAAGGTATGAAATCAACTAACCTTTAAGCATTATAGTACTACCCCTCCATTCAAGGACTAGTTAATTTGAAAAATGAAAATAAACAATTCTATTTCTACAATTAACTGAGGCATAGCATGAATGGATCCAATCCATGTCGAGAATGACTCTGAAATCTATTATCTCTAACTCTACTAAGTCTACTGAAGTAACTTTCTGAGATATCATAATCGGATAGTTCCTGTATACCCATCAGGCTATGATAGACTGACCCACTATGGTGGAGACTGAGAAGGGTTCTATTAAGATCTATGGTTCGACCTTAAAGTTGACTGCTATGTAAGGAGTTACAAAAGACAGAGAAGATCCTAGATATAATAAGGCATAAACATGTAAATGGATGATCTATAATATACCAGTGACCATATTCGGAGAACTTTTCTGATCTTGTCTGGACTGAAGTGCATAGATCCTGTTTGGGCGTTGCCCACTGGTGTCACTGGAGGTGGTACCCTACTGATTCAGGTGACCGGATTGAGCTGAGGAATAATTGTACTGACCCTAAGAACCTGATTGAGGACAATCTCTGATTCTATGGACTGGCTTGCCACACCCAAAATATAAACCACTACCAGACCTATACACGTCCTGATGATTCCTACCACACTTCCTGCAGAGAGGATTAGTATGACCACTCTTTGGCCTTGAATTTCTGGCCCTTTTATTCTTTCTCCCCTTTTCCCCACACTTCCGTCCTCCCCCCTCCCCCCCACAATGAGGAGCAGAGGACATAAGCCTAGATAGGACAATAGACATTTGATTGCTCTGAGCAACTACTGAATTATCTAAGACAGTAAAAACAACTTTAAATTCTACATGGGAGACGTGCACATTCAGGGGATCTGCCTGAACGGGCAGAGGTGCTGGCAGATTTTCATTCCTACTTTCATTAACTTTTCTGGGAGGCATGTTCTATAGACATAAGGAAGTAATGAATTAGATTAAGAGTTTAACTTGAGATTATGCTTACTCGCACGACATGAATACTGAAAGAAGGGAAAATTTTCCTAGAAACATCTCATAGCCTTTTATACATAAGTATGGCGCGCTACGCACACATGCATAAGACTCTACTAGACATATCTTTCTGACTCCCTAGGACTCTGTTAAACCTTAGGCTCTGATACCAAGTTTGTAATGCCCCAAGTCTGCACTAAGATGCCACATGGTGCTTATGACCCTGAAGGACCACAAGCTAACTTGTGACTGGTACGTGCTGTGAGAACTAAATAATAATACTGTAATAATACAGAACATAGGCTGAAATGTCATAAGGTTCATAATCTAAATACTGATAATAATATTATTTGATAATAATATCTAAAAACTGAATATTATTTGAACTAGTCTAGTCTGAAAACCATCTAACTGAACTGTCCAAATGTGGAGTTGATGGGACAAGCCCCGAACTAACTTCGACTACTAAAATACTGAAGATACTGAAAATATTGAAATAAAGTATATCCTCGATAGATATGGACTCACTACTGAATTTGCTATTGTTATCTGAATCTATCTAAATACAGTTGGGAATCTAAGCATTCGAACCTATGATATGACACATAATAGAGCAAAAAAGAGTATCCGTCAGTACGTGGAATATACTGGTATGCTAGATAAGGTAACGCTAAATGTTGGGGTTCGTATGCATGAACTGTAACTGACTGAATGATATGAAGTAACTGAATAAGAGTACATAGTTAACTGGAATTACTGTAAAATACTATGTATGCAATACTGTACATATATGTGTATATTGTATCTAATCTCTTAATGAAGCTGAGTACTAAGTTCTGATAACTGAGTAAATGATCTAAGATTTACTGATAAATGAGTTTCTAATACTAATTGACTATATCTAGCAGTCCTGATTCTGTAAAACTGAACTAAGTTCTATACTAAAACTGAAACTAAAATTGTGGGGGGTAATCATCTAACCGACATAGCCCTTTTCTGAATAGAATTGGGGTCCAACCTATAATCCCAATTGGAAGGGTATGGTACCGTGCCACGGGTAAAGACAAGTTGAAGAGTCACCCTCATCTGGCAAGTGCCACGAATGAAAACGGTGGTACCTCAACTGGCAGGTAAGACACCTCATCAACCCTCGACTGGCAGATTGATTTCTCAACCAACGCTGGCTACGCAGTTATGGAATACAAGGACTACTTCTAAGGATCACACCCTCTACTGGCAGGTGAGCCCCCATCCTTGGGTTCACTCAATGCTGAATCCTACTCCCATCTAAATGACACTGATTACTATACTGAGCTGAACTAGACTGTTACTGAGTTTCACTGAGTTCTGTAACTGATTGAGTTCACTGAGTTCTGTACCTGCCTAAGTACTTACTATTTTGGGACATGACTGAGACTATTCTATAACTACTATAGCTCTAGGTAAACAGCTAGATTGTCATGTATTAGATACCCGCAGGACTTGATATATGAAAATAAAACATAGCATGATCTTCAAAACCATAACAATGTCCACTTGCTCATAATTCATTCACAGAGACATTTTATCAAACACTTGTATGGCATAAGCTTGTACATGATTGGGACTACATAATGACATGTCATGATTCCACTATTTACTTCACATAGGCATTTTAGCAAATACTTGGGGAGCATGGATTATGTCACATGATAATGGTCAACACATGAACATCATGAATATAATACTTAATTGCAATTTCAAGGGTTTAGCATACAATTCACATAAATCATCACATAAACTATTTTAATTTCATGGGAACTTATAATTAAGCATGAATTGAAACCCAATTACTATCCTCAACATGAATACAATCAATTTCAAGCATAGAATTCATAAATCTAAGATCATGTAAGTTTAAAAAGGGGTTATTGGGCTTCATGGGTGAAAGGAACCCATGAATGAACACCTAACATACCTGAGACGAAAAGTTCTTAAAGGTTCTGGGAGGAATTCTTGAGTTTGTTCTTGATTTCTTAAAGCTAGGGTTTTGCCCTTTGAGAGAGAATGTTTTAATCTTGAGATAAAGTGAGTGAATAATGAAATAATAGGTTATTTAGGGGTTAATAATCGTGTTTAGAATGATTAGGGCCGTGGAAAACAACCAAATTACCCCTGGACAGATTTAAAATTTCTTCACTGAAAATACCGATATTGGCCTTCACCGCGATGCAGTAGCATCACGATGAGCCGCTAGAATTCGGTTGGAAACTATTTAAAAAGGGACAAACATGAAATGGACCCTTGGCATAATATGGCACCATCACAGAGCCTCACTGTAATTTGACAACAGGGAAAATGGCTAGTGGCGTGACGCGGTGGGATCACGTTGCCATACTGGAAAATAACAACTGTGAACTGGAGGATTGGGTCGACGCGCTATTATCGTGGAGCTTCACTGGAAACTGATGACTGCCATTTGGATGGTCTCCGCGATGTGATGATGTGCCAGATGGCACACTACTTTACAAAAATGGCTCTAACTCTTCGCCCAGGTATTAGATTTGGGCGAATTTTATATCATTGCAAAGCTAACTGAATTTCCCTCGCAATGGTAAGTTCTAAACTGAAAAATTTTAAGTATTTTGAAAAATTTATATAGATATACTCATTCACTGAGAGTTAAACTGAGCTAGGCAAATACGGGGTGCTACAACTTGTTACCAAAGGAGCTCAGAAAGGCCCCATAAAACCAATTCCCCACACGTCAAAATTTTTAACTTCAAGATTCAGTTTAAGGGGCATTTTATGTCTTCTCAATATTCCACCTTGTATTTAACATTGATACCATGATTTTACCCACTCAATGGCATCCCTATGAATTATGGTTCAATAATAACCACATTAATAAATTTTGGAGACTGTTCGATTCCCCCGATGGTGGCCATCGAAAGGTAAGGAGTGACATACTTAAGGATATCTTTCATTTCAACTTCCATAGCACAATCAATAATCATACCATACACGCATTCCCTAAATAGAAAGGGTTCATCCCAAAAATATTTTTTTATATCGGACAAGAACCACTTTCTTTGATGATAGCTAAGATCCTGTAGGAGTACTCCACTCACCACATAATTAGTATAGTCGGCAAACCGTGGTGCTACTCTTCTTGAGTTGACATAACTAGCTCATCAGGAAAAGCATCATCAATCTCAATCTCACCATTCCTTTCATGATTATTCTCAAGATGCAAAAGATGGTTGGTCACTTGATTTTTTTAACCCTTTCAATCCTTTACCTCATACTCAAATTTTTGAAAAAGCAAGATCTATATAATTAAGTGTAGCTTAGGTTCTTTCTTTGTCATGAGGTATTTAAGGGTGGCATGATCCATGTGTACCACCACTTTCGTGCCCAACAAATAGGAACAAAACTTATCTAAAGCATAAACTACCGCTAATAATTCTTGTCCTGTAATTGTGTAGTTACGTTGAGAATCATTCAAGGTCTTGGTCGCATAATATATCGGATGAAATAAATTTTCTTTACATTGACCTATGACCGCCCCCAATTCAATTCCATTTGAATCACACATCACTTCAAATAGAGATGACCAATCTGGGGCCATAATAATGGTAGTCGATACAAGCTACGCCTTGAGACAATTAAAGAACTTTAAGCATATATCATCAGAATTAAAAATTTTATCTGTTTTAAGGAGTTTGCACATTAGATGAGATATTTTGAAGAAATCTCTAATAAATAGCTGATAGAAATTGGTATGCCTAAGGGAACTCCGAACACCCTTTATGGAAATAGGAGGGGGTAATTTAACAATGACCTATACCTTAGCTTGATCAACTTGTATACCCTTTTGTCGAGATCTTATGGCCCAAAATGATACCCTTCTTTACCATAAAAAGACATTTCTCCCAATTGAGGACAACATTGGTTTCCACACATCTTTTAAGAACCTTTCTTAGATGCTCAAGGCAAGACTCAAATGAGTTTCCAACTACCAAAAAAATCGTCCATGAAGACTTCCATCGAATCCTCAACCATATCTGTAAAGATTGATAACATACACTATGGGAATATTATCGGTGCATCGCACAAACCAAAGAGCATCTGCTTGAATGTGAATGTGTCATAGGACCAAGTGAACGTTGTTTTCCCTTGGTATTCTAGGGAAATACAAATTTTATTGTACCCTAAATAACCATCTAAAAAGTAATACCACCCTCACCCGTCCAACCTATCTAGCATTTGGTCCGTAAAGGGCATGGGGAAATTGTCCTTCTCGATCCAAGAATTCAACTTGCGGTAGTATATGCACACCCTCCACCTCATGACCGGTCGAACGAGAATAAGGTTGTTTTTCATTTACAACTACCGTCATGCCACCTTTCTTTGGAACAGATTACATCGGGATCTCCCATGTCCTATTGGAGATTGGATAGTATTTTATAATTTCTTTATTTACCAACTCTTGCATGGGTTGATTTAGCCTTCTTTGATGTTTCACACTTGGTATATGATCTTGTTCTATTTTGATCGTGAGGGAACAATTGCCAGAATCTATGCCTATAATATCTCTAATTGTCTATCTGATTGCTCGAATAAAAATTTTCACTACCAATTTCAAAGCCTCCAACTAGTAAGGCTCAAGATCACTAGCAATAATGATAGGCAAAGTGTTACCATCACCCAAGAATACATATTGAAGGTGGGTTGGTAATGGCTTCAACTCAATTTAAGGTGGCTTAAGGATGGATGGCTTTGCGGGTAGCCTCTCCCAATTTTTTAGATCAAGGTCCCACTTTATCGGGCTCTTGGTATAAAATCCAAAGCTCGTTAAAGATGCAACCACTTCATCGAACGCTTCAACTTCATCACTTTCACAACTCCACATGACTCTCACTAAGGGGTTATCCACCAAACTCACATCAATATAATTTAACACCTCATCATCTATAATATCGATTACCAAAATTGTGTGCAAGTGCAATGGTTATTTCATAGACTTGCATACACTGAAGGAAGCCTCTTTATCATTTAGGAAGAATTTCATCTCACCATACTCCACATTGATCAATGCTCTCCTAGTGGCTAAAAATGGTCTTACAAGAATAGTAGAGATTTCATAGTCTAATGCATAATCAAGGATCAAAAATTCAGTCAAAAATATAAACTAATCGACTTTAACTAGAACATCATGAAGTATCTCCATAGATTTCTTGATAGTCCGGTCAGCCATTAGTAATCTCATAGTGGTAGGTTGTGGTTTCCGCAACCCTAGCTTATGAAATATGGCATATAGTATTAAATTTACACTTGCCTCGTGGTCATTCAAGGCCTTTGAAAACTTGAACATTCTAATAGTGCACGAGATTGTGAATGCTCTGGGGTCTTTCTTCTTTTCTGCCATTATGCTTGATATAATTACACCACAATAATAAGTCACTTATACTGTCTCATCCTCCACAAGTTGTTTTTTGAAAACTAATTCCTTTATAAACTTAGCATACCCCAGCATTTCTTGCAAGGCTTTAATCAAAGGGATGTTGATGGAGAGGTTGCTAAATTTATCAAGAAATCTTTTGAACTTGGCGTTTTTCCTCTTTTTGTCTTGAGTTATTGGGTAAAATGAGGAAGAATTGTAATTAGTGGCATGTTGACAATTTGGGATTCTTTAACCTTTGAATTTTCAATGATAACTTCATTATGCTTTAACTCATCATCATTCGGCCTCTTCCTCTTCACATTTGTTTGCTCATCATTTTTACTTTTGTCGGGATCATCAAACTCCATACCCTTGCCAAGAGTTTTACCACTTTGAGTGATAATAGCATTTGTTACCATACCACTCGACCTTTCTTCATTTTGTCTTTCCAAAAGGTACGTCGATATTTGATTCAATTTTTTCTCAAGTTGTTTGATGGTTGTTGAATGAGATTCTAATCTTTGGTGTAACTTGGAGAAGTCACTTCTCATTTTTCTGACTATCATGTTGGCCCCTTCAACTCCTATCAATATTCGAGCCAAAATATCTTCATTGATGTAGCTCTCTATTTTCCATGAAGACATGTCCCGGTTCTCATTGTTCCAACCTTGATTCTCACCTTTCCCTTAAGATAAAACGTGGAAACCCTTCAAATAATTTGGTAATAATCCTATATTTTCATCAAGTATCTTCTCTTCCGCGTCTTCACATGACATAGTATCCCTTGCATCTATAATGTTGACTCTTTCAATTGAGGTACCTATCACATGTTTAGCAAGAAGTTCAAGGTGTTACATCACTTTGATCAAATTTGCATCTCTCTCCCCCTCTTTTTTACTTCGGTCTTGACACATAAAGGATGAGGAGAGAGCCCTCGCGGATATCTCAGCATCCTTTATGTGCCAACCCCGAGATAAACTAGCCACTTTGTTAATTACACTTGATGCAACTCTATAAGGCAATTTAATGAGGGATATTCTGGATACATTGTCCACTATGGCTTTGTTGACTTGATCCAATGATCTATAGAATACTTGGAGGAGCATCGTCTTTGGTACCTCGTGGTTTAGACATTTTATAAGCTTCTCCTTAAATATCCCCCATGCTTCATAAAAAAGCTCTCTATTGTGCTGATGAAAGTTTGTGATTTTGTCACGCAATTGCAACATCTTTGATAGTGTAAAATAATGATCTAAGAAGGCAATGGTAAATTTAACCCATGATATGATGGATCGGGCGGGAAGAGACCTCAACAATAACACCGCCTCACCCTTTGTAAATAATGAGAAGAGACGCAATTGTATGGATTCTTGCAAGATATAAGCAACATCATATGGTTAACATATTTCCATAAATTTCTCAAATGAAGGTTGGCATCTTTATGCGGTTGACACCCAAAACAACCTTTCATATGGAGCAAGTGGAGCATAACACTTGTAACATAAAATTATCCATTTCCCTCATTAGCGGGAATATGGATAGCACTAGCATGTTCCTCGTCATCAAGATAATCTGTAACTTTAACATGTTCATATGATAGGTCGTGAATGATCCCTTCTTGACTCATGATTATTTAAAGAGATGATAATCACCTAATCAAAAATAAAAAAGAACAGCAAAAGTAAAATACGACACTATAGTGTGAACCCAAAGTTACTATCAACACCACTCAAGAGAAAACTAAATTTCACTCCCCAATAATGATATCATTTTGATCACGCTCAACTTACTCCATGATTTATGGGCAAGGTGATCATTGTCAAATATATTAAATCAATTTGAGTTGGGGTCAAATCCACGAGGAGTGTAACTAGTATTCAAATTCTATGGGTGTTGAAAGATACTAAAGATATGCCCGCAATGTAAATGTAATGAAAGACATAAATTAAAATTGGGGGTATGGTTTGAGCAGTTGTTTAAACAAAAACTACTTGAACTATCAAATTAGGGCACAATTATAGATAATATTCCGATAGGAGAATAGTCTTGGGATTATACTTCCCTAGGGGAAAATAGTGCACGGGTTCATGATAATCAAATACAAATTCTAGTTAATGACTATATGGGTAGGCCAGGTTATAGATTTTGATGTTAGTTTATCAACCAAGCACCAAAAATATCATCCATGGAACCTTTTGGATACCTCATGGGTGCGGCAAATAAATTCACCCAAAGCCTCAATTGGGCATCCCTATTTCTAAGAAAATGCCCAAGACATAGCAAAGTCACAATCCATCCTTATTTCTAAGACAATGTAAAAGAATAGCTAATATTTAATTATTGTTGACTAATACCTTGTCACTCATATCCCTCTTCAAGGATGATATAGGATCCAAAAGCATACCCACGTTCCTCTTTTTTAAGGATGATGTGAGATTTTGAGAATTTGAGATTTTCACCCACAAATTTCAATTCAATAAGCAAGTACTAGTAAAATTCAACGTCATTAACCAAGAATCTACACTAACTATCAAAACTCACACATAATTGCACTCTACTCAAACATAATCCCAAGTTGAATATTTAGCTACTCATGAAAATGGAAAAATGAAAAGTACCAAATTGACATTCATTTCCTCAATTGAAAATAAAGCAAGAGTAATCCCATAATTTCAAGCTCCAATTACAACTAAAAATATCTTTTTTGAAAGATTTAATCCAATTGTTCTCCTCACATTAATTGGAAGTTTTCTCTCTATATCCTTCAAAGGTAGTTGGGAAGAAGATTAAAAAATGAAAGGGTTTTTTCCATTTGAAGGATTGGATTCAGGTGTGTGAAATGATCAGTATGCCGTTGGGAAAATCCCGCGCCCTTGCAATCACCAATCGTTGACCACAATCGCGACTCCCGTGATCGCATTGGACCTATCGCAATCGTCATGAGTTGACCTGGCCTTGACTGGACGCGATCGCAACCCTCAAACCGCGATCCCGATAACTTAGGTAGATCCCAACTCCTGATTTTTCAGCTTTTTGCACTACTTCTTCCCTTCTTGATCTCTTTTAAGCTCATTCACATCTTTTCTTCCCATTACCTATATACCTACAAAATATAGGAATTAGTGCATTCAAATGATAAATTTGTCTCATTAACACCGTTTAATCATAGTAGTGTGCACAAATTTGGACGTCAATGAGTGGTACATTTACCACTCATCAGCCGGCCAAAGACCTCAGCCACTCAAACATAGGTTTTAGGCATCTTCCATTTTGAGACCCCAATTTTTTAAGTAAATTATCGGTTCTATATATTTATTTTATGTGCAAAGATATATTTACTTTCTTAGAAAAAATAAAAACCAAGATCTTATATTGAAAAGAAAAGCACTTATTAATCATATGATTAATGATGGATGATCATTGGGTAATTTAATTCTACATTAGTGATATTCTCGCCCTCTTTTTTCATTGTCGTTATAAATTTTATATTTTATTCTTCTCTAATAATTTATCTAATTTCTAAAAAATAACGGGGGCATTGAAGATTTAAATATCACAGTCCTTCCTTCTTCCTTTTTAAAATTTTTCAAACATTGAAGTAAGTAAATTCAATCAGCAAATTTTGTTCTTAAATAATTATCAACTTATAGGATCATGTTTATTGTTTTAACTTATAATTATATTTTTTCTAATTTAAAATTTGTAAATTTTGTAAGTACATATAAGTATATATATTACATATTATATTTTAATCATATATTAAAGTCAAATGGGTTAACTCTGACATATGAATATTGTTACACAAGATTAAAAGAAAAAAGGAGAATTGAATTTGAATTACAATATATATAGAACTCGTCAGATAATGCTTCAAGATAAATTAAATAAATTGACTATAAACTGTTAATAGTAAAATTAGTATTATAAATATAATTAAAAAAAGGATTATTAACAACTTTTAGCTCAAAAAATTTGAAAAACTAGACTGAAAATAAGAACAGAGATGAGAACATTTTTTTTTTGTAAAACAGCCTTAGGCCACTTATGAAGTTTTTGCTTTAGACGATAAATGTTATTGAGCCGCCTCTCATTATGAGCCAGATGTTTTTTATGTGAAAGTTTATTATCTTAAGTTTACTGTTTTTTATCATGTTGGTGGAACACCTTAGTTAACTCGATTGATTCGTAGAAAATAATTATCTACAATTCACTTAAAGTGTAGGAAGTGTAGAGGATCTTTATGAAATTATACGTACTTAAAAGTTTAAGTATTTACTTATAAAAGGAATATGAAGATATGAGATTTATTAATGTGGTGCTTCAGAACATCTTGATTGTTTTATGAACTATGACTTGCTCATTGATTAAAATTATACAAGATTTGATAGTTTTCATAACTTGTGAATTTCATATTTATAAAAAAAATTGGACTTAAAAAATATAATTACATGTTCAAATAAAACTTCAATAACATCTCACTCTGATTTAATGTCTTGTGTCCAAACGAGCATTACGTGAAACAACTTAGCTCCTTAAATTGTAAGAAGTTTGCACTTACAAATGCATCTTGTTGTGCATTATTATAAGATTGATTTAATAACGGCACTTATAAAAATAAGTCTGCTATATATGTAAATAATGATATTGAAATTTTATAATAATACCTGATTAAAATATTATTAATTAATTGAGAGGTTTAAAGCTATGCATAAATGGAGCAAAAACAATTGAACTTTCGATAAACATTGATGGATAAAGCAAAAAAAAATAAAAATTGAACTTTCGATAACATTAACGGATAAAGCGTTAAAACAGTATTAACGTAGAGGTGGCAAAATTAGCCCAAACTCATTTATCCCGTCCAATCCGCCCATGTTTTAATGGGTTGGGCTAGAGTGATTTTGAAGATAGGCTGATTTGGACTAGCCCAAGTGAACTCATCATAAATCATCAACCCAAATGAGCTCATAATGATATCCAACTTTGACCCATAAAGATGTTTAATCCTAGTATTTATAATTTCACTTTTAATATTTTTAGTTGCTTCAATTATATTCTTTTTTCATCTTGACATAATTGTAAGTTTTTTATGAAGAAAAATTATTTTTATCTTACACCATCGCACTACCCCCCCCCCCCCCCTAAAAAAACTTAATTGAAAAAAAAAAATTAAGAAAATCAAATTCATTTTTTACCCCAACCAACCCCTACCCCCCTCAAGAAAAAAATTTAATAAAAAATAGATTCTTACACGATCCCCTTATCCCTAGCTCCCTAAATATGACCCCCTACCCACACCCCCCAAAACAAAAAAATCTTAAAATTTAATTTTTTACAAAAAAAATAAACTTTTTTTACCCCACCTCCCCCCCCCCCCTCTATACCTAGGCCCACACCCAGCCCCCTCCTAACAATTAATTTTTATTAATTTGCATTTTAAAAAAATTAAAAAATAATTCTTAGCCCCCCCATACCTGTAATATCCCGAACATTTCTAGCTCAGTCCAACCCTTAGTACGTATTTGTAACACTTAGAAGCTGGAAAATAGCTTGTTTCGGGTAAGTTTCAGGATTTTCGAACGGGGATTAGACCGCATTCGAATTGGTAAAATAGTAGCTCACCACGATTAATCCGCGTTGCGGTGAATATCGCGATGAGCATGTCATCGCGTTGCGATGAAGGTCATTTCGGCATTTTTCAATTTCCAGAGGGTCACCGCGGTTGCACCGTATCGCGGTGAACCCCAAAACAGCAATTGTCACGATCCAAAGAGTCACCGCGATTCCACCGCGTCATGGTGGGTATCACGATGACCCACTCACCGTGTCACGGTGAGGCCTTAATCGGTGTTTCAGTTATGGTATTTTAAATCTCAAGGGCAATCTTGTCTTTCATCAAGCCCCCAAATCGTGTAAACAGAATATTAATCTTGAATTTGATCAAAATATGCTCATTGTTCATCAAATTTCTCAGTTTAATCTTGAAATTGAGAAAAATATGCTCATTGTTAATTAAATTTCTCTCCATTAAAACTCTAGCTCTCAAATACAAGATCAAATCTCAAGAAATCTCGCCATCAATCCTCTCAAATTCATTAACCCAGGTATGTTAGATGTTCATCCATGGGTTCCTTCCATCCATGTAGTCCAAGTATTCGGTTTAAATTGCAAAAATTATGATCCTTTCAAGTTATTTTGATTTTAGATTATGATTTCACCCATGAATCTCGATGAACTATGATTTTACACTATGTATAAATAAAATTATTGTTGTTATTCAATTCTCCACGTTTTAATGTTGTCGTTCATTAAATTAAATCATGATTTAGTGATATTCATGCTATTACTACAAGTCCCATAAAATTCCCATGATTTGAATAAACTATGAACTACAAGTGTTTGATAAAATGTCTACAAGAGTGAAGATTTGATAGAGGCTTGCATGTTATGTCCTTTAAGCTTAAGTATCATGTTAACTATTTTTTCTTTTGAGTCCTGGGGATATTGAATACCCTAAAACCATAGTTGTTTACTTAGTCTCGTCTTAGTATCTTCAGGATAACTTCAAATATGTTATGAGCATTACTAGATCAGTCAGTTAAACTCAGAACAGTTTAGCATCCAGTGTCATTCAGTTGGGAGTAGAATTTAGCACTGAGAGAGTGCAGGGATGACGGTTTCCCCGTCAGATAGGCAGAGTCGTTAGTAGAAATCCCTATACTCCAAAACTATATAGCCAGCGTAGGATATGAGAAGTCACCCGTCAGTTTTAGGCTTGACTATCTCGCAGGGGTCACCGTCAGATTATGCTTGACACCCTTAGTCCTTCGGAACCATACAGTATACTAGTTTAGTGAATCCACATAGCCAGTGTTAGTACCCGTGGCACGGTAATAACACCCTTCCAACTAGGATTACAGGTTCGACCCCGATTAGCTCAGATAGAGGTATGTCGGTTAGATGATACCTTCCACAGTCTCAGCTACAGTTTCAGTCCAATAATTAGTTCAGACACTCAGTCTCAGTGTTGGTTGACCAAAGCTTACAGATATCAGTTATTTTAGTTATTTCAATATTTCAGTTTATAGATTTTATTCAGTTCATGTTACATACTTGGTCATAAATCCTCAGTATTTACAGATTTCACGTATTCTTAGTAACTCCAGATTTCATGCATTATATTCAATACCTTATATTATACATACATATTCAAACGATTATTTATCCATGTTCATGAAACCATGCATATTAGCCTACCACATTTAGCATACCAGTACATTCAAAGTAATGATCGCATACTTTTTCTTTTGCGCTATGATGTATCATATCATAGGTTCGGACACCCAGTTCCCAAATCGCGCTTAGACTTCTCAAGCTCACAACAGTAGCATTGGTGAGTCCTTATATTTCAAGGATAGATTATTTTGTTTCATGTTTTTAGTTTAGTAGTTAATTAGAGTTAGTTGGGGCCTGTCCCATCAACTTATATTCAGTTAAGTTTAGAGGCTTTCGGACATGTCAGTTAGTTATTCAGTTTATCAGTATTTTATCAGATTCAAATAGTTGTTTTCTTCAGATTCATGGTTCATTACTGATTCAGTTGATAAAACCTTATGGCTAGTCAGTTGTTCTTTCACGTTTATTATGTTATTATTCAGTGCTCACAGCAGGTACCAGCTCATACGTTAGCTTGTAGTCCCTCAGGACTGTAAGTACAGTGTGACGCCCAGGGTGTACTCTCGGGGCGTTACAATACCCTTAACCACCCCCTCCCCCCCAAAAAAAAAAAATCTATAAAACTTATTTTACTAAAAAATTATATTTTTTTCTTTTTCCCACCTCTCTTATCTTATTCGTTATCATTGTTTTGTATTAAATATATATACAAATGCTTTTATTAAATTTTTTTTAGTTTTCATTTGTTATTTTTACATAAAAATAATAATATAATAATATAAATATAAATATATGAATAAAATTAAAAATATCATTCTAATTTAAATTGTTAATAGAATGGTAACTTGTTCAATGATGGGTTAAGTTGCGCGGATTGGGCTATAACCCATTGTTTTAGCCCATCTTGATCCAACCCATCGTAGCCCATCTATATTTCTGGCGAGTTAGGAAATGACCCATTTGTTGCTTTAGCCCATTTTGACCCGCCCAAATTCAGCTAAACCCGCTAATTTGCCACCCCTAATCTAACGTATTGCCACATCTTAAACCATATTCGCAATATAAGCATTTCATTGCAAGTGTAATTAACTAAAATCATAAAGTTTTAAGTTATTTTTTTCTTACAATTATTCTATAAATGATCTAATTATAAACTAGTATAAACGTATATAATCTGAATCCTTAAATTTTTTAAGTAGAAATAGTGGCAATGGGAAGAATAAACTCTTAAGGATCGTTTGGTAGCGTGTACAAGAATAGTACAAGATATAGTGTATTAGTAATATTTGTATTAGTAATACTTGCATTAGTAAATTAGTTATGTTAATATAAATTTTTGTACTTTGTTTGGTTTGATGTACTAGAAATAACATATAAAAATATAATTTCTATAAAATAATATTTCTTTATAAAAATATCCTCCTTCAAAAGCAAAGTACCTCAAACCATGTACACACAATAAGGCAAGAACCTGATCAGAAGAGGGTTGGATTCAACCCCTCCAATAATTCCTCGAACAAATCCAAAACTTAAAAACCCAAACCTTTCTTCCCCAAATTTATAACCTCCAAAATAAAAAAATTCAATTTCATATCCATACCCCAATTACAAAACATTCTAATCGAAGTCATCTAAATCCGCATATTATGTTTAACTCACTTTCTTTCAATAAAATAACTATATCTACTTCCGTAGGTGTTCCCAATTTATTTAATATTAACATAGTGGAGAAGGGGGAGGAAAAGTATTGGAAAATAGGTAGAGCTGTCAATATGGGCCAGGCTCATTGGGCCGTTCCATCTCAAACTGTAATTTAATAGGACTGAGCTACAATTTTTACCAAAAAATTACATGTCATAAACCAAAATATGGGTGACTTTAGATTTTTTACCTCAATAAGAAAAGTCTTTGAAAATTAACTTTTCTTCCCTTTTAAATATGGACAAGTACAATTTTTCCCCTTTACACCTCAAATATATTTTAAAACATTCCATACTCATTTGTCTCTTAAATTTTATTTTTTATTATTTTCACTTTTATTATTTATTTTTTTAATTTTATTTTCATATTTTAATTCATTTGTCTCAACCTTCATTTTTTTTCACTTTTTTTTCTCAAGCATTATCTATTTCTTCATTTTTTATATTTTTTTTAATCCATTTGTCTTTAACCTTTATTTTTGGTTTTTATTATCTCTTTTTTTTTCTTGATTTCTCTCAAATACTCCCTCTACACCTCAAATATTTTTAAACTTTCCATACTCATTTGTCTCTCATGTTCTATTTTTTATTATTTTAATTTTTAATTTTTTCTCTAATTTTATTTTCATGTTTTAATTTATTTGTCTCAACCTTTATTTTTTCCTCTTTTTTTCTTTTTTCTCAGGCGTTATCTATTTCTTCCCTTTTTAGTATAGTACAAGTACAATTTTGTCCTCTACACCTCAAATACTTTTTAACTTTTCATACTTATTTGTCTTTTAAATTCTATTTTTATTTTTATTATTTTCACTTTTTTATTTTTTTCTTTAATTTTATTTTCATTTTTAATTCATTTGTCTCGACCTTTAATTTTTTTCTCCCTTTTCTCTTTGCTCAAACATTATCTATTTCTTCACTTTTTTTTTTAATTCATTTGTCTCAATCTTTATTTTTTTTATTTTTGGCTTTTATAATTTCTTTTTTATTCCCTCATTTTTCTGAAACTTTATTTTTATTTTTTCCTCTCTTTTTTATTTTTCTCAATTTTTTTAATTCTTTGCTTTTTTCTTAATCTTTATTTTTTTTTCTTGCCTTTTTTTCTCAATTTTTTTTTATTTCTCTATTTTGTTTGATCATTTTTTTCTTTTTTTTCAACTTTTATTTTATTTTTCTAATAAATAAAAAATTAGATAATCCACAAAGGGGTATTTTTTTGACATCAAAGCAAATTTAAGGGTATGAAAACATAACGTGGTAGAGTCAACTCTTGCCCGTGGGGCATAATTTATTGTTTGAAAGTCCTTGAGCTAAGTCTCACCTCTAAGGCAATAGTTATAGAACATCTCATAAATGAAAACATAACATGGTGAAGTCAACTCTTGTTCGTGGGGCATAATTTGTAGTTTGAAAGTCCTTAAGTCAAGTCTTGCCTCTAAGGCAATAGGTGTAGAACATCTTATAAATGAAAACATAACGTGGTAGAGTCAACTCTTGCCCGTGGGTTATAATTTGTAGTTTGAAAGTCCTTGAGCCAAGTCTTGCCTCTAAGGCAATAGTTGTAGAACATCTCATAATGAAAACATAACGTGGTAGAGTCAACTCTTGTCCGTGAGGATAATTTATAGTTTGAAAGGCCTTAAACTAAGTCTTGCCTCTAAGTCAATAGTTGTAGAACATCTCATAAATGAAAACATAATGTGATAAAGTCAACTCCTGCCCGTCGGGCATAATTTGTTGTTTGAAAGTCCTTGAGCTAAGTCTTGACTCTAAGGCACTAGTAGTAGAACATCTCATAAATAAAAATATAACGTGGTAGAGTAAACTCTTTCCCGTGGGGCATACTTTGTTGTTTGAAAGTTTTTGAGCTAAGTCTTGCCTCTATGGCAATAGTTGTAGAATATTTCATAAATGAAAACATAACGCGGTAGAGTTAACTCTTTCCCATGGGGCATAATTTTTTTTTTGAAAGTCCTTGAGCTAAGTCTTGTCTCTAAGACAATAGTTGTAGAACATCTCATAAATGAAAACATAATGTGATAGAGTCAACTCCTGCCCGTAGGGCATAATTTGTTGTTTGAAAGTCCTTGAGCTAAGTTTTGCCTCTAAGGCACTAGTAGTAGAACATCTCATAAATAAAAATATAACGTGGTAGAGTAAACTCTTTCCCGTGGGGCATAATTTGTTGTTTGAAAGTTTTTGAGCTAAGTCTTGCCTCTATGGCAATAGTTGTAGAATATTTCATAAATGAAAATATAACGTGGTAGAGTTAACTCTTGCCTGTGGGGCATAATTTGTAGTTTGAAAGTCCTTGAGCAACTTTTGCCCGTGGGGTATAATTTATTATTTGAAAGTCCCTGAGCTATGCCTCTAAGGTAAGAGTTATAAACGTCTCATAAATCAAAATACAATGTGGTAGTTTCAACTCTTGCCCATGAAACATAACTTGTTGTTTGAAAGTCATAAGTCTTGTCTCTACAATGTAGTAGTGTCAACTCTTGTCCATGAAAAGTAGTTTGTTGTTCAAAAGTCATAAGTCTTGTCTTTATAATGTGATTGTGTCAACTCTTGCTCATGAAATGTAACTTGAATGGAAGAAATCGAAGAAAAGAACAAAAATAACAAAAATTACAGAAAAAGAAGAAAATGAAGAAAAATATTAAAAAAATAAAAATCAAAGAAAATGTAGAAGTTGATAAAAAAATTAAATAAAAATAAAGTTCTAAGAAAAATTTTAAAAGTAAAAAGAAAAATCAAATTTTTTTTTAATAAAAGTAGACGTTGAGAGATGTAAAGAAAAAGAGGAAAGAAAAAATAAAAAATAAAAATAATATAAAATAAAAAAGAAAAAGAAAAAGAAGTTGAGAGGAAAAAAGGAAAAAAGTAAGCGTTTAGAAAAACTAAAAATAAAAAGAGAAAATAAAAAATAAAAATCAAAGTAAAATTAAAAAGAGAAAAAAATAAAATTTGAAAGATATAAATATGAAGTTGTTATCCATTATGAGGATCTATGTAATTTACTCCATTGATCATGGACAATTTTGTCCAAAAAAATATTAGTTAATAGGTAAAGGCTATTTTAAGGAAGCTTTTTTATTTAGGGCTAAAATTTAAAAGTCACCCCAATTTGGGTCTATTTTTTAAATTCACCCAATTTTTATAAATCCATTTAAGAACTGGGATTTTTAGTCCGGCCCGTATAAGCCCGATGGCTCGTGGGGCTTAAGCAATATGGGTTGGGCTGGGCTGGCATGTGGGTCAAATAAAAGTGATTAAAAATAGAATAGAGTATTAAGAATTAAAAAAAGAGCTCAAACTCAAAGTCTATTTGGATCATAATAGATATTTAAATATTAAATATATTTATAAAATATATAAATAATTAAAATATTAGATTTTTTAAGGAATCAAATATGTTTGATGAATATAATATGATGTTGAACATGCTATAACTCAGAAGTGCCATGAGATTTTTTTTTTAAGAGTTCATTTTCACTTTTAATGGACTAAATATTGACTTTTTTTAATTTTATTGTGATCAATTAAATCAAAAATACGTTAATATTATTATTTAGCTAGTTATATTACTACTCATTAACAGTTTCATTTGTTTTTCAACATCTTTATTTGGTTTGCATTTGGAGTCAAAAGTATTTTAATTTCATAGATTATTTGAATTTTTCGTAAATTTGAGACCCGATTAACAAGTTGTAACTTCATGTAATATTATATTGTACATATTTATGTAATTAATAATTTAAAATTTAAATTTAAATTATAAAAATAATATATTTTTAAAAGTGGATTGGCCCATGGGGGCTGCCCGCAATCCACAGTGTGATAGGTTGGGCTTGTTATTTTATGGCCCGTCATGTTGATGGGCCAGCCCAGCCTGACCCGTCCAACTCCAAACCCATGTAGGCTAGCCCAGATGGACTGGGCCGACTCTTATTGACAGGTCTAAAAATAAGCAAAGCACGATGGAAAAAAAGACTTGGAGAAATGTTTTAGTAGGACTTTGAGGGGTAAATTTATCATTTACTAATTAATACATGTGTTGAAACATTTGGTATTACTAATCTTTAATATATTAAAAATGTGAAGAACCTTAGAAATATTGTTTGAACTTTTTGTTCTTCATTAAAAGTCTTTGCTTTAGACAAAATTATTTTTTCCCTATTTTTTTCTAATATTTAAGAGTTAAAAATTAATTAAATATATTTATGATAAAATATTTTATTATTAGAATTCATAAGAATTGCTGATTTTTTCTAATATTTAAGTGTTAAAAATTAATTAAATATATTTATGGTAAAATCTTTTCTTATCAGAAGTCATCAGAATTAATGACAACTAATAATTTTTTCATTAGTTTAAGAATTCTAAAAATCTTCTTTAGAAAAATAGTTTGTTTACACTTCACTAAAAATCTTCGTAATAGATAAAATTATTTAATTTTAAATAATCAGACGTTACACGTGTGAGGCACGTGCGATTGAACTAGTACATAAGAAATGATGGATATTAATAACACATATCTTAATACGCAATAGTGTGTATAACTAATACAAACATTAATTATGTATAATATAAAAAATAATATCAAACATGATATTATTAATACATAAAAAATAATACATATAGTATAAATATATATATATATATATATATATATATATATAAAGGAGACTTAGAAGTCTGCTGATGTGGCATCTCTCAATGACCTCTATTGGTATTTTTCTTTCTTCACCTTTTTTTTCTTATTTTTATGCTTCAAAAATAACACTAGAGGAGAAGATAAAAAGAACAAAATAATATCTTATTATAATTATTTTAGCTGTAGTTATGACATTTAATAGCAACAATAATAAAATGAGAAATAAATATATGTGAAAATGAATATGAAGGAAGAGCAAGAGACATATGCATTACTATTGGAATTATGAGAGGAGAGGAAGGGTCATGTTTTGTTGGAATAATTATATAAAGAGACTCATGAAATATTGTAACTTAAAAGATATATTTTTATTTTTCCCATGATTAATTCAGTATTTTTACCTCTGCCTTATTATTTATCCAAAAATTAATGGTGTATATCATGCAGCTTTGTTTTGAAAAAGGTATCATGAAAAAGGTAAGATTTATTGTAACTTGTAAGATTTTCATTTATCGTGAAAGATGTCCATCATTTTTAGTAAAACGAGGTGTGCTCTTAAGATCAAGAAAGTATTGTGTAATTTTTTATAGCAGGTTTATTGTTGCCTCACTAATAAAATCGATATGATGCTAGGAATAAGATCACATAATATCAACTTAAATTTCAAAATTAAAACATCACACAAATTTGTAAAACAGAATTTTTACATATGTCACAAATAATTATGTTTTCTTTAAACGATTGATACGAATTAAACAAGTAAACATTCAGTATAAAATTAAAATTGTGAATTGATTGTTCTACCTTCCTTCCCAAAAGATAAAAGTTGTTGAAAGACCATTGATATAGATCAAGATACTTATACCTTTCATTTTCTTAAGAGGAGAATTTGATAGTTTCTCTACCATTTTAATTATTTATCTCTTTGAATTTATAGGACATAATGGTTGAGGTTTTGAGATGGTAAGAGGATCCCTTAATTAATAAAAAAATGATTATTTAAAATTTTGTAATAAAATTAGGAGAAAAAAAGGGAAGTAAATCATAATTAAGAGCTTAGAAGACTATTTTCCTTTTTTAGAATCTATTTCAAAAAAAAAATTCTCATTTTTAAAATTGATCTGTAATATATTTAAAAATAAAAAAAAATATGGTTGAGGTCTTGAGATGGCAAGAGGATCCCTTAATTAATAAAAAAAAAACTGATTATTTGAAATTTTGTAATAAAATTAGGAAAAAGGTGGAAGTAAATCATATTAAGAGCCTAGAAGGCCATTTACCCTTTTTAGAATTTTTTTTTTTAAAAAAAGTCTCCATTTTTAAATTGATTTGAAATATATTTAAAAAAAAACAAAAAAATACTCTTTTAGTTACACCTTTTAATTCTCGTAATTATATCTTTTTGTTTTCCTCTCTTACCATTGACTATTATTTCTTGAAATTTAACAACACATTGTTAAAAAAAGGAGTACTACTTATCCAGTAAAGTTATACTTTCACTTTTCAATGTGTCCTCTGTAATATATAAATTTGAAATATAGATTCGGTGATATGACGTTTTGCCTAGAATCATATTTGTTTAATTTTTGAAGTTTTTTTGGCCATTTAATTTTTAAAAAATATCTTTTTTCCTTTCTCTACAATTAAAATGATTAAGTTGTATTAAATTTGTTAATAAAAGTAATGAACTTTTCACATCCACCACGTCTAATCACTAAAATTGCTATAATTTTCTTTTTTTGTTATTTAACGAGTTCAATTGCACACTATAATTTGCATTCCGTAATTATCTTCTCAATAATTCATGTGAGAATTCCCTTTTATATTATTTTTGTTGAATTTGTTCTATTAAAATTTAGTTAATTTTTTTATCAAATTAATTATGATTAAAATTTCAGACTTTGATTTGTTTGGATTATCAATTGTTGTCAATTTTCAGTATTTGTTTATTAATTATATATTATGCTGTCCATATGAAAGATGAGAAAATTGAAGGATAAGTGTCTTTTAAGTCTTGAATGAAGGATTAGTGACATTGACCAACAGATAGGGTCAAACATTATTAGGAAACTTGATCAAGTTAATTGTGGACTTGATTAATATTTTCAAAACCTTCTAATCTTTTCAAAAATACAAATCAACCCAACCCACACCCTCTTCAATCCAAATCAACCACTCTCTCCTCTCTCTCGACAGCTTCTCTCAACTCTCCCAACCAACAGTTCTGTAAAATTTCTCCCTTCAACCCACGACTATAAATAGTTGGGCTTCAAGTTTCCCTCTTTAATTCAATCAATCTATCTCTCATCCATCTCTCGACAGCTTCTCTCAACTCTCTCTCAACCAATTGTTTTGCAAATTTCTTATTTCAATCCTTGGTGACTTCAACATCTGACTACAAATAGTTGGGATCCTTTTCAACTTCAATTAACGTGACAGCCTTGCTCTCCAGGCACAACGGCTTTGAATTCTTCATTGATCCTTTTCTTCTTTCATAGGCAAAAATTTATAGCCTTTTTAATTATGAAGAAATCGAGGAACTAAAGTCAACTTCTCTTATAGTATTGGTTAACAATTTCAATATTTGTTGCACTAATTTAAAATGCGGTCTGAATAAAACCCTAATTTCTGGTATTTTTTCTCTTCTCTTCTCTTTTCGAAGTAAATTATGATATTTTGTTGTTTGTTGCATTTTTTGAAGTTTGATTTTTATTGTTTGTGTTTATAAAAACAAAAGGACAATTTGGTTTGATTTGTTCTGTTCTTGTTCTTGGTAAAAATGGTGAAATTACTATTTTTTGTTTAACAAAATCGTGCTACTGTTTCTTCCAACAGATTACCCATATGGTGCAATATATTAACCATCTGATACAACAGATTCATCATATGATGCAATAGATCAACCATCTAATGCACCAGAGGAACTATCAGATTATAATTCTGATACAACAGATTAATAATCTGATGCAACAACTTTACCATATGTTACAACAGATTAAGATTCATATAAAAAAATTTGATGCAACTAATTAACCATCTGGTGCAATGGAAGAACCATCAGATTAATGATCTGATGCAACAGATGAACCTCTTGTTGGATAAAATCCTACCAACTCTTCCTAAAGAAAAAGTCCAAGACTTGATTTTTCCAACTGATCATTGATCTGCCACGATAGAAGACCCTATGTTGGAGGAAATCTAAACAATATTGACCATTGATAACTGTTCTAATAGATCACTCATGTGTTGCAACAGATGTGTGACCTGTTGCACAGAACATTCATCTTTCTCAATAGATGAGTGATATGTTTTGTATTGTCGCAATAGATTACTCAGTCGTTGCTACAGATTATTTAACTGTTCCAACAAATCACTCATATATTGCAACAGATGATGTCACAATAGTTGTGTGATCTATTGAATAGACCATTCATCTATCTTAAAATATGAGTGGTATGTTTTGTATTATTACAACAGATTACTCATCCGCTGCAACAGTTTGGTTATATGCTGTAACAGATATACTACCTGGTGCAACAGATCGGTGATCTGTTGCAACTGTTATTTTACTGTTTTGCTTGTTTGATTTACTGTTATCCTTTTTTAATAATGGATTAATCAATAATAATATATTATTTTATATTTCTATTAATTTTAGATAATATGGTTCCCAAAAGAACAGAAACCGAATTAAGTCCAAGTAAAGAAACAAGTGAAACAGCTAGGCTACATCCACCACTCTATGAGCTTGCTTTACAAGCGTTACCTCAATCGGGAGCAGAATATAATGAACATGGGGAGAAGGAATGTTTCAAAAGAGATGATGCAGATGCTAATAACCCTTCCACCGAAGAGCTGGTCAAAGCCTTCAACATTGATTGTTATCCTGTAAGAATGCAGAGCGATGGTGCCATAAATTTAATGGGTGATTTCGTGGTTTAGTCATCCATGGGAAAATCTTTCGACACCTTCAAAAAAATACTTCGAGAATAAAAATTAGATGTTTATTTCAGGGACAGCTACTTTGGGAAATATCTTGATTTGCCAGAGGACAACAATGCTCGTTTCCAAATAAAAATAGTATATGAACTTCTCAAGCGTAGGTTTATGTATGAAAATAAAGATAAGATGGATGAGGTGTAGATAAATTATTGTGGCATGTCTGTTTGTTTTGGTTGGAAGGAGTTTACCATAGTTACTGAACTAAAATATTATCCTCCTTCTCAAGTTATACCTATTCTAACCCAAAAAAAGCACCTCGTACACCTAAAAAAGGCAAAGGCAAGTCGTGTGATCGTGATGACCTGGTGTCCATTGTTGGTCCAAGCTTCAAAAATAAAAATTTGATAGAAGCGTTGAAAGGTAAAAGACTTTCAAAGAAGCACAAGCAGTCATTGTGATTGGTTTGGTTTGTACATAGTATTCTTTGGGCGAGAGACATTAACAACAACATAATCCTCGGTTTAATAAAGCTCTCCGAGGATCTTAAGGTGTTTAACAGCTATCTATGGGGGTATGAAAGCTTCAAAATGACTGTCAAATATATGTTGACTCCGTTAGCGCCAAAGACAGTCAACTTATATGGATTTTCATGGAATTTCATGGTAAATGTTTCTTTCTTCTATTATGATATCATTTATTTTTTTTTGCTCAATAATGGTTTTGATTTATTGGTGTTATTTTATAGGCTTGGGCGTTTGAAGTCATTCCTTATTCGAGACAACAAGTGAACTACCAGGAAGGAGTTTCCTGTCCAAGAATCTTGAGATGGTTGTCGGCCAAAACTCATAAAAATACAAAATTTCTTGATCTTTTCAACCCCCCGAAGGATGTAGTAAGTATAATTATAATTAATTTTTTATTTTAATTAATGTTTTTTTTTGAATGATCTAATCATCATTCTAATATATGTAATGATTTATGTTAGAATGTGCATCCGTCGCTAGTTCTGACCAATCGAGAGTTGAAGATGCCATTTTTTCTTACTTTACGGTCTGTGCAAACTTTATCGGATCCTAAGGTCATCGACAGAATAAAAATAGAATTGTTTGGAGCAATAGCCATTGCAAGAAAAATAATTTTGGAGGGTGGGCTTATTGTTGTTGATGGAGCTGTTGGTAGTGGTAGTGGTGCTGCTGTTGGTGCTAATGATGCTCCTCTTACAGTATTTAAAGCAAACCATTATGAGTATGATCATACTGATTATACAAATTTTGTTCTCCCAGCGAATGTCTGCATGCAAATGTCAAGACTGCAGGGCGAAACATGATGTAGTGATTAATGCTATTAATGCATTAACTGCTTCTGTAAAGGAATTGACATCTAAGAGGGGTCTCATTTTATCAAAGAGGATTTTATTTCCATCCACTCAATTAGAGATTAGGGCTAAGAGGAGAAGGAGGGTAATTTCCAAGGCATTATCAGGCATTTCAAAAAGCAAAATTGCAACTCCTTTGTCTGGGTGTTACACTGAGCAATGTACAATGTCCAAAGGAGAGCAGCACGAGCTGAAGAAGGTGAATATATTTTATGTCTTCCAACTAACAAAACAAACAGACACATATCTGTTTCAACAGATGACACATCTGCTGAAAATTATCAAACAGATATATACATTTGTTGCAACAGTTGACTAACCTGTTGCACCAGATACTTTATTTGGTGCAACATATGTCTCATCTGTTTTAGCAAATCAAACAGCTTTTTGTACAACTTTTATTTGTACCAACAGATGACCTATCTGCTGCAACAGATGATTCATATATTGCAACGGACGGTTCATCCGTTAGAAATTATCACACAGGGTCTTTCTCATGTAGAAATTTATTCCAACAGTTGATTCATTGTTGCAATAGAAATATAATATGTTTGGTATAATTTAAAATGGGAGGAAGACCTGTTTGATTTGCTAGAAGAGATGAGTTATCCTTTTTCGTTTTGTTATATCTCCGTGATTAGCATTGACCAATTCTATCTTTCCAGGTGGATGTAGAAGAAGCTACTGCTGAATAGCATTGACAATATACTACTCTTTTTATGGAAATACGGAGAACAAAAAGCGCAGAAATAGTACGCAAGCGACAATGAAAATCCACGACGAGCAAAGTCGAATTCCATAGGACCGGATGAAGAACAATTTGTCCATACTGAGTAGATCTTTATAGCTTAAGCCTATCAAAGCAATCCTTGGCAGTATACTTAAATTGTTGTTGATGTATTTGTTGAGATATGTACCCATAATAATTTTTTTACATTTTATTTATTCGTTGACTTATTTCAGCTAATTTATGAAGGCTTCGATTTATTTTATTTTGTCTATAAATTTTATTCCTTATATTTGAACTTATTAATTTAAAAGAAATACTAGATTTAAATATTACAACAGATAATGTATCTGTTGCAACAGACGACACATCTATTAGAAAATTCAAACAGATTTAGCCATATGTTGCAACAGGTAGGTGATCTGTTGGAATTTACCAAACAGGTCTTCCCACTGTTGCAACAGATGGACTTTAGATAAACACATCAAGATAATGCAATACATGACACATCTATTGGAAAAAAAGAACATATTTAGACATATGTTGCAACAGATGGACTTTATCTGTTATAATAGATGACACATCTATTGGAATAATCGAATAGATTTATACATATGTTACAACAGGTAGATTATTTGTTGGAATTTATCAAACATCTCTTCCCACTGTTTCAACAGATGGACTTTAGATAAAAACATCGAGATAATGCAACAGATGACCAACCTATTGCAACAGATAAACTATACATCAGAACAGGTAGGATAACTGTTACAACAGATGGAGAATCTGTTGCATTATAAAAATTTAACTTTTGTTGGACATAAAAAATTGCCACTACGTTTAAAAAGGTTAAAGTGAATTGAAATAAAAAAGGCGCAACCCATTGACGGTGTTCAGTTCAAACACCTAAAGTAAAATAGGCATCAAGTAGACATGTTCATTTTAAAGACGTAAAATAAAATAGGCATCAAATGTGTTAGTGTCAGTCCTGGCACATTTCGCTGACTTGCCGTCACTTGGCCCCCAACGGTTATTTTTTCCCTCCCATTGTCTTATATATTCATCTTCCTTCTAAAATTAAACCCTAAATTCCCAAATCTTCTTCTTCATCGTCATCTTCTTTTATCTATCCAAATTCTTCAAATTATTACTTTCATTTTTTTCAACTGACCTTGACAATGTCAAGCGCATCTTCCACTATTTTTTGTGATAAAAATTTTCGATATTGTAAGTACGGGCATGAAGCTCTGTTAAGGACTTCTAGGACTCAACAAAATCTGGATCATAGGTTTTTTACTTGTAAGATTTCGAAGGTAATATTTTTTTATTTAATTAATTGATTAATTATTGACTTGTAATTATTTTGTAATTATGTTCTCTTTTTTATAAAAATTGGGTGGATGCGATTACTTTGTTTGTTATGAAGAACGGCACCCTTCACAAGTAAATCGTGTAATCTAGGGTTTGTTAAATAAATTTAAGGCTTCTGAAGAGAAACAAAATCGAGCAAGAAGATACTACATTGTTGCCGTTATTGCTACTGGTTTGGTGTTGTTGGGCACATGGATATTGAAGCCTAATTGCTGAAATTTTCATGGTTGTGTGTGTATTTACCTGGTTTGTTGTCGTCGAGCACATGGATATTCAAGCATAACTGTTGGAAAATATCAAAAAGATTTTGGCATATGTTGTAAAATTTAGGTCATCTGTGGAAATTATCAAACAGGTCTATCCACTGTTGCAACAGATTAGACTTAGATTATTAGTTATTCATAGAAATTATCAAACAGGTCTTCCCACTGTTGCAACAGATTAGACTTAGATTATTAGATTATTCAAACAGGTCTTCCCACTATTGCAACAGATTGACAATCTAATCTATTGCATTAAAAAAAACTCAACTTTCATCAGAAAATCCTGACAACGCTACCTAAATACAACTCTCCAGAAAAATGACCAACTGCACACTTTTTCTCTTAGAGAAATGACAAAAGAATTTTTCATTACCGGATACAATTTTATATTTGCACTTGATATAGATTTATCATGTTTTAAGATAGTTTCATCGGTCAGATTCGCTAGAAGTTACTTTCTACCCTATGTATCCTCTTCAATTAGCTCTTAGATGATTTAGTCTTTTATCAAACACCCATTTTCCCTTAAAGGCATTCTCCTACCACACCTTCTGGCGTATAATGATCACCCCGAGCAACCCAACCATATAAATTTGGGCTAGGGTAATAACTATATTGATTTCATACTTGGTTGAAGCAGTAGGAGGCTTCAAAGACCTTTTAAGGGTCCAATGCAGCCTAAAAGTTAGTCCAATTGCTATTAAATCTCTTTACAATGCCACCAAAACTATATCCCTTTATAATGCTTGACATATAAACATGAGCAACAACCAACATTAAATCTTAACATGGTATCAGAACCATATTTGTGGTCCCTCAGCCTTATCAGTTCAGACCTACCAAACTTAACTATAAAATTACAGATATCTTATTTGAATTATCAATGACTAATTGGTAAAAACAACATTCATAAAATCAGTGTACTCTATGTGTTTTTCTACAATAACATTATCAGTAATACATACCTCTCACATATGAAGTGGTTCCATCTGCATGCAGCTTATTCCTCCAAACCCATCTTTACTGCAACCTCTTGTTTTGGTTGGGCAAAAGTTGATCAAATTTTAGTTCCTTATATCTACATAGAAGAGAGGAAAAATAATTTCACATAAATAACGTTATTCATCTGTTGCATCAGATCTGGAGTCTGTTGAAACAGATGTGGAGGCTGTTGCAACAGATGTGGAGTCTGTTGCATTAAATATGGAGTTTGTTGCAACAGATATGGAGTCTGTTGAAATACATCAAACCAGCTTTGCTGGTGGTTTGATTTGTTCCAACAGTTGCTCCGTCTGTTGCAACAGCAACAACAACATAAATTACAAAGAAATAACAAATAAAAAACATCAACAACAAAGAAACAATAACATTTGTTCCAACACCATAAACAATATCATCAACAATAAAGAAGCAACATCCTTTGTTCCAACACCATCAACAACACCACACCACAAGTTCCAACAATACCAACCCCACCAACAACATCAATAACAACATTAATAATAAAGAAACAAACAAAATACATACAAAAAATGATACTGCCAACAAGGCTTTTAAACTTCTCCCAAAAGATAAATTTTTTCGCACATTATAATAAAAATTCTCAGTTTGTTTATTCAACACTTAAAGTTTCTTCAAATTTTTTAAATAAATATGATATGGGTAAATGGTAATTAAATAAAAAAATAGATGTAAATAACTTGCAAAGAAGAAGACGAGAATGAAAGAGCAATAGTGAACCATACCTTAATGTCAAAAGAGGATCAAAACAATAATTTTAGTCGAGAAAAGATATGGATCCGTTTAGATCCAAAAGAATCGTTATGAGAAAGAGAAGAGAAAAGAGAGAAAAAAGGTTGTGATAACCCTAAAGAGGAGAAAAGAAAAAGACGAGAGATGAATAAAATAAATTTAGGGCTAAAGCTGAAGAAGAGATGAGATAATTCTAGATGTATCGTGTACTTATACGTGGGTTTTAATATTCATTAATAATTTGAGGGGCACAAGAAAGACTGGTGACATTGAAAAGACAAGATAAGACTACTCAATGAACTCATTTTTTATTTATCCAAGAAATAGTTTTTACCACCTTTAGTAGTACTACTTTATCTACTCGTACAGAATATTGCTTTAAACTTAAAAAAAAATAAAATTCAAACAGATGTCATCTATTGCAACAGATAGCAATATTTGTTTAAAAGTTCTAATAGCACAGTCATCTATTACAACATATATAAATATCTATTTAAATATCCCAACAGCTTAGTCATTTGTGACAACAGATGCAAATATCTATTTGATAATTAAATCAGATATATCATCTATTACAATAGTTATCAATATCTGTTTAAATATTCCAACAGCTCTATCATTTCTGACAACAGATGGAAATGTCTATTAGATAATTAAATCATATATGTCATTTGTTACAACAGATATCAATATCTGTTTGAAAATTCAAAAAAACTCAGTCATCTGTCCCAACAACTGCAAATGTCTATTTGATAATTAAATTAGATATGTTATCGTTACAATAGATAAAATATCTGTTTGAAAATTTCCAACAACTCAGTCATTTGTTGCAACAGATTTCATTGAAATTGATTTATGTCGAACTAGGGATGAATGAATAAGTTCATAGGGTCAACTACGACTTCAATTGAGTCTTTGCAATTGCAGGGTGTTGGTATTATGTTTATCCTGACCTGATTCACCGATCGATCCTCTGAGTTTAAAAGATTCTTATTAACTTAATGTTAAGCTATTACCTAAATTAATTTAGGTGGAACTAGGAATGAATGAGTTCTCATTAACTTAATGTTAAGATAGAACCTTAATTAATTTAGGTAGAACTAGGGATGAATAAGTTCATAGGGTCAACAACAACTTCAATTGAGTCTTTGCAATTGCATGGTATTGGTATTGTGTTCATCCCGACTCGAGTTATCGATCGATCATTCTGAGTTGAAATGAGTTCTCACTAACTTAATGTTAAGATAGTACCTAAATTGATTTAGGTGGAACTAAGGATGAATGATCTCATAGGGTCAACTATAACTTCAATTGAGTCATTGTAATTGCGTGATGTTGGTATTGCGTTCATTCCGACCTGAGTCATCGATCGATCACTCTGAGTTGAAATAATTTCTCATTAACTTAATATTTTAAAAACTATATCTTTTAACATTTTAAAAATTAATTAAGATCAATTCGGACTAAATTAAGAATTTCAAATCTTGTCATTCTTTTCCAAAATTGCAAATCATCTATTTGAGTGAAAACCTTTTCTCATTTGAAATTTGAAGTTATCTGTCTTCTCCCTCTCTCTCTCTCAATAATACAGATAACAACTACTCAACATATTGTTCAACCCTTCAAAACAAATCAATTTTCTTTCCATTTCCGACCATATAGTTGTTATTTTCGACTTCATTCTCGCTTGTATCCATTGTTTTCTCTGTCTTCATAGGTAACAAAGTTTGAGAAGAGTTCTACATGTATTATTTATTCTAAAATTTAGGGCTTTTTAGTTAATGATAAAAAAGAATACTTTTAGTTGTATTATCTTTGAGAATGGGTTAACAATTTTGAGTTTTGATGCTAAAAAAGTAGGAAGCACCCGAGAAAACCCTAGTTTTTATCTCAGTATTTTGTTGACTGTCGTGGTATTATTAGATGGTGTTTGTGGTGTTGTTGGTAGCTGTTGTTGGTGGTGTTGGTATTTATATTTTTAGTGGTGGCGTTAGTGGTCTTGGTGTTGGTATTGATGGCATCGGTGGTGGTATTGATGGAATTGGTGGTGGCATTGGTTGTGGTGTTGGTGGTCCATTTGTTGAAATAGGTGGAAAATCTTTTGGAAGATATTAAATAGGTCCTCAAACATATTCCCCATCTGTTCTGACTGATAGGTTATTCGTTGGAGTATCTTTTGTAATATGGTGTAGAATAATTTATAGAAATTTGTCTTACCTTTTTTTTTTAATTATGAAGACATCAAATGCAATGTATTATTTGTTTTTCTATATTTTGTAGTTAAAAGATATCTCCCAAAAGAAAAGAAACTGAAAGTGGATCAACTTCTGACCACCCAACAAAAAAGGCTAGAGTACAGATAGATTCAGAGGAACTTCCTGAACAATCTCAGTTAGGACAAAATAAAGCTGAGGAAAGTGATAGCTCCTTCTTACCAATGGGGCGTGAATTAATATAGAAATCCCAGCATGATCCTGTCAAAATCATTAGTATCGACAAGTTTCAAGTTGCGATGTCGATGGATCGCCCTAAATAAGTAACTGGTGATCTTGTACTTAAATGTTAGTTGGGGAAAGATTTTGATGAATTTAGGAGTATTATGATAAATGAAAACATAGATATATTTTTTAACAAGATCTGCTTTGCATACTTTCTTGAGCTGCCTGAGGAACGTACTCTCCGTTTCTCAATGAGCATGGAATATGGTCTTCTCAAGTACAGGATCAAGTATGCGGGGGATGATAAAGATTCGAAGGAGGGAAAAAAAAAAGATGGATAAAATCTAGATCAACTACTGTGGCATGCCAGTTTGTTTTGGATTGAAAGAGTTTACCATAGTTACGGGCTTGAGATGCGACCGTCTAGAAAAACCTGTCATCAAGGAAACACCCTACAAAGGGTCCAACAAATGCAAGGAAAAAAAGATGGGTTGTTGGGCATTTTTGGATGTAGCTACAAAGTAGATGATTTGATGGCAGATCTCGAGGATAAAACATACCAAAGCACTACAGGGAGAAATTATTTTTAGTTTGATTTATCCATTCTGTTTTATTGGCAAGAGACGTCGGAAAAGTCATAGAAGATGATTTATCGGTGCTTGCTAATGATATTGAGAAATTTAATGATTATCCCTGAGGATATAACAGCTACTACTTGATTGTCAAATATTTACTGACAAAGCTATCCCAAAAGATGATCACATTATACGGCTTTCCTTGGGCTTTCATGGTAATATTGATCACTAATTTTACTCATCCATTAATTTATATTGAATATAGTTATTATGACTTTTTTGGGTTGCTTCTTATTTATAATTTTTAGGCTTGGGCATGTGAAGTCATTCCTCCCCTCCCCTCTGAAAGCAGTTCAAGGATTACCCGAATGAGGTTTCTCATCCAAAGATCCTTAGGTGGTTGGCTACAAAGGGAATCAAAAAAATATTAAGGAGACTGATCTCTTTAACCCTCTGAATGATGCAGTACGTCTTCTTTCAACTAAAATAATTTTCCTCAAAGAAAGATATTGAAATAGATGTGCCATCTGTTGCAACAGATGGGTCATCCGTTGCAATAGATTACCCTTCAAATACAACTGGTACAACAGATGGGTAATCTATTGTGAAAGACATTCCATATTTTGCAATAGATTAACCATCTATTACTCTGGTTCTCTAAACCCGACTCAACAGATTACTCATCTACTATAAATTATGCAACAGATGCATAATCAGATGCAACAAATGCATAATCCGATGCAGTACATCTTCTTTCAACTAAAATAATTTTCCTCAAATAAAGATATTAAAATAGATATGCCATCTGTTGTGACAGATGGATCGTCCATTATAACAGATTACCTGCCAATCGCAACTGGTCTAACAGATGGATAATCTATTGTAATAAATGATCTATATTTCATAACAAATTAACCAACTGTTGCTCTGTTTCTCTGAACCCGACTCAACAAATTACCCATCTACTGCAAATTATGTAACAGGTGGGTAATCTGATCCAACATATTATCAATTTATTACGACATACAAATCAACTATTGTGGCAGCTAGATCTTCTATTACATAATTTGGTTGTGTTAACATGTAACCCAACTGAGTGCAAATTATTATTATATAATTTAAATATCTCTTGTCTTTTTTTATAGGTTGTGCATCCTAGGATCATGCCTACCGATCATGAGTTGGAGATGACTTTTTTTTACTCTAGGTCTTATTGATACAAAAGAAGAAACAATGGTGGAGTTAATAAAGAATGAATTAGCTTGAACAATAGTCATAAGAAGAGCAGTTAGGCATGGTCAACCTAATGTTGAAGCTCTTCACGACCAACCTACTGCAATAGATCCAGGTCCTTTTTTGGGGGGTGTTGCTGGTGGAGTTGTTAATGATGGTGGCAGCCATCCTGATGCTGATGCTATTTCCAGTCATGATTATGAGCATATTGGTGCTCAGGAAAAAATAAATACATTTGAAAACACCCCTTGCATAGTTCCCTGTCACCCCTACACCAGTCCCTCCCACCCTTATAGTGGTCCCTCTCACCCCTTTTCACCATTGTATTCTCATTGCAAATACAAAGTGTGCAAGGACAAATAAGATAAACTCCTTGAAAAACTAGAGGCTATTGCTGAAGTTGCCGAGGAGTTATAATCCAAGAGGGGTGTCATACCATCCAAGAAGCTGAGGAAGCCATACACTCCTACAGGGGCGGTTAGAAGGAAGAAAAAAATATTAGACAAATACTCCCCATAATGAAAACAAAAAAAATTGCAACTCCTCTAGCTCCAAGAGTTGTTAAAGTTCAGGGGCCACTGAAGAAGGTGGACATATACGCGATACTTGGCTACGAAAAGCAGAAGGAACTGTAAGAAATCATGAATGACAAGACAAAGGTTCCAAAAGAATACACCATGCATTCATTTGCTACCAAAGACTTCATGAATATGACATATATGTATGAGTGGTACGTGGACAATATAAGTTTAATTTTCCTAACCTAGCCTTCCTGTCTACTTTATGAAGAAGAAGCTACGCAACAGATGTATAATCTGTTGCAATATCTGGGTATTCTGTTACAACATAATACACATTTATTGTATAAGATGCATTAGCTGGATAATTAGTGTACCCAGATTTTATGATGTTTTCAATAGGATAATGGACTTCAACTTCTACAAAATTTTTAAGGATAGGTACAATGATCTCCATAGGCGAGCTGGTCCCGGTGGCTAGAGATTTGATAAGTTAGTTTCTACGTTCAAATGGGATGAAGACATGATTAAATATGTTATAGGGAAGAGGCAATATCCACACGGCAAGAGTTGGACCAAGGCAAAGAGAATCCTTGCAGTCATGAATATGGAAGTCAAACATTTTCTCACTTTTGAGATACTACACGACAAGGAAATGATTAAGGTTTATGATTGCAACTTACCTGTCTTCAATGCGGACACGTTTTTAACCCACATGAAGCCACTCTTGAAGTTGTTCCCCAAGTTGTTGACGCAGAGTAAGCTGATGGATCATTTTCCAGCGAAAGTCTTGAGGAAGGAATCATGGGATTTTGAAGGTCAAAATAAGAACATCCAGCTCTAAAAAATTAAAACCGGTGCAATGTGCGGGCCGTACTCGCTTGTATACATCAAGTGTTTGCTGACCGACACAGAAATAATTGAAAATATAGAAGAGGTCTGGGCTTATGGGGTACTAACTAGATGGTTGGAGCTTGTATGTAAAGAAGAATATGTACAAAGACAGAAACGAACACGATGACAATTTTTTATTTCAAGCCACTTCACTTCACATGTAGTGGAAATAATTTTTATGTCTGGCAAAAGTTGAATTTTTATAATGCAACAGATTGTATAACTATTGTAACAGATATAATACCTATTATGATAGAATAATTATCTGTTGGAATAGGTTGATCATCTGTTGCATTATGCAGATATTTCCCAATTTATCTGTCACAACAGATATACACTCTGTTGCAATATATATCTATCTGTTGTAACTGACAGGCAATATGTTGGAACAAATAAAAAAAATAGGAAAACTTGTTATATAATTTTTAGCAGATGACCTAACTGAATGATTGGAGCCCATGTGTAAAGAAGAATATATACAGAGACAGAGGCGAACATGATAACAATTTTTTATTTCAAGCCACTTCACTTTACATGTAGTGGCAATAATTTTTATGTCTGGCGAAAGTTGAATTTTTATAATGCAATAGAATGTATATCTGTTGTAACATATATAATACCTATTGTGGTAAAATAATTATCTGTTGGAATAGGTTGGTCATCTGTTGTATTTTGCAGATGTTTCTCAGTCTATCTGTCACAACAGATATACAATCTGTTGCAATATATATCTATATGTTGCAACTGATAGGTAATCTGTTGGAACAAATCAAAAAAAGTAGGAAGACCTATTATATAATTTCCAACAGATGACCTACATGTTGAAACACATTTCTAAATATGTTTGATAAGATATGTTGTCTGTTGCAGCATATGTATTATCTGTTGAGAAATTTGAATCTACTATTCCATTTTAATTAACATGTTCAAAATTAAGAATTAAATTATATTTACAGATAGTAAAAAATAAATCGAAGCCTTTAAAAATTACATGAAATAACTCAACAAATAAATAAAATATGAAAAAAATGTTATGGGTTCAAATGATCTACTCTACAAATAAATCAACAAGTTAAACCAAAGAGGATAGGTTATTCAATTGATGAACTCAAGCTATAAAGATCTAATCAATATGGACAAGTTGTTCTTCATCCGGTGCTACAGAATTTGGCTTTGGTCGTCGTGGATCTTTAATGTCACTTGCATAAGGTTTCTGAGCTTTCACTTCTCCGTATTTTCATAAAAGAGCAGCATATCTTTTGCGGAGTAATTCAGCATCAAGGCCATCATTTGGTACTTGTAATCCATTGCTCAAATACTCGGCGTATGTGGCAACAAAAGGACTGCAATTCCTGCATTTCAAAAAAATAGATAATTCATTTCTTGCAATTCATGTAAGCATTGTGAAATTTATGAAATGAAACTAAATCATGATACTTATACTTACTAGCTACCAATGGTTTGTTGAGCAATTCCTTCAATATATTGTACATCAAATGGAATACCCATTTATCTCGGTATGCTTCAATCGTCGACCAATCAGTACGAACCTTTTAGTCCAAAAACCCACTCATATCAAGGTAAGTACGCAATATTTTGGCCAACTTTTGTATCTCAGACGACGACCCGGAATGTCACCTTCGTGACATCAAGTTATAAACTCAGATGCATCTCTTTTTTAGAACGATGACAGCCAACACCTAATGAAATTCATCACCACAATTGATTGGGATGTACACTTCGTTGACCAAATGCCAAGGTAAGCCATCTGAAATGCTAAAACCTTTGATGATGTTGATTAAGCATTTCTCATTTTAGAAAACTTTCAGTTGTTGTTGACAATACCTATCGTAGGCATTATTGATGTAAACTTTATAAAAATAATTTCTTGTCGTGTATCTGTATTGTTCTGGAGTTTACAACTTAGATTTTTTTGGAGAGAGTAAAAAATAACATCGATGTGCTGCACATATTATCAAACATTTTGGATTACGTAATGAAAAAATTAATACGCAGATGCAATTAAATAAAGTATTAATTAATAATGATATGTATGGCATTTAAACCTCATCATTCTAGCAAGTTTGGGGCTGGGACATCAAATAGAATCAATTCTTCCTTTCGAGATGTGCAACAATAAAGTCGAATATATCAAAACCAAGACTCGATTCGTTCACTTTGTAGTGTTCGTCATTTTTTTCTACATGATGATTTATATGTGTTAATGTCATGTTCTTACAACAATAATTGTATAAATCAATATCTTTAAAGTTGATTTATATACCTGCCGGCATGATGCTTTAACAGCCCATCGACAATCCGTTCTGAATAGTCATTGATTAACTTTGTTAGTTTTTTAGATCCTTGCCCGAGATGTTGAACCCTTTAAATGGGTAATTCCTCCATTCTTTCAAACTGACAGGCTCCACTTTTTCTTCTTCTTTAGAAGCACTTGATGGATTATCAACTGTGATATTATGCTCTTCAGTAGTAGCTTCTTCTATGACATCCACCTGAAAAGCCAGAATTATCAATGCTAATTACAGATATACAACGGATTGTTTATCTGTTGCAACAGATGAGTTTTATGTTGCAATAGATAGATCATCTATTGGAACAAATTTGAAAAGGCAAAACAGAGCAGTACGATAACTTTGGTGCAAGACAAAGACAGAGGCTTTGCAATTTGCTTTTTTTGATGCTTGGTGGTGCCTTGGAAATATCTTTTCTTCTTCTCTTAGCCACCTTGATCTTTAGTGAAGTGTATGGATATGAAATCCTCTTTGATGGAATGACACCCTTTTTAGATGTCATTTTCTTTACAGAAGCAGTTAGTGCATTAATAGCATTAATTACTCCATCATATTTTACCTTGAAGTCTTGACATTTGTATGCAGAACATTCGCTAGATGTGGCAAAATCTGACGAAAATCTATGTAACCAGTATGATCATAATCATAATGGTTTGCTGTTTCAAAAACTGTAAGAGGAGCATTATTAGCCCCAAGAGCAACACCACTACTACTACTACCACTACCACTACTATCATCAACAACAAGCCTACACTCAAAAATTATTTTTATTGTGATGGTTGTTGCTCCAAACAATTTCATTTTTATTCTATCAACGACCTTAGGGTCCGATAAAGTTTGCACAAACCTTAAAGTAAAAAAAAATGTCATCTTCAACTCTCGATTGGTCGGAATAAGCCACAGATGAACAATCTAAAATAAATCAGTACATATATTAGAATAATGATAAAATTATTTAAATTTATCATTAATTAAAATAAAAACTTGATTAGAATTGGACTTACTGCTTCCTTCAGGGGATTGAAAAGATCAAGAAATTTTGTATTTTTATCAGTTTTGGCAGACAACCATCTCACAATTCTTGGACAGAAAACTTCTTCCTGGTAGTTCACTTGTTGTCTCAAATAAGGAATGACTTCAAATGCCCATGCCTATAACATAACGATTATAAATCAAAAGCAATATTGAATAAAAAATAAATCATAACATAATAAAAGAAATATTTACCATAAAGGCCCATGGAAAATCATACAAGTTGACTGTCTTTGGCGTTAACAGAGTCAATAAATATTTGACAGTCATTTTGAAGTTGTCATAACCCCAAGGACAGCTGTTAAATGCCTCAAGATCCTTGGAGAGATTTATTAAACCGAGACTTATGTAGTTGTTAACGTCTCTCTCCTAAAGAATATTATGTGCAAACCAAACCAACCATAATGATTGCTTGTGCTTCTTTGAAAATATTTTACCTTTCAACGCTTCTATCAAATTTTTATTTTTGAAGCTTAGACCAACAATAGACACCAGATCATCATGATCACTCGACTTGCCTTTGCCTTTTTTAGGTGTACGGGGTGCTTTTTTTGAATTAGAGTAGCTATAACTTGAGAAGGAGGAGGAGAAGGATAATTTTTTAGTCTAGTAATTATGGCAAACCCCTTTCGACCAAAACAAACAGGCATGTCATAGTAATTTATCCATACCTTATCCATCTTATCTTTGTTTTTATGTATAAACCTACGCTTGAGAAGATTATATACCATTTTTATCTGGAAACGAGCATTGTCGTCGTCCGGCAAATCAAGATATTGCCCAAAGCAGCTTTTCCTGAAATAAGAATCCAATTCTTGGTCTCAAAGTATTTTTCTGAAAGGCATCGAAATTTTTTTCCATGGATGACTTAACCATAAAATCACTCATTAAATCTGTGGCACCATCGCACTGCATTCTCGCAGGATAACAATCAATGTTGAAGGTTTTGACCAACTCTTCGGTGAAAGGCCTATTAGCATTTGAATCATATTTTTTAAAATATTTCTCCTCCCCGCGTTCATTGTTTTCTTCTCCTAATTAAGATAATGCTTGTAAAGCAAGCTCATAGAGTGGTGGATATAGCCTAGCTACTTCACTTGTTCATAAAAAATATATTAATAATTTATAAGAAAAATAATTTATTATTTCATAGTATAATTTCTTTATTTAATATCAAAACAAGTTCTTTCTTTGTCTCATCAAAAGAAGTATTCATAGTTTTAAGTTGTTTGTGTAATGAACTGAAATTTATCTATGTCTTTTTTATTTCATTTTATTTTCTCAGGGTGAATGAAGTTTTCATCTATTTGAATACATAACTTGTGTCAATGTTACAATTGCGAGAGCACTCAATTGGCGAGATTCAAGAGATTTTGCAATTTTTGAAACTACCAGAAATTATCCCTATTGCAACAAATTTTTTGGCAACGGTTCCAAAAGCGTTGCAATAGACCGTCTATTGCAACGCTTACAACCGTTGCAAAAAAAATATTATAGTAGAACTATTTTGTGGTATAACCGTTGCTATTATTGAAGAACCGTTGTAATAGAGTGTCTTATAGCAACGGTTCCATAAACCGTTGCCATAGAATCATCTATGGCAACGCTTTATTGGATAAAAAAAGCTATTACAACGGTCCCACCACAAAATTTTGGTAAGTCTGCAAACAAAAACCCTTTTATAATTACAACATCCACCACAATATTTCATCACTGTTCATCTAGCATACTCCAGTCCGCCAAAAAAATTTCACTAAGTCTGATCCACCACTGCTTCGACAACCATACGTCAATCACAATACCGCTGTTCCGAATAGCATATGCCGACCATCATACCGTTTCTACGAATACCATATGCCGACCATCATATCGTTGCTTTGACCACCATACTCCTCCCATTGTACCACTACTCCGACCACCGTACCTTGATTTCAAAGCTTCTCCGACCACCACTGTGAGTAGGAATATGTATTCGAATCCTAAGTTTGGTGGAGGTGAGGGTGGGGGTAGGGGTTGTTTGGGGCAAGGGAAATTGGATAATTTGCAAAGGAGTAGGGAAGTGAAGAGGGTGATGGATATTATATTAAGCGGGAAGAAAATGAGTCCAGTTTTAGTAGGGAAGGTGAGCTAGAAGGTGTAGTAAGTGACCTTTATAGCAAAATTGATAAAGGGGAATTGGAGGTTTTGAAGGACATACAAATTGTGTATATGGCCTAAGAATTCTCGGACGACAAGAATGAAATAGTTAACAAGATTAAGGAATTAGAAGGGGTGATTAAGAGTATATTGAGCAATTGTGGTGGTGTAATTGTTCACTTGGATTTGAAATGGCTAGCTGAGCAACAGCAACAACCCCCAATGATCTCCGAGATTGGAAAATCATCAGTGATTAAAATGGGGAAGTTAGTAGTGCGATTTCGAGAGGAAAATGGCAATAACAATTGGTTGTGGTTGATTGGTACAGCAATATGTGAGACATATTTGAGATGTCAAGTTTATCATTCAACTATGGAAAGTGATTGGGATATTCAAGTTGTTCCTATTGCTTCAAGATCTCCACATCCAAGAATATTTCCAAGGTATTTTGAAATTGATCTATTGGGAACATGAACAATTTTGGATAAAAATTGAATATTTGAATCTTTTGTTTATGTAAATCTCTAGTATATATGCTCTTTATGGAATTATTCTTTGAACTATTATGTGTAGAAATAACTTGATTTTGCTATAGAATTGTTTGGTTTTGATGTTCTAGGATCTTGCATTCTCTATTTCTAGGATTGTTATGCTTGTTTATGCACTTTCAGCATTTTTGGTACTTCTGTCGAGCTGAGGGTCTACCAGAAACAACCTCGCTACTATAGCATAAAGGTAGGGGTAACGTCCCACCTTTACTGGAACCTACTTATGGGATTGATTGATTACACCGGGAATATTGTTGTTATTTATGTTTTTAGTACTATCTATTATTTTGGTACTCCCTATGTACTTTTTTAGGCTTAAAAATGAAATAATTTTTGGAAGTTCCTTGGATCCTTTGAATCCGCTGAAAAGATTGGTTAATAATATGGGCTTGGTTGATAATAGAATACAATGGAAGCAGAAAGTACCAACTACCAATTAGCAGTAATTATCTGCAATAGATTATGTGTATAAGAAGGCATTTAGGATGCTTGTGGATTTGTATGTCAATTTAAGCGTGAGACATAGAGACACTCCAGTTTCAAAGAACTCCTAATTTATCCTAGAAGACAAAATATTAAGTATTAGAATGAAATGATCTGAATCAAGTGTAATTGTTCTCATAGATTCATACAATCGACCCCAGCTAGTTCGAGATCAAGGCCTAGTTGATTCATTACCTAATAAAACACTGATGGTCTATTTAGGTTATTATGTGTGTTAAAATTTCATATGAGCTCCCTGAAAATAAATAGATCTTTGGACGTATCAAAATTAAACAAAAACATGTAGAGTTTTTTTGGATTCTTATTCACCAGTGAGATGGTTTTTTTTTCACTACATTCTCTACAGAATCCCTGAGATGCTTAGTTATCCTGAAGAGTTCAACTGAAGATAGTAAATTCGAATCAAATTTTGTTGTTACGCTGGTGCTGGGAAGTGGTGATCACCATGACTTGTAAGTTTTTATTTTTACTCTTTTGTTGTCCAAAGTGGATCTACAGAATCCGGTTGAATAATCTTGGCTTGCAATTGCTCTGGGTCCTGAATATTGTTAAGAATTGAAGACATCAAGTTGTGTGCTCAAGATTAGAATAAGCTTTATATGGGAGGTTAAAGAAATTTCCTTTCTTTGATTTATTTATATGGTCACTTTTTAAGTTAAAAATATGATGGTTATAATATTTTGTGATTCCATGTCCCAATGCTTGGATCCTATGCATAGTTATGTCCTATGCATAGTATAGCTTGTGGATCAAACCCCAGATGTTGAGATGTTAATTTCTCCATACAAGATAACACATGTTTCTGAATTCAGTTTTCTAGAGAACCAAGGTGATGCTCTTTTGCTTGAAGTACAAAATATGAAGAAAAGTACATTGGGTCGAACTTCAATACTAGCTTCAGTTGTGGCTGACAATAGTGTATGTATAATCCTCCAATATGTCATTCTGTTTTAACTAATTTATTCAATTTTTAATGTTTTATCACTATCACCTTCTTTCATCAGTTTTGTAATTATTACAGAACGATAAGATTCGTTGGTGGCCCATTTATCATAATGATGATAAATGTGTTGGGAAGGTCCATCTGTCAATCATTGTACAATCACAACTGATGAGATGGCACAAGTCAAGGTTTAACCTTGGACACTCCACTAAGTTTCACTTCAGTTCGATGTCATATGTTTTTTTTTGTTGAATATGAGTATAAAAGAGATAATTGTTCTTTCACTCGAGCCAGAAGAGTAAAATTTAAAATTTGAATCTGCTGGAGTATGATTTCTAAGTTAAATCAATATCTTTTCCTTAAGCAGGTGCGTATTAATTTATTTGGTTCACGTACTAACTTCCTAAGCATAACATTCAATCAACATCAGTGCCTGTTCTGTTCTCGAGATTTAGTTATATTGTTCTACGATTGACATTTGAGATGCTAAAAGGATATTTCACTAGAGACACTTAACCTTATGCCCTTTTGACTTGAGGTCATTTACTTGAGGGTTCTATACCATAGGACCTCTTGCAGTTCAATAGTATTAAATGGTAGTTATTGTTAAGAATTTAGTGCTCAAAATATGTTTATGTGTGGTGTCTTGACTGATTTTATAGGTTTCAAATTAGTAATAACACACGATATGCGTTTGGTTCCCATTTATGATAGAGTGGACCGATTGTGGAGACTCTTGTATATGATCTACTACTGGAGGCTTCTATGCATGCTCAATAATTTTGTGCACAACGTTTAAGGTCTGAGAAACCTTGGAACTGGTTACTCATGGAATTTTTCGAGTACTATGGGGTAATAGATACCTATACTAGATTGAGGTATTTAGCATGTGATACAACACCAGATATTGACTGCTATATTTTCTTGAATGTCATGGATGTCACAACTCCAACAAAAACTAATAATAAGAGTTCAACAGGTACCTTTCATATATCATGGATGTCGCAACTCCTACAATAGATTGTTTGGAGCTCATTCATGAGTTACTTGTGCCAGTTATGAAGGCAAGGAGTGATAGAAGTATGACAAGACAAGTGGTATCAAATTCTGAACTCACAGACCTTCAAGCTTGATATATTATGCTGGAGATTTAGATATTGGAAGTTGTTTCACAAAATCAAATTCCATAGAAATGCTAATCTAATCTCCGATAATTGCCAGATTTCTAACAATTTCTAAATTTCATTGTAGCATCCTTTTTATTTCAAACATGTTTTACTCCCTTCTGCCATTCTATTTTGACCTTCTTTCCATTTTGCTCTGTCTAGAAAAGAGTGAACTCTTTATTCTTATGGGAAATTAAACCATTTTAGAGAAGGTCCAAAGTAACATAATACTTTTTGCATTTTCAAGATTAGCATGATATTTTAACGTCCACATCCTTCTTCAAGCGTATGTTTAATCAATTCAAGTATAGTAAATTAGTTGAACTTTCTTCTTTCTTATGGATGGGTCACTAGGTCAAACAAAATGTGTTAAAAGGAGAATTTACTTTTTTAAACCTTATAGTCAACCAAAACAACTATATTTAATGAGGATAAATCAGTTCATCCAATTAGATTTGTGGTGTAGTGCTGCAACACCAGCCTCACTTTTAATCACTCTAATCAAACATAAAGAGAAAGTTCAACTTTTCTTGTTCTGTTGCTCTAATTGAAGCATGTCAACATAATTATCTTTTTCATATCACATGTGACCATTTATGTACAGAAAATCTCATTAAAGATTGAAACTTGGTCCCTTGAGATTAGAAGCACTCATGGAGCCTTAAATATGATTTCTTCAGTATCCCTCCTTGAGTTGTGAATTATCATAAGATAGATGGTATCTTAGTTAGTACACTCAAGCAACCTTACTCTTCTCAACTATTTTTAGAAACACTAGAGGTCAATGCATTTTTAGAAACTTAAAAGAAATGTATATGGAACTATTGTGATGAAAGTGGTCCATCTAATCCATTACCTTTCACTATTTTTATACCGGCTTATCTAGATAATGGTCATGGTAAAAAGACGACAAAAAAAAAAAGAAATGAATGAAACATGGACTTTCTTGCTTAGTAAAAGATACAATATTCTGTGTTTTGCACTTGATGGCTTTTAAGTCAGACAAATCAAGCTAACTAACAATGCAAGTAGGACATTATGAATGAATGAAGAAGTTTTTATGCATGCTCAGACAAATGAGTTGTGAGTAGCGGGTTGTCTGGTTTATATTGCACCTTTTGTCTTACAAGTCTTAACAATATTATTATTTAACAGACATCAGCAACAAAGAGGTGTCGAAAACACATGATGGAAATTGATGACTTCTTAACAGTAAACCTAGATGGCTTTGTCATGGATTCGGTAACAATATCCACTGCTTCTATGAAGATGAAGAACATCTGCCCCAACATATCAAATGAAATCCAGGCGGATATTAATATTCATAACCAAGATATACTTCCTAGGTACGTTGGGACTAATCAAAAGATGCATTTGGCATCAATCATATGTTGCATGTATTTCAACAAAATTCATGTCCAGATAGGTTAAATTTGCCTACAAATACTATCCCAAGTTCTTATATTATACTGATTGTTACAGTTGTGCAACATAAATTGTCATTGACTAACTTACATGGTACATTTCTTTTTTAGTTCAACTGATCTCACTAGCATCACCGCTTCAGTTTACAACACATAATTTTGATGTTGTTTATGTATTCGTTTTTTTAGAAAGCTATTGCTTTTAGGACATGGGTAATTTGTTTCCTTCATTTTTCTGTTCCCATTTTGTAGCTGATTGTATTTTGAGGCTTTCTTGATACAATTGTGTTTGAGGTAATTGATTGAATTTTGATGTTGTTTGTGCATTTATTTTTTAGAAAGCTACTATTTTTAGGACATGGTGACTTTGTTTCTTTTATTTTCGTGGCTGATTTTTACTATGTCGTCATTTTAAGTGCTAATTTATATTATTTGTTCTCTTTTTATAGGTGTCGAAAATGAAAAAAGAAATGAAGAAAGTAATGAAGACATTGACCTTACTTGAGAGAAGATTTTTGGGTTGTGGATAAAGGCTCTAATATCAATAGTTTTGTGTTGACTTTCTTGAAACTTATCGCGACTCAAACTTGCTAGTATGTAAAAACTTAACTAATCATTTGGACTTGATTACTTTTTGCATATTTTGAATTATGAGATTATTAATGAATGATTTTATTTTGTGGTGTGTATATATTGTGTTATAATTTATTATTTATGTAAATAAAAATTTACATTAATACGAGTGACTATTTATATAAATCGTTTCAATTTAATAACATGTGGCGTGCAACAGAATAACAAAAGCACCGCAATAGATGCTATTGCAACAATTTAATCTCGTTGCAATAGAATCTATTGCAACGGTTTAATGTCATTGCAATAGAATCTATTGCAACGGTTAGTAACCGTTGTAATAGATGAAAATATGCATCCCAATAAGTAATGAAATAGTTGTAATAGGTATTCAAAAAATGTTGCAACAGAATAATAAAAGCATCGCAATAGATATTGTTGCAACGGTTTAATATCATTGCAATAGATGAAAATAGGCGTCTCAATAAGTCAAAAAATAATCGTCGCCATAGGTAAGCTATGGCAATGGTTGTATGAAACCGTCGCATAAGCCATTGCCATAGACCTATCGCAATACCCACCTATTGGATGCTTGCTGAACCGTTGTGGTAGAGCTATGCCAATGATTTTTCTGTCTATTACAATGATTTTACAACCGTCACCATAGGGGTAATTTCTAGTAGTGTGAAAAGGTAATTCTTGCATAAATTTTGCATGTATTATGTATTGAGTGAATTTGTTATCAAATTTTATGCTTTTTGATGTGATTTTTTTTTTTTCAATTTGTGATATTGTCATACCCGATTTTTACCTAAGGTCAAACAAGCACGACATTGTAAACTCTAAAAATAATTAATTTATATAGAGTCGCCACCTAATTTTTTAAGGAAAAATAAGAAACCTATTTATTTATTTAACAAGTATGACTTTATTTTATCTACGAGACTAGTTTGAATTCTAGGTAAGGGTTCAAATTATTCCGAAGGAAAGAGATTAAGCACCTTTGAGAATCCACAAATGTGGTTCCAAGCCAGACTTAAGTTTATTAAAAAGGGAATGAGAAAAATCAATGTTTGTAAATACAAATATAAAATATGTATTGTGCGTTGTCGTAAAATATATATAAACAAAGTATACAAATATGTATATAAAGAAAAAATTGAATAAAGAAAAATTATTCCAAGGAAAAGACTAGACTACAAAATATTTGTTAATGTAAAAAGTATGAATTATTCGATTAAATATCTAAATCAATCTTAATATAAATATTAACGACCTAAATTTGCCTAACATGTGATGAGAATCGCGTAAAATAAAGAATATCATAAAAGATTATATTAAAGAAAAAACTATGCAATATATTTTAATATATAAATATGAATTAATTGATCAAGTATCTAAATTAATTTAATTTTTTAATATAAATATTAACGGCCTGAATTTGCCTAAACGCGTGATAAATATTTGTATAAAATCATTCCCACCCAACACCCCAAAAATAAAATTTTCACTATAATTGGTATTATGTACAAATTCAAAAATATAAAAAAATGCAAACACAATTTAAACTCTTCGTTAAATGTCATTTTCAACAAGTATTCCCAACAACCTGCATAATCACTTTGTAAATAAAAAATGTTAGTAACAAATAAATAATTATCAAAATAAATTGAAAACGTATGTGTGCATAAAAAATATATAATTTTCGTTAAAAAGTGGGCTCAGATTAGATTTTAAATACGACATAACTATGAAGTGGTTGCTGATTTATTAGCCATCCTAACTCGTCTTGCCAAGATACAAATCATAAAACTTTTTGCGTTGTTATGAAAATTTCGTCATCGCCCAAATTTATTTATTTTATTACATATTTATATACGTAATATTCGTCTTTTATTTGTGCAGGTCTCAAAAATTGATGAAAAATTTCTTCATCGGTCAAGAATGCAGTGATTTATTCAAAGACAACATACGCCCAAAAGAAATACCCAAAACAGTGGCAAAGTAGCAGTGACCGAATAAATAAAGGGATTCACTAGAAAACACTCCATTATCATGAAAATCCATGTTCAATGCAAAAAACAGCCCCACATAGAAGCAAGGTAGTGCAAAATTAATCCAACAGTGACTCCAAATAAACAAGCAACATAATGGTGACAAACCACAAAACCAACATTAATAAAATAAAGTAATGACATGATTTGCCCAAAATCAGTCCAACAAATTGGCAGCAAACATACAAGAGTAGTAAAATGATCACGAACACATATAAAATATTTATACAAGAACAAAAATGATTGTCGATTTCAATAGAGATATGACAAAAAATCCAACTCCGGCCAAATTATATCAAAAACCATATTTAACAAATATATTAAAATAAAGAAATGATGAGTAGCGGCGTTGCTTCAACGGCTTTTGTCGGAGCAACGCTGGAGTCTAAAATTTGGCTAGAAATGGCCATAACAGGTAAGATAGTGGCAGTGATAGTATGTTAAAATTCAAGGCTCACCGGTCATCACTTCCAGTGAGAAATGACAACAAACAAAAGAGGAAGAGGGGAGGGGAAGGGTGGCAGGTGGTGTTTTGCTAGAGGCTCACCCGCCGGTGACCAACTCCGGCAAGGCACGACCAAAACATAAGGGAAAAGAGAAAGAGAAAAAAGCCTTTAGTGATGGTGGTCGGGGGGTGCTCGTTGCTGGATCTCGCCAGTCATGAAAACTGAGTGAGGAGAGAAGAGACGTGAGATTGGAGAGAATGAGATAAAAATTTGATGTTTCTTTTTTTTTTTTATTGTGTATTTATGTTAAGTATTTAAAAAGGAAAAAGACAATTCAATCAAATCTATTTTTTCAATAAATACCTTAAATCAGGGATAGTAGGTTAAACAAAGTCAAAAAATAGTAGGTAAAACAAAGTAAAAAAAGTGATTGAGATCCTGATTTGACTGATTTATTGTTCTATGTATTAAAATAATTAAATCGACTAACATTTGCAGGTCGTATTAAATAATGTACAAAAATATAAATGTCGATATATAATTATAGAAAAATATAAACAACAAATAAAAAATATAATTATCTTAAAAAAATATATTATGCTATAAATGATTAGAATTATACTATGCTATAAAGAATTGTTGTGCTATGTTATGTACGTATGCAGAGGACTGTGCAAAAATATTAAAATGATAATAAACTGATAAGAATTATAAAATTTATGAAATTAAAGATAATTATCAATAAATTATGCTAAGTTAAACTATGACATTAAATTGGTAAAAATTCTAAAATAATGATGATTATGAATAATTTATTAACAATTGCAAAAAATATATGAAAAATTGCATTTTATGTCATTTAATGATTATTGACTCTAAATGCATTAATTTTATGTTTGGAGAGCCAAAATTGGGTGTCAACAGTTTGCCCCTTTTCGTTTGAAGATGATATAGAAGTCTTCGGATAAAAACATTAACATGTAGCTAATTTTGCTCGACAAAAAAATATTTTTGACAAACAAAAAATCGAACGAACTCCAATTTTGAGTTGCTATCTCAATATGTCCTATTTTAGGGTGGACGAACCTAATATATACTCAAATTCTATGCCTGCCAAAATTTATAAAACTAAAAAACAATAGACAAATGAGTAACTAAGCTTGATTTTCTATTTTTCAAGAAATTTGAAAAAAAATGACATGTAGTGCGTAACTAATATAAAAATAAATAAATAAATAAATAAACAAAGGCATTGCAAGATTTTAATCAAAGATAAGCAAAATATTCAATTGAAGATAAATACACATAAAGGTCTTATTAAAGGGCAGACTAACCTAAAATGTCCTATTTCAAAGTGGACGGACCCAAGTTATCTTCAAATTATACGCTTGAAAATGCATCAATCTAAGAAGTTGTAATACCCCATATTTTCCTAGCTTAAATTAACTCTCAGTCCATGAGTTATCCAATATAAAAATTTTAAAATACTCAATATTTTTCAGTTTAGAGCTCACCAATGCGTAGGAAATTCAGTTAGCTTTCCAACAATATAAAATTTTCCCAAATCCGACACCCGAAAGAAGAGTTAGAGTTATTTTAGTGAAACAGTGTACCAACTGGCACTGTAGCGCATCGCGGAGCAGGACCAAATAGAAATTGTTAAATACAGTAAGGCATCACGATCATGGCGCATCGCGCCACCAGATAATTTCATAATTGTCCAATTTTAGTGTTCCAACGCGATTCCACCGTATCGCGATGAGTCTAAAATTCAGAATCAAAGGGGCTCTGCAATTCCACGGCATCGCTCCAAGCCCCCAGTTCCCAAAGGAGGGTAATGCAAATTGTGATATATCTCAATAGTTAACGGAAAGGAATAGGCGAGAGGACTTGTCGAATTCCAGTGACACGGCGTGATAGTACCGCATCGCGCCAGGTGCCCAAATTGGTTTTTTCAGTACGAATTTTTATATCTTTTCCAGGGGTAAATGGGTTTTTTCCCACGACCCTAATCAGTCTAAACATGAAATTAAACACCTAAATAACCTATTGCCTCATTATTTCCTCACTTTCTCTCAAGAATAAAACATTCTCTCTCAGAGAGGCAAAAACCCTAGTTCAAGAAATCAAGAACAAGCCTAAGAATTTCCTCCAAGAACCTTCAAGAAAGAATCCTCTAAGGTATGTTAGGTGTTCATTCATGGGCTCCTTTCACCCATAAAGTCCAATAATCCTTTTAAAATACAAAGATTGTGTATTTATAAATTTTCATGATTTAGTTGAATTGAATTCATGTTCATGTTATTGTTGGGTTTTAATCCATGATTTAAATTACAAGTTCCAAGAATTGATCCTAGTATGTGCTGATTTACAAGATATTCATGATAAACCCTTCAATTTGCAAGTTGATTGTTGAAACCATGCCAACCTTAAGTGTTAATGATTTAATGATTCAGTTGTGCCTCTCATGTGTTTGATAAATTGTCCATGAGAATGAAATAATGTCATTACAATATGCTAACATGTCTTCCCCATTCATGTACAAGTCAATACATTACGAGTGTTTGATGAAATACCTCTATGAATGAATTATCAGTAAGTGAACATTGTTATGTTACTCAAGATTATGCTATACCTTTATTGTATGCTATCGAGTCTTGGGGGTATTTAATACCCAAAAATCTAGTTTTTTACCTAGATCCAGTGTCAGTTACAGAATAGTATCAGTCATGTCATGATTAGTAAAATTCAGTTAGCTACAAAACTCAGTACAACTCAGTTAGTATAGAACTTAGGAAAACTCAGTATCAATCTGTAATACCCCATATTTTCCTAGCCTAGATTAACCCTCAGTATAATAAAATTTTTGGATATACTCAATAATTTTTAGATTTGAGCCCGCCATTAATTAGGAAATTCAATTAGCTTTCCAATGATATAAATTCGCCTAAATCTGACAACCGGGTAAGAAGTTATGGCGATTTTAAGTTTTAGTCATTAAACATCTTTATTCAGGAAAGTAGCGCATCGCAGAGTGTGTTAGAATAGAAATTGTTGATTTCCAGTGTTGCTCCACGATATTAGCACATTACGCCATAGACCCAGTTCACAATTATCAATTTCCAGTGTACCAACGTGATTCCACCTTATCGCGGTGCACTTCCAGTTCCAAAACAAAGTGGAAATGCGATACTACCGCGTCGCGCCACCATGTAATTTCGTAGTTGTCATTTTCTAGTGGCCTGGCGCGTTAGTGACACGTTGTGCCAGGGGTCCAGATCAGGAAAATTTGACGAAAAACTAAAGTTGCGTCCAGGGTTAAAACAGTCTTTTCCCATGATTTTATTTCGCCCATATGTGGGGATTTAAGCCCTAAAAATGCGTAAAACCCTTCATTATTAACTTTTTTCCAAAATGAAAAGATAGTTCTCTCTCTCAAGAAAATAAATCCTAGCTCTCAAGCATCAAGGTCAATCCAAAGAATCTCTCCAAGAACTCCAAGAATCTCACAGATTAAGGCATGTTAGATATTCATCTTTGGGTCCCTTCCACCCATGGAGTCAAAAATTCCATTTTTTAAGCTTCAAGAATTATGATTTATGATTTACATGTATGAAATTGGATTGTGTTCATGTTTTGACATTTATTGAGTTTCAATCCATGATTAATGGTAAATTCCATGAAGTGGTATAGCATGTATATTGAATTGAGTAATCCCCATGTTATAATCCATGAATTTGCAAGTTAATTGTTGTATCCATGTTAACCTTAAGTGTTTATGATTTAATAAAACAAGTATGCTTACCATGTGTTTGATAAATTGTCTATGAGAATGTAATAATGCCATTATAGCATGCTAACATGTATTCCCCATTCATGTACAAGTTAATGCATTACAAGCGTTTGATGAAATATCTCTATGAATAAATTGTGACCAACTGAACATTGTTATAGTATTCAAGATTATGCTTTTCTATACTTTTTATGCTATCGAGTCCTGGAGGTATTTAATACCCAATAATTTAGCTGTTACTTAGAGCCAGTTCCAGTTACAGAATAGTAACAGTCATGTCACGATCAGTAGTACTCTCGGTCCCTTACAGAATTCAGTAGAACTCAATAAGTTACAAAACTTAGGAAAACTGAGTAATCTTAGTGAATTCAGTCCAGTTTAGTTTAGTATAACAGTTCAGTGTCTTTCAGTTGGCAGTAGAATTCAACACCGAGTGAACCCAAGTATAGGGGCTCACCTGCCAGCAGAGGGTGTGATCCTTGAAGCAATCCTTGCATTCCAGAACTACGTAGCCGGCGTAGGTTGAGATATCAAACCTACCAGTTGAGGTTTGATGAGGTGCTCTTCCTGCCAGTAAAGAGTACCATCGTTCTTGATTAAGGGAACCTACCAGAAAAAAGGGTTACTCTTCAGCTTGTCTTTACTCATGGCACGGTACTGACATCCTTCTAATTGGGGTTACAGATTAGACCCCAGCTCAGTTATCTTATCTTATTTGGGGCATGTCGATTAGATTATTAGCTCCTACAATTTTAGTTTCAAACTTAGTCTTCAGAATAGAACTCAATTCAGTTCTAAAAATCAGGACTGTCAGATACAGCACTCAGTTATCAGTAATTAAGATTATCAATGATCTGAGATTATCAGTATATTTAGTTATCAGTTATTAGATTCAGTTCCAGTTTACTCAGTTACAGTATGCACAGTATGTTTAGCAGTTACAGATTCTCCATGTATGCTAATCCAGCCCTTGCATATCATTTAGTCAGTTATTGTTCATGCATATGAACCCTTGCATTCAGCCTTACCTCATCTAGCATACCAGCACATTCCCACATACTGACGCATACTTTTCTGTGCTATGATGTTTCCTATCATAGGTTTGGATGCTCAGGTTCTTGACCGCGCTTAGCCAAATTCAGCAGTAGTAGTAGATTTAATAGTGAGTCCTCATCTATCAAGGATACACTTTTATTTCAGTACTTTAGCTTAGCAGTATTTTAGTAGATGGAGTTAGTTGGGGAATAGTCCCATCAACGCCACTTTCAGACAGTTTTAGTTAGAGGCTTTCCAGACTAGGTCAGACAGTATTTCAGATTCAGATGTTTTTATTCATCATCAGTATTTTAGATGTTTTGAACCTTATGGAATTTCAACCCATTATTTCACAATTATTACAGTATTATTATTTAGTGCTCACAGTAGGTACCAACTCATGGGTTAGCTTGTGATCCCTTGGGATCGTAAGCATTGTGTAAAGACTAGGGGGTAGTCTCGGGTCATTACACAATCTAGTCCAATTCAGTATAATCAGTTCAGTATCTTTCAGTTGGGAGTAAGATTCAACACCTAGCAAGCCTAGGGATGGGGGCTCACCCATTAGTTAGGATTGAGTCCCTATAAGAAATCCTTAAGTTCCAAAACTACGTACCCAGCATAGGTTATGAGGTGTCACCCGCTAGATAGGACTGACATACTCAAGGATCACTTGCAAGTTTAGGACTGATCTCATGGGTCACCCGCTAGACTAGGACTGACCCCACAGCCAGTGTTAGTACTCGTGGCACGGTATTAGTACCATTCCAACTAGAGTCACAAGTTGGACCCCTATCAGCCCAGATTTGGGACATATCGATTAGATAATTACCTCCTACAATCTCAGTTTCAGTCTCAATTTAGAATTCAGTTCAGTTCTACAGAATCAGGACTGTCAGACACAGCCACTCAGTATCAGTAATTCAATTATCAATAACTTCAAATATCAGTTACACAGTTATCAGAACTTAGTACTTAGCTATAGAAAAGCTCAGCTACAGTATATATATATATATGTATGTGCACAATATTACATACTCAGTATTTTTAGCAGTGTCAGTTATCCATGTACTCTCATATTCGGTACTCTATAGCATTCAGTCAGTTATTATTCATGCATATGAACCCTTGCATTCAACCTTACCTCATCTAGCATACCAGTACTGTTATACCCTGAATCTGGTACTCAAAATACTACACGGTGCTTATGACCCCAAAGGACCATAAACTAACCCATGACTGATATTTGTACTTGTATATTGCATAAAATACTTTATAATGCAGAAATATACACTAAAAGGCCATAAGGTTCAATGCTGAACATAATCTGAATGATATAATATCTGTGGGGGTAATAGAATACCCAAAATAAAACTGAACATACTGAAGTCTAAAACATGATAGTCTAGAAAGCCTCTAACTGACTGAACTATCTAAGTAAGGAGTTGATGGGACATGTCCCTAACTAACTCTAACTAATAAACTGATTAATGAGATAATAGGGAAATAATCCTGTTCTCAAAAGATGAGGACTCACTTCTAACTCTGTCTGCGGGTATTTGGAATCTACTATTGCTCTGAAGCTCGTGTCTCTGAACCTATGGTATAAGACACCATAGCGCAAATACGTTAATACTTTGAATGTACTGGTATGTATGTGAGGTAGGCTGAATGCATGGGGTTCATATGCATGAACAATAATAATAACTGACTAACTATCATGAGCGTGAGAATACATGCATGAGACATAACAACTAACACTAATACTATGATAACATGATTACTGAATTTAAATATAACTGATAACATGAGTAACTGTATCTGACAGCCCTGAATCTGATGGAACTATCTGAGTTTTGTACTGTATCTGAGTTGACTGTATCTGACAGTCCTAAATCTGATGGAACTATCTGAGTTCCATACTGTAGTTGAGATGACTGTATCTAATAATCCTGATTCTGTAACATAAAACTACGGGAGGTAGTTATCTAATCAACATGCCCCTGATACGCCATTATGGCTGAGTTGGGGTCCAATCTGTAACCCCAACTGGAAGGGTGTCAATATTGCGCCACTGGTAAGGACAAGCTGTGGGCAACCCTCATCTAATAATGTCCCCAAAAGAGAACGGTAGGGCCCTTATCTGACAGTGCTTATCCACCTTATCGACAGTGTTAATGTCTCAACCTATGTTGGATACATAGTTCTAGAACGAAAGGATGACTTCTAAGAATCACACCCTCATCTGATAGTATGTGTTCCCATCCTTGGGTTCATTGAGTATGTGTTCCCATCCTTGGGTTCATTAGATGCTAGTTCCTACTCCCATCTGCATAGACTCTGAACATGATTTACAGAATTGAACATGGGCTGAGTTATTGAATTTCATTGACTGACGAAATACTACTGATATCTGAAAACTGACTGAGTTCATGAGATCATGGAGATTTCCTGAGTCATAAGACTGTCTGAAGTTTAAGCATTCATAGCTTGACTGAGAGTATCGTGAAAACATGACATGGCTCTAGGCACAAAGTTAATGTTTTGGGTACGAGTACCCCCTGGACTCTATGGAAGAAAACTGACCAAGCATAACATACTTGAACATATAACTAACATCATAATCCATAATACATTTATAGAAGAATTCCATCAAAACATGGGATAGGCATAAATTGTACATACATAGGGATTTCATGATATCATACTAGTTGGGCATTGTTCCTTCATCTAGGCATTTAATCAAACACATAGTAGGCATAGCACATGTAGACAATATTATACAACAATTAATCATTATGATTCATCTATAATTTCATCATCTAGGGTCTATTCATAGGTTCACATGAATATACATCTATACAAATCAATTCCACATAAAATTAATCACCCAACATGGATTTGAATTCAATTGATCATTCTCAACATAACCAAAACAAACCCAACATGAAATTCACAAAGAAATCCATAAACTTGAACTTAGAAAAGAGATTCTTGGGCTTCATAGACGAAAGAAGTCCATGAATGAACACTACACATACCTTAGTTCGTGGTTTCGTGAAGATTGATGGTGAAACTTTCTTGAAATTGGATCTTCTATAAAAACCCTAGGTTGTTCTTGAGAGAAACTTGAGAGAAGAGAGTGTATTTTGGGTAAAAAGTGGCTGAATCACCTATTAAAGGGTTTAAATAGGGGTGGGAAGTTGACCCTTTTAACCCTGGTTGCGTCATTTAATTTCAGTAAAATTTTCCCGAATTGAACCACGCCGCGCTGTGTCACTGAAATGTGACAATTGGGAAACTGAGGGATGGCACGACGCGGAGCCATCGCGTTGCCCCTTCTTTTGCGACCTGGAACTTTGGCGCGACGCAGAGAAATCGCGCTAAGAAACTGGAAAAGGACAATTCTGAATTTGGGCACTGGCGCGATGCGCCATAATTGCGGACCCCTACTAGAATTTGCCAAATGTTATTTCCTCTTGTGGCGCGGCATACCACTGACTAATATGGCGCTGTTTTATGACGAAAACTTGAAATAGTCGTAACTTCTGACCCAGTTATCGAATTTGGGCGAATCTTATACCGATGGAAAGTTTATTTAATTTTTCACATGACAAAAAGTAAAAATCTTGAAAATTCCTTATGGAATAACCATCATTCAATTTAGAAGCTAATTCTAGATATTCTTGAGGTGAAATTAGCTAGGAAAAGTATGGTAAATTACAAGTATATTCCACGTACTAACACATACTTTCTCCTTATGATATGATGCCTTATATCATAGGTTCGTACGCTCAGGTTCCTGACCGCGCATAGACAGATTCAGACTCAGCCAGCAGTATCAGATTTAGTAGTGAGTCCCCATTTAACGAGGATATGCTTTTATTTCAGTATTTCAATTTATCAGTAGTTGGAGTTAGTTGGAGGCTTGTCCCATTAACTCCACATTCAGGCAGTTCAGTTAGAGGCTTTCAGACTAGACCAGTTCAGACAGTATTTAGTTTTTAGATATTTTTACCAGATGTTATTGTTTATCAGTATTTATATTTTAAACCTTATGGAAATTCAGCCTAATTTTGTATTTATTTCAGTATTATTATTTAGTGCTCACAACAAATATCAGTCATGATGTCTTATATCATAGGTTCGGATGCTCAGGTTCCCGACCGCACATAAATAGATTAAGACTCAGCCAACAGTATCAGATTTAGTAATGAGTCCTCATCTATCGAGGATATGTTTTTATTTCAGTATTTCAATTTATCAGTAGTTGGAGTTAGTTGGGGGCTTGTCCCATCAACTCCATATTCAGGCAGTTCAGTTAGAGAATTTCAAACTAGACCAATTCAGACAGTTTTCAGATGTTTTTACCAGATGTTATTGCTTATCAGTATTTAGATTTTGAACCTTGTGGCAAATCAACCTAATTCTACATTTATTTCAGTATTATTATTTAGTGCTTACAGCAGATATTAGTCATGAGTTAGCTTATGGTCCTTTGAGGTCGTACGCATCATGTAGCGTTCGGGAGACAGACTCAGGGCGTTACAAAAGTACTTCTCCATAAAACACAAACAAAAAATTAAACTTGATTTTTTTTCTTTTTTTATCTCTTTCTGTGAAATTAAGGATAGTATGTAGTGCTTAACTAATTAAAATGGTACGAGCAAAGATAACATCCAGTGCTTAAATGGTAAAATAAGTGCATTGTGATATGTGCAGGTAAAGACAAAGCATGCAATGCTTAAATAAGAAAATAAATGTATTGCGATGTGCAAATAAATGTAAAGATGACATGCAGTGCTTAAAATATAAAACAAATGCATTGTGATATGTGCAAAAAAAGGCCAAGATGGCATGCAGTGCTCAAATAATAAAACAAATGCATATCGGTATTTGCGAGGCGTACAGTGCCTAAATGATAAATAAATGCATTGCGATATATACGTGCAGAGCTTAAAATAAATGCATTACGATACGTGCTAGCAAAAGCAAAAATTACATGAAGTGCTTAAACAATAACATAAATGCATTGTGATATTTGCGAGGTATGCAGTGCTTAAACGATAAAATAAATGCATTGGATGTTTGCGAGACATGCAGTGCTTAAAGGATAAAATAAATGCATTGTGATATGTGCGTGCAATGCTTAAATGCATAGCAATTGCACCGATAAAGGAAAAAATAATATGCGATGCTCAAATGATAAAATAATGCATTGCGATATGTGCCAGGTAAAGGCCAAGATGATATGCAGTGCTTAAAATATAAATGCATTGCGATATTTGCAAGGCGTGCAGTGCCTAAATGATAAAATAAATGCATTGTGATATGTGCGTGCAGTGCTTAAATGATAAATGCATTACGATATGTGCAGGCAAAGACAAAAATAGCATGCAGTGCTTAAATAATAAAAATAAATGTATTGCAGCATGTGCAAATAAATGCAAAGATAACATGCACTACTTAGATGATTAAATAAATACATTGCAGATGCAAGTGAAGGAAAAGATAGAATGCAATGCTTAAATGATAAAATAAATGCATTGTGATGTGTGCAAATAAAAGCAAAGATAAAATGCAGTGCTTAAAATGATGAAATAAATACATTGCGGTGCATGCAAGTAAAGGCAAAGATAGACTGTAGTGCTTAAACTATAGAATAAATGCATTGCAGTACATGCAAGTAAAGGCAATAATAGACTGTAGTGCTTAAAGTATAGAATAAATGTATTGCAGTGCGTGCAAGTAAAGACAAAGATAGACTGTAGTGCTTAAACTATAGAATAAATGCATTGCAACGCATGCAAGTAAAGGCAAAGATAAAATGCGATATTTAAATGATAAATAAATGCATTGTGATACCTATAAATAAAGGCAAAGATAAAATATGGTGCTTAAATGATAAAATAAATATATTGCAGTATATGCATGCAAAGGGGGAATGCAGTGCTTAAATAATAAAATAAATGTATTGTGAGATGTGCAAATAAAGTCAAGAAAAATATACAGTGCTTACATAACACATGATAAAATAAATAAATTATGATACGTGTAAATAAATGCAAAAATAGCACGCAGTGCAAAAAGAAATAAATGAAGTGCAATATGTGCGAGTAAAAACAAGCACACATAAATATTTAATTGAAGAAAAACATGCATAACTGTCTTATTGGAGGGAATACTGGCCCAATTGTCCTATTTAAGGGTGGACCAAAACATGTAAAAAATAATTATTAAGAAAAGAATTATTTTGGAATGAAAGTGTTCACATATTCCTGATGTTGCTTTCAAAATTGCCCCAGTATCGAGCTGTGAGATCTTGGGGATGAAAGATTGTATACTTGCTGGGGAGAAAGAATAAAATTATGATAACCAAACTCTGCATAGAGCTTCCTACATATCTCGAATGCCATGAGAATCAGGTCAATGTAGTTCGAAATAAAAAAAATAAAGTAAATTCTAAGGCGACTCTCAAAATTTGCCCTAGTGTATGATTTATGCTGGCATTGTCTCCTTTGAAAGGAGTTTTTTTTTTAAAAATGTCTTGTTATTAAAAAAATGCATGACGTCTCTGATTGTTTACGGGGACTTGAAAATGAATGACGTCTTCGATTGTCCATGAAGACTGATGCATGACATCTGCAATGTATCCTAATTTTTAGCCTAATTCTTCTTCTGAAGATCGATTCAATCTCTGATCAAAAAGATATACCTTGGTTATATTTCATCTCTTCAACAATTTTAGCAATTAGCATAACAGCCCTATTGCGATGGAGAGAAGTGGAGATTGATTATTGTCGTCTTTGATTATCTACGAAGACTGAGGCCCTCTAATAGCTCTTCAATGGGTAGAGCTATTGAAATGTAAAAGGTTCTAGATTGGCAGAACAAATGTAATAGCCTCTCGATTGGCAAGGTTATAAAAAAATATAAAAAATACTCAAAAATGGGTGCTTTACTGAAAAATAAAATACCAATATTTAAAGGTATGTGCTTGAAATAAAAAGTCAAATGCCCATATTTCAAAATTAGACGCCTTGAATGAAAAGTAAAAAATGCATGTATGCGAAAGTGGACACCTTGAATGAAAGGTAAAATAAATGCCCGTTAATGAAAGTGGGCATCTTGACAAAAGAAAGAAAGAATTTTATATTTCCCAATAAGAAGTTCTAAAAGATGAAGAAGACACACTCATATCTTGACTTCAGTTGGTACCAATAATTAGTAATGTACATAACAGTTCCATAATCTCTTTCCCAGCTAACCGAGATCGACTTCGAGATAATCCCTATAGTTTCAGATGGTACCTCAGACATGCCTAAGTATCAATAAGATTTTTTGTCTTGCTTCAAATAAATTTTTTGAGCTACGCCTATCCTCATGCTTCAAGTGCCCTCTCCAGAAAGAGAGTCCCATTTTGCACATATTTGAGTACTTTTCTTTTTGAATTTAGGGATGTCTCGAGAAATACACTCACACCCAGAAAGAAATTCAATGCATGCAATTGTGATACCATAGGCTTGACCTTTATGTATGTATCCACTAATGTGAGAACACTTGAAATAGGATCTTGCAGTTATCGGCTTGTAATGTAAGCTTGGAATGGGTAAGATAATATTTTAGATATAAGTGACTAATTCCTCAATGAGCATTGCACTGTATTTGTGCTTTTAACATTTGTTGCGCTTTGATGCATGATCTTCTTTGTTGTGCATCGTTGCCCCTTGCTTTGTATTTGCTTTGACTTTTTTGAATTTTATATTGGAGTTTTTACCCTTTTTTTTCTCAAGAAACTATGTATTTTTATAGGGGGTTTTGCTCTTTTTGAAATAATTTTTTTCATTTTTGTTCATCTGGGCCAATATATATTTTTGCATTTTGCGTCTTTGATCTTGAATCTTCGTCTGCAATTTGCACATATTTAGTGTGCTCAAGGAGGTAGGGCCAATAGAGGGATGGTGCATGTAAGCACTCAAAAAGGTATACGCTCAAATGCAGTTGTCCAAAGAAAAGGCTTTAGACTCAAAAGAGGGATTGCTAGGGATTAATGTCATTTGCAGGGCGGTGAAAGTTACAATCAGGTCAAAGAAGGCATGCGGTCCTTTCCTAAACCAAGTTTAACTCAGAATTTTGCCTCAACAGACATTCAGGCCAAGTTCTAGATCAACAATGCAATGCAATGAATTAAACTAAAGCTTACCACACAATGCACATGAAACGATGAGGTTGGCTTTATTCTTGTCTTAGATGTATGTAAGAAAATTTTTTTTCAAGCGTTACTCAGGTGTGATAAAAGGTACCAAAAAATCTATGATTTATCATGAAATCGGTCCTTTACATCACACCACTTTATTCTTTCTCATGCACACTCCTAACTGTATTGGTATCAATCAAGTTAAAATTTTATTATTTATTTTAAAAGAATGGGACCAAACCCAAATGAGGGTTGCCTACGTATTTTGTAAAAATAAGAATCAAGTTAAAACGTAGTTCAAACCTATACACAGCTAATGGCGATATTGGTAAGGTGTATTTTTAACTGATCAACCATGCAAAACAAAGATTAGATTACACTTTCCTTAAAAAGAATAAACAATTTAAAATAAAAAATATGTACAGACACAATAATCCTTCAAATATGTACAAAGACTATAATAATATGTCACGTGGGTTGTGAACCCTTCGAACATAAAGTAGACTAATGATTCATGCTCCTAAAAAATATGTAGTTTTAGCTCTATCCTACATTCGACTAAGAGTGGGTTTGCTAGACCTGTCGTTCTCGAGCTGACTACTCGAGTGAGAAGGCTACACGGGCATACAGAAAAAGATTCGAACACCCCGTGCATACGCCAACTCTCCTAAAATTTAGGATTTTAAAAAAATTTACGAGTGCGCAAAACACACCTCACTTGTATGTGTGATTATGTCAGCTTTCTCAAATGGGAGAAATATGAACGGGATGTCAATTTATATAAAGAGGTAAGCAAATAAATAATCTATACAAAATAATAACAAATAAACAATTTATGTCAAACAAATAAGATAAATCAAAATAATTAGAAGAAAATAAATAACAGTGTGTAAAAAACATAAATGGTTACCTAAGACTGTAATGGTTAGAACCTTGAATCCCCAGCAGAGTCGCCAAACTGTCTTACCCGATTTTTACCTAAGGTCAAACGAGCACAACATTATGAACTCTAAAAAGAATTAATTTATACAGAGTCGACACCTAATTTTTTAAGGAAAAATAGAAAACCTATTTATTTATTTAACAAGTATGACTTTATTTAATCCATGAAACAAGTTTGAATTCTAGGTAAGGGTTCAAATTATTCCGAAGGGATTAGACACCCTTCAGAATCCACAAATGTGATTTCCGGCCAGACTTAGGTTTATTAAAAGGGGAAAGAGAAAAATCAATGTTTATAAATATAAATATAAAATATGTATTATACGTTGTCGTAAAATATATATAAACAAAGTATATAAATATGTATATAAAGACAAAGTTGAATAAAGAAAAATTATTCCAAGGAAAACACTACATAATATTCGTTAATGTAAAAAGTGTGAATTATTCGATTAAATATCTAAATCATTCTTAATATAAATATTAACGGCCTAAATTTGCCTAACGTGTAATGAGAATCGCATAAAATAAAGAATATCATAAAATATTATATTAAAGAAAAAAATTATGCAATATCTTTTAATGTAGAAATATCATTAATTGATTAAGTATCTAAATTAATTTGATTTTTTAATATAAATAATAATGGCCTAAATTTGCCTAAACGCGTGATCAATATTTGTATAAAAGCATTCCCACCCAACGCCCCAAAAATAAAATTTTCACTATAATTGATATTTTGTACAAGTGTAAAAATATTAAAAATGCAAACACAATTTTAACTCTTCGTTAAATGTCATTCTCGACAAGTATTTCCAATAACCTGTATAAACACTTTGTAAATAAAAAATATTAGTAACAAATAAATAATTATCAAAATAAATTAAAAATGTGTGTGTTCATATAAAAATATATAATTTTCGTTAAAAGATGGGCAAATATTAGATTTTAAATACGACATGGCTACCAAGAGGTTGTTGATTTATTAGCCATCCTAACTCGTCTTGCCAAGATACGAATCATAAAACTTTTTGCATTGTTATAAAAATTTCATCATCACCCAAATTTATTTATTTTATTACGTATTTATATACGTACTATCCTTCTTTTATTTGTGCAAGCCTCGAAAAAATATGTAGTTTTAGCTCTATCCTACATTCGACTAAGAGTGGGTTTGCTAAACCTGTCGTTCTCGAGCTGACTACTCGAGTGAGAAGGCTACACGGGCATACAGAAAAAGATTCGAACACCCCGTGCATACGCCAACTCTCCTAAAATTTAGGATTTTGAAAAAATTTGCGAGTGCGCAAAACACACCTCACTTGTATGCGTGATTATGTCAGTTTTCTCTAATGGGAGAAATATGAACGGGGTGTCAATTTATATAAAGAGGTAAGCAAATAAATAATCTATACAAAATAATAACAAATAAACAATTTATGTCAAACAAATAAGATAAATCAAAATAATTAGAAGAAAATAAATAACAGTGTGTAAAAAACATAAATGGTTACCTAAGACTGTAATGGTTAGAACCTTGAATCCCCAGCAGAGTCGCCAAACTGTCATACCCGATTTTTACCTAAGGTCAAACGAGCACAACATTATGAACTCTAAAAAGAATTAATTTATACAAAGTCGACACCTAATTTTTCAAGGAAAAATAGAAAACCTATTTATTTATTTAACAAGTATGACTTTATTTAATCCATGAAACAAGTTTGAATTCTAGGTAAGGGTTCAAATTATTCCGAAGGGGTTAGACACCCTTCAGAATCCACAAATGTGATTCCCGGCCAGACTTAGGTTTATTAAAAGGGGAAAGAGAAAAATCAATGTTTATAAATACAAATATAAAATATGTATTATACGCTGTCATAAAATATATATAAACAAAGTATATAAAGACAAAGTTGAATAAAGAAAAATTATTCCAAGGAAAACACTACATAATATTCGTTAATGTAAAAAGTGTGAATTATTCGATTAAATATCTAAATCATTCTTAATATAAATATTAACGGCCTAAATTTGCCTAACGTGTAATGAGAATCGCGTAAAATAAAGAATATCATAAAAGATTATATTAAAGAAAAAAATTATGCAATATCTTTTAATGTATAAATATCATTAATTGATTAAGTATCTAAATTAATTTGATTTTTTAATATAAATATTAATGGCCTAAATTTGCCTAAACGCGTGATGAATATTTGTATAAAAGCATTCCCACCCAACGCCCCAAAAATAAAATTTTCACTATAATTGATATTTTGTACAAGTGTAAAAATATTAAAAATGCAAACACAATTTTAACTCTTCGTTAAATGTCATTCTCGACAAGTATTTCCAATAACCTGTATAAACACTTTGTAAATAAAAAATATTAGTAACAAATAAATAATTATCAAAATAAATTAAAAATGTGTGTGTTCATATAAAAATATATAATTTTCGTTAAAAGATGGGCAAATATTAGATTTTAAATACGACATGGCTACCAAGAGGTTGTTGATTTATTAGCCATCCTAACTCGTCTTGCCAAGATACGAATCATAAAACTTTTTGCATTGTTATAAAAATTTCATCATCACCCAAATTTATTTATTTTATTACGTATTTATATACGTACTATCCTTCTTTTATTTGTGCAAGCCTCGAAAAAATATGTAGTTTTAGCTCTATCCTACATTCGACTAAGAGTGGGTTTGCTAAACCTGTCGTTCTCGAGCTGACTACTCGAGTGAGAAGGCTACACGGGCATACAGAAAAAGATTCGAACACCCCGTGCATACGCCAACTCTCCTAAAATTTAGGATTTTGAAAAAATTTGCGAGTGCGCAAAACACACCTCACTTGTATGCGTGATTATGTCAGTTTTCTCTAATGGGAGAAATATGAACGGGGTGTCAATTTATATAAAGAGGTAAGCAAATAAATAATCTATACAAAATAATAACAAATAAACAATTTATGTCAAACAAATAAGATAAATCAAAATAATTAGAAGAAAATAAATAACAGTGTGTAAAAAACATAAATGGTTACCTAAGACTGTAATGGTTAGAACCTTGAATCCCCAGCAGAGTCGCCAAACTGTCATACCCGATTTTTACCTAAGGTCAAACGAGCACAACATTATGAACTCTAAAAAGAATTAATTTATACAAAGTCGACACCTAATTTTTCAAGGAAAAATAGAAAACCTATTTATTTATTTAACAAGTATGACTTTATTTAATCCATGAAACAAGTTTGAATTCTAGGTAAGGGTTCAAATTATTCCGAAGGGGTTAGACACCCTTCAGAATCCACAAATGTGATTCCCGGCCAGACTTAGGTTTATTAAAAGGGGAAAGAGAAAAATCAATGTTTATAAATACAAATATAAAATATGTATTATACGCTGTCATAAAATATATATAAACAAAGTATATAAAGACAAAGTTGAATAAAGAAAAATTATTCCAAGGAAAACACTACATAATATTCGTTAATGTAAAAAGTGTGAATTATTCGATTAAATATCTAAATCATTCTTAATATAAATATTAACGGCCTAAATTTGCCTAACGTGTAATGAGAATCGCGTAAAATAAAGAATATCATAAAAGATTATATTAAAGAAAAAAATTATGCAATATCTTTTAATGTATAAATATCATTAATTGATTAAGTATCTAAATTAATTTGATTTTTTAATATAAATATTAATGGCCTAAATTTGCCTAAACGCGTGATGAATATTTGTATAAAAGCATTCCCACCCAACGCCCCAAAAATAAAATTTTCACTATAATTGATATTTTGTACAAGTGTAAAAATATTAAAAATGCAAACACAATTTAAACTCTTCGTTAAATGTCATTCTCGACAAGTATTTCCAATAACCTGTATAAACACTTTGTAAATAAAAAATATTAGTAACAAATAAATAATTATCAAAATAAATTAAAAATGTGTGTGTTCATATAAAAATATATAATTTTCGTTAAAAGATGGGCAAATATTAGATTTTAAATACGACATGGCTACCAAGAGGTTGTTGATTTATTAGCCATCCTAACTCGTCTAGCCAAGATACGAATCATAAAACTTTTTGCATTGTTATAAAAATTTTATCATCACCCAAATTTATTTATTTTACTACGTATTTATATACGTACTATCCTTCTTTTATTTGAGCAAGCCTCGAAAATCGATGAAAAATTTCTTCATCGGGCAAGAATGCAGTAATTTATTCAAAGACAACATATGCCCAAAAGAAATACCCAAAACAGTGGCAAAGTAGTAGTGACTGAATAAATAAAGGGATTCACTGGAAAACACTCCATTATCACGAAAATTCATGATCAATACAAAAAATAATCCCACATAGCAGCAAGGTAGTGCAAAATTAAAGCAATAATGACTCCAAATAAACATCCAACATAATGGTGATAAACCACAAAACTAACAATAATACAATAAAGTAATGACATGATTTTCCCAAACTCAGTCCAACAAATTGGAAGCAAACATACAAGAGCAGTAAAATGAGCACCAACACATATAAAATATTTATACAAGAACAAAAATAGCCGCCGATTTCAATGGAGATATGACGAAAAATCCAAATCCGACCAAATAATATCAAAAATCATATTTAATAAATATATTAAAATAAAAGAATGATGAGTAGCGGCGTTGTTTTAACGCCTTTCGCCGGAGCAATGTCGGAGCAACTCCAGAGTCTAAAATTTGGCCAGATTTGGCCATAAAAGGTAAGATAGTGCCAGTGGTAGTATGTTAAAATTCAAGGCTCACCGGTCATTACTTTCGATGAGAGATGACGGCAAACAAAAGAGGAAGAGGGAAGGGGAAGGGCAGCAGGTGGTATTTTTCTAGAGGCTCACCCACCGGTGACCAACTCTGGTGAGGCACGACCAAAAAATAAGGAAAGAGAAAGGAGAGGCAACAGTGACAGTGGTCGAATGGTGCTCGTTGCTGGATTTCGCCGGTAATGGCGGTGGCGAGGCAGCCATGAAAGGTGAGAGATGAGAGAAGAGATGTGAGATTAGAGAGAATGAGATAAAAATTTGATGTTTTTTTTATTGTGTATTTATGTTAGGTATTTAAAAAGGAAAAAGGCAATTCAATCAAATCTATTTTTTCAATAAATCCCTTAAATCAGGGATAGCAGGTAAAACAAAGTCAAAAAATAATAGGTAAAACAAAGCCAAAAAAAGTGATTGAGATCTTGATCTGACTGATTTATTGCTCTGTGTATTAAAATAATTAAATTGACTCACATTTGCAGGTCGTATGGTCGTATTAAATTAAGTACAAAAATAATGTTGATATATAATTACAGAAAAATATAAACAATAAATAAAAAATATAATTGTCTTGAAAAAATATATTATGCTATAAATGATTAGAATTATACTACAGTATAAAAAATTACAGTGCTATATTGTATACGTATGCAGAGGACTGTGCAAAAATATTAAAATGAGAAATAAACTGATAAAAATCCTAAAATTTATGAAATTAAGGATAATTATCAATAAATTATTCAAATTTAAAATATGACAATAAATTGGTAAAAATTCTAAAATAATGATGATTATCAATAATTTATTAACAATTACAAAAAATATACAAAAATTTACATTTTATGTCATTTAACGATTAGGGAGCCTAAATGCGTTAATTTTATGTTTGGAGAATCAAAATTGGGTGTCAACAGATATGATATATATGAATGCATTGAATTTACACACACAAACACACACACTAAGCTCATGATATTTTTTGAAGCTTCAAGAAGTCAAGACTATTGAGTTAATATATTGCCACAAAAGTGCGATAATTGCACCAAAAGACAAGAGAAAAAAGGTTTCTCCATTCAATAATACTACTGGTAGCTTGCAAAAAAAATTTGAATGTCTAGATAATCACTCACTTGTGGACGTTGTTGATAGTTTGGGTTGGATTTCTCTTCAACTAACCACCCTATATTTTATCCGGTATAGGAAGCCCAACATTATCTTGAAGTTTATATACAAAGATGCATCAACTGAAGATAAGAAATTCTTTTGGAGTCATAAGTTAAAGGAAGTCAAAATGGAAAACATTATAGATATGTAGCAACAAGAGTTGAGAAATTCTCTTTTCACAAACGAAGACAATTACATCAGTGACGATTAACATTCTCCAATAAATTCCACCTTTGAATTTAAGATCTCACTTCAATAAATGTGCCTATGATTTTTTTCCTTTCACACAGCATTACAACAGATAGGACTGAGTTGTTCTAAAATTGTGATATCCATTCAAATTTTGCTAGATAATTTATTTACGTACTTTATTTTCATAAAATATTTGTATTATGTTTAGAGATTAAAGTTTTGCCACCCTCATGGATTTAGGTTTTTCAAATTTTTTATTTACATGATAGTCAATTTTTTCTCTTATACCTAACTTGTCCAACACACAAATTTAAAAAGTCTTGATGATTAGTAAATAGTGGGTCCAAAATTAGATATATGAATGACAAATTTGGTTAGCTTAAGATTTTATAAGTGGATCAACTGCAAAAGCACTTATCTTTTTTTCTTAATTTTTTTTCACATTGGTCTTTCCATTTCACTATATAATATAACATAATAATATATTTAAAGTGTTGTCATTTTTTTTAAAATAATTTATTTAATAAGTTATTTTCATAGTTCACACCATTTCATATTTTCATAACTTCTATTTCATTAATGTTCCTTAATTTTGTGTCTTTAACTCACATATTACCATCTTTATAACTCATACTTGTAAGACCGCGCAAAATTCTTAGCTTAATTCAGTCTTTTAAGTTTGTTAAGGGGTCCCAGAATCAGTCAGTTAAAAGAATTCAGTAGTATTCCGTCAGTCCACGAAACTCAGTGAAATTAGTTCAGTTTAGTCTATCCTAGTACAATTTAGAATTCAATGCAGTATCTATTCAGTTGGGAGTAGGATTCAGCATTGAGTGAACCTAAGGATGGGGGCTCATCTGCCAGTCGAGGGTGTGGTCCTTAGAAGCAATCCTTGCATTCCAGAACTATGTAGCCAGCATACGTTGAGATATCTCCCTACAAGACTAGGGTTGATATATCTCATTTGAGTTTTCCTACCAGTGAGGGTTGACGAAAGAGCTTTCTGTCATAGAGGGATAACTCATAGCTTATCTCTACCCGTGGCACAGTATTGATACCCTTCCGACTGGGGTTATAGATTGGACCCCAATCAGTTCAGAGAGGGGTATGTCGGTTAGATGATTACCTCCTACAATCTCAGTTTTAGACTCAGTCTCAGTATAGAACTCAGTTTAGTTCGACAGATTCAGGACTATCAGATACAGTCTCTCAGCTCAGTTTGGAACTCAGTACAGTTCCATAGATTTAGGACTGTCAAATACAGTCATACAGTTACCAGTAATTCAGTATCAGTATATTTAGATATCATTTAATCAGTATTCAAACTCAGTATTCAGTGTTATCATGATCTCAGTTACAGTTACATATTCATGCATGTACTCTCATCCAGCTATACTCATGTTATTCAGTCAGTATTGTTCATGCATATGAACCCATGCATTTCAGCCTACCTCGCTTAGCATACCATTATATTCAAAGTACTGCCGCATATTTTTATCTTACGTTATGATGTCTTATATCATAGATTCAAATGCACGGGCTCCCGAGCACCTTTAGCAGTTCAGATTCTCAACAAAAGTTAGTGGTGAGCCCTAATAGTTCAAGGACATGATTATTTATTTTATCATTTTAGTTCACTTTCAGTAGTCGGAGTTAGTTAGGGACTTGTCCCATCAACTCCACAATTTAAACAGTTTAGAGGCTTTTCAGACTAGAGTAGTTTTAGACAGTTGTTCGGTTTTCAATATTAATGTTCAATTTTGGTATTGTGATACCATATTCAGTATTATTTATAGTATTAAACTTTATGGCCAGTTTTCCGCCTAATTTCCGCATATTTTAGTATTATTGTTATTCAGTTATTACAGCAAGTACCTGTCATGGATTAGCTTGTGATCCTTAAGAATTATGAGCACCGTCTAGCATTCGGGATACAGACTCGGGGCGTTACAAAATTGGTATCAGAGCCTAAGGTTTAATGGTGTCCTAGGAAGTCTGAAAGCCACATCTAGCAGAGTTTTGTACATAGATATGTTGCACGCCAAACTTAAAGACAGGAGGCTATGGGGTGTTTTAGGAATAGTTTCCCTTCTTTCAGCATTCATGTCATATGAGTGAGCATGAGCTCCAGTAAAACTCTCAGTCTAATTCGCTTCTTTCTTTGGCTTACAGAATATGCCTCCCAAAAGGACTAACTAAATAAGAACCGGAAATCAGTCAGTACCTCAGCCCATTCAGGAAGATCCCCTGGACGAGCATGTCTATAATGCAGAATTCAGGGCTGCATTCACTACTCTATCCAATTCAATAGCAACTCAAAATAAACTTTTAGCTACTATTTTGGCCAACCTAGTGGCCAATAATACTGCATCCAGTATTTCGGACTTTACCCGAATGAATCGTCCCTTATTCTCAGGTTCTAAGTCTAAATAGGATCCACAGGAGTTCCTCGATCAGGTTTAGAAAGTCATAAATATTATGGGAGTCACTTTTGGTAAGAGTGCTGACTTATCCGCCTATCAGCTACAAGATATAGCCTATACGTGGTTTAAGCAGTGGAAGGTAGATAAGGGTGTAGATGAAAGGCCCTTAGAATGGGAAGAGTTTGCTATGGCCTTCTTAGATAGATTCTTTTTCTTAAAGCTAAAAGAAGCCAAAGTGTTAGATTTCATCAATCTCAGACAAGGCAGTATAAGTGTGAAAGAGTATTCCCTCAACTTTACTTAGTAAACCAGATATGCCCCCATGTAGTAGCAGACAATAGATCCAGAATGAGCAAGTTTATGTTTGGGATATCGGGTAGAGTGGTTAAGGAGTCCAGGACTGCGATGTTGATTAGGGAGATGGACCTATCTAGGCTTATGGTCCATGTTCAACAGATTGAGGAACAGAAACTTAAGAAGAAAGAGAAAGAAAATAAGAGAGCCAGAACGGGTAGCTTTAGTTTTACCTAGCTAAGGACAGAGGGTGGTAACCGTGCTCAGTTTAGGCAAAATTTTGTAGCCCTAGTTCCATCTTCATCCAGTACACCAGTACCAAGGTTCAGGAATGACCATCATGATGGGGCGCCAGGCTAAAAAACCTAGAGTAGTACAAGCAGTGTTCGTATTAATCCACTTTGCAAAGAATGTGGTAAGAATCATAAGGGTATATGTGTACAACCAGCAGTGATATGTGTTTTTGGTATGGCGAGTCAGGTAACAAAGTCTGAGACTGTCCTAAGGATGGTCTATAAAGTCAGCACAGTCGTCCTTTAGCTTAGTTCGGTCACCTGAATCAGCAAGGTGCCACTTACAATGCTGCCAGTGGGAAACTCTCAAATAGTCTTTATACACTTCAATCAAGGCATGATTGGGAAAGTTTCCCTAATGCGGTCACTAAAACATTATAGACCTCCCATTTATATATTTATGTCTCATCAGATCCAGGAGCTCCTCAGTCTTTCGTAACTCTTTGCATAGCAGTTAACTTTAAAGTCAGACCAAATATTAACAAAACCTTTCTCAGCCTCCACCCCAATGGGTCAGTCTAACATAGCCCGGTGGGTATACAGGAACTGTATGGTTATGATATCTCCAGAAGTCAGGCTTCCTAATTTCAGTAGTAATTTTAGTATGAGTAGAAAAGTAATGTGTGGGAATGATACCCAACCCGTCTTTGCCTCAGTGCAAAGTTTTGTGCTTCAGTCATCATGATATCTACGTATGTTTTACGTCTCATCTCCATGAACACAACTTATATTCATGCACTTTCCATAGAATCGTGAGCATTTCCAGTTCTTAGTATGAAGAGTTCTAGTTTACTCAATAGTACGAATTATGTTCCATGAACACGAAAACTCCAAACTCAAGTCAAGCAGCTCATGACTTCTGCACTCATGCCTTGCAGAGTGTTTAGTCCCAGTTACCGCCTGAATCTTAGTCTCAGTCACAGTCTTAGTTATAGTGCCAATCTCAATCCAGTGATCAGATCAAAAACTCAGTTCAGTTTTAGGTTTGCTCGACCATAGCGTACAGTTATCAGTTACTTAGTTAGTAGTATTTCAGTACCTCAGTTTACAGAATATTTTAGAATTATGTTATACGCTTGGTCTTGCATTCTCAAATAATAAACTTTTTATGAATTCATGCTCAGCTATCTCATATTACTCAATCAATTACTTTCCCATATGCTTAATACTCTATAGTTTTAGTCCAATTATTCAGGCCAAGTATTGTTCTATCTTAAATGCCCAGTGTTTAGCTATTAGTTATTTAGTTAATTAGATAAGTTAGTATATTTATGCATTCGTGCTCAACGCCCATGTGAATACTTTTAGTAGTTTAGGTGAAGTGTCGTAATAAGTTAGAGAGTGTAGTTGAAAGAGTGCCATAGAAAAGCTCTAGTTGAGAATAAGTTTTCAGTATGAGTTAGTCTGTAAAGCTAGTAATTCAGTATAGCAGTCAGGAAGACAAGGTCGTATGATTTGGTTTTCTATCTTTCTATCTAGTCGCACTATCTGAAGTCTCATGAATGTAACTATTCCAAGATGGAGCACACAGGTAGTTGCGTGTTCAACTTAGTTTATGTATCATGTCTCAGTTTCAGATCCCAAATATTCAGTCACAACTCAGTTCGTAGGTGCCTTGTGCATCGCCCCAGTTTTCCTTAAAATCTCAGCCAAGTCAGCATTCTTCGAGGGACATAGTGTCCCAAGGAGGAGATACACCATAACCCCTGAGCATTCATGTCCTAAACCTTCTTGTTTATTTCAAGTGATGAATCCAGATTGAAGTAGTGGGTACTCATAAGTTGACCCTCAAGTTCTAATCTCAGCCATAAGGCACGTATTCAAGGGGCTCAGTTAAGTTCATGATATTCAGTTCATGTGTCACGTTCCAGTCTTAGTCTTGTTCTCATGTTCCCGTTCATGAATACTCTGAAAATGATCTTGGGTTCATCAGTATTTTTTATTTTAAGTAATATTTTTTCCTCGAACTTACTCAGTTCCATGTTCAGATTACCTTTACGAACTTGGTGTCGGTTATAATTGCATCTTCAGTCATGCATTCATGCGTCAGTTTAGTCATGTATTCACGCATCAGATATGCATGTTCAGTTTGGAAAAATTCAGCTTATCAAAAATTCCAGTCATGCATTCACGAATCAGCTCAGTCATGTACTCATGCATCAGATTTGCATATTCAGTATGTCAGTAATGTCAGTCATATAATCATGTGTCAGATGTTTATGTCCAGTAAGTAAGTTCAGTCTACCATTCCTCTCAGTTTAGTCAGTCTCATTCGAGGAAGAATGTTCCCAAGGGGAAGATATTAGACCCCACAAAATTCTTAGCTTAATTCAGTCCCTTAAGCTTGTTAAGGGGTCCCAGACTTAGAAAATTCTAGCTAAATATCCAGACTCAGTGTTATATAGCCTTCGAAAGTTAGAAATCTTATTTCATGACCTTTACGTCCTTTAAATATTGATATTTGAGTTAATTCATGATTAGGAATGTAAGTAGATGTTCCCGAATAAGTTATGGATTTTTCGGACCTCGTTTAGACCATGTTTGAGTGCCTAAAATAGTGGGTCGATGTGATCTCGACATGTCACATCGATAAGATTGTTTTTCACAGCTTCAGTGCAAATTTTAGTGAACCAACGTGGACTCGATGCAGCGCGTTGGCTATCGCGTCGATGCCAACGATGCGGCGTATTGGCATGTGCATCGGTAACACAGTTTACTGGCATTAAAAGGCTGCATTCTCAAGGTTAATTAGGTCTTTTTCCCACACTCTTTAGCCCCCAAAACACGAAATTAAACCCTATGAAGAGCAATTATATTCATTCTTTCACAAATTTCCCAAGAACAAAAACCCTAGGTGTTCAAATTTCAAATCAAGAACTCACCATTAAATTTCAGAAATTCATCAACTAAGGTATGAGAAGTGTTCATCCAAGGGTCCCTTCCACCCTTGGAGTCCAAGAAACTATTTTGTTACTTCAATTTTATGGATTTCATGAATTCCATGTTTGGTTTGATTATGTTCATATTTATAATGATTAATTAGGATTCTAATCCATGTTATATGATACGTTTCATGTGAGGTAAATTGATATGTAAGTAATATCATGAGGATCCATGTAAAATCCTTGAAATTGTCAAGGGGGATTTAAATTATGATGTCTACTTGTTGTTTAGTGTTATGTGCATATGTATGCTCACCAAGTGCTTAGTGAATTGTTCATGTGAACTAATAAGGGAAAGAAATTATGTCATGCTACTTTATTTACAAGTTATACCATACAAGAGTTTGACAAGATGTCTCTAGAGATGCATTATGAATTCAATGTGTATGTTTATGCTAAACAAGATCATATGAATCTTTATTTTCATGCTGTTTAGCTATTTACTTAGATCCAGTGATAGTTACAAAGTAATCTCAGTAGTTACTCGATTAGTAGAGCTCAGCCAATTACAGAAACCAATGAAATCTCAGAAGTGTTCGTAATTCAGTCACAGTACTCAGATCAAACCTCAGTAAACTCACTCAGTTAACAAAATTTAGTAGTATTTCGTCAGTCCATGGAACTCAGTGAACTCAGTTTAGTTGATTCTAGCCTAGTACAGTTTAGAATTCAGTCCAGTGTCTATTCAGTTGGGAGTAGGATTCAACACCGAGTGAACCCAAGGATGGGGGCTCACCTGCTAGTAGAGGGTGTGATCCTTAGAAGCAATCCTTATATTCTAGAACTATGTAGCCAGGGTAGGTTGAGATATCTCCCTATGAGACTAGGGCTGATATATCTCATTTAAGTTTTCCTACCAGTGAGGGTTAACGGAAGAGATTCCTGTCAAAGAAGGATAACTCACAGCTTATCTCTACCCGTGTCACGGTATTGACACCCTTCCGACTGGGGTTATAGGTTGGACCCCAATCAGTTCAGTGAGGGGAATGTCATTTAGGTGATAATCTCCCATAGTCTCAGTTTCAGACTTAGTCTCAGTATAGAACTCAGTTCAGTTCTACAGATTTAGGACTGTCAGATACAATCATTAAGCTCAGTTCAAAACTCAGTATAGTTCCACAAATTCAGGACTGTTAGATATAGTTATATAGTTACTAGTAATTCAGTATCAGTATACTCAAATATCAGTTAATCAGTATTCAGACTCAGTATTCAGTGTTATTACGATCTCAGTTATAGTTATGTATTCATGCATGTACTCTCATCCAGTTATACTCCTATCATTCAGTCAGTATTGTTCATGCATATGAACCCATGTATTTCAGCCTACCTTTCTTAGCATACTAGCACATTCAAAGCACTGACGCATAGTTTTATCTTGCGCTATGATGACTTATATCATAGGTTCAGATGCATGGATTCCCGAGCACCTTTAGCAGTTTAGATTCTCAGCATATAGAGTTAGTGGTGAGTCCTCATAGTTTGAGAATGTGATTATTTATTTTAGCATTTTAGTTTATTTTTATTATTCGGAGTTAGTTGGGGACTTGTCCCATCAACTCTACAGTTTAAATAGTTTAGAGGCTTTTTAGACGAGTATTTTCAGACAGTTATTCAGTTTTAAGTATTGATGTTCAGTTTTGGTATTGTGATACCATATTCAGTATTATTTAAAGTATTGAACCTTATGGCCTTTTTGCCTAATTTCTGCATATTTCAGTATTATTGTTATTTAATTATTACAGCAGGTACCAGTCATGGGTTAGCTTATGGTCTTTCAAGGTTATGAGCACCATGTAGCATCTGGGGTACAGACTCAGGGCGTTAAAAACTTGGTATCAGAGCCTAAGGTCTAACAATGTCCTAGAAAGTCTAAAAGATGCATCTAGTAGAGTCTTGTACATGGGTGTATTGCGCACCATACTTATGGATAGGAGGCTACGAGGTATTTTAGGAATAATTTCCCTTCTTTTTGTATTCATGTCGTACGAGTGAGCATGAGCTCTAGTAAAACTCTTAGTCTAGTCCACTTTTTTCTTTTGCTTACAAAACATGCCTCCCAAAAGGAATAATGAAAGAAAGGCCGAAAATTAGTTAGCACCTCAGCCCGTTTAGACAGATCCCTTGGACGAGCATGTCTCTCATGCAGAATTCAGGGCTTCATTCACTACTCTAGATAATTCAATCGTAACTCAGAATAAATGGATAACTGCTGTTCTGACCAACCCAGTGGTTAATACTACTGCAGCCAGGATTCAGGACTTTACCCGAATAAATTCTCCTTTATTCTCAGGTTCTAAGTCTGAAGAGGATTTATAGGAGTTTCTCGATCAGGTTTAGAAAGTCACAAATATCATGGGAGTGACTTTCAGTGAGAGTACTGAGTTATCCACCTATCATCTACATGATCTAGCCTATATGTGGTTTAAGCAGTGGAAGGTAGACATGGGTGTAGATGCAGGGCCCATTGAATGGGAAGAGTTTACTACAGCCTTCTTAGATAGATTCTTTCCCTTAGAGCTAAAAAAATCCAAAGTGTTAGAGTTCATCAATCTCAGGCAAGGCAGTATGAGTGTGAAAAAGTATTCCCTCAAGTTTACTCAATTTGCCAGGTATGCTCCCCATGTAGTAGTAGATAATAGATCCAGAATGAGCAAGTTTGTATCTGGGATATCGAGTAGAATGGTTAAGGAGTACAGGACTGCGATATTGATTAGGGAGATGGACCTATCTAGGCTTATGGTCCATGCTCAATAAATTGAGGAACAGAAACTTAAGAAGAAGGAGATACAAAATAAGAGAGCCAGAATGGGTAGCTTCAGTTTTGCCCAGCCAAGGTCAGAGAGTAGTAACCATTCTCAGTTTAGTTAGAAGTTTTCAGCCCCAATTCTATCTTAAGCTAGTACACCAGTACCAAGGTTCAAGAAAACAGTCGTGATGGGGCGTTAGGCTCCAAAACCCAGAGTAGTGCAAGTGGTGTTCGTACTAATCCACTTTGCAAAGAATGTGGTAAGAATCATAAGGGTATATGTAGAGCTGGCAGTGACGTGTGTTTTGGGTGTGTCTAGTCAGGTCACAGAGTCTAAGACTATCCTAAGGTTGGTCTACGAAGTCAGCACAGTTGTCCTTCATCTCAGTCTGATCGTCCAAATCAACAGGGTGCCACTTCCACTGCCGCCAGTGGGTAGCACCCAAATAGGCTTTATGCACTTCAGTCCAGGCAAGATCGGGAAAGTTCCCCTGATGCAATCACTGGTACATTATAGACCTCTCATTTATATGTTTATGTCTCATCAAATCCAGGAGCTTCTCTGTCTTTCATAACTCTTTGCATAGCAGTTAAATTTAAAGTCAGACCATACATTAACAAAACCTTTCTCAGCCTCCACCTCAGTGGGTCAGTCTATCAAAGCCAGCGGGTATACAGAAACTGTTCGATTATGATATCTCAGGAAGTCAGGCTTCCAGATTTCAGTAGTAATTTTAGTATGTGTAGAAAAGTAATATGTGGGAATGATGCCCAACCCATCTTTGCCTCAGTGCAAAGTTTTATACTTCAGTCATCACGATAACTACGTATATTTTACGTCTCAGCTCTATGAACACAGCTTATATTAATGCACTTTCCATAGAATCGTGAGCATTTCCAGTTCTTAGTTTGAGGAGTTCTAGTTTACTCTATAGTACGAATCATGTTCCATGAACACAAAAACTCCAAACTCAAGTCAAGCAGCTCATGACTTCTGCACTCATGCCTTGCAGAGTGTTTAGTCCCAGTTACCGTCTGAATCTTAGTCTCAGTCACAGTCTTATTTATATTGTCAGTCTTAGTCCAGTGATTAGATCAGAAATTAGTTCAGTTTTAGGTTTGCTCGATCATAGCGTACAATTATCAGTTACTCAGTTAGTAGTATTTCAATACCTCAATTTACAGAATATTTTAGAATCATGTTATATGCTTGGTCTTGCCTTCTTAACTAATATAGTTTTCATGAATTCATGCTCAGCTCTCTCATGTTACTTAGTCAGTCCCTTTCTCATAGGTATAATACTCTATAGTTTCAGTCTAGTTATTCAGGCCAAGTACTGTTCAGTCTTACATGCCCAGTGTTCAGCTATTAGTCATTTAGTTAATCAGATAAGTTAGTATATTTATGCATTCGTGCTCAACGCCCATGTGAATACTTTCAGTTATCTCAGGTGAAGTGTCGTAATGAGGTAGAGAGTGTAGTTGAAAGAGTGTCAGAGAAAAGATCCAGTTGAGAATAAGTTTTCAGTATGAGTTAGTCCGTAAAGCTAGTAATTCAGTATAGTAGTCAGGCAGACAAAATCGTATCGCACTATCCGAAGTCTCATGAATATAACTATTCTAAGATAGAGCACACAGGTAGTTGCGTGTTCAGCTTAGTTCATGTATCATATCTCAGTTTTAGATCCAAAATATTCAGTCACAATTCAGTTCGTGGGTGCATTTGCATCGCCCCAATTTTTCTCAGTATCTCAGCCAAGTCAGCATTCTTCGAGGTACATAGTGTCCCAAAGGGGATATGCACCATAACCCCCGATCTTTTATGTCCTAAACCTTTCAATTTCTTTTACGTGATGAATACAGTTTGGAGTAGTGGGTACTCGTAAGTTGACCCTCAAGTTCCAATCTCAGCCGTAAGCCATGTATTCAAGGGGCTCAGTTCAGTTCACGATATTCAGTTCATGTGTCACGTTCTAGTCTCAGTCCTATTCTTATATTCTCGTTCATGCATACTTCGAAAATAATCTTGGGTTCATCAGGATTTTTTAGTTTAGGTAATAGTTTTTCCTTGAATTTACTCAGTTCCATGTTCAGATTACCTTTACGAACTTGGTATCGGTTATCATTGTATGTTTAGCCATGCATTCATGCGTCAGTTCAGTCATGTACTCATGCATCAGATATGCATGTTCAGTTTGGGAAAATTCAGCTTATCAGAAATCCTAGTCATGCACTCACGAATCAGCTTAGTCATGTGCTCATGCATCAGATATGCATATTCAGTATGAAATTTAGTATGTCAGTAATGTCAGTCATATAATCATGTGTCAGGTATTCATGTCCAGTAAGTAAGTTCAGTCTACTAGTCTTCTCATATTATTCAGTCTCATTCGAGGACTAATATTCCCAAAGGGGAGATATTATAAGACCCCGCAAAATTCTTAGCTTAACTCAGTCCTTTAAGCTTATTAAGGGGTCCCAAACATAGAAAATTCTAGCTAAATATCTAGACTCAGTGTTATTCTAGCCTTTGAGAGTTGGCAATCTTATTTCATGACCTTTACGTCCTTTAAATGTTAATATTTGAGTTAATTCATGATCAGGAATATTAGTAAAGGTTCCCGGACAAGTTTCAAATTTTTTGGACCTCGTTTAGACCATGTTTTAGTGCCCAAAATAGTAGGTCGACGTGATATCGATGTATCACGTTATTAAGATAGTTTTTCCCCAGTTTCAGTATAAATTCTAGTGAACCAATGAGGACTCAACGCAGCGCATTGGCTATCGCATCGATGCCAACTACGCGGCGCATTGGTAACATGGTTTACAGGCATTAAAAGGCCGCGTCCTCAGGGTTAATTAGGTCTTTTTCCCATGTCCTTCAGTCCTCAAAACACGAAATTAAACCCTTTGGACAACAATTATATTCATTCCTTCACAAATTTCCCAAGAACAAGAACCCTAGGTGTTCAAATTTCAAATCAAGAACTCACCATTAACTTTCAGAAATTCATCAACTAAGGCATGTGAAGTGTTCATCCAAAGGTCCCTTCCACCCTTGGAATCCAAGAAACTATTTTGTTACTTCAAGTTTATGGATTTCATAAATTTCATATTTGGTTTGATTATGTTCATATTCATAATAATTAATTGAGATTCTAATCCATGTTTTATGATACGTTTTATGTGAGGTTAATTGATATGTAAGTAATAAGATGAGGATCCATGTAAAACCTTAAAATTGTCAATGGGGATTTGAATTATGATGTCTACTTGTTGTTTAGTGTTATGTGCATATGTATGCTCACCAAGTTCTTGATGAATTGTTCATATACAGTAATAAGGGAAAGAAATCATGTCATGATAGTTTATTTACAAGTTATACCATACAAGAGTTTGATAAGATGTCTCAAAAGATGCATTATGAATTAAATGTGCATGCTTATGCTAAGCAAGATTATATGATGCTTTATTTTCATGCTATCGAGTCCTGGGGGTATTTAATACCTGACAATTTAGTTGTTTACTTAGAGCCAATGTCAGTTACGAAACAATCTCAGTAGTAACTCAATCAATAGAACTCAGTCAGTTATAGAAACCCAGGAAATCTTAGTAGTGTTCATAATTTAGTCACAGTACTCAGATTAGACCTTAGTAGACTCAGTCTGTTAACAAAATTCAGTAGTATTCCGTTAGTCCACGACACTCAGTGAACTCAGTTAAGTTCAGTCTATCCTAGTACAGTTTAGAATTCAGTTTAGTGTCTATTTAGTTGGGAGTACGATTCAGCACCGAGTGAACCCAAGGATGGGGGCTCACCTGCCAGTAGAGGGTGTGGTCCTTAGAAACAATCCTTGCATTCTAGAACTACGTAGCCAGCGTAGGTTGAGATATCTCCCTACGAGACTTAGGTTGATATATCTCATTTGAGTTTTCCTACCAGCGAGGGTTGATGGAAGAGCTTTCTATCAGAGAGGAATAACTCACAGTTTGTCTCTACCCGTGGCATGGTACTGACACTCTTTCGACTGGTTATAGGTTGGGCACCAATCAGTTCAGAGAGGGGCATGTCGATTAGATGATTACCTCCCACAGTCTCACTTTCAGACTCAGTCTCAGTATATAACTCAGTTCAGTTCTACAGATTCAGGACTGTCAGACACAGTTATTTAGCTCAGTTAGAAACTCAGTATAGTTCCACAGATTTAAGACTGTCAGATACAGTCATGCAGTTACCAGTAATTCAATATCAGTATACTCAGGTATCAGTTAATCAGTATTCAGACTCAGTATTCAGTGTTATCACGATCTCAGTTACAGTTACGTATTCATGCATGTACTCTCATCCAGTTATACTCATGTCATTCAGTTAGTATTGTTCATGCATATGAACCCATGCATTTCAGCCTACCTCACTTAGTATACCAATACATTCAAAGTACTGACGAATACTTTTATCTTGCGTTATGATGTCTTATATCATAGGTTCAAACGCACGGGCTCCCGAGCACCTTTAGTAATTTAGATTCTCAGCATACAGAGTTAGTGGTGAGTCCTCATAGTTTGAGGATGTGATTATTTATTTCAGCATTTCAGTTCATTTTCAGTAGTCGGAGTTAGTTGGGGACTTGTTCCATCTACTCCACAGTTCAGATAGCTTAGTGGCTTTTCAGACAAGAGTATTTTTAGATAGTTGTTCAATTTTCAGTATTGATATTCAGTTTTGGTATTGTGATACCATATTCAGTATTATTTACAGTATTGAACCTTATGGCCAGTTTTCTACCTAATTTATGCATATTTCGGTATTATTGTTATTTAGTTATTACATCAGGTACCAGTCATGGGTTGGCTTGTGGTCCTTTGAGATTATGAGCACTGTGTAGCGTCCAGGGTACAGACTCAGGGTGTTACAATACTCTTAATAATCTCCATTACTCAAGAAAAGTAAGAGTTATAAATGGACTATGAGGGATCACCATATACAATATTTCAATTTTATATAAAAGGCTTTGTGTACTTAATCTTGTGAGGTACAATACTGCCCATTTAAAAAACATATGAAGATAGAAGTTATGTTATGTTGGAGAAGGTTTTGAGTTTTGTTGATAATTAGGTATGAAGAAATTATGGGTATTTGTACAAGGATCTACTTGTCTAATTTTTTCATGCTATTTTGATCTTCTTGTCTAATAGATTTCTTTATCATTTTGTTATTTTAAGATATACATACATACATACATACATATATATATATATATATATATATATATATATATATATATATATATATATATATATATATATATCATATGATTTTTCTTCTTCCTGACTTCTACTTTTGTGATGCAAATTGCAATAATCTACTTGTCTAAATTTTTCATGCTTTTTTGATCTTTTTGTCTAATAGATTTCTTCATCATTTTGTTATTTTAAGACATACATACATACATACATACATACATACATATATATATATATATCATATGATTTTTCTTCTTCCCGACTTCTACTTTTGTGAGGCAAATTGCAATATTCACATTGAGGTAATTGTCATAAGGTTAATTTGTATATATAAATAAAATAAAATTGTTATTGAATTACATTTTAACTTATTGATAAAGAATATACTATCCATCATTAAAAATGTTAAATTATAGTAATTTTTTTTATGAAATGAAAACATTCTTCATAGTTTAATTATAATAACTTATAATTTTACTATTAGACGATAAATTCAAAGTGAATTAAAGTTAATCAAAAAATAATTTATTTTTTAACACCACACAAAATACCATTAATTTTCCTAGCTATATTCTTAATACAATCTTTATCAAACAACCCCGTTACAGATACAAAAGCAAACTGAGGCGCAAGATAGCGATGTTGGATTGGGGACCATATCTGCAAAAATTATTAACAGAACAAAACAATTTAAAAATGTTAGAAAGAAGTGAAAAAGTTCAAAAGGCAACTAATACTGGGACAAGCCGCTACGTGACCTGCCAAAAGCTTTTCTCTTTTGGTTTCCCAGCTGTTTGGTGTCCGCATTAATTCAGATCGCGTGTTACAAGACTTATTAAAATAATAGCGTTTCGAACAAATGTTTTTTTTATATTTAGGATCAAATCCTCGACCTCTGATTAAGAATAGACTTGTCAAAAGCTTTAACTGCAGAACTTTGCTTTTTCCCTTTTAGACATGCTCTTGTTCTTTCTGAGTTCTCATCAATCCAACGCATCCTTCAGTCCAGTCACTGAATAAAAAGTAAATTTTGTAAAACCCAATTGCTTAGAAAATTTTTATTTTTGTACTAGGTACATATTTGACAAATTGACTTGGGCCCCACCTGCCAGACAAATTCCTTTTCTCCCCCTTTGCATTTTCACTTTCATTAACTGTTTTTTTTTTTGGACAAATCATTTTTGCTCTTCTTTTTTCTGGGATGATCTTTCTTTTTGCTTTCTTTATTTTTTTTTTGTTTACCTTTTTCTTTCAATTTCCTCCCATACTAAGTAAATTGATGGCTTTCTCGTTGTAATTTTTATTTTTATATATTCAGAAGAAAATCAAATTTATATAATACTTGCTACGTCTCAGATATTTGTCTTAATTTTTCTTTCAATTTCAAACAAAAATGTTTCTTTCATTTTTGATAATTTTTTAACTTAAATTTTTTAAGTGGCATATTTTAAACCACTAAGATTAAAGAATATTTTGATATATTTTTCATAGTTTAAATTTAAAAATAGAAGATTCAAAAGCTCTCTTTACTTTCTTAAATTCTATGCCAAAATAAAATTAAACAAACAAATTAAAATAGAAAGAGTATTGTCTCCATTAGTTAAATATACGAATAATCACTCAACTTATAATAATTCATGTTAGAATTTTTGACATGAATCGAATTTAATCAAAATTCAATATAAGTTTCAAATACCGAATGTAGAATCAAAAAATTTGGCCACTAAAATCACTCTTTGCTTAGTTAGCTTCCATTATTATTTTAACTTGAAATATAATTTTTAGTATCTATTTAATGATGTGGTAGCTCTAGTTTTTAGAAAAAGAATTATAATTAAAATTAATATTTAAATATTTAAGACCCAGTCATTCTAAATTTGATCCAATTCTAACCCCGCGTGCTTAAAATAATTTTGCTATATAAAAGATGCACTTAGTAAAAAAAATATGTGACGGCTATTAAATTTCTAACATTTTAAATATTAGAGATACCCGTAAGAACATAACTATAATAAACAGTATAATATAAACTCTTAAAAAGAGATTTACCACTTATAAAATTTAATTTTAAATTTTTGATATCTAATTTTTCCATCACCAATAAAAAAGAAAATATAATAAAAACAAAAACAACAATCATAGTCGAATGATCAAAAATTTTATTTTGTTATAAATATCTATAAATAACAATTAAAAGGAAAAAAAAAACAAAAAAAATTGTGAAAACGACAAAGTAAGAAAAATTTTAAAAAAAACAAAAAATATAAAGTGACCTCAAAAATAAAAAAGAGCAAAAGCTAATTTGTCCCAAAAAAAGAAAAAAGAAAAAGAATAGTTAATGGCAAAAGATATGAAAATTGGCCCGGCAGATGGGGCCCAAAAGTCCATTTGTCAAATATGTAGACACCTCATACAAGTATGAGGTGGCGTATGAGATGCAAAATAAAAAATTTCAATTGCTTACTCCAACTTGTTTCTTTTTCACATTAATCACATTAAATAAATTCTTTTTTTCAAAAAAGAAAAAACCGTGGATTCTCTGTATCTGTGAGTTTTTGGCTTGTGTTTTGGCCTTTTCTGTTGTTTTTGTATGTTTGTGGTATGTATTAAGAAAATGAATAATAATAGAGGGAGATAGTGATGATGATGTTGAATGGATATGGTAGAGACCTTCACTGAAGAAGAAGAAGAAGCATAACTCAAACATAATTCCCACATGGAATTTGTTGGGATCAGTAATCCTATTCCAGCATTATCAGATCTCAAGGTTTACCAGCTTAGTCTATTTTCTTTCTCGATAAAATTCCTCTAATAATTGATTGCTGCCTATTTGGCTCAAACTCTGTAATTCCAGCATCTGCATAATTGTGTAATGACAACATCTTTGGCATTAATGAAAGAGCAGGATTTGTGGTTGCTGTGAAGTGAAAAGAGCATCTATCCTTTTTTAGGCAAATTTGTTCTGATTCTGAGAGTGTCCCTTTTATTGTAAGCAATGTTGAACAAGTGATAAAGCAACTTCGTTCCCTTTTGTTAGAAGGTAATTTAGAAAACAATAGCGGTAGAGAATGAAGGGTAAATGGCCTATACTCTGGCATGTGGGGCTACTGGTTTTAGCATTGATGGAGAGTCGTTGTTATGCTTCTCTTTCCCCTACTGGTATCAACTATGAAGGTAAGCTTCTTTCCCATTTTTCTCTCTCTCTCTTTACCTTCTATCACTAAAATTAGGGATGAAAATCCTCTTCATCTGCCACTTATAAACTGCAAGCTATGATATAACTATATGCAGTTGTTGCTTTGACGGAAATTAAGAAGGCTTTACATGATCCTTACAATGTTCTGGAGAATTGGGATGTGACTTCTGTAGACCCTTGCAGTTGGAGAATGGTTACCTGTTCCTCTGATGGATATGTTTCTTCTCTGTAAGTGGCTGAGCTTGAATAAATTAGCAGAATTTCCCCTCTAGATAATTATAAGACTTTAAGTGGACTGGATCATGAAGCTTTTTTCTTCCTTCATCAGTGGACTACTTAGTCAAAGTTTAACTGGCCCCTTATCACCTGGAATTGGCAACCTCACTAAATTGCAATCTTTGTAAGTTCTTGACTGTATGCTTCTTTTGGTGATTATAAGCTAAATCTGACTCCCTTCTTTTTTTTGGGCATATTGGATTGACCTATTCGTGTAGATTGCTGCAAAACAACGCTATTTATGGTCCTATTCCTGATGTGGTTGGTAACTTAGAAAAGCTTCAGACACTTGACCTCTCCAACAACAAATTTGATGGCAAAATACCTGCTTCTTTTGGTGACCTGAAGAATTTGAATTATCTGTGAGTTCAGGAAATTTTTTCTTATTTTACTGTTTCCAGACAGTCTTATCAAACTTAACTTGAATCTTATTGTGTATGTTCACTATTGAGCAAGACAGGCGATTAAACAACAATAGCCTCACTGGATCCGTTCCACAATCTCTCTCTAACATTGGAGGCCTTGCTCTTGTGTGCGTCTGTGTACCCTTTTTTCACCTATCTTGCTTCAAAATTTATTATGCATATTCTTAAAAGACCCGAAATTACTCTAATGTTCTGTTTCTTCCTCATACATTTTATTGATTTAGCTGATCTTGCTTGTAGGGATGTTTCTTTCAATAATCTTAGTGGTCCATTGCCCAAAATATCTGCGAGAGTTTTCAAGTGAGTTTCCTTTTTCTATTGTTTCAATACAAATTTGCTGCTGTTGAAGTACTAATTCCCAATAATACTGAAATGGACTTGTTCATGCCTCTGTATTTTTAATTTTCATTAACAAAAATTTAGTAGTTACTATAATGCTTCTAGCCTCTAGGTTAATGCTACTTGTAAAGTATTTGTTTCTTATTTTTGATATATTTTATTGGAAGATATTTGATGGATTACCAAACCATACTATATTGAATTTAAGTTTCTCATGATGATTTTCAGAGTTGTTGGAAATCCTTTGATCTGTGGCCAAAGTTCTGGGAACAATTGTTCAGCAGTCTATCCAGAGCCACTGTCCTTCCCACCAGATAGCTTAGGAGGTCTGTATATTCACTTCCATTCCTTTCATTTGAAAGTGGAAACAATAAAGCTTAAGGAAACAGACACAGGAGGTTCTGCTATCTCTATTGTTGAAATTACATTGTCTTTTTTCTTCAATTTCATAGATCAAAGAGCAGGAAGTAAAAGCCATCATGTGGCTGTTGCTTTTGGAGCCAGTTTTGCTGTTTTCTTGGTTATAATAGTTATAGCACTGGTTCTTTGGTGGCGCTACCGGCATAATCAGCAGATCTTCTTTGATGTCAATGGTTAGCTAATTTTCTTTTGCTTTATAGCCATCTAAGTTAATTCATGTTCTTTTCTTCTCCGATATATTAAGCTCTGAAATTTGTCATCATTTGATTATTTTTTCAAGTAATGGTTTTTCAAAGTTTTGTGGCTTGTGGTTTAATTGGTTATCTTAGTTTCTTAATATACATTTTTCAGCTAATCTGACATGGAGAAGGTTTACATTGAAATTTGATTGTAAATCTATTTGTCTAGTATTATGGAGGACCCAAATTTGATATTTAAAAGTAGTTCTACAGTTACATCGAGAATATGATTAAAGCCAGATAATTCTCTTATTTAGCAAATTACGCAGCCCTCCATACTGTGAAAATACTGGTCAATGTTTCTTCAACTTGGGACTTAGTACAGTCCTTATCTTTATTAGTTAGTTTACCTATCAAGCCCAAAATATTGGGACTATGATTTCTCATTTATCATTGTCAAAGTATAACTATGAATTCTCCCCTCCCTTCACTACTTTCTATGGGCACTTATAGTCCAAAAGTTTGACTGGTACATCTTTTCCGTAGTATGCGATGAAAAAGCTATTGACATGGAAAGATTTGCTAATATATAAATGGTTTGTGGTTGCACTTGCATTTTCTTGTGAAGTAGAGCTAAAAATTTCTGAAGAAACTTGGACAAGATAACTTCTCTTCTATAAACCAAATCTTGGACAAGATAACTTCACTGCTCTATACCAACTTAATTCATATCCCGATGAACCTTGTAAGGTCAGTTGCTTCCCCTCCCACTGAGAGGAAGTTTTCCCAGAACAAACTTATAACATGGTTGTCTCATGTATATGTGGACAAATTTTGGGGACTTGTGACTACTTGTTCATTCTCACCGCTTTCCTTGAGCATTACTATTTTTTGCCCGTCTTCAGCTATTCCCTATAGCTGTATCTGAGCAATCATTTGTCAACTGCAGAGCAATATGATCCAGAGGTATGCTTGGGTCACTTGAAAAGGTATGTCTTTAAGGAACTGTGGACTGCAACTGATCATTTCAGCTCCAAAAATATTTTGGGTAGCGGAGGATTTGGAGTTGTGTACAAGGGCCGCTTAAATAATGGAACTGTTGTGGCTGTCAAAAGATTGAAGGACTACAATGCTGTTGGTGGTGAAATCCAATTTCAGACAGAAGTCGAGTTAATTAGTTTGGCTGTCCATCGAAATCTTCTCCGTCTTTGGGGTTTTTGTTCAACTGAAAGTGAAAGGCTTCTTGTTTACCCCTATATGCCAAATGGAAGTGTGGCTGCACGATTAAAAGGTCAGCTTGGCTTGCATGTTTTGTTAGTGAATAATTGCTTTGCCTGCTAGCATCAGATCATTACTCCAACATCTATGTTCTGTGAAATTGGACCTTCTTGTGTAGGTGTTCTGCCAAAATGCTCTCTTAAAGCTGCCCAATTTGATATTACAGAAAGTGAGGCTTAACGGAATAACATATTATCTTATAAGAATAATTCTTGTGAAGAAATGGACCTTTGATTTAATTCAACCCTAAAGGTTAGCTCATGAGCAAGGATAGCTCAAGACCATATAAGGAGACCACAACCCATTCCCTCAACCAATGTGTGACTTAACAAATCATAAAGGATAGATCCAGCTTAGCTAATATTTCAACTCCACTCATCTCACAGTGTTTCTTGACACATTCAGTTTCTGCTTTTCATTGTGATGTTTGGGGATACACTTTTTCTCCATGTAAAATTTGCTATAGTTTCCAGTGTCATTATTACATTGGTTTACCATACTTTATTGGTAGGTTAATTTAAAGGTCCAAACATGGCACCTTATAAATCTGGAAACTTCTCTGCCACTTGTATTGGAGATTGAGAGGAAAAGCGTAATTTAACACTTTTCTTTAAGTGTTTCTATGATAATTGCTTGCAGTTATCACTGCCTTAACTGTAGAAGTGTCATGTGATACTACTATTTATTTTTTATTAAAAGCCTTTTTTTTAACAGCGCTACCGCTGCTTTTAGTAGGATTTATAAGTCAACTTTGGATCACTTTGAAGAATGGATGGTAAACACTTACACTGCCTTATATTCACCATGTCTTTTGTGGTTCCTAAATTTGCAGATCACATCCATGGCAGACCAGTTTTGGACTGGTCAAGGCGGAAAGGAATAGCATTAGGTACAGCAAGAGGGCTAGTATATTTGCATGAGCAGTGTGACCCCAAAATTATCCATCGGGATGTCAAAGCAGCTAACATTCTGTTGGATGAGGAATTTGAAGCAGTTGTTGGAGATTTTGGGTTGGCCAAGCTCTTGGATCACCGGGATTCTCATGTAACTACTGCTGTCAGGGGCACAGTTGGTCACATTGCTCCAGAATATTTGTCAACGGGTCAATCGTCAGAGAAGACTGATGTGTTTGGGTTTGGAATCTTGCTTCTTGAGCTAATTACTGGTCAGAAAGCTGTGGACTTTGGACGAGGGGCCAACCAGAAAGGTGTCATGCTTGATTGGGTGCGTTTGCCTTCTCTATTTTATGTGTTCCAAAAACATAGTGTGAAATGTCGGAGTAGCAGAATGCCATAAAAAGTTATTTTAAAGAGTAGCTACTGTAGTACCGGCTATCATTTTAATTCTGTTTACTCGTTTGAACATTGTGCATTGCCAAGCATGCTGTTATTGGATTCCCTGGTTAAATTTACTGCTAATATAATGCAGGTAAAGAAGCTTCATCTAGAGAAAAAGCTGAACCTTGTGGTGGACAGTGATTTAAAGAATAACTTTGACCGGATTGAACTTGAAGAGATGGTTCAAGTTGCCCTTCTCTGTACCCAATTCAATCCAATTTATCGCCCAAAGATGTCCGAAGTATTAAGGATGTTAGAGGGAGATGGATTAGCTGAAAAATGGGAGGCTTCACAAAAAGTGGAGACTCCAAGGTACAGAACTTCTGAAAATACACCAAAGAGATATTCTGATTATATAGAAGAATCATCACTAGTTGAAGCAATGGAACTTTCAGGACCTAGATGACATCTGGTTATCGTTCTTCTTCCTACACGTTCTTTCCTTTGCTTCCTTGCGTTTCTGAAGTTGGAAATGAGAAATATCTGGTCTTAGATAGTTGTTGAATGCATGTATTAAATCTGTAAAAAGAACACGTGGTCATGTATAATTCGGTTCTTTTAGTGAGCAGCAAAGTTCATAGTCCTTTTTTCATTCAATTTTGAAAAAATAAGATCTTGAATTTTTGAGGATGGGGGCATAAGTCAGCCATCCTCATGTACAGTGATCTGATTAAATAATTATTAAATCTATTGGTACATATATATACTAGTTTTTTAAGATCCATGTTAAGCTCGAGCTCAAACTCAAGAAATTTGGTATTTTATAGTAATAACATGATTTAAAATATGTATAATAATTACATTTTGATAAAAATACATATATTTATGCTATATAAATGTGATGATTTAAATTTCCTTTTATATAAAAATTAAGAAAAAAAATTAAATTTGTTAATGTGAACCTTAAAAATCAATTAGTTCCTCTTACAAAATTTATGCTTAAGAAAATTAATTTTCTATTAACAAAAAAAAAATGTAAAATAATTTTATAATAACTGATGCCACTATCTTCATTTTCAACATTATCAAAAAATTTAAATTTCACTATTTGAAATATGTCATTAATATTTCATAAGCAGTGAATAAAATTGTCCACAAAAAATTATATGCAATTCATAAAAAGTAATTAGAAAAAAACAAATTACATGAAAATCATAATTGGTTCATTGAAAATAAAATATAAACTTGTATAATCACAAAAGTTTAAAACAATTTTAACTATTCTTTTTTTCCCTCTTTTTCATCCCCAAAGTACTTGTACAAATTTCTTTCATAGCATATTATTTAATATAAATAGTAAGGAAAAAGAAGTAGAGTTATAAAATGTTCATTCAACGGAAGAATATATTTTTTTAAAGACCGATTATTATATTAAAAATCTTATCTTTTTAAATACTTTATTAATACATTTTTTTTATTAATCTCATAAAAGAGTAGGTTTCAATAATAAAAAGAACATAAAGTAAAGTGCAACAAAAATAGTAATAAATAAGATAAATTCTTGAAAACACATAAAATAGAAATGTGTAACGCCCCGAGTCTGGTACCCCAAACGCTACATGGTGCTAACAATTTCGAAGGACCACTAGCTAACCCATACTGGTACCTGCTGCAATAACTGTATAATGATATTGAAATATGCAGAATAATGGGCTGAAATGCCATAAGGTTCAAAACTGAAACATAACTGTTAATGCGGTATAACAGTACCAAAACTGAAAATAACTGTCTGAACATGCTATAGTCTGAACATCTAGTCTGAAAGCCTCTAAACTGTCTGAATAAGGAGTTGATGGGACATATCCCCAACTAACTCCGTCTGCTGAAAACTAAACTGAAATAATGAATTAATCATGTTATCCTCGAATGATGAGGACTCACTGCAATCTACTGCAACTGGCTGAATCTGAACTGTTAAGGATGCTCTGGAGTTTGTACGTCTGAACCTATGGTATAAAACACCATAGCGCAAAAGAAAAGTATGCGTCAGTAAGTGTGAATGTACTGGTACGCAAAGTAAGGTAAAGCTGAATGCAAGGGTTCATATACATGAACTATAACTGACTGAATATCATGGGAATAACTGAATGAGAATACATGTATGACTATATAAACTATAACTGAAATCATGAGAATTCTGAATACTGAGTTTTACTGATAACACGAATTACTGATAATTGATATAATTGTTACTGGGTGACTGTATCTAAAGTCCTGATTCAGATGGAACTAGCTGAGTTCCGTACTGAACTGAGTGACTGTATCTGACAGTTCTGAAATCTGTACAACTATCTGAGTTCTATTACTGAGACTGAGACTGAGATTGTGGCTGTGGGAGGTAGTCATCTAACCGACATGCCCCAAATAAAGCAATATAGCTGAGTTAGGGTCCAATTTGTAACCCCAATTGGAAGCGTGTCAATACCGCACCACTAGTAAAGACAAGCTGTAAGTGATCCTCATCTGACAGTGTCCCAAATGAGAACGGTGGGACCCTCAACTGGCAGTGTTAATTCACCTCATCAACCCTCAACTGTCAGTGTTGATGTCTCAACCTATGCTGGCTACATAGTTCTGGAACGTAAGGATTGCTTCTAAGGGTACACCCTCTACTGTCAGTGTGTGCCCTCATCCTTGGGTTCGCTCGGTGCTGAATCCTACTCCCAACTGAATAGACACTGAACTAATTATACTGAGATGAATTAGAATGAGCTCACTGAGTTTCGTGGACTGACGGAATATTACTTAATTCTGTTAACTGACTAAGTTCATGAGATTACTGAGTTTTTCTGAGTTATGTAACTGACTGAATTCTACTGAGTTCTGAAACTGACTGAGAATACTACTGATCATGGTGTGACTGAGATTATCTTGAAACTGACACTGGCTCTAGGCACACAACTAAATTGTCTGGTATTGAATACTCCCAGGACTCGATAGCATGAAAATAAACAGGACTTGACACTTCTTGAGCTCATAACAATTGTTAACAATTCATAATACAACCATAGAGAGATTTCATGATGCACTTGATACTCATAGTCTTGTACATGAATAGGAATAAATTCCAACATATCATAAGTTCACAATCTAGTCTCATGAACACTCCATCAATTCATCACAAGACATAACATTAGCATGGGAGTCATTTTGAACATGTAGCTATAGCCTAAGTTCATCATGTAATCAGTAAGGGTTCATAAAACACAATTCTACTCACTTAGGCATTTGTCATACACATGGAATGCATATACTTAAGCTTAGGCATGAACATTAAACAATTACATCATGGCTACATTAATCAATCCAATTTCATGAAATTCAATCCACATGCTAACAAAATATTATGAAAACACACTAAAGATTCCAACTTGGGAATCATACAACACATTAACGTGATCATAATCAATCCACAATATGAATATCAAAATTTATAATTTAAAATTGGATCCTTGGACTCCAAGGATGAAAGGGATCCTTGGATGAACACTTTACATACCTTAGAACGTAAATCCTTAAGGGTTCTTAAAGGAATCTTGAGCCTTGTTCTTGAATTTTGAAACTAGGTTTTCTTGTTTTGGGGAGAGAAAGATGAATTTTGGGGAAACTTATGTGAATAATGAAATATTTAGGTCATTTAGGGATCAATTTCGTGTTTGGGGTTGACCTGGTTGGTGGGAAAATGACCTATTTACCCTTAAAGATGCGGTCATTTAATGACTGAAAACTGAGCATCGACGCGATTGGCGAAGCGGCGCGTCGATGCCATCGACGCGATACCCGATGTGTCACGCCATGATCGCGCTAAGCCTTAGTAGTTTTGACTCTGGCAACCTATAACAATGTTAATTAACGAGATGGTCCACTATTTTAAGACACCAACTGTGGTCTAAACGAGTTTCAAAAAATCTAAAATTTATCTGAAAACACCTAATGACCTTCCTGATCATAAATCAACAAAATTATAAACTATTAAAGGACATTAAGGTCGCGAAATGAGATTCTCAACCTTCAAAGGCCAAAAATAAACTAAGTTTGGAAACTTAGCTAGGATTTTTCTAATTCTGGGACCCCTTGACAAGCTTAAAAGACTGGATTAAGCTAAGAAATTTTGCGGGGTCATAAAAAATATGTGTATAATATTAATTTTTTAAAGATTATTCTAATTACTTGAAGATAAATCAAGATGCTAGCGATATTTTCTCTTAAAAAAACCTTTTTAATTTTGCCATCGAATAAGTATAGTAAATTTTTAATATAAATAATATTATTGAAAGATGCATTACTAAAGTCATGAAATACAAGTAATTTGATAGATAAAATGAATTATTAGATATTAAATATTTATACTTTTCAGTTGACATAATTAAACAACATGTAACTTATCAAAAATAGAATATTTAAATGAGAACTTCTAAGACAATTACTTATTAGTTAAACAATTAAAAATACAAAGACAAACACAATAAATAGAGTAGTTTCTCATATTATGATATACCAGGTGCAAATACCCAAGTAATAAGAAATAAAATGTGTGAAAAAAAGTAGTTTTATCAACTACATATCATAATTTTAGAGGAGATAAAATAATTTTATCAATATGTCATAATTTTAGATGAGAGAAAAGTAATCTTATCAACTATATATCGCAATTTTTTTAGGAAAAAGGTAATTTATCAACCACATGTCATAATATTAGAGATTTTAAAAAAATAAAAATTACCATAATTTTATCAACTACATGTCAAAATTTTAAAGGAAAAATATATTTACCATTGAAACACCCTAGGTTTGGGATCCTTAGAAAATTTCTTGGATTTTTGAATTCTAGGCTACATACGACTTATGGGTACTAGTCGTATGATGGGGTACGAGTGGTGTGCCTTGGTCGTATGCGAACTAGTGATGGTTGGTGGGTTGAATTGTTTTCTAGAGTGGGTACGACTTGGTTGGTACGAGTTATATGGTTGGTGATAGGTCGTATGATTTGGGTTTTTTGTTCACTTAATCTGAGACTTAGTAATTTAAGTTGGATCTGAGTATGAGTGACTCACCATGAGCCGTAAAATAGGGTACGAATCGTACCACTGACTCGTATGGAAGACAGTGATCAAACCTCCTTTGATTCTGTTTTTCCAGGAATACAATTTAGGGGTACTGATCGTATGGTTGGGTGTGACTTGGGTTAGGTAAGTCGTATGGTGGACAGTGTTGGGTCTAAGGGGAAGTCTTAGGGTACGAGTGGTGGGTACGACTCGTATTGGAGGGTACGACTGGTATGGAAAAGTCATACCATCTAACGAAAATTTTAAGCAGTTAAGTTGGGGGTAATCTGGATATTTTTTCACTTAGCCACTTAAGGCCCTACGAATTATGTCACTATTGGGACATCATTTACCCTATTATTCTAATCTTAAGCACTTAGAAACTTTCTCTAATTCTCTCTAAGGCTCTTGGATAAAGGAAGGCTAGAATTTCATCTAGAGGATCAATTTAGGGCTTGTATAAGTGATTTCTCTCAATCATCTTCATAATCTAAGGCATGTACTTCTCCCTCAGTGTTAGTTCCAACTAAAGGCATGTTTTATACAATGTTTTCATGGCATGATTGTTGTATGGTTTTAGGATTTTCAAATATATGTTAGGGTTTTGGTATTCAATGTTTAGTAATAGTTTTCCCATGTTTTAATTATGGTTTACATGCTATAATGGTGGTTTGGACAATTGGTTGCATGGAAATGGTTAATTGATAATTGGAATTGGTTTTGGAAACATTATGTCCCCAATATGTTTGATAAAATGCCTATGAGAATGATTTTACTATATTATTGAACTTTTAATGGAACTATTGCATGGTATGGTTTGGTAATGAAACCTTAAGTGGTATAATTAGTATAAATGGTTGGGAATGGTTAAATGGTAAGGTATAGTGGTCATGGTTATGGTTAATTAAGCATCGTTATAGGGTACAAGGGAATCCCCCAAGTAAACATATCGATGAACAACTTGTGAGGTATATGGGATTCCGCCTAGCAAACTTAATTATGGAATACTTGTGGGTACACTGAATCCCCCCAAGTTAACTTGATAATGTAATCTACGGATACATGGGAATCCCTTTGCAAAAAGGTTTGCTAAGGACATTGCTTACAATTTATAGTTGGTATGATGGTTCCACTACACATAGCCTTGGTTAATAATAATCGAATAATGGTTTGGTTGAATGGTACAAGTTTTAATTGGGCAATAATGGCAGGGTGTAATAGCTAACTGTGAAGGTACGAGTCTAATAGATGGACACTGGAAACTCATATTTGCCGACATGAGGGTTGGTCATAGCGACCATAAATGATACTATGAGGTACATGGAAATTCTCTAAGTACACTGTACATATGTATCATAGAAAGAGAAGGGTATTCGGGAATTCCCTACTCTTATAGTATATGTGGTTCGTGCGGCTACACGCATCGGGCCCATTCAAAGGGTTACACTGGACCCATATAGCCTGTGGGTGGTTCTAGGACGGTTAAGCTACACATACCTAGGTTAATAGTTTTAAAGACATGCTAAACCCGACTCATTTTCCCGGTATGATAATATATGTATATGTATGGTTTGTATGCATATGGTTGGTTTACTTTGTCTTACTGGATGGCATTATTTTATCCTTATCTTGAGTTCATGCTAGAGTTTACCCGCTAATCCTTCTTACTATATCCCCACGCGATGCAGGAACCAACCATTCTACTTCTCCCGCTTAATGTTTGGATTTGGGATCAGCTATTGAATTGAAGTGGTGAGCTTTCATACTCTGGAAGGCTCCAATTTATATCATGGACATCTTTTTATATTTTAGTTATTTTATGGATATTGGTTTAGCTATAGTTGAGGGCATGTCCCAACCGAATATTGTTTTTTTTTGTCAGAGGCTTTTGTGAAACTACTATAGGTTGGAATTAGCGGGATCAGTATTGTTGTCAGCCTAAGTATTGACATTGGTATTGGGGATGATACCGTTGAACTGGATTTATGATTGTTCCATTCTTTTATGTTATGTTATGGAAAGGAACTTGGTTTTTATATTAGTTTGGTTATGGCTATTGGTTGGGTTTTGGACGGTTGGACTTGTTTAGGTCGGTCACGGTCATAGACCTGTCCTAGAGTCTGGGTTTGTGCAAATATGCTATTTTGGTATATGGTCATAATTCATCCAACTCTTGGTATGTGTTTGGATGGTTGGGTTGGGTATCGGGGGGTGGTCCCTAGTCCTGGTTGACTTGGGATGGCCATTATGACAAGGCCTCGGGTCAGGTCGGGTCGAGTCAAGTTGGTATCAGAGCTTTAGGTTCATGATCAACTGGAAGTCCACAAAGTCGTGTTGAGTAGAGTCTCTTTTAAGGGTGTGTAGCACCCCACATTCATAAGGGAAATGCTACAAGACATTGTGGAATATTTTACTTTCTTGGTATTCTATATTCAAGCTTGGATTTTAAGTTTTGGAATCTCCTCTAATCCTGGTTTGTTCGCTTTTTAGATCATGCCTCGACAATCTGAGATGCAAGGTAACTCTTCTGTCCTAACTGGGGGCAATGTTGAAAGGACACATACTACTTAGGGAATTCATACTCGGTCTAGGGGTCCAGTCCCTGATATTTCTAGAGTTCTACCGATTGCTACTAGTCCTTCATAGGTGAGGTGACTAGTGCAGAATTTTGACAATCGATTAATGTTATTGCTCAGTTGGTTTCTTTTCAGGCTGAGCGTGATACATTTGGTGTTTCATCTGCTGAGTCCACAGGGGTTGGCCATTTTATAAAGATAAATCCTCCTACTTTTATTGGTATGACAGTGGAAGAGGATCCTTAGGGTTTCTTGGATGAAATAGAGAAAAATTTCAGGGTAATGCAGGCCATGAATGTGGAAGGGGTGAATTTTACTGCGTACCATCTTAAGGATGTGGCATACCAATAGTATGAGAAGTAGGATAGGGTGAGAGGTGATGTTGAGGAGTCGACTTTGTGGGAGACTTTCTTTAATGCTTTTCTGGACTGCTTCTTTCCTCAGGAGTTGAGAGAAGAAAAGGCAGAGGAATTTATTAATCTGAGACAAGGGAAAACGTCTGTCAAGGAATATGCCTTGAGATTTCATCAGCTATCAAGGTATGCTCCAGAATTTATGTCTAATTTAAGGCAAGGATGATAAAGTTCTCTTCTGGACTATCTCGGGATTTGATCCTTGAAAGAAAGACTACATTGCTGATCAAGGATATGGATATTTCTAGGTTGGTGGTTCATATGCAACATGTGGAGGAAGAAAAAAGGAAGCAGTCTGAGTTTGGGGAAAGGCAGGGTAAGAAGTTCAGGTCATCTAAAGAGGGTAGAGCTCAACAGCAAGGTGGTCGGGATGACGGTAAGTGGTCAAAGAAGAAGCGGGGGAGTTCTGGTTCTTTCTCTACAGCTAGTGCTCCTTACCTAAAATAGTTGGGTGATAGGCGACATCAAGGTGACGATAATTTCTAGGCATAGGATGCCCAATCTCAGTCGAGTGGGGCTCAGTCGGCCTCATCATGCCCTCCTTATCGATTTTGTAGTAGGTTGCATAGGGGTTTCTATAATGAGAGGTTTCTAATATGGTCAGCCAGGCCATATGCTCAGAAACTGTCCAATTGGTAAGGGTGCTTCGGGAGCAAGTAAGGCTCTGATTGCTTCATCTTCTGCTCCTGCACCAAAAGGATGTTGCTTCTGCATCTGTTTCTGCTTCTGGTACCTGTGCGGGTTGGAATACGTTATATTTTTTCTACCCAACAAGAATCTAAGGCATCACCTGATGTCGTGACTAATATGTTACAACTCTTTTCCAGTGACATATATCGTTTGTTTGATCCGAAGCCCACTCTCTCTTATATGACCCCATTTGTGGTTATGTATTTTGGTTTTGATCTGAAGATTATTACGGATCCTTTTTCTATTTCTACCCTGGTAGGTGACTATGTGGTTGCTAAAAGAGTTTATAGGGTGTGTGTGGTATCTGTTGGTAGTTGGCAGACTTTGGTGGATTTTTTTAAACTTGATATGGTGGTTTTTGATGTTATTCTGTGGATGAATTGGTTACACTCTTGTTACGCTTCCTTAGATTCTCGAACCCGTAAGGTTGTCTTTAGGTTCCCTGGAGAACCAATTATTGAATGGGAGGGTGGTTCCCTAGCTTCTATGGGGAGGTTTATTTCATATCTTAGAGCTTGGAGGTTATTCTCTAAAGAATGTCTTTATCATCTGGTCCAGGTTAAAAATTCCACTCGAAAGATCCTTCTTTACATTCGGTTCTGGTGGTAAATGAGTTCCCCGAGGTCTTTCTGGATGATCTTCCCAGTGTTTTTCTGGATAGGGAGATTGAGTTTGGTATTGATTTGGTTTCGGACACTCGTCCAATATCTAATCCTCCTTATAGAATGGCTCCGGTTAAGTTGAGAGAACTCAAGGATCTTTTTGATAAGGTTTTATCCATCCTAGTGTATCTCCGTGGGGTGCACTAATGTTATTCATGCGAAAGAAGGATGGTTTTCTTTGGATGTCCATTGATTATCGATAATTGAACAAGGTAACGGTTAAGAGCAAGTATCCTCTCCCAAGGATAAATGACTTTTTTGATCAGTTGCAAGGTGCCAAATTCTTTTCTAAGATAGATCTTTGTTAGGGATATCATCAGCTTAAGATTAGGGATAAGGATATCCCTAAGATGACTTTTCATACCCGGTATGGGCACTTTGAGTTCCTGATGATGTCATTCAGTTTGACTTATGCGTCGATGGCATTTATGGATTTGATGAACAGGGTTTTTAGGCAGTTTCTAGATTTTTTTGTCATTGTGTTCATTGATCAAATCCTGGTGTATTCGAGGAGTGAGGGGATCATGGTGGATCCGCAAAAGGTGGTTGTGGTTACAAGACGGCGTAGACCCACGACTCCAATAGACATTTAGAGATTCTTTGGTTTGGCTGGGTATTATAGGCGGTTCATTGAAAGTTACTCGACGATAGCTGTCCCATTGACTAAGTTGACTCAGAAGAAGGTAAAATTTTCTTGGTCGGATGCTTGTGAGGGGAGTTTCGAGAATCTTAAGGATAAGCTAACTTCGGCCCAATTTTGACACTGCCTGAAGGTAATGAGGGGTTTGTGGTTTATTATGATGCGTCCCAGGTGGGACTTGGTTGCATTTTGATGCAACATAGTAAGGTAATTGCCTATGCTTCCAAGCAGTTGAAAGTGCATGAGAGGAATTATCCTACTCATGATTTGGAGCTTCTAGCAGTGATTTTTCCTTTGAAAATCTGGCGGCATTATTTATATAGAGTGCACGTGGACATCTTTTCTAATCATAAGTTTCTACAATATGTGTTCTCTCAGAAATAGCTTAATCTCAGGCAAGGAGATTGTTGGAGCTTCTCAAAGACTATGATATGAGTCTTCACTACCACCCAGGTAATGCTAACATGGTTGCTGATGCTCTTAGCAGGTTACCAATAGGGTGTTTAGATCACGTGGATAAGAAGAAACAGGAATTCGTAAAGGATATTCACCGCTTGGCTAATCTTGGAGTTCGTCTCTTAGACTCCAATAATGGTGGTGTGATGATACAGAAAGTGGTTCGGTTGTCTCTTGGTGTAGAGAACAAGGAGAAATAAATGCTCGATCCTATCTTGATGAAAATCAAGAGTGATATAGGTGGGCAAAAGGTGATAACATTCGAGATTGGTCATAGTACTTTGTGGTACCAAGGGAGGTTATTTGTTCCTGACATCGACGGTTTGAGATAAAGGATTTTGGCTAAGGAGCATGAATTGCGATACGTTGTTCATCCCAGTTCGACAAAAATATATCATGATCTCAAGGAGATGTATTGGTGGAATGGTATGAAAGAGATATGGCTGATTTTGTGGCCAAATACATGGTATGCCAATATGTTAAGGTTGAGCACATGAGAGCTGGGATATTGTATCAGGAGATTGATTTGCTTGAATGGAAATGGGAGGTAATCAATATGGATTTCGTTATCGGTCTTCCTTGATATCGGAATCAATTTGATTCGATTTGGGTCATCGTGGATAGAATGACAAAGTTTCCTCATTTGTTTTGGTGCGGACTAACTCTTCGGCTGAGGACTATGCAAGGTTGTATCTTCATGAGATTTTGAAGCTGCATAGGGTACCTTTTTTTATTATCTCTGATCGTGGTACACTATTTTTATCTCACTTCTGGCGGTTTTTTCAGAAAGGGCTGGGGACTAAGGTTAGTTTGAGCATTGTTTTTCATCCGCAGATGGATAGGCAATCGGAGGGGACTATTCAGACATTGGAGACATATTCTGTGCATGTGTAATTGATTATGGTGGCTATTGGGTTAAGCATCTACCTTTGGTAGAGTTTGCTTACAACAACAGCTATCATTTTAGTATTGGGATGGCCCCTTTTCAGGCATTGTATGGTAGGAGGTGTAGATCCATTATTGGGTAGTTTAATCTTGGTGAGATGGATATATTCGGTCCGAATTTAGTTTATTAGGATATAGAAAAGGTGTAGGTGATTCAGGATAGACTTAAGGCTGCCCAAAGTCGCCAAAAGTCCTACGCCGATGTAAGGCGTAGAGACTTAGAGTTTTAGGTTGGGGATAAGGTATCCTAAAGGTATCTCCCATGAAGAGAGTGATGCAGTTTGGTGAAAAAGGGAAGCTCAGTCCGCGGTAAGTTGGTCCTTATGTAGTTTTGTGGAGGGTTGGTAATGTGGCTTATGAATTGGAGTATCCTTCTAGTTTGAACTCCATTCATACAGTATTTCATGTCTCTATGTTTAGAAAGTATCTTGGTGTTCCTTCTTTGGTGGTTCCTTTGGAAGGATTAGATATCTCGAATTCTCTATCTTATGAAGAAGTCCCAACTAAGATATTTGATCGGCAGGTTCGTCGGTTACAGCCAAGGATGTGGCCTCGGTTAAGGTTCTATGCCGTAACAACAAGGTGGAAAAGGCTACATCAGAAGCGGAAATGGACATGAAGTCCAAATATCCGCATTTTTTTTGCTCTGGATATCCGTGCGAAAGGTATGTGTTCTTGATCACATATTTGTTTTCTAACTTGGTTAAAGGTTGAATTTATATTTGATAATGCAAATGAATCATTCTTGTGTTTGACCTACCTTTTCTGTCATTCGGGGATGAATGATCCTAGTGAGGGAGACTGAAACACCCTAGGTTTGGAACTCTTAGAAAGTTTCTTGGATTTCTAGATTTTGCGCTACATACGACTTGTGGGAACTGGTTGTATGATGGGGTACAAGTGGTGTGCCTTGGTCATATGCTAACCAGTGATGGTTGGTGGGATGTATTAGTTTCTAGAGTGGGTACGACTTGGTTGGTACGAGTCGTATGGTTGGTGATGGGTCATATGGTTTGGGTTTTTCCTTCACCTAATCTAATACTTAGTAACTTAAGTTGGATCTGAATACGAGTGGTTCACCATGAGCTGTAACATAAGGTACGAGTCATACCAGTGACTCGTATGGATGACAGCGATCAAAGCTCCTTTGATTCTATTCTGCCAGGGATACGATTTAGGGAAGTTGATCGTATGGTTAGGTACGACTTGGGTTGGGTAAATTGTATAGTGGACAGTGTCGGGTCCTAGGGGGAGGCCTAAGGTACGAGTGGTGGATACCACTCATTTTGGAGGGTACGACTGGTATAGAAATGTCGTACCATTTGACAGGAATTTTAAGCAGTTAAGTTGGGGGTAATCTAGATATTTCCCCACTTAGCCACTTAGGGCCCCAGGACTTATGTCACTATTGGGACATTATTTACCCTATTATTCTAATCTTAAACACTTAAAAACTCTCTCTAATTCTCTCTAAGGCTCTTGGGTAAAAAAAGTCTAGGATTTTTTGTAGAAGATCAATTTAGGGCTTGTACAAGGGATTTCTCTCCATCATCTTCATAATCTAAGGCATGTACTCCTCCCTCATTGTTAGTTCCAACTAAAGGCATGTTTTATACAATGTTTTCATGGAATGATTGTTGTATGGTTTTGAGGTTTTCAAATATATGTTGGGGTTTTGCTATTCAATGTTTGGTTAAGGTTTTCCCATATTTTAATTATGGTTTACATACTATAATGGTGGTTTGGACAATTGGTTGCATAAGAATAGTTAATTGGTAATTGGAATTAGTTTTGAAAAAACTATGTCCCCAACATGTTTGATAAAATGCCTATGAGAATGCGTTTACTATATTATTGAACTTTTAATGGAACTATTGCATGGTATGGTTTGGTAATGGAACCCTAAATGGTATAATTGGTTTAAATGGTTGGGAATGGTTAAATAGTAAGGTATGGTGGTCATGGTTATGGTTAATTAAATATCCTTGTGGGGTACAAGGGAATCCCCCAAGTAAACATGCTGATGAATAACTTGTGGGGTACATAGAATTCCCCCAAGCAAACTTAATAATGGAACACTTGTGGGGTACATGGGATTCCCCCAAGTCAACTTGAAAATGTAATCTATAGGTACGTGGGAATCTCCTTACAAAAAGGTTGGCTAAGGACATTGCTTGTAAGCTATAGTCGGTATGACGATACCATTACTCATAGCCTTTGTTAATCATAATGGAATAATGGTTTGGTTGAATGGTATAAGTTTTAATTGGGCAATAATGGCGGGGTGTGATAGATAACCGTGAATGTGAGAGTCCAATAGATGGACACTAGAAACTCATGTTTGCCGACATGAGGGTTGGTCATAGAGACCATACCTGATACTATGAGGTACATGAGAATCCTCTATGTACATTGTACATATGTATCATGGAGAGCGAAGGGTATTCGAGAATCCTCTACTCTTTGGTATCTCCGGTTCGTGCGGCTACACGCATCGGGGCCCGTTCAAGAGGTTACACTGGACCCATATAGCCCGTAGGTGGTTCTATGATAGTTAAGCTACACATACCCAAGTTAATGGTTTTAAGGGCATGCTAAACCCGGCTATTTTTCCCGGCATGATTATAGATATATATATGTATATATATGTATGTTTTGTATGCATATGGTTGGTTTACTTGGTTTTACTGGATGAAATTATTTTATCCTTATCCTGAGTTCATGCATTCACCCGCTAACCCATTTTCGGGAGGCTGTATCCCCACATAATGCAGGAATTGATCATTCTACTCCTCTTGCTTAGTGTTCGGATTCGGGATCAGCTTTTGGATTAAAGTGGTGAGCTTCCACACTCCGGAAGGCTCCACTTCATACCATGGACATCTTTTCATATTTTGATTATTTTATGGATATTAGTTTTAGCTATGGTTGGGGGCATGTTCCAACCGAATGTTGTTTTTCTTTTGGTTAAAGGCTTTTGTGGAACTAATATTAGTTGGAATGGGCGGGATCAGTATTGGTGTCAGCCTTAGTATTAGGGCTAATACCGTTGAACTTGATTTATGATTGTTCTATCCTTTTATGTTTTGTTATGGAAAGAAACTAGGTTTTTTATTGGTTTGGTTGGATTTTGGACGGTTGGACTCGTTTGGGTCATTCAAGGTCATAAACCTATCCCAGAGTCTAGGTTTGTGAAAATATGTTATCTTGTTATATGGTCAGAATTCATTCCACTCTGGGTATGTATTTAGATGGTTGGGTTGGGTATCAGGGGTTGTCCCTGGTCCTGGTTGGACTTGGGATACCCATTACGACAAGGCCCTAGGTCGAGTCGTGTCAGCCATCCACTTGTCTCAATTTCAATGTAAATTATGAAGATTAAAATTATCATAACGCCATTGTGAGGACTACCATATTTTGTAAAAATAGTAAGATAAAAGAAGAAGAATTATGAAATGTTCATGCAACGGAAGAAAGGTTTCCATAATCACGATATGTTTTTTTTAAAGACCAATTATCATATAAAAAATCTTTTTTTTTAAATACTTATAAAATATTTTTTTTACAAAACTCGTAAAAGAGTAGGTGTTTCCTCTCTACTTCTCTTGAAGTAGTGGTATGGTCTGCGTACACTCTACCCTCCCTAGACCCCACTAGGTGGGAATACACTGGGTATGTTGTCGTTGTTGTTGTTTTTGTAAAAGAGTAGGTGTTAATAATATATAAAAAAATATAAAGTAAAGTGCATCAAAAAATAGTAATAAATAAGATAAATTCTTGAAAACACGTAAAATAGAAATATATGTATAATGAGATCTTCTTAGAGAATTATTGATTAGTTAAATAATAAAAAATACAAAGATAAATTCAATAAATAGAGTAGTTTATCATATTATCATGTAAACGCCTAAGTGATATGAAATGAGATGTGTGAAAAAAAATAATTTTATCAATTATATGTCACAATTTTAGAGGAGAAAAAAATAATGTAATCAATATGTCACAATCTTTTTTTCTTTTTTTTTTGGGGGGGGGGGGGGGGGGGGGGGCAGGAGAAGTAATTTTATCAACTACATGTCACAATTTTATAGGAAAAAAGTAATTTACCAACCATATGTCACAATTTTAGAAGATTTTTAAAAATTAAATTACTATAATCTTATCAACTACATGTGATAATTTTAGAGGAGAAAATTAATTTACCAACACATGTCTCAATTTTAGAGGATTTTAAGAAAATTTAAACTATCATAATGCCATTGTGAGGACTATCTAATTTTGTTATCCTCCTTTATATATAAGTATAACTAATCTCATTTGGTCCGTGCTGAGCTCGGGCCCAAACTAAATTAACATTTATATTTATAAAGATTTTTTAATTTTTTTGTTACTCTACTTTTTGTTTGTTTTTGTACAATATTATATTAGTTAAAAAATAATTCGGTGATTTCTCAATATTTCTAGAATATTAAGTTACATATTCATTTCAATTTTTTATCCTATTTTCTTTAGTTCATTTCATTTCAGAAAAAAATGTCTCTTTTTCTTTCTTGGGAACTTTTTACCCTTACAAGATTAAAAGATATTTTATTTTTTTTATACATATCCTTATTTTAAAATCACAAAATTTAAAAATATTTGTTTCGTTTTAAAATTTCATGCTAAGTCAAAATCAAACAAATAGATTAAAATAGAGGGAGTAAAAGTTTTAGTAAGTTAAACAAAAACTTTTTCAAACAAATGCATGCCTTAAAACTCTTCTACTTTTTATTTTACCAAAAATTTTTGGATGAAAGTCTTTAACGATCGAAATTGAGTTTTGCCTTGTGTTGGATTAACTTCATTATTTTCTTTCCAATTAAATTTATATTAGCCAGCGCATCTTTTTAATAAAAAAGTATTGTATTTAAATAATATTAAAAATACTTGATTCTATAAATTATTGTATGACCACGTAAGTAAAGTAATTATAAGTAAATCTAGTATTTAAATTAAATTATTTACAAATCTAATTCAATAAAATACTTTTGTAGATGTTCTTTCAATTGTGAAAGCTTATGAGGTTATTAAAACTTCAAGTAGAAGTAAGAAGACAAAATAGAGTTCATTGTGAGGATTAAAAATTAGGTATTCTCTTTTATTATTATTATTTTTGTATAAAAGTACACTACAAAATGTTAAGTTTAATTTTTAATTTGATTGGATAAATAGATCTTTTGTGGTGTCACTATCACTTTTTCTTATGACTCATCACTTGTATAACATTTAAAAAGTCCATATAATTAATTAAATTTTACCCAAATGGTTGAGAATTTGCAAAGTCATTAAACCTTCATTGAAGGATAAAATGGACAAATTATTATGTGAGAACTATCAAACTTGGAGATCCTCCCTTATTTATATATATATATATGCACGTGTGTCTTTCATTAATCAATAAAATTATATATGAAAGAACAAAATAATTATTAGAAAGTAGCAATAGGCAATATAAACAAAATCATGAAAACTTTTCAATTAGAAATTATCAATCAAGAATACATAATAATAATAATAATAATAATAATAATTTATTATTTTAAACTTTGAGAACATACTAATAACAAAAAGAAAACTTTTTAATTGATAATTGTCTATCAAAAATACATAATAACTTTTTTTTTTAAAACATAAAAATCATACTAAAATTTTAAAAAATTTACCTCAAATTACAAGTAAAATTGACTATTTAATCATAGATAATATCAACATTTCACTCAAAAAAATAAGAACTTCTTAATTAGCAATTGCCTATCTGTAACCATCAAGAACATACTAAATTTTAAAATTTTTACCTCAAATAACAAACAAATTTGTTTTTTCATCATAAGATATATAAAGATTTCACAAAATAACTTCTCAATTAGCAATTATCTGTTAGAAAAAAAAAATTTCAACTTCAAAAACGTGAAAAAGAAAATCTACCGACATTAATTCTCCTAATATTAAAAATAGATATGATCCAAATATATATGCAATTGATTCCTACTACGAATCATAACAACTTATAAATAAAAATTACTTTAACAAACCTTGAAACACAAAAGTTCAATTGTTCTTGTAACTTTTAAACTACACATAGACAACTTCAACAAAAGTCATACAAGCGTCTAGAAAATACCATGAACATAGAAAACTCAGATACTTAGAATTCAATATTCACCGATTTGTCAGAAAAAAATAGTAATATCAAAATTAACGGTTAGAACTTTACATCTAATTGAAGAGACCTCAAAAGGAATTATTATTATACATAAAGTTCTATATAAGATAAAGTTCTAAATATATTAATTCTTCTAATATAAACATTTAATGGAAGATTTCACAAAAAAAAACATGACAGTAATATCAAAATCAATGGTTAGAGCTTTACTTCTACTTGAAGAGACTCCAAATTTAAAGGAATTATTACCATACATAAAGTACTATATAAGGTAAAGTTCTAAATATATTAATTCTTCTAATATAAACATTTAATGGAAGAGCTTCTAAATATATGAATTCTTCTAATATAAACATTTAATGCATCTTTACAAAAGGGCACATGAAGTCTATTCCCCACATATCAAAGATCTCCACCTCTAGAATATTGTTCAGAGGCATCTCATGCGTCCTTGAAATAGAATCCATGTGTTGGCACTGATCACATTCTTTAGCAAATCTAGTCGCGTCCTTAAATAAGGTGGGCTAGAAGAAATCGAACTGTAGAACCTTGTGAGTTGTGCACTCACCACCATGATGACCTCCATACAAAGACAAATGAAAACTTTCTAAGACCTGTTTTACTTCTCATTCTGGTATACATATTCTTATTACTCAATCTGAGCCCTGTTTAAACAAATATGGCTCATCCCATGTGTAAAATCAGGACTCATGACACAACCTCTTTCTTTGCTAACTTGTGGTCTTATATGGGTAGACCCATTTACAACCAGGTTTATAATGTCCACAAACCATAGTAGCTTTGTGACGCTTAATACAAAAATTCGCTTATTGAGAATCTTCTCTTGAATGTTTTCATCTTCTGAAACATGAGACCAACTCTCCGGCTTAGATAGATGATCCTCTACTTGATTTTCTAACCCCTTTCAATTTCTTACCTCTAAATTACATTTCTGTAATAATAATTTAGGGTTTAACATCTTTATTACTGAATAAGTACTGAATAACTGCATGATTTGTGTACACCTTTAAGTTGGTAGACACTAAGTAACATTGGAACGTATCAAGTACATATATCAAAGCTAACGGTTTTTGGTCACAATATAATTAGCTTGAGCTACATAAATAGTCTTGCTTGCATAATAGATCGATGGAAGACCTTCTCTTTTTAATGACCCAACAGTGCTCTCACAGCTACATCACTCACACCACATAGCAATTCAGAGGGTAACTCTCAATCAGGAAAAATCAATTTATGAGCCTTTGTCAACTTCTTCTTAAACTCCTTGAATGCTTTGAGAAACTTGTTCCCAAACTCGAACTTCACCTCTTACTCAAGCATCTCACACATCGGTCTTGCTACCTTTGATAAATTCTTAATTAATCTCCTATAAAATTGAAATGCCCAAGGAAACTGCACACCCCTTTGACTGACACTGAGGGTGGAAACTTTTTTATAACCTCGACCTTTTCTCGGTCTACCTCCAATCCTTTTACGATACTTTATGGACAAGGAAAATACCTTTCTCAACTAGAAAAGTGATATTTTTTCGATTCAGTACTAAATTTGTTTTCTTACATCGTTTTAGGACCTTGTCAAAATTCTACAAACACATTGGAGTTACCACAAAATAGAGAAATCATCCATAAATACCTCCAAAAAGTCCTTCAATATGTCATAAAATATAGATATCATGCACCTTTGGAATATAGCTTGTGCATTACCCAATCTTAAGGGCATTCTCCTGAAAGTGTATGTCCCATAAGGACAGGTGAATGTTGTATTCTGTTGGTCCTTTAGGGCTATGGCTATATAATTTTATCCACAATACCTATATAGAAAGCAATAATACTCCTGTCCAATAAGTCTATCCAGCATCTGATCAATAAAAGGGATTGGGTGATGATCTTTATGGGTAGCATCATTAAGTTTTTTGTAATCCAAAAAACTTCTCCACCCGATTACAGTGCAAGTTGAGATCAACTCATTTCTCATAGTCAACACTATAATACCCTTTTTTTAAAAAAAAAACACTAAATGAGACTCACCTATTTGTTATTGGGGATAGGATAAACTATACCTGCATTAAGCCACTTGATAACTTCTTTATGACTGGGTTTAATATTTTCTGGTGTTGCACACTAGGTTTGTGAACTTCTTTTATGAATATATTATGTATGCAATAGGTGGGGTTTATCACTTATATCTCTGACATCTACCACCAATACCTTTCTTTATCCTTTTCATCACTGCTAATGCCTGTTTAACCTTTACATCAGACAAACCCTGGAAGAGAATCATGAGTAAAGTATCACCATCTCCTAAAAAAATCATATTTGAGGTATGAAGTTAAATCTTTTAACTTTAATTTTGGAGTTTCCTCAATATATGGATTGCGAGAAGGACTGAGGGGACTGGTAAAAGGCTCAAAGGCATCCTTGTGGATAAAAACACTTCCAACATTCAGAATCTGAATCATCTTGTTTACTTCCGCATCACTAACAATGTCATGTCCCACCAAAAATCTCTCCTAGGGATCCTTAGAAGTAATAAGTGGGATCTCCAAATCAAGATTTATAACTGTGATGGTAGATAATTCCTTATAGACAGCTGGTAGCTTCATCACTTTGTACACATCAAACACCTCAACCTTATCATAAGCTTGTATAGTTGGGAGCCCGGTAGCTATATCTATCAATGCACGTCCAATAGCTAAAAAGAAATATCCTAAAATAAATGGGACTTCTAGATCCATATCAAAATCTAGTATAATAAAGTCCACTAAAAATATAAGTGAACCCACTTTCACTAACACATCTTCTACTATTCCTTCAGGTTTAGCAAGTGAGCAGTCAGCTAGATGTAATATCACTGAGGTGGGCCTCAGACTACCTAATCCCATCTTCTTGAATAATGAGGTGAACATGAGATTTATGCTTTCTCCAAGATTACATAAGCCACGAGCACTAACGGACTACCCAATTATGATCTAAATAGTAAAGCATCATGGATCCTTAAGCTTTATAGGCAGTCAGTTCTAAATCCTTAAGGTGTACTATTTAGTAAGCGCAACAGTGGCTTATTTTGTCAACCTATGTTTGTTCTCCATAATGTATTTGATGTACTTGACATAATTTGGTACTCCCAATAAAACATCAATAAGAGAAAGGTTAATGTGAACCTATTTCAATAGTTAATAAGATTTTTGTAACATGTTTTCTCTTTCTGCTTTTTTAGCCTCTGGAAAAAATGGTGGAGATGTCTTTACACTTGCCAATTTATTCTCACTGCTCTCAACTTTTTCATTCTTAGCTTTCTCCTCATCCCTGGACACAATTTCGTGAGTTACCTTTTTAGGCTTTAACTTCTCCAATTGTAGACCGCTATGAGTAGACACTGCATACACTTGGTTAGGATATAGATCTGTGCCACTAGATAGACCTATTTGAGGTCTAGTGTTATGTGCCCCTGAAAGCTACCCCAAATGAAAACTCTAAGGTCTTTGTATCCAACTATTGATTCTTCATGTCTGCTACCATATGTGCTTGATTTTTCATGATTTATTTTAGTATTTTCTCAGTATTACTAGACTAAGCATTAGCCTTACTACCATAAGCTTGTTGCTGAAGACTCTAACTTCCATGGACTTTATACTAATTTGCATTTTGCCCTTGGTTCTACCCCATAAGAATTTAGGGTGATTTCCCAGTTTGCATTATATATGTTCCTAAATGTTGGTTCCCTCAGTCTTGTGTATTACCTACAAAGTTTATAGATTCCAGGTTAGTTGCACAGACATCCGCTAAATGGTATCATTACCACATACCTCACACCAAGTCTGAGTCTGCTGGACAATATTAACTAAAGCTTATTGATTTCCCAAATTCAAGTTACTAAACATGGTGTTCATTTGAATCTGCAAAGAGACAATTTGTACTTACAATGACTGTCAACTAATCAACTTTTAACGACCCTGAATTTTTTTCATGGTGATCCTTGGCATATCTGTATTCCACTTAGGGTTCCCTTATGAGATACAATTCAAAAGTATATACAACTCATCATAAGTCTTCTTCAATCCTGTCCCCCTGCTGCTAAATCTAGGAGAATCTCTGTATTTAACTTAAGCCCCTCTATAAAAGTGTGCACCAGAACCTCGTTGGTCTGATGGAGGTGTGGGCAATCGCGGAGCATGGACTTAAAACTTTTCCAAGATTGATACAAATTTTCACCATCTTTCTGCCTAAAACTCAATATTTCACTCCTCAACCGTGTGGTGTTTCCATATAGGATGAACCAAATAAGAATTTTTTGTACCAAATCATCCTATGTAGTGATGAAATTTGGTGGCTTAGCCTTTAGCCTCCTCTTAGTTTCCACCAATAGAGAGAAAGGGAAGGGATTAAGTCTCACATAATCGGCCAACACTTCTACAGGAATGTAAGTATCACTGATCTCATGAAAAATTTTCAAACCATTAATGTGTATCTTCATGAGATAGTCCTATGTATTGCCCGCTAGTATGAAATAATTGCATCATATTCTATTTCATCTTAAATTGATCTCCCGTGGTCAATCTACGGATGCTCTTAGTAATATTATTGCAGAGTAGGATTTCCACCTTGGAACTAGTCTTGCTGCTACAACTTCAGTAGGAGCAATTTATAGTAGATCAACCATCTGAAGTTATTGGATTGGGTATTAAGGAGTCATTGCTCTCCGTCGTTGATGAAATACTCATTCAGTTTCCAATTACAGCTCAAACAATTCTCCTTCTCTAGATAGCTCAGGGTACAAATTAAACCTACAAAAATCAACTGCTAAGATCAAGTATGACATTACCAAAAATAAAATTCAGAAAATTATATATTTTATAAGTCCTCGACAACGGTGCCAAAAACTTATTGCGGCCTACCATACATTCAACTTCACATGGTATGGCAAGTAATATAGTAGCTCCAAATGAGATGGATATCAAACCCACATGGGCTATTAGTTTAGCAATTCGCCTAACTGAGTTGTTAATAATATTTTAAACAAGTGTTGTGATGTATCAGAGGGTTGTAAGATTTAATATTTTCTAAAAATATGTGAAAGAATAAAAGGTGTCAAGTATGATTATTAACAAGGTTATAACCTATAATTAGAGAGATTCCAGGGCTACAACATGTCACACAATGTAATACCCCACAAATCCCTAGCTAAGATTCTAATCATTTGTCAAATGTTTAAATGCCTAAAATGATTATTTTAATCATGAATAAGTTCCATGATCATTTAAATACTGTGTAAAGCAATTTTAGTGTGAGTAATATTCATAGGAAACACTTGGAGCAAAGTTGACTTGAGCACTATTGTTATCGATTGAGTTTTGATATTTGATCCTACAAAGGTCAAGTTTAAACATGTATAAATTATGGAATATATTATTTTTGGAGATGAAGACCCACCAATTAAAGGTAATTGAGTCCTTTTTTGAATGCATTCAATTTTACCTTAATTCGATATCGAGCAAAAAGTTATATGCAATTTCGCGAGTGAACCAGTGAGGGTCCATAATAAGGGCGTGTCACGCCTTGTGTTCTCTTAGATAAGAGTGTGGCACGCCCTGTGTGCTCTATGACATGGTCCTAGAGACACTAAAACTCACTTTTTTCTTTAATTGTTTTAGGGAAAACAAGTCATATACTTCCTAAATCGTCCTATAACTAATACTAATGTGTTTTCCCTCATCCCACAACCCAAATACATGATTTTTCTTCTCACAAACCCTCAAAAACATCAAGTAAGGGTTTCTTCTCCAAAATTGAAGATTTCAAGGTTCCAATTCAAGTATTTCTCAAGAAAGTTATCGAGTTAAGGTATGTCGGCTTTGAACGAGGATAACCTTTCATCCATTCCTAAAAGTTGAGTTTTTATATTGAATTAAGAAATTTATAACTAGGGTTCATGCCCACTTTTCTTATGTTTCAAGATTATGATGTTCCTCATGAATTAAGCTTTTTTTAGCACAGTATTTAATGTTTATTTATGTTTTAGTCATGAAAGTGATCTTATGCATTGAGTTTAATATTTTTGACATAAAATTTTTATGAGTTGATAAAAGTTTATAATTTGAGAATTATGCATCCAGATTACAAGAAGTTCGAGCTTACTAGATCAAATTCAAAAGTATTACAACATGATAAAATTTTAGTATTGATTTATGATTTCAAATAAGATATGAAGTTCATATGATTAGATAGGAACTAAAGCATATTGTGTTTTTAGATTTATTTAGGTTATATTCTTATTTTAAGGTGAACTTTATAGATATAGTACAAGCAATAGTATGATTTTGGAGTATTAATTATCGCTGAGAGGAAATATGGATTCAACTCATCTTATTTCCCAGAAACTATATGCCATAGTAGGTTATTATTCAGCTTGTCCAAATGGGCATGTAGCTTGTCCTCACAGATATGTCATAAATTATTTATCTTGTCCAAATGAACACATTTAGGTGATCACCCCAATTAACCTTTATATCTTGGCAAAGTATATTGGGCCCTTCTAATGAGGTTTTAGAAATCGAACTGCGTTGCTCGCATGGTTTATGTTGGTTACGATAATATTTCATAGAAGTAAATATTTTAGAAACTAAGTTTAATTACTCACAAGCTTTATTCAGATATTGTTTTATGATTTATGCTTATGATATTTCAGTTTTTAGCTTATTTATGATTAGGCTGAGTCTATTTACTCTTAGAATGCATGTTTTATGATTATTGTCAGCTTTAGTTTTGCTTATTGTATTCACCCCCACATAATCAGTACATTCTAGATGTAGTGACCACATATATGTATTGTAGCCTACAATATCATGGTTCGGTAGTTCGCAGCTTTCAGCTAGCAGGTGATAAGTTCTCCTTAATTGGGGACTCAAGTCAGTTTGTAGATTTAGTATTTTACTTTTATTTAATCATATTGATTAGGGATATCTGAGGGTCATATGCCATCTACCTAAACTCAGTATTAGTAGAGGCTTATATTTTGACATAAAATTTTTATGAGTTGATAAAAGTTTATAATTTGAGAATTATGCATCCAGATTACAAGAAGTTCGAGCTAACTAGATCAAATTCAAAAGTATTACAACATGATTAAAGTTTTACTATTGATTTATGATTTCAGATAAGATATGAAGTTCATATAAGAATCAAGATTTTTAGATAGAAACTGAAGCATATTGTGTTTTTAGATTTATTTAGCTTATATTCTTATTTTAAGGTAAACTTTATAGATATAGTACAAGCAATAGTATGATTTTGGAGTATTAATTATCACTGAGAGGAAATATGGATTCAACTCATCTTATTTCCCAGAAACTATATGCCATAGTAGGTTATTATTCAGCTTGTTCAAATGGGCATGTAGCTTGTCCAAACGGATATGTCATAAATTATTTATCTTGTCCAAACGAACACATTTAGGTGATCACCCAATTAACCTTTATATCTTGGCAAAGTATATTGGGCCCTTCTAATGAGGTTTTAGAAATCAAACTGTTTTGCTCGCATGGCTTATGTTGGTTACGATAATATTTCATAGAAGTAAACATTTTAAAAACTAAGTTTAATGACTCACAAGCTTTATTCAGATATTGTTTTATGATTTATGCTTATGATATTTTAGTTTTTAGCTTATTTATAATTAGGGTGAGTCTATTTACTCTTAGAATGCATGTTTTATGATTATTGTCAGCTTTAGTTTTGCTTATTGTATTCACCCCCACATACTCAGTACATTCTATATGTAATGACCACATATATGTATTGTAGCCTACAGTATCATGGTCAGGCAGTTCGCAGCTTTCAGCTAGCAGGTGATAAGTTCTCTTTAATTGGGGACTCAAGTCAGTTTGTAGATTTAGTATTTTACTTTTATTTAATCATATTGATTAGGGATATCTGAGGGTCATATGCCATCTACCTAAACTCAGTATTAGTAGAGGCTTATATTTTAACATAAAATTTTTATGAGTTGATAAAAGTTTATAATTTGAGAATTATGCATCCAGATTACAAGAAGTTCGAGCTTACTAGATCAAATTCAAAAGTATTACAACATGATAAAAGTTTTTGTACTGATTTATAATTTTAGATAAGATATGAAGTTCATATAAGAATCAAGATTTTTAGATAGAAACTGAAGCATATTGTGTTTTCAGATTTATTTAGCTTATATTCTTATTTTAAGGTGAACTTTATAGATATAGTACAAGCAATAGTATGATTTTGGAGTATTAATTATCGTTGAGAGGAAATATGGATTCAACTCATCTTATTTCCCAGAAACTATATGTCATAGTAGGTTATTAATCAGCTTGTCAAAATGGGCATGTAGCTTGTCCTCACGGATATGTCATAAATTATTTATCTTGTCCAAACGAATACATTTAGGTGATCACCCCAATTAACCTTTATATCTTGGCAAAGTATATTGGGCCCTTCTAATGAGGTTTTAGAAATCGAACTGTGTTGCTCACATGGTTTATGTTGGTTACGATAATATTTCATAGAAGTAAATATTTTAGAAACTAAGTTCAATGACTCACAAGCTTTATTCAGATATTGTTTTATGATTTACGCTTATGATATTTTAGTTTTTAGCTTATTTATGATTAGGTTGAGTCTATTTACTCTTAGAATGCATGTTTTATGATTATTGTCAGCTTTAGTTTTACTTATTGTATTCACCCTCACATACTCAAGACATTCTAGATGTAGTGACCACATATATGTATTATAGCCTACAACATCATGGTCAGGCAGTTCGCAGCTTTCATCTAACAGGTGATAAGTTCTCTTTAATTGGGGACTCAAGTCAGTTTGTAGATTTAGTATTTTACTTTTATTTAATCATATTAATTAGGGATATTTGAGGGTCATATCCCATCTACCTAAAGTCAGTATTAGTAGATGCTTATATTGTTGACATGAAATTTTTATGAGTTGATAAAAGTTTAGAATTTGAGAATTATGCATCCAGATTACAAGAAGTTTGAGCTTACTAGATCAAATTCAAAAGTATTACAACATGATAAAATTTTTAGTATTGATTTATGATTTCAGATAAGATATGAAGATCATATAAGAATCAAGATTTTTAGATAGAAACTGAAGCATATTGTGTTTTTAGATTTATTTAGCTTATATTCTTATTTTAATGTGAACTTTATAGATATAGTACAAGAAATAGTATGATTTTGGAGTATTAACTATCGCTTAGAGAAAATATGGATTCAACTCATCTTATTAACCAGAAACTATATGCCATAGTAGGTTATTATTCAGCTTGTCCAAATGGGCATGTAGCTTGTCCTCACGGATATGTCATAAATTATTTATCTTGTCCAAACGAACACATTTAGGTGATCACCCAATTAACCTTTATATCTTGGCAAAGTATATTGGGCCCTTCTAATGAGGTTTTAGAAATCAAACTGTGTTGCTCGCATGGCTTATGTTGGTTAGGATAATATTTCATAGAAGTAAATATTTTAGAAACTAAGTTTAATGACTCACAAACTTTATTCAGATATTGTTTTATGATTTATGCTTATGATATTTTAGTTTTTAGCTTATTTATGATTAGGGTGAGTCTATTTACTCTTAGAATGCATGTTTTATGATTATTGTCATCTTTAGTTTTGCTTATTGTATTCACCCCCACATACTCAGTACATTCTAGATGTAATGACCACATATATGTATTGTAGCCTACAATATCATGGTTTGGCAGTTCGCAGCTTTCAGCTAGCAGGTGATAAGTTCTCTTTAACTGGGGACTCAAGTCAGTTTGTAGATTTAGTATTTTACTTTTATTTAATCAGATTGATTAGGGATATCTGATGGTCATATCCCATCTACCTAAACTCAGTATTAGTGGAGGCTTATAGATAGTCAGTCAGAGTTGATGTATTTAGTTTGAATTTTCTTTTGTATAACTAGTGTTGTAATTATTTTAGACAGTATTGTAATGAGCAAGTTCAGCTAATGATATCTCTTCCACTTATTATTTCCAGTTTTATATAATTTTTTCAGTTGCTCATGAATTATGCCAGTTTTATAGGTTAGCTTGAGATCATTTATAGTTCTAAATACCGTGTGACATCCAGGAGGTAGTCTCGAGGCGTTACAAACTTGGTATCAAAGCTCAGAGTTCAAGTGTCCTAGGGTGTCCATGAAGTCGTGTCTAGAAGAGTCTTACAATACAATACAAAGACGTCTGTACTTTTCGTCGAGAGGCTATTGTTAATTTAAGAAATATTTTCCTTCTTTCACCCTATAGATTGTGTTGTAAAGTTTTCCTTGAACGAAATTGCATTTATTCATGTGTTTATTGAAAATTCTTCAACTATGACTTATCTTTGAGTTAATGTAAGAAGTAAATTTTCATTCCTTCCGATATGACGCTCTCAGGTTAACTATCAAATTCTTCAAAATTTCACAATGGGCTTGAGAAAAGCCTGTTAGTGTATTTTAAGTCCTTTAATTCAAAAGCTTGGATCCTCATTCATATGATTTATACAGTTAAGACATAATATGATATGTATTAATATTTCTCTTTATCCTTTTATTTTTAGATACACCTATGAGAGGAGAGAGTATGTACCTAGATTATTGAATAGACTTTTTATTGGATGATATTATAACTTACAATGTAATGATTCATAGGTTGTAGAACAACCTCAGAGTTAAAAGTATGGATTTAGCAGTATTGTGTCAAGAAAGGTGGGGATAACGATTGGCGAAGAGTATATTGATTGATCTATGTATGCTATTAGGTTAAGATTAGGGTGTTATGTCTTTGGATGTTATCTAAGGGGTAGAAAGTGGGGTGCAAATTTTATGGTGAAAGGTAGAAAAGGAGTTATTAGTTAAGGTGACTTAGAGTATGCTTGAGTAGAAAAAGAGTTCTTGATATTGTTTCATTCTGTTAAAAAAACATAGGTCATTAATGAAACTATTAGTTTATTAAGGATTGTTAATATAGGCTTTCTTTTATGATTGTGAAAAGAAAATTCGTTGATGCTTATAGTACCATGAATATAATTTAGACATACAGGCTGATAATTTGTAGTGATGTGTGAATGGATGATATGATAATGGATTATAATAGGATAGACCATAAGATTATGATCAATTATTGTTATTATGAGGTTCTAGTGGACTAATGTTTCTTAATTTTTTTTATTTAGCTGCCAAGCAAGAATAGTATGTGAAGTTTTGGTATTAATAATCTTTAGTACTAGACACTAGGTTTAAACGATGGATGATTATCAAGGTGGAAAAAAAATAATTTATTGGGCTAGTGATGCTAGTTATATGGTAGTGAGCTAGTAGGATTGAAATAATGTATGCCAAAATTTAAGTTCATTCATTCACAATAAAGTATGATGGTGTAGGTATGATGTAGAGGTGTACCCAAGGTAATATGTGGCTGCATTATTTTCTATGATTATTAAGTGTTTATGTGCTTAGATAATACCCTTAAGTTGTTAAGTATGAAGAAGGATAGTTAGTATATGGTAGTCTTATTAGCTAAGTTAGGAGTTATAGGTTGATGATGTTGAGTCTTTTAGGGTAATAACAATTCTCATGGTTTTGAAAAAAAATATAAGCTTAGAGGTGTGATATTAGAAAGTGAAGAAGCAAATGGCAGATTATATGTTTAGAGAGACAGGCATATTTGTGGAGAAGAGTGTAAGTATATGATAATGATTATTGAAGCTAGAGAAAGTTAAGGGTTGTATATATTAAAGGAGTTTCCAAGAATGAAGTCAGTATTTTCCATGTATAGTTTATTTGGACGAGTTGAGCACTTAAGTGTTGGCCATTAGAGTAAAAAAATTATGGCTCAGTCTTGAGGATATAGACTAAGGCCACAGGCTTAGAATATTGGCTTTGATCTAAGGTCGAGATGATAGGTTAAAGAACCAAATTAATTTTTGTGAATTAGATTGTGATGCATGTCAATAAGAGTTATGATTAGGTAGAGATTCATTCTCACTCTAGTGTATTTCTTAGATTTCAGTCAATATGGCACCCTATCCATGTCTTGCGTGATAGAGCGTCTCTCGTGACCAATGTTTTTATACTTCATACATATTCATGTTCATTCTTAGCTACTAGTAAAAGAAGTAACAGCTTCACTCCGTGATCCTAGTCATACCACATGAATCTATGAGTTCTAGTGTTATGTTAAGTAACTTATGATAAGCGTGAACCCATGTTTCATAGTATGCTCATTTCTCAGAATTCATCGTACACCCTTATTTTCCTGTAAAATTTGCATTATATCATATATGTCCTCATTTTAGACATCTTTAACAAACCCATGCCTATGGTACTCTATACTTCGGGCCTCAATCAAGTGACAAAGATATGTATGGTATTTTTTCATGCTTTAGGTCCTCATGTTCTATCACTTCATTGACCCTCCTTATGTTAAGATAACAGTGATTAAAATGGATGAATAATGGTTTAGATAGAAGAGAGTAGATGTTCCTTATTAGGGAAAATTATTGTATGCTTGATTTATCTAAGGCTATAAGTGTAGAGGAAGATTGAGGAAAAGCTTTGGTATATGTCATAGTTAGTTAAAAATTTTGTTTTGATTTTTGGAGATAATTCATGAAATTGTTTTGATAGGGGTATTAAAAATATGAAAAAGTTCCTAGATGAGTTAATGCCTAGAAGTGTTCGGCTATAATTATAGGCTTGAATGTTATGTTGTTATATAAGTGGATGAATACATTTTACACTAGTGAATTCCTAATAAGATCTTGAAGTTAGTTGTTGAAGTGGTAATAAGTATTATACTTGATATAAGATATCTGAAAAGACATATGATATTGAATCCCGTCGTTTAGACTAATATTATTATGTTATGTGTAGTACCTTGTGACTTTGAGTTAGGCTTGAACATGATGAAAGTATGTAGTTCAACTCAGGCTTTGGTAGGAGTAATCACCTATACCCATGTAAAGATTATAAGTTGCATTAAATGAAATCTAGTATTTAAGAGGAAAAGTATAGTTGCGGAGAGTGTTTGAGAGGTATTGTTAAGCTTGAAAGTTAATAGTTGCAATGCCTAAGGCATAGTAATCCTATCTTTGTTTCTATTCTATATGTATGATCGTTTCATGAATGTTTTAATTGAGTTTTGAACTCTCAATATCAATCAACTCCTTATAGTTCATCAAGTCGGCTCAGGAATCAGTTTCAAGTTAAGGGTTATATCATTTCAGCCTATCTATCCTTCTTTTGGAAACATGGTGGCTAAGTACATTTATTTGTTCACTCATAACAACGATTAGGTAGGAGAAAGAGATTCCCCCCTACAATTATAAACTTCTAATTTTGTGTCTACATTATTCCATGCAATTCCTATGTATGTGATCAAGTTTCATATATATCAGCTGAGTCAGTACTCCATCAAAAAATGATTCCAGTTATGAAATATGATGAATCTTAGAAATTCATTTTAATGAAAGAAACTACCTTTTTTCTATCTTAATATCAGTCTTTATTCAAGGATGAATAATCTTGTAAGGGAGATATTGTAATACTCCATAAATTCCTAGCTAAGCTTCTAACCATTCATCAAATGTTTAAAGGCCTAAAATTATTATTTTAATCAAGTATAAGTTTCATGATAATTTAAATAGTGTGTTAAGTGCTTTTAAGGTGAAGAATGTTCATAGGAAACACTTGTAGCAAAGTTAAGTTGAGAACTATTATTATCGATTGAGTTTTGGTATTTGATCCTACAAGGATCAACTTTAAACGCACATAAATTATGGAATATATTGATTTGTGGAGATAAAGATAATCAAATTAAAGGTAATTGAGTCATCTTTCCAATGCATCCAATTTTTCCTTAATCCGATACCCGAGTGAAAAGTTATGAGCATTTTCGTGAGCGAACCAGTGAGGATCTACAATAAGGGTGTGGCATGCCCTGTGTGCTTCATGATAAGAGCATGACACGCCCCGTGTGCTCTACAATAAGAGAGTTCCATGACCATGGTCTAAGAGATGCTAAAACTCATATCTTTCATGGGCAAACAAGTCATTTACTTCCTAAATCGTCTTATAACTAGTACTAATGTGTTTTCCCTCATCCCATAAACCAAATACACAATTTCTCTTCTCCCAAACCCTCGAGAAAACCAAATAAGAGTTTTTTCTCCAAAATTCATGCTTTTAAGGTTCCAATTCATGTCTCTCTCAAGAAAGTTCATCAAGTTAAGGTATGTGGGGTTTGAACAAGGATAACCTTTTATCCTTGTACCCAAAAGTTAAGTTTCTACTTTGAATTTAAGGAATTTATAACTAGGGTTCGTACCCACTTTTCTTATGTTTCAAGATTATGATATTCCTTATGAATTAAGCTTATTTAGCACAAGCTTTTATGTTTATTTATATTTTATTCATAAAAGTGATATTATGCATTTAATTTATTATTTTTGACATGAAATTACTTTGAGTTAATAAAAGATTATGATTAACCATTATGCACCCACTTTACCAGAAGTTCAAACTTACTAGTTCAAGTGCAAAAGTTCTACAACATGATAAAAGTTTCAGTTTTGATTTATGATTTTAGACAAGCTATGAAGTTCATATAAGAAATCAATATTTTGAGATAGAAACAAAAGCATATTGTGCTTTCAGACTTATTTAGCTCATATACTTATTTTAAGGTAAACTCCATATATATAGTACGAGCAATAGTATGATTTTGTTGTAGTATCTAGCACCAGAGGGAATGTGGCTTCAGTACATTCCATTTCTCAAAAACTAAATGCCACCGTAAGTTATTATTCAGCTTGTCCAAATGAGCATGTAAATAGTCCTTACAGATATGTTATATATTATTTATCTTATCCAAACAAACATATTTAGGTGATCACCTCAGTTAGTCTTTATACCATGACAGAGTATATTGGGCACTTCCGATGAGGGTTTTAGACATCAAACTCCACATTCGTCGCATGGTTTATGTTGGTTATGAGAATCTTCCACAGAAGTAAAGATTTTAGAAACTAAGTGTAATGACTCACTAGCTTTATTCAGATGTTGTTTTATGATTTATTCTTATGATATTGTAGTTTTCAGCTTATTCATTATCAGAGTGAGTCTATTCATACTTAGTATGCATGTTTTATTATTATGTTCAACCTTAGTTTTACTTATTGCATTCACCCCTATATTTTCAGTATATTTCAGAAGTATTGACCACATATACACCTGTGTGGCTACATTATTTCATAATGTAGGTATCAATTATATCCCATACCACCATAGTCAAGTAGTTCACAACTTCTAGCCAGCAAGTGATGAGTTCTCTTTATTCGGGAACTTAAGTCAGTTTGTAGATTTAATATTTTATTTTTTATTCAATTATATTGATTAGGAATAGCTGGAGATCATGTACCGACTACCTAAAGTAAGTATTAGTGAAGGCTTTATAGACTGTCAGTCAGAGTATTCAATTTGAATTTCCTATTGTATAACCAGTGTTGTAAATATCTTAAACAATATTGTATTGTACAATTTTAGCTAATGACATATCTTCTACTTGTTATTTCTAGTTTTATTTTATTTTTTTAGTTGCTCACAATTTATGCCAGTATCATAGGTTAGCTTGGGATCACTTGTAGTTCTAAGCACCGTGTAAGGTCTACGGGGTATTCTTGGGGTTTTACACACAATGACGTTCAACATTTGTTTGTCTAAATAAACCTTATTTCTCAAATTATGGGCGATGGGATTAAGCATATGATTCAGGCATCGTCATCCTCTAAATCATTTATAATATGATGACTATTGGAGATAGATAAAGTTAAGAATTTTATCTCAAAGGAAGTACTAGTAGTGGGTTTTACGCTTTTAGATATAGTCTTTTAGGGGAGTTTAGTATGCATGAGTATATTTATACCCCAATCTCTACAGTGAAGTGATTACAAATCTGTTTAGGGTTTATTAAAGAGGTACACAGACTTATAATGATGAATTAAATCTAAGAGTAGAAATGATAGTTCAAAGAACCAAGTAAGGTTTTGCAATTTCATAGTGATTCCAGTGAGTTCTACTCATGCCATACACGTCATCTCCATAGTCATAACTCATCTTCATACATCTCATATAGAATCATGTTCATTCTTAATTCATATTATAAGGAGTAATAGTTTACTCAATAGTACAAAACATACTCCATGACTCTATGAATCCTAGTCTTATGTCATACAACTCATGACTCATGCACTCATGTTTTATAGTATGCTCAATTACAGGTACTCATGGTAGATACTTAATGACTAATGAGATCATATTACGTCATGTGTTCTCTCAAATTAGATCTACTAAACAAGTTTGTTCCTATCATACTTTACCCCTCACATTCTAGTTAAGTGTCAGAGTTATGAAAATCCTTAAGATTTCTCAATATTCCCCCTATTCTAGGTACCAATGTTATAGTTCTTCAGTAATCCTTCTCATGTTTTGATTATGATGGTCATGATAGTTGAGTAATAGGCTTGAAAGACTTGTTGATAAACATGTGGATAATAACTTATGGTTAACTCTTTGATTAGAACTTAAGGTTGATTATTTAATATGGCAAGAAGAAGTGTACCTTTGAGGGTAATAGCTCCAAGTTGATTAAGAAAATAGATTTCTATAGTTAATACTTGTGTAGTTCTTTTGGTTGTAGAGGTTTGTATCTTTAGGTTAAGATTGAATAGAATGAGATCATTCAGCTAGACTAGACTTAGCTTTTAACAGCCTTGAACAATGTACTTTAAGAAAATTTAAAGTAAAACACTGTCTAGCAGTGTGATACCATGAACTGAGGTATGATTATAGATAAATAGTACAATTGCACTATGTCTTTGTCTGCATAAAATAGCTCCAATAACCTGAAAGTTGAAAAATTATACCTCCTAGCCATAAAAAAATGCCATGATCATGGGAATAAACCACGATCATAGAAATAATCATGGTTCAAAATTTTTTCCTGTCTTGGACTATCAAATTATGAACCAAGGTACAGTCGTGGGAGGATCCTATGAGTCGTACCATTGTTCTTATGATGAATTCCAGAGAAGTCTCAGTTCCAGCCTCCAACCTATGAGCATTACGCACAATCGCAGGTAGATCCCACGATTATGGGATGGTTTATCAGTCATATTTTGTAGAATTTTAGAGTAAGAGTGTCTCATGGTTTAATCTATACCAATTTTCTTTTTATAAACTAAAATTAGTTGGAAAAAATACTTATACCATTTTGGAATCTTAATTTAGATATCTCAGTCATATTATATCCAAATTCATCCCTCCCTGATGCTATTAGAACATCTAATAAAGAGCATTGAAGATAATAGATATTAATTTCTCAACAATCCTCAGAAAATGTCATGACCTTATATATCACTTTATAGTTCTACACATATTCTTGTGCAAGGAACACTTCCATATGAGTTATAAACTCTTGTTATGAGTCAATCCATATGGCCAGCAATCTAGATCAGAGAGACAAGTTCCAGTTGTTTTCGATCCTTCTATCTTGTCATACTCTCCTGAATCTATTTTTGTGCCTATTCCATACAAGCTCTTATGTCCATTAGTTTTGTGTGTAAATACAGTCGATTCTTATTCCCAAACTAAAACCAAATTGGGATAACAATTTCCTTCTTGTTACTTCTTTCGATCTTATGTCCCTCTATTGCTCACATGTCGTAGTATGCATTTATAAATTTAGTCCAGTCCATGTTTTGATTATAGACTCAGTTATCATATCAATATTCATATCTCAAAACTCAGTATTAGGATTGTATATCTTTCCCTCTCCATTCACCCTAGTTGGTCTTCATTCGAGGACGAATGACCCTAAGGCGGAAATATTGTAACATCTGGAAAATTTGAGATAAGTTTAGAAACGTAGTTAAAGTAAATTTAGAATCAAACATCATTTTTGGTGGTATTATTATTGATTTACACATGTGTTAATGTTATAAGTAACTCCTAGAATATGGCCAAGTCAAAACCTCTCTTACTGATTGATTTCTTGAGAAAAATCTTGCTATAGTCAACTTCAAATGAGCATAATTATAGATTATGAAGTATTTTTGATATGATTTCCCATAAAATAATATACATTTGGATTATATTTTGAACGCATCCATTTTCATCTTTATACGATGTCGAAGTAAAAAGTTATGACCATTTTACTGAAGCACTGTCAAGCTATTAGATTGGATGATCCAAACCACAACTAGCAACCCACGATCGTGGTTGATTCCACAATTCAATAGCATGATCGTAGTTGTGTCCCATGATTATGGGAGGATACGATTAGCGTCCAAAATCAAATTTACCTGCAACATTTTTAGAGGGGTATTTAATTCTTTTTCCACTTTTTAACCTCCTAAATTATGTAGTTTAAGATATCCTAATGTTGAATATAAATCTTAAACTACTCCTAATCCCTCATTCATCTTTCAACGTATGATATTACCTAGAGAAATACGAAAAAATATGCGATTTGTTCTTTTCCAAAGAAAGAAATTAGGACTCTTCATCTTCAAACTCAAATCCTCCAAAATTAGTTCAATAATTAAAAGTAATCATGTATGTGAGTATTCAATGAGGATCTTCTTCATCCTCATATCCCAAATTATGGTTTTTTTCATGAATTTTATAATTCTCATAAACTAGGATTTTTACCCAATTATGATTCCAAGCTTAAATTCAATTCCACGTGATGTATTTTTTATTCGTGAGTATTTTTAATGATTATTCATAATTTCTTAGAGTAATATTACATCATTCGCATTATTTTTAAGTCCATGCATGATTTACATGATATTACTTAGGATTTTAAGCATATGATCAAGTTATGTATGATGTATTGATTTTTAAGATTATTAAGCATTATTTATCATGGTTTTATGAATTTAAGTTCATATTAGTTTGACATGTCATGCTTACCCATGGAATTTAGTATCTTTACTTAATTATAATTATGAAACCTCACTATATTTATAAATTTATTCTTTTGAACTTGTGTTATAAAACTTCACATTCTCTTCAAGATTACAGAATTTGTCGTGATAGTTGCATTCTTTTCAGATGGAGGGTTATGAACACCTAATGACTTAGGATATTAAGCATTGTTAGTTGAACACTCAGTCCTTCATATTTATATAATTTTGAATGATTTTAGAAAAACACTTATTTTTCAGTCTTAGCACTTCAGTATTATTGAGTTATTCAATATATAACCTTATATTCAGTTGGGAGTAGTACTTAGTACCGAGCGGATGCAGGGATGAAGACTCACCCGCCAATTAGGTTGAAACCTTTTGTAGAAGTTTCTAAGTTCCAAAATTACGAATCTACCATAGGTTCTAAAGGTTCACCCATTAAACCAGGATTGATACCTTAGTCCTTTTGGACATCAGTTTTGTGGTACCATATCAGATCAGTCTTTATACTCTTGCAAGCTATATTGGGCCTTTTTCAATGGGGATTATACATCAAACTCCATGATTAGCTCACATGATTATATGGCGGTTAATAGTATCTCTCACAGTTAAAACTAAGTTATTGCATGACCTTGTAATCAGTTTATTAAGTACAATATTGATCAACTAAATATTTATTTACTTGGTCATTGCATCAGTTCACATCCCTCAGTATCATACCTAATATTTACAGTTAACGCTCAGTATAGGTTTACTTGCTTTTATACTGTGAATTTTCATACTATCACAATATACCAATATATATATACTTTATATAGGGTCATTGTACTATAGTTCATCTCCGAGCATTTAATTAGTTTGTACTCAAGTTCATCGGCTTATTTTTCAGTGAGCATTCAGTACAGTTTTGCAGCATGGTCAACATTTATTTTAAATCATTTGAAATATTTATTCTTCTACAGCTTTCTAGTTTACAAAAATATTCTAGATCATGATTAAGATACTTCACTATGCCTCACAGCTTTTACGTACATACATATTTTAAATGCATATTTCAGCAAATGGATTATGACCTTAATTTAAAACATGTTTTAAATGTTTCCTCGACGAGTGCATATATCACATACTCAGTACATTCCAAAGTATTGATTATATACCTCTTCTGCCTATATTTTTCAAGTAAAGTAGATTCAACTGGTTACTATCGGGATTATATTAAGGTAGACCACAATATCCAGCTAGGAGGTGATGAGTTCTCTAACTTCGAGGACTCAATTTAGTTCCAGATCCATTATTTCATTTCTATTCTTATGTATTGATTAGGTATAGTTGGGGGTAAATTCCTGACTACCTATAGTCAGTATTAGTAGAGGCTTCATAGATAGTCAGTCAGAATTATTGTAATCAGCTTTTCTTTCTTTCCAGATTATTAATGTTATAAATAAAATTTCTAATAGTAAATGTATTGTAATGAATCAAGAGTACCCCTTGATGTCACATGGTTCTTAAGACTACGAATAGTCCTAAGCTAACCCATGAATTTAATTGGCACTGAACTCATAGGAAGGTGGACTGAGATACACATAATTGCTGAAAGAAACCAACTTTTTTCTTTAAATCTCCTTTTCTAAATCTTTCAACTTAGAAATCTAAAGAAAATCTCCTTAACTGAAATAAAAATTATCCAAAAAACCTCAATATTATAACTGAAAAACCATTGGGATAGACCCCATCTATCCCATAAAAGAAATAAACTAGTTAAGCAACATCCATAAAGTTAGAAACTCTAATAGACTTGGTCCTCAGACTATGAGGACTTACCAAATGTCAAGATGCAGGAGGTGATGCCCATGATTTATCGTGCTGCTAGAAATTAGCATCAGAACATACATTATGAGACTATGTAGCACATAGACATATATGTGGGTCAGTACTTCTCGAATGTACTGAATAAATGGGGGTGAATACATAAGAAAAAACAAAACTAAATAAACTTTAAAATCATGTATGCTAAGTGTAAAAGGACTCACCTTGGACATAAGTAAAGCTGAAAATTGAAAGATCATAAAACATAAATAACAAAGCATAATGTAAAGCTTAGTGAGTCATCACACTTAGTGTTTAAGACCTTTGCTTTTAATTTTTCTTGTGGGAGATTCTTATAATTGACATAAACCATGTTAGCTATTATGGAGTCCAACGTCCTACCCACGTTGGGGAGAGTTATCCTACCCTTTCCATCAGAATAGAACCTTAACTTAAGTGATCACTAAACTTTATCCTTATTGGCAAAAGAAGACACTTTGTGGCGAGGTCTCTTAAACCTATGTTGGCTTGTAGTTTTTGGAAATTAGGATACACTCATTTACATCCCCTTCTCGGTGCTAAATATTACTCCCAAAAATATATATATTGCTCATACATAGGAAATCCACCTTAAAATAACATATGGGTTTGTAATATGAAACCAACAATACATCTCTTTCTTAAATCATACCCAAATGGGAGAAGTTGTGAATTTCAAATCTTAACTGAGATCATAAGATCAAAATTGAACTTTTATCAAGTTGCAAGGCTTGTAAATTAAACTTATAAGATATAACTTCTTGTTATCAATAACTTATGATTAAATCTTTAAATTTATGCATCATGTCTTAGAAACTTCATATCAAAATACTATGCTCGATACTCAAGTTAGAATCTTTTGATAATTCATCAAACTTCAAGTCAAGATAATGAAATTATATCATAATAGTAACAATGCAAATCAAAACATGAATAAGGGCAAACTCTTATGCACTTTAAACTTTAAATTACATGATGATGTCACTACTTCATGAATATGAGAATTGGGTATGAACCCTAATTGAAAACATAGAAATTCAACTTTTCAATCAATTCTTAGGCACAAGGATGGAAGATTATCCTTGCTCAAACCCCACATACCTGAACTTGCTTGACTTTTTTGATGGGAACTTAGACTTGGGAGCTTGAGAGATGATTTGGAAGAAGATATCCTAGTCTTGATGTTCTTGAGGGAGAGAGAAAAAAGAATGTTATTAAGTGATTGAGAATATGGAAAAAAATAATGCCTCCCTTATGTTTTAAGTCGTGGGTTGGGAGTTTAAAAAGGAGAAAAGACCAAAAGGCCACTTAAAAAATAGAAACTTGACCATCAGTTGTCATGAGTCACCTTATGACTCCTGATATCTGATTATGAGTCTTCCCAGTGACTCGTAACCTTGGCAGTCATAGAAAAGGTATTTATTGGTCTGGCTATGAGTCATACCCTACAACTCCCACTATACAACTCATATAGACGTGTAACAACTCCTAGGGTTGACTCTTCATGTGACTAGAAACATTTGGATTTTCCCCTGAGTTGATTATGACTGGACCACTCGACTTGTAAGGATTCTTCACGACTCGATAAATGATTCGTTGGTTCTGCAGTGAACTCAAAGCCACATAGTATTATAATATCTCCCCCTTGAAAATATTCATCCTCGAATGAGACCTATCTAGGATTTGGATTTTAGGAAAAAAAAACATCTCCACACTGAATTTACAACTAAACTTACAACTTATAACAAGGATTCAATGACTCACGGACACATGATACGATATGAGAATACCTAAACGTTCTTAAAAGAAAGAATTTGATGAAACTAATAATTTACCTTCAGTAGGGACTGAATTTGAAAAAAAGAGATGAGGGTAATTGGTCATCATGTTTGCTTATGCTTCCTAAGTTGCTCCTTCAATCAATTAATTTCTCCAAAGAACCTTTACTAACGCCACATTCTTATTCCTTAATTTTTAGACTTTCCTATCCAATATTTTGACCATAATTTCCTTATAGGACAAATTATCTTTGACCCCAATACTCTCTAAGGGAACTACTAGGGATGGATCCCCAATGCACTTCTTTAGCATCGATACATGGGAAATTGGGTGGACAACTGGTAACTTTGGCAGGAGGTCCAACTCGTATGCAACCTGTCCAATACGCCTTACTACTTCATACGGATCAACAAATTGGGGACTCTGTTTTATTTCTTTCCAAAGCTCATTATCCCTTTCATGGGCGACACCTTCAAGAATACCTAATTACTCATTTCAAACATCAGCGTCATCCTCCTTTCATCTACATACAATTTCTAATAACTCTGACCAGTCCTCATTCTTTCACAGATCAACTAAACCTTTTCCATAGCTTCAATAATAGAGTCTGGTCCAATCAACATTGTTTCATCAACCTCGAACCATCTTATGGGTGATATGCATCTATGACTATATAGTGCCTCAAATGGAGCCATCTAAATGTTAGCATGATAATTATTATTATTATAGGCAAACTCGAATAAAGGTAAATGATCATCCCAACTTCCCTTAAAGCCTAAAATACACGCCCTCAACATATCTTCCAATGTATGAATTATGCGTTCAGCTTGACCATCAGTCTGCGGATGAAAACCAGTGCTTAGTTTAACCTTTGTACCAAGGCCCTTCTGCAAATACTGCCAAAAAAAAGAAGTAAACTTTCTGACTTTTTCAGAAATAATGGACAAGGAAATCCCATGAATCCTTACTAACTCTCAAATATAAATCTTGGCATAATCTTTGTCCGTATCCAAAATCTTAACTAGTAGGAAATAAGATGATTTGGTCATTCGGTGGACTATGACCTAAATTGAATCATGTTGACGTCTTGTATGAGGCAAACCTCTGACAAAATCCATATTCACTACTTCCCACTTACAAGTAGGGATGTTGATTTCCTGTAGCGTACCACCCAACCTCTAGTGTTCAACCTTAACCTATTGGCAATTTGGACACTTGGCTACAAACTCTGCTATGTCCCTCTTAATACCATTCCACCAATAAATTTCTCACAAATTATGGTACATCTTAGTAGAGCTAGGATTAATAGATTACTTCAAACCATGAGCCTCATCTAATATTCTTTCCCGTACTCCATCCACAATGGGAACACAAAGCTTACCTTGATAGCGAAGTACACCATCTCCCCTTTGGGATAAAACCTTGACTTTCTACTACTAGACTGCTTCCAATATTTGGCTAAGTATGGGATCATTATGTTGCTTTTCCTTTACTTCCACTACTAGAGATGATTTCGAACCATTTTGAACCACTACTCCCCCACCATCTATGTCAAGAAAACATACTCCTAAATGATCCAATCTATGCACATCTTTGGCCAGCTCTCATTTCTCTTCTTTCACATAAGCCATACTATCCATAGATATCCTACTCAATGCGTAATCCACCATATTTGCTTTACCTGAATGGTAAAACGTATTTATGTCGTAGTCTTTCAACAACTCCAACCACCTTCTTTGATAAAGATTTAGTTTCTTTTGTGAGAATACATACTGAAGACTCTTATGGTCAGTGAAAACATCAACATACACACCATACAAAAAGTGTCTCTAAATCTTCATAGCGACTGCTACAGCAACTAACTCCAATTCATGAGTTAGATAGTTCTTTTAGTGATCCTTAAGCTGTCTGGCGGCACAGGCTATTATATTCTCATTTTACATCAAAATATAACCTAACCCAACTCTGGAAACATCAAAATACACTACGAATCCATCTAACCCCTCTAGAAAAGATAACACTGGTGCCGAAATCAATCTATCCTTAATTTCTTGGAAACTCTACTCAATTTTTCTGACCAAATAAATTTCAACTTCTTTAATGTCAGCTTAGTAAATGGTGTGGATATGGAGGAAAACCCTTCAACAAATCTTTTATAATACCCAACTAAACCTAAAAATCTCTGAATATCCGATAAAGTCATGGGTCTAGGATAGTGCTTCACTGTATTAGTCTTCTGAGGGTCTACTTGAATACCAACCCCTAAAATAATGCACCCTAAAAAGGTAAAAGACTCCGACAAAAATTCACACTTATTGAATTTTATATACAATTTTCGGTCCTTGAGGGTCTACAGTACTATCCTCAGATGGTCTGCAGGTAACTCTTTACTTTGAGAATACACCAAAATGTCATCTATGAAAACAATGACAAACATGTCTAAATACTGCTTGACGATCCTGTTCATCAGATCCATAAAGGTTACAGGAGCATTCATTAGTCCAAACGACATAACTACAAACCCAAAATGACCATACTGTATTCTAAAAGAAGTCTTTGGAATGTCGTGCTCCCTGACTTTCAACTGGTGATACCCCGACCTGAGGTCGATCTTGGAAAACCACCGAGCACCTGAAGCTTATCGAACAAATCATCGATCATATGTTCTTTATGGTAACCTTATTTAGATGTCAATAGTCTATACACATTTGAAGAGTATTATATTTCTTGCGCATGAATAGGACTAGAGCACCCCAAGGGGAAATAATGGGTCTGATGAAACCCTTATCTAAGAGGTCCTTAACTTTCTCCTTTAACTCTTTGATTTCATTTAGAGCCATACAATATGGAGGGATGGAAATGGGTCGAGTATCAAGAAGAAGGTAAATACCAAACTTTATTTCTCTACCTAGAGGTACCCCTGGTAAATCATCGAGAAAGATCTCTGGAAATAGACTGACTACATGGACTGACTGAATGGTTGGGGCATCAGACTTAGTATTCTTAAATCAAACTAAGTGGTAGATACACGCTTTTGTTATTAACTTTCTGGCTTAAGGTACGAGATTAAATGACCCTTGGGAGGCACCAAACTACCCTCCCACTCATAGACTGACTAATTGGGAAACTGAAGCTTTACCACATGTGTACGACAAATGATTGACGCATAATATGAATGTAGCCAATACATACCCATAATAACATAAAAATCTAAAATCTCTAACTCTGTCAAGTCTACTAGAATGATCATATGGAGGACGACAATAGTACACCCTCTATAGACTCGCTTAGCTATAACTGACTCGCCCACTGGAGTAGAGACTAAGAAGGGCTTAGGAAAATTTTCAGGGATCACCCCAAAATATATACAACAAGCAAGGTCACATAACGGAGGTTTGATCTCGAGTCTAATAACACATATATATCAACGTGAAGGGCATGAAGCATACTAGTGATAACATCTAAGGATCTCTCCTCCTTCTGACGGGATGGTAAAGTGTAAAACTAATTCTGGCACTGACCACCACCGGTACTGAATGATTTACCCTGTAGAGGAGTTGGGTGGCCTGGCTGAGCTTCTGGATTAGTGGCCTGAGTTTAAGGACACATATCTCTACTTCTTTGATTATTATACAAGCATTACTTAATCCTATAGACCGTATTGCCACAACCATAGCAACCCTTTTTGCCCATTAAACACTCACCAGGATAGGTCCTACCACACTTTGCATAAGTTGGATAAGTAGGTCTCCCGACACACTACTGTAAGATCTCAATTCAAAACTTTTCCTTACTGCTGCCGCTTGGTCTTGAGTGTAGGGGAACTGGCTGAGGATGGTGCAGGTACTGATGAATGACCTTGAAACTATGAATGAATTCCCCCTCCGAACCTTTGTTGGTTGTACTTAAACTCTTCAGTCCTAGATCTTTTATTTCTCCTCTCTCTTTCCTTTAAATTTTTTGCCTCAATCTGTTGAGCATGAGTTATCAATTAAGCAGTATCCATATCTCTGATCAGCATGGCAGCCCTACACTACTTTACTACTAAATTACACACTCTTGTGACAAACTTACTCATACATGCCCCGAATTCAGGCAACGGCTCTGGAGCATACTTAGCTAATTGAGTGAACTAAAGATAGTAATCATTCATTCACATAGAGACCTGCCTACGGTTTATAAACTCCTCCACTTTGGCCTCTCTTATTTAACGAGAAAAGAACCTGTCTAAAAAAGCACTCTGAAATACCTGCCAACTTATAGGCGCCAAATCCTCACCCCTACCATCCTTCCACAAAATAACCCAATAATAAGCAACATTCTTCAATCGATAAGATGCCAACTCTAAACTTTCCTCTTCGGTAACATGCATAATTTGCAAAAAAAATTTCAACTCATCAACGAAGAATTGGGGATCCTGATTCACCTTTGACCCAATGAATTAGAGGCAGTTCATCCTCATAAAGTCCTCAATTCTGACTGCAGCTAAGTTACCATTCTTCTAGAGTGGGTATGCTACTAGCTGGGGTCCTTGAACATTTGCATTCACAACCTAAGCTAACACTTGGAATGCAACCCTAAACTAAGTATGCAAAATATTGTCATTCATAGGGTTTGTAGGTGGTAGAGGGGCTGGATGGTCCCCATTTCTACATGCGTATGCTCTGTGAAGAGGAATTCTCTATTATGCAAAAGCATAAATTAGAGCAGATACATAAAGTCTCAAAGCCCGATAGATATCATGAAAGAATGAAAAGTTCCTAATATATCCCTAGCCTCTTGCTCATAGGTGTGGTACGCTTCACACTCATGATCAAGACTCTACGTAACACGGCTTATCAGACTCCTTAGAACTTTTTAAAACCTTAGGCTCTGATACCAAGTTTGTAGTGACCCAAGAGTTCTCCATCGACATTACATGACACTTAAGACTACGAATAGTCCCAAGCTAACCCATGATATGTAATTGGTAGTGAACTCATAGGAAGGTGGACTGAGATATACATAAATATCAAAAGAAACCAAATTTATTTTTAAATATCCCTTACTAAATCTTACATCTTAGAAATCTTAATAAAATCTCCTTAAATAAAATAAACATTGTTCTATAAGCCTCTAATCTTATAATTAACAAGTCACTGGGATAGACCCCAGTTAACCCATTGATACGCCCAAATTACACCTCTCTTACGAGAGAGTAAGCGGTCGCTGTCAAATATAGAACCCAACTGGGTTGGGTATCGAATCCCATATGGAATAATGTGTTCACTAAGTATTGTGACTATTATTAGACTGCTGATCTAAGGTTTTTGAGTAAAAAAGGGTTTGGATGTGTTAACAATATTCTTTTATATTTTTATCACACAAGGTCCTACAAATGAGAGTTAATGTAGATGTAATTTTAATAAGAATTAATTAACTAGAGTTATGCTCACCAAGATGTTAAAATAGTTAGGGTTGTGAATTGGTGCTCGAATTCTAACTTATGTGTTCAATTGCAAGAATTATTGAATTCTAAGAATTTCCCATGTGTTTCTCAAACTAATGAGTCTTTCACCCTTTACTCCTCTCGAACTTAAAGGATTCATGAATTATTCAATAACACTCTTATCAGGGTTGATCCTGTTAAGGAATCGACCCGTTAACCCAAAGGGTAAACCTATGGAGTTCATGTGAATTATGTCTTTTACCAACATTCACTTTCTTATCAGACAAGTGGTGTTTATGGGATCACTTCTAAAGTTTGCAACCAAGAGATGTCATTATTATAAAGAAAGATTCATACGATTTTGATAGATGTTAGAAATCAAATCGATTCACAACCCCAAAATAGTTCTCTACATCAAGGCTCCTATAACTCTAGTTATGGGTGTTTAGCTACTCATCTCTATATAAGAAATCAAAGATATATTGATGTTCATAAATGGCTTCAAGACAGTACTTATAAAAGTCACAATATTCTTCTTCTCAATCTTTAATGGAAAATATAAAAACTAATAATCATATCTCAATCTCTAGATTCAAATCTCCATGAAAAGTGTTACACAGCTCTCAATAGAGGAGAAAGTATGAAACTAATGACAAAAGATATGGAATAAACCCTAATACTTGGTACTTATATGTTTCCAGAACTGGAACTTTAAAATTTGAATTCAAAGTTGCCGCTTCATGCTCGACAGTTCGAGCGACGGTCCATTCTTGAGGCGATGACCCATAGCCTAGGCCATCGCTGGAGCTCCAGTGAGTCTGTGTTCTATTTTTGGATGATGGGTTGGACGATGGTTCATCGCAATATCAATGGTACGTTTCCTGGTCCTTCACGTAACATCCAGTGGGCATGCATTCTATTTCCTGGCAATAGTCTGGACCGACGATTCATCCCATAGCCGACGGCCCATCACCTGGACCATCACAAGATGTCCAGTGTATCTGTCTTTTGTTATTGGGCGACGGTTCCGGCCGATGGTTTTTCACAAGGCCGACATTCCATCGCCTAAGCCGTCGCTGATCACTTCTCCTTTGTTTTGTCCAGTTTATCCAAGTTGTTCCTCATACTTAGTTCTTATCCAAAAAAACACTAAAACACCTAGTTCAATACAACAACACAATTATACTAAGAAAAAGGTCCAAAATGTTATTTCAAAAGCCGTAACATCCACACCCTCAACTTAAGGCAATTTCTTATCCTCAAGCAACTCAGCACTAAACCACAAATCTGAACAACATGATGACAGGCATTTGCTACTGAAAAGGTTTTCACACAACCATTCACTTGTCATCAAATCATATAGTTTAACATGTCAGAGTCCATAACCAGCATTGTTTTGAATTCAATTCAACTACACACATATGGATACAAGTATCTATAGAAATCAGTCGAATTAAGTGTAACTCAGGTTTCCCTCACAGTTCAAGGAGATCCACCACTTAAAATATTCTGTGGACATAACTCAAAACTCTCTCACTCATCAAAGAAGTTACTAACATAGCACAAGTACTCGTAGGCTTACCTTTATCATCCAACACCCCCCTTATGGCTGCGTTCCAAGATCAAACAGGTCTTTTCTAGGCTAGTAATGAGGTGTCTGGCTAGGTCAGGAAGGAATTTTGGGCAAACGTGACTATGAACTAAACTTTAACTCTCTTTGCCTTCAATTTCTTCATATCAAGACCATTACTTTGCTAACTCACTTGCCCTTTTCTCATTCATTTATGCTTCACCACAGTAAACACCCCTTTTTTTTTAGAGATATTTACAACAAGCATCAGCCACCCTTAACTTAGGGTGATGCCATAAATAGAGGTGCACATTGTCTTAGCTAGACCAGGGCCAAATGCTCTACTTAAAGTTCTAGACCATCCATCCATTAGGCAGTTAACAACCCTACAATAGCCACCCTCAACTTAGGTATTTTACCAAAGTTTCGGTACATATTACCCATTTTTAGGCTAGGTCCAGATCTTGGAGTTAACAGATGAAAGAGAGTTAACAAGAATACTATGTGATGAAGGAAATCTACAAAGGCTCAAAAAAGGGTTCAAACATGTAAATTATTTTAGGTGGGGTCATTTTGGCTAAGTGGACTAACAGCACAAGGTGGTCTGCTATCACTTCTCATCCCATCAACCACAGAACAACATCAAATAAACCAGGAAAGTTCTAGGTACTATACTATATCAAAACTAATACAAAGTACTCGCACACACAGTGGTAACTGAGTCAAACTCATTCTACTATTCTTAAGATATGCATCACATATCATGTGAATTTACAAATTAATACCAACTACACAACCACTAATAGTTAATCACTTATCTTAGGAGATAAAAGTAAACAATCAAATGGAAATAGTCATAACTTGATGCCAACATCATTCATTATTCATATTTACAACAAGGTACTAACGCAAATAACAGTTTTATTTCATGGACCAACATCAGAAACATAATAAGATCATAAAGTAATAAAAATACAAACTAAACCTAGACATGTCGATTTTCCTAGATAGCACATGGTAGGTTTAAGAATATCGGCAACACAACCCCCCAAGGTACAAGAACATCCCACCCCTACAGAAAAATAATGCTTTGTCCTCAATGCATATAATTTTAAGTACAAATGAGGGGAAATACTTGTGATCCCTCTTATTCATCTAAGGCATCTGTAAAGTATGGTGAGGATGTTGTATCCTCACCCAATGCTATGTTGACCCCCATGGTGGATGGATTTCTCACAATCTCGCCCTCCGGAATTGAAGGTACCACATCTCTAACAGGATCTACAGTTTGCATCCTAGTTGGGGCAGAACTGGTAGACACTCCAGCAGTTTCGTCCTCTACTCTCTTCCTTCTTCTCTCTTTATCTTTTCTTAATTTTTTTCTTGCTATATTTATGTCATGATACTGTTACTCCTCTGGCGATATGGCTTCAAGTTCTTTCTTTTAGCAACTTTTCATGCAGCTTTTTCATCAGTCTTCACTACTTTCTTACCCTAATCTTTGATCGGTCACCCCATTAAGTCAAAAAGACCTTTGTATTCATCACTTTCGATCAGGACTGGAATGTTATTGATTTATCTTGTCAATGTCATCCCAGATTTATCTAACTTCCTCTATCAATTTTGTAAAATTTGAAATAGACATGGCATCCAGCTTCTTATAGATTCGCTCTTCCATGTTGTCCATGCTTAGCTGCATGTTTCTAAAAGGCCTCACTACTTCCTCTATAATTCTTTCAATGAAGGGTTTGGAATCTGCCCCCATATAGCCAACTACTTTTTAAACCTCTTCTGTGCTTGGACTGTCTTTGCAAAGTTTTTTTAGTTCAGCCTATACTCAGAATATTAGTGTGGAACTGATGCAAAATCAGTGGTCCTACCCATAGGTATCAAAGCTGAGCATGCAGATATGGTCGGAGGCGCATACGTAGCTAGAGGTAACGGCATACCTGAAGGGAATTCTGATGACTCAGGAATTGGTGCCGATTGAGTTTGTAGAGATTGGGGTCGGTTGACTCGCATGTTAAACTTTCAGTCATCCATACTCTTTTCAATATTCTTCTTGTGTATTTCCTAGATCACATTATCTATTTAGTTGATCAAAGGTACCTTCGCCTGCTTGCACAATTCTGTGATAAGGCATGGAAATGGTAGTATAGTCTGAGTCTTGTGAGCGTGGTAAAAACAACTCGTCAGAAATGATGTGGCCAAAATCCACTGTCAACCCCTCAATCAAAGCAGCAATAATCACAACTCTAGTTAGTTTTAGGTGGTCATCACCGCCTGTTGTCTTCAACCTCAGCCTAATAATTTCCCACCAGAACTTGGACCTAAAGATTAGGGACGACTAAGATATCTTTTCAAGGGGGTTGTGTAGCCATACTGGCTCTCCTCCATCTGTCAATATTCTGGCTAACTATGGCTTTTGTTGAGTCTGTGTAAACAACCAATGCTCGAATTACAATGTTGTACTTAGTATCGGATATTCAGCCCCGAACAAGAATTTGTTCAATGTACGGTCTGAGATGTCTGTGTTAATTCCACGAATAGAAACTGTGTCCAGCTTGTTCATGTCAGCAGCTGAATTTCCTGGGGGACAATTCTCCTCCAGCAACACTAAGTAATTGGTGAAAAACTCATGCACCAAGTTTGGTTGATAGGATCCAAGTAGTCTGCTCATCCATGCCAACTCATATTCATTGAACCGACATTTAAGTTATAAGTACTCGAGCAAGTTTGTTGTCACAATTTGATGTTCTTAAAAAATAGACCACTTTATGGCTACCTTGTCTATTGATGCCAACCCTTTGTAGAAATACTCTCGAGCACCTCAACCTACCATCTTATAGCTTCCCACACTGGTGGATCCTTGTGTCGAACCAAATTCGGGTCCTCTTATTTTGGACTCTTCTCTTGGATGAGGTTAGATACTTCAACCCCTTCCTCAACCAGAGTTGAACTTGAGCTACTGTTTCTACTGCTTTCACCCTCCTCTTTAGACTGGGAGGATAAAGAAATGACCTGACGATTATGCCGGGTGTTGTGTGTCGGGGCATCTGCATCTAGTGATATGCCTTATCTAGCCCCTTCGCCTCTACCTCTACCTTTGGTGGGTGGTAATTTGTTTTCCATGATACCTGCAATTAAAATGTTTATCAGTTCACATACTTAAACCAAAAAACAAGAAAAATTATAGACCAGCAATGGTTAGGCAACGGTCCATCGGGCCCACGATGGTCTATCGACCCAACCTATTGGGGTCATTCCAGTAACACTGAGTCTGAGAAAATGGCGACGGTTTTAGGCGATGGGTAGTCGGGTATCTGATGGTCTGTTGCTATGACCATTGCTTACCATTTTTACTTTGAGGCCTCATTTCGGTATTTTATCAAATACCTTGCATACACTTCCATTAAGGTCAATTTTTATGGTATTTTTATCAATATTATATCACCATATTTTGCCATCTTTGGTCCATGGGTTACTCAAACTTCACCCAAGATAATGTTTTCTAAGTGTCAGTTTAGTTTAGGCCACACACAGAACCAAATCAAAATCAAAAGAAGCATTTCAATATTCACATACTTCACATGGTTTCTTTGTTCTCAGAGAGGAATAAAATATATGCAACAAAATAATCATACCTGAGTACAACAATACTTGAACAATATCATCCCTTGCACTCTAAATACTGGACACAAATCCACCCTGTTTGCTTTTTGAGAAGAGTTCTTGTTGCTTATATTTGAAAGACTAAAAAGGAGATGAAGTTTAAATAAATGGGGGAAGGGAACATAAGAAGTTTAAGGAGGTAATGAAAAGTATTAGATTCTTCGAATGAAGGGACACTAAATAGCCTCAAGTATTTGAATAGTTGGGGCGTTATTCAACTACCTTAACTTATCAATTTAATACCGTTTAGGTCGGATAAGAATTAAAAATTCAACTATTTAAACTAGTGCAACCCGACCCAATAAAATAGGGTTCGTACAATGGTTCAAGCAATGTTTCATCGTATGTACGATGGTTCGTCGGTCAAACCGTCGTCTCTTTCCAGTGAATATACCTAGAGACATACTGGTGATGGTTGAGTCGACGATCCGTCGAGTATGCGATGGTCCGTCTATCAAACTACTGCTACTCTTCCAGTAAGCTTGTTTCTAGACTTTATTGTGAAGTCTACCACGATGATCTGTCGAGTCACCAATGATCCATCGGGTAACCCATCGATCACCCCCAAACTTTCTCAGCTTTTGTTTTCCTGTGTTGTCAGAACTGCATACTTAAACAAATCCTTAAGCTTGCACAAAATAATAAAATCACTAAAACTAATGCTTTACAATAACACACCGTGGGTTTCCTCCCACTAGAACCTGATTTATCATTACGGCACGACTCAGTTATCTCGATTACTCAAACTTCATCTAAATAGATAGTATCAATACTTCTTATTGAGTCCATTGGGCTTATATACATTTTGACTTATTGGCCGTTGACCTTGAAGACACTTTTGTCTTCATTTTCGAGTTCCACTACTCTAGATGAGTAGACTTGGTTAACTCAAAATGGGCTAGACCATTTGGATTTGAGCTTACCAAGAAAAAGCTTGAGTCAGGAGTTGAAGAGGAGCACCAAGCCACCTTTTTGAAAATCCCACTTTTTAATTTTGTGGTCATAGTACTTCTTCATTCCTTCTTTATATAAGTTATCTCTTTCATAAAATCCAAGATGGAACTCATCCATCTTATTTAGCTACCCCAGCCTCATATCCGCTTCCTCATGCCAGTTCCAATTAAGTCGCTTCAGTGCCCACAGTGCTTTATACTCCAGTTCAATCGGTAGATGACATGCCTTGCCATAAACCAATTGGTATGGTGACATGCCAATTGGTGTCTTCAAAGCCATTTGATATGCCCATAAGGCATCATCTAGGTGCCTAGACCAATCTTTCCTGCTAGCATTTACAGTCTTGGCAAGGATAGCTTCAATTTCCCAATTAGGGATCTCCACCTGCCCACCGGTCTGTGGGTGGTATGGGGTAGCCACCTTATGTTGTTTGAATCTATATTTTGCCAAGGCATCTCTAAATATCTTATTGCAAAAGTGAGATCTTCCATTGCTTATGATGGTACGTGGTAACCCAAATCAAGAGAAGATCTTTCTTTTTAAGAATGCAACAACCCACTTTAATTTATTATCAGCTAGAGCCACTACCTCAACCCATTTCGATATATAGTCAATGGCCACTAATATGTACTTCATCCCAAATGAGCTCATTAAGGGCCCCATGAAGTCAATGCCCCATACATCAAATAATTCTACCTCTAGCATTTTAGACATTGGCATCTCATGGTGCTTTGAAATGAACCCTTGCCTTTGATATTGGTTACACCTCTTCACGAACTCATAGGCACTTTGAAAAAAAAGGGCCAATAGTAACCACTCTAAAGCACTTTCGTTGCGTCCGATCACCTACATGGTGACCTCCTACTGGGGAAGTATGACTTGCTTCTATTATACTCAACATATCTACTTCTGGGATGCACCATCTAATAATACCATCTGCGTAACGCCAAAAAAGATATGGCTCATCCCAGAAGTAATGGGTAATATCATCAAAAAACTTTTTCCTTTGATGAAAGGAAAGATTCTTTAGTATCACCTTGCTCACCACATAATTTGCAAAATTAGCATACCAAGATATTTTTTCCATAACAACAGTCAAGATTTCCTCTTCTCGAAATGCGCCATTGATCTCAAATTCATCTCTAACTGCTTGTTCACTTTCTAGCCTAGACAGATGATCCGTAACTTGGTTTCCACAACCCTTTCTATCTTTTACTTCAAATTCAAATTCTTGAAGTAGTAGCAGCCATCTGATTAACATTGGTTTTTCATCCTTTTTCACCATTAAATATCTCAAGGCTGCGTGGTCAGTGTGGACCACAACCTTGGTTCCTAGCAAATAAGCCCGGAACTTCTCAAAAGCATAAACTTCTGTGACGGTGTAGTTTTTTTAGCTCTATTCAGCGTTTTGCTGGCATAATAAATTGGATGAAACAACTTATCTTTTTTTTATCCCAGCACAACTCCAAGGGCAACACCGCTTGCATCACACATGATATCAAATGGTTTTGACCAATTCGGTGCAACATTAATAAGAGCATCAACCAGCTTCTCTTTAAGACATTAAAATTCTTTCAAGCAATCATCATCAAAGGAGAATTTGACTTCCTTCTCCATAAGTTTGCAAAGGGGATTTCCAATCTTTGAGAAGTCCTTGATGAACCTCTTAAAGAAGCTAGCATGACCAAGGAAACTTCACACCTCCTTCACTGAAATAAGAGGTGGAAGTTTCTCTATAACCTTAACTTTAGCTCGATCAACTTCAATCCCCTTTGCTGAAATTTTGTGATCGAGAACAATGCCCTCCTTCACCATGAAGTGGAATTCCTCCCAATTAAGCACAAGATTGTACTCCTCACACCGCTGTAAGGCCCTACTCAGATTCAGCAAGCAGAGCTTAAAAGAATCACCGACAACCGATAAATCATCCATAAACACCTCTAAGGTGTCTTCAACCATATCAGAGAATATTGACATCATGCACTGCTGAAAAGTGGCAGGTGCATTACACAACCCAAAATCCATCCTATTGAAAGAAAATATGCCATATGGGCACGTAAATGTCGTCTCCTCCTGATCTTTAGAGTAATATAAATCTGGTTGTAACCAGAATACCCATCTAAGAAGTAGTACCAACCTCTTCCTGCTAATCGACCAAGCATCTAATCCATAAAAGGCATGGGGAAGTGGTCCTTCAGTGTCCAAGAGTTGAGTTTTCTGTAATCCATACACACCTTCTACCCAGTAATAGGCCTGAGTAGGATCAACTCATTCTTCTCATTATCCACAACTGTCATGCCCCTTTTTTAGGGCACGCACTGATTAGGACTTACCCACTTACTATCTGAGATGGGATATACCACTCTTGAATCTAACCACTTGATGATTTCTTTCTTCGCCACCTCTTGCATAGGTGGGTTTAGATAACGCTGATACTTAATAGTCGGGACACAATCCTCCTCTAGCTGGATTTTATGTGTGCATATACCAGGAGGAATATTAATAATGTCTACAATCGTCCAATCAATAGCCCTTTTACATCTCTTAAGAACAGAAATAAGGGCTTCGACCTGCTGTTTACCTAAGTCAACCGCAATAATAACAAGTAACGTATTCCCACTTCCCAGGAACACATACCTCAAATAACCAGGCAACTCTTTCAGCTTCAAAGTAGGTGGCTCTTCAATAGACAGCATGGCTGGTGGACTTGGATGATTTTTCAAGTCTAAATTCGTCCTCTTGAGTGCATAAGAATAAGACCTTATGCCTGTCAGGGCACAGACAGTCTCCTCATAATCTTCAATACCATCTTAATCAAAATTCATTAATACAGTAGCTAAAGTATCCACAACAAATTTTTCCTCTATAGGTACTTCCTGCTCCTCCTCATAATACACATCCATAATAGAAAATACACTCATATCTTTATGCTATTTCATAGACTGGCATATATCGAATCGAACTACTTTATCATTCAACCTGAATAGTAGCTCGTTTACCTTTAGATCAATAAGTACACTTTTGGTTGTGAGGAAAGATCTACCCAAGATTATGGGAACCTCAAATTCCACCTTACAATCAAGAATGACAAAATCAACTAGAAATATGAAACTGGCCACCTTTACTAATACATCATATAAAACCCTCACGGGCCGCATCACAGACCTATGTGCCAAAACTAATCTCATGTTTGTGGGAGTAGGATCCCCCAAACCCAAATTCTTATACACAGCAAGCGGCATCAAGTTTATACTGGCTCCTAAATCACATAAAGCTTTTATGAAATCAAGAGGCCCAATAGTGAATGGGATGGTAAATGCTCCCAAGCCTACATCCTTCTACATCAGTGACCTTGTGGAAATAGCACCACAATAATGGAGATTGTCCACCGTCTCATAACTAACTCTCTGCTTCTTCGTAACAAGGTCTTTTATGAACTTTGCGTACCTAGGCATTTGTTCCAATGCCTCCACCAATGGCAAATTGATTGTCAATTGCTTTAGCATGGCCATAAACTTGCCAAACTTTGTGTCGTCAGCCTTTTTTTCAACCGATAAGGAAACAGAGAAGGTAGTTTTGGGAGTGTAGTAACCACAACTTCGGTCTCTTTTCTCTTGCTCTTCTCCAACTCATCAACCTGCTAATGGTTGGATGGTGTATTATCAATACTACTCCCAAAAATATATATATTGCTCATACTTAGGAAATCCACCTTAAAATAGCATATGGGTTTGTAATTAGAACCAACTATGCATCTCTTTCTTAAATCACACCCAAATGAGAGAAGTTATAGATTTCAAATCTTAACTGAGATCATAAGATCAAAATTGAACTTTCATCCAGTTACAATGGTTGTAAATTGAACTTATAGGATTGAACTTCTTGTTCTCAATAATGTATGCTTAAATCTTTAAATTCATGCATCATGTCTTAGAAACTTCATATCAAAATACCGTGCTCAAAACTCAAGCTAAAATCTTTCAACAATTTATCAAAACTCAAGTCAAGATAATGAAATCATATCATAATAGTAACAATGCAATTCAAAACATGAATAAGGCTAAACTCTTATGCATTTTAAACTTTAAATTCACATGATGAGTCCTAACTTCATGAATATGAGAATTGGGTATGAACCCTAATTGAAAACATATAAATTAAACTTTTAAATCAAGTTTCGGGCACAATGATGAAAGATTATCCTTTCTCAAACCCCATATACCTAGACTTGCTTAACTTTCTTGAAGGGAACCTAGACTTGGGAGCTTGAGAGATGATTTCAAAGAAGAAACCCTAGTCTTGATGTTCTTGAGGGAGAGAGAAGAAAAAACATTGTTAAGTGATTGAGAATGAGGAAAATATAACGTCTCCTTTATGTTTTAAGTCATGGGTTAGGAGTTTAAAAAGAAGAAAATACCAAAAGTCCCCTTAACTAAACAAATAGAAACTTGACCGTCACGAGTCACCTTACGACTCGTGACATCTGATTACGAGTCTTTCTAGTGACACGTAACCTTGGCTATCATAGAAACAGTACTTACTGGTCTATCTATGAGTCGTACCCTGTAACTCACAGTCAGTCAATACGACTCGTAACCTCTATCCATAATTTGAATAAAAACTTAGAGATCCTACACTGTTGTCTCTATGACTCCCACTCTATAACTCGCAACAACTCATGGGATTGAGTTGTTATGTGATAAGAAATATCTGGTTTTTCCTACTGAGATGATTACAACTACACTATTCGACTCATAAGGGGTCGTTACAACTCGATGAGTGAGTCATAGGTTCCGTAGTGAACTCATAGACACGGGGTATTACATGTATTGAACTAAATTTATTTATGATTATGTTTTTGCTCAGTCAATTTAGCTATTATATATGTTTTAAGCAGTTGCTCATGAATTATTCTAATACCATGAGTTAGCTTGGGATCACTAGTGTTTCTAAGCATCGTGTTACGACTAGGGGGTAGTCTCAGGTCATGACACTTATCCTCTTCTATTAGGAACATAAATATGAATACCTATCAGTATGTTGGACTACATATGGAGTTTTTATAAAATTCCACACTCCGCAGATAAATCACAGTATCTCTTTAAAAGGAGGACCACATATGACATTACCAACAATGCATGTTTCAATTTATTAGCCTCTCATATCACTTCTGCTCGATTTAGCCTACCTATTTTAGCCCCTTATTTGATACTAAAAAGAAAGTATTCAAGCACCATACCTTGATTTACTACTCTGTTAACTTTTATAACATCAAGTTCTTGTAGTTTTTCCTTTTCAATTGGGTTAGTGGCTTCTAAATGCTAATGATCAACTATTCCATTTGTATCCCCATTAGTGATAGTTGAGAGAGAGTTTATGTATTGCAGAAGAAGTTTTCTTTACTTCTTGTGTAGTAATTGATTCTGGGTCTAGGTTTTGAAGCACAGTCAGAGCACTTCTCCTTCCCAAAATCCACTATTCAAATTAGATTGGGACTAAGGTTTGGGCCACTCCAAATTTTGGGATAATAGTCCTAGGTTGGTCCTTTTCTATTAAGAACCGACTCTACAATCTTCTCAGTTTTAGGTGGTTTTTCCATGGTAGTAGAAAGCATACATTAGCTCATGCTTTAATTATGTTTATTAAGAGTTTCATGATCTTCAATTAAGCAAAAACATGAGTCATTCTTCTTGTCTACCTTTACATCATCCATAGTTAGCCCTTTGAGTCTTTTTAGCCTTTTTTTTTGGATAGTCGCTTAAATAGACTCTCACCTTTATAGATAAACCTTGAAGTAATTTGATCCAATAAAGTTCTTAGTTCTCTATAAGGTTATGATTTAGAAGTAAAAAGAAGAGGATAGTGAATCAAAAGGAATTAGTATAGATAGAAAGCTAAAAGAGTGCCCAATATATAAAAAGCTAGTCATTGTATATACAGAAAAGGTTCAAAAATACCCCTGAACTGTCTGAAATAGCTCAAAAATTTCCCTCGTTAGATTTTTGGCTCAAAAATACCCCTCCCTCTAACGAAATTCGAAAAAGGATCAAAAATACCCCTAAACTATTTGAAATGGCTCAAAAATACCCCTCTGTTAAATATTTAGCTCAAAAATACCCCTCCCCTTAATGAAATTCCACCAAGCATGTCACCTAGATAAAAAAAACTACGTGACTATGCCACATTACCATTCACATGTAAAATGTTAGTATTTTTTAATTATATGACATTCCTTTCTTCTTTATTTTTATTTTTTTGCAAAGCAGTGAAACGAAAAAAAAAATCAAAAATTCAAACTTTTGCTAATTACTTCATTAGTGTTTAAAAGTTCTAGATTTCACCTTTTCATTAGTGTTTTAAAAGTTCTAAATTTCATCTTGTTATTGTCGTTTGGGATGAGGGACAACTTGATCTTGATCTGATGTTGACTCGGAGGAGGAGCTAGAATTTTAACTTTTAAACTAGCAAATGTTGATGTACTAATAATTGAGTTGAATTTACTACATGCAAATTCATTTTCAAAATAAATGAATTCCTTTTAACACTTGTTTAATCATTCGAAGTGAAGTTAGTTTTAATGAATAATCTTATTATTTTTAGAACAAGCTTGAAAAGAAGTAAAATGATACTCCCTCCATCTCAGTTTACCCGTCCCAAATTGGGATGGCACAACTATTAAGAAAATAATGATTGGTAATGTAACTTTACCATTTTGTCCCTCTTAATTGTGTCTTATTATTAGTTTCAATATTGATGGATGGCTAATACCAAAGCACCATTTATATTCTTAATGGTGTACTCTTAATGGTACTCCTTTTTGCAATATTTTTCAAAAATGCTAATAATAAGGAGGAATCAATTACACTAAGGGGATAATGGGAAAAAAAATTTGTCTTGTCTTGCTAAGTAAAAAAGGACAAGTAAAATGGGACAACAAATTAAGAAATTTGGGACGAGTAAAATGGGACGGAGGGAGTACTTAATATTGATAAATTATTCTTTAATTATATCATTCATTAAATTTTTGAAGATGTATGCCACATTCAAAGATTCATTAATTTTAGATTAGAGGAGGTATTTATTAAATCATTTTAACATAAGCATTTTGAGTAAAAGCTAGCAAAGCCAAACACATCTTTTGAGTAACTAATTTGAAGTTTAGTTTGAAATTTGTTACTTTTACGAGTAAATCATAATTTTAACTTTTCTAATGGCCTAATAATTAATGGGTTTATCAGTTTAATAAGACTCTTTTGTTGGGTTTCACACTTTTAAACCTAATAACAGAAAAAAACTTATTTTTTAGATGATCAAAGGAATTTGATAATAGCGATGTTACATTTAATAATTTTTTTTAAAAAAATATTATGTAATCACCGTTTGTCTACTTTGATTAAAAATGAAAAAGTCGTGTAAGTTTTGTCCGCTTCACTGACATTTTAAAATTAAAATAAAGAAGAAAGGAATGTCATATAATTAAAAAATACTAACATTTTACATGTGGATGATAATGTGGCATAGTCACGTAGTTTTTTTTATCTAGGTGGCAAGCTTGGTGGAATTTCGTTAAGGGGAGGGGTATTTTTGAGCCAAATATTTAACAGAGGGATATTTTTGAGTCATTTCAGATAGTTCAGGGGTATTTTTGATCCTTTTTCGAATTCCATTAGAGGAAGGCGTATTTTTGAGCCAAATATTTAATGGAGGGGTATTTTTGAGCCAAAAATCTAACGAGGAGCATTTTTGAGCTATTTTAGATAGTTCAGGGTATTCTTGAGTTTTTTCGGTTGTATATATTAAGGTGATCAAAATAAGAGAAGACAAAATTTAAAAAAATATAAATGAGAAATATTTATCCTTACTAACATTATTGTATGAAAATATACAAGCTTTTATACACAAGGTAAGAAAAGAAGGGGCGTGTTAAAAAAAGGAGAAACAAGTAGACATAAAGGAAAAGATTTTAAATAGTTAAAGTCATCTTAAAAGTGCATAGGGAGAGTACTCACTATTTTAACCAAATATTTACTATCCATCCTTTAGCCAATATTTGAACGAAATAAAGTTCTTTTGATCCTATGTTTCTATCTCCTTTTTCGAAAGAGTATGATACTAAGGTCAAGTCTGCGGTATATCTCGTACATATGCAAATTCTTTTGTGAGAGTGAACATTATTGTTTTATTAATATGATCCAAAAATTGTTATATCCTATGAATGTGTGATGTGGAATCACTATGGAAAAGTGAAGGCATATAGGTGATGTAAACTTGGTGATCGATTCAATAACTCTGCTTGATAACGTGATTTATTTGTCCTATATATTATGTTGAGGAGTCTATTTTAGAGGCTAAATTGTCTAAATAGAATTGTCTTATTTTAAAATGCTCAACACACTTTGTATAAAATTTGTTTGCAGGTTACTGTTTCTTAGTAGTCTGACTAAAATTAAACTATTGATCTTGCATAGTGAAATGGAGTTAAGTTAAAAATATTTAGCAGTTATTTGAGTATGAACAAAGGGCAAAGTGTAGAGTTGTGATGTGGGGATAATATACACTCTTTTCACTACTTTTTGCCATAGTTATGCTTTATTTTAAGAATACTTTAGCTTAGTATTACTGATTTGTGCCTTATTTTATGTTTTATCACTCATGTAAAGTATTTTGTGCACTTCAGATGAAAAGATCTAAAATGGGACTAAAGTGGAGCAAGCATGACAGATTTGGAGAAGAAAAATTCAAGGCAATACCAACGGATAGCAGAGCGATCCTAAAGGAGAAGGAGGGCCCTCTAAAATTTTCACCTTGTAGAGAAAATTTTAGGGCGAGCATAAGTAGCTCGCCGCACGAGCCTTAAACTGAGCTACTCCCCTTTGCATTATGATCTAGTAGCAGGATGAGGCAATTTTTCTCTTTTTTCAGTCTGGCTTGTAGGCCTTCTGATATGTTCGAAATATTACGAATACCCCTCTAAGGTTATTTTTACAGAAAGGGGAATATTATGGAGGCACAGAGGGGAAAAACTTAATCTTCTAGGATTGCTTCTTTGTTTCTTTTCTTTAAATTATTGTCTTTAATCGAATTAAAGATTTTTAATAAGACTGTGAGTGACTAAAAACCCTATTTCTAAGGTTCTTGTTATAGTATAAATGTCGTAATATTTATATATATTGTTATTGTAGATTTTTCTATTATTTTTTTCTCATAATCTTATTACTATTCTGTTGCTTAGTTTTTTCTTTTGGTTTAAACCACCCGGTGTCCGGTACCCTCTTTTTAGGAGTTCGACTATATCTGAATTCGCTCCGCATCGGGCCCCATTTAGGAGGGAGAGATCCCAACAGAGTGTTTGTCCATACCCAGGGTCGAACCTCGACCTCTGGGTAGGTTGGGGCAGCCCCTTTCCGCTGCGCCACCACTGTTGTTGGTATTCTGTTGCTTAGTTGCCAATAGGATAAACAAATAATTTCAAGAGAAACTGGAGAGATAGAGATTAGTAATAGAATGTGGGTTAAGAGGAATAGGATGCGTTTGTAGACGAATTTGTTGATGGGAAGGATATGCACCTAGTTTTTCCTACTTGACTTAAATATAAGAATATAAACAATTTGTCATGATCCGAACCAGGGCCTGGCCATGACGGGTATCTCAAGCCCACCAAGGACTGGTGACCAACCCCTTAACCTAACCTCAAGAGAACAATGATAATAATAATAATAATGTTGAAGCTAATTAAACAAAAATAAAAAGATAAATAAATAACTCAATGATGAGTACGAGTCAAAAACAACCAACCACCTCACATCTGTCCACAATAGCCTCTAAAATTAGAAATATCAAATAAGTCGGGGCATACCCTCAACTATGACCAAAAAAATCCAAAGCACTATAAAGGTAAATAGAAAATGATGAAATGATGAAGCCTTCTGGAAGATAGAGGCTCACCACTTCACAACAGGAGTCATTCAATAAGACATGTACCATTTGGTATCGTCATATCAATACGGTTTCAAGATAAATTAAACAGGCCAAACCAATCTACACAATCCACATTGACTCCCGAGTTCCATTAAAATCCAATCCCTGACCACCAAGACCATCCAATTCATTTTATATCCAATTATCTATTAATGCAAAGCATTGAGTCCAAAGAAAGTTAAACCATGTAATTTTTCATAATAAAAATTAATTTTATAATTAATTTCAAGTCAAAATTCATCCAATTTGAAGAAATTTTTGTCCTCCATTACATCCATTTAAATAATGTATCAATTCAGTCTCAAAATCATCAATTTAAAACATGGAACAAGTAATTCAATCAATAACAACCAAAATTCCTCAATCCAGTTTCAAAATTCACAATTTAAATCATATGAAAAAAATATTTGATTCATGCCATAATGTAAAATTAAAGTTTAGAAAAGAGAAATTACCTGAAATACATAAGAATTTGAAATCAATTTGAATTTTGAAGCCCAGGTGATGAATTCTCTATGAAACCCTTAAGCTTTCTTTGTTTAAGCATTGGAAAAGAGAATGAGAGTGTTTGATAATGTTAACTAAAGGGGAAAAGGTTAATTTTATGTTTACACGTCGTGGAAAAGGTAAAAATACCAAAAGACCCTCACCCTTAAGTGAAAAAAACTAAATGAAATTTACACCTTCATGTGGCACAATATTATCACGAAGGTTATCCTCCATTCCGTGCTGATATCACAGAGGCTACCCTCTATGACATGATGATATCGCGACCCTCACTGCCTCGAAATCCTAAAATGACCCCGAACCCCTTCCAAAAATTTTAAAACTCTCCCCAAACGCCCTCTTAACATCCCAAAACACAATTCAAATCAGCAATTGATATTACGCACGGGAAGATCAAAAATAAAATGATCAAAATTTTAAGGGTCTTACGCAAATATATTTAGATTAGTTTGACTGTCTCGCTCAACAATATTGTTAGAAGACTAATCTGAATAAACGATTAGAGGCTCGAGAGATCATAACCACTATTCAACCCTGTGAGTAAGCAATTTGGTAGATATTTGAAATAAGATTATCAACTACATAAAGATGTGATGGAATTACGCAAGCTCTACAAACCATGTTCTCAACTTTTCTGTGAACAACCTCCATGATATTGATTCTCAAATACTTTCTTAATTTAGTATAATAAGAAGTATAATTATAAAACCAATTAAACCTTGAGATTTTAAAGCTTGAGTAGATAGTGAGTACTATTTTAAAATAGTAAATACTTAATTATAAGTTCATGTGGGTTCAACATTCGATTTCTTGCAATCACTATATTACTTAATGACCATGTGTTGTGGGAGGCAACAGTCCTGGGATCAAGATTAGCTGCATTCGAAAATCTTGGCCCACATTCACACAAGGTGAATCCTTTAATGCATGTCGTGATTGCGAGACTAGGGCCCCAATTGCATAGGGAAAAGGATTAGGAGTCCAGATTGTGATGTCACAGCAGGACCCTGTATTTGCATAGACTAGTGCCTAACAGTGACTTAAGCCTTTTTGAATTCATTATTCAAAAACTAATTTTGGGACTTGTAGAGCTCGGATATGGACTAGTTTTACATGGATTATTATGATTTGACTGGGGAGTATGTTTTTAACATTTATCTTGGTATTTATATTTAACCCCCACGATTATTAGTCATTTAATTTGAGATTTGATTGATTATTTTGAGATATTTTGGCATAAGTTTAAAATATGATTAATTAGCAATTTGAAAATCGAATTGAGGCTAGATTGATTTGAAATTTTAGATTGAGAACCTTGGAGTATGTTAAACTGCTTTTTTAAGAATATTCTTACTTTAAATCCGGAGCTTGAGTTTGAATTTTTTACTAATTGATTCTTTGTATGTCAATATGAATGTTGCTTTCTTTGTTTGATGGGATAACTCACTTTTGAAAAGATTCATTGCATTCGGGGGCTATAAGAAAGGGTAGAGTTTTTGAGTTTGTGACACTTGGATTACGGTAAGTTAAGACTTGATTTTCGATAAGGAGTATTTTTCCTAAGTGAATAATGAATGAATGAATCAGAATAAGAGGATGACATATCGGTGACGTGACAAGCACATATGTGGAAACCGAGTGACATGTCGTGTTTATGTGATTTGTATGATTTTATTACTTGACTTGTCTAATTAATTATTCACTTCGGCCTCTTCAGAGAAATTCCATACTAAGTGAGGATGATATGAATATTGGTGATAGTCATTTGGTTGGGCACAAGTTATTCTGGAATAATTAATTTCGGGATTAATTATCTCGAGATTGATTATTCTACTATATATATGAGATAACTTATTCAATCACTGAAGCATAAATGGTGGGATCAATAATCCCTTGGATAACTAATTCCTCCAACCAAAACATGGGATAAAATAATCCTACATTTTATCCCGAAACTATTATAACTTCTACCTCACAGCAATTGATGATATGTTTAGCTAAAAATCATATTTTTATTGATATTGATATGTCTTGCATTGTTATTTAATTGCATATGAGACAAAAATGTCATAAAATTTGCACATTGAGACCGTTTGTGTTGATTATGAGTTGTGCACATTGAGATCATCTGTGGTAAATTTGATAAGAACGCTTAGATTGATTGTATTGAATATGGAGACCTCCGTGCGATATATGTATAACATGATTGTCTCCCATAAGTCACTCTACCGGACACCCATGGAGTTGGTGTGTATGCATGGTATTGAAATTATTGGATAAGTCCAATTATGTCTAATGCATGGCATTTCATATTACTACATTATAATTCTGATTGACCATTATATCATGTTGATTCTTTGATATCCTACGCAGGGGCGGATCTAATGGGGTTCAGGGGTGGCATAGCACCCGCAAATTTCAATCGAAATCTATGTGTATATATATATTTTGAAGAAAATCGGTATATTATTTAAGTGCCACCCAGTGCAGCAATTGAGGAAGTAGTGTCAGTGGCAAATGCACTGAAATTTCACATAGTATACCAGATTTCAAATCCAGACGCTAGCATTATTTTGTTACTTTTTGATCGCTATTCTATTTTCTATAAGTTTTTTTCCTCTTGACTTAATCTTTGTTTGACTCTTTTTTTTGGGTAATCTTTGTTTAAGAATTTTTAACTTAAGTGTAGAACATAGTTGAAGATTCCTTCTTCCTTCAAATTTATAGTTAACCTCTCCTCGTAAATCATAATAATGATGGTTGGCTTGATGTTATAATTTCTTAACAATAGAATTGGAAATATCCATTGAATGTTGACAACTATTTTGTACTTTCACGCTAACTAATAAGTTGAATTTAACTCTTGTTTACACAATTTATAGTAATAACAACAACAACAAATTTAGTGTATTCCCACATAGTGAAATCTGGGGGTAAAATAAATGCAGTCCATACACTACCTCCGGAAAAGTAGAAAGGTTGTTTTCGATAGTTTTTATAATAATAATCACATTTTTGTTATTTGATCTATTTGCCTATACAAATTGAAAAGACAAATAATCAAATCGAAACCCAAAGTCTATAAAATCGATAAAATATTTGTCTTATTTGGGGCAGTGTAAATAGCAAAACGTAAAGCAAAAAATTAACTGATTTCCAACTGAATTCGTAAAAATTAGGTTCTTCGATAATGTTTTAATGAAATTTTCCTTCAAAAATCTCTTACTAACAAGCCAAATTTCAGTGGGACGCTCATAAAAAGTATCATTTTTGAGTAGTAATTTTAACGTTAAAAGTGATATGACACCCGCAACCTCAAAATTCTAGATCCGCCTCTCATCCTACGACTGTTGATTATTCTAGATTAATGATCTTCTCTTTATATGGATTATGGAGAGAGAAATACACACTCAGGTTTTGTAATGTGGTATGGGAACTCTTTTTTGCCAACTGAATAATTCTATCATGTGAAGTCACATGTTCAACAAGAAAAGTAGACAAGAAAAAATTCTTATATATATGTACATGCAAATCTAAATAAATAGGAACGTTGAAGGAAAAAAATTCTAGCAAAAAGGTGAAAGCAAAGAACAGCGTTATAAGAAAAATTTTGCACATAATAACGGCGAAGGTTACTATTGAATGAAATTTCCTCTATAACGATACAACTATCCCAATCTGACATATTTATAATCAATTTTTTTCTTAGATGTACTTAAGTTCGTGTTTAGATGTGGTCTAAATAGCTGTAGATTAGCGATTAAACCAATATAAATATATAAAAGATATTAATAGTCAATCTATTTTGCGGTTTTTTGAATTATTTTCTCCTATTTTTAGCTTAATAAATTATTTAAAATTAATAAAAACCATCCATTAATGTCTATATTATTAGAAATTAAATACAATGTTTTTAATATACAACATGATTATTATCTCATGCTATTAAACTCTTTCACTTCCTCACCTTATTTATCATACTTTTTATTATTTAATTTATCTATTCTTCCTATTGCAAAAAAATAAGTCATCCCACTTTTCGGATTTTATATATATATATATATATATATATATATATATATATATATATATATATATATATATATATATATATATATATATATATATATATATATATATATATATATATATGTTTTCTCAATATTTTGAGCTTTTTCTTATTCTTTTTAATTTATATAATATGTTAAAAACTCAAAATCATCTAAAAGTTGAAACTCCCATTTTAACTAAATTTTTAAGAGAATTAAACATGAAAATTATGGCTTACTATTATTATTATTATCCATTCATATCCTTAATGTTACTCTATCTTCTCATGCCTTTTGATATTTCAAATGTACTATAAATTTAAACATTTGAATAAGCATTTCTCAATACACTTTTTAGAATTAAGCATTGGGCCAATATTGATTGTAATTTTCTTCTAATATTATTTTTTGTTTATAAATTTATGCTTCTTCATCACTCTAAAAGTAATTATCAAGGTAAACAAATATACTTTATTTTTCTTGGGTGTGTTAGTAGCTGAAAATTTGTAAGAATGTATCATAAATTTTTTAATACATAAATTTTTTTTAGTGATGATATTTTATAAATTGAAGAAAAATATTCATATATACTAATTATGAATATTATACCCTTCTTCTAATTTTTGAATTTTTGATTCTAATAGTCAATTTAGTTTTTATTTGTAGAATTAAGCTTGATTCTTGAGAAATATTAATTTATCATAAATTTCATGAATAATTTTTCTCTCCACCTTTTCTATTAATTTGTTCTTTATACATGTTCCGTTTACTTTCTTATGTTAATTTGCTCTTTATGATGGATAATTAAGACATGTTCTATTGTTCTGCGGTTTGAATTCAAGGAGTAACTCTTTTATTATTATTATTATTTTTGAAAGAAAAGCTACTAAATTCAAATGTTAATTTATTATAAAAATGCATTTACCATTTTTATTGTTATGCTTTCGATGCTTATTATATTTTCATGTTTTTATTGATTAAGTTCGTAAGAATGATGTTGAATTTTATTGTTTTGCATGTTCTCTATATGATTTCTCTTTATTTTGTATTTTATATGAATTTCTGATTATTGTAGTTTTATAATTATTTGGGTTCAAAATAATAACGTATGATTTTGATAGAAATCTACTATAATTCAGTAGTATTAATTAAAAAGTGACACAATAGTCATATATTTAACGGAAAAGGCTCAAAAATACCCCTGAACTATCTGAAATAGCTCAAAAATACCCCTCGTTAGATTTTTGACTCAAAAATATCTCTCCGTTAAATATTTGGCTCAAAAATACTCCTCCCTCTAACGGAATTTGAAAAAGAATCAAAAATACCCCTGAACTATCTGAAATGGATCAAAAATACCCCTCGTTAATTTTTTGGCTCAAAAATACCCATCCCCTTAACGAAATTCCACCAAGCATGACACCTAGATAAAAAAAAAATCACGTGGCTATGCCACATTACCATCCACATGTAAAATGTTATATTTTTTAATTATATGACATTCCTTTCTTCTTTATTTTTATTTTTATTATTATTTTTATTTTTTTGCAAAGTAGTTTTATTGATTTGAAAAAAAATATGATCAGTAAAATTAAAAATTTCTAAAAATATTTAAATAAAATAAATCAGTGTTTTTAATGGATTTAGTTTAACGTTTTTAGAATTTCTCGACATTGAAAAGGTACTAAATAAATTTTGTTAAAGGAGCACAGATTATTCAATTTTTTTCATTATATGATAAACTTTTTCACTTAGATTATTAAAGAATATTATATTCATGTTTTTCTAATGATTAAAATATATTAAATGTCATACTTTTCTGAAAGTGCAATTTTCAAAAATTTTAAGAATACTTGATGATTAAACATAAAATTAGAAAAACTATCAACATTCATTGAGTTTAGAAAAATAAATCAACATCACTGAATAAAATCTTTTTATTTAACTCTTTCATCAAGAAGAAAGGAATGTCATATAATTAAAAAATACTAACATTTTATATATGGATGGTAATGTGGCATAGTCACGTGATTTTTTTTATGGAAAAGGCTAAAAAATATCTTGTTGTATTATTCGTTGTAGTACTTCCTAACAAAATTCAAAATCTAATCATACGTACGGAATGAATAATAGTAGAAAGAAGTTATTTCACTTCACCACAAAAAGTTAGCCAACTTGTTATATCGACCTCTAAAATTTCTTGAACATTAAAGTTTAACACATGAAGCAGCAACGCAATAGCATAGTGAGTAAAATTATAAATACATTGTAGATTGTAACTATAGTTTTAATATTTCAACTGACGTGGTTATAACAAAACATAGAACAAACGTTGAGATGAGAATTGTTAGTTAAAGGCTCTAACTATGAACAGGGACTAGGGAAGAAACATATCATATAAATGTACGACTTCACCTCATAAGTCACAACTATACAAAAGAGGTGGTTTCTATGATTAGGAGTTCGAACCATATGACCTCCTTATCATATGGCTACAACTTCACTATTGTACCAGGGTTTTCCTACAAGACAAGATCGACCTAATCCCATTAGGATCATCAAAGTCAAAATATTTTTGAGCCTTTTTCGTAAAAAAAAAAAAAATCACGTGATTATGCCACATTACCATCCACATATAAAATGTTAGTATTTTTTTAATTATATGGCATTCCTTTCTTCTTGATGAAAGAGTTAAATAAAAAGATTTTATTTAGAGATGTTGATTTATTTTTTCTGAACTCAATGAATGTTGATAGTTTTTCTAATTTTATGGTTAATCATCAAGTATTCTTAGAATTTTTGAAAATTTCACTTTCAGAAAAGTAAATGACATTTAATATATTTTAATCATTAGAAAAATATGGATATAATTTTCTTTGATAATCTAAGTGAAAAGTTTATCATATAATGAAAAAAATTGAATAATTTGTACTCCTTTAACAAAATTTATTTAGTACCTCCCCAATATCGAGAAATTTCAAAAAAGTTAAACTAAATCTAGTAAAAACATTGATTTAATTTATTTAAATATTTTTAGAAATTTTTAATTTTATTAATCATATTTTTTTTCGAAATCAATAAAACTGCTTTGTAAAAAAATAAAAATAAAAATAAAGAAGAAAGAAGAAAGGAATGTCATATAATTAAAAAATATAGCATTTTACATGTGGATGGTAATGTGACATAGCCACGTGTTTTTTTTTTTTATCTAGGTGGCATGCTTGGTGGAATTTCGTTAAGGGGAGATGTATTTTTGAGCCAAATATTTAACAGAGGGACATTTTTGAGCCGAAAAACTAACGAGGAGTATTTTTGATCCATTTCAGATAGTTCAGGGGTATTTTTGATCCTTTTTCGAATTCCGTTAGGGGGGTATTTTGGAGCCAAATATTTAACGGAGGAATATTTTTTAGCCAAAAATTTAATAAGGAGTATTTTTAAACTATTTCAGATAGTTCAGGAGTACTTTTAAATTTTTTTCCCTATATTTAATGTTAGTATGCACATGTTTTCTGTTTCACCATAATTTAAACTGTTTTAACATAAGATAAGAGTTTAGGTATCAAAATACGTCACATCAATACCTAAAGCTTACTGCTTATTTTTCCACAATTAGAAACATTAGTATTGTACAATTTCTGAGGAATTCCAGTTTTATTTTTGTTATTGTCATTACATATATACATGCCTACTCCTACTGTTGCGCAAATAAGTATTCCCTCCATTTCATAATAAATGAATTGTTGAATTTTTGCACATAAATTAAGAAAAAAATATTAAAGACATAAATTTAACATAACTTTCCATTTTTATCCCCAAAAAAAAAAAATAAGCTGACTTTGTAATCCTTTTTCAAAAGTTAATTGGTTATCAAATCATAAGGGTAAATTTGAAAAAAAATTCAATGATTCACTTATTTTGAAACACCAATAAATACCCCAACAATTCACTTATTTCGAAACAGAGAGAGTATCATTTATTCCCATAACAAATATATATAATATATTTCCCAAATCTGATCTACTCCCTACTGTGGAGCAAATAAGTATCCTTTATTCCTATAACAAATATATAGAGTTAAAATCGTTTACACTCCCGAACTTTGTTATAAAAATTAAACACTTTCTTCGATTTTGAACAATAATCATTCTCCCTCATTTTTCCTATTTGATTTTTTAAAATACATATTTTACCCTTATATTTATATCAACATTTGTATCTCTTTTTTTTTAAAAAAAAAAAGATTTTTATTAAAATATTTTTTTATTTTTTAATCTATATAACATATTTTCTATAAAAGTTAAAAATTATTTTTAACATAAAAAAATAAAAGTGAGAAATATTAATTGAGTATATAATTTAAGGACAAACTATAATATTATAAATGAGCAAAATAGTAAAAATTAATTTTATTGAAAATCAAAACTCTAATATATAGTTATATGTGAAAATAATAGGTAATTATAATTTTATAAATATATTTGAATGTAGGTATACAAAAATAATTAATAGTCGAGGGTCTTTCGAAAACAATCTCTCTACCTCTCCGAGGTAGTGGTAAGGTTTGTGTACCCCCACCCTCCGCAGACCTCACTTAAAAAATTTCACTAGATATGATGTTGTAGATGTATATTTGTTACTGTCACACTCCATTTTTTTTTCACCGCATCCGACCCCTGCTAGGGAGTTGGTTTTTGAGAAAATGGGTTTTTCCAATTAAAGTGACGTTTTGAAAAGGGATTATTTTATTTACAGAGTCGCCACTTGGAATTGAGTTTGGGTGTTCCAAGTCACCTTATTGAATCCCTATTCAAAAGGAAATGACTCTTTAATTTTTATTTTTTTGGTCTGCGAACTAGAAATCCGGATAAGGAATTCTGTTGACCGAGGGGAAGGTGTTAGGCACCCCTCGAGTCCCGTGGTTCTAGCACGGTCGCTTTAATGACTTACGTCTGGCTTAAATTAGTCTTTTGGATATATAATATTTGTTGGCCTAAAAGTGACTTCTATCCCGTTTTTAATTTATTTTGAAATTATTTATTAATAAACACGTCCTAAACACCCAATAGGAAAGTCAATTTATTACAGCTTAAACAAATAATTGTAAAGATACTGAATATTTAGAACTCATTTTCTTTAACTTTCATTAAAATAACAAGAAAGGTTTTATCACCTTTAGACAAAATTCAAACTTTTCAAATATATATGATTAACTAAAATTAATTAATATAAATACGATTATATAGTCATGAAGATCCGATAACCAAAACTAAAATTTCAGTTATGAACTAAATGTTACTTTGCAAATATGTGATAAATAATATATCATATATAACACCAATTGATTTTTTTTTTAATTTCTTGTTTTGCTATTTCACTATTTTTTTTTTTAAGTCTTATGTATGTATTCTCCCTTTCTTTTCCTAAAGCATGCATGGTATATGTGTGTGCATGTATTTATTTCATTTTATTTTTTTTGCATGCATGGATCATATCTTATATCAAATCTCACTCCAAATTTAATCATGACAAAGAGTTGAATGCTTTAATATCATAATAACAAATGTAAAATAAGAGCATCTCCACATCATAATATTGAAATTGAATTTCACATTATTGTGATATTACATTATTCAAAGAAAGATAGAGGGTTACCTCTTGCGGAAATAATTCCTAACAACAAGAAGAAGAAGCCTCGAACTTAAACCGTGACCAAAACTCAAAGTCTTTTGATGTGAGGAATTTTTGATTTTTTGGTTTCCTATGTGTTCTTCTATGTGTGCGTGTGTGTGATTTTTTCTCAAATTAGTCCATATGTGTCTCTTCCTCTTCCCCTCTTTCAAATTAGTGCATATATGTGTTCCTCCCTCTTTAGTGTTTTATGTGTGTGTTTATATAGGGAGTGTGTAAGTGTGGAATGTATGGGTTATGTAGTTGGAATGTTAGGTTTAGTGATATGTGTTTGTGTGGAGGAAGTGGGAGATATGGAATGTGGGGAAGGTTATGGGATGTGGGGAAAGTTAAGGGAATAAGTATGGGATGTGGGAAAGGTTAGGGGAATAAGTATGGGATGTGGGAAAGGTTATGGGAATAAGTATGGGATGTGGGAAAGGTTAGGGGAATGGGAAGATTGGGTAGTTTAGGATAAGTTTTTTTTTTTTTTTTTTAATATTTTAAATAAAATAAACATAATAAAATCTGATAAAATACATAATAAGTTAACAACTAGTCTTAGAAATATGATTAAGAAATATTAATATCACTAGATTTTTTATTAAAAGTTAAAAAAAAATGTAATTTAGAAAATTTCCTTTTTCCTAAAATATATAAACAAAATAAAACTTATTAAAAAATGTGACTCTATTTTTTGTAGTTTTCAAAATTTTTAACGAACCTCAAAGTAAGATAAATTTAAAATGCCTAAAAATAAAAATAAAATAAAATAAAATAAAATAAAATAAAAATTAATTGAACATTAAAATGGTATAAAATTATTAGGTTTGGATCAAAAATTAGGTGTTTACAGAATGCCCCTCTTTGCTTGGAAATATGAAGAATTTTCAAGCAAAGAAGTAAACAGAACTAATTTTTGGCTCAACCCTTTATTCAATATTAATACGTAAATAAGTGGGAAAGAGGTGTGACCGAGCCTTGGCTTTGGGCATCCTACATATCTCGGGTTATAAGAGAATCAGGTCACGTGTAGTTCAAATAGGTGTAGGAATGAGTGGATGAATTGGAGAGTCGGTTTGAGGTCCTGCTGAGTTTTCAGTTCGTGGCTCTTTTTATTACATCAGAAAAAAGAAAAATAAAACTAAAAATGAAAGATACAAAATCCTATCTATTCTAATTGTTTTGATTCTCTTTCTTCAGATCTTCTTCTTGGATCTTCAGTTATCGCCTCACCTTCTTCTGGTGGGTACCTCGATCCCAAGATTTGATCTTGAAGTTAGGATTTGAGATTTGAACCTGCAACTTGGATTGAGTCATTGACATTCTGCCAAAGAACAGTCCATAGAATAATTTGGATGCTTATTCTCCTTATCAGAAGCTAAAAAGATGTCTCTTGAGATGTTGGGCTGCTACAGATACAGAGCTGACTCTAACTATCTTCAACCTGATCATTCTTCTATATTCTGATCGGAGATGAAATTCCATTCTTGGATAAACCTGTGCTTCGCAGAAAACCTGCAAGCCATCAAAGAAGACGAAACAAAACAAACAAAATTTTCTGCCCCAGTTTACACTAGGAAAATTTTGTGAGTTATTAGAAAAACTATAATCTAGTTTAAAAATAAATAAATAAATGAATGGATAGAAATTTAGGCTAGGAGTGCGATAAGATAAGGACCCTATTCTTAATGATGCAACCAAAGAAAGTTATCCTAATGAATGCATGGGGAAAGAATTAGGATTTTCGCTTATAAAAATGTGATGCGGGATTGTCATGCCCTGTGAAGACATGAAGAAGAAAAATAGGAAGATTTATTTCCTAGAATACCAATTAGGGGACGACGCCCTATGAAGACGAAAAGGATGTCAACTAGGGGGGCACCCTATGAAGACGAGATAAAGATGTCAACTAGGGGATGACACCCTATGAAGATGAAGTAGATGTCAACTAGAGAATGGCACCCTATGAAGACGAATAAGATGTCACCTAGGGGATGGTGCCCTATGAAGACGAAAAAGATGTCAACTAGGGGATGGTACCCTATGAAGACGAAAAGGATGTCAACTAGGGGATGGTACCCTATGAAGACGAGATAAGATGTCAACTAGGGGATGGTGCCCTATGAAGACGAAAAGGATGTCAACTAAGGGATGGCGTCCTATGAAGACGAGATAGGATGTCAACTAGAGGATGGTGCCCTATGAAGATGAAAAAGATGTCAACTAGGGGATGGCGCCCTATGAAGACGAGACAGGATGTCAAATAGGGGATGGCGCCCTATGAAGACGAAAAAAATATCAACTAGGGGATGGTGCTCTATGAAGACGAAAAAAATGTCAACTAGGGGATGGTGCCCTATGAAGACGAAAAAGATGTCAACTAAGGGATGGTGCCCTATGAAGACAAAAAGGATGTCAACTAGGGGATGGTGCCCTATGAAGACGAGATAAGATGTCAACTAGGGAATGGTACCCTATGCAGACGAAAAGAATGTCAACTAGGGGATGACGCCCTATGAAGACGAGATAGGATGTCAACTAGGGGATGGTGCCCTATGAAGACGAAAAAGATGTAAACTAGGGGATGGCTCCCTATGAAGACGAGATAGGATGTCAAATAGGGGATGACGCCTTATGAAGACGAAAAAGATGTCAACTAGGGGATGGTGCCCTATGAAGACGAAAAAAATGTCAACTAGGGGATGGTGCCCTGTGAAGATGAAAAGGTTGTCAACTAGGGGATGGCGCCCTATGAAGACGAAATAAGATGTCAACTAGGGGATGGCACCCTATGAAGACGAAGTAGATGTCAACTAGGGGATGGCACCCTATGAAGATGAAAAAAATATCAACTAGGGGATGGTGCCCTATGAAGACGAGATAAGATGTCAACTAGGGAATGGTACCCTATGCAGACGAAAAGGATGTCAACTAGGGGATGGTGACCTATGAAGACGAGATAGGATGTCAACTAGGGGATGGTGCCCTATGAAGACGAAAAAGATGTAAACTAGGGGATGGTACCCTATGAAGACGAGATAAGATGTCAACATAGGTGATGGTGCCCTATGAAGATGAAAAGGATGTCAACTAGGGGATGGCGCCCTATGAAGACAAAATAAGATGTCAACTAAGGGATGGCGCCCTATGAAGACGAAAAAGATGTAAACTAGGGGATGGTACCCTATGAAGACGAGATAAGATGTCAACATAGGGGATGGTGCCCTGTGAAGACGAAAAGGATGTCAACTAGGGGATGGCTCCCTATGAAGACGAAATAAGATGTCAACTAGAGGATGGCGCCCTATGAAGACGAAAAGGATGTCAACTAGGGGATGGTGCCCTATGAAGACGAATGAGATATCAACTAGGGGATGACTCCCTATGAAGACGACTAAGATGTCAACTAGGGTATGGTACCCTATGAAGACGAGATAAGATGTCAACTAGGGGATGGCGCCCTATGAAGACGAATAAGATGTCAACTAGGGGATGATGCCCTATGAAGATGAAAAGGATGTCAACTAGGGGATGGCGCCCTATGAAGACTAAAAGGATTTCCACTAGGGGATGGTGCCCTATGAAGACGAATGAGATATCAACTAGGGAATGACGCCCTATGAAGATGAAAAAGATGTCAACTAGGGGATGACGCCCTATGAAGACGAGAAAGATGTCAACTAGGGGATGGCGCCCTATGAAGACGAAAAGGATGTCAACTAGGGGATGGTGCCCTATGAAGACGAGAAAGATGTCAACTAGGGTATGGTGCCCTATGAAGACGAAAAAGATGTCAACTAGGGGATGGTGCCCTATGGAGACGAAAAGATGTCAACTAGGGGATGGCGCCCTATGAAGACGAATAAGATTTAGGATTTTTTTTTGTTAGAAAAAAAAATGCCCCAGTCTTGAATATGAGGGGTTTTATTATTATATTGGTACGAACTTAAAATTATAGGAGTATAACAAAAGATAAATTCAAGGAAACTTAACTTGTTTCTTTTTTTTTTTTTTTTTACTAAACTTCACAAGATTGCTTTGCCCCTGTTCAAACAAAGAGAGAAAAAAAATGTGAGTTTTAAAATTGATGGTTGGTTTGTGGCCTTGAATCCCTTGGAGTTTTGCCTTATCCTTGCCCCACCTTGATACAGTTGACTCAACTAATTGGTTGGTGAGCTTGGTTCTTCGTTTTTCAAATTCTGCTGTGTTTTTGTTTGTTTCAGTACGATTCTGCTCTTCATTTTTAAATGCTTCACTCGTAACACTTGTCTTAACTGACTCTCTGTCCTTGTCAAGGTGGTGAACGCCGAATAATCTCTGCTCAATTTCACTGGGATCCATGGTCAATTTTGTGCGTTTTTCTTTATTTTGCATTTTGGTGCGAGACTTACCCATAAAAAAAGATGTGTAAAAATGAAATAAGGAAAAATCAAAAGAAGGAATAAAAGAATTATGTTTGAATAGTATTTCTACCAGTAAAGTAAGAAAGCTTATTTGGAGGTGTCTATTGACTTCAATAATGCATGACACGCAATTTGGAGTAGATATTTGATCCTTCAAAACTGTCTAATCTCGAATTAAGCTGCACCTTTCAATCAAATCGAATCATCCTTCTTGATCTTTGTCCTGTCATGATAAACTTTGTTTGACTAAAGTCATTTCTTATGGGATTTTCTCAATTGACCTCTCTAATTTGGATTGTCTCGTTCATCATTGTCTTATGGCGCCCCTGAGGGTTTTCACCAATAAGATTTTTTTATTTTTTTATTTTTTATTTTTTTTATTTTTTGATATCTTGTGGAGCCTCCATGAGTTTTCACCTACAAGTTTTATATATATATATATATATATATATATATATATATATATATATAGCACACAAAGCTTGACATTCTCAAAAATTGATCGGAAGGTCTTTAATGGACAAAGGGGAAAAGATTTTTAGGATATATTACAACTTGAGAGCCATATAAAAGTGACGATAGGATATATATCTCGTCTTTTTTTTTTATGCCATGATTTTTTTTTATTTTTATTTTGTCGGACCGAACCCCAAGATAGGGCTGCCTACGTATCCATTTAGGAATCAGGTCGAACGTAGTTCAATGGCAACTCATAATCTTTTTTTTTTTTTTTTTAGGATAAATTACAGCTTGAGAGCCATGTAAAAGTGACAATAGGATATATATCTCGTCTTTTTTAAAAAAAAAAAAATACCATGATTTTTTTTTTATTCTTATTTTGTCGGACCGAACCCCAAGATAGGGCTGCCTACGTATCCATTTAGGAATCAGGTCGAACGTAGTTCAATGGCACCGCATTTTTTTCGGCTCTAAAGAGGGTGAGCAAGGAAAGGTAAATAAGGCTCGAGGGGCTGACAAGGGATTAATGACGTTTAGTTAAGTAGAATGATGGCCTTTCGTCATCTCAACTTGAGAATGTTAAGCACAAGTGTGTCAGATATAATATCTTTTGACTGAATCGGCATTGATAGCTTTTTCTGTCATTTTTTCGTCCAGATCCGCAAGTTGCAGAGCTCCATTTGATAGTACTTGTTTGACTATGTATGGACCTTGCCAGTTTGGAGCAAACTTTCCTTTAGCCTCTTCTTGGTGTGGAAGGATGCGTTTTAAAACAAGTTGGCCGACCTCAAATTTTCTAGGACGTACCTTCTTATTGTAAGCTCGCGCCATCCTCCACTATTATAATTGACCAAAGCAAACAGGTTTCGGTGGGACCAGCACGGGAGGATTTGCCAAATATTCTTCAATCTCATCAAATGATTCTTGACATTCGTCTGTCCATTGGATAGCAGCATTAGCAACTTAAATATCGGTTCGCTTGTAGTGCTGAGCTGAGCAATGAATTCTGCTTATATAATTCAGTCTTCCAAGAAAACTCATGACCTCAGTTTTATTCTTCGGAGCCGGCAATTCTCGAATTGATTTTACGTTGGCGGGGTCCAATTCAATGCCTCTGCGGCTAATTATGAAGCCCCAAAGTTTTCCGGATGGAACTCCAAATGCACACTTGGCTGGATTGAGCTTAAGATTATACTTTCGCAACCTTTCGAAGAATTTCCTCAAGTCATCTACGTGATCGACTCGTGTCTTAGACTTGATAATGACATCATCAACATATACTTCTACTTCCTTGTGCATTATGTCATGAAAAATAGTAGTCATAGCTCTCATGTACGTAGCTCCCGCATTTTTTAAACCAAACGGCATGACCCTATAGCAATAAGTAACCCACGGGGTGGTGAAAACAGTCTTATCTGCATCTGTTTCATCTATCAAGATCTGGTGATATCCGGCATAACAATCCACGAAAGATTGGATCTCATGTTTAGCACAATTATCAACAAGGATATGAATGTTGGGCAGCGGAAAGTTGTCTTTAGGACTTGCTTTGTTCAAATCCCCATAGTCAACACAGACTCTGATTTTGCCGTCTTTCTTTGGTACGGGAACCACATTAGCCAACCATGTGGTGTACTGGGCGACCCTGATCACGTTCGCACTCAATTGCTTCATTATTTCCTCTTTGATTTTATCGCTCATGTCAGTTTTAAACTTTCTTTGCTTTTGCTGGACCGGTGAAAAGTCAGGGTAGGTAGGCAGTTTGTGGACTACCAAATCCGTGCTTAGACCCGGCATATTATCATAAGACCAAGCAAAGACATCCTTATACTCGATCAAAATCTGAATAATATCATTCCTGATATTCTGATCTGCATGAATACTTATTTTTATTTCTCTAACTTCCTCACCCGTTCCCAAATTTATTATGTCAGTGTCATGTAAATTGGGTTTGGGCTTATCCTTAAATTGATCCAATCCTTTTTTGAATTCTTTATCAGCTTCACCTTCATCGTATCCCTCTACCGTTTGGTTTGCTGATTCGAGATTAGACAACTTTTTAGGATCTAAAAGTGAACTCCACATACATGCCATATTATCGGAGCCAGTATTAACATAATGAAATAAGAAAAATAAAAATTAAAAGAGGGAAGAAAATATAAATTTACTAGAAAACGTGAATTTAATTTCATTGGATCGGAAAGGATAGGAGGGTTAATATGAAAGTAGAGCAACTAAACTATGTGGACTACAACCCTGAGAATAGTCCCAAAATACAAAAGAAAGAAAAACGAAACAACAAAATAAATTACCAAGACTCCTTCCTTGTGGGGAGAGTGGTGGCTTCCCAGTTAGTGAGCTTGATATTTGGCTCGACGGACTGCACATCCGCATAGCTAGGGCCTTCACCTATCAGAACCATGTTTACTTCATAAAATGTTTCCTTGAGGCCTTGACATATTTCATCTACATCCTTATTAGCATATGGGTATTGATTTTCTTCCTTTTGAGCTTTCGTGAAAGATTAGCTAATGTGTGGAATTGAACTTGTCAATTTCCAAGCCTTCTTCTTCTGCTCTTTTGCCTATTTTCTATCTGCTGCGGTAGTCTTAAAGCCTAAGCCAAAGGAGTTATGGCTACCACACGGATCTACAGGGTTTATAGTTCCTTGCAGTAAAACCCCTAATCCTTTTCCCGGTTCATGACTATTTTGTAGCATTTGACTAGCCACCATGATTGAAGTAGAAGAGAGATAAGGCCCTGGAATTGGCGTACCTTCCATGACTTGATTAGCTATCACGCTTTCAAAGGCTTGATAAATGGGAGATTCACAACCCCCTTTTGTTTCGATACAGGGTTCAGAAGGATCTCGATGTATGGGAAGGTCATCCTCTCCATGTACAATGATTTCCTGATTGTCGTGTTCAAACTTAACTACTTGATGCAAAGTAGAAGGTATGGCTCTGGCCATGTGGATCCATGGTCTTCCTAAAAGTAGGTTGCAGGAAGTATCCATGTCTATTACTTGAAAGGTGATCGTAAACTCAACTGGTCCAATAAACAAAGCAAGATCTATTTCACCAATTGTGTCTCGTTTTGCACCGTCAAAAGCCCGAACACATACATTATTGGACTGAATTCTATCTGGGTTGATTTTCAACTTTTGGAAAGTAGAGAGGGGACAGATATCTACTCCTGAACCTCCATCAATTATTACCCCCTTTTTTTAGACCAATTAATTTATTTAAAACCCGGTCAACATTCGATATGGCATTTCCTATAATCCAACAAGTAGCTTATAAAATGCACATGATGGTCTTAAAAGGCGATACCTGACCTAGATGAACCCGACCCCAGGGTCGAGCCCCACTAAGTCAAAAAATATACGTGATATAAGCAAAACACAGTCTATTAGGGATAGCTATGTCTAAGCTCCGGTTATGCTGGGTTCAACCTGGTGGAGTTAGGTATCTAGACTGTCAATGAAACGAGCGGACAACTCGAGTCGGTAAGGGACAGCTTTACCGGTAGCAGGGCTTTCCGGCCTCACTGTTGGTCCCTTTCCATCCTAAATCATGGGTGACTACAGAATCCTTCCCAGGAGCGTTGCCGCATCTCTGGTATCTCAAGCTCGGGAGCGTATACCGCATCTCCGAATATATAGTATCTCAGAAGACTCAGATGGGTGCACGAGAGAAGACAGTTTATATTGCAATTCAAATAATATCAAAGCGATAAACATGTAGGCAAAGAAAACATTTAAGCCAACAATATACAATATCAAAATTAAATAAAGCCAAACAAGTCAATATGAAAGCTCGAATTCTAATTGTGATCCCCAGCAGAGTCGCCATCTGTCACACCCCATTTTTTTTTCACCGCATCCGACCCCTGCTAGGGAGTTGGTTTTTGAGAAAATGGGTTTTTCCAATTAAAGTGACGTTTTGAAAAGGGATTATTTTATTTACAGAGTCGCCACTTGGAATTGAGTTTGGGTGTTCCAAGTCACCTTATTGAATCCCTATTCAAAAGGAAATGACTCTTTAATTTTTATTTTTTTGGTCTGCGAACTAGAAATCCGGATAAGGAATTCTGTTGACCGAGGGGAAGGTGTTAGGCACCCCTCGAGTCCCGTGGTTCTAGCACGGTCGCTTTAATGACTTACGTCTGGCTTAAATTAGTCTTTTGGATATATAATATTTGTTGGCCTAAAAGTGACTTCTATCCCGTTTTTAATTTATTTTGAAATTATTTATTAATAAACACGTCCTAAACACCCAATAGGAAAGTCAATTTATTACAGCTTAAACAAATAATTGTAAAGATACTGAATATTTAGAACTCATTTTCTTTAACTTTCATTAAAATAACAAGAAAGGTTTTATCACCTTTAGACAAAATTCAAACTTTTCAAATATATATGATTAACTAAAATTAATTAATATAAATACGATTATATAGTCATGAAGATCCGATAACCAAAACTAAAATTTCAGTTATGAACTAAATGTTACTTTGCAAATATGTGATAAATAATATATCATATATAACACCAATTGATTTTTTTTTTAATTTCTTGTTTTGCTATTTCACTATTTTTTTTTTTAAGTCTTATGTATGTATTCTCCCTTTCTTTTCCTAAAGCATGCATGGTATATGTGTGTGCATGTATTTATTTCATTTTATTTTTTTTGCATGCATGGATCATATCTTATATCAAATCTCACTCCAAATTTAATCATGACAAAGAGTTGAATGCTTTAATATCATAATAACAAATGTAAAATAAGAGCATCTCCACATCATAATATTGAAATTGAATTTCACATTATTGTGATATTACATTATTCAAAGAAAGATAGAGGGTTACCTCTTGCGGAAATAATTCCTAACAACAAGAAGAAGAAGCCTCGAACTTAAACCGTGACCAAAACTCAAAGTCTTTTGATGTGAGGAATTTTTGATTTTTTGGTTTCCTATGTGTTCTTCTATGTGTGCGTGTGTGTGATTTTTTCTCAAATTAGTCCATATGTGTCTCTTCCTCTTCCCCTCTTTCAAATTAGTGCATATATGTGTTCCTCCCTCTTTAGTGTTTTATGTGTGTGTTTATATAGGGAGTGTGTAAGTGTGGAATGTATGGGTTATGTAGTTGGAATGTTAGGTTTAGTGATATGTGTTTGTGTGGAGGAAGTGGGAGATATGGAATGTGGGGAAGGTTATGGGATGTGGGGAAAGTTAAGGGAATAAGTATGGGATGTGGGAAAGGTTAGGGGAATAAGTATGGGATGTGGGAAAGGTTATGGGAATAAGTATGGGATGTGGGAAAGGTTAGGGGAATGGGAAGATTGGGTAGTTTAGGATAAGTTTTTTTTTTTTTTTTTTTAATATTTTAAATAAAATAAACATAATAAAATCTGATAAAATACATAATAAGTTAACAACTAGTCTTAGAAATATGATTAAGAAATATTAATATCACTAGATTTTTTATTAAAAGTTAAAAAAAAATGTAATTTAGAAAATTTCCTTTTTCCTAAAATATATAAACAAAATAAAACTTATTAAAAAATGTGACTCTATTTTTTGTAGTTTTCAAAATTTTTAACGAACCTCAAAGTAAGATAAATTTAAAATGCCTAAAAATAAAAATAAAATAAAATAAAATAAAATAAAATAAAAATTAATTGAACATTAAAATGGTATAAAATTATTAGGTTTGGGTCAAAAATTAGGTGTTTACAGTTACAAATCAAATGATTGTCGTTGACGAAATTTAAACTATAATTTAAAAAATAATTCATATTAACAACCAAAACTCGTTTGTCTATATAGATATTAAAGAATAAGAGAAAATCAAAATATGCATCTATATACATAATTACATACTCACATACATATATAATACATATAATATATAAATTTTGAATGTAAAATGTACCTTTAGATTTTGTAATTAATTATAAAAGAATTTACTAATAATGTTAAAAGGTGGGCTTAAGAATTTGTATACCTACATTGAAATATATTTATAAAATTATAATTACCTATTATTTTCATGTATAAATATATATTAGAGTTTTGATTTTTAATAAAATTTATGTTTACTATCTTGCTCATTTATTCCATTATAGTTTGTCATTAAATTATATACTCAATTAATATTTCTCACTTTTATTTTTTATCTTAAAAATAATTTTTAACTTTTATAGAAAATATATTATATAGATTAAAAGATAAAAAAATATTCTTATAAAAAAGTATTTTTTTTTTAAAAAAAAGAAATACAAATGTTGATATAAATATAAGGATAAAATAGGTATTTTAAAAAATTAAATAGGAAAAAGGAGGGAGAATGATTATTGTTCAAAGTTGAGGGGGGCGTTTGAATTTTACAGCAAAGTTCGGGGGTGTAAACAATTTTAACCCCAAATATATATACTATATTCCCCAAATAAAAAATTCTTCAAAAATAAATCATAAGAATATTTATACTTTCACATTTTTTTCTTTCTTTTCATCGCGGTTTTTTGATCGATTTTATACTTTTATTATGTCATCCAATTAGGGTTGTTCAAAATCGAACCGTATTCAATGAGCCACCCGCAAAATTAACTTATTAGCTTATTGGTATTGACTTATTGGATAAACGGTTGAGAACGGATTAGAATTTTTTAATTAATGACTTATTGGAGTGGGGGTGGATTACACAATTTCTTTATTGGATAAACCGTTAACCCATTAAAAATTACCATATACACTTATATTTTTTTACCTATATATATAAAATACATATTAATTTATATTATTATAAAATATAAATTCAAACCTAATGGATCTATATTCTAACCTAAAGGCTCATTCCTAATTAACCCTAAAATAATATAAAATTAAATAGTTTTGTGATATCCTCATTATATATATACATATAGCTTTAAAAGGTTTCAAAGAAGAAGGATGATGCAGTGATCATGGAAATAATGTCACATTATTGGTATGAATAAGTTCAAAGTCTTTACTCTTGTGATTTTCAGTGTTATTTTCTGTTTCTTGTTGACACAGAGAGAATATTAGACATCATATATGTGTCATGAATCTATTACTATACCATGGCAGGTGAAGAAGTTGTAACAACATTAGGGGCTGAAGTTGATTATCTAGAAAAGGAAATCCACAAAATAGTTCCTGGTATTAAGCATGTAGACATTGAAGCACATAGTTTAATTGGTGCATCCCCTTGAGCTTGTTACGATCAAATGCTTAATTTGCTGTAATGTATGTCATAGAGGCAAGACTAGTACAACATCTCATAAATCAAGACACCGTGGTAATGTCAACTCTTGTCCATTGAGCATAACTTGTTTGAAAGTCCTTGAGCTAAGTTTTTCCTCTAAGATAGGAATTATAAACATCTCCATGTATCAAGACGCAATGTGGTAGAGACAACTCTTTTCCATGGGGCATAACTTCTTTTTTGAAAGTCCTTGGGCTTTGAGGCAAAAATTATAGAACTCCTTATGTATCAAGACAGAATATGATAGTGTCAATTCATGCTCATGGGGGTAACTTGTTGTTTGAAAGTCGTTGGGGTAAGTCTTGCCTCTAAGGCAAAAGTTATAGAACATTTCTTTAATCAAGACACAATGTGTTAGTGTCAACTTTTACCCATGGGGCGTCCTCGGGCTCACTCTTGCCAATCTCATAAATTAAGAAGCAATATGGTAGTAGCAACTCTTTCCCATGGGCGTAACTTATTTTTTGAAAGTTCTCAGGCTAAGTCTTACCTCTAAGGCAAGAGTTATAGAACATCTCATAAATAAAGACACGTTGTGATAGTGCCAACTCTTGCTTATGGGGCATAACTTATTTGAAAGTCATTGGGTTAAGTCTTACTAAGACAAAGTTATAAAATATTTCATAACTAAAAACACAATGTGGTAGTGTGAACTCTTGCTCATGAGACGTAAGTTGTTGTTTGAAAGTCATTGGGTTAAGTCTTGTCTCAAAGACAAAATTTATAGAACATCCCATGAATTAAAAAAATGAAAAGAAGAAATAAAAATCAAAGAAAATAAAAGAAAAAAAGAAAAAATATAAAAGCTAAGAGGAAAAAAGAAAAAAAATAAAAGAAAGGAAATAAAGGTTGAGAAAGAAATGAAGAAAAAAAGATAAAATAAAGTCTGAGAAAAAAAAGAGAAAATAAAAGAAAAAATAAATACTAAAAAAGAGAAAAACATATAGCAAATAGAAGTTGAGAGAAGAAAATGAAAAAAAGTAAAGGGTAAGAAAAACTTTTAACAAAAAGAAAAAAATGAAAATTATAATAAAACAAAAAACGAGAATATAGAAGTTGAAAGACAAATAAGCATGTAAAATTGTTCTAAAAATATTTGAGGTATAAATGGGCAAATATGTATTTGTACTATATATAAAAAAGAAGTAAGAATATTTTTGTAGGACTTTTTTATGAGGGACAAAAAAGCAAAGCCACCCATTATAGAGGTTATTTTTGTAGTTTACCAGATGCTGACAATCAGTGTAGCGGCAACCGAAAGAAAACAATCTTTTTTTCCTTTTGTACGAGCCTCATATACATTTGTAGAACAAAAATATAAAGAGGAAATAGATTAGTTCATATAGAAAATGCACACCAACGTACGGAACTATATCACGAAGTTAAAGTTCAGTAATAAATGAGAGAACAAACAAACCTAGAAAACCTCAATTATTTTTCTGCTAACGACTGTTGAGCTTCAAAGAATAATTGATTAAGCAGATGAAATCAAGTCAGTGCACTCTAAGCATTGACTTTTATATGAGAAACAGCGTCCGTTATGACCATTGGTTTCTTAAATCATATTATTCTACTATGAATTTGAATAAATATATATATTTCTATAACCTTATATGCCACAATAAATGAGTAGCATCAAAATATAGGCTGAAAATGGACCATCTTTAAGTGTTTCGTTATTTTGATTATCTATCATGCACACAGGACACAATATCTTCTGCCAGATAAGGCTGTGCATATTCAAATAAACAGCTGGCCAGCAAATGCAATGCTTGGAATCTAACCATTACTAGCATTTAGCTAACAAAATTTTAGACTTTTACCTGCAACAAAAATAGTTATGCTGGAAATTCTAACTTGTAAGTTGACATGTTAAAAGAGAAATTTACTTACAGTGTCACAACTAGGTGCTGACCTGGATGTTCCATACCAGAGGTAATTGAATTGATCTTTTTGCCAGCTCAACACTCAATATGTTGACTGTTAGATTATGGGTCATGGGTCGTCCATGTAGACTGACCTGACCCGATTCAATTTATATTTTAATTATCTGATAAAAGAAGAAAGATAAAAAGGGAGCAACCTATTTTTTGAAAAATAGGGGCCGCTCACTACTCCAATACATACATACTACTACTACTACTTCTTCTTCTTTAAAGAAGACAGATGAAAAAAAAATCCTTGAGTAAATTAAAAACACAAAAAATAAGAGCAAAATATCGAAGAAGGCATTTAGTTTGTGAAAAAATACTCCATTTCCAAGTGAGACGTAGATTGACTTGGGGCAATTCTGTCAGTAGCAAATTCAATGACTTTTTCTACAATATATTAAGGTACACACTGTTTTTACTCCGAATTTATTATCAATGGCATCAAAGTCAGGTTTATTGCACTAATTTTACATGTATTATCTCGGGTTTAAGTGTGATAATCTCTTGAAATTGTGTATGAACATACTCGTGAGAAAAAAAAATTCTTAACTGAATGTAATAAAAAATTTAGGATCCGGTCAGAAGTGCCAACAATTGTGTTATGAATGCCGTCAAATGCCCACAATTGAGTTTTGGATCCGGTAATTTTTTTTCTTTCTCAAAATTCTGTTAAAGGACTATGTTTATCCTAAATAAATTTAAAAAAAAGGGGGGGAGGGGGGTTTCTTTTCCTGCCATTAACGTTCTTTAAAGAAGATGATAAGAAATAAGACATTTGGGTGGAGAAGAAATTTAATAAAGAAGAGTTTTAGAAAAGAAAAGAAAATACTTTGACGAAAAATATTTGTGTCGGAGACTTTTGGTCTTTGATGGCTTACACTACCCTATAAAAAGTTTTGATCACTATGAATCACTTAAAAAAATATTGGGAATCATGTTTCTTTTGTATTGAAAAGGAACAGTAATTATTACTTTCTTTAAATAAAAGTAGTACTGGTATCTTTAAATGAGAAAAAGAATAGTACTACTAGTAGCAGTGTTTTCTTAAACATAGCATTTTTTATAATAGTGTTATTAATTTTAAAAAATTGTGATATATATATATATATATATGTATATATTAAAAGTGTAATTACTTTCATTAGTTATCTAATTTTATTATCAAGATTATGATTTTATATGTGGTTAAAATGATCTTGATATCCTTGTTTTAATTAATTCCTAATTTTTTTTAAAAATAGTTTTTGCCTTCTGTAATAAATTATTATATAAAAGATCACATTGAGTGGTTCAACCATTTTTATTATTTCTTGGTTTCTATTCAGACATGTCTGAATGGGGACAAACTCAAATCACTCCAAGTGGAAGTTATGGATGTCAAGCAAAGAGACAAAGTAGAAGATCACATTGTCGAAGGACATGTTTTCGAGGTCGTGAGATCATACGAAATAATATCCCTAGGATGACACTAAATCTGTTGCGGAATGAAAGGGCTATGCGAAGGAAAAGACAGAAAAAACTGAAAGAGTTCAAATCGTTTAAGATGTCCCCTAGTATTACAGTTGCTAGTTTTATACATTTGTTTGAATTAAAATGTCTAGAACTAGAAAACTATGTAGAAATCTCGGATTGAAAAACTTTAGGTATTTTAGTAAATTCTCTCTGTGATCCTTGGGGCAAGAGATTAATTAATGTTTACCATGAGATTTGACCTAACGAGCCATTTTGGGTGTATATAAGTCGTCTTGAATATTTGGGAGGATGACTTTTATCTTTAGATTGACTTGTAACATGAAGTTATTTATTAACTTTATATTATAAATATATATTAAGTTGTTTCTCTCCTTCTGTATGAATTTCATTCATTTATATGATATTACAAAGATTTAATTGAAAGTTATCATCCTAATACACATTAAGAAGTGAATTTCTAATTTTGGTCAAGTGTATAGTTCGTAGATGATATTCTTAAGTGTCCTTTTGATTTTACACTAAACATGAAACCTCTATGTGAAATGATTTGCTTAAATATGTAATTTGCATGTATAATTGATAAAATACTTGTGTGATTGTCTCTTAATAACAAACATGGCATCAAAAATCATAATTGCTGACTTGAACAAAGGAGAAAAACTAAATGGAGATAACTACGATATTTGAAGTCGTAAAATATGGTATATACTGGAAGAGCAAAATGCTCTTGAAGGTATTAACTATGTCTTATGTCTATCAGAAGAGGGTAATATTGCACAACATAGAAGAGACCTCGAAGTTTATAAAGCTTGAAAAAAGGCTGATTTCATTGCACGTGGGATTATTGTGAGTTCTGTGGTTGATGAATTCATTCATGAGTGTGAGGAATTTCCTACTACTAATGCTATCTGGGCACACTTGCGAGGAACATATGGGAGTACTTCAGTCACCCGCCTCAGAAAAATGACTATCAAGTTTGACTATAAGAAACATCATGATTAAAAAATCAAATAACACCTTAGGGTGATGTCCAATATGATAGCTCAGCTCAAAAGTGCTGGTCACATTCTCTCAGATGAGCAGCAAGTTCAGGTAGTGATTCGATCTCTTTTCAATAGTTGGGAACAATTGAAGGTCAACTTAACCCATAATGATAGCATCAAAACTTTTTTTAATATTGCCCATCATGTTGAACTTGAAGATGAGCGGCTTGGTGCTACTAAAGCTAGTTCTAATATATTTATGGCAGAATCAAGTGGTAAAGTCTTCAGGATTCAAGCATAAGAAGAAGTGAAAAAAGAACGGAAAAGGTAAAGAGACCGAAGAAAGACCTTTGGAGAAAAAGAACAAGCCAACCTCCAAGAAGGAAAAAAAATTTCAAAAAGAAATATAAGAGCAAGATGAAGTGCTACAATTGCCGAGCTCTGGGGTAGTTTGCTCGTGAATGTCCTGAGCAGAAAAAGGTAGCATTTCTAAATACAACTCTAAGTGATACATATGTTTCTAGCACTGTTTTCTTAACTGAATCTTATCCTATATGGATTGTAGACTCAAGAGTCACCGACCATATTAGTTGAGATAAAGAAGCATTTGTGGAGTTCCATCAAGTTTTAGCTGGATCAATGTAAATCTATGTAGGAAATAATGCCAAACTTTAAGTCAAAGGATTGGCACTTACAAAGTAGACTTGCGGGGAGGTCGGTCTTTGATGTAGCATGACGTCCTATATGCTCTAAAGATTTAATGAAACTTACTGTCTGTGTCTGTTCTTTTAGATGTTGGTTTTCATTTATTTTTTAGTCGTAATTGTGTAAGAATAACTCTAGATAATATTTTTTATGATTTTGGACATCGTTAGGATTGTTTTATTATTTTAGATTGTAATCCTTCAACTTATGACTATTATATTGACTGTTGTGTAATGTCATATTATTCTAGTAATAATGATGTTGATATACTTATATGGCATATTTTTTGGGTCATATAGGACAAGATAGAATGAATAAATTGACAAAGGAAGGACATCTAGGTTATTTCTCCAAAATTGAAATGCCAACTTGTAAAAATTATATTGTCGAAAAGATTACACCTTAACCATTTGGAAAGGATAAAAGAGCTGAATTCCCATTGCAATTAACTTATTCTGATATCCGTGGTCCAATGAATATGAGGGCAAGGTTTGGTGTTTTATATTTAATTATATTTATAGAAGATTTCACGTGCTTTTGCTATGTCTATTTGATATCTCATAAATCTAAATCTCTTGAATGCTTCAAAAGATATATGAATGAAGTTGAAAATTAATTAGACAAAAGTATAAAGGCATTAAGAACCGATAGAGGCAATGAATATTTATCAAAACAATTTGAAGAACTGTGTATTGAAAAAGGCATTATCAGACAACTACCTACTCCTTATACACCCAACAAAATGGTGTAACTGAAAGAAGGAATAGAACTTTGTTGGATATTACAAGGTCCATGATGGCGTAGGCAATTTTACCAATCTCTTTCTGAGGAGATGCGTTATTAACTTTGGCCTACACATTGAATGAAGTGCCTTCTAAATCAATATCTTCTACTCTTTATGAACTATGAACTTATAAGAAATCAAAATTTAATGATCTACGACCTTGGGGTTGTGTTGTATATATTAAAGATCCTTTTGGTAATTTTGAAAAACTAAGTCCAAAAAGAAAGAAATGTATCTTTATAAGATACTCAGAATACTCTAAAGGGTATGTGTTCATTGGTGAATTTGAAGATGAAATTACTACTGAGATTGAATCACTAGATGTCACATTCATGGAAAATAATTTTACTAAAAGGGGTGAAATAAAGGAAATGAGTCGCTTTACAAAATATTGAATTCAGATAATTAAATAATATCATCGGACTTGTTTGATAATTCAATAATCAAGAAACGATTCTTTGTCCGAGTGGGAGTTATGAATCCCAAAATCCTATTAATAAATCTAAACTTCAATTACGTAAGAGTACCAGAAAAAGTGTACCTAAAAGATCTTATGAGATTGAGGATAATGTTTTCTTGGTACCTCCCACAGAATTGAATGAACCTAATTCTGTGAATGAGGCTTTATCGTGTACTAAAAAAATGAATGGATAAAATCAATGAAAAAAATTAGAGTCCATGAAAACCAATGAAATCTGGGATCTAGTTGACCTTTCTCGTGGGCGTAAAGCTTTTGGGAACAAATAAATTCTCAAAGTTAAACACAAATCAGACGGGCCAATAGAAAGGCACAGAGCATGACTGATGGTAAAAGGTTTTACTCAATGATAGGCGAATTTACACGCCTATATCAATATATTTTGCCCATATTTTAGCCTAGTTTTGAGAACAAATTATATATTTCATGCACTTTTAGTCCTTTTTCCTATAAATGAGCTAACGAACATGATTAGTGAAGTTTCAGGTATAAATGATGCAAAATACAGCATTTTATGGCTTACTTGACGCAAAAGAAAGCTCACAAAGGAAGGGAAGAAAGTCTACACGCCTAAGGACCAAAACTGCTGCATGGAAAATCTGTCCCGGGCTAAAACAACATTTCTGAAGACTTTGGGGACTTACAGACACAAAGCTGGATTTTGACAATGATACATTAACCTAGTACAATTGGGTTATGTATTTCATTAGTTTATTTGGATTAGGAGAATGTTACATTAACCTAGTACAAATGGGTTAAGTATTTCCTTAGTTTAGTAGGATTTGGTTATTTATTTCATTAGCATAGTAGGAGTAGGATAGGAGTATTATAAATACCCTATCATGCTAGAGATTTTAATTAACTCCTCCCTTAGTGGAGAGATTCATCCCTCACCACAATACATTCTTCCATCCCTCTCTTCTTCCACCACAACAATTCTACAACTCTTCTAATCTTCTCATTAATTCTATTTTTCTTCTTCTACTCTTCTATTCTTAAATTCCACAACAAGAGAATCGTTACTTGCTAAGGAATCACGCCTCACGCCTATCACCTAAGCTACACGCCATTCACCAATATTGTGATATAATAATAATGCCAATCGTGATTTCCTTCGCATTCATGGGTAACTAAACCTCTCTGTTGGGGTTATGGAAGCCGAATGAGATACTATCTATTGCTGTGAGTTTGTGAGTTCATGACACGTATATTGCTTATATCATTATTCTCTTCATCTTAATCTACATTCTTTGCGGTTGCAAACGCAAGAATACGCCAGTCTAACATTTAACTTGTTTGAGAGAAAGGTTATTTGTCTGGAAAAGAGATAATGCCAAGGTAGTAGGACACCCTTTTCTATTAAAAAGCTAGTGCCGTAACTGGACTAACCTCTTGGAGAATTCGTACCGTTAGACACGTTTTAAGCTCGAGAGAGTTAAAGTGAAATAGTCCTTGTTCAGGTCGAGAGACGCTTGGATTTACCATCGAATACAATTCTCTATAAGCAATTGCATGTCAGAATTCTACACACTCATAGCCAATAGAGACGTATACCTCAGAAGGTGGACATAACCCCAACGCTTCAATTCTCATTGTTTACAACTCACGTAACAATCTCTCTCTTTTTACTTTGCTATTTTCAGCTTTTACTTTATTTTTTTGGTTACACATTACAAACCCCCCTCTTTACGAGACTTGCACTAAAAGTCTAGTAATTCTGCTTACTTGTTGGCCAACCTATTCCCTGTGGGATCGACACCCAACCCAGGTTGGGTTCTATATTTGCTAACGACCGCTTTACACTCAAACGAGAGCTGTAGATTGAGCGTTATCACTCAAGAAGCTGGAATAGATTATGAGGAAATATTTTCTTCGGTTGTGAAATTTACCTCAATTCACTTGCTTTTGGCTATAGTTGCACGTTTAGATTTAGAATTACACCAAATGAATGTGAAGACCACTTTTCTCAATGCAGAATTAAATGAGGAAATCTACATGGAATAACCTGTATGTTTTGTTGTTAAAGATCAAGAAAAGAAGGTTTGTAAATTAAACAAATCAATATATGGCCTAAAGCAATTTTTAGGGTAGTGGTACCTGAGATTTCATAAGGAAGTAATTTCATTTGATTTCACCATGATAGCTGAAGACCATTGCATCTATGTGAAAAAGTGTAGTAAAATATTTGTGATTCATTTGTTTTACGTAGATGATATTTTATTAGCTAAAAATAATTTAGAGTATGTGAATACCGTTAAGTTATGACTTTCAAAGTCATTTGACATGAAAGATATGGGTGAAGCAGATTATATATTAGGTGTTAAAATCTAAAGAGACCGTTCCAAGAAAATTTTGAGTCTATCTCAAGAAACATACATAATCAAAATTATGGAATATTTTGAATAAATAGTTGCATATCCATGGAAACTCCTATAGCAAGAGATGAAACTTTAAGCCTTGAAATGTATTCAAAGACTGAAAAAAAAAAAGGAAGACATGTCTCGAGTACCATATTCTAGTGCAGTTGGGACTTTGATGTATGCTATGATGTGTACTCGCCCAGACATTTGTTATACCGTAGGTATGGTTACCAGGTATCAATCCAATCTTGGAAGAGATTATTAGAAAGTAGTAAAGAGAATTTTTTGATACCTAAAGGTAGCTGCTGAGTATTCACTCTGCTATGGTGGATCCAATTTATCCATAAGAGGTTATACAGATGCTGATTGGGCTGGTGACTGGTATGATAGAAAATCAACCTCTGGTTATACTTTCTTATTAAATGGTGGTTCAAATTCATGAAAAAGTAAGAAATAAACTTGCACAACCCTGTCAACTGTGGAATCTGAATTTGTGGCTTGTGCATCTACAGTACAAGAAGCTGTTTGGTTGAAGATATTCTTTGAGCATTTGAACATCGCAAAGAATTCTAAGGATCCCATGATTTTATATTGTGACAGTCAAATGGATATTGCATATACAAAGGATCCTAAATATCACAGCAAGACCAAGCACATTGACATTAAATATAACTTTATAAGAGAGATAGTAGCAAGTGAAGAAATACATTTACAATACATTCATATAAGAGAAATGATAGTTGATCCCTTTACAAAGGCGATATCGTAAAACTTGTTTGAGAAACATGTTATGGCTCTAGGATTACGTAGGATATTATTATATTTCTGTGTTGTAAGATAACTTGATTGTAATTATTATTGATATAAGAGTCTTGAATTTATGTTTAATCTCATATGCATGTAAAATTTTCTTTTTTTTTCTCAGATTTTATTATGTCTTGGTAATGAACAGAAAGTTGGATAATCTGCAAGATTTTTTTTTAAATCGAAGTAAATTTAAGGGAGTGACTTATTTGGAATACGTTTTGCCTCTAAGATAAGAGTTATAGAACATCTCAAAATAAAGACACAATGTGGTAGTGTCAAGTCTTGATCGTGGGACATGTTGTTAGAAAATTCTTGAGCTAAATATTGTCTCTAAGGTAAGAGTTATAAAGTATCTCATAAATTAAGACATAATGAAGCAATGTTAGCTTTTGCCTATGGAGAGTAACTTGTTTTTGAAAGGTTCTTGGGAAAGTTGGATAATCCGCAAGATTGAGCAAAACAACAATGAGAAGAAAAAATAAAAATGAAGTTTGAAAAAAATGAAAAGGAAAAAGAAAAATGAGAAAAGATAAAAACGAAAAATTAAAAAAATAAAGGTTGAAACACATGAATTAAAAAAAGAGAGAGAGAATGAAACATAAATAATGTTTCAAAAAAGAAAAAAGAAAAAATAAAAGAAAAATAAAGGTTGAGATAAATGTAAAACAACAAAAAATAAAAATAATAAAAGAGAAAAAAAAGAAGAAGAAACAAATTAGAAGCGGAGAGATAAATAAGCATGAAAAGTGAAAAAATATTTAAAGTGTAGAAGGACAAAAGTGTACTTGTCTATATTATTATTGGGTAAAATTCATCAATAGCATACTCAAGATCATAATTATGAGATTCATAATAACACTTTCATAATTATTTAAACTAGCAACTTGTATATTGTATTTGAACAAACTGTTATTATAAAAATACATATACAAATCGTTTTACTGCCCATATTTAACTCAAATCAGTTGAGTTAAGTATGGTATAGTTAGCCATGAATTAAATATGGAGATTCCTTTTCCATTAAAACCTCTTAATTAACATGATTTTCGTTATCTGTTACTAACTGAAATCAAAATTCAAATTTCAGTTTCACATTATCGTTTTCATCCCCCAAAAAATCAAAATCAAATTCAACTGAAACTTTGTTTCAAAAATGTCATAATGTGAAGAGAAATTAATGTACTATAGCTTGGGCGAATGAAACTTTTTGTTTACAATATTGAGAGTTCTCTTTGAAACATATACTACATAAATTGGAAAATTTGTCATGATTGAGATTGCTAACTATTTTGTTCTATTTTCTGTAAGGTGTTTAAATTCTAATAGGAATTGTGGATGTCCGATAAATTGTCCGATAACCATCCGATAATTATTTATTCATTATCGAACCAACTGATATCATATCGGTTGACTAGTGAATTTGTATATTTTAAAATCAATAATCGTTAAGTGTAATGGTCTATCCGATCTATCCCATAAATAGTCCTACAGCCAATACTGAAGAAAAAATGGACTTGGATACATTTTAGACGTATATATAGCTGCATTTTATAACTCTTTTCCTAGAAGAACCATGGGGAAAAGAAAAGAAACAAAACAAAGGAGGAAAATATCTAAATACTAATTGGTCATCTATGTATTGCACGTTTGTAATTTACAAGAGTAATATTTATTCCCAAGTAAAGCTTTCAAATAATTGCACTTATAATATAATATCTCTGTTTACAAATAATTACCTTCAATAGATCAGCTACGTATTTCGTATATAGTGTAATAATCTTTTTTTTTTTTTTTTTTTTGTAGAATTGGAGTTCATGTTATGTGTTTATTCCAATATAAATATTCATGTTATGTGTTTGATATCCTAAATAATTTGCTTGGACACAATAGATTAAGACGTTAAAAGATTTTATTGAAATTGTTCATTTGGATTTTTTTTGAAAAGTCAATAACATAGGTTTTTCTTTTCATTAGAACAAGAGGGTTGTTATGCTCATTATTAGTCTTAGCTTATTGAAGTGATCAAAATATAATTAAGGTATATCTTTTTTTAGAAGTTGAGTAGATTTTAGAAGAAGAATTAGGCCAAACATGAGGATACATTTTGAAAAAATAAAACTACCATTGAACAGAAGTAAATGAAAGGCTTTCAAAAAATTCTCATAGAATCGAGAACGAAGTTTTCATTTTGTACCTGTTAGATAGTATTTTCTTTTTTAAAAATAAAAAAATCTCAATTACGACTAACTTTTCATTTTGAAATAGTTGCCGAATCTCCATAAATAAAATCAAACCTTATTCCATGAAATTTATCTGAGGTCACACTTTAAGAAAGTCTCCAAGCTAAGAAGGCTTAGTTGATCCATGATTTATGTTTCTATCTTTTGCTTAAAGTAAACTATTCTTCCATTCACATTTGAAAGACAAACTTGACGTTTAGAGAATAGTTATCATATGATCATCAAAGATTGTGGTAGGGTGGAAAAAAAATTTCAATCCTTAATTAGAGATTTTAAATTGAGCATTAAAAATGTAGGTCTATTTGGTAAGAGACTGTGTACCTTTTAAAATAGAATTTGTTAGCATAAATTTAAATTAGTCGATCCCAACACAAATATCAAATATTGCATCTGAACCAAAATAAAAAAAATACATATATAACTTGTCGTATGCGTCAAAACCTCCACATGATTTTGTAAGAATTGAAAGGAACTAAAAGAATTGTGGAAAAGAAAGACAAAAGAATTTGTGAAAAATTTTCTCTCCTTTTCTTGATTGAGTAATAATTTTATACAATGTCCTATGTATATATACAAATAAAAAATGAAAGCAAAATCAAAAGAAAATCAAACCTAAACACTTAAGAACTTTGAAATAAGGTAAAAAATAATAAAAAATATAAAATAATAAAAAAAATACACTTCTAAATAAGGCGGGATACTAGCCTAAATAAGAATACATAAAAGATTTACCTAGGATTTACAAAAGAAAATAACTAATATGTACAGAGATTTTATGAATACGGAACAAAATTAATACGTTGAGACTGACACAAGTCATTAACTATAGCAGACGAATATAATATAGCAATCAAATTAAATATGTGAACCAATTCGATTAATGAACAAAGTACAGTTTTATCTTAACACACCTCCCTCCTATTAAGTTGGAGGGGAGAAACGAATACCCACTTGTCCAAAATACTGTGATAAAAAGGATTGATGAGTGATTTTCTGAATATATAAGCAAGTTGAGAGGAAGATAGAGCAAATAAAAGTGAAATAAGTCCATCCAAAAACTTTTATCAAATGAAATGACAAGCAATCTCAACATGCTTTGTTCTCTCATGAAACACAATGTTCTTAGCAAATGTATTGTTGTTGACGATCTGAATGGAGAGACATAGACAATGATATAAACATGGAGAGATCTTGAAAGAGATGAACCAACCATGTTTGCTCGGCAATGATGCACCTCATAGAACGATACTCATCTTCTGCGCAGTTAAGAGAAATAGAGGTTTGTTTCTTTGAATTTTAAGAGATTGGAGAACCCCTAAGTGATATATAAAATCTACTAACAAACTTTTATGAATTTGGATATGTTCCCCAATTTGAGTCACAAAAAGCAAGAAACTCAAAAAAGGAAGAGACATTAAGAAAAAATCCCAAATATGATTCTTTTGATAAATAACTAAGAACACATAATGCAGCAATGAGATGAGATCGACGAGGATCTTGTATGAATTTGCTACAATGCTGAATAGTGAAGGCAAGATTCGACTTTATGTGAGTAAGGTAATTCAACTTACCAAGGAGATGCTTATATACAGTGGGATTAGAAATAGCATCCCCGTCATTTAAACATAGCTTTACTGTAGGATCAAGAGGAGATAAAATAGGTTCCAAATGTGTGGTATCAAATTCTTTGAGGAGATCGATTGTGAACTTTCGTTGTGAAAGTATGATGCCATGAGGTACCCTCAAAACTTCAATACCTAAGAAAAAATTCAAATTTCCCAAATCCTTGATTCTAAACTCCTCATGTAGAAATAAATTCAATACATGCAACTCTGTATTATCATTACTTATCAAAATAATGTCATCGACATAGACTGCTACTATTGAATTAGAGGAGTCAAATTTCTTGACAAATAGAGAATAATCATTAAGAAAATAAGTGAACCCTTTATAATTAAGAGTAGTCGTGAGACTTGAGTACCATTGTCTAGAGGCATGACGAAGTCCATATATAGACTTTTTAAGCTTGCAAACACGAGATGGTGATGGTGGAACTGTTCTATCAGAAAACTTCATGTAGACTTCCTCGTGGAGATCTCTATGTAAAAATACATTATTAGCATCCAATTGATAGAGTCCCTGATCTCTTTTGACAGCTGTAGCTAGAAGATATTGGATAGTAGTTATTTTGACATCTGGAGAAAAAGTTTTATTAAAATCAATAGCTTCTCTTTGAATGTTTTCTCTGATCACTAGCCTAGTTTTTTGACCTTTCAATGCTATCATCACGTTGTTTCACTTTGTAAATCCACTTACAAGGTAAAACTTTTTTACTGGGGGCAGTTGGACCATATCCCAAGTGTTGTTCCACTCAAGATCCTGCAGATCTTTGTTCATAACTTTTTTTCAATCCTTGTGCAACTTAACTTGATTATAATTGACAGGTTCTTGCATATTAGACAAAGAATTCATCATATGTTGATTATTGAAATATATATTTGTGACTGAAAAAAACAGGAGATATAGAAGATGAGAAACAAAAAAAGCTAGCATTAGCCAGGTGCACAAAATTTTAAATATAGTCTTCTAGATGACTAGAAATTTTATGTTTTCGAGTTGATCTCCTACATAAGGAAATATTATTTGTGAGAGAAAAAGAAAGATGTACCTGCTCAATAAAAACAGAAGGAACATGAGGTTGTACCTGATTTATGATAGTAGGAGGAACAGAATGTTGTATCTGGTCCACAGTGATGGATGCAAGAGGCAAAGTAAAAGTGATACATATAGGAGATGGGATGCTTTGATTAGTGTCAATATTATCATTAGAATTGACAGTTGGGATTGATGCATGAATTGGGAATTAGGAATCATTAAATTTAGAAGAAGCAAAAGGAAAGATATTTTCATGACAGACAAACTTTGTAATCTTTTTTTATTTATATGGATATCTCGAAAAGATAAATGCAGTGGCCTTTGGTGTCAACTTAGACCTTTGAAAGGATAGAGTGAAAACAAAACATAGACATCCAAAATATTTGATATTTGAATAATTAGGTGTGGTCTTTAAAAAGACTTTTAAGAGTGTTTTATCATTAGAATTTTTGAAGGAAATCTATTGATTGGATAAGTTGCAGCCAAAAGACATGCACCCCAATATTGAATGGACCCTAGATGTTTCTAGAAAATATCTATATTTTTCTTTCAACTACACCATTTTGTTGTGGAGTAAATTACATGAGGTTTGATATTGAATTTCTTTAGAAATAAAATATTCTGACTGTGTTGTGCCACTTCCTAACTCAAGAGCATTGTCGGATCTTACTATTTTGACCTTGATTTGAAATTATCTTTCGACCATAGCTAAGAAAGATTTGAGAACTGTGAAAGCATTTGACTTATTGCTTAGTAGGAAAGTTCATGTTACTCTACTAAAATCATCCACAATGGTAAGAAAGAATTTATACCAATCATATGTTGGTTCTTTATACGGTCTCCAAGTGTCAATATGTATTAACTCAAAAATATGTTTTGTTGAGATATTGTTTGTTGAAACAGGTAGTTTGTCTTGTTTTTCCATAGGAAAAATCACACATGGAATGTCAAAATTTTGACAATAAAAAATGAAATTAAAAAAAAACATTTTTCATATTATTCAAAGGCATATGCCCAATCTATAATGTCATAATTTCTCATTTATATTGAAATCAAACAAGGCAAAACATGAATGAGAAATTGAATTAAAACTAAAAATCCCATCACAAGAAACTAAATTAGGACCTGAGATTTTATTAACTTGAGCATTTGAAAGAATATCTAACTGACTTGAATTGAGTATGTAAAGTCCTTTTTTTTCTCTATTAATTTTCAATGGGCTCTTCAAAGAAGGGCCCTGAAACATAAAATAAGAAGTAAGAGCGAATAACACCTAATTGTTGAGTTGTTTACATAATTTCTGTATAGACAAAAAATTGTACTTAAAAGAAGATATATATAAAATATTGTGTAAGATAAGATTTAGTAATGCATAGATTGTTCCTAAATGAGTCACCCTTACTATATATGAATTAGGAAGATCCACCAGGAGTGCTCTAGGGAAGACTTTAAAATTTGAAAGAATTAATTTATTATGAGTCATATGCTTAGTAATTCCACTATCTAATATCCAAGAATTATTATCAATGTTTACTAGGTATGCATAAGAATTGAAAAACTTAGTTTTACTTGCAATCCTCACGTTGGAAGAAACTTGAAGAGTATTTTCACCTTGTTTTATAATATTTAATTGTTGAAGAAGCTCCCGCAGTTGTCCCACAATTTTTTGAGTCAAGGACCTAATGTTTGGATCACTACTGCCCACCTGTTCCTTAGCAGTGTCAAAATTGTTGTTGACTTGAATTTTTTCTTGAAATTGTCTCTGCTTTGTAAATTTAAAATTAGCCGAAAATTCATGAATTTTGTAATATTTGTCCACTGTATGGCCTGATTTCTTACAGTAAGAACAAATTAGATTATTTTGAGTATTGAACATAATAAAAAAATAAAAAAATTGAGATAAAATGATTGAAATTGAGACACAAAAATGAGAATTTGAGTCAAGATGATTAAATCAATCTTACTATGATATCATGTAAGAATTGAAAGGAATTAAAAGAACTGCGGAAAAGAAAGAAAAGAATTTGTGAAAAAATTTCTTCTCCTTTTCTTGATTGAGGAATAATTTTGTACAATGTCCTATGTATATATACAAGTAAGAAACTGAACCAAAATCAAAAGAAAACCAAATCTAAATAACTAAAGGCTCCTAAATAATTTAAAGAATAATAAATTAATACAATCCTAAATAAGGTAGGATACTAGCCTAAATAAGAATACATAAAAGATTTACCTAGGATTTACAAAAGAAAAAAAATAATATGTACAAAGATTTTCTGAATATGGGACGAAATTAATATGTTGAAGCTGGTAATATTGAGGCTGACACAAGTCATTTACTGCAGCAGATAAATATAATATAACAATAAGATGAAACGGGTGAATCAATTCGGTCTAATAAACAAATTACAATTTTATCTCAACAGATTTTGCACGAAAACAATTAACATAATTATCAGAAGGTTACAAATGTATTTAGTTGAATCAATTAGATCACTGTCACCTATTTGAGATTTCCTTACGTAAAATAATTATGCAAAAAGAAGAATTGTTCAATGTCCTAAACATATTTATCTTAGAACCCAATTACTATTTAATCATTTGTTTCCCTTTACCTTTTTAAAGTTAATGATTCAATTAACTGGCGAAATAATTTAAATAATGCCAGATAGAGTATACACATACACATTTAAACGTACGTACTTCAAATTAATAGAAAATTCGTCGAAATGGTCGAGATGTATATGTCCCTATATTAATACCACCAAACATATTAGAGTGTCCAGACCGATGCGGCCAAAAGCTTTGTTACAATAATTCTTAAGGAGTCGTTTTGGTTATTTGTTAGAGTTATACCTAGTTAGATTAATTATGTAGAGTTTAGTTATTTTATTTTCTACCCTACATAACATAGTACATAAATTAGTTCATAATTTATACTAATTTATGTGGAGATTATAAAATGAAAATCAAGCTCCATATTTAATGTGCTGAGTTTTATATAAAACTACCAAAAAGCTACGAACTATGATAAATATTGTCTATGTTAGATTTAATTTTAATGCATGAATAATTTTCTTTCCTGACCGGCAACCAGTTGATCCTAAGGATTCCGAGTTTGAATCTAGTAATTCATTTTTTTGGCATTTCTTCCCTCCTAATTGCCAGATGCTAAACACGCAACAATTATTAGCTCTGACATAATCAGTAGTTAATTTCTTCCTTGTGTAGTTTCGTTATTAAACAACCCAGTGAGAAAAAAATCTAGTGAAGAAAAAAGAGTACACATCTCTAACAATACGCATATAGACTGCCTCATTAAAAACCTTACAAGGAAAATCCAGTGGAACAAAACCTCATAAGAAAAAAAGAGTACAACGCATATTAACTCCCCCTAATGAGAACATCCTTGAACCTTTGCATCCTGATCTTGTGCACTATCTTCTTGAAAGTTGTAGTTGGAAGAAACTTGGTGAATAAATCGGTGATATTATCACTTGAACGAATCTGTTGCATGTTAATATCACCATTCTTTTGTAGCTCATGTGTGTAGAAAAGTTTTGATGAAGTGTGCTTTGTTCTATCTCTTTTGATGAATCCTCCATTAAGATGTGCTATGCATGTTGCATTATCTATATATAAAACTCTAGGTACATTGTCACATTTCAAATCACATTCTTCTCGAATGAGATGTATCATAGACCTCAACATACACATTATCGGCTAGCTTCATGAATAACTATTATCTCATCATGGTTCAATGAAGTGGCTAGATAGACTGCTTTGTATATCTCCAAGATATAACGGTATCTCCACATATGAACACATTGCATGTTTGAGGTCGAGATTTATGTGGGTTAAATAAGTACCCAGCATCAACATAATCAACAAGATCGGGACTGAAAGCTTTAGAATAAAATAAGATCATATGTTTGATTCCATTTTGCTGTCTCTTAGTAGGAGTAGACCTATACCTTGCTAACAAATTAACTGAAAATGTTATATCAGGCCTTGTAGTATTTGCAAGATACATTAGTACATCAATTGTACTAAGATATGATACTTCATAACTAATTCAATTTGGTATATTTCTCATGTTAGCAAATAATCTATTGCTTTGAAAACTCTCTAAGAGTTTCAATAAATTTACGCAATATAACAATTATAAATAAGTTTTCCAGAAACTTTTATATGCTTTAAACATTTTGAATCCTTACACATGTTTTCATGTAAATTTTGTCAAGTGACAATATTCAACATTTCAAGTGTGACATCTTCAAGTGTCTGGACTACAAATTAAATAAGTGTTACACTTACCAAGATGCATCCTTTCATGTCACTTGATAAATGTTTGTACGTCAGTATGATTAAATGAAAGTAGAAATTTGATCCTCGTAATCTGTCACAGTATTGTACCAATATTTTATCAAATATATTGATGATATATCATTTCATATTGGTTCACAATTCAATATAATATTTTGAGATCTCATCACTTCATTATTTTCAGGTACCTAAATCTCTCATAAGGTTTCATGAAATGTTATGTCATAGACATTGCCTTCTTATTATGATTATTTGTTCCTCATCCTTTTCAAGGATTTATTTTAATTGAAATCGATTGGTGTACCATGCTTTATATATGCATAGACTTTATCCTTTAGGAATAGAAAGTAGGAGCAATTGCAGCTTAATTGAGATGCTTTCGACATTTAACTTGAATTATCTTTTGAATAAGGATCTGATGATAATTCCTAACATATTTCATAGTTGCTTATAACCTCCCCCTTATGTTAGAAAAACTAACATATATCCTCCATATTCTTTGAGGAATCCATCTTTGTGCATCATGGTATATTCATTAATCAGATACCGCACATCAAAACTGTTAGATGGACAATACGTAGTTCTTAAATCAAGACCAACTTTGAGGGAGAATTAATCATAATTTATTGGTTTGATCATACAAGTACTTTTGTATATAATATTTAAAATTAATATATGAATCTTTGTTCTCATTAGCAAGGTTCACCTATTTATCGAAGGCATTTAATGCAAAACCATCATCATCTAGTTGAATTATCTTGATTAAACAATCTAAAAATTATGCTCTTAACTCAATTTTATTGAGCAAGTAACTTTATGAATGTCAAACTGCAGGTTGACAATAAATGTACATGTGAATATCTTATATCGATGCATCTTAATAGATCACATGACTGGTGAACGAGTCTATATTCACCTTTTATATTTTTCAGATTTTGAGGGAATTCAATCCCAATATTAGTTGGTCCGACCAACTTATCATGAGAACAAGCGAATAAACAATTCTTGAAAAATCTTTTAATTCTTCAATACATGTCTAATACTTAATATGCACATCTTTGAGATGTCACAGTTGTTCATATCAATTTATGAACTTTTATTCTATTAAAATCCAAGTTTACCATGACATGTACTTTTTTCTTTAGTAAATTTCAGATTTACTATTACATGAATAAATTTCAGATTTACTTCTTTAGAAGTAGATTTCAAAATAAGTACTCTTCTCAGTTATTCAGCCTCTTTCGAAGGTGTGTGATACCATCACAATCAAGTACATATTTGCATTAATAAGCTTGAATGAAATATAATCGTTCCTTAAGCCTATCAAATTCTGATAGCTTATAACCTCTTTCATAATATTGCTATTTCAGGATCAAATTGAGGCATATATATGATCTAGAGAATTTTTATCTAACATATCTTATGATCATAATATGTGTGTGAAAACGTCATCACTTTTGATGATCATTATCATATTGTCCCTCCACATGTATATTCGTACATTCAATTTAGTTATCTTCTTTTAGACATATTATGCACTGCTACCATAGTCACTTCAAAGAATGAAGCATGTTCAACGGGACATATTTCATGACTTTTCATTAAAAACACATTATGCCATCATAATATCATCAATATGGTGCATTGAGATTCAAACTCAATGTCTTACCATATAAAGGCGTCTTAGGCATAAATCAATGGGACTTAAACCCAACATATTATCACCCCTTTTGATAATATTGTTCTTGAGAAATAAATTTAAAAAATAAATGATTTCAAACCAATTATTTTTTCTCAAATCCAACAATAATTATATTAGTAGTAGTAAAACATAGATAATATAAGGAATTACTAAGCTTGAAATTACATTTAGATTTATAATCTCACCTTGTTTGGCAGAGTCTCATGCTGATAACATGTTATAAAATGTAAAGTAAGAACAACAAGAATAGAGAGCGATTATTATTTCTCTTGAGAGATTCTTGATTAGTGAATTACAATGATGTAACATCCTGTGATATCCTCAATTTAATACCTCACTCCGTAGCATGTATAAGGGGTTAATCATCTGAAAAATTTCCTAAGTGTCAAAAGGACTTAGTCATATTTTTAAGATCCTAAACTTATGTGATCTCTAAATTATTTTTTCAACCTTGAGATATGAATTTTAGAGTTGATTCATGTTCGGGGGAGTGAAGGGGATGTCTCAAAGAAGTTTTGAATTTTTTGGACAAGGGACGAGACGTGTTTGGATGTTGGAAATAGTAGCCCGATGCGAAGTCAGCACACCGCATTGATGATTGCGTCGGTGAGGCATTGAGCCAACACGAAGTCGACGCACCACGTCGATGATCACGTCGATAAAATAGTTGCCTGACGCGATGTCGGCGCATTGCATCGGGTAATGCATCGATGCCCAGTTCGCGTGTTTTAAATTAATAACCGACCTTAGGGAGGGCATTATAGTCTTTTCCTCACCCTATCTTTACCATAACACAAAATTAAAGTGTCATTAGGGTAAAATACATAAGAAAACTACTTCTCTCTCTCAAAATCAAAACCCTAGTACCTCCCCAATAGATCAAGAGTTCAACATGAAGTCAAGAAGTTCAAGAAACTTAAGCAAGATTTGGTTTCCACTCTTCCTCCTAAGTGATCTAAGGTATGTAGGGTTTCCTAAAATTAGATGGGCTTAGTAAATTCTTCTTAATTATGTTAAAGGTTTAGAAATCATGAACTTACAAAAAGGGTTTCGGATTTACAACTTATAATCATGCTTTTGAAGCCCTCGATAATATTGTTTTGGTCTTTAGGACTTTCCTTGAAAGTATTTTGAATAGTATATATGTACGTTTGTGTTGAAGCCTTGAAACATGAATTGAGAACATGATTTATCAAATCTTTTCCCTCTCCTATTGTGTTACTACTTGATTTACAAGTTATGAAATCCTTAACTGCATGATTTAAAGAATGAGTCAAGAGCCTCATTATCTTACATGAATTTAATGATGATTAAGAATTGGAGAGAGGCATATTATTATTATTATTTAAATGCTAAAAATGATATATGAAGGAATTTTAGGAAGGTTTTGAGAAATTGTCCACCAATTATTGAATGAATGGAAAGTCTTTGCATGATTTTGACTTATGATTTGAAATATGAATTTTTCTTATACTATATGCATGTTCAAGTGGCCTGAACATTGTTTGGAATAAAATAATCATACTTGATGTTTTATGGCATAGATATATGACTTGCAAGTCTTGGTGTGACGACATCAATACAGATAATGCCATGGTAATTCAGAATAGAGCAGAATGCAGATATTCATTCAGATTTTTAAATTTTGAATTAAGAACTAATATGTTCAGAAAAGGTTAAAAATGGGCATAAAGAGATGTTAGGTGGTTTCCCGAAGAAAGCACGAGTTCAAACAACACATTGCCCAAAATCATGTTTTACCGATATGGGTTATTCTGTCCCCAAGAGGGATTATACGCTGGCCTAGTGCCCTGTGGTGTTTCAGAATCAGAATCAAAAACTCTAACCCTTGCGACAAACTTGGGTTGGAGGCTTGACCGCCGAATTAAGGGTGGACTCCATATAGCCCGTGGGGTCGTAGAATTGTAGGGTGCACCACCTAACTCAGAAGTAATACGAAGAATAGAACTACATTGACATGATTGTTTTATGATTATTAAAGATTTTCCCATGTATTTTAAATCAGATCATGCATGATTTTTCATGACCTGCTCTCACCTATTATATATATATATATATATATAAATACATTATTTTGGACTGCTTTATGTATCAGTACGATTGTATTGACCCCCTATATTTCAGGGTATGAGGCTCAACCTAGATGTCCTACTAAGCCATAGATTTATTCAAACAAAAGTGAAGTATTGATACGGGAATGACAATGGAAACACAAAATCACGCTCCAAATCAGTCCACTAATTATAAGAATTTGAGGACCAAGATGGAGACCACACTCAGATTTGCTACCAACAACAAGAATACAAGATACAAGGGTGTATTTCAACATCAAAATAGCTATAAAACGTGATGAACAATATCAACAACAATAACACAAGTTTCGGATTTAATAAATGGCCCAAAACAATTCACTACATAAGATAACAACAACAAAAGTAAAGGATAGATAGTGAGACCAAGATTATTACAAGATTAAGAACTAAAGAGTGTATTAAACTCCAAAATCCCTAATGAACGTAATAATCAAAATCACACTCTTACGGTGACCGCCAAGGAAATCAACTCACCTCAAAATCCACCGTTTCCAATCAAAGAACAATGTTATCTTTTCCAAACCCTATACTAGAACTACACTAAGTTGGTTTACTCTCAAGAGAGAGGATTTTAAGTGTTTCAATATTTCATCTTTCATAAACTAATGAAAATAAGACTATATTTATAATCTATTACAAAATGAACATAAAATGACTCCAATGCCCTTAATGAGGAGGGATGGTCATGGAGTGTAACTTGGACAAAGATAAGTGACCAAAATGCCCTTAATAAAGGGAACCAAAACCGGGAACCAACAAAGGTGGTCCAAACCCGAGAGTCATTAAGTCTTCAATTCTCCAAGCAATCTTCCACACTCGGGTTTGATCAATGGTAGGCTCAAAACGTCCCCTCCAAGTATAATCCCATGCCCTCCATGCGACCAAAGCTTGATTCTTCACATAGTAACTTTGAATGATGTCGGTGAAAGCTAGGGTGACCATTATTCTCGTATCATCCTCCCCTTCTTGAAAAGGATTCGACCTCGAATCCAAACCGTGCAAAAACGAAGAGAAGGAAAACAAATACAAACTCCTCATGAAATGAGAGTTAGGGTTAGCACAATAAATTATCTCAACATGCCAAGGTTGCATATATTTGTAATATAACTAAGGATCCTTTAAATTAAATATTAAAAGCACAATAAAAGGTGCACAAAGGATTTGGTTATGGGAATTACCAAGAGATAAAGAAACTACATAGGTCCCAATGGCATCAAATAATCCACAAGGTAGAACTTCCTTCATCTTATGAGCCATAAGACACCATTGCTTCTTTATCTTGTCAAAAGACAACACCAGGGGGGTGTTTCAATTGTTTCTAAAGTCCATAAAATCCATATAGCATTATCACACACACATATGGACAGACCAACAAACTTCCTACCTCGACATAAAACAAATCCAAAACTAGCATGGACTTCATCATAGGCAAAAAGTTAGTATAGGAAAGAATCACGTGCAAAGGAATTCACAGGTGAAGAATAAGAATTTAAATACATACACATTATTTCCTTCTAAAAACTAGACAACTTGGCATTCATAAGTTGAAATTCAAGTAATTTAGGCACAAGTATGTCAAACAAGGATGCACATTTAGGAACGTTACCCCAAGGAGTCAATGACACCTTTGCCCTCGCGTTTTCAAGGACTAAACATTCCTTACCCTTAAGAGTACTCTCATATTTCAAAAAGAGATTTCTATCTTTAGGAGGAATGTTGTCACACCATAGTGGGTTAGCATATCGGCTATAGCTTCCAAAGCAAGCTATACCATCATTTTCACCACTAGGTTCACTAGGAGTATTTATATCATCTTCAAACAAAACATTATACCTAAAGAGAGCATGATCTATCCCAAGGAAATATTTGGAATAAGTAAGTTCACTCTCTAAAAGTTCATTATCAAGTTTTAAAGATGTCTTAAGAACATGATTATCCCTATGGTCCAAGCAAATATTTGAGTCAAAGGGTAAGCTCATGGATTCACTCATATTCCTTTGATCAATATTTTCAACATCATCACACACTTGAGGTTTATTAATTACATCATACACATCCTCAAGTGGTGGGTAATTTTCATACATAAGTTGATCAACACAAATTTCACAAGATAATATACTTTTATTCAACATAATGGTTTCAACACTAGGTGGACATAAATCAATCTTACAAGAAGAGTCAATTCAGTTATCAATAGGATCAACTAGTGTATCCACACTCACAATATGTACATCATCATCAGGTGGCAAAAAAATAGTAGACTCACATATAGGCAAGCTACAACTCACACTTAATGGGCTACTAGACACACAATTATCATTCACATGCACAAAAATGTAAGAGTTAGCTATTTTACCTTGAAGTCCTTGAGTACTTGCTTCTTTGTCATGGTGTGAAGGTTCTCCACAAGCTTGAATAGCAACTTTCTTTCGGCATTGTTTGCCTTTGCTTGCCATGTTGGTACCTACACAAATGTCCTTAGAAATAGAAGGACAACTAATGTTAGCATGGTTTGGTGGTAATCCCCTCACTTCGCTCCACACCTCTCCTTTTTCCACACTCAGATTACCACCTTGCACTCCCTTACCCCTCTCAATAATTTGTATCTCATAATAATTTAGATTGGAGTAGGTAGGCACTCTTTGCGGTTTGGGCAGCAAGTAAGTCATGAGGTGATTCCCCCATTGGTCTCTTACAACATTAGGCCAATTTTGCACGTTAGGAACTTGATGTCGTTCAAACCAATCAGCACCTAAGTATACATGACCGTAGGCCAAGGGAAAAATATCGTACCACACCTCCTCATGGTATTCATATTGGGAAAATACAACTTTTACCTTCTCGGTAACCTTAAACCCTTCCAAGAAGTATGGAACAAGTAAAGGCTCATAAAACAACCCCAAGTAGTCAACCATGGATGGAACGATATAGTTTATATAGTACCTATCATTTAACACAATGAGGTAGTCCGGTATCCCACATATGGTCACCTTTCCGGAATGTGCACTCCTTCTCGGATCAACATTATAAAGCATACGAGTACCCCTCAGTTTTGGAGATACATACCCTCTTCTTCGCGTTGGACAACCTTCACTATAGCTAGTATAACCATTCACACTATATCGATTTTGATAAGAAGTACTACAAGGTGGAGAATATGAATCTTCATACTCCTCACGTGTACTCTCGTCATAGATCTCACAAGTTTTGCGAACGAAAGGGGTATACCTAACATCAAATCTAGGTTCAGAGTAAGAAGTGTAAGACTCCTCACATGCCCCAACATCATCATAAGATCCATCACAAGGTCCTATATTATCTCCAAAGTTACCATAAGCACTAGGCACTTCATTCACCTTATTTTCTCCCTCAAAATAGCAACTTCCAAATCTGTCCAAGTTTTGTTCATGGCAATTTTCATAGCCTCCACAATTTTCCTCAACTTCGTAGCCATAAAACACCTCTCTACAATCATAGTCTCCCATGTTGTAGTCATAATAATCCCTGGCTATCAAAGACATGTTCCCCTTATATCACCTTTGTACCTACATAATGAACAAAAAAGATTAGTAGTAAAAGTTTCTCACTAACACGCGTATACTATTGCCTTTGTGATTCTCACAATTGGAGCGACGAATATTGAAAGTTGCTTATACTCCGGTAGTCAATAGGATGTCAATTCTACTTGGCGGACGGAATAGATTCTTATTTGATCGACTCAAGACACAAAAACAAAATTTACTTACGAACTTGAAACAAAGAAGTTACTATGAGTTAAAAATGAGAAAAAGCACAAAAATAACGAAGACACGAAAGGAATAGATTCAACAATTAATCTACAACTAAGTAGGTGATTACTAGTTGTTAATTAATTCAAGAATCAAGACAGGAAACTAAGAAAACAATAAAGTGAAACTAATAATCTAAAATTTGAGCCAAAATTTAATGCGTGCACAGTAACTTGATGATGTGGCAGTCACGTATTGGTTGCAGTTTCTACAATTTTTATTTTTCAAAGCCCAAGTCTTGACCAATTTTAATTTGGATTGGTGGAATTTGTTTTAAGGAAGGAAAAATAAGTCTTGGAGCCTTTTTTTTAAGTTTTAAATTTCAAGACTTGACTTTTGTAGTACTTTTCCTTAAAACATGAACCCTTGTTTCATGGGAAAGTGACCCTTGTTTCATGGGAATGTGGTTTAGAAGTGATGCAAAGTCTTTTGGTGGCTGGGGGTCTTTCAAGACTAACAATTACTTACACCTCTTTCCTTCACCTTTTAGGATCTATCATTCACTTTATTAAGGAAGCTGAAGAACTTAAAGAACAACAACAACCACACCAAGAACAATAACAACAATCTTCAAGAACAACAACAATTCCAATGGCCAACTCCAATCCACAACAACAAATGGCTAAGTCTCTTTAGTGTTGTGTCTTCGATTTTAACAAGAGATGAAGGTTGTGAAGAACTTCAAGAACAACAACAACATTCACCAAGAACAACAACAAAAACACTCCTTTCAACAACAACAACCAAACACATGGCCAATCAAGTTTCTCAACAACAATTTCTACCACAACAATGTTCAACAACAATGGGCCAAGCTTATCTTCACAACAACAAAATCAAATCAAGATATAGACTCAATGTGTTAGAGAGAAACAAAACTCAAACTTATAGACAACAAATACAAGTAAAAATCTCGGCCAAGACACAACAAAAAACACAATTTTCGGCCAAGAATACAAAATAGACAGATTATTCTTTTTCTGAAATTTTCAGATTTCAATTTTTTTTTGAATTTTCAAGAAAGAAAGCCCAAGATTGATCTTTTGGGAACAAAATCAAGCCATGCTTTGATACCAAATGATACGAGAATGTCAATAAAAATAGAAAATCACACTCCAAATCAGTCTACTAATCTTAAGAATTTGAGGACCAAGATGGAGACCACATTCGAATTTGCTACCAACAACAAGAATACAAGATACAAGGGTGTATTTCAACAAAAAAATAGGTATAAAATGTGATGAACAATATCAACAACAATAACACAAGTTTCAGATTCAATAAATGACCCAAAACAGTCCACTACACAAGCTAACAACAACAAAAGTAAATGATAGATAGCGAGACCAAGATTATTACAAGATTAAGAACTAAAGAGTGTATTAAACTGAAAAACCCCTAATGAATGTAATAATCAAAACCACACTCCTACGGTGACCGCCAAGGGAATCAACTCACCTCAAGATCCATCGTTTCCAAGCAAAGAACAATGTTAGCTTTTTCAAGCCCTATACTAGAACTACACTAAGTTGGTATACACTCAAGAGAGAGGATTTTAAGTGTTTTAATATTTCATCTTTCATATACTAATGAAAATAAGACTAAAGAAGCCTATTTATAATCTATTATAAAATGAACACAAAATGACTCTAATGCTCTTAATGAGGAGGATGGTCACAGAGTGTCACTTGGACAAAGATAAGTGACCAAAATACCCTTAATAAAGGGAACCAAAACTGTGAACCAACAAAGGTGGTCCAAAACCGAGAGTCCTTAAGTCTTCAATTCTCCAAGAAATCTTCCACACTCGGGTTTGATCAATGATAGGCTCAAAACGTCCCCTCCAAGTATAATCTTGTGCCATCCATGGGACCAAAGCTTGATTCTTCACATAGTAACTTTGAATGTTGTCGGCGAAAGCTAAGGTGGCCATTATTCTCGTATCAAGTATGCAGTTGGTGAGCCTTCTTTATTCCAGAAGGACTAATCCTTTTCAGCCATTTGTTATTTACTATGGTTTAAGTCCACTGGGGGCCTTGTCCTAGTTTCAAATAGTTTATTAGTTTCATATGTAGTAGAGATTTCACAGACTGAATCAGATGTTGTCTAGATGTTAATTCACTTATTTCCATATTATTAAACAAAATACAGATTATGACAATGATTTCATAACGATTTATAATTTCGCATCTTATAATCATGTTATGAGTAATGTGCATGATTACCAGATGTAGAAGGGCGCCTAGGCCCCTATGGGCTGGGATGCTCATCGAGGCCAGGGTCCTAACTCAGGTCATGACAAACTTGGTATCAAAGCACGGTTCATAATCCCAGGGTGTCTGCAAAATCACGTCGGGTAGAGTCTTATTTATGGGTGTGTAGCATACCACACTTATAAGAAGGAGGCTACTAGATATTTAGGAATGTCTCCCTTCTTTATGATTTAGTTCATGTTGTAGAGTCTAAAATGTCCTCTAATCAGTGGTCTCTTGTATTTCTAAAAAGTTATCATGCCTCTATGTTGCTCCAATGAATAGAATACCCAAACTGAAGATGTCCATCCTACCCACGGGAAGAGGACACGTAATAGGGCTCACACTTATAAATTTGTTGCTTCTCAGGAGTCCCTTCTATTTAGACCATCCCACCCAGGGCGCCTAGGACTCCCCGATTTGAGACTAACCATACCCAAAATCCTTAGAGAGAAATATCAAATGCTGAGTTCAGACAATCAATACATATAATTGCATAGTTGGTGTCTTCATAGACCCGACGATTGGAGAATATTGGGTATACATTTTATATATCTGAGACTACATGGGTGGGTCATTTTATAAGACTAAACCTGCCTAAGTTCACGGGTACAAAGGTGGAGGAGGATTCATAAGAGTTTATGGATGAGACAAAGAAGATTTTTTAAGTAATGCATATGGATGAAGTGAAAGGGATTGAACTAGCAGCTTATTAACTGAAAGAGGTAAAAAATCAGTGGTACTACAAATGGGAAGATTTGAGGGGTGATAATGCTGGTGGAAGCCTTTCTGGACCGATTCTTTCCCTAGGAGTTGAGGAGTCCAAGGCCGAAGAGTTTATGAATTTGAAGTAGGGAAAGATGAGCGTCAAAGAGTACACCCTGAAATTTAATTAGCTATCTCATTAATCCCCAAAAATGGCAGGCAATATGAGTGCTCGTATGCGGAAGTTTGCAACCGACCTCTCAGATGCCTTGGTGTTAGAGTGAAAAGGGGCAATGCTTAATGGAGATATGGATTTCTCGAGATTGTCCATTCATATACAGCAGGTTGAGGAGCATAAAAAAAGGTTGTTGAAGCAAGGGAGAATGACAGACAGGCCAAGAGGGCCAAAACAACAGACTAAAATAATACTCAATCACAGGATGATAATTGGGGTAACAGGTGGCATAATAAAAAGTCTTAGGGAAATGTACAGTCTGTAGCCAACCCTCTAGTGCCCGGACCTCCAGTTGATCGATGACCTCAAAATTTTTAGCCTAGCCATGGATCTGAAGTACAGGGTACCCAGTCCCAGGGCAGTGTGGCTCAGCCATATCAGACCTTTCTGTAGTGTGAGACCTGCGGTAAGTATCACCCAAGGAGGTGCCAACTGGGCAGGTTGGTATGCTATATATGTGGTTAGTCAGGCCATTTCCAGAGATATTGTCCTTCCACTAGAAGGAACTTCGGTGGTGCTAAGTCCCAAGCAAACTCCTCCATGCCACCACCACCTCCAAAAGGCATTACTTCAGCTACCGAGAGTGGTCGCAACTGGTTATATGCCTTGTCCAATCGTAAGGAGGTAGGGGCATCACCAGGGGTACGTTACAAATATTCTCCCATGATGTGTATATGTTACTTGATCCCGGGTTTACTTTTTCTTATGTGACCCCATATGGGAGACGATTTTGTTTTGAGCCTAAAGTTATTACAAAACCTTTCTCTATTTTTACTCCTGTAGGTGATTTTGTTGTGTCTAGTAGAATATATAAAAATTATGTTGTGTCTATTTGTAGCCGTGATGTAGTGAGAGATCTCATAGAGCTTGATATGGTGGACTTTGATGCCATTTTAGGAATGGAATGGCTTCATACGTGTTATTCCATGTTAGACTATAGATCCCGAAAGGTTACCTTCTCTTTTCCGAATTAACAGGTGATAGAATAGGAGGGTCATTCTTTAGCACCTAGAGAAAAATTCATATCTTACCTCAGAGCCCGTAAGCTTATTTTTAAAGGTTGTTTGTATCATCTTATTCGAGTTAGAGATTCAGATACCGAAAGTCCTTCTCTTCAGTCTGTCCTTGTGGTTAATGAATTTCCAGAAGTCTTTTTGGATGATCTCCCAGGAATACCACCTGATAGGGAGATAGATTTAGGTATTAATTTATTTCCAGACACCCATCCTATTTCTATTCCGCCCTATAGAATGGCTCTTACAGAATTGAAGGAGTTGAAAGAACAGCTAATAGACCTTCTTAACAAAGGATTTATCCATCCTAGTATTTCTCCCTGGGGTTCACCCATACTCTTTGTATGTAAGAAAGATGGTTCTCTTCGTATGTGTATAGATTATCGTCAGTTAAATAAGGTCATGATAAAAAAAATCCCCTTTCTATAATTAATGATCTCATTGACCAAATTTAGGATGCTAGGTGTTTTTCAAAGATAGACCTTCGTTCGGGGTATCATCAATTGAAGGTTAGGGAGTCTGATATTCCCAAAATAGCTTTCCAAACCCGATATGGCCATTATGAATTCTTAATCGTGTCCTTCAGATTGACTAATGCCCCTGCAACTTTCATGGACCTAATGAATAGGGTGTTCCACCAGTTTCTAGATATATTTGTCATCGTCTTCAATGATGACATTTTGATTTACTCTAAGAGTGAGGAGGATCATGCCAGTCACCTCCGAATCATCCTTCAGACCCTCAAAGATCATAGATTGTATGCAAATTTTTCCAAGTGTGAATTCTGGTTTAATGTTATTGCTTTCTTAGGGCATATTGTGTCTAGTGAGGGAATTAAAGTTGATCCCCAAAAGATTGAGGTAGTGAGAAAATGGCCCAGGCTCACGACTCCAATCGACATTCGGAGCTTCTTGGGTTTGGCAGGGTATTACAGAAGATTTGTAGAAAGTTTTTCTTCCATAGCTGCTCTTTTTACCAGGTTGACATAGAAAAAGGTAAAATATGTGTGGTCTGACCTTTGTGAGAATGGTTTTGAGAAGTTAAAAGACAAGTTGACTACTGCACCTGTTTTGACTCTTCTAGAAAGTATAGAGGGTTTTATGGTGTACTGTGATGCATCCCGGGTAGGACTTGGGTGTGTAATTATACAGCATGGCAAAGTGTTAGCTTATGCATCTAGGCAGTTGAAAGTGCATGAGCAAAATTACCCTACCCATAACTTAGATTTAGCGACTATGGTGTTTGCACTTAAAATCTGGCGACATTATCTGTATGGAGTACATGTTGATATTTTCACTGACCATAAGAGTTTGCAGTATGTATTTCACAGAAAGAGCTAAATCTTAGGCAAAGGCGGTGGTTAGAACTATTGAAGAATTATGACATGAGCCTGCACCATCATCTGAGCAAGGTGAATGTGGTAGCCGACGCCCTCAGCAGATTATTTATACGCAGTCTTTCTCATTTTGAGGAAGGAAAGAGAGAGATGCTAAAAGATATTCACTGACTTGCAAATCTAGGGGTACAACTTTTAGATTTTGAAGATGGAGGAGTAGTTGTACATGAAATAGCTAAATCTTCTTTATGTGCGGAAGTTAAGGAGAAATAGGCCAAGGATCCCATCTTGATGTAGATTAAGAAAGATGTGGGTCAACAGAAGGTGATGGTATTCAAAATTGGTGGTGATGGTATTCTGAGGTACTAGGGTAGGCTGTGTGTACCGAATGTGGATGGTTTGCAAGAGAGGATCCTCGATGAGGCTCACACTTTGAGGTACATTGATCACCTAGGCACTACTAAATTGTACCATGGTCTTAAAGCTATATATTAGTTGAATAATATGAAATGTGATATTGCTGATTTTGTTTCCAAGTTTTTGAATTGCCAACAAGTTAAAGTGGAACATTTGAGACCAGGTGGTTCTTCCCAAGAGATAGTTTTGCCTATGTGGAAGTGGGAGATGATTAATATGAATTTCATCACAGGACTTCTGAGGTCCCGAAACTAATATGATTCCATTTGGGTAATCGTGGATCGAATGACCAAGTCAACTCACTTTCTTCTTGTGAGGACTAACTATTTGGGAGATGATTATGCCAAGCTATACATTAAGGAAATAGTTCACTTGCATGGGGAACCTGTATCCATTATATCTGATCGAGGTACGCAATTCTCTTCAAAGTTTTTGTAATCTTTTCAGAGGGGTTTAGGTACCCAAGTGAACCTGAGTACTGCTTTCCACCCTCAGACCGATGGGCAAGTTGAGCGCACCATTCACACCCTAGAGGATATGTTGAGGGCCTGTTTAATAAACTTCAGGGGTAGTTGGGTAGATCATCTTCTGTAGATAGAGTTTTCCTACAATAATAGTTACCATACCAGCATTAAGATGGCTCCTTTTGAAACACTTTATGGGAGAAGATGTAGATCACTGATTAGGTGGTATGAAATGGTGAAACGCGGTTGTTTGGGCCTGATCTTATTCATCAGGTAATGGAGAAGGTCAAAATCACTAAAGAATGACTTAAGACAGCTTAGAGTCGCCAGAAATCCTATGCTGATGTTAAAAGAAGGGAGTTGGAATTTGAGATTGGTGATTGGGTGTTTTTAAAAGTCTCCCTCATGAAGGAATTCATGTAATTCAGGAAGAAATTAAAGCTGAGTCCTTACTATATAGGACCATATCAGATTGTGAAAAGGATAGGTGGGGTTGCTTATGGGTTAGATTTGCCTGCAAGTCTGGCTTCCGTTCATTTAGTTTTCCATGTCTCCATGTTGAAAAAATGTATTGGAGATCATTCCCTAGTGTTTCCTGTAGAGAAGATCAAGGTGACAGACTCCTTATCATATGCAGAAGAACCTATTGCTATCTTGGACCGCCAAGTTTGGAAGCTAAGACTAGGGAAATAACTTAGGTTAAGGTGCGTTGGAGGAATCAAAAAGCTGAGGAAGCTACTTGGGAATTAGAAGGTGATATGTGGATCAGATACCTAACCCTCTTTGAGACTATAGATGACAACATTAATGGTACGAGTTATATCCTACTCTCTTTATCTTATCTCTTGTATGCTTGAAATTTTGCTTATTTGTGTTCCGAATCATCATTCTAGCATGAATGATCCCAAGGGGGAATAATGTAATACCCCATGATATCCTCAATTTAATACCTCACTCCATAGCATGTATAAGGGGTTAATCTTTTGAAAAATTTCCTATGTGTCAAAAGGACTTCGTTATATTTTTAAGCTCCTAAACGTGTGTGATCTCAAAAGCATTTTTTTCAACCTTGAGATAAGAATTTTAGAGTTGATTTATGTTTAGGGGAGTGAAGGGGATGTCTCAGAGAAGTTTTGGATTTTTCGGACAAGGGACGGGATGTGTTTGGATGTTGGAAATAGTGGCTCGATACTAAGTTGGTGCGCCGCATCGATGAACGCATCGATGAAGCAGTGAGACAATGCGAAGTCGATGGTCCACATCGATGATTGCATCGATGAAACAATGACCAGATGCGATGTCGATGCATCACATTGGGTAACGCATCAATGCCTAGTTCATGTGTTTTACATTAATAACTGGCCTTGGGGAGTGCATTATAGTCTTTTTCTCGCCCTATCTCTGCCATAACACGAAATTAAAGTTTCATTAGGGCAAAATACATGACAAAACTACTTCTTTCTCTCAAAATCAAAACCCTAGTCCCTCCCCCATAGATCAAGAGTTCATCTTTGAAGTCAAGAAGTTCAAGAAACTTAAGAAAGATTTGGTTTCCACTCCTCCTCCTAAGAGATACAAGGTACGTGGGGTTTTATAAAACTACATGGGCTTAGTAAATTCTTCTTAATTATGTTAAAGGTTTAAAAATCATGAACTAACAAAAAGGGTTTCGGATTTACAACTTATAATCATGTTTTTGAAGCCCTCGATAATATTGTTTTGCTCTTTAGGCCTTTCCTTGAAAGTGATTTGACTAGTATATATGTACGTTTCTGTTAAAGCCTTGAAACATGAATTGAAAGCATGATTTATCAAATATTTCCCCTCTCTCATTATGTTACTACTTGATTTACAAGTTATGAAATCCTAAATTGAATAATTTAAAGAATGAGTCAAGGGCCTCATTATCTTACATGAATTTTATGATGATTTAGAATTGGAGAGAAGAATATTATTATGATTTAAATACTGAAAATAATATATGAAGAAATTTCAGGAAGGTTTTGAGAAATTGGCCAACACTTATTAAAATTGTTAATGAATGGAAAGTCTTTGCATGATTTTGACTTATGATTTGAAATATGAATTTTTCTTATACTATATGCATGTTCAAGTGGCCTGAACATTGTTTAGAATGAAATAATCATACTTGACACTTTATGGCATAAATATACTACTTGAAAGTCTTGGTGTGACGACACCAATACAGATAATGCAATGGTAATTCAGAACAGAACAGAATGCAGATGTTTATTCAGATTTTCAAATTTTGAATTTAGAACTAAGCATGTTCAGAAAAAGTTAAAAATGGGCATAAAGAGATGTAAGGTGGTTACCCGAAGAAGGTACGAGTTCATACAACTCATTACCCAAAACCGTGTTTTGTTGATTTGGGTTATTATATCCCCAAGAGGGATTATACGCTGGCCTAGTGCCCTGTGGTGTATCAGAATCAGAATCTGAAACTCCAACCCTTGCGGTAAATTTAGGTTGAGGGCTTGTCCGCCGAGTTAAAAGCGGACTCCATATAGACCGTAGGGTTGTAGAATTGTAGGGTGCACCACCTAACTCAGAAGTAATACGAAGAATAAAACTGCATTGACATGATTGTTTTATGATTATCAAAGATTTGCCCATGTATTTTAAATTAAATCATGCATAATGTTTCATGACCTGCTCTCACCTATTATATATATATATAAATGCATTATTTTGGACTGTTCTGTGTACCAGTACAATTGTATTGACCCCCTATATTTCAGAGTTTGAGGCTCAATCTATAGGTCCTGCTAAGCCATAGATTTATTTAGACAGAAGTGAAGTGTGCAGTTGGTGAGCCTTCTTTATTTTGGGAGGCCTAATCCTTTTTAGTCATTTGTTATTTACTATGGTTTAGGGGTCTTGTCCCAGTTTCAGACAGTTTATTAGTTTTATATGTAGTAGAGATTTCGTAGACTGAATTTGATGTTGTCTAGATGTTGATTCACTTATTTCCATACTGTTAAACAAAACTCAGATTATTACCATGATTCTGTAACTATTTATAATTCCACATCTTATAATTATGTTATATGTAATGTGCATGATTACTAGATTGAGAAGGGCGCCCGGACCTCTATGGTTCAGGATGCTCGTCGCGGCCAGGGGCCCGACTCGGGTCGTGACAAATAAAGGAAAACCCCTTTATTTATAGAGGAAAACTAACCTTAGGGTTTCTAAATTTTTCATAAATAGATATTCACTATATATATAGTAAAGTAGACATTCATTATATATGGTAAAGTAGACATTCACTAATATATGGTAATATATTTATAAAGATTTAAAGTTTTTGATTAGTCAACAATTATCATTATAATGGACTAGATTCCTCGTTATCATCTATTTTTCATCGTATTCCTGGTTATCTTACAATATATCCTCCAATGTGTCAAATTCGAAATTTCATCTGACCGATTCAATTTCTGAAATAAATAACTATTAGTTGAGTGATCGTTTAAAAAAATAATTCTTAAGAAATGTTAAAATATTATATTAATAAGATTTTAAATATATATTAGTTTATACTTTTTTTGTAATCATACTCCCTCATTTATACTATACTAGGGTAATCGCAGGTGCCTCACACGTGTAATGCATGATTATTTAAAGTTAAATGATTTTGTTTATTGTAAGACTTTTAATGAAGTGTAAAAAATTTAAATCAGTATTCAAAAATCCTTCACATTTTAATATAATAATGTAAACATAAACATACATTTTAGTGACAACACATATATATTTTACCACAAGAAGTTTCAAGGTTGATGGATCATCACTTTTGCATTTGTCATAATATTGTGTGAATAAAAATGGGGAGGGAGGAAGGAGTGTTTCAAAAGTTTTACGCCAATGTAACTAACTATTATTGGTTTCTTATACAATAACTGCAACTTCACATTAAATACTTACAAGGTCCATGAAAACATTTTTTTTCTTTAGAAGATAATATTTTTAAAATTTTATTTATGTTATAAAATAAAGATAAAATATCAATATCTAACTTAAAGAAAGAAGAGAAGTTTAGTAATACTTTTATTTTACTACTTTGACATATATAAAAATGTATAAAATGGTGGTTATTTATAGACCACCAAACATACTTCTTAAGGTTGATAAACAAGTTGGCAAGTTGGAAATTTGATCAACTATTTAGGTATTCAAATCCAAATTGAACAAGTAACTTTGATCTTCAAATCTAACTTGACTACTAATTATTATCTCTAATAAATGATATTTCACACATATACATGTCACATGACATCCATATTACATAACACTCTCCCTGGAATGTTCATTAATAGATAATGTGTCTCGTTAAATTTCTACTAAGGAAAATTCAATGGAAAAAAGCCTAGTGAAGAAAAAAGTGTACATACTTCTTTTAATACACTTTTAGTGCTGCCTCATTATAAACCTTACCAGAAAAATTAGAATGGAACAAAATCTTGGTTAAGGAAAAAAGAGTACAATGCGTATTTTACCCCCGATGAAACTTCAATTTAATGACTTGAATCTCGGCATTTCAATCTTGTGCACCATCTTCTCGAAAGTTGTAGTTGATAGAGACTTGGTGAATAAATCAACAATATTGTCACTTGAACGAATCTGTCGCATGAGGATATCACCATTCTTCTGAAGTTCATGTATGTAGAAAATTTTGGCGAAATGTATTTCTTTCTATCTCTTTTTATGAATCCTCCATTTTATTACGCTATGCATGCTGTGTTATCTTCATATAAAATCATAAGCGTAGGCGTTTTATCATATTTAGGATCATATTTTTTTCGGATGAGATATATCATGAATATCAACAATACACATTCTAGGCTAGCTTTATGAATAACAATTATCTCTGCATTATTTAAAAAAGTGACGGTTGTTGTATACTTCACCGAACGCTATGATATAGTTGTATCTCTATATATAAGTAAATAGTCCATCTGAAATTGAATTTCATGTGGAACAGATAAATACCTTTTCAATATATGTTCATCAATGGATATATATTTCATTTGTCAAACAATCTGAGTACACATCCAGTAATATGCATTAGCTGCCTCATTAAAAACCTTACAAGGAAAACCCTGTGAGATAAAACCTCGACAAAGAAAAAAGAGTGCAACGCATATTATACTCGCGTTGATTAAAATATCACTTTACTCCTATAAATGATTCTCCCCAATTCATAAGTTCATCAACTACACCAAAATATGGTACTTATTAATCATTTTCATGATATCAAAATTGATATATCTTCAAGTTAAGCGATCTTATAACTATTGGGGCATTTAGTGGAATCGCTTTAAAATTCTTTAAGGATTTTCATATAATTTTTGTCATCTAGCTAGACATGACGATAGTTTATTATATGTATTAAAGATTTTAAATATTGTCAGACTAAAATAAACCGCATTTCATCCATTAGAGGGGAACAATTCTCCTACAATAACGCCATGCACTTTGTGTAACCTTTATGCCCTAAGACACAAATCATACTTTATATCTTATGAATTTTACTTTCGCATAGTAAATCATTTGTAATTCACTGACATTATACCTATGGTCTTTGGATTATGAGTTCAAATATTCACTTTTCAAGTGAAACAAGCTACTTGAATTACATACTTTTATTTGGCCAATAATTTTCATAGTCAATATTTTTTTGACAGATTTGTATTCAAGATTATCGATATTATTTATAATATTGAGCACTATATTATATCAAAGATATCATAGATGATTGTTTGGTACCGGTTTCAATAAAATATAACTTAAGAAGATCTATTCATATTCATTACTATTCCAGTACTGAACCTTTGCCAAGTTTTTATAAAGTGTTATGTCAGTGCTCTTTCAAAGCACTTGCCTCATTATCATGACCATTGTGATCATTTGTTCCTTTTCTTTTTCAAGGAGTTTTATCTTTGGAATCAATTGATCTATCACTCTTCAGGCGTGCCATAGACTCTGTCCTTTTACGGACTTTTTATTGGAGCATTTTATAGTTGAATTATCATATAGAGTCAGAAAACATATCCGACAAGTAATTTGCAATATTTTGCAAATAAATTATCTCTTGAATTTCAAGTCCACATGTATATTTTTATGATAATCTAGATAATTTATTTCATACGTAATTTTCAACTGTTAGTTAACTCTCTCTCAAATGTTAGGAAATCTAATATTTACCCCAACCTTATCTTGAGATTCATAGTTATGCATTGTGATAAAGCAATTGCATCATATGCTGCAAATTTAAATTTTTAGATGGAAATTATTTGGTTCTTGACCTTGAACCAATAGTGATAAGGGAGCCTTGTTAGCTTGATGCGTATGAATACTTCTATATTTTAAATGACAGATCTTATATCAAATTTCTTTTGGGAGATTTGTTCTCATAATGATTTAGCTGGAATTGGAGGCATACAATTTTTACTAAACCAACCAACAGTATCAACATAATTTATAGTTTGAAACTGTGCTCTTAATTTAATAATTCGAGCAAACAACTTTACAAAACTAAAATTGCAAGTTAATAGAAAAGTACATGTGACCATTTCTTAGATGCATCTATTAAAATATATAATAGTAATCGGTCCACATGGCAGGCAAATTAGCCCATATTCACCTTTTTATATGTTCCAAAAAATTAAGAAATATAATTCCAACTGTAGTTGGTACAATAATCAATTCACTATGAGAATAAGCAGCATCGTGAAGAACCTTTAATTTCTTCAATATATAATCACATGAGTTCTCAATAATTTTTGCATCATGTTTGAACCGGATGGTCAACCGTCATGCCAACTGATATTTATTTCAGTAAATTTTTAACTTACTATTGCATGTGATTCTGTCATCATGCTCATATTTGTATATTACAAATAATAAAAAAAGCACGAATAATCTTTTACATAAATATTTATAGCCCGCTCCGATTGCAGTAATATGAAGATATAGCATCTTTTCATTATTTATAATCTCAATACAATTTCTTTTTGATAATGTCTTTGAAACTTAATAAGTTTTTTTTAGCCTTACTACAATCCCAATATTATGAACAATTTCATTCCTCCAGATAGTAACACTTAAGCTCTTTTGGAGCTCTCAATTAACTTCATGTACTACACATATTTCACACATAATTCATATGATGAAAATCTCCTTCAAGGAGAAAAATCATATAAGTACGGTCATAATCTTGAAATATTATATAGGCAAGACTTGTTTCTTGCTTTTGGTTATCCATGATAGACATATCAAAATATTTTTGACATATTACAAGTACGCGATCAATGATCGTTTATGTCAAAATAAAATTTTCTTTATTTCTCTGAAGTCTTTTATAGAGGTGAGATGTGACATTTATCCAACCATGCATGAGCATGACCTTATTCATAATATTTTATCTCATCTTGACACATTCATGTCAAGAATGATCGACCATTAATGATGCTTATCACAAATCTCATTCTCTTCGAGGAATGAATTATAATCATATGCACATGTTTCATAGATTTTCATTAGAAGCTCATTCTCACACCATGAAATTTATTATATTTACATGACAGACCTCACATCACTTTGAAAGTTCAAGTGCACCATCACTTTATATTCCTTTATTTTGATGGAGGATTTATAAAACTTATACCAAATTACATTGCACGATAATCACGTGCCCAGTGACCTTTCATACCATGTCCATTAGGGGGGGAAATTCCCTTTATCTTTTAGAGGATCATTTGAGAACCCATGATGTTCTTCGAAGAATATTATATTTTTTAAAATATATATGTTGTCTAATATTCAATGTGCACATCTTTGGGATGACAAAATCATTCATGCCAACTTATAAACTTATTTGTACTAGTAAACTCCATGTTTACCATGACATATGAGTTTTACTTAGTAAATTTCAGATTTATTAGAACATGAATAATTTTTCAAGTTTTCTATTTTGAAGTATATTGCATAATATTTCTTATCAATTATTCTATCTCTTATGGAGGTGTTACTCCTATCACATTCATCCCAGAGAATGGATCGGTAGTTTTAACAATCAAAATTCTCATTCCTCAGAAATGATATATAATAATGTCTTAAGCCTATCAAATTATGATAGCTTAGAATTTCTTTCAAGATATTGCTCCTTCATGAGCAAATAGAAGCGTACATATAGTGTAACGAAAGGTTTTGTCCTTCTTACGCCTATATTCATATTCATAAATTTAATAACATGTCTTCTTTCAGACATATTATGCACTGCTTCCATATTCACTTCAGGGAATGAAGCATATTCAATGGAAAGTATTTCATAACTTTCATAAAAAAAATTGGTTTAGTCATCGTTATATCATTAATATGGTGCATTGAGATTCGAACTCAATGATCATAAATTTAATCACATGTCTTTTTTCAGACATATTATGCACTGCTGCCATATTCACTTCAGAGAGTGAAGCATATTCAATGGAAAATATTTCATAACTTTCATAAAAAATTTGGTTTAGTCATTGTTATATCATCAATATGGTGCACTGAGATTCAAACTCAATGTCTTATCAATATAAAAATGTCTTAGCCAAAAAATTAATGGAACTTAAACCTAACATCTTATCATTATAGTGCATCGGGACTCTAAATCCAATGTCTTACCCTTTTAATGGCATGCGATTTAAATCCATCATCACATCCTCGTCTAATAAAATATTAGGCTAAAGTATTATAAACTCAAACTTGAGTCTACAACAATATCACCACTTTGTGATTATCAATATTCTTTTCAAACCTAATTAAAGAACACGAGCTAATAATATAATTATCTTAGCATAAATAGCAGAAAGGTGAAATACAAATCACGATGATCGTATAGTTCTTGCGGTCTTGCCTTCTCCACCTTTCAATCCAATTTTCTTTTCTTAACCTTCAAATTTTGAGACGGTAGAGTCTCGTGCTGATAACGTGTTAGAGAAAATGATCAAAATCCCCTCCAACCTTTATTCCAAATCTCAACTATACACCAATACTTTGCGGGAGTCCGATGATCCTCCTGAACTCTTTTAAAGTGGAATTATTACACCCCTAAAAAGCCACAACCACATCTTCATTGAAGGGTGAAACCCACACGTTTGATCTATCAATTTTTTTAAAAAAACATTTAGGTATTATTTCCCCTTATCTTCCACCATTTTTAATTTTACAAACCCAAATTAAAATTTTATCATTCTCACAAAATAAAATATCAATATTCTTGAATCGTCATCTAATCTATATCATTGAATGAAATTAGACAAACAAAAATAGTTAAATTTCCAACAATCTCTCACATATAATTGAATTTTATTCTTTATTTCTTAATTTCACCCCAAATTTGATAAAAAGGGGTGAGATTGAGGGTGACGGTGGCGGTGGCGATGACGGATAATAGGGGTGGAGGTGGTGACTAATGGGGGTAGGAGTGGCAGTAGCGATGACAGCTAATGGGGGTGGGAGTGGTGGTGGGTGAGATGAAATTCATAATTTGAATTAGAAGTTTGGCTTGAATTGAAGTGTGGTGCAAAATTACATGATATTGATAGTATAATGTTGTTTTAAAGATTCTTAACTTTTTTGATGTTAGATTCCTAATTCTTGAAATTTCGACAAGATTCTGAAAAAATTGAACAATGAAAAAAAATAAAAAGTTAAAGATTAATATGGGGAGAAAAATGGAAGAAGGTGAAGAAGTGGTCAAATAGTGGAGATGATGTTGGCGGCATTGGTGGAATGATGGTGGAGTGATTTTGGCCATGATAGCCATTGAAGAGTTGTTGAAGTTTTTTATTTTATGAGAGAGAATATTTTGGGGATGGAGATATGTGATGAAGAAGAAAGAAAATAATATATATATATATACATATATTTATATTTAAAAAAATGTAAAAAATAAAATTTTTAAATATTTTCAATCACTCACTCTGTCAAAGAGAGTGAGATACGCTCTCTTTGCAACATAAGCCTTTAGGGGTGTATAATTTTATTTTTAAAATGTTCAGGGGGGTCATAGTACCCTCGCAAAATATAGGTGTGTAGTTGAGATTTAGGGTAAAGATTGGAGTTTTTTTTGACATATATAAAAATATACAAAAGGAGAAAACTTTAGTAATACTTTTATTTACTACTTTGACATATATAAAAAATATACAAAAGGATGACTATTTATAGACCACCACACTTACTCCTTAAGGTTGCTAAACTTGACATCAAGTTGGCTAGTTGGCAATTTGGCCAACTATTAAGGCATTCAAATTCTAATTGAACAAGTAATTTTGGTCTTCAAATCTAACTTGACTACTAATTATTATCTCTAATAAATGATATTTCATACATATACATGTCACATGACATCCATATTACATAACAATTTACATTATGCCTCTTCTTTTTTTTTAAAAAAAAAGTGATATTTTTATCTTGGATACACGCTTAATAAATTATTTATTTCTAGAAAATTAAAATATTTTCACTTATTTACCCTTAATAAATATCTAAAAAAAATATACTAATTCTTGAATAGTATGATTTTTTTGATTATTTAAAATTTTCTTTCTTTACAGACATGTCAAATTGAAAGAATATTATTAATTATCTAAAACACTAATAAAATGAAAAGACTAAAATACCAAGGAAGGAGCATATGTTATTGTTTATTATACCTGTGTATCAAAATGTATATGTATCTTTATACAAGTATATATTTATTGCTATATTTTTTATTTATTTTCAAATTAGTATTTGGATTTCCTTTTCTTTTTATTACCTTGAAGACACATTTATAGGTGGATCAAATATATGAGTTCAGACTTCGATAGTTGGGACCAAAAATAAAAAGTACTTGTATAAATAAATATTTATGGTACGATTTGTTTTTCCTATATTTTAAATTTTTTATTATTTATTTACGTCATTTAGAATTCTTAAACTAATAGAAAAAATATTAATTATCATTAATTCTGATGACTTATAATAAAGAAATATTTTATTATAAATATATTTAATTAATTTTTAACCCTTAAATATTAAGAAAAAATAGTGAAAAGATTATTTTATGTAAAACAAAGACTTTTAATGAATGACAAAAAGTTCAAGCAGTATTTCTAAAGCCGTTCAAACTTTTAATATACTATAGAATTATAGATATAGATACATAAAATAAAATATTACTGCTTCTGTTTCATATTGTTTGACTCCAATTGATGTGACATACCCTCTAAGAAATGTTTAATTAGAGGTGTATTTTACTAAACAAATCTTATTAGTAATTTTGTTACTCCAAATTTAACTATTTAATTTGAATAAAAATTAGATTTATTCTTTCGTCAGTTAATTTTCACATTGTCTGGGTGTACAGAATTCTAAAGATCCAAATTATTAGTAATACCTCCGTTTTGAAATAAGTGAATTGTTGAGGTATTTATTGGTGTTTCAAAATAAGTGAATCGTTGAATTTTTTTTCAAATTTACCCTTATGATTTGACAACTAATAACTTTTGAAAAAGTATTACCAGAGTCAACTTTTTTTTTTTTTGGGTAAAAATGAAAAGTTATATTAAATTTATGTCTTTAATATTTTTTCCTTAATCTGTGTGCCAAAATTCAATAATTCATATAAAGAAATTAAAATTTAAATATGTGTACTTGCTACCTAATTCATATAAGGAAAAACTTAACAACTTGTAAAACTCCAAACAAATGATACCTATTGAAATTTTCGTTTTCTTTTTTAATCATATATTTCAGAACTCCTTTTTTATATGTCCAAGGCAAAATAAAACTACCAATATTAATTCTTAATATATTTAACTACAAGGGCGGATCTAATGGGGGTTCAGGGATGACATGACACCTGCAAACTTCGATCGAAAAATTGTGTATATATATATATTTTGAAGAAAATCGATATATTATTTAAGTGTCACCCAGTGCAGCAATTGAGGAAGTAGTGTCAGTGGTAAATGCGCTGAAATTTAACGTAGTATACCAGAGTTCAAATTCAGACGCTAGCATTATTTTATTACTTTTTGATCGCTATTCTATTTTCTATAAGTTTTTTTCCTCTTGACTTAATCTTTGTTTGACTCTTTTTTTGGGTAATCTTTGTTTAAGAATTTTTAACTTAAGTGTAGAACATAGTTGAAGATTCCTTCCTCCTTCAAATTTATAATTAACCTCTCCTCGTAAATCATAATAATGATGCTTGACTTGATGTTATAATTTTTTAACAATAGAATTGGAAATATCCATTGAATGTTGACAACTATTTTGTACTTTCACGCAGACTGATAAGTTGAATTTAACTCTTGTTTACACAATTTATAGTAATAACAATAACTACAACAAATTTAGTGTATTTCCACATAGTGGGGTCTGAGGAGGGTAAAATATATGCAGTCCATACACTACCTCCAGAAAAGTAGAAAGGTTGTTTTCGATAGTTTTTATAATAATAATCACATTTTTATTGTTTAATCTATTTGTCTATACAAATTAAGGGTGTCAAACAGGCCGGTTAAAATCGGCCCGAACCGGCCCACATAATTAAATCGGCCCGGTTTGACCCGACCCGATAAGCCCAAGGACTTTAGGGGTTCGGATCCCGGTCCGGTTGGATTTTTTATTTGGGTCCGATTAATCCGGCCCGGACCCAACCCGGTTTGGGTCCGTTGATTAACCGACCCGGCCCGGCCCGGTTAAGATTTTTTTTTTTTTTTGAAAATTCAGAATTTCACAAATTGAAATTAAAAACTTAGTTTTAATACATTATTAATTTACTATCAATTATTATTAATTTATTGTATTAAGTAGCATATGTTTTATACTTTTATTTAAAGTAGTGTATATATTGAATGGTATATATATATATGTGTGTGTGTATCTTCTAAATCTAAAGTAGTATATATTTAACGTATACATGTGTATATGTTTTATAAATTAGTATATAACTATATATATATATATATATATATATATATTGTAGTGTATGTTTTATTTAAAGTAGTGAATATATTGAATGGTCTATATATATATGTGTATATATCTTCTATAGATGAGTATATTTAATGTATACGTTATGTATATGGTTTATAAATTAGTATATAACAATATATATATATATATATATATATATATATATATATATATATATAGAGAGAGAGAGAGAGAGAGAGAGAGAGAGAGAGAGAGAGATAAATATTGTAGTATATATATATGTATTGTAGTATATATTTTATTTAAATTAGTACATATATATTGAATGGTGTTTATATATCTTCTATAGACGTATATATTTAACATATCCAAGTGTATATGTTTTACAAATTAGTATATAACTATACAAATATATTATAGTATATTTCATTTAAAGTAATACATATACATAGAATAGAGTGTATATATGTGAATGGATCTTCTATAGACGTGTATATTTAACGTATACATTTGTATATATTTTATAAACTAGTATATAACTATTCAAATATATATTGTGATGTATATATACTGTAGTATATCTCATTTAAAGTATTACATATACATAGAATAGAGTGTATATATGTGAATAGATCTTCTATAAATGTGTATATTTAACGTATGCATGTGTATATATTTTATAAATTAGTATATAGCTATACAAATATATATTGTAATGTATATATATTGTTGTATATTTCATTTAAAGCATTATATATACATAGAATAGAGTGTATATATGTGAATAGATCTTCTATAGATGTGTATATTTAATGTATACATGTGTATATGTTTTATAAATTAGTATATAACTATACAAATATATATTGTAATGTATATATATTATAGTATATTTCATTTAAAGTATTACATATACATAGATTAGAGTGTATATATGTGAATAGATCTTCTATAGACGTGTATATTTAGCGTATACATGTGTGTATATATATATATATTGTAGTATAGTTTATTTAAACTTTAAAGTTTAAAGTAGTACTATGTATTTGGATGGTGCGTATATATGTGTAATTGTATATATATGTATATATTTTTTAAATTCTAATGTAGTATATACTATATATATAGTGTATATATATTTTTTAACGTATTTATAATGTATATAAGTGGGTATATATAATGTATATTGAAAAAAAGTTTTTTTTTTATATTTTTGACCGGATTTGACCGGGTTTAGGTGGGTTTGACCGGGTTGGGTTAAGTGGACCGGGTGAGGGTGGTTTTTTATTTTTTTACTATTGGGCCCGGACCGGCCCGACCCACTTAGACCCCAACCCGGACCCGGCCCGGCCCGGCCCTCAACCCGATTAAATAACACGGGCCGGTTTCGGATTGGCCCGGCCCGGCCCACTTGACAGCCATAATACAAATTGAAATGACAAATAATCAAATCGAAACCCAAAGTCTATAAAATCGATAAAATATTTGTCTTATTTGAGACAGTGTAAATAGCAAAACGTAAAGCAAAAAATTAACTGATTTCCAACTGAATTCGTAAAAATTAGCTTCTTCGATAATGTTTCAATGAAGTTTTCCTTCAAAAATCTCTTACTAACAAGCCAAATTACAGTGGGACGCTCATAAAAAGTATCCTTTTTGAGTAGTAGTTTTAACGTTAAAAGTGACATGACACCCGCAACCTCGAAATCCTAGATCCGCCTCTGTTTAACTATCTTTTAACTATCTTTTATATGGAGTAACTAGTAAAGTTGCTATCATGTGATCAGGATGTTACGTGGAAACAGCCTCGAACATAAATGAAAGATAAGGCTGCGTACAATACACCCTTGTAGTGGGGCCTTTCCCCGAACACCACGTATAATAATAGCTTTAGTGCACCAGGCTGCCCTTATTTAACATTTCATATGCCCTTAACATCATAAGGAGGGTTTATAATTTTATTTCACAATAAGAAGGGTAAGAGTTCTATAAAGATTATATTGTTATGGTCAATGAATCATGATAGGGTTGTCTGCGTATTTAGAGTGTGTGATTTGGTCATTTGGATATTATGATTAGAACTGAGGTAGCCTCTTAATACCAGTAGATCATGAATCATGAATAAGGTTTCTTTATTCCTGCCATGATGGTTGTACTGAAAATGAAATGTTTAGTCTTGCAATGTGGAAAAATGAAAAGAAAATGATGGTAGTAGCAAGTAGGCAGTGGTCCAGAGAACAGAAGTTGGAACCAGCCATGAAAATTCTACTTCCTCCGTCCCAAATTATGTGTCGCCATTTTTTTTTAATTCGTCCCAAAAAGAATATCGTTTTTTCTTATTTGGTAAATTTTTAAAGACACAATTACAATTTACTTTAGTGGTCACACTTGATTTTAAATACTATTACTTCTTTTTATTTTTTTAATTAAAAGTGGTCCCACTTGATTTTAAATACTATTACTCCTTTCTTTAAAAAGATAATTTTATAATTTTAATAAAGTCAATACTTATTTTTTAAATATCGTATCCGGTTAAATAATGATACATAATTTAAAACGGACGGAGTATAATGTGTTCATGGGCCAGGCTAGATATTTGATAATACCGGAGCAGTGTAAGTAATAGTTCCACTAAATTCTAAGGTCTGTATGCTAATTGATAGTAACTGTTCATTTACTTGAAGGCTGAAAAATGGTGTCCCACCAACTGATGGGTCTTAGTCGTTGGATGCCAGGTCTTGTCAATTGATAAATGGATCCCCTGCCATCAAAAGAAAATGTGCAGGTGCTGCCTATTGTGGAGTCCGGAACCTAAAAATGACGTGATTTTTTTTTTTTTTTTGGGGATCAAAATAAGCGATAAACCAACTGAAGAACTGAACGATTCGCCCACAAGTTCAGGGACCTGGTCCCTAAATATGTATGCAGTAATGAATAAAAGTGAATAGAAAATGAATACACATAATATTTACGTGAAAACCTTCTTATTCAAGGGAGTAAAATCACGACCTACCATGTAGGATTTTCAACCATTTGCCTATTTTCAAGTAAACTCGAATACAGACTCTATGGTTCAAGAATTAACCTCTTAATCCTTAGCAACTTGCAATACCTCGATTACATGAATCCAAACAATAACTCTACTGCATTCACTAAAACAACTAACTCTAACTAAATCAGTAACAAGGTAACTCTAGCCTCAATATCTACTAACTCTAGCTGGCTCAACGCTCAAGAAGAGAACAAACAATAAGAACACCTACAATCTATGAACTAGAGCAGTAAATACAACAACAACAACAACAAATCCAGTGTATTCCCACCTAGTGGAGTCTGGGGGGGGGGGGTAAGATGTACGCAGTCCATACCTCTACCTCTAAAGAGCAGTAAATAACGATTAGAAATCACTACACAAAGAATCAAGTACAACACGAGCTTAAGACACAAGTGATGACTGAGCAGGTCCCTATTGCAAGTGAGGCTTTGGTTGAAAGATTTGCTTCAAGAGAGATTTGATGTTGTTTGCATATGAAATCTTAGGTTTTTTGTTGTAACATGTTGCATATATATGAGACAAAAAAACCTAGGATCTTTTTGATTGGCTGAGGCCAAAAGTTGCTGCAACTTTGCCACCAACTTTTCTGCCACCAGATACTATTTTCAGTTGGATTGCTGACTTAGTGCAGAAGGCAGAGTCTCGTTGAACCTGGTCTCTGAGCGATTGCAATTTTATCATCCTAAATCAGTTCTCAAGGTTGGTTTGTCAAACATCAAAACTAAGAAGTTAATAATTTCCCCTTTTTTATGATGACAAACCCATACTCGGCTTATCACAGGATCCACTACGAGTTTCTTTCCACTGTTAATGATACCTCTTCAGAACTATGAGAATTCCCCTGAGACACATCCTTGCAGCTAAGCACACCACTTTCTCCCCCCTAAGTATAATAACTTGGTCCCTAATTACAACTTGACCCATACATATACCTCAATCTTTGTCCTTTTGGCATCATCAAATAGATAAAACAGTAAACCACACAAGAGATAACACACATGTTAATGCATGACCATTGAGGCTACACTTACATGAATAAGTAAAATAAGAAAAAGAGAGAAAGAAGATAGCAACAAGACACATAATATTTATTAATCATAAAGATCAGTATTATACATTATTTCAAGGCAAGTACTAAAAAAATACAAAGTAACACCTCGATAACAATAAAATAAAAGGTCTTAAGAGACAAGGCCTAAAAAAATAAGGCTTAAAAGCTGGGGCTTAAGACTGCAAAACACAGTGGGGACTAGGTTCAATGACTATCAAGCAGAAGAACTAGAAGGATGAGTAGTAAATTGGCGAAAAAGGAGAATAAGAAGGACCAAATGAAGGATCAAAAAATTGGTGAAGAAGGAGATTCATGCATTCATTCTCAGACATGTAGTTCTTCAGGACTTGTTGAGTCAAGTCCTCAACCTTTGCTTCTGAGTTTTGAACCTTAGCCCTTATCATTTAATTTTCAACTTGTAAAATCTTACTTCCACCTGTTCCCTGCTCTTGTGCCTTCAAGTGGACAATTTTTAGTGTAGCAATTTCTACATCCTTATGCACCAAAAGTGCAAGCATCTCCTCCAACTCGCCAACCTAGTTTGAACCTCAATTAAATCTGCCATCACTGACGTAGACTTTACTACACTCTCACTAGAAATACACCCACTGACTTCTAAAGTAGAGAATGTGAATATTTTCTTAACGAATCATTCTTTCCCAGGCCACATTCCATATCAAAATAGGCAAATAATCTGTTCAGCAGGAACCCATAGGCTTAACCATGTTTGCCATCATTCATCATCATCACTTTATACGTATGAGCTATCATGATGGCAGGCAAGTTTATGCTTGAATTTAGTGAGAGATTCCATTAGGAACAGGTTGGGATGGGTTACAGCAGTATGCTTCTCAGTACATGAAAGGAGTGCCTTGTTAACCAACTCAAATAAAAGCTAAAATTCTCTTTTAAGGGACTTCTTCGTGACTGACTTGATGTTAAAATCATCCAATTTGTCGATATGGTTCAGAAATTTCTCAGACCCAAAATTGTCTTTTAGGGACTTGGTCCCTTGAATGGGGACACCCACTACTTTAGCCAATACTTGCTCATCAAGAGCGATGTTTGCATCGTGGACTTGACTTGTTAAGTATAGAGTATCATAAAAAAAAGTAAGGTTGTGATAGAATATCCTTACTTTTTTTAATAGATAATAGGAACATGGGGATAAAAAAAGGTGCTCCCAAGTCTTAAACTTTACTATCTCAATAATCTCAGCCATACCCGGCATAACAAAAATCTTTGGGTCAAATACACATCCTCTCAAAACCTCCCTTATCTTAAGAATCTCTTCTCTTTCTTCTTTTGTGAAAACCTTTCCTTTTTCTCTGGAGCTGGACACCTTACCTCTGGGACCTGGTCCCTTGAAATATATACCAGACCCTTTAGAGGATCTGGCAGTTTTGGGACTGGGAGCTAGTACCTTGGAGCTTTGTGAATCTTCTCTCTTCCTCTTGATTCTATTAGTGAAGGCCAGTTTCTTAATCAACACCCCTTTAGTGGTTCCCTTTTTTATTGACACAACCTTTCCAGCTTTAGCCTTGGCTCTTTGTGCAACCACACTTTTGTCTATATCCTCATCAACCTCTTTCTCAGACTCATAGTCACTCTCTGTATATTCTGACTCCTCCACAGACACCACATCCTCTATGGGCACAACAAACTCACTCATAACATTTTTCTTTAGTATTTTTTCCTTTAGAGACTTATGCTTATTCTCTACCAAGGCAGCTTCCAATAATTTTTGAGAGCTTAACCTGGACTAATAAACTTTACCAGCTTTTGATGGAAGCTTGGCAGTGGAGAAAACTCCATGTTTAGTCATTTTTTATTTCAAGGACTTGGCATAACTATCATTCTATTATTCTGGTTTATCATCGCCATCAAAGTATTTCTCTTTATCCCTAGGCTTGTTAGTCACTTTGAAAATAGGTAGCGCAATTTCAATTTCCTCTTCAATACCATCAAGAACATCATTTTGTCTTCTTATTGTAAGAGATATCGGGTGTTATACCACTTGGGGAGAGTAAGAGTTTTAGTTTCTCCAGGTAAATCTTTACTAAGAGCGGTCAGTCCCTAAATAACCATTGCCAAAATCATGGCAAGAATATTAGAAGGTGTGCCTTTCTTAGTGGGGAGGTCCCCATCAAACATCTTCTCGTCATCCTCATGACTCTTCGGAGTAATAGGCTCTCAAATGTAGGGATTTGGGAAAGAAAAAATAATGATGGAACCTAGGGACCAGGTTGAGATGATGATTCAGGAAAGGACTCTGATGTTTTTTAGACAGAGTTGGAGACATTAGGAGAAACAAAAGGGGTGGCTGTACTAACCATTAGTTGAAGAGAGGAGGACAACATATTATGGACTTTTGGAATAATAGATAGTACTGTATAGCTTTGAAATAATGAGGATATAATATGACTAGAGGCAAATAGATTTCACAAGTTAGTGTCAAGAGGAGATGGACGACAATCAACTTGAAGGGTTTTAGGCTCACTTAGAGGAGGAGATGAAGGTGGTGGATGAGACACGATGGATGATTTTCTTGATCATTATGTGTTTGAATAAATGTAAGGAGTAAAAGAGTGGTTTATGAAACTGATATGTAAGAATATGAGAGTAAATAAAGGAAGATAGAGAGGCAAATAGGGTTTAAATAGAGAGGAGAGGGAAAGGTTTAAATTTGAAAGGGTGCAAGAGAAGCGATGTGTTCAACTAGATGGGAGTGACGTCTGGGATAAAAGTTTCTTTTAGCAACTTTTCGGACAAGGCGGGAAACTTATGTGACATACTCTCATATAAAAACAAGGTATGATACTAACCTTATGAGGGACCTAGTCCCTATATGATTTTTTGAGCACTTTATGCCTGAAACTGTCTCATCCTTCTCCTTAATCCCTTTCTACTTACCATGGGTGTATATCTACAAAGATATGAGACTGAGTTGGTCAAGAGAAATATTACTCTATATGGATTCCTAATTACCAAATCATAGCAATCACGTATAGTCAATTTAGCCGTACAAGACCTAACTTCATCCTATTTTTTTGAGTTGGTCATTGGCAAGTGCTTTTGTGAAGATATCAGTTATTTGGTCCTTAGTGTTGCAAAAGGCCATTTTGATAAATCCTTTCTCCATATTTTCTCTGAGAAAGTAATGTCTAATATCTACATTCATAATTTTATTATATTAGATAGGATTTTTGGCCATACTGACTGCACTTGTGTTGCCACAAAACAAGGGAACACATTTTAATAGAATCCCAAAGTCTTTAAGTTATTGCTTACTCCAAAGCAACTGAGCACAACATAAAACAGCTGCCACAAACTCTACTTCAGCAGTGGAAAGAGCCACTAAGTTTTGTTTCTTGGTGACTCAAGAAATTAGAGAGGAGCCTAAGAAATGAGCCATTTCTGAGGTGCTTCCTGTTAACCAAGTACCCAATATAGTCTGCATCTGTATACCAAACCAAATCAAAATTGTCACCAATAATATAGAGTAGGAATAGGTCAGGTGTTCTTTTGAGGTATCTTAGAATTTCTTTGGTAGCCTTTAAATGAGATTTCTTTGGACATGCTTGGATCTTGCACGAATTCCCACACTAAACACAATATTAGGCCTACTAGCAGTGAGATATAGTAATGAACGAATGATTCTCTATACATAGTCTTATTCACAGAGGCACTAGGTTCATCTAGGTCCCACTTTGATGAGGTCCCAATAGAAGAGTCTATGGGTTTTGCATTTTCCATGTGAAATCTTTTCTGTAGCTCCTTGATATACTTTTACTGAAAAATGGTTGTTCCATGAACACTCTACTTGATTTGCAATCCAAGAAAAGAATTAAGTTTACCCATCATGCTCATCTCAAATTCACTGCTCATCAACTTAGAAAATTCATCACATAGGGAACTGATTGTATCTCTAAATATGATATCATTGACATAAACTTGCACAATCAACGAGTTTCTTTCTGTAACCTTCAAAAAGAGAGTGTTGTTAATCTTGCCTCATTTGAACCCATTATCTAAATGAAATTTTAGGAGTATTTCATACTAGGCCTTGGGTGCTTTCTTTAGTCCATAAAGAACTTTGTCAATTTTGTGCACATGATTGGGAAAATTAACATCTTAAAATATAGAGGTTACTTCACATATACCTTTTCTTTTATAAAACTATTGAGGAGGACACTTTACACATTTATTTGAAACAGTTTGAACTCAACGAAGGAAGAAAAAACAATAAGAATTCAAATAGCTTTCACTCTTGACACTGATGCAAATATTTCATCCTAATATATTCCTTCTTCCTGATTGTATCTTTGTATAACTAGTCTTTCCTTATTGATGCCATGTTCATCTATTTCGTTCTAGTATACCCATTTGATCCTTATAATGGTTCTGTGATCAGGACGAGAGACCAAGTGCCACACTTTTCTTCTCTCAAACTGATGCAACTCTTCTTGTATGACATTTATCCAATCAACATCTTTGAGTTCCTCTTTTATATTATTTGACTTAATTTGGGACAAAATTGCAGAGAAAGCACACAGATTTCTGACTCAATTCCTAGTTTGCATTCTATAATCTAAAGGAGTAATCAAATTATCAAGAGGATGCGAAGATTGATGCTTTCAACTGGATTTATGATGAGTAAGCTAAGTTAAGTCAAATGGATCTATGATGAGTAAGATAATTAGAGTTAAGACTCGTTCCCATAGAGATGTTACCCTGAGGGGACTGGTGTTCGGTTGAGCTAGAGTAGGGGTCAGGATCTTCATAAGGAGGTTGGGGTGAACCTGGTTCGTAATAATCGTATAAATGATCCTTATCTTAATGGGTTGAACCTGGGCCTTAGGAATATACAACCTTCTTTTCTTCTTCATCTGCCTTATCATCATCACTATTTAAATTTTTTAGAGCATTGAGAAGTTCTTCAAGATCAATATCATCATGAGCATGATACTTTTTAGGACTTTCCACTTTATCAAACATAATATGCACACTTTCTTCTATATGTTGAGTTCTCTTAGTAGATACTGTAGGACTTGCTGTTTGAAGAATACCTAATAAAAACTCCTTCATCACTTATTGGGTCAAATTTCCCAAGGTCAGTCTTCCATTTGTTAAGAACAAAACACTTGCAACAAAAAAGTTTGAAATAAATCAGCTTGGGGTTCCATTCGGTCAGAAGTTCATAAGGAGTATTATCAAGAATGGATCTAATAAGACATCTATTAGTGACATGACAAACAATGTTAACTGCGTCATCCTAGAAGTTTTTGGCTATTCCTAAATCAATCAACATTGTTCTAGTAATCTCCACCAATGTTCTATTTTTCCTCTCCACAACAATTTTTTTTTGAGGTGTTCTAGGAGCTAAAAATTGTGATCAATCCCAATATTATTACAAAAATTATTGAATTTTACATTCTCAAATTCTGTACCATGGATAGACATGATCCCTCCAATCCTTTCACTGTACTTCATTTAAACTTGCTTTGCAAAGGCTTTAAATACTAGGAAGGTTTCCTCCTTAGATTTTAGAAACATGGTTTAGGTAAACCTACAGTAATAATTAACTACAACCAAAATATAACTTTTCTGTAATATCCCGTACTTCTACCTAGCTTCAAATCATCCCAAGAATGTTAGAAACTTACCTTGAAATATAAATACATTTGTGTACACATGGAATTTTTAAGATTTTTAATTTTTGTTGAGTGGGAAATTGAATTATCTTTCATATGATACCAATTTCGTCCAAATCTGGTATCGGAGTAAAAAGTTATGGATGTTTTACCGAGAGCTATCAGAACCGCCTAGGTGTGACGGGTAGGTTAACGGACCGTCGATATAGTGACGGACCATCGCCTAGACTGTCGTAGCTAAGGAAGTAAGTTAGTCTTCTAGCTAAGGTGCGACAGACAGGTTGACGGACCATCGAACTTGCGAAGGACCGTCGCCCAAGTCGTCGCTACTAAGGCAGTGAGTCCCTATTCTGGCCCAGGTGTGACGGTCAGAACGACAGACCATCAGCCAATGACGGACCATTGAATGAGCCTTCGCAGATCCCATTCAACAATTTAAAGTCATTTTTAAAAGGATATTTGGGTCTTTTCCACCCGTTTTAACCCCTAATTATACCAAACCATAGCCGATAACTTTATTATCCATCTACAACATCAAATTAGGGTTTTCTCTCAAAGGTAATCCCCAAGAAACAAGATCCAAATCCTTCTTCAAGAAACTAAGAGATTCCAAGTTCTTCAAGTCCAAGAACTTCAAGAAACTCACAATCAAGGTATGTCATGCGTTGATTCATGGGTCCCTTTCACCCATGAAGCTCAAGAATCTCTTTTCAAAATCCAAGATTTGTGTTTTTATGAATGTTCATGATTTAAAATGAATTAAAATTGTTCATGATGTTGTGGGGTTTTGATTAATGTTTGAAATTACATATTCCGATGATTGACTCTAGGATGTGATGATTTGCACAATAATCATGATAAACTCTTAAATTTACACTTTGATTGATGTATCCATGATTATTAGATGTGTTGATGATTGTATAACAAAAAACATGCTCCCCATGTGTTTGATTAAATGCTTATGTGAAAGAAAAGTGCCATACCAGTATGATAATATGAAATCTCCAATCATGTACAAGTTTATGCATGTCAAATGTTTGATGAAATGTCTTAGTCAATGAATTATGGATACATGTGTAACCCTTGAAGTGCTTTAGAACTTCTACTTCATGAAATCTCCAACTTATTGCATTATGGATTGTGATGTTGGTCATGTATTCAAGAAAGTCATGCTTTGTCAGTTTTCTTCTATCGAGTTCGGGGGATACTTGTACTCAAAAATTTAGCTTTGTGCCTAGAATCAGTGTCGTGTTTTCAAGATACTCTCAGTCGAGCCATGTTCATAGAAATCCAGTCAGTCATGTGACTCAGAAAAACTCAGTAAACTTGGTAATCTTAGAAATCTCAGAAATTCAGTAATCTCAGTAGTATTTTGTTAGTCAACAAAACTCAGTTAACTCAGTCCAGTCAGTTCAATTAATCACGTTCAGTGTCTATTTAAATGGGAGAAGAAATTAGCACCAAGCGAACCCAAGTATGGGAACCCACCTGTTATATGAGGGTGTGATTCTTAGAAGAAATCCTTGCATTCCAGAACTACGTAGCCAACGTAGGTTGAGACATCATAGCCTATTATATGAGGGTAGATGAGGTGGATTAACCTATTATATGAGGGTTCCACCTTTCTCACGTGAGTTACCTATTATATGAGGGTTACTCACAGATTGTCCTTACCAGTGGTGCAGTATTGACACCCTTCCAATTGGGGTTACAGATTGGACCCCAACTCAGCTATATTGTGTTATTTGGGGCATATCAGTTAGATAACTACTTCCCACAGTTTCAGTACAGAATTAGGACTATTAGATACAGTTATTCAGTCTCAGTAATAGAACTTAGATAGTTCTACTGTATTCAGGACTATCAGATACAGTCATCTCAGAATAGTATGAAACTCAGCTAGTTCCATCAGAACCTAGAATGTCAGATACAATCACTCAGTAACAGTTATTTCAGTTACACAGATATCAATATCTCATGTTATCAATACTCAGACTCAGTAATCATGTTATCACAAACTCAGTTATAGTTATTATGTAGTGATGCATGTATTCTCACATTCATGTTATGCAGTCAGTTAGTATAGTTCATGCATATGAACCCTTTTCCATTCAGCCTACCTTACATGCATACCAATACATTCAAACGTACTAACGTATTTGCGCTATGGTGTTTTATACCATATGTTCAGAATCACGAGTTCTAGAGCATCAATAGCATTCCAGTCTCATCCAGAGTTAGCAGTGAGTCCTCATCCTTCGAGGACATGACCATTACTTTATTATCTCTTAATTAATTTATTAGATGGAGTTAGTTGGGAACATATCCCATCAACTCCTTATTCAGAAGGTTCAGTCAGTTATAGGTTTTTCAGACTACAGTATGTTCAGACAGTTTATTTTTGCTGTTTTGGGTATTTCATACCCCATCCAGATGTTATGTTTTATCAGCTATCATGTTACAGTTTTGAACCTTACGGACTTACAACCTTTATTTCCGTATTTATACAGTATATTATACAGTGTTTAGGTACAGATATCAGTCATGGGTTAGCTTGTGGTCCTTTGGGGTCATGAGCACCGTGGTTTTGGGTACCAGATTTAGGGCGTTATATTTTCCCACTCTACGCATGATTTTGACAGGTCCACACAAGTCCATGTGAAGAAGTTCTAGGGATCTAGAGGTGCCCACTTGTTTCTTTAACTTGAAGGAGGACCTGGTCTACTTTCCCCTCACACAAGTATCACAAACTTTAGTACAAATAAACTTTAGCATAGGCATTCCTATAACTAGGTCCTTGCTAATCAATTTATTCAGCAAGGAACAACTTATATTTCCTATTACTCTCGAGCACACATGTAAGTGTACATGGTCCACCTAGTAGTAAAATGGCCTTAACAAATCCAAATATCGATCCTAAAGGGACTTGTGTTAAACAATACTAAAGTAACCAATAAATTTTATGAATTGAAAATGAAAAGTAAAAGTAAACACTACGGTAAAGTAAGGTTCTTGAACTATAATGGAGAGAAACCCATGGCTAAGGCACTCCGAACAATCCTACGTAGATATATAATCTCGTTGGTTCAGTTAATTATCTTGGTTGTTGGTTCACAGGATTGATACATGATTATGATCTTTCGGGCCTTTAATCACTATTTAACTTAGCCTCACAACTACAACGTTGAGTGAAGATGCAAGTACAAAGTTAATCACATTTGCATTTCTTCCAGTCTATGAACCAAATAGGGCAAATTAGGTATATTCCTATCCTAAATGCAAATCCTAACTTTAATCCATTGAATGATTAAGATCCTATCCTATATATTCCATGTTTTATTCTATCGTTCCTACTTCCATGCTCCCAATAGATTTATGCATTTATCCTAAAGGTCGCAAATCCATAGAATAGTAAATAACAAGAGTATATAAACAACCAAAAATGATAATTACATAAACCAACTTAATTAAAAAGCTTAAGTACTCTTGTTCTTGGTCTTAACTCCGGATAAGGGTGTTTAACCACTCATAGACTTACAAATAATCATAATGATGGAATCCATGTAATAATACAAAAGAAAACTAAAGTAAAGGAATAGAAACCCTAATTGAAGACTCCTACAGTGTAATCTCTCACCCAAAAGTCATCTAAGATGGTTACAAAAGATTTTAAGTGTCCTATTTATAGTTGGACAAGAGTGCCCATTTATGACACACTAGCATGCCACACTTTGACATTGGTGCGATAAAGGTGTGGCACGCCATTATCATGGTGAGATACTAGAATTGATCATTTTGAATTACAAAAAAGGACATTCCACACCTTTATAGCATTGGCTAGGCAGCGTAGCAAACCCCTAAGCCCATAGATTCTAGATTTGAACATCAATAATTCCATGCATTTGGCCTCTCATTCCTTGCTTTGTGGTGATTTTCCTCTTCAACAACAACTTGTAAATTACCTCCATATCATGTTTATCATATCACCAAGATTCATACAAAATAGCACACCACAAATTAGAGCTTTAACAAAGATATAAACAAACAAGACGACTAGAATGACACATCGCTCAAGCTAAGACTACTAGTCTTCTCATTTAAATTCTAATGAAGTATTTTGATACCAACTTCGATTTGAACACACCTTAAACATCATGAACATATAAATTAACACTTAGATGCTTATTTATAAAAATATTAACTCATTACATACATAAGAAGTCCTCAAAACTAAGCTAATTAAGGCTAAATAACAACACTTAGGTGCATAAATCCACCTAAGATTATCACCCCACACTTAGCGCCTTGTTCTTCCTTTAAAAACTCTTTAGCTTGAGGACCGTATTCAAGGAATACTCCTCATTACTCCTACAATATATACATTTAAGCTAGTTCTACCATGACTACACAATTAACATGTTTTAGAATAAGCATGTCACATATGCTTGGAAGCTCAAGAACACTACTTTAACACATCCTAACCTCAAGAGTTGACTACTAAGTTATCACACTTATGCATATTAATCAATCACAAAGATCATATAAGTTACCTAACTTCATGAAATATGTGCCCTCACCACAAGAAAGTTACCCATATTCACTCACAGAGATACAATTTATCATAAGAATGGGTATAAAAATAAAATTATGCTCTCTCTCACAAAGAATTATCATGTATCACAAGATGAATGATAGTATTTCCCTTAGTGTAGTACTCTACTAATATCATAATGCTAAGGATAAAGATCAAATATGACTTTAAGGGTTGTAATGTAGGCTAAGGGACGAGTAGGAACTATTGTGACCAGTAATAGTGACTATCTTTACTAAGATCTTTAATAAATAAAATTAGACATTAAGATCTTCTCAAAACAACCAAACTCTAACCACTTCTACCTTCACACATCTCTTTTGTTTTTCCCTATCTCATTCCTTTAGTACACATATATTGAGGAGGGAGTATTTTCTATCAACATATGATTCAATATTGATTAATTTCTATCTTTTTCATTACATCACTCCTACCCATAACATAAATTTTTTCAACACCAATAGCTACTACTTTGGAGCTTCACTTTTATCTCTCTCCTTTTTATTCTTCTCACTCGTTACCCTCAATAATTTTTCAATTAAAGCGCTATGGAGCTTTGGATTAAATTATGTCCAATCAAAGAAGAGATTAGTATACTTATGAGGCTAACAAAGAATATAGTCTAAAGGTTCAACGAGTCTAATTAAGATCATGCACAAGGGTAGATAAAAAAAGGTATGAAACATGGCTATCAAAGAAATGCCTATATCATCTCCTAAACCCACATTATTTATTTTACTCTACACACACGCCCGACAAGTTTTAGATATCAAAATGCAACAAGGAATACAACAAAAACCTCATATCACACATGGTACATGCTCGGTCCAAGTAGGATCATCACAGACTATAAACCAAGCAATAACATAAATTCAAAATTAAGCCAACATCGCCCAAGAGTCATAAACATGAGCGTAAGAATCTCAAAAGTATTCATTCACCATAATCAACATGCTTTTTACAAACAAAATCACTTGCATCATGCAATCACACATAGCAACTAGTAAGAATATCTCACTTACTCCTAATACAAAAAATTTAAAATTTACTCCTAAAAATAAAAAAAAGGATACTTGGTTCAAAGGGCACTCCTTTGGAAAGAACTAAAAATAACAATAAAGTGGATGAAGTGTGCACCTAATAGACTGACACCAACAAGGACTAAACACATAAAGAAAATCTTTTTGTAATATATTTAAATTTACTCAAACTAGAAAACAACTATGTATTAAAACCCTATAGCATCACTTCACTCCAAACCATGGGAATTTGCCCCATCCCATACTTAAAAATATACTTTGTCCCCAAAGTATAATTAAAAGTAAGGATAGAAATACTAGGATAGAAATACTCTCTGAGGCCTCTAGGCCTAGCTTGTAGCATCTTTAATCATCAATAAGGTAAGATAGACCCCATACCCAGTCTTTGCCATGCTTCTTAGCTCAGGTCTCTGATACTCAGAATTTTCCTCAACCTGTGACTAAAACAATAAAACTAAACTATGACAATAACAGACCTACCTTAACTTGGATTGCCTTCTACGCAATGCCTGATTTACTGTTATAGCATGACCCTCATCACTACCTCTCATCCATATTCCTTTATCCTCTTTCTTCTACTCGGAGGCCATATTCTCACTCTTTTCTAACCTTTTGAGTGTGTACTATCAAGGTCTACTTCTCTTTCAATAATGGCCTTTTCAGGCTTTTTTTTCAGCTTCACCCTTTTAGGCATGATTGGTGGCTTGGACAACTCTATGAGACAATCAGGATAGGTCATTGATGTTTTAGGATCCACCACCCCACACCTATCCACTTCCATGGCTCTGATCATGCATAATTATTTATAATAGAAAGATGGATTGAGTGATTTGTAGACTTTAAAGACCATCTATTCATCATCCAATCTCATCTTAAGAGTTCCCCCTTTAACATGAATCAATGCTCCTCCCATTACTAAGAATGGATGTCCTAATATTATTTGCACCTTATCATCTACATTATAATCAAGAACAATAAAGTCAGAAGGAATAATAAATTTACCAACCTTAATGAGAACATCCTCAGTAATTTCAGCAGGCTAAACTCTGGTTCTGTCTACTATTTGGAGCGTCACGGAGCAAGGCCTCAACTTACCTAAACCAAGAGTATTAAAAACTCATAGGGGTATGAAGTTTATACTTACCCATAAATCACTCAAGGCATGGACCACATTGCTATCACTAGTTTGTACTGGGAGGGTGAAACTCCTTAGGTCCTTTAATTTCTTAGGCATCTTCCTCATCACCATCGAAACTATACTCCTCAGTAAGTGCCACCATCTTAATATCCTATAGCTTTGTTTTATTAGTCACCACATCCTTCAAGTACTTAGCGTACTTAGGCATACCCTTCAAAACATCTAACAAATAAAGATTAATGTGAAGTTCTCTGAACGTGTCAACAAACTTCTTAAACATTCATCCTTTTGTACCTTTTTTAGACTTAGAAGAAATGGCTGTAGTTGTATTTTAGTTACATGCTCAGCAACCTTAGCTTTTGGGTACTTAGACTTTCTCAAATTTTCAGCATCTTTAACTTCAGCTTACTTCTTCTCACCCTACTATGGGACTAGCTCTTATTGTACCTTCTTATTTTTCTTGGTAGGCCTATCAATAAGATCTCTACCCCTCCTCAAGGTGATTGCCATAACCTATTTTGGAATTTTAGTGTAACTTGTAATCCATCTTGAGGCTTGGTACTCTGCGCCTAAGCTAATTGCCTCAATTGAGTCTCTAAATTATTTTGAGAAAGCTATTGATTCTTTATCTCTACAGCCATTTGCTCTTGGTTGGCCAAAATTTTCTTCAATATTACTGGACTGTGTGTTCTGCTGCTGAAAGTGCTGAGTCTGATTGTTGACCTATGAATAGTTGGGCTGAGTCTGCCACTTATGGTTGTAAATATTTCCATAAATTGGCTTTTTTGCATTGCCCACAAAGTTTATAGACACCAGATTTGCTCCACACAAGTCTGTAGAGTGACTATTTTCCCTATAAATCTCACATTAAGAAGGGACCTGTTGAACTGCATTTACCTGAGCCTGAGATTAATTCACACCCAATTTACTAAACTGTGTCATTATTTTACTATGAAGAACAGACAATTGGGCAACTAAGGTTGTGATACTATCAACTTCAATTATGGCTGCAGGCTTTTTCATTGCACTTCTAGATATTCACCATGTTAGTCAGGATTAACTTGTGCAATATGGTTCAATAAGGTATAGAGATCATTATAGGTTTTCTCCAACACTTGACCACTTGTAGCTGAATGTAACAAAATCTTCTTATTGTGATCAAGAGCTTCTACAAAAGTGTGACCCAATACCTTATTGGACTATTAGTGATGTGGACAATCCCTGAGAAGTTATTTAAACCTCTCCCAAGCATGATACAAGTTTTCATCCAACTTCTACTTAAAACTCAAAATCTCACTGTGCTACCTTACAGTTTTGCCAGATGGAAAAAATGGATGAGAAACTTCCTTGCCAATAGTGATAGAACTTGTCAGCTCAGTGTTCAACCACTTCTTTTCTTCCCTAAAAGTGAGAAGGGGAAGAGTCTCAGTATCACATAATACGTTGAGATTCTAGTGGGGATAAATATGTCACTGATCTCCAAGAAATTCTATAAGTAAATTGCTGGATCCTCATGTGACAAGCCAGTAAATTTCCCACTATTGTGTAAAAGCTACACCATGTTTTGTTTCAACTCAAATCTACCTCTAGCTATTGGTCTATGTATTACAAAAATAATATTAGTGATGAGTGGGATTTCCACTTCGTACTATCCTGCGGCCTAGTCGATCTTCAGCCATGGGTGCAAGAATAACCTCTTTTTGCTTAATTTATGGTATCTGGTGGAGAAGTACTACTTTTTTTCTCAATTAGTGTAAGTGTTGCTTAGGTTTGAGATATGGCTTAACCAACTCTCTTTCCCTTGCCAGCTTATTAGTTTTTGAAAATTGAACTTATAAATTCAGAAGCTAAGATCATGTAAGTAGCACTCATGAAATCAAATAGAAAAACTAAAACTAAGATAGTTGCCAGTTTACAAGTTCCAAACAATGGTGCCAAAACTTATTCTTCCCAAGTGCACACGCAAGTTTACGCGGTCCACCAAGTAGAAAAATGGCCTTAAAAAAGACAAGTATCGATCCCATAGGGACTTGTGCTAAAAAACTATCCTATTCTAATCTCACAATGAAGATTAAACAAGTTCCAAAGTAACCAATAAAGTTTGTGAATTGAAAACCAAAAGTAAAAGTAAACACTGCGGCAAAGTAAGGTTCTTGAACAATAATGGGGACAAACCCAAGGCTAAGGCACTATAAATAATCTTGCTGCAATATAATCTCATTGGTTAAGTTAATTATCTTGGTTGTTGGTTCCCAAGGTTCATAGCATGATTATGATTTTTCGAGGCTCTAATCACTATTTAACTTATCCTCACAACTACATTGTTGAGAAAGGTTGCAAGTATGAAGTTAAGCACATTTGTATTTATTCTCGTCAATTAATCAAATAGGGAAAATTAGGTATATTCCTATCCTAAATGAAAATCCTAACTTCCAATTCACTGAATGATTACAATCATATCCTATATATTCCACGTTCTATCTATCATTCCTCCATTCGGGCTCCTAATAGAATTATGCATTCATCCTAAGGGTCGTAAATCCATATAATAGTAAATAGAGTATATAAACAACCAAAAATTATAGTAACATAAACCAACTCAATTAACAAGCTTAAGTACTCATGTTATTGGCCTTAACCCCGGATGAGGGTGTTTAGCCACTCATGGACTTACAAAGAATCATAATGATGGAATCCATGTAATAATCCAATAGAAAATTAAAGTAAAGGAACAAAAATCCTAATTGAAGCCTCCTCTAGTGTATTATCTCACCCACAAATCATCCAATATGGTTACCAAAGAGTTGAAGTGTCCTATTTATAGTTGGACCAAAGTGCTCGTTTTTAGAACACTAGCGTGCCATGCTATAATATTGGCACAATAAGGGCGTGGCATACCCTTATCATGGTGATATACTAGAATTTATAGTTTTTAATAAAAACCAATGGTGTCGCACGGCCTTATAGCGGTGGTTAGGCAGCATGTCACGCTTCTAAGCTTGAAAATTCTAGATTTGAACATCAATAACTCCATGTGTCTGGCCTTTGATTCCTTGCTTCGTGGTAGCTTTTCCTCTTCAACAACAGCTTGTAAATTACCTCCATATTATTTTTATAATATCACCAAGCTTCCTACAACATATCACACCACCAATTGGATCTTTAAACAAGAGATAACCAAACAAGATGACTAGATTGACCCATAGCTCAAGCTAAGAGTACTAGTGTTATCGTTTAAATTGTAATGAAGAGGTTTGATTCCAACTTTGATTTGAACACACCTTAAACATAATAAACACATAATTTAACACTTATATGCTCATTTATACAAATATTAACTCATTACGAACATAAGAAGTCCTAGAAACTAAGCTAATTAAGGCTAGATAACAACACTTAGGTGCATAAATTCACCTAAGATCATGTCCCAAACTTTTATGCAACAATTTTATAGAATCATACTGAACACTTAGACATGAGATATTCTTGGTATTACAAGGCCCCAAATCAGCAACATACATGTTCTTGTTCCTCCAGACTGTGAGCATTCACCATTTTTGAGACGTGTAACTGTACACTTATCATATATGGACTTCACTTCATTTCCCTTGTCACAAATTTACCACACACTGAATTAACTATACTTAAGTCCATCTACATAATTCACATCATCAATAGCTTCATTAAAACTTTTGCCAACTTTACCAATGCCTAAAATGTATCCCTTTTTACCATCACCAAAAGAGATGTTGCCTCCTTCATGGGCTTTGAGCGAGAGAAAATCTTCAAATCTTCTAGTTATATTCTTAGAACAGCCAGTATCCATATACCAATGGTGTCTGCTTCCTCTTTCTCTACCCTGCATATATAATCATTTGTTATCCTTGGAACCCATTGTAGTTTGAGTTCCTAGTAGGGTAACAGAGAAAATATTAAATTCTTCTTGGTCCAAGCAGGTAGTACAATACTACTACTTTTTGATTCAAAAAATCTTCTCAACTTACTTACAATAGATAATCTTGATGGACAAAAGTCTATAGCATAACCATTTCTACCACAGTGAGTGCACAAAAGATTGCCCATAACATAGACATGCTTGATGTATGTATTGTTAGGTGCACATGATTTATGGAAACCAAGACCCATTCCATTATTTGATCCTTGACTTGTAAGATTGTTCAGAACATGAGAGGAAGTGGTCCATTTGAGAGCTTTTTCAAGTTCAGCTTTGATCCGAACCAGGTTCCTTTCAAGCTCAGAGTACCTTTCCAAAGATGTAGTCAATTCTAGATTAGCTTTGGTCAGCTTCTCCTCCAGCTCAAACTGAATTCTACTACCTTCACCTTTTCTTATTTAACTATACTTAGATATTTCACTGAGTCTTTCATTCAACAAATCATTTTCAAAGGACAAAGATTGGTAGGTTTTTTGTAGCTTAGACAATTATTAAGTTATCTCCATGTTCTCCACTTCAAATTCATTAATGCTTTTGTTTAATAGATCTTTATATTTGTGAGTTCACACAAAGAATCTATCAACACAGTTTAAAGAAACTTTAACTCCTTAAGCGAGTGATCTTTATGATTTTCTTTAATGTCCAGAATGGTTACCTTGTCATCATCTTAATTATCAGATTTGGCCATCAAAGATAAGAGAGAGTCATAGATTTGGTCATGATCTTTAATAACCATCATTGAAGTATTTTCCTATTTCTCAAACTAATTAGACTCATTAGAAGAATCTTTCCATGCTGCAAGAGCTTGCTTCACAATATTGTAAGTTGCAGCCCTTTTACTAAATTTCTCAGTGACTAGGTCTTTCTTCTTCTTCTCTCTTTCACTAGTTGTCTTGACGTATTCCTTATATTCTAACTTATGTTGAGGGTAATATTTAATGAAGTTCCTTGGTTTTCCACGCTTGTGTCAAAATTCATTATTCTTGTTGTACCTGCTTGAGTCTCCTCTTCAAGGGATTCCACTATTCCTCCTCATAATCTTGAGGAATCTTTTGGTAATGTTTGTTGTCTCTTCATCCTCTTTACTAGAATATCTTTTTGCAGATTTCAGTATCAAATTCTTTTCCTTCTTCTATTCAACTTTTGAGCTTATATGTTTTTAGGTTTTCAATCAACTCATCCATGGTTAGGTTTTTTAGGTCCCTATCCTTAGCGATGGAATTTACCTTACTCTCCCATGCCTTAGGTAAGATGCTAAGAATTTTGCAGACCTGTTTGGAAGGTTTGATAGCCTCTCCAAGGAAACGTAGTTCATTTTATGATAGCTGTGAAGCTGGTATGCATTTCTTGAATGGTTTCACCTTCTTTCATGGTGAAAGCCTCATATTGTGTAGTCAACATACCAACCTTGGATTCCTTGACCTCACTGGTTACCTCATAAGCTGTTTGCAAGTATTCCCAAATATCCTTGGTTGTTTTACAAGTTGAGATCTTATTATAATCATTAGGGAAAATTCCACAGACAAGAAGTTTCTTAGCCTTATAGTTTTTCTCGATTTTATTCCTATCAACATCATCAAACTCCTTCTTTATTTTGGAAAAGCTTGAAGTAACTTCTCCAACCTTCACTGGCTTAGTGCGAACAAAACGTCCATCGATAATGACATCCCATAGCTTACAGTCCTCAACCATGATGAAGTCATGCATGCGAGTTTTCCACCACCTATAATAATGACCATTAAATCTAGGTGGTCTAGTAGTCGACTGACCCTCTTTAAGATTTGGTGGTGCTGCCATTTAAACGATCCTTCCTCTATGTTAACCGTTTAGGAAGAACCTGCTCTGATACCTATTAAAGAACTGAACAACTAGACCACCAATTTAGGTACTAGGTCTCAAAATATGTATGCAGTAATGAACAAAAGTGAATAGAAAATACTGGGTAAAAGAACCAATACACACATAATATTTACGTGGAAGCCTCCTTACTCAAGGGAGTAAACCCATGGCCTACCACATAGGATTTTCAATCACTTTACTATCTTCAAGAAAACTCGAATACAGACTCCATGGTTCTAAGATTAACCTCTTAATCCTTGGACACTTGCAATACCTCTATTACAAGACTCCGAGTAATAACTCTATTGCACTCACTGAAATAACTAACTCTAACTAAATCAGTAACAAGCTAACTCTAGCCGACTCAACACTCAAAAAGAGAATAACTAATAAGAACACCTATAATCTTTTGAACTATAGCAGTAAGTAATGATTACAAGTCTTATACAAAGACTCAAGTACAACACGAGCTTAAGGTATAAGTGACGACTGAGCAGGTCCCTGTTGCAAGTGAGGCTTTGGTTGAAAGATTTGCTTCAATAGATATCTGATTGTTTTTTCATAAGGAAGCTTAGGTTTTCTTATAGTAACACGTTTCATATGTATGAGACAAGAAAACCTAGGATCCTTTTGATTGTTTGAGTCAAAAAGTTGTTGCAGCTTGGTCACCAACTTTTCTACCACTCGATACTATTTCTGGCTGGACTGGTGAATTATGTAGAAGGTAGAGTCGCGATAAACCTAGTCTTTGAGAATTTATAATTTTATCTTTGTGAACCAGGTCCCAAGGTTGGTTTGTCAATCATCAAAATAAGAAACTTAACACCAACAAAAATAGTATCCCTCTATGACCAGACAAGGGGGTTTTAGGAGGGTAGAATTTACGTAGACCTCACCTCTACCTCATAAAGGTTACGTGTTTGTTTTCAATAGACCCTCAGCTTAATTGGTACCTATCAAACATTCAGAAAATGGGATACATATATGGGGGCAATCACAATCAATTTAACCAAAATGAAAAGCATTACACACAAACAACAAGGGATAATAATGAAAATGAAATAATGCAATAATCATTACACAAAACATACTAGGGAAAATAAAAACTGAAGCTTAAGGAACTACAAGCTTAGTTCTAATTATACTAAAAAGGTGAGAGGTGCAAGAATAACCACCAAACCTATCTCACAAGTAAGCCAGAGAATGGTTCAACTATTTTATTGGATTTTTGAGAAATGTGACTGAAAAATGAATAAGACACCAAAAGTAATGGTGCATGTTAAAAGGTAATTTTTCACTTTGAATGGTTGTGATCTTTTTGATGGGTTGTGACTCTTCCGATAAATTGTGATTTTTCTGATAAATTTTGACTTTTTCGATAGATTCTGACTTTCCAATAAATTATGGCTTTTTATTGATAAGACACGATAAACACCTCTTCATTGGCTATAAATTCAGAGGACTAGCTTCAATTTTTCATAATAAAAATTTTGAATTTCTTCTGCATATTTTCTTACAAATAAATATAGTCATTGTGTGATTTGTTGCTGACATTGAGTTCAACGAAGTTATTGCCGTTTAAGGTACCACTATACCAATAATATGTATATCCATTTTATCCTATGAGGAAGTAATCGATAACCTCTGATATGGTGAGAAGATTAAATTCTTTAAGAACACACAAGAAAATTGTGAACTTGGAAATTTTAATTGATTTTTTTCTCATCTTTTTTTCTAGTTTGTAAGTTGAACACGGAAAACATCAAACTTATGAAATTTAAAATGTTTTATTTTGTGGTCATTTGAGAATGTGAAAAATTTGTGTGATGAAGGCACAACACTAAAAATTACTTTTTAAATTGTTGTCATTTATATAGCTTCGATTTACTACTTTTTACTGAATTATTATTTTAAGTTAATAGATAGCATTTTACTAAATTCAGTATCGTATCTTTTTTTATTGGGTTCAACCTTGACAATTAGGGGTAAACTAGATAAATGATCTTTATAATGGATGGCTTTGCTTTTTTATCCCTATAAAAGAAGTGCTATAAAACTAGTATTCCTTATTTTTTATGTATATAGATCAAATACCTATTTTGCCCCCTATATCTCAAATATTTCTAAACAATTCCACACTTATTTATCTTTCAACTTTTATATTTTTTCTTTTTCATTTTGCTCTAATTTTTATTTTTTTTATTTTTTTAAAAGTTTTTCTCAACCCTTACTTTTTTTTCCTTTTCTCCTCCCAACTTCTATTTTTTAAAATTCTTTTCTCATTTTTATTTTACTCTGATTTTGTTTTAGTTTTTTCAACCCTTACTTTATTTTCTTTCTCCGCTTAACTTCTATTGTTTTTATGTTTTTTTATTTTACCTTAAATTTTTTTTTTAAAAGTTTTTTGTCAACCCTTACTTTTTTACTTTTCTCCTCTCCATTTATTTTCTTTTAAATCTCTCTTTTTTTTTTTTAGTTTTTCTCGGCCTTTCTTTTGTGTTATCTTTTTTTTTTTTCCTTTTTTCTCAATCTTTATTTTTTTCATTTCTCATCTCAACTTTTATATTTTTTTAATCTTCTTTGTTTCTTAATTTTTTAATATCTTTCTTTCTTTGTAGGTTTTATTATTTTCTTTTATTTTTTTCGATTTCTTCCAAACAACAAGTTATGCCTCATTGACAAGAGTTGATACTACCACATTGTATCTTGATTCATGATATATTTTATAAATTTATCTTATAGGCAAGACTTAGGACTTTCAAACAAAAGTTACGTTTCATGGGCAATAGTTGACACTACCACATTGTATTTTAATTTTTGAGATGTTCTATAACTCTTACCTTAAAGGTAAGCCTTAACCTAGGGACTTTCAAATAACAAGTTATGCCCCATAGGAAAGAGTTGACACTATCATATTATTTCTCAATTTTTTAGATGTTCTACAACTCTTACCTTAAAGGCAAGACTTATCTCAAGGATTTCCAAATAAGTTACGTACATTGGAAAAGAGTCAACACTATCACATTGTGTTTCTACTTATAATTTTCTCTATAACTCTTGGCTTTGAGGAAAGACATAGACTAAGGACCATCAAATAACAAGTTATGCCCCATGGACAAGAGTTGACACTACCACATTATGTATTTATTTATAAGACGCTCTATAACTCTTCCCTTAGAGGCAAGACTTAGGACAAGGGATTTCAAGTAAAAAGTTATGCTTTATGGGAAAGTGCTGACACTACCACATTGTGTTTTAATTTATGAGATGTTCTATAACTCTTACCTTAGAGGCACGATGTTCTATAACTCTTACCTTAGAGGTACAACTTAGTCCAAAGGCTTTCAAATAGAAATTTATGCTCCATGAGCAAGATTGACACTATCACATTGTGTCATGACTTATGAGATATTCCATAAATCTTGCCTTAGAGGCAAGACTTAGCCCACAAGTTGCGTCCCATAGAAAAGAGTTGAAACTACCGTATTGTATCTTGATTTATGAGATGTTCTATTAGTTTTGCCGATAAGATAAGATTTAGTCTAAGAACCTTCTAAAAAAATAAGTTACGCCCAATTGGCAAGTGTTGACACCACCACATTGTGTTTGACTTTATGAGATATTCAATAACTCTAGCCTTAGAGGCAAGACTTAACTCAAGGATTTTCAAATAACAAGTTATGCCCCACGAGAAAGACTTTATACTACCACATGGTGTCTTGTTTTATGAGATGTTTTATAACTTTTCCTTGGATTGTAAGGGATTAAACTAGTTCTTTGAGAATATAATCAAAGTACAAGGATTGAGTCAAGTATTTTGGCTATGGCTCAAACTCTTTTTTTCTTTCTCACTTTGATATAACGTGCAACCCTTCTGCCTTTTTAAAGCTTAAAGAGTTCTTAAAACTAGTCTTTAAGACCCCGATATCAAATATAAATTACTTTATGATGGGTTTAGGTCGGTTAGGGGATTTTTTTATTCTTTTTAAAGACACTTGTATCATAAAATAAGCACTCCGCGGTAGCCCCGCACTGCAAAGGGGCTGCGATGGGTAACTACCTCAGGTCAGTGCTGAGTACCTCCAGATTTTCCCCAGGGTTTGCGCCGTGAACCTCCTGAACCACGATGGGGTTTGCACCATAAACCCCCTCCTCGTTCATCGAGATTTCTCAATTTTAGTATATTTTAAGGGCATGAGGGTCTTTTCATACCCTAAGTCATTCCCAAATCCCTTACGTACGTATATAGGGTCTTAAAATCGACTTCACTCATAAAATATAAATTATTTTCTCCTTTCTCAGTCAGTTATCAAACATATTCTCCTCTCCCATCTCAAGAGATAAAGAGGTAGGGTCTCTTCCACGAATTCCACTCCCAAAGCTCCAAATTCAAGATCCCTCCAAAAAGTTAAGAAATTCAGGTATGTGTGGTTTTAACAAGGATTAACTTTCATCTTTATACCCAAAAACTTTGGTTTTAAAGTTGATTTTATGTGGTTTCAATTAGTGTTCATACCCAATTTCCATATTCTTGAAAATTATGAAATTATCATGTGATTTAAAGTTAAGTTAGCACAAGCATTTATCTTTACTCATGTTTTCACTTACACGACTGTTATTATGAGATGAAATTTAGTATTTTTGACATGAAGTTCTATGAGATAGTGAATATATATAATTTCAACTTGATTTAGTCAGTTCACACGTATGAGCATATGAATTTATTATGATTCTTTCAGTTTGCAAGAAGTTCAGATTTACTATTTTAGAATACCATGATACCATTTAGATTTCAGTTTTGATCTCATAATTTTAGACATGATATGCAATTCACACAATTTTTATGAATATGAGTTATTAATAAAAGCATGATTGTCTTTCAGATTTACAATCTCACATGCTTATTTTAAGGAGAATTTCATCAGTATGAGCATATAAAACATATTTTGGGAGTAATATTTAACATCGAAAGGAAAGTTATGGTTCAGCACATCCTATTTTTTAAAAAATTATGTGCCATCGTAGGTTTAGGGGTCTCGCTAGAAAGTGTTTCCCTTGCCTAATATGGGCTCAGTTTAGTGATCACTTCAATTCAGGTTCTAGTCTGATTCCAAGGATGTAATAACTCTCCTTAAATTGGGTCAGACGTTGGACTTTATGCTAATTTCCTCCAACAAAGACAGTTTTCAGAAACTAAGTGTAGTAGCTCACCTTGTTTTTCATATTATGCTTTGTTATTCGTGTTTTAAGATATTTGAGATCTTTTTTTATTTTAGTCTCTTGGTGAGTCTATTTATACTTTGCATGCTTGTTTTAAGATTTTGTATTGATTCGATTTTACTTAAGCATTCACCCCTATATACTCAGTCTATTCCAGAAGTACTGACCACATATATGTCTATGTGCTACATTGTTTCATAATGTAGGTGCTGGTGTTCGTCCCCAGCAGCATGATTAACTGTGAGCACTATATCCTATATTCAGATAGTCGGTGAGTCCTCATAGTTTGAGGGCCGAATTTATGATGATTCCAAATATGTAATACAGTTATCCCAGTTATTTAGCTTTTAGTTTCGATCAGCAGGGGACTGTCCCAATGGCTCTTCAGTTATTATTATAGAGGCTTGTTAAGACTAGTTTAATTATATTTCTTTCAGTTTCCCATAAATTTAAAGGATACTAAGTGATAAAGCTTTTAAATTGAGAGTATTCATTTGTTTAAATTTTGCTTTAAGCTTTCTTTAGTTTTTGCTCATGCTTTAAGTTTGCCTATATGAGAGTTCATTGCTAAATAGATATCGTGGGTTAGATTGGGTTATTAATAGTCTTAAGCATCGTCTGACGTCCAGGGGGTACCTTCGGGGCATTTCAAACTTTGTATCAGAGCCTAAAGTTTTAAAGAGTCCTATGGAGTTTGACAAGCCGCATTATGTAGAGTCTTTATCATGGGTGTAAAGCATACCACACTTATGAGCAAGAGTCTTCGGGATGTATTACAAACCATCCCTTCTTTCATAGTCTTTATCATTTTTTGAAATTATATCTATATTCTCTAACAAAAAATGCCTCTTCATCAAGCTCACACATGCAGAAATAGGGATCAACAAATACCACCACCTGTAAACCCTTTGAATAAGAATGTCTGACATATTAAATTTTGAATCACCATCCAAGTACTAGCTCAATCCGTGAATGAAAATGTTTAGGGAAACCAACCAACAACAGTCCCATTTTAGCAGAATGGTAACTTAGCTGCAGGCAGAGGTCAAGATTTATGAGGATAAACCCGCTTAAGTTCTTTGGGCCAAAGATGAATGAGGATCCTTAGTTATTCATTGATAAGGTGAAAAATATTACATAGATAATGCATATTATTAGGAAAGTGTGGAATTAGCTTCTTTTTAATTGAAGAATGTTGCTTAAGATTGGGTTACTATGTGGAAGGATGGTAGAGGTGAGAATAGTCCCCTATGAGTTAGGATATATTTTAAACTGCATTTCTAGACAGGTTCTTTCCTCGTGAGATGAGGGATTCCAAGGTAGAGGAATTTATGAACTTGAGGCAGGGCTCTATATCAGTGAAGAAATATTTCCTTAAGTTCACCCAGTTATCAAAGTATGCTTCAGAGTTGTTGCTGGATTCTAGAGCTCGTATAAGTAAGTTTGGCGTTGGAGTGTCTAATTTGGTGGTCAAATAATGTAGGATTGCAATATTTATTAGGGATATGGATATTGCTCATTTGATGACTCATGCTTAGTAGATAGAGATGGAGAAGTTAAGGGAACGAGAGAGAAGGAATAAGAGGGCTAGGACCGAAAACTTTGAGTATAGTTAGCAAAAGTCAAGAGAGGAAATCATCTCTAGTTTCAAGGATGTTCGTTGGCGCCTGTACCATTCTTTTATAGTGCCCCTACGCCCAAAACTAATCAGGAATAGTGGGGGTGGGCACCAGCTTCTAGATATCAAGGTAATGTTTTTGGGGAAGGACAAATCTGACGTGCACCAAGTATGGTAGAAATCATTCGGGTGAGTTCTTGATGGGTAGAGGTGGTTGTTATAGTTATGGAAAGGAAGTACAAATGATCATAGAATGCCCTTATTCCAGCAGGTAAATAGATATGCTCGTTCTTAAACTCATTCTGTACATTCAACAGCTCAGTCAGGCCGCCCAGCTCCACAATAGGGCGCATCATCCAATATCGATGGCGATCAATGTCAAAATTATTTTTATGCTATACCATCCCGTCAGGACCAGGAGATCATCCTAGATGTTTCACTGGTATGATTTGTGCCTTTTACCTTGATGTTTATGTGTTATTAGACCCGGGGTTAAACCTTGGCTTTCAACCCTTGGAAAATTGCCTAAGTTGGAGATTATGGATAACATATGACTAGAAGGTACTAATCATATGCTTGGGTATGGGTTAGGGTTCTTCTCTCGTATGTTGGTCAGTGTGTTTGGGTTGGTTTCTGGCCTAGGTACGACTATACATCACACCAATCGTATGATAGTGTACGAGTGGTATGTTGCCAAGTCGTATGATGTCTTAAGTATGGTCTAGATGATTCTGACCAAGGTACGACTAAGATGGGTACTACTCGTATATTAAGATACGACTTGGTCATGAGTGGTCGTTGTTGACACCTAATTTTTGCCCTCCGCATTTCAAATTAGTTTTTGAATTTCTCAATCTTAAATAGTTTTAAAATATTAAATTTTTAATTATTTTAAAATAAATTTCAAGCCTTCCTTTTGAATTTAGGTGAAATTAATATGTATTAGTGTTTAATTATACATGATTATATGATTATCGGTTATATAAAATGAATTAGAATTTATTCGAAATAAAAAAGTTTGATTAAATTGCAAATATTCTACTTTTCTCAAGATCGATTGAAAATAAGATATTGATGAAATAATTTGTTTCTTAATTATTATTATTATTATTGAAAGAAACAAAAAGAAATAAAATAAAATTGTGTTCTAATGAATGTTTATTTTGAAATTATTGAATTTGAGAGATTCAATAAATTGATTAGAAGTTAATTCCATCTCAATTTTGTCTAATTAATTCTATTATGGCCATTTTATTAATATGAAATGGTTATAATTTTTAAATTAGACTCTTTCCCATTATTAATCGGGAAGTTGCATGCTATAGACCCAAATATGGGTGACTTTAGATATTTGACCCCAATAAAAAATGTCTTTAAAAAATAACTTTCCTTACTTTTTAAGTATAGTACAAGTACCATTTTGCCCTTCTACACCTTAAATATATTTTTTAACTTTTCATACTAATTTTTCTCTCAAATTTTATTTTTTATTATTTTCACTTTTTATTTTTCCTTTAATTTTTATTCTATTTTTTATTATTTTACTTTTTTATTTTTTTTAATTTTATTATTCTATTTTTTTATTATTTTTACTTTTTATTTTTTCCTTTAATTTTATTTTCATGTTTTAATTCATTTGTCTCAATATTTATTTTTTTCTCTTTTTTCTTTTTTTTAATTCATTTGTCTTTAACCTTTATTTTTTTTATTTTTGTTTTTTATCATTTCTCTTTTTTTCCCCACATTTTTCTCAAACTTTATTTTTATTTTTTCCGCTCATTTTTTATTTTCTCCATTTTTTTAATTCTTCACTTTTTCTTAATTTTATTTTTTCTTGCCTTTTTTTTCTCGCTCTTTTTTTTTATTTTTCTATTTTGTTTGATCGCATTTTTATTTTTTTCAGTTCTCTTTATTTCCCTGATTTCTCTCAAACTTTATTTTATTTTTCTTCTCATTTTTATTTTTCTCAATTTTTTTAATTCTTCGTTTTTTTCTTGATCTTTATATTTTTCTTTTCTTTTGTTTCTCAATCTTTCTTTTTATTTCGCTATTTTGTTTGATTTTTTTTTTTTAAACTTCTATTATATTTTGCTAATAAATAAAAAATTGGATAATCCGCAAAGGTATCTTCATTTTTTGACATCAAAGCAAATTTAAGGGCATGAATTGTTGTTACAAAATTCTTTGAAAGTTCTTGAGATAAGTCGTGTCTCTAAGGTGAGAGTTGTAGAATATCTCATAAATAAATGCATAATTTGGTAGTGTTAACTCTTACCCGTGGGGCATAGTTTATTATTTGAATGTCCTTGAGCTAAGTCTTTCCTCTAAGGAAAGAGTTCTAGAACATTCCATAAGTGAAGACATAACGTGGTAGTGTCAACTCTTGCCCATGGATCATAATTTATAGTTTGAAAGTCTTTGAGCTAAGTCTTACCTCTAAGGCAAGAGTTGTAGAACATCTCATAAATGAAGACATGACATGGTAGTGTTAACTCTTGCCCGTGGGGCATAATTTGTAGTTTGAAAGTCCTTGAGCTAAGTCTTGCCTCTAAGGCAATAGTTGTAGAGCATCTCATAAATGAAAACATAACGTGGTAGAGTCAACTCTTGCCCGTGGGGCATAATTTATAGTTTGAAAGTCCTTGAGCTAATTAAGTCTTGCCTCTAAGATAAGAGTTGTAGAAAATCTCATAAATAAAAATATAACGTGGTAGTGTCAACTTTTACCCGTGGGACATAATTTATAGTTTGAAAGTCCTTGAGCTAAGTCTTGCCTCTAAGGCAATAGTTGTAGAACATATCATAAATGAAAACATAAAATGGTAGAGTCAACTCTTGCCCATGGGGCATAATTTGTAGTTTGAACGTCCTTGAGCTAATTAAGTTTTTCCTCTAAGACAATAGTTGTAGAACATCTCATAAATAAAAACATAAAGTGGTAAAGTCAACTCTTGCCCATGGGGCATAATTTGTAGTTTGAAAGTCCTTGAGCTAAGTCTTGCCTCTAAGGCAATAGTTGTAGAACATATCATAAATGAAAATATAACGTGGTAGAGTTAACTCTTGCCCGTGGGGCATAATTTATAGTTTGAAAGTCCTTGAGTCAAGTCTTGCCTCTAAGGCAAGAGTTGTAGAACATCTCATAGATGAAAACATAATGTGGTAGAGTCAACTCTTGTCCGTGGGACATAATTTGTTGTTTGAAAGTACTTGAGCTAAGTCTTGCCTCTAAGGCAATGGTTGTAGAACATCTCATAAATAAAAATATAACGTGGTAGAGTCAACTCTTGCCCGTGGATCATAATTTATTGTTTGAAAGTCCTTGAGCTAAGTCTTTCCTCTAAGACAATAGTTGTAAAATATTTCATAAATGAAAACATAACGTGGTAAAGTCAACTCTTGCCCGCGGGGCATAATTTATTGTTTGAAAGTCCCTGAGCTAAGTTTTGTGTCTAAGACAATATAGTTGTAGAACATCTCATAAATCACAATACAATGTGGTAGTGTCGACTTTTGCCCGTGGGGCATAATTTGTTATTTGAAAGTCTTTGAGGTAAGTCTTGCCTCTAAGAAAATAGTTGTAGAACATCTCATAAATGAAAACATAACGTTGTAAAGTCAAATCTTGCCCATGGGTCATAATTTATTGTTTGAAAGTCTCTGAGCTAAATCTTGCCTCTAAGACAATAGTTGTAGAATATTTCATTAATCAAAATGCAATGTGGTAGTGTCGACTCTTGCCCATGAAACATAACTTGTTGTTTGAAAGTCCTTGAGCGAAGTCCTGCCTCTAAGGCAATAGTTGTAGAATATCTCATAAATAAAAACATAACGTGGTAAAGTCAACTTTTGCCCGTGGTGTATAATTTGTTGTTTGAAAGTCCCTGAGTTAAGTCTTTCCTCTAAGGTAAGAGTTATAAATTATCTCATAAATCAAAATATAATGTGGTAGTGTCGACTCTTGACCATAAAATATAACTTGTTGTTTGAAAATCATAAGTCTTGCCTCTACAATGTAGCAGTGTCAACTCTTGCCCATAAAACGTAGCTTATAATTCGAAAATCGTAAGTCTTGCCTTTATAATGTGATAGTGTCAACTCTTGCTCACGAGATGTAACTTGAATGAAAGAAATCGAAGAAAAGAACAAAAATAATAAAAATTAAGAAAAAAAAAGAAAATGAAGAAAAATATTAAAAAAAAAAAATCTATGAAAATGTAGAAGTTGAGAGTGAATAGGAAAAAAATAAAGATTGATAAAAATAAAAATAAAATGATTAAATAAAAATAAAGTTTGAGAAAAATTTAAAAAGAAAAAAAATCAAAGAAAAATTTAAAAAACTTTTTTTTAATAAAAGTAAACGTTGAAAGGTATAAAAAAAAGTAAGGGCTGAGAAAATCTAAAAAGAACAAAAATAAGAGGAAAGAAAAAATAAAAATAATGTAAAATAAAAAAGAAGTTGAGAGGAAAAAAGGAAAAACGTAAGGATTGAGAAACTTAAAAATAAAAAGAGAAAATAAAAAATAAAAATCAAAGTAAGATATAAATATAGTGTTGTTATCCATTATGAGGATCATTTATGTATTTACTCCATTGATCAAAACAATTTTGTCCAAAAGAATATTAGTTAATAGGTAAAGACTATTTTAAGTAAACCATTATTAACTAAGGCTATTTGAAAGCCACCTCAATTTGGATCCATTTTTGAGATTTACCCATCATTAACTAATCTAATTTACCCAACCCCATTTTCTCTTTTAAAAATCTTTTGGGCCGACTGGCAGCCCAATACACCCATAACAATCGGCCCAAACACCATAATATCCGGCCCACTTAATTCCCAACTTCCCTTTCCCTTATACCCGACCCAACACTTCAATTTCCCCTTTCTTTTTTTACCAAATAGCGACCCTAACAGCAAGAAAACGCTAAAACAGCGTACCACAACGTTCAGCAAACAGCGTACAGCCTTTCCAACGGCACCTTCAACGTTAACAACCCACCATTTCAACGCAAAACAGTAACCAGCCAATAATTTCAACGTCAACAACAATCCAACTTTCAACGACAACTGCTGAATTTTTGTTGTTGTTGGAAAATTATTGTTGTTGTTGGAAAATTATTTCGGATGATGGAGATTGTGTGAAGGTTTCACCTTTAGAATCTGTTCTTCTTTAAATTGTGGTGGTTTTGTTTGAAATTTCATCGTTGCAGTGAAGTTTTGGAGTTGAAAAGTAAACTGTGTTGTTTGATTAACCTTTCTGCTCTCTTTCGAATCGTTTGGCATTAATGTCTCGGTAACATTGCGTAAGAATAATCATTTAGACGATATGGGACTTTGTCCCTAAATCTTCTCTTTGTGGATTTGTAATTTAGTACTCGTCAGCCTCATTAGGATCGTCGTGGACTATTTTACAACTCATCGACTAATTGGTTGTTATTGCCCTTATTATCAAAATATTTTGAGCTTATGTTCAACGATGGGTTTCATATATTTGGTACTTACTTCTTGTACACCATGATGATATGTTTATTTCATTGTATATTCTCTTACTTTTAAAATGCCAATGCCATGTCTCTGCTTCTGAAAAACATAAATTCTTAGCTCCTATTCCACTCGTTAGGAGCCATCATGAAGTAATTACATTCCAGTTTTTAGCTTTGTTCCTCTTTATTACTGCTGCTACAACTATATAGGAGTAGTATTTTATTACAAATCTATATTGATGCAAGTTGCAGGTTTAGTGGCACTCTTCATGATTCTAATGTGCTCTTGCACACTTTTTTTTTTTTTTTTTTTTAAAATCTATTTCAATGCAAATTGCGTTTGACTGATTCCAAAAGTTCAAAAAAAAAGAGTAGAAAACTTTCCATGTTCAAACAAGAGTTGAAGTTTTGTGTGGTAAGTAGGGGTTTGAAAGGGGAGTGGTGAGCATTATCTGGAATTGTTCATACCAAGACAGATTCTTCTTTATTTGTAACATCTAAATTATGAGATATATGAAGTAATTGCATTCATGTTAACCCCACAAAAATAAAAAATAAAAAAATGAAGAAGCAACGTAGGGTGATTTGACTACAAAACCAAGTTATGTTGTACTTCCTATCCTTTTAAAAATTTTGATGTGGCCAAGTTGAAAAAGATCTCTCTAATCCTCAAGCCACTAAGTTAATATTTTGGGTGCTATCTTGATGAGTGCACGTCTCTGTCTAATTCATTTTGTTTTATTTTTAATTATTATTATTGATGCTTCCCTCTTCTTTATCACATCATTGAGTAAATAGTTATATGTATTATTCCCTTTTTAAGTTATGTGTTAAGAGCACTTGAATAGCTACTAATTTTCGATTTCCTTTCTCGTTTATATGCTTTTTGGTGAGTCCAACTGGACTCCGTTGTCCCTGCATTTCCTCGGGATCAAAACCATCCTTGTTCGAGTCAAAAATTTCCATCAAAATCTGACTAGGGACTGATATACATTTGTATACAGTGGATATACACTGGAAAACAGAAGCTGCACATCGTCACGCTATTTCTGATGAAAAGTGGAGGGAAAATAAGCAGTTTTCGACACTGATATACACTATATATGCAGTGATATACAAGAAAAAATGCAGAGGAATACAGATGGTATACGTGTGGTATACACTGCAAAAATGGACTGAAGTCCATATTTAAAGCCCAAAGCTGGGCAGCCTTATTAATCGGCCAATTAAGGGCCCAATTCCTATTCTTGTATTATTTTTGTAGCTTATAATTCATCTTTGTTTATGTGTACTAACTTTTTAAGCAATTAATCTAGACAAATCCCCTAAAGTGTTGTCATTTCATTTTATCTTAGTTTTTCTTTTACTTAATGCGTAATTTTTTTTTCCGCCTAATTTATTTTGTCTAAAGAAATAATTAAAATCGGCTTGCTCGATTTTTGTTAGCAAGTCTTTAAAAAATTTCAAGTATTTTATTCTAAAATGGCATTTGCTATGTTCATAATAGTTGATCTGAATTAAAATAGCTTCCTTTAAACTCAAGAAATTAATTTTTCTTATAAATTTCAACTTTTCATAATTAATAAAAGTTTTAAATTCAACACTCTCTTAACATTCAAGACTCTTACTAAACGAGAGGAATTAGATGAGTCTTGAGGAATATTTTTATCAGAGAAGTCAGAGTCAAGTGGGACAAGGGAGGGATTTTTCCTTTCCCTTTGACATGAGATCTTTCTTATTGCTTAAGAGGAAACTTTAGAACCTTTAGCCATAATTTTAAGAGAGAGAGAAAGAGAGATGATGAAGATAGAGAAAAAGAGAAAGAGGAAATATATAGAGGGCCATAGAAAGTGAAACGACATGAGAGAAAAGAGAAGGTTTGCCTAGGAAAATGGAGATGCCATAATTGGCATACACAAAAACTAGAAAATGGAGATGCCATAATTGGCATACACAAAAACTAGTGTCGGCGGTGGGAAAGGAAAGAAAATCAAGAGACATATACATCAATCAAATGATTTTTAATAAAGAGATACTTTTCCACACATAGACTAAAGCACATATGGAAAAAAATTCAAAAAAGTTTTCTAATAATGCCAAGAGATTTTCTAAGAGAACAAAATCTTTCTTCCAGTAAAGATTTAGTAAAAATTTTAGCTTATTGAAAATCAGGGTCAACAAAGGATAAATCAGTATCACCTTTTAAAATATGATCTCTAATAAAATGATGTTTAATGTCAATATGTTTTGTTCTTGAATTAAGCACAGGGTTCTTAGATAAGCCTATAACACTAGAATTAACACAAAATATTTTCACAGCTTTGAAACATAAATCATGATCACTGAGTTGATGGGATATCTAGAGAATTTGAGCGTAACAAAAACCAACAGAGGTATATTCAGATGCAGTAGCAGATGGAGAAATACAGTTTTATTTCTTGCTTTTGCATGAAACAAGAGATTTTTCCATGAATTGACAAGTTATACTGGTGCTTTTTCTATCCACTTTGTCCTATAAAATTTGTAAAGTTTATATCTAAGAATAATTTTAGCTTGAATTCATTAGATTTAGGATATCATAAGCCATAGGAACTAGTGTCAATAAGATATCTGATAATATGCTTTACAACATTAAGAAGAGCTTCTTTAGGAGATGACTGAAACTTGATGCATTTTCAAACATTAAATATGATGTCTGGTCAACTGTTATAAGATATAAGAGTGAACCATTGATACCTCAATAGTTGACTTTGTTTTCTTTCTTACCATCATTGGCTAATTCAAGAATATGTGTAGAGCTCATGGGAGTACAAGATGGTTTAACATAATCATCCTAAATTATTTAATAATCTCTTTGGTGTACTTACCTTGGGAGATGAATTGCCTTCAACTGACTGATGAACTTGTAATCATAGGAAGAATTTTAATACACCCATCATGCCCATTTTAAATTTGTTTTTCATCAGTTCAAAAAATTCCTTGCACAAGGAAACATTAGAGCTTCTAAAGATAATATCATTAACATAAATTTGAAGGATCAAAATTCTGAAGAAAGTTTATTTTATAAAGAGGGTTGTATCAATTTTCCTCTCAAAAAATTATGATCAATTAAAAAATTGCTTAGTCTATCATACGAAGCCCGAGGAGCTTGTATTAGACCATAAAGAGCTTTTGAGAGTTTAAAATTTTGGATTTTCAAAATTTAGGGGTTGTTTTACAAAAACTTATTCATCAATGAATCCATTTAGAAAATCACTTTTTACATCTTGAAATTATTTTGAATCTTTTATAAGATGCATAAGCAAGTAAAATTCAAATAGATTCTAACTTTGCAACAGGTGCAAAAGTTTTATCATAATTGACTCCCTCTTATTATGAGTAGCCTTGAGCGACTAGATGAGATTTATTTCACATCACTTTACCTAATTCATAGATTTTGTTTTTGAAAATCCATTTTGTTCTAATGATTGAAACATTTTTTAATTTTGGAACAAGAGTCCACACATTGTTTTTGTCAAATTTCTTAGGTTCTTATTCTATTTCATTGACTCAGCTGCCATCCTTTAATGCCTCATCTAATTCTTTGGTTCAAGTAGAGATATGAGGGCTATGTTTGTATTTTTTGGCTTAAGGCCCTTGTTTGCATTCCTTCTCTTGGATCACTAATGATGAACTTCTTTGGATAGTCAAGTTATTTCTTCATTCATTTGGAATTATTTCAAGTATAAATTGATTATTTGAGGCAACAATTGGATAATTAGTTTTAGTATCATTTGTCTTTGAGGTGGAGTCAACTTCAGTAGAAGAGGATTTATTTTCTCTTACCTATTTAATCTCATCATCTATAGACAAATATTCTTCACAATGAGATTAGTATCATAAAAAACAACATGCATGCAAAGGGTACATTATTAAAAATTCTAGAAGTCTATTAAAGTTAGAATACCCATAAAAATACCTTCATAGCTTTGTTGATCAAACTTAAAGATGTTGTCCTTGCCATTGTTATGAACAAACCATTTGAAGCCAAATGCATGGAAGTACCCAATGTTAATTCTTTTGTTGTTCTATATATTATTAGAATTTTTTGTTAGAATTGGTATAATGAGACACCTGTTCAAAGCATGATATGTAGTACTGATAGCTTCTACCCAGAATTTATGTGACTGAGAGTATTCACAGATCATGGTTCGAACCATGCCTCGAAGAATTATATTTTTTTATTCAGCCACACCATTTGGTTGAGAAGATCTTGGAGTGGAGAAGTTATGAGTTTAACCATGGCCATTAGAAAATATTTCAAAACCTTTGTTCTTAAACTCTTCTCCATGATAAGTTCTAACAGAAGAAACGTAGTAGCCTTTGTCTATTTTACCCTTTTCATAGAAAATGTCAAAATTGCTTGAAGTATCATCTTTGTTAGATAGAAATATAACCCATGTAAATCAAGAATAATTATCAATAATCATAAAGACATACCTTTTTCCACCAATGCTAGTAGTTCTAGTAGAACCAAATAGATCTATATGAAGTAACTGCAATATTTTAGTTGTAGAGACACTATATTTAACAAGAAGAGAATTTCTAGTTTGCATACCAAGTTGGTAGGCCTCATAAATCTGATTTTTTTTTGAAATCAAGCTTTGGAAGACCAGTCACAATCTCATGTATGTTTAGCTTTTCAATATGTCTCATGCTTGCACGACTAAGCTTTCTATGCCAAATCCAAGGATCTTAGAGATGACGGCAAGACATATATGTCCTTGTGTCTTTTTTTGATAGAATCTAAAACGTACACACTTCTATGTTTTTTTCCAGCAAGAATTTTCCTTCCATATTTAATTATATACTCATCCGTTTTGAAGCTTACCTCCAATCCAACATCACATAGTTGACTAATGCTTAACAGATTGGACTTTATGTTTTTGACCAGATATACATTAGAAATATCACATTAATTATTAAAGGGTATAGTAACTATACCTATTACTTAGCCTTTGGAGTTATCTCCCAAGCTAATGTCACCTACATCAAAGTTAGTTACTGTTTCAAACAAGCTTTTGTTACTATTAATGTGATTTGAACATCTATTATCAAGATACCACTTCCCTTTAGATATTAAGTGGAGTTCCTAAAAAATAGATACACCACTTATTTCTAGGAACTCGAGTATTTTTGGGTCCATCACCGTTTGTTCTTGGATTTGTTGAATCAATTTTGGGTCTCCAAATCTATTTGTGGGTCTCCAAATCCATTTTCAGGAATTCTAGGGAGAAATCGATAGTAGTAATATTTGTGACTAGGTTTACCACAATTATAGGAAGATGTAGAATGTATTTTAGTGGCTGTATAACAGGTATTATGACCATAAATGGTTCCATTAGTTCGATTTAGTTGACCGCTGATATTTATCATAGCTATAATATCTGCTATTATAATTGCGCTTGCTCCTTATGGATGACTTACTAGAGTTATTCGACCATTTAGATCCTTCACAACTATAAAATATATTATCACATATAACACTGTTAGATTTTTTCATTGACCTAGTTGTATTAGTCGACTGATTAGATTTAACCATACTGTGACTGAATGTAAAACATCGAGTTTTTGGTCCTTGAAAATTTTTAGAAATTAAATCCTCACTATCTTGACTACGACTTACCCCTATGAGTCATAGAGTGTTTTTATGGATCATGTTACCCTAGTCGTAATATGTCCAGTCAATAGTGCTTGAGTTGTTGTCCTGAGTACGACTTAGAGATACAAATCGTAGGAAGTCTTAACGGGTCCTAGGGACCCAAGTCATAACTAAATCAGAAAGTAAGTGTCTAAGTTCTGCTCTAAGTAAGAGTGGCTCACTATTAGTTGTAAGGACTTGCTATAATTTATTTGGTGCAAATCATAGGATGTACAGTGTTTACCCAAATGGGTTCTGTGTAGATTCCAACTAGACCTTATGAGTTACAGGATCCCATTACGAGTGGTACCAGTTAAGTCATAGGATCACCAGTGTATGGGTGTCCTGGGAACTATCTTGGATATGAATCAGGGTGATGAGTCGTAATGAGTCTTATAGTGACCCGTAGCCATTAACGACTAACTTTCAACTTTTATTTTAAGGGCACTTTGGACAATTCCCTTCTTTCACAATTAAAACCCAACGTCCATAAAGTACTTAAGGGGGTTATATTTCATCCTTAACATGCTTAAACACTTCCAAAGCTCTCTCAAATTCGGTCAAGCAACCATACTTAGGGTTTTCAAAAAGTAGGCCATCCAAAGGCTCAAGGGTTGGATTCCTTCTGCAAAACTTGGTATTTTAGGTATGTTACTCTTCCAATTATTAATTTTCTAAAATCATAAGTTTTAAAGTGTTGTTCATGAGAATTGATGTTGATTTTGAAAACATGGGTTGAGGGTTTTTGTATAACTATTGATTATGTGATGTTTCATAATTGTCCCTACATGGGTTAGATTTAAATATTGGTTTTAACTCCAACTTGATGCATGGGAATGGTGATTGAAATAGGAATTGTGATATCCCAAACTTGTGACTTTTGAAGTGGTTATGACCCCAACCTATATTGGGAAATTGGTTTTTAATTATGAAAAATGTAAGAATTAAACTATTCTTGAACTACTGCTTTATAATTTTGAATTGAACCATATAGTGTTGTATAATTCTCTAAGCTAATGTAAAATTGAACAAAGGGAGTTGTGAATTCCCTCAAATGAATATAATTAGTGTGGCATGTTGATGTTACTTTGCAAGTATAGTTGGTATGACAATACCAACAATGTATGCTTAAATGTGTATTATGGTTAAATAAATGGGATTGTGTGATAAATATTTTATCTGGGCTTTATTAAGGGTTGTGTAGCTAAGTCATGAAAGTAGTAGTCTTGAGGAACCCACACTAGAAATCACGATTTGCTGGCACGGGGGTTTATATGATCGGTGGTTTGAGTCCCTCTTATTAATATCATTTGATTGGGATATTCAAATCCCCCACATCGCATACATTATTTGTTGCTTATTTATCTTGATATGCAGGGAGGTTTGAGCCCTCCATAGTGCATATATATATACTATCTGGATAGTGTGGCCGTACACACTGGGGCCCTACTAGCTGGGAGAGATCTGGGACCATATAGCCCATGGGTGCCTTTGTATGTTATGACGGTTGAGTGACACAATCCAAGATAAAATTTTAAAGTACATGTTAAGACTTTTTCCCTATCTCGGCATATGATATATATATATATATGTATCAACATTAATTATGTGCATTGGATTTGAATGATTTGAAACTGTTGAGCATGACATATATTATCCTTATCCTTGAGTTACATGCTAGCGTTCACCCTGCTAACCATCTTTAACTACTATATTTCCACGCGGTGCAGGAATTAGCCATGCTTCAACTCTTTCTGTTGAGTGATAAGGATTTGGGATCAGTTCATGAGTTGACATTGAAGTGGTAAGCTTCCATAATTTGAAAGTCTATATTTCATGTTTTGGTCTTTTATGTCTCAAACTGTTTAGACTTATTTTTAGCTATAGTCGGGGACTTGTCCCGATGCTTTATTGATATTTAATTTTTGTAGAGGCTTTGTTTTGATTACTATAGACTTGGGTGATGTGTCAGTTATGTTGGCTGGTTGTTAATTTAGGTCATAGAAGTATCTTTTATTTCTTTGAATAATATAACAAAGTATCTTTTATTTCTTTGAATTATATTGTTATATTTTCATAATTCATCTAACATCAGGGATATCTTGTTGTTTGGTTAGGTGTAAAAAGGGGTGGTCTTTGGTCATATGGGACTTAAGATGCCCATCATAGCCATGCCCTATTTTGGACTGTGAAAGAGATGGTATTAGAGCCTAGGTTAGATGTCCAACAGAGCCATGTCAAGCAGAGTCTTGTTTATGGATTTCAAGCTCACCACACTTATAAGGGAGAGACTACGAGATATTTAGGAATGTTTTTCTTTCTTGTTGTTCTATTTTAAGCTATAAAGTCTAAGGTTTTGAATCTTCTCTAATTCCCGTATGTTTGATTTTTAGATCATGCCTCCCAAAAGACTTGATGCTCGTGGAAACCCTTCTATCCCATTTGAGGATAATGTGGCTGAAGCTTGTCTAACTCCAAGAGTTCAGACCCGGTCTAAGGTCACTGCTTTTGATTATCTTGATGGAACTCCACCAGTTCCCCCTATCCCTTCATAGACACTTCAAGATGGCGTGTATAATGCTGAGTTTTGTCAGTCAATTTATTTTTATACCCAGTTGGTGGCCTCCCAAAATAAGCATGTTTCTTCTGTTGCTACATCTTGGAGGCTACTAGAGTTGGAAAATTCATAAGGTTGATTCCTCCTATTTTCACTGCTTTTAAAGTTAAGAAAGATCCTAAGAATTTCATTGATAAGATGGAAAAGATTTTTCGTATGATGTATACTATTGATATAGAGGGTGTAGAGTTCCCAACTTATAAGTTGAAGGATGTATCATACCAATGGTATGAAGAGTGGGAATAGTATAGGGGTGAGGATGTTGAGTTTCCTTTATGGGATGACTTCTCAAACAGTTTTCTATATTGCTTCTTTCCTTAGGAATTGAGGAAGACTAAGACTAAGGAATTTATGAATTTGAGGCAAGGTAGGATGTCAGTGAAGAAGTATGTATTGATGTTTCATCATCTGTTGCATTATGCCTTGAAGTTTCCCTTTGGGTTATCCAGTAAATTAATCTTGGAGAGCAAAGTTGCCTTGTTGAAATAGGATATCGACATTTCTAGACTTGTTGTATATATGGAACAAGTAGAAGTAGAAAAGAAGAAGCAAGCAAAGGTGAGTGAAAGGTGGAGTAAGATGTTTTGCTATTCATATTAGGATGGAGGTCAGCAGTAGAGTGGTAAAGATAGTAGAAAATAGCCTGCGAAGAAGTAGGGCAATTTTGGTTCCTACTCTACGGGTAGTGCACCTTATCTGAATTAGTTAGGTGATCATCGTTCTTAGTATGATTATGGGATTAGAGCACTAGTAGCCCAGTCACAGACTAGTAGGGCTCAGTTAGCTTTATCGTATCCTCCTTGGATATTTTATGGTTAGGTGCACCATGGTGTTTGTGAAAAGAGGAGGAACAAGTGATTTAAATATGTTAAAATTGATCATATGTAGAGGTATTGTCCTTCTAAGTTGCTTATGGGGATAATATGATTTCTGTTGCTACTTCATCAGCTTCAGCACCAAAATGTGCTACTTCTGCTTCTGGCTTCGACACTGGTTGGAATCGTCTGTATGCTCTTACCACTCTCCAGGATTTTAAGGTGTCCCCCAATGTTGTTACTGGTATGGTTAAACTCTTTTCTCATGATGTATATTTTCTACTTGATCTTGAGTCCACTGTCTATTATATGACCCCTTATATGGCTATTCATTTTGGTTTTGGTCCTGAGTTTATTTCGAACCCCTTTTTTTGTGTCCACTCTGGTAGGTGACTTTATAGTGGTTGGAAGATTCTATGGGGTGTGTGTGATGCGGTCTATGGTAGGGAAACCTTGGTGGATATAATAGAGTTAGACATGTTAGACTTTGATGTGATTTTGGGAATAAATTGGTTGCATTCATGCTATGCGCCTCTATATTATTGGACCTAGAGGGTCAGTCTCCATTTCCCAAATGATCTTGTGATTAAATGGGAAGTTAGTTCCCTAGAACCTAAGTGAAGGTTTATCTAATATATTAGAGCCCAAAAATTAGTTTCTAAAGGGTGCCTCTATCACTTTGTTCATGTTAAGGATTCTAGATTCGAAGGTCCTTCCTTGCAGACTATCCCTATGGTCTATGAATTTCTCGAGGTGTTTCCTGATGATCTTCCTAGTATTCCTCCCAATAGGAAAATTAATTTTAGGATTGATCTTTTTCTGGACAATCATTTTATTTTTATCCCTCCTTATAGAATGGCTCTGACAAGTTGAAAGAACCCAATGAGCAGTTGAAAGATCTTTTGGATTAGGGATTTATACCCCCTAGTATGTCTCCATGGGGTTCTCCCATGCTCTTCGTGTGTAATAAGGATGGTTTTCTTTGAATATGTATTGATTACCACCAATTAAATAAGGTGACCATGAAGAATAAGTATCCACTTTCTAGGATTGATGATCTGTTTGATTAGCTTCAGGGTGCTAAGTATTTTTCTAATATTGATCTTCAGTTGGCTTACCATCAGTTGAAGATTAGGGAGAAGGATATCCCTAATATTGCCTTTGAAACCCGGTATGGTCATTTTGAGTTTTTGGTGATGTCTTTTGGCTTAACCAATGCCCCAATAGCATTTATGGATCTTATGACTTGGATTTTCTGTTAGTCCTTAGATTTATTCTTGATTGTCTTTGTTGATTCTATTTTGGTACATTCTAAGAGTATGGAGGATCACGCCAATCACCTCTGCCCTGTGTTACAAACCTTGAAATATCATCAATTGTATGCAAAATTTTCTAAGTGTGAGTTCTGGCTAAATTCTGTGACTTTTTTGGGATATATTATTTCTAGTGAAGGATCATAGTGGATCCACAGAAGGTTGTGGTAGTTAAGAAGTGGCATAGACGTATGACTACAACTGACATTTAGAGCTTTTTGGGTTGAGCCGATTATTATAGAAGGTTTGTGGAGAGTTTCCCTTCTATTGCTGCTATTGACTAAGTTGACTCAAAATAAGGTGAAATTCTTGTGGTCTGATGCTTGCGATGGTAGTTTTTAGAAGTATAAGGATAAGTTTAATTTGACTCTAGTCTTGACTCTGCCTGAGGGAACTGATGGTTTGGTTTTTCTATTGTGATGCATCCCAGATAGGGTTGGGTTATGTGTTGATGCAATATGGCAAGGTTGTTGCATATGCTTCTAGACAGTTGAAAGTTCATGAGAAGAATTATCTAACCCATGATATGGAATTATTAGCTGTGGTGTTTCAATTAAAGATATGGCGACATTATTTGTATGGGGTCCATGTTGATATTTATTTTGATCATAAGTGCCTACAATACATGTTGACTCAGAAAGAGCTAAATATCAGGCAAAGGAGATGGCTTAAGTTGCTCAAGGACTATGACATGAGTCTTCACTATCATCTTAGTAAAGTTAACATGGTTGCTAATGCTTTAAGCAGGTTGTCCATGGGAAGCTTATCTCATGTGGACGAAGAGAACCGAGATTTAGTAAAGGATATTCACTATTTGGATAATCTAGAAGTCTATCTCATAGATTTTGGGGATAGTGGTATAATTTTTCAAGAGGTGGAAAGGTCATCTTTTGGTGCTGAAGTGAAGGAGAAATAGGTGTTAGATCCAATTTTGATGCAAATAAAAAAAGATGTAGGTAAGTAGAAGGTGATGATTTTCGAGATTAGTGATGATGGTATCTTGAGATACTAAGGTGGATTATGTGTTCATGATGTTGATGGGTTGTCAAGAAATTTTTGGCTAAAGCTCATGAGTTGAGTTATACTATTCATCCTAGTTTGATAAAAATGTATCATGATCTTAAGGAGATTTATTTGTGGAACAATATGAAGTGGGTTATGGCCAATTTTATGACTAAGTGCATGGTGTGTCAGCAAGTGAAAGTGGAGCACTTGAGGCTCACTGTGTTGGCTCAAGAGATCGAGCTACTTGTATGGAAATGGGAAATAATTAATATGGATTTTTTTATCGGTCTACTGTATCTCGCCAACAATTTGATTCCGTTTGAGTCATCGTGGATAGGATGACTAAGTCTACTCACTTCTTGCCCGTGAGGACTAATTACTCTTCTGGGGATTATGGCAAGTTGTTTATTGAGAAAATCATGAAGTTTCATGATACTCCAGTCTCCATCATATATGATTAGGGTACCGAGTTCTCACATCACTATTGGAGGTCATTCCAGGGAGCTTTGGGGACTAAGTTAGCCCTTAGTACCACTTTCCACCCGCAGAAGAATGGGCAAGCAGAAAGGATAATTCAGGCCTTGGAGGATATGCTTCGGGCTTGTGTTTCTGATTTTTGTGGTAGTTGGGTTGACCATTTGCCTCTCATAGAATTTGTTTACAACATTTATCACTCTAGCATTGGTATGACTTAGTTTGAGGCCTTGTATAGTAGAAGGTATAGGTCTCTTATTAGTTGGTTTAAGGTTAGTGAGAATATGTTTTTTGGCCCTAATTTGATCCACCAATCTATGGAGAAGGTGATGGTGATTTGAGAAGACTCAACACCGCCCAAAGTCTCCAAAAGTCCTATGCAAATGTAAAGCGAAGGGAGTTGGAGTTCAGTATTGGTTATTGGGTGTTCTTAAAGGTATCCCCCATGAAAGGAGTGATATGATTTGGTAAGAAGGGAAAACTCAGTCCCCATTTTTTCAGTCCATACTTGGTTTTGAATTGCATATGAACTGGAGTTTCCTTCTAGCTTGAGCTTCATTCATCTAGTATATTTCATATTTTGATGTTGAGAAAGTGCGTGGGTGATGCTTCAATGGTTGTTCCTTTGGAGGAGGTAGGTATTTCAGATTCCTTATCTTATGAGAAAGTCCCAGTTGAAATTTTGGATCAGCAAGTATGTTGGTTGCAGTCTAAGGATGTGGCTTCAATAAAGGTTCTTTGGAGAAAACAAAAGGTTGAGAAAGCTACTTGGGAAGCCGAGAAGGACATAAATTCCAAGTATCCATTCTTATTCCCTATTTCGGATAATTGTGCTTGAGGTATGAGTATTACTTAATATCTTTCTTTTTTGTATTTGTTAAAGATAAGTGTGACTGTGTGTGAAGTCAAATCGTGCTAGTAAATACTTTGTCCTATCATTCGAGGTCGAATAATCCTATCGGGGGAGTATGTAACGCCCTAGGTTTTTGGTAAATTCCTTTTAAATTTTATCCTCACTGTTTTGACTACGACTTACCCATACGTGTCATAGAGATACAACTTAGAGATACGAGTCATAGAGAGTCTTAATGGGTCCAAGGGGCCTAGTCATAACTAAATCAGAAAGTAAGTTGCTATGTTCTGCTCTGAGTATGAGAGGTTCACTATGAGTCGTAAGGATTTTTTATGAGTTGTTGGGTGCAAATCATAGGATGTCCAACATTTACCTAAATGGGTTCTGTGTTGATTGTGATTAGACCATACGAGTCGTAGGGTCCCATTACAAGTGACACTAATTAAGTCGTCGGGTCACCAGTGTGTGGATATCTTGGGAACTATCTTGGCTATAACTCAGGGTGACGAGTCGTAATGAGTCTATACTAGTCGTATAGTGACCCATAGTCATTGACGACTAAATTTCAGCTTTCATTTTGAGGGCACTTTGGACTATTCCCTGCTTTCCCAATTAACACCCCACATCCATAAAGAACTTAAAGGGGTTATATTTCATCCTTAACGTACTCAAACACTTTCAAAGATTTTTCAAATTATCTCAAGCAACCATAAGTAGGCTTTTCAAAAAGTAGGTAATCCAAGGGTTCAAAGGTTGAATTCCTTCTGCGAAACTTGGTATTTCAGGCATGTTACTCTTCCCTAATTATTAATTTTCTAAAAGCATAAGTTTTAAAGTGTTGTTTATGAGATATTGATGTTGATTTTGAAAAAATGGGTTGAGGGTTTTTGTATAACTATTGATTACATGATGTTTCATGTTTATCCATGCATGGGTTAGGTTTAAATGATGTTTTTAAAGTCAATTTGATGCATGGGAATAGTGAATGAACTAAGGATTGTGATTTCCCAAACTTGTGGCTTTTGAAGTGGTTATGAGTCCGACTCTATTTTGTGAAATTGGTTTCTAATTATGAGAAATATGAGAATTAAACTATTCTTGAAGTATTGCATTATGATTTTAAATTAAACCTTATGGGGTTGCTTAATTCCCCAAGCTAATGTAAAATTGAACAAAGGGGGTTGTGAATTCCCCCAAGTGAAGATAATTGGTGTCGCATGTTGATGTTACCTTGCAAGTGTAGTTGGTATAATGATTCCAACAATGTATGCTTGAATGTGTATTGTGGTTCAATGAATGATATTGTGCGATAAATGTTTTTAATTGGGCTTTAATGAGGGCTGTGTAGCTGAGTCATGAAAGTGGTGGTCCAGAGCAACCCACACTAAAAATTACAGTTGTGATGCGGGGGTCTATATTATCGGATGGTTCGAGTCCCCCTTATTAATATTATTTGATTGTGATGTTCAAGTCCCCCACATCTTATTACATAATTTTGTGCTCGTATCACCTTGATATGCAGGGAGGTTCGAGTTCCCCATAGTGCATATGTATATACACTCTGGTTCGTGCGACCACATGCACTGAGGCCCTACCAGCTAGAGGAGATCTGGTCCTATTTAGCCTGTGGGTGCCTTTGTATGTTATGACAGTTAAGATACACAACCAAAGCTAAAGTTTTAAAGTGCATGTTAAGCCTTTTCACCTATCCCATTATGTGATATATATATATATATATATATATGTATTTGCATTGAATGTGTGCATTGGATTTGAATGATTTGAAACTATTGATCATGGCATTATATTATCCTTATCCCTAAGTTACATGCAAACGTTCACCACACTAACCATTTTCAAATGCTGTATCCCCACACGATACAAAAAATGGCGATACTTCTACTCCTACTACTTAGTGATTAGGATCCGGAACCAGTTCGTGAGTTTACATTGAAGTGGTGAGCTTTCATACTTTGGAAGTCTACATTTAATGTTTTGGTATCTTATGTTTTAAACTATTTAGACTTGTTTTTGGCTATAGTCGAGGGCATGTCCCAATGCTTTATTGATATTTATGTTTGGTAAAAGCTTTGTTTGGATTACTATGGACTTAGGTAATGTCATCAATTGTGTTGGCTGGTCGTTGATTTTGATCATAGAAGTATCTTTTATTCCTTTGAATTATCTTGTTATATGTTCAAAATTCATCCGACATAAGGGATATCATGTTTCTTAGTTAGATGCAAAAAGGGGTGGTCTTCGATCCATGTAGGACTTGAGATACCCGTCACGACCAGGCCCTAGTTTGGGTTGTGACAAAAAGATTTTTCAAAGCTGTTAATTTTGACTTTTAAATCATCAAATTCTTCTTGGAAATTATATTTTTCAATTCCAAAACCTTTAAGTCTAAGTTTTGAGACTTTTTTTTCTCTTAATAAAACCCCTTTTTACATCATGAGCTTTTTTCAAATCAGGTATAGCAAGATCTAGTAAATTTTGTAATTTTGAACATTCATTATAGAAGTTGATTCTTACTTGACTAGATTCTCTAATTGCCATGAAGCAGCAATCTCCAATGGTATCATTTTCTTGATTTGATTGTTCTTCATCACCCTAGCAATTGAAAGCCTCTTGGCTTCCATTATAGGTCCCTCTTGTAGCTTCTGGACAATCATAAGCAATATGAACATATCTACCACAGTTATAGCGCTTACCTTTATTACTGTTGTTGTCAGTATTTTTTCCCTTTTGAGTAATTTATTTTTCCCCTTCTTTGATTCCCGGATATCTTGTAGTTTTCTACAACTGTGCTTGTGATGAGAGAAAGTTCATTTGCATCGAAGGCATCATCTTCTCCTTTTTCAACTGCAGCCTTGAAGGCCACAATTTTTTTCTCTTGTAGTTGATCTTTCTTATTACGATGAGCATTTTTAAAGGCAATGAGATCTCCCTGACTTCATCATAGTTCATTTTATTTAAGTTTATAATTTAAAGAGACATAACCAAGAAAGCCATTGAGGAGGAAAACTTCTGAGAATCCTAGTGATTTGATCAACTAATAGTTTTTTCTTGCAACTTTGAGTACTTTAACAATTTTTCCATATATTGCAAATATTTTTGCAATGGATTCTCCATCCTTCATCTTGAAAAGTTCATAGTGATAGACCAATAAACTCACAAGAGTTTTTTTGACTTTCTCACTTCCTTCAGATGTCACTTTCAATTTATCCCGTTTTTCTTTAGCAGTTTCACAACAAGAGATCTTCTTACACTCTTCACCACTAGTGGCATTGTATAACATATTTTTTTCCTTAGAGTTGATCTGAATAATCTCCATTTGTTCATCAGTGTAGTCCACCAAAGATGGAATATTATCAGTAGATGTTTCACTATTTTTTGGTTTCTTCCCATCTTTGTCTTTGTTTGTGGTGACAAGTGAATGATCACCAAGTTTGATCACCTTCATACTTTGACATCATAGGACTTAATGAAAGTTTCCATCCTTATTTTTAAATGAGAAAAGTGTTTCCCATTATTGTAAGAAGGTCTAATTTGGGATGTTACATCAGAAAATAGAGCACCAATAATACTTTGGGCCATGATATTTTCTCACTTGTTGTTAAGAAAATAAATGCAAGTCATTACTTTGATACCAATTGAAAGTAATAGGGGGGAGTGAATTACTCGTTTTCAATCAGACAGTTGACTTTGTTAGACAAATAGTTGAATAATGACACAATTATATAAAGTTTAGAAAATAAAATGCTAAAAATAAATAACACTAGATATTTTATACTGGTTGGGACCTCTAATAGGTGTTACTGTAGTCCCTTTGGGTTGCAAGAGATTCTACTATTTCTTTGAGAATAAAATCAAAGTACAAGGATTGACCCAAGCTTTTTGGCTATGCCTCACTCTTTTTTTTTCTTTCTCACTTTGATAAAATACCTCACCTACTATGTGTTTCTCTTCTCTCTTTTCAATACACAGTAAACCTCAAGAGAATACAATGCTTGAATAAAGTAGAGCAATGAATTAGAGAAAGTTGAGACAAAATTATTTCTCGTTCTTTGTCTTCCAATAGTTATATAGTAGTGATTGGACAACTATTAGCCATAGAAAGATAGTCATAGAAGGTAACCCAAAATATTTTTCTTCTTAGGAAGGTGAATAAATATATTCAATTTCTAAGAATAAGTAAAGATTAAAAGGAAAATCTAAGTAAGTAATAACTATAGTAAGGAGAGAGATGCGGGAATACCATGAATTAAGTATTTCAATAAATGCATCAATCTTTTTTTTTTTTGAAATAACTTCTGAAAAACTTCTTTCTTTTTGAGAAATAACAAGGACTCTTCTGAATATTGTTTTTTCTAAATTCCAGCAATGTAATCAACAAAATTATTTACCAAAAATTGACATTATCATATAAAAAGTTCACCGAGTATAAGAACTTCATCGAGTGAATAAAAACTTTTTATCGTTAACCAGTTTGATTAATTCTGTTTGTGTATTTTCTATAGAAATGGGTGAACCAACTGATACTATTGTGGCTCCTCGTTCTGGGGCAACAAATATTTTTCATCAAACCTTACTACCCCTGCAATGACAGTGAAAGAAAATCCAAAAAGTTTTTGGGTATTGACTTGAAGAGGTGGCAACAAAAGATATACTTCTATCTAACCACGTTTAGTTTGCAAAGATTTATTGCTGAAAGTATTTCAACCTTGTAGGATGAAACTCCTAATAAAGGGTGTTTTCTGATAACAAAGGCTTGAAACCATTAAAATTTTCATATCAAGAATTATATTCCAAATAGTTTGGAAGATGGTATGTATAATACTTACAGTGTATGCAAAACTTTACAGGAATTATGAGATGCTTTGGACAAGAAATAAAATGTCAAGGATAATGGACTAAATAAACTCGTGGCTACAAAATTTCTAGAATTTAAGATTGTTGACAACAAGTCTATTATGTCTCAAGTCCAGGAATTGTAAGTTATTATTTATGATTTGCTTACTGAGGTATAATCCATGTCAATATCTTTATTAAAAGAATTGGTTATGTTGATTATAAAAATTTGTTTTATTTTTGAAGGTATGATTGTTATTGAAGCATTTCAAGTGGAAACTCTTAATGAAAAGTTTCCTTTTTTGTGGAGTGACTTCAAGAACTATTTGAAACACTAATGACAAAAATAAAATTGGAGGATCTGATTGTCCTTCTATGAATTGAAGAAGATAATAGATTTGTAAAATAGAAAGATATTGGAAAGTCAGCGATACAAGGAGAAAATATAGTTAAAACTTCTCCAACAATGTAGAAGAAAAGAGAGAGGGCTGATGAAGAAAAGAATGAATCAAGTAAGAAAAGTTCAAAAGAAGTTTCTACAACTATGGAAAGTTTGGTCATAGGCGTAATGACCTGATTTTTAGTGTTTTATGTGAAGTTTGTGATTTTATGTTACTTGACTATTTAGCCCTCTTTGTGGTTGCATTGTGGTATGTTTGGGGTGTGGGGATGTTTGGCACAGATCCCAATAAATTTTGATGCATTTTATGTAGGATTGTTATTTTGGTGGTCTTAAAGACTTACTAGTTGACTTCGATCAACATCTTTTGATTTGTGAATTGAATGGCAAAGTGGACTGTGCCAGCAGGTGCGGTACGTTGATGTTAGGTTGGTAACATAGTTTGTAGTCCAATATAGGCAACTTTGCAGAGTTCAGGTAGTAGGTCTCTGAGTTCAAAAACTTCAGGCGGTTGTCCTAGTTCACCCGTACCTTCTTCCTTTGAGCTGAGCCACAAAAGTTTCTATGTGTGTGATTATATGGGACATGTGGCAAAGGACTTTCCCTGCCATATTTTCAGATATACCCCTATTAAAATTCAAGACGGGGGTGAATTAATCATTTCTATGAGTTGACTATTGACTCCTCATAATCGACTTTCCTACAGATTGTCCACTTCACAAAATAGATTAGATTTGAAAAAAACGAGCAAGTAAATAATTGAATTTAAAGTAAATACACAAGATTTATCCTAGTTTGGAACATTAATGTGGTGCCTAATTTCAGTCCCATTGAGTTTTAATGTTTCTTTAGATCTTTCAATATTAGGCTCGAGTACAACGATGAGAAACAAGTTTTGAAGACTTATTTTGTTCTTCAGATCTTGTGACACAACTTCAGTTTGTATTACAAAGTTGACTCGAACCTATTCTTTATACAACTATTGTTAACTAAGGATTGCAAAGCTTTGTAAGACTAAGATTGAGACACTTTGGATTTCTCCTTGAAGTTGCATGAGTGCCTTAGCCTTTCATCTTTTATTTTATAGTCTCTAGCTTCTTCTGTTGTTGCTCTTTTTAAGGAAACCCAAGATATTTCTTCTCAATCAAGGATTATGAATTGATTCCTTGATTTAGGGATGACACCATAAAGTACGTCCATATCGGATATTTCCATATGTGGTGCAACTCTCACAGGCATACATGTCCATATCAGATATGTCCATTAAAGGTTGTGGTCTTCCTTCATCTTGCTTTTAGTATTGATTGATTTGATATGCCATGATTCTGGGACTATGATCCTTCATCCTTTTATTCTTGTACTTGATTGATTTACTTGCCATAATCTTTAGATGTCGTAGATCTCCATGATTTTATGTTCTTCCATTTTTAGCCGGCTTTCTTGCTTGATTCCATTCTGAATTACCCTACTTTGGTCCTTCATATATTTGTGTGAGATATCCTTTCATCATTAGCGATCGTCAAATGTCCTACAAAAATCCACTCATTACTTTTATCATTATTAAACCTTAAATACAAGAGACTAATATTCTCCCCCTTTTTTGATAATGACATATAGGTATAAACATCAGTTGACTTCCCTGTTTGTCATAATAGTCGACGTGCTTCCCCAAACTTGTAAACACTTCTGCTATTCTAAATTTTATTATTAACAGTCGACTCTTACTTATTGATAGTTGACTTGCTCCCTCTGACTTGTAGGCACTTTTGATGTTCCTGTCTTTCTCCTCCTTTTGGAATATTCAATAAAAGAACCACAAAGTAGCAAAAGAATGGCAACAGATAAATAGCAGAGATATAATCTATTACCTAACAAGTACTAGGTAAAATAAAATTTATGGTAGATAGTGTAGAGAAAACATTGTACAACCCAACAAAATAAGGGATAGGGCCCCTTTTTGAATACAAAAGTCATGAATCGCCGCTTCTTTAGAAAGTAGGTCAGGGTATTGTGCATATTATGGAAAAAAGTGTCATATGGTTTTTCAATGTTCTTGAAAAAAGAGGACTAGGAATTCTGAACGAAAATGGCTAAATCATCATTGGAGGAGTGGACTTGGGCCTTGAGGGAATCCATACGGGTGAGCACTTGAGTAAACAACTTGATACCCTCCGGTTTGAATTGGTCAAGAGCTAATTGGACCATGCCTATTTTTGTGTGGGTGCTTTTCCCGAGGTCCAAAAGTTTGAAATTTGACTCCTACAGTAGCATCATACTCTTCTCAATGGCTTTGAAGTTATCCTTAATTTACTCTTGTTCCTTCAAGACAATGGTTATGAGGTTAGAAATAGATTTTCTTACCTTGGGGAGTTTAGACTTTGCTTGATCAGACTCCTTCTTGCACCATTCATCTTCAACCAAAACATAGCCCATACTAGCAAAGGTTTTGGAGTCATATGTAGCAACAAATTTCACTGGGGAGTAAGCAGAGAAATCAATTGAGTAGTATAGAAGAATTTGAGTAATAAGCAAACCATACAACAAACTAGCTAAGACATGAACTTTTGCTGCACTCTCAATTATGTACTCATGAATCCAGGTGCCCAATTGATTTTGATCTTCTTTACTAAAAAATACAGCATATAAATATCACGATCGATAATGTAGTTGAGGGATCCTTTTTGTAGGATCAATGTAGTATCTACCATATGGGCCATGATGCAAAACTTGAAACATAGGGACGAGGGATGAAAATTGGTCAAAATAGAGTTAGGGTCAGACAGGACTCTTTTGGCTTCTTCAAAGCTGACCTCAAAACCATCGGGATAGTTACCATTCATAAAATTGATTTCACTAGAGAAATTTGTATCAAAGATATTTTCAAACAAAAAATAATTCAAAATGATTCTTGTGCCAAGCAAACGAGTCTCGAGTTAACCACTATTAGGGAAGAGGTGGAGATTCGCATAGAATATGCGATCTAGATCCTCATAAACCAGAAGTCCATAGAGATGAAGAACTAGGGACAAATCTTGAAACTTAACGAAATGACTGACATTACTGAAGAAATCTTTCAATTGATGGAGATTGATAATGCATCCGGGTATGACAAAGTAACTTTTAAAGGATGAGAATTTGTCTTTGTGAGAACATATCCAAAATTTGTGCATGTCTTTTGGAGGGAAAGAGTTGAGAGAGCTTGGATGAGGTTTCTTGACAGAAGGAGCTGGGATGGAAGTAGGATGACATCTTTTGATGAGAGTTTATTGAGAGCCTATTGAGGATTTGTCAGAGGACTCAGAGTGGAGAACAGGACTGTCGAAGAGGGCTTTGGGATGAGATTTGGAAATGTTTGTCACTAAATGAGTTCTGGTCATGGAAGAAGATGAAGGATAAATTTTAAAGGGTTAGAGAGAGAGAAGGAAGGATGGTTAAGAGAGTTGAGAAGGAGAAGAGGGATGTAAGTGACTGTTGAAAAGATAAAAGAGGGGAAGATAAAGAGGTGTAAGGGAAAAATATGATTGATGAATGTGAAATATTGATAGGGGGGAGGGGTGTTAGAAAGGTAAGAGGATGAAGAACCGACAGAGGTGTCATGAAAATCGGTGAGAATAAAGATGACTTCTTTTTGAAAACCAATTTTTTGGTAAAAATCTTACGTGAAAATTGGAACAAGTAAAAGAAATAGCTTTTTCAAAAATAAATCTCATATTTCATTAATACTGCAAATATCAAGTCTTTCTCTAAGGTAACAAAATCTGTATTCCAATAAGGGTTTTCAAAAATATCTACCAGTTGATTTTCGAAGTCAACAAAGGTTAACAAAAATTTGCCATTTTCTACATGATCCCGAATAAATTGGTGCTTAATATCAATATGTTTGGACCTAGAATGATGCACAGTATATTTAGACAAACTGATAGCTCTTATGCTATCACACATTATTGGAACGGATTTAAAAAATAAATTAAAATAAAGTAGGTGACGCATAATCCATAAAATTTGAGCACCACAACTTCTAATAACTATAAATTTGAATTCATTTGTTGAAAGGGAAACTGAGGTTTTCTTTTTATTGTGCCATAAAATTAGGGCATCATAAGGAATTTGACATGTTCCACTACTGCTTTTTATGCACTTTTATCACATGCATAGTCAGTGTCTGAATATCCAATTAAATTGAAATGGAAAGAACAGGGGAACCTCGTGCATTAGTTTGGATTACCTCTTATTGAATATACAATTATCACATTTCTCTTAAAGTCTCGCAGCTTGATATTTTGTGATATTCTTCTCCACTAACTACACAAATAAGTTAACTATATCTCATGCATTAGTTTGGATTAACTCTTATTGTTCTTTGGTGTCCTCAAAGCTTTTAAGGTATTCTATGTCAGTTGTAACACCCCATATTTTTGAGCTAATCTTTGAACCATCGTTGCTATGTGTATACGTTATAATCCAAGCGAATTCCCATGTGAATATAGGTTTGATGATCCTTATCCTCATGTTTGATTTGCTCTTGAGGTGAAAAATATTCATAAGAATCACTTAGATAAAGTTGAGCTTAAGCCTTTGATTCATCCAAAGTTTGGTATTCAATTCTACAGGAGTATATTTTAAATATGTATAACATTTTATAAACATAGAATTTTGTAATTTAAGACCAACCAAATTGAGGATGATTGAATTAGCTTTCCAATGATACCAATTTTGCCAAAATCTGATACCCGAGCAAAAAGTTATGGAATTTTCCATGTTAGGTAGTAAGCCGATGTAATAGCGATGCAACGCGTTAGATAGCACATTACGGAACTGTTTCACACGCTAATTTAGTTTTTAAAGGGTCTAGGGGCACTTTGGTGTAATACCTCAAAAAAATACAAACCAATATTAGCGCCATGCTTCAAGCTCATGCATGGTACATCATGGTTCTTTTATAGTTATGTGATTAATTTAGATTGTATATTAAGGTTTCAAATTCGCAGCTATCAGATGAATCAAAACATTCCTTACCTATTGAATTCTTGGGAAGGATATTGCTATATTCAACTTCAAATAAGCATATATATCTTTATACTATGAATTTTTGTGCTCATAACCCACCAACAGATAGATAATTTAATTAGATTTCCAAAGATATAGATTTTCCTAAAATCCGATATCGGAGCAAAAAGTTACACCCATTTTACTCCAGCATGTCAGCCTGGAAATAGAGTGACGACCTGTCCGACGGCTTATCACATTTCTGACCACCTGTCTGACGGCTTATCAAATTTCTGATGACCTGTCTGATGGATTATCATATTTATGATGACTTATCAGCTAATGTCATCAGACCTAGGCAGAAACCCACAAATTTCAGGTCCTAGGTGACGACCTGGGCTGACGGGCTGTCACAGATCTGATGGCTTAGAAGCACGGGATCCAGAGCATCAGTAGCATTCCAAGTTTCAGCTGACAGAGTTAGCAGTAAGTCCTCATCATTTAAGGATGGTATTATTTGATTATATTACTATTTATGTTTTTATTTTATTTCAGTAGATGGAGTAAGTTGTAGACATATCCCATCAACTCCTTATACAGACAGTTTAGAGGCTTTCAGACTATAGCATGTTAGACATTTATTTTAGATTTATTTTGGTATTGTATACCATATTTTTAGTTATGTAATAGTATTGAACCTTATGGCCTTTCAGTTTATGTTTTTGCATTTCACAGTCTTTTATACAATATACAGGTACAGATATCAGTCATGGATTAGCTTGTGGTCCTTTGGGGTCAAGAGCACCGTGTAGCGTTCCGGTTCAGAAAATTAGGGCATTACATTTGGTCACTTCCCCTCACCCAAATTTGTCCAAAACACTTAATTTTAGACCCCAAAGGTATTATACACTCTTATTCATATTTTCTCTCAAAGAAAAACCCTAGCCTCCTCAAGAATACCAAAAACTCAATCAATTTTTCTTCAAGAAAAGCAATAACTCAAGTTTCCTAATTCAAGAATGCTTTAAAGATTGTGTTTCTCCTTTAATATTAAAGATTTAATGTATGTGGGAGTTCATCCATGGGTCCTCTTTTACCCGTGGAGCCCAAAAATCCTTTTCTTTTAATTAAAGAATAAATTTTTTCATTATGATGGTATTTTGTATGTTCAAGAAAGGTTGAATTTCATGTTTTCATGATGTTTTTAATTCAATTCAACCCATGTATTATTCCATGCAAGATTTTAAATACCTCATGCTATGAATTTGAATTTTCTATGCTTTATTGAAGTAAATTCCCTGATAAATCCTAAATTCATGATGTTTAGTGATATTTCCATGTATTAAATTCATACCTTCCACATGTTTGATGAAATCTCCATATCATGATAAGTCAATTTCAAGATAAATCCCCAAGTTATGAATTTTTCCACGTAACTCTATTGTTCCCTCATGTTTAAGACATTCTTACTTTCAAGCTATGAACTTTACATGTTTGGATGAAACACCCATGTCCTATTTCACACGAATTACATATGAATTCCCCAATTCATGATTTTAGTTATGTAATCATGCTATGCTCCCATATTTAAGATATTTCCATGTCCAAGTTCATGATCCCTATGTGTTTGATGAATTGTCCCATGTTAAAGCCATAATTGGCTATTTTTTTATATTGAATTCACGCTATTGCTACATGTCTAAAACTATCCCCATGCTTAGTTTAAACCACGAATTGAAAGTATTTGATTAAATGCTCAAGTGATGGGTTTCTTTAAATAATGACTATTTATCATGTCATCAAAGCCTTAGTATGGTCTTGGTGTTATTGTTATCGAGTCCTGGGGGTATTCAATACCCAAAAATCTAGTTGTTTACCTAGAATTATAGTAGCTTCAGAATAGTCTCAGTAATGTCACAAATAGTAGTACTCAGTTATATAACTTAGTGAACTCAGTCCAATTCATTCAGTTAACACAATAAGTTTACTTTATGTACAGTTTATTTACTTTTATATGTATTGATTAGTGGTAGTTGGAGGCATGTCATAGCTATCTTTAGTCAGTATAGTAGAGGCTTCATAAATGTCAGTCAGAGTCAGTCATGTAATTTTAGTTTCATCCTTCAAATTTATCAGATTGTAAAACTTTATCAGTATTGTATCTAATTTACATTTTTAGTATGATTATGATTCTGTATAGCAGAACAACTATTTATTATGTTATAATTCAGTTGATTAGTAGTATACCAGTTCATGGGTTATCTTGGTATCACTTGTGGTTCCAAGCACCGTGTGGTGATTAGGGGGTAGTCTCGGGTAGTTACAAACTTGGTGTCAGAGCACAGAGTTCAAGTATTCTAGGATGTCTATGAAGCCGTGTCTAGTAGAGTCTTGCAAAATGGTACAGAGATGTCTGTACTTTTCTTCGATAGGCTATAAGGTTTTTAGAAAATGTTTCCCTTCTTTTAAGTCTCAAATCATGCAGTAGAAGTATTATCTAAGAAATTTATGCATATTCTCATCTTTCTCTATTCATGCTAACTCTGCCTTAGTTTTGAGGCAACAGAAACAATGAAGCTTAAATCCCTATAGGAAGATTTTCCTCAGCTAGCCCCTATAGACAGTTATGGGATTGCATGTTGGCTCAAAAAGTATCCCATCAATTCCCTTATGTCCTAAAGTTTGAAATATTTCATTCATATTCATAAAAATCGTGCATTAAGCAAAAGTCAGATGTGCTTTTAGATTCCTTCTCAGAATTCTATGATAACATATGATCTAGAGTGAGAATCATGAACCCAGAAGTTTAGCAGTAGTAGAGTTGGGATGGGAGTTTAGTAGTTATGTGTATAGTTATACCTCAGACTCTAGAGTAAAGTGGTTGACAGACTTAAGATGATATCTTTAGTAAAGAGGGAAGATGATAGAACAAGTGACCAAGTTAGAATCTCAAATTCTAGTAATAGTGCCAGTATGTATAGAAAAGTAGAAAGGAAGGATGATTCCCAACCTATTGTTATCTCAGTTCAAAGTTTTTCAGTCATACGATAGCTACTCATGCCTAACATGTTAGCTCCCTCACCAAAACTCATATTTATGCATTTTATAGAAAAACTATGTACGCTTTCATTTTCTAGTATGAGGAGTTCCAGTTCACTCAGTAGTACAAATTATTTTCCATGAAATCATGAACTCCAAACTTAGGTCATGCAGATCATGACTTATGTACCCATGCCTTATAGTATGTTCAGTTCTAGGTGCTTATGCTATACCTCTAATGATTAGCGACATTCAGTTTATGTCATGTATGTCCTCAGTTCAAACCTCTTTGACGAATTAATGCCATTGATACTTTATTTCTCCGGCCTCAGTTGAGTGTTAACGTTATTTTTTTATGTTTTAGGTCCTTATGTTCTAACCTTTTAGTGACCTCTCCTTATTTCATGATTAGTTAAAATTCTATGTGTTTTTTTTCTTGGGCTAATGTATGAAAGTTTTAAGGATAGAGATTTAGAGAAAATGAGAAAGATACTTTTGTGTTGGTTTACTTACAAATTCATGTGTGTTTATGAAGATAGGCTTGAATGCCATGCTGGTGTACAAGTGAAATGTATAATTGAGTATAAGCTTTCAGTATAATTTAGTCTGTATAGCCAAACAAGTTTCTATGGTTTCCCATTTTTCCTATTCATGAGGTAATTCATTCACGACCATGCAAGTCATAAAATTTAGTTCAGTTCATGTGTCAGGCATCAGATTCAGATTCCAGATGTTTAGCCATGATTCAATTCTTACGTATCCCGTGCATCATCTTAGTCTTTCCCTAGTATTTCAGCCAAACTTGTATTATTTTGGGGACGAAGTATCCCAAGGGGAAGATGTAATACCTTGAGTATTCGTATCCTAAACCTTTTAATTTTTTTTACGAAATAGGGTCCAACTTGAAATAATGGTTACTCATCAGTTAACTCTCTCGTTTCTATCTCAACCTTATAATCATTTTTATATCATTGTATGTATTTAGAATATCTATTCAGTTCATGATATTCAGTTTATGTATCATGTTTCAGAATTAGTTATGGAATCATGTTTCAATTCATGCATGTTTAAGATATCATCTCAATTACCTTCTTACTCTCAGTCTAACCAGTCTCATTCGAGGACGAATGTTTCCAAGGGGGAGATAATGTAACACCCAATATTTTTGGGCTAATCTTTGAACTATCATTACTACGTGTATAAGTTATAATCCAAGTGATTTCCCATGTGAATATAGGTTTCATGATATTTATCCTTATGTTTGATTTGCTTTTGAGGTGAAAATTATTCATAAGAATCACTTAGAAGAAAGTTGAGCTTAGAGCCTTTGATTCGTCCAAATTTGGTATTCAATTCTATAAGAGTATAATTTAAACGTGTATAACTTTTATATATGTATAATTTTGAAGCTTAACACCCACCTAATTGTAGATAATTGAATTAGCTTTCCAATAATACAAATTTTGCCAAAATCCAATACCCGAGCGAAACATTATGGCATTTTCCATATGAGGTAGTAAGCCGATGTGATAGCAATGCGGCACATCGGCCAGTGCGTTACAGAACTATTTCACATGCTAATTCAGTTTTTAAAGCGTCAAGGGGCACTTTGGTCACTTTACCTCACCTAAATCCGTCCATAACACTTAATTTCAGCCCCCAAAAGCATTATACACTATATTATTCATATTTTCTCTCAAAGAAAAACCCTATCCTCCTCAAGGACACCAAGAACTTAGTCAATTTTTCTTCAATAAAAGCAAGAACTCAAGTTTCCTAATTCAAGAATTCTTTTAAGATTGTGTTTCTCCTTTAAGATTAAAGCTTTAATGTGTGTGGGAGTTCATCCATGGGTCCTGTTTTACCCATGGAACCCAAAAATCCTTTTCTTTTAATTAAAGAATGAATTTTTTCATTATGATGGTATTTTGTATGTTCAAGAAAAGTTGAATTTCATGTTTTTGTGATGTTTTTAATTCAATTCATCCCATGTATGATTACATGCAAGATTTTAAATTCCTCATGCTATGAATTTGAATTTCTCATGCTTTATTGAAGTAAATGCCATGATAAATCCTAAATTCATGATGTTTAGCGATATTTCTATGTTTTAAATTTATGCCTTCCACATGTTAGATGAAATTCCCATATCATGTTATGTCTATTTCAAGATGAATCCCAAGTTATGAATTCCAAAGTGATGGGTTTCTTTAAATAATGACTATTTATCATGTCCTCAAAGCCTTAGTATGGTCTTAGGGTTATTGTTATCGAGTCCTGGGGGTATTCAATACCCAAAAATCTAGCTATTTACCTAGAATTACAGTAGCTTCAAAATAGTCTTAGTAATGTCATGAACAGTAGTACTCAGTCAGTTATAGAACTCAGTGAACTCAGTCTAGTTCAGTCAGTTAACACGATCAGTAACTGTTTAGTCCAGCTTAGTACAATTTAGTGATCTATTCAGTATTTATTCATTTGGGAGTAGGATTCAGCACCAAGTGAACCCAAGGATAGAGGCTCATCTGCCAGTAGAGGGTGTGATCCTTAGTAGTAGTCCTTGCATTCTAGAACTACGTAGACAACATAGGTTAAGATATCAATCTTCCAGTTGAGGGTTGATAAGGTGTTTTACCTGCCAGTTAAGGATACCACAAGTCTCATTCAGGACACCTGCCAGATGAGGGTAACTCTTCAGTTTGTATTTAACCATGACACGGTACTGACACCTTTTCAGCTGGGGTTACAGGTTGGACCCTAATCCATCGAGGAAAGGGAATGTCGATTGGATGATTACTTCCTACAGTTTTAATTTTAGACTAAGTATAGAATTCAAATCTGTTTTATAGAATCAGAACTTTCAGAAATAGTCACCCAGCTCAGTATAGAACTTAGTTCAGTTCTATAGAATTAGGACTGTCAGAAATAGTCACCTAGTTATTAGTAACTCAGTTATCAGTAATCTCATTTATTAGTTACTCAGTTATCAGAACTCAGTATTCAGTCTCACCCACAGTCTTAGTTATAGTCTCAGTTACAGTCTCTGCTACAATCTTAGTTATATTATCAGTTACAGTCTCAGCTACAATCTTAGTTATATTATCAGTTACAGTCTCAGATATAATCTTAGTTATAGTCTCATTTATAGTCTCAGTTACAGTCTTAATCCAGTAATCAGTTTAGTGATTTAGTTTTAGGTTTGCTTGACCATAGCATACAGTTATTAATATTTCAGTATTTTAGTTTATAGACTATTTCAAATTATGTTATATGCTTGCTATTTCATTTTTAGACAATACAATTTACACATAATCATGCTTAGTTATCTCATGTTGCTTAGTTTGTCCTTACCTTATATGCATAGTACTCTACAATTTCAATCCAGTTACTCAGACTAAGTACAGTTCAGTCTTACATGACCAGTATTCAACTATCGGTTATTTAGTTAATTAGATTAGTTAGTATGTTTATGCATTCATGCTCAATGTGATTGTATATTCAGATCCTTGATTTATGTCAGTCTCTATTAGGTAGTTTCAGACCCAGTATTCATACAGTATCAATGTTTTACCATGTCCCAGCTTTATTTATACTTATATCGTTAAAGTAAAGTTTTATAGAAACTAAGTGTAGATATTCTCCATATTATCAGAGTATGTTTGTCACTTATGCATTAAGATGTCTTCTACTTTTAGTTTATTTCAGCCTATTGGTGAGTCTACTTACACTTAGCATGCATGTTTTATGATTACGTATGAAATCAGCTTTACTTGCATTCACCCCTGCATACTCAGTATATTACAGAAGTACTGATACACATATACGTCTATGTGGCTACATTATTTTATAATGTAGGTACCTGTTGTAGCCCGCACATCATGATTAGCTAGTTGCAGATTCCAGCCAACAGGTGTGAGTTCTCCTACTTTAGAAACTCCAGACAATTTTAGTTCATGTGCAGTTCATTTACTTTCATGTGTATTGATTAGTGGTAGTTGGAGGCATGTCCCAGCTATCTTTAGTCAGTATAGTAGAGGCTTCATAGATGTCAGTCAGTTTTATCCTTTAGATTTATCAGATTATAAAGCTTTATTAGTATTGTATCAAGTTTAGATTTTTAATATGATTATGATTTCGCACAGCAGAACAACTATTTATTATATGATAATTTAGTTGCTAAATAGTATGCCAATTCATGGTTTAGCTTGGGATCTCTTGTGGTTCCATGTACCGTGTGATGACTAGGGGGTAGTCTCGGGTCGTTACATCAGTACTACTTCATTCTTTGTCTTTATCCTTTTTTTTATCTTTGAGTCCTGGAATCTATTTTGGTCCCTTCTTAATGACAACCTAAACTTGAAAGTCATTTGCTAATTCAAATAATTCTATTATAACTAGTTTGAGGAGGAACTAGATTCTTAGTGGTGGATGATTTAATGACCTGATTTTGGTGTTTTATGTGAAGTATGTGATTCTGTGTGATTTGATAATTTTACCCCTCCCCAAATTACGTTGTGGTATTTTTGGGGTGTGGGTATGTTTGGAATAGATCCTAATACATTTTGATGTGTTTTATGAGGGATTGTGATTTTGGTGGTCTAAAAGTCTTACAGGTTGACTTTGGTCAACATCTTTTGATTTGTGCATCAGATGACAAAATAGACTTCACCAGTAGGTCCAAAAATTTAATTTTAGGTTGGTAACATGATTGGTGGGGCTTTGTGGCTTTTATATCTCATTTAAATCCTCTATTTTGAAAGTTGTAAAACTTGATTTCTGGGTTCAACTCCTTGAAAACGATGTCCCTTTGAAAATCTAATATCGCCAATGGGTCCATAGCGTTAAATTTGATAGGGTAGTATAGTTTGTTTGTATCCTTGGGATTCTGGGTGAATTTCTAGGGGTTCGTGGAGACTTGGAATTTCACAAGTCTCCACAGATGATGCAACCACTAAAGCGGTCCTTTGGGCGCTTTAGCAGATGTTGTTAAAGAAGCCTTTGGGCAATTTGACGTCTCTAGCACAGTCACCAGGTACTACTTTAGCGGTAGATCGGGCATTTTAGTGCTTACCACTAAAGTGTCCAGGGCCCACTTTAGCGAAACCTGTACCTGAGCGGGCTACCACTTTAGTGGTACCTAGGCGCTTTAGCGCCTACCATTAAAGTAAACACCACCCTTTTTAGCGTCACCTGGTATATTTAGATACTTTTTTTGCGCAGTCAGTTCACCATTTTTGATACTTGGAGATTAGGGTTAGAGTTTTTGAGTTATTTCTTTAATTTTTAAGCTTGGGTAAGATCTAAATACCATTTCAATTACTTTTTTGTGAATTTTATCATCTAAAACCTCGCTAAAACTTGGATTCAAAGGTGAAAATTGATGATTTCTGCCTAGGAGGCCTAAAACTAGTATTTCTTTGATTTAAATCCCAATTTTAACCCATTTTCACTTGGGTTTTCTTCTATAAATTCCTTTAATCATAGGAAATATATTTTTGGGCACAAATTCTTGTTTTACCCCTCATTTTTGACAACCCATTTGGGGGTCCATATTGACCCTGATTCTAAAGTGGTCAATATGGGTATAGTTTGCTTTCTTTTGATGCGAGATTCTATAATTATATGTTTTGGTTGATACAGGGTCTGTTTGTGAGGGAAAATCTCCAGATTAAAGATTTTTTGGATCAGTTTTGAACACTCCAGGTAGATTATGGATTAACTTTCTTCATACTGGGTTGGGTAGATAATAATAACGTATATTATGCTATGGGATGGGGTTGGATCATGGAAAATATGTTAATGTGATTTATCATGGAAAATATTTTAATGTGATTTATGTGCTTGTGTGGGGGCCTATGCGATTGATATTTGATAGTTTTGAGACATTATAAGCTATGTGTATCTGTGTGAGGTCTTATATAACATTGTTGGCCTGGTATGGATATATATGTATGTTTGGTTGTACTCTTTTTAGCGGAAAAAGCCTAAATTTTGGGATTATATGGTATTAATGGCATTTTACTTGTACATTTCACTTGATGGTTTCTATATTATATTGGATCATGGATCATAGAAAATATGACAACTTTAAAAAATCCTCCACTGATGTATGTGTCGAAGAGGAGATATAGATATTGGTTGTATATGGGTTGATGAACCCCTCATGGGTCCTACTTCGGAAGCTTTAGCTCCATAGGTGTATACGGAGGTTGTGTGATGAAATGTACATCATCATCACCTTCATTACACTTCATATATTTTGGTTATGCTGTGATTATATTTTTCATTTGACTTGATATCTGTCCTTTTTTCTACTTTCCTATTCTTATATTTGATGTATGTATATAATTTTCCTTCTTTCCTTACCCGTATTTATTTTATGTTTTTGTATTAAAATTGTTAGTGGAGATGGTGTGGTCTACCATTTGGGACATTTTTTGATTGCAGGTGACGTGCCCATAGTTTGTGTTTATATGCTTTATTTTCTACTTTACTCAGTTGGCCTGTGATACCTACTGAGTATAAGTGGACAGTACTCATCCCTACTGTGCCCGTTCGGTGCATATCCAGGTACAAGTGGACAGTACTCATCCCTACTGTGCCCATTCGGTGCATATCCAGGTACAAGTGTACTACACAGATAGTTTATTCAGGCAATACTTAGAGCCTATTCGAGGTAGTGGTTGATCAATACACCCGAAGTTTATTTCTACTTTTTCTTATCTAGACTATGTCTTACTTGTATTTAGAGGTAGATTTTTGGTCCTGTTTGAATATGTTATGTATTTTTGACCTCGATTTTTGCTAGTTAGTTCTTACATTATGACACCAGGTTTTGGGTTTTGGTTGGTATCATGATTTTTCAACTTTTAATATAATTATATGTGGCTCGACGCTAGGGGTCTAGCCTTGGTTTTGGTAATGTATTTTCGCATTGATATCAGTTTGAGTAATAGGCTTACTTGTCAAGGCTTGCCACGTCAAGTGCCATCATGATCCTTTGTTTTTGGGTTGTGACAATATGTCTTCAGATTATCGTGCTCCAAATAAAGATAAGAAGATGAGGCAACCAAACATGTCAGAAAAGAATAAATACATAGACAACTTGTATATAATGCTTTCCAAAATGCAACATAGTAGGAACTCCAAAATAATGGTGGATAGATTCGGGTGCTACATGTCATGTTCGCCCTAATAAGGAACTATTTTCTTTATATACTTTATCATGACCTAACGAGATTATTTTTTTGGAAAATTATGCAATAGTAAAGATTGAATGAACTAGCAAGATAGGCTTGAAGATGACTTCAGACAAGATTGTGATCCTTCAAAATGTCCTTCATGTTTCTGAAATATAAATTAATTTAGTCTCGACATCACTTCTAGTCATGAATAAATTCAAATGTGTTCTTGATCTAAATGTGTTCTTTAATTAGCAAGTATGTTATGTTGTAGAAAAATATTACTCCCTCCATCCCATTTTATGTGTCATCATTTCCTTTTTGATTCATCCTAAAAGGAATGTCATCTTTCCTTATTTTGTAATTATTTAATGACAGAATTCCACTCTCATCCTTATTGATCCCACTTAATTAAAAAAAGATAGTAGAACTTTTTTTGATAAAAGATAATTCGGTAAACATTACCAAGTCTTTCCTTATTTCTTAAACTCCGTACCCAGTTAAATGATGACACATAAAATGGGACGGAGGGAGTACCTTACAAAGGCCTTTTCAAACTAAATATAGTGGCGATTGATTTGAAAAAAAAATCTTCTACTTGTTCTTACTAATTGCATGGTGAAATAATTTATTGCATGCACATTTAGGGACATATAAACTATAAACTTTGTGAAAATTGATTAACTTAAAAATATTACCTAAATTTAAACGTAATAATTTAAAGTGTCAAGTATGCATGAAATCTAAGTATACTAAGAATCCTTATAACTCAATTGAAAGGAACTCAAATCCCTTAGACTTATTCATACAAATGTTTGTGATTTAAGTCAATATCATCTCGTGGTAGCAAAAGATACTTCATAACTTTCATTAATGGTAACACACAATATTGCTCTGTTTATCTTCTTTATTACAAGGATGAAGAAATTAACACATTCAAGAAATACAAGAATGAAGTTGAAACACAATATATTAACAAAATCAATATGATTAGAAGTGATAGTGTCACGACCCTATTTTTTATGTCATAATGGAACCTACGATAACCCACCAGAAGGTATGCCAACCTGTAGTCCAGAATAGCTAGTAACATACTACTAATAGGAATGAAAAAACAACAAAAATGAATTAATAAAGAGAATAATATAAAGATGAAATCCCCAAAACTGGTAAACTCAGTACAAGAGCTTCTAATACAACAACAGTACAAGTGAAATACAAAATAACATGTATAAAATATCTCTGAAATAAAAAATAAAGACCAATCTAATCAATACGAGAGAGATCAGGAATATTCCAAATGTTTGGAGCTCAACCTAAATGTCCCATCCATAGCTGCTTCACACGATACACACGTTAATGACATGAACTCATACTATGATCTGCAGACTGTAAAAGTGCAGTATGAGTACCAAACATATATTAATCAGTAGGAATGGACCAACTAAGCTCTAAATATAATGCAATTATAAATAATAGGTAAAGCAAGAAAATAATCTACAGGCAACTATGGAAGGAACTAAACATAATAATGCTAATGGAGCAATAAGGATAAACTAGCCTATTCTAACAGTGTTCAGCAAATAAAGTGTAATACCATATTTCACTAGACAATATACAATGAAGAGTGAATAAAAGATCGTTAGTAGTTGTAAGACCCCGCAAAATTTTGAAGCTTAATTAAGTCCTTTATGCTTGTTAAGGAGGTCCCATACTTAAATTTTTTAGCTAAGTTCCCAGACTTAGTTTATTTTTGGCCTTCAAAAGTTGTTAATCTCATTTGGCAACCTTAATGTCATTTAATAGTCCGTATTTTTATTAATTCATAATCAGGAAGGTCAATATATATTTCTGAACAAGTTTTGGATTTTTTGGAACACATTTAGATCATGTTTGGAGTCCCAAAATAGTATACCAACGCAATCATGGCGCGCCGCATCACCAATTGTGCTGGTCAATATTTGTGCAGGATGCCATAGCCAAAACTTTTGAGGCTCAACGTGATCATGGTGAGACGCATCGAGTATCGTATCGCAGCCATCAACGCACTGCATCGCTTGTAGCGTTGGCACCCAATTTTTAGTCATTAAATATCCGCATTTTAAGGGAAAAAAGAGTCAATTTCCTTTTCTTATATAAACCTAATAACACGTGATTCAGCCATATTTCACCCAAAATGTAGTGTTTCTCTCAAGAACAAATTAGGGTTTTCAATTGGGGATTCAAATTCAAGACTTAATTTCAAGAATCTCTCTTTCAATCTTTTTAAAATCAAGAACTAAGGTATGCATAGTGTTCATTCATGGATTTTTTAAATCCATGAAACCCAAGTATCAAGTTTTTAAATCATGTATTGTGAATGTTTTGTTGTGGGTTGATTATATTCAGGAGATTATGATTGTATGATTCCTAAGTTGGAAGCTTTATTTGTTTTTATGAAACTATGTAAGAATTCGAGTTGAAGACTATGAACATAGTGGTTATGATGTGTTAATTTGATGATCATGCCTATGCTCTATGAGGTGCATGTAAGGTGTTTGACAAAATGCCTAAGAGAATAGAAATTGTGTATTATGGCTCAATTGTGACCCAAGTGATAAATGCGCGCTTTACTCTTATGATCAAGGATGACTTCCATGGAATGTTCATGAGAAGAGGTTGATGAAAGTATTACATGTTTATATGCATTCCTATCCATGTACAACATTATGATAACCATGTACATTATAAAATCCCCAACTTATTGTATTATGGATTGTTGATATTGACCATGTATTCAAAAGTGTCATGCCTTGTCAGTTTCATGCTATCGAGTCCTGGGGGTACTTGTACCCGATAATATAGCTGTGTGCCTAGAGCCAGTGTCATGTTTTCAAGATACTCTCAGTCAGGCCATAATCATTAGAATTCAGTCAGTTACATGACTCAAGAAAACTCAGTAATCTCAGTACCCTCAGTAATCTCAGTAACCTTAGTAATATCAGTAATCTCAGTCAGTTATCAGATCTCATTTGTATTTCGCCAGTCAACAGAAATTTAGTGAACTCTGTTCAAATCAACTAAACAATACTATTAGTAATAGTTTAGTTTAAATCAGTTCAGTGTCTCTTTAGTTGGGAGTAGGATTCAGCACAGAGTGAACCTAAGGATGGGGCTTCACCTGTTAGCCAGTAGAGGGTGCGATCCTTAAAATAAATCCTTATGTTCCAGAACTACGTAGCTAGAATAGGTTGAGATGTACCCTATGAGTTTAGGGATTTTACACCTCATCCGAGTTTTCCTACTAGGAGGGGTTGACTTTTCCTGTCAGAGATGGTTTATTCACAACTTGTCTTTACCTGTGGCACGGTACCGACACCCTTCCAGATAGGGTTACAGGTTATATCCCACCAGTTTAGTTTCAGGTCATATATGTAAGATGATTACCTCCCACAGTCTCAGTTTTGGATCTATTCTCTGTAATAGAACTCAATTTAGTTCTACAGTTTTAGGACTGTTAGATATAGTTGCTCAGCTTAATACAGAAATCAGCTAATTCTATCAGAATCAAGACTGTCAAACACAGTCACCCTATTAATAGTATATTAATTATATAAAACTCATGTTATCAGTATTCTATTTTAGGACAGTCAGATACAGTCAATCAAACTAGTTCTTCATAATCAAAACTGTCAGAAACTGTCATTCCTTTAACAGTAGTATGACATTAGTTCCTCAGTACTCAATAGAATTAGTCATCCAGTATCCTAGTATTAGTACTCTGATATCAGTAATTCTATGTTATCAGAATTCATAAGTCAGTTTTATCACGATCTCAGTTATAGCTACGTATTCATGTTTGTATTCTCTCATTTATGTTATTCAGTCAGTTAGTATTGTTTATGCATATGAACCCCATGTATTCATCCTACCTCACATGCATACCAGTATATTCAACTATACTAACGCATTTGCACTATGGTGTTTTATACTATAGGTTCAGAAGCACACGCTCTAAAGCATTAGTAGCATTCCAATCTCAGCAGTCAGAGTCAGCAGTGAGTCCTCATCCTTCGAGGACACGATTATTTATTTATTATTTCATTACTTAGATTATTTCTGTAGTTGAAGATAGCTAGGGATATGTCCCATCAACTTCTTATTCAGTCAGTTCAGTCAGTTCTAGAGGCTTTCAGATACAGCATGTTCAGACAATTATTTTAGTTGTTTTGGTATTATTATACCATATTTTTAGCTGTGTATCAATATTGAACCTTATGTCTCTTTATTCCATCTTTCCGCATTTATGATATTATTAATATTTTAGTGCTTAGATATTGTAACGCCCCGTAATTCGGGCTATAATATAGACCATGATTTCGATGCGTTGTTAATACCGAAGCCATAAAATCTTATGCCAACACAGAATATTAATTATTGTATAGCATGTGAATCCACTCAATCTTTAATTTAGACCATAGAGGTCCTTCAACTTAAGGACAAGTTGAAACTATTTCGATCGACTAAGTTTTAGGGGACGTTGTAAAGTGTGTCAGCTTCAATCAACCATAACTCTCTGTATATATCGAATTAGGAATCCTACTTTGTGTTAAATGATAGGTATTTGAGTTAGATTTTCAATGATACTAATTTGGCTAAAATCCTACACTCGAGCAAGAAGTTATGGCCTTTCAAAGTGATAAGTGTCGCCTAACCAATCGCCCATGGCCACTGGAAATCATAGGCAATAGCCTAGGCGGTGCCTATGTAAATATAGGCGATTGCCTTGGCGGCACCTATGTAAACATAGGCGATAGCCTAGGCGGACACTATGTGAACATAGACAATGGGATGGGCGGAGCCTATGTAAAGAATTCTAGTGACTTAAACACTCCGTGTTGAGGACAAAGTGGTCCTTTTCCACCCTTACTTATCCCTAAAACATGAGATTTAGTTCCAAGGACCCTAAAATACTTATTCATTCATCAAAGTGCTCAAAGATTCTCCATAGGGTTTTAAAATAAAACCCAAATAGTTCAAGATTTTACCGTAAGTTTTCAAAGATAATTACATATTTGGAATCACCAATCCTCAAGCTTCAAGAAACATCTATTATCCTTGGAAATAGAGGTACGTGGGGTTATCCAAAAATCTCATGGGTGTAGTTTTTATGAACATGCATGCTTTTAAATGGGTGTTTTCAATCAAATGCTAATATCTTGCTTTCAATATGATTTCTAAGTCATTTTTATTTATGGGGAATTGTTTGCCTATATATTTCAATTGTTTTTAAATTCCCATGATAATGTTTCGATACTCCATATTATATTGTGATTAACAAAAGAGAGCATGAATTTAAAATAAATATTGTTCACCACTTGTAAATTATGTAGCACGTTGATTTTTACATGATTATCATATGTGGATGTGACATTGATGACTTGCAAGTCGGGTATGACAATACCTTTCAGAATATGATATGTGATTGAATAAGATAAAATTTGAATGCATTGATTTTACATGAGAAAGGTGGATGCCCGAAGAAGGCGTTTGAGACACAAGGGCTCATCGCTGGAAAAACGTGTTTGCCGACTTGAAATATTGGTACCAGGCTAAGTGATCTTGTGTACTTGACTTCATGTCATTCCCAAATATGGACTATAGGCAGGAGCCTGGGCTAAGTGATCTTGGGCACTACCATTAGGTCGAGACACTATGCTATGTGATCTTGTGTATCTCTCCCTCACTTATACTCTAATCTCGGTGGCAACCGAGGTTTGACAGTTGGTGTAAATTGTGTAGGGTATTCCACCTAGCTCAGTTGCATTTCATTGTTTTTGAGAAACTATTCCATTACACCTATGTGTTTTCAAATAATTTGATACGAAATTTCTTTATAATGGCTCTCAACTATGTATTGTAAAAATATTATGTTTTGTTTTGATATCTCTGCGTGCTAGTACTTTTGTGCTGACCCCCTTCTCTGTCCAACCTCTCAGGTTCAAAGGCCTAATGTAGGGGTCAAGAGAATCAGTAGATCTTTCAGACAGAGCTGTAGAGACAAGTGGTGAGCCTTCTATGTTTTGGAAGGTCTTATGTCCTGCAGTCCTTTTATCTTATATTCAGTTTTAGGGTCTACTAGGGGCCTTATCCCAGTTTATATATGGTTACTTGACTCAGTCATTTGTTCGAGATTTTTGCAGACAGTTGTTTAAAAGTTAATTGATGTTGAGGGAACCTTATCTCCCTGTTAATGTTTCTTTTCATATTTATGACCATGTTTCTAAATTAGTGTGATTTTCCGTATTACTTTGATCATGTGAATTAGGTGCATGATTACCAGACAGATAGGGGTGTTTCAGGCCTCAATGGTTTGAAATGCTCATCACGGCCAGGGCCTAGTTTGGGTCGTGACAAGCTTGGTATCAAAGCACAGTTCATGGTTCTAAGGTGTCTCCGAAATCACATCAGGTAGAGTCTTGTTTATGGGTGTGTAACGCGCCACACTTATAAGCAGGAGGCTTCTAGGCATTTAGGAAATGTTTCCCTTCTTTGTGATTTAGTTCGTGCTTCAGAGTTTGAACTGTCCCCTAATCAATGATCACTTATGTTTCAGAAACATAGTTATGCCTCCACGTCGTATCGTCGATCAGAATGCTCTGGCAGATGACGTCTGTCGCACCTATGGGATGCGGACCCATAACAGGGCTCACACTTCAGAATTTGTCCCTACTCATAAAGTCCCTCCAGTCTCGACCAGTCCACCTCAGGCTCCGCAGACTAAGGCTAACCATCCCCCAACTTCTCAGGGAGATATTTCAAATGCAGACTTTAGACGATCCATTCATATGCTGACATAGTTTGTAGCTAACCAGGCTTAACGATCAGAAGGTGTTTGGTCTACATTTGTTACATCTGAGGCTACTAGAGTTGGACATTTCAAGAAGATGAACCCACCTAAATTCACTGGAACCAAGGTGGAGAAAGATCCACAGGTGTTCGTGGATGAGATGGAAAAGATCTTTAAGATGACGCATATGGATAAGGTTGAAGGGGTGGATCTAGCAACCTATCAGCTCAAGGACATTGAGAATCAGTGGTATGCCGACTGGAAAGATGAAAAAGGTGAAAGTGATGAGCCCACACTTTGGGGCGAATTTGTGGAAGCTTTCCTTGATCGATTATTTTCTTTGGAGTTGAGGGAGACCAAAGCAAAAGCATTTATGAATCTGAATCAGGGAAGTATGAGTGTCCAGGAGTACACTTCGAAGTTTAATAAACTAGCCCGCTATGCACTAGAGTTGACTAGTAATACGAGAGCTCGGATGAGGAAATTTGCATCTAGACTTGCTTATAACCTGGTACTTGAGTGCCAGGGGGCTATGTTGAATAAGGAGTTAGACTTTGCTCGACTGACCGTTCCTATACAACAGGTGGAAGTGAAGAAGAAAAAGATTGCTGAATCTAGAGAGAAAGACAGACAGGCTAAGAGAGCTAGATCTGCGGACCAGCACCAGAGTCAATCGTAGAGTGGTAACTGGGGTAATAAGTGGATGAAGAAGAAGAAGTTTTGGAATAATATACAGTCAGTAGCCAATGCTCCAGCACCCAGACCACCGATAGACAGAAAAACTTAGAGTTTTCAGACTCTTCATGGGTCCAAAGATCAAGGTACACAGTCTCAGGGTAGTGTGGCCCAGAAGCGTCGTACTCATCTGCGGTGTAAGGTTTATGGAAGGAATCATCTAGGGAAGTGCTGGTTTGAGGGGATAAACTGCTATACTTGTGGCAAAGTGGGTCACCTTCAGAGAAATTATCCTTCTGCTAGAGTAAATGCGGGGGGAAGAGGGGGGGGGGGGGGGCTAAGTCCCAAGCCGCCTCCACAACTTCTTTTCCTAAGGGTAACCCTTCAGCTGCCGGAAGCGGTCGCAACCAGTTATATTCTTTGACTAACCGCCAGGAGGCGAAAGCTTCACCAGATATTATCACCGGTAAGTTACTAATCTTTTATCATGATGTTTATGTATTGCTTGATCCCGTGTCTACTTTATCTTATGTGACCCCTTATGTGGCTGTTTGTTTTGGGTTTGAGCCCGAAGTTATTTAAGAGTCCTTCTCTATTTCTACTCTTGTAGGTGATTCTGTTGTTGCTAGAAAGGTATATAGAAATTGTGTCATGTCTATTCATAGTAGGGAAACTGTGGCAGACCTTATAGAACTGGATATGATAGATTTTGATGCCATCCTTAGGATGGACTGGCTCCATTGGTGTTATGCCACCTTTGATTGCAGAACTCGAAAGGTCATTTTTTCTTTCCCAAATAAGACACCAATTGTATGGCAGGGAGTTCTGTAAAACCTAGAAGTAACTTTATGTCTTATCTTAGAGCCCAAAAGCTTATCTCCAAAGGTTATATGTATCATCTAATCTGAGTAAAAGATTCAAAAGTTCGAAACCTTCCTCTGCAGTCAGTCCCTGTAGTGAATGAATTCCCAGAAGTCTTTCCCAAAGATCTCCCAGGGATACCCCCTGATATGGAGATAGATTTTGGCATTGATGTGTTGCTAGACACTCATCCTATTTCTATTCTGTCATATAGAATGGCTCCTGCGGAACTAAAAGAGTTAAAGGAACAGCTTGCAGACCTCCTAGAAAAAGGTTTTATTCTTCCTAGTGTTTCTCCATGGGGTACACCCATGATCTTCATGCGAAAGAAGGATGGGTCCCTTCGGATGTGCATAGATTACCATAAGTTGAATAAGGTCACGATTAAAAATAAATATCCTCTTCCTAGGATTGACGACCGTTTTGACTAGCTTCAGGGTGCCAAGTGTTTTTCAAAAATAGACCTTCGTTTAGGTTATCATCAGTTGAAAGTTAGGGAGTTAGACATACCCAAGACAGCCTTTCGAACCCGATATGGTCACTACGAATTTCTAGTCATGTCGTTCGGGTTGACTAACACCCCTGCAGCCTTCATGGATCTTATGAATAGAGTGTTCCATCAGTTTCTTGACTTGTTCATCATTGTATTTATTGATTAGATTCTGATCTATTATAAGAGTAAAGAGGATCACACCAATCACCTCCGAATTATCCTTCAAACCCTTAAGGATCATCAGCTGTATGCCAAATTTTCTAAGTGTGAATTCTGGTTAGATGCTATTGCCTTCTTAGGTCATATTGTGTCCAGTGACGGGATAAGAGTGGATCCCCAGAAAGTTGAAGCAGTGAGAAAATGGCCCAGACCCATGACTCCATCCAATATTCGGAGATTCTTGGGTTTGGCGGGGTATTACAGAAGGTTCGTAGAGAGTTTCTCTTCTATAGCTGCTCCGCTTACTAAACTGACTCAGAAAAAGAGGAAGTTTGTGTGGTTTGACTAGTGTGAAAATAGTTTTGAGAAATTGAAGGACAAGTTGACTACTGCTCCTGTTTTGACCCTTCTCGAGGGTGTAGATAATTTTGTGGTTTATTGTGATGCGTCCCGTATGGGACTTGGTTGTGTATTGATGCGGTGTGGTAAGGTGATAGCTTATGCATGTAGGCAGTTAAAAGTGCATGAGCGCAATTACCCCACTTATGACTTAGAGTTAGCAACCATGGTGTTTGCATTTAGAATCTAGAGTTACTATCTCTATGGAGTGCATATTGATATTTATACTGACCATAAGAGTTTACAGTATGTTTTATCACAGAAAGAATTGAACCTCAGGTAGAGCCGTTGGATGGAGCCTTTGAAAGACTATGATATGAGTCTGCATTACCGTCTGGGCAAGGAAAATATTGTAGCCGACGCCCTCAGCAGGTTGTCTATGGGCATCCTTTCTCATGTAGAAGAAGGAAAGAGAGAGATGGTAAAGGATATTCACCGCCTTGAAAATCTGGGAGTGCGACTCTTAGATTCCGAAGATGGAGGGGTGATTGTTCATGAGTTAGCTAAGTCATCTCTTTGTACTGAAGTTAAGGAGAAGCAGGTTAAAGATCCCATCTTGATGCAAATAAAGAGAGATGTGGGTCAATAAAAGGTTATGTCATTTGAAATTGGTGGCGATGGTATTCTGAGATTCCAGGGTAGGTTGTGTGTTCCGAATGTCGATGGGCTATGGGAAAGAATCCTTAATAAGGCGCACACTTTGAGGTATGTCATTCACCCAAGCTCTAATAAGATGTACCATAATTTGAAAACCTTGTATTGGTGGAATAACATGAAACGTGATGTAGCTAATTTTGTTTCCAAGTGTTTGAACTGTCAACAAGTGAAGGCAGAACACATGAGGCCAGGTGTTGCTTACCAAGAGATAGCCCTGCCATTATGGAAGTGGGAGATGATAAACATGGACTTCATTATAGGACTTCCAAGATCCCGAAACAAGTATGATTCTATATGGGCGATTGTAGATCGGTTGCCCAAGTCAACCAACTTTTTGCCTGTGAGGACTAATTATTCGGGAGAGATTTATGCTAAGATTTACATTGAGGAGATTGTTCGATTGCATGGGGCACCAGTGTCCATTATATCCGATAGAGGTACACAGTTTTCATCTCAGTTTTGGAGATTCTTTCAGAAGGGTTTAGGTACACAAATGAATTTAAGCACAACTTTCCACCCTCAGACGGATGGGCAAGATGAGCGTACCATTCAGACCCTCGAAGATATGTTGAGGGTATGCGTCATTGATTTCAAAGGTAGTTGGGTAGATCACCTTTCACTGGTTGAATTTGCTTACAATAATAGCTACTATGCCAGCATCAAGATGGCTCATTTTGAAGCTTTGTATGGGAGGAGACGTAGTTCTTTGATAGGATGGTATGAAGTGGTTGAGACTCAGTTTTATGGGCCTGATCTTGTTCATCAGGCAATAGAGAAAGTAAAGATCATTAGAGAATGACTCAAGACTGCTCAGAGTCGTCAGAAGTCCTATACCGATGTTCAGAGAAGAGAACTAGAGTTTGAAATTGGTGATTGGGTTTTTCTCAAGGTTTCTCCTATGAAAGGAGTTATGCAGTTTGGAAAAAGGGGTAAATTTGAGCCCTCATTATGTAGGGCCATATCTGATTTTGAAAAAGATTAGTACAGTTGCATATGAGTTAGAATTGCCTGCAAGTTTGGGTTTCGTTCATTTGGTATTCCATGTCTCCATGTTGAAGAAATGCATTAGAGATCATTTGATGGTATTGCCAGTAGAGGCTATAAAAGTGATAAACTCCTTGTCTTATGAAGAAGAGCCCGTTGAAATTTTAGATCTCCAAGTTTGAACTCTGAGGAGCAACGAGATAGCCTCAGTAAAGGTACTATGGAGGAATTAGAAAGTCGAAGAAGCAACTTGGGAGTCGAAAGATGACATGAAAATTAGATATCCCAATTTGTTTGCTTTGACAGAGGAGGAGACAGAAGGTACTATTCCTATCTTATCTTTACTAGTCCTTTATTATGCTTGAAATCGTGTCTGTCTGTGTACCGCATCATCATTCGGGGATGAATGATCCTAAGGGGGGGATAATGTAACGCCCCACAATTTGGGCTACAATACAGACCATGATTTCGATGCGTTGTTAATCCCAAAGCCATAAAATCCTATGCCAACACGGCATGTTAATTATTGTGTAGCATGTAAATCCACTCAAGCTTGAATTTAGACCATAAAGGTCCTTCAACTCAAGGATGAGTTGAAACTATTTTGATCGACTAAGTTTTAGTGGACGTTGTAAAGTGTGTCAGCTTCCATCAACCATAATCTCTGTATATGTCGAATTAGGAAGCCTAATATGTGTCAAATCATAGATACTCGAGTTAGCTTTCCAACGATATCAATTTGGCTAAAATCCGACACCCGACCAAGAAGTTATGTCCTTTCAAAGTGATAAGCGTCGCCTAACCAATCGCCCATGGCCACTGGAAAGCATAGGCAATAACCTAGAAGGAGCCTATGTAAACATAGGTGATAGCCTAGGCGGCGCCTATGTGAACATAGTCAATGGGATGGGCGGTGCCTATGTAAAGAAATCTAGTGACTTAAACACTCCGTGTTGAGGACAAAGTGGTCATTTTCCACTCTTACCTAGCCCTAAAACACGAGATTTAGTTCCAAGGACCCCAAAATACTTATTCATTCATCAAAGTGCTCAAATATTCTCCCTAGGGTTTCAAAATAAAAACCCAAATAGTTCAAGATTTGACCGTAGGTTTTCAAAGATAATTACATATTTGGAATCACCAATCCGCAAGCTTCAAGAAACATCTATTCTCCTTGGAAATAGAGGTACGTGGGGTTATCTAAAAATCTCATGGGTGTAGTTTTTATGAACATGCATGCTTTTAAATGTGGGTTTTCAATCAAATGCTAATATCTTGCTTTCAATATGATTTCTAAGTCATTTTCTTTATGTCATGGGAATTGTTTGCCTATATACTTCAATGGTTGAAACCATGCATATGTGATTTGAGATTTTCCATGGAAGTTTGATAAATATGAATGATAAATTGTTTTTAAATTCCTATGATAATGTTTCGATACTCCATATTGTATTGTGATCAACAAAAAAGAGCATGAATTTAAAATAAATATTCTTCACCACTTGTAAATGATGAAACACGTTGGTTTTTACATGATTATGCATATGTGGATGTGATATTGATGACTTGCAATTCGGGAATGACTATACCCTTCAGAATACGATATGTGATTGAATAAGATGAAATTTGAATGCATTTATTTTATATGAGAAAGGTGAATGCCCGAAGAAGGCGTTTGAGACACAAGGGATCATCGCTGGAAAAACGTGTTTGCCGACATGAAATATTGGTACCAGGATAAATGATCTTGTGTACTTGACTTCATGTCATTCCCAAATTGGGACTATAGGTAGGAGCCTGGGCTACGTGATCTTGGGCACTACCATTGGGTCGAGACACCATGCTATGGTATTTGATGCACATTAATTGGAACTTTTCTTCAGAGTGTGAGTGTCTCTTGAATTTACCTGCATTATTTCATATGAGTGAGTTGGGACATTTTTATTTTGAGGGCACATAATTCTTATTCCTAGGTATTTGCTTATTTTGGGTAGAGTGACTTGTTTATATGCGTGGTTGTCTGTTGTTAATGTAGTGCCATACCTTAATCACATTGGTTCACATTGTTGTGCTTCATGTTCAAACACAATTAGTTTTGAAAAGTGACATTGGAGAAGGTGTTGTGTTTTGAGCTTAAAGTCTTGGTGGATTTCCTTGAATAGTTTAGATTCTCCTAGTTAAACATCATTTTTGTTTTGTTGCATTTTGTTGCCTAAGGACATGCAAGCCTTCTAAGTTGAGAGTTTTGATGTGCTATGGAAATATAGCACTTTCGATGCTTTAAGCTATGAAAATATGTAAGTTTCTCAGGTTGTTTAGTTAGATATGATTCAATTTGGGTATGTTTTGCAGGAAATCTTATTTTGGATGCTAAGTTCGTGAAAAAAAATGAAAAATTGGAGTTTTTGGCTACTAATTGAAGCAATTATGAATGTTTGGGACACTTTTCGGCTTGTTCGTGATCAAAGAATGTGCGGGAATTAAAGAAGATCTGAAAAGATAACTCCCGACACTTGCTAAATCAACATGCGGACCGCAAGTAGTACATGTGGACTGCATGTGGGCAAAGCAAGTGTTAGAAGTCCAAAATCTTGAGGGCTAACCTGCAAGATTTTTTGGTCCTCACAATTGAGGTCTCTGCTTGCGTTCACCCTGTAGGCTGCAAGTACTACCTGTGCCTTAGGCCAGGTGTAAGTAGAGACCATAAGTATCCACCGACTCTTTTTTGTCCTATTTCATTCGGGCTTTGATTTTAGGGTTTGTTCTTGTACTACAAATACCCCGAATGTGTTTTTAGTGGAAGGAATGAACTCTTGATACTTAAAAGAATATTTTGATTCTGAGATCTGACTTAGGTCTTGCAATTCTCTTATATTGATTTCAGTTGATTAATTCATTTATGGTTTTGCGTTTTTCTACTTCTTATTATTATGATTTCATCTATGCTTTCAATCATGAATGTTATTGATTATTTCAAAGCATGAGCAGCTAAAAACCCATAGCTAGGGTTGTATAAACCCTAACAGATTGACGAAGTAGGGGAAGTGCTTTTGTTGTTTTGAACTGATACGCATGCATGCATTGTATTATCCTTACTTTAATAGATATTTTAGCGGTGTCCAACATTAAGACCCCACCTATATTATTTCTACTTACTCCAAAATAGGAGTTGTGACTAGGAAAAGATAATCATTACAGTAATATAAAGTTTAACTATCGATCCAAGCTACTAGGTATTATCAAAGTAAGATGGTCATCTATCATCTAATAACTAGAGACTCAAAAGGTAATAGTTAACTAGGATCAATATAAAGGTTAGTAAGGAGACATCCTAAGACACAAAAGGTAAAGGGTGAAATCCATATTCTTTCCCAAAAGATTATAGATGGTACATAATTCATAAGATTCTGCCAGTAAGGTATCGGGTTGGTTCAACAAAACACGGTATGCCTACGAAGTTGAGAAGCCAGGGGGAATACAATCCTAGTGTTCACCAATGCTGGTTACAACCAAAGTGGATGTTTTATCCTTCTTCAATATTTCTATTTAAATCCCTATTTACTTTTCCAATTTTTGCCTGTTGATTACAACATCTTATTTCCACAACTCTACGTATCCCCTTGTGATTTGACCCAAACCTTTTGTGGGTTACTATATTTAACAGCGACCGTAATAATCTTTGGAGTGAAGGTGTAGCTTGGGCTTTATCAATGGTGAAATAATAGTTGTTGTGTTGTGAAAAATAATGGAAATAGGTTCATGTAGTGATTAAAGGTCGTTCATAGGTGAATATACCCCAATACCCCTCATCCTATGTAACAAAACTTAAAATTGCTCTGATTTAAAGCATTAGAGTGGTATGGAACTTATTGCGGAGGCTAACCTCTATGCCATGGACCCTAACATATTGATTATCCTCTGTGTCACGAACCCTATTATGGAGTTATCCTCCGTGACATGGTGATGTCGCGGAGGCTCACTACCTTTATGGTCCAAAACCACCCAGAACCCCATGCAAAATTCTCTCTCTCTCTCGATACATCCCAACAACATATATAAAAACAATTCAAGTAAAAAATTGATGTTTCAAACATGGGAGGGACAAAATCAAAATGCACAAAATTTGGAGGGTGTTATATTATCCCCCCTTAGGATCATTCATCCCCGAATGATGAGCTAGGACACTTTTCTCAAGAGAGTAGAAATATTATACCAGAATCAAATGATAAACCCAGATAATAAAAAGGAAATATAAAATTCATACCTTAAGTTCTTTCTCTTGATGAATGGAACAAGGATGGGTACCTAACATTTATATCTTCCTCCACTTCACAAGTGGCCTCTTCCACCTAATGGCTTCTCCAAAGGACCTTTACTGAAGCTATATCTTTAGTTCTCAATCTACAAACTTGTCTATCCAAGATCTCCATTGTGAGCTCCTCGTATGACAGGGAATCTAAAATACCAACACTCCCAATAGGAACCACTAGGGAAGGATCACAGACGTACTTCTTCAACAAAGACTTATGAACCACAGGGCGAACAGAAGCCAAACTTGCATGCAATTCTAGCTCATAGAAACCATTCCCTACTCTCTTCAATAATAAATAGGGGCAAATGTAATGGAGACTGAGCTTTCCTTTCTTTCAAAATTGTATCACTCCCTTCATGGTAGATGACTTCAAGAAAACCCCATCACCCACATCGAACTCCATCTCTCTTTACCTCACATCCACATAGGACTTTTGATGACTTTGGGTAGTCTTAAGCCTATCCCGAATCACCTTCACCTTATACATAGCTTGATGAACTAAGTCATGATCGAAAAACCTTTCCTCACAAACTTCGAACCACCTAATAGGAGATCTACACCTCCTACCATACAACGCCTTAAAAAGGGCCAGCCAAATACCAGAATGATAGTTATTATTGTACTGAAACTCTACAAGAGGCAAACTGTCAACCCAACTACCATTAAAGTCAATTATACAAAATCAAAACATATCTTCCAAAGTCTAAATAGTCATTTTCCGCTTGTCCATCCATTTGCAGGTGGAAAGTGGTGCTAAGGTTCACTTTAGTCCCCAAACCTCTAGAACGACCACAAAAAACTAAGATGAGAACTGAGTACCATGATATAAAATAATGGAAAAGGGAGAACGATGTAACTTAACGATCTTCTAAATAAATAACCTTGCATAGTCCTACAAGAATAGTTAATCCTCACCTTCGTAGGAAGTGAGTAGACTTAGTCATCCTATCCACGATGACCCAAATAGAATAAAACTAGTTCTAAGACTACAGAAGGCCCATGGCTAAATCCATATTAATTAATTTCCACCTCCAGATAAGCAACTCAATTTCTCGAGATAACCGACCGGGCCTCAAGTGCTCCAATTTCACTTGTTGGCACACCATGCACTTAGCCACAAAATCAGCCGCATCCCTCTTCATGTTATTCTACCAATAAATCTCCTTAAGGTAATGATACATCTTCATAAAACCAAGATGAACCAAATAATACGACTCATGAGATTTTTCCAAATTCTACTTCACAGCCTATCCACATCGGGAACACACAACCTCCCTCGGTACCTCTAGATACTAACACCACCAATCTCAAAAACCATCACTTTCTGCCTACCTATATCCTCTTTAATTTGCATTAAGTTAGGATCCAAAACTTTCTTCTCCTTCACCTCAGAGCCAAGAGATGACTTTTCCACCTCTTGCATAAACACACCGCCATCCTTAAAACCTAAGAAACGAATTATAATATTATCCTAATAGTTAATATCCTTAACCAAATACCAATTCTCTTCATCCACATGGGATAGAATCCCAATAGATAACCTGCTAAGAGCATCAACAACCATGTTAGCCTTACTTGGGTGATAGTAGAGGCTCATTTCATCATCCTTGAACAACTCAAGCCATCTCCTTTTCTTGAGTTTCAACTCCTTCTGGGTGAATACATATTGTAAGCTCTTATGATCCAAATAAATGTCAACATAGATCCCATATAGATAATGTCTCTAACTTTTCAATACGAACACTACAACCAGCAACTCTAAATCATGAGTTAGATAATTCCTCTCATGAATCTTTAACTGCCTAGAAGCATATACTACTACCTTGCGTTCTGCATTAACACACAACCAAGTCCCACATGGGATATATATCAATAAACCACAAAGCCATCAACACCATCCGGTAGGGTCAAAATCAAAGCAGAAGTCAATTTATTTTTCATCTTCTCAAAACTCCCCTGGGAAGCATCAGACTATAGAAATTTCATTTTCTTCAGAGATAGCTTAGTCAAAGGGCCAACAATCAATGTGAAGTTTTTTACAAACCTCTAATAATAACCATCTAAACCTAAGAAGCTTCAAATGTTGATTGGAGTCGTGTGTCTAGGCCACTTCTTAACCACCATAACTTTCTGTGGATCCACCATTATCTTTTCACTAGAAACAACAGAACCTAAAAAAGTAACAATGTTCAACAAAAATTTACACTTTAAAAACTTAGCATACAATCGCTCATCCTTTAAGGTCTGTGCCACAATATGTAGGGGATTTGCATAATCCACCCCACTCTTCAAATATACCAGAATATCATCTATAAATATAATAAAAAAATCCAAAAACTAATGGAATACCCAGATTATGAGGTTCATAAATGCCACTGGGACATTGGTCAACCCAAAAGACATGACAAAGAACTCAAAATGTCCATACCGGGTACGGAAGGTTGTCTTAGGGATATCATCCTCCCTAATATTTAATTGATGATAACCCAACCAAAGGTCAATCTTAGAGAAATACTTAGCACTTTAAAATTGGTCAAATATGTCATCAATCCTAGGAAGAAGGTACTTATTCTTCACCATTACCTTATTCAACTAGCGATAATTAATACACATCTGAAGAGAACCATTCTTGTTACACATGAAAAGAATTTGATCACCCTATAGAGATACACTAGGACAGATAAAACCCTTATCAACAAGATCTTTTAATTGCTCCTTAAGTTCATTTAACTTAGACGGAGCCATTCTATAAGGAGGGATAGAGATAGGACAAGTGTCTGGAAGAAGATCAATCCCAAACTCAATTTTCCTATCAGGAATAACACCAGGAAGATCAACAGGGAAAACCTTAGGAAATTTACTAACCAAGGGAGTATATTATAGAGAAGAACCCTCTGAGTTAGAATCTTTAACTCGAACCAAGTGATAAAAACAACCCTTGGAAATCAATTTTTGGGATCTAATATAAGATATCAAATTTCTATTAGGCACTAGGGAACTCCCTTCCCATTCAATGACCAGCTCATTAGGGAATTGGAAAATCGCCTTACAGTTCTGGCAGTTTAAAAAGGAATAGCATGAATGCAACCAATCCATCCCAAGGATAATATGAAAATCTAGTATGTATAATTAAATTAAATCCACCATTATTTCCCTACCAAAAATAGATACACACAACCTATACACATTTTGAGCAACCATAGAGTCACCCACCATGATAGAAACAGAAAAGGGGTATGAAATACACTCGTCATAAATAGGGTAACATAAAAGAGGGTAGACCCTAGATCAAGTAAATAGTACATATAACAAGAGAAAAGTTTTAACATGCCATTGAAGATATTAGGAGACGGTTCAGACTCTTAACGAGTAGTAAAAGTGTATAGGCAATTCCGACCAGTGACAGTATTAGAAGTGGCAACCCTTAGAGTAGGAGCCGTTGGATTGGAAACCGAAACCTTATTAGCCCTCAAAGCAACTTTTCTCCCCGGGCAATCCTTCAGTATATGTACCAGTTGGCCATAATTGAAACACCACTTTCTTTCTGTACAATAGAAACAACGATCCAACCGACCACAAAGTCTGTAAGAAAGATATGATAGAGCTGTTTGGGACCGATTGGCCTTATATTAAGCTCCCTATGCCCTAAAACCATCACTACTCTAAAAACAATGATCTCTGAATGACTTTGGATAAGGTGTACTAGCCGTCAAATAGGAACCAGAGTTGTCTTACCTCTTCTTAGACCACTTCCCACTATCTCTACCCTCTGCTTCTGACCTCCACCCTGATCCAAATATAGAACTTCTTACTCTACCTCTCCTCTACCTCTACTTGCTTCTCTTTTATTCTTTAACCTGTTGTATATAAATAAATAGTTGAGAGATATCCACATACTTGTTTAACAGGTCAACCTTGCATTCTAATACCAAATCACGAGACAATCTAGAAGTAAATTTCTTTATCTGAGCTCTCATAGAGGACACCAATTCTGGATCATAATGGGACAACTGGTGAAACTTTAAGGAATACTCCTTCACTGTCATTTTGCCTTACTTTAAATTCACAAACTGCTCAGCCATCGCCTCTCTCAACTCCTAAGGAATAAAGAGATCCAGAAAGCCACTAGAGAAATCATCCCACTAAGCTTCTCCCACTCTTCACATCATTGGTACGCTACATCTTTCAATTGACAAGTAGCAAATTCAACACTCTATACATCAGTAGCATGTATAAAATGAAAGATCCTCTATCTCATATATATAAATTTAAGGATCCTTCTCAACCCTAGTACCAATAAAAGTTAGAGGACTCAATCTTATAAACTGGCCAACCCTAGTAGCCTCAGATAAACTCCCAATAATACCAGTAGAACCCGTCTGACATGACTGATATGTCACCAACTGGGTCAACAAATGAATGGATTGGAAGAATTAAACAATAGTAGTATCTCCCTGAGATGGATAAGTGTGAGTGCCACCAGCTAAATAAATATTCGTGGAGATAGGCAGAATAACATAAGGGCAATCAGAAGTAGCGACCCTAGATCAGGTTTGTACCCCATAAGCTGGACGACATCCGCACACATTTTCCTCAGGTGGGACTGATGAGTTTACATGAACTTCAGATCATTTTGGAGGTATGATCTAAAAGAAAAATAAATGGGAGTTAAAGAAAACCATGACCTTAGACACTATAGCCCAAAAATAAGACAACAACAAAGCAAAACATTCCTAAATGCGTTGTAACCTCTCCCTTATAAGTGTGGCACACTACACACCATAAAAGAGACTCTACTTGACATGGCTTTCTGGACACACAATTGACCATGAACCTAGGCTCTGATACCAACTTGACTACAACACAAACTAGGGCCTGACCGTGCCGGGTATCTTAAGTCCACTATGGATCGGAGACCACCCTCTTTGCCTAATCCAATAAAACCAAACACACCTAGCGACGGATGAAATATGAACATATCATAACATAAGATATGAAAACCAAAAGACTCTAAGATAAATCAATATCTAATACTGACAACCAATGCCCAAGTCCACAGTCATCCAATAAATCCTATAATAAAATAAAAAGTACTTTGGTTGAGACATGCCCCCGACCATAGCCCAAAATAAATCCAAAAGAAAGAGTCAATATATAAGGAAACCCAACGCATGAAATAGGGTCATTCGAAGGATAGAAACTCACCACTTTAGTCTAAATTATGAGCTATCCCCCCATCACCTAGTCATTTTGTTGGAAGAGTAGAGGTATGGCTAGTCTCTGCATTATGTGGGGATACTACATCTGAAAATGGTTAATGGTTGGAGCACTAGCATGTAACATAAGAAAATAGGATAAAATAATGCCATGAACCAGAATACAAAAACACTTAAAATCAGTGCAAAGCATTATATGTAATCCATAAATATATATATCATATGCCAGGATAGGGGACAGGGCACAGAATGAACCTTAAAACCTTAACTTAGACTGTGTAGCTTGACCATCATAAACTAGAGCCTACGGGATATATAGGTTCAACTTCCTCCACTGAAAGGGCCTAGTGCATGTTAGCAGCATAAATCAGAGAAAACTCGAGGAAATTCTGCACCCATCAACGCAACTGGCCATCCCAAAATATATACCAAGTGTGATTCATGCACACAACCATCAAGACCAAACCTCACATTGGCAAATGCGAGCTTTCAGTTTCAGTCCCCCTGAGACATCAACCTTTACGTCTTAGCTACACAACCTCATTAATCCCATATTAAAATATGTAACACATAACCCAACATTGCATTAAGGATTCAACCATTAAGACATCATTAAGTGGCATTATCATATCATCTAAGAAATGTTATTAGCCAACCCTTTGTGGATGTTTTGTACTCCCGATTCCAATATAAAAATAACTTAGAGGATCCTATTACACCCTACAAAGTTTTCAAAACCATCTTTATCTATTTTGCCATTAATGCAATGCATTAGTTTCAAAGAGAATAACCAAACCAAATGATATTATGAGTAAATGGCATCCATATTGAAATAGAAAATTCTAGGTCCAAAATTGTGTAAAAAAAGACCCATGGGACATTCTAATGAAATTTTAAAATTAATATATCATGAAGTCCCTAGAATGAAAAGGAATGTGCGATCAAATATTAAACACAAATAGGACAGAATTCGGTCCTCAAATCAGCCCCCAAAGTTTGTGAATTTAAAACCTAAATTCACGGAATTTATAATGAAAACGGATGAAATATGAGGGCAATAATAATGAAAAATTAATAAAGAATGTTGAACTAACTTAATTTACCTTCAATGGATGATATCCTGTACTTTCTAGCATCCTAATCTCTCAAAAATGAAGGAAAAAACCTTAGAGAAATAAGGAAAATTTATGTGAAGAAGGAGATTTAAAACTAGTTGTGACCACTTAAGCAGCCACTAAGTTGCATAAATGACTGCCACTTAAGTTACATGACCGCAAATGCAGCTAGGTAATGATACTCGGAGAGCCCTTATGAGACATATTGATTGATAAAGTGACATCTGCTTAAATGGATAGTGATTCTTTTAATTAAATCTGGGGCCATACCTATTTTTATTTTTATCAAATTAATTCAATAGCCCAAAATGGATTTGGAAGCCTTGGGACCCAAACCAAGGGTCTCTCTAACACAACATCAATGTTTTGGGACTAAAACCGCTGTTGAAATTCTCATCCAAGGCTATTTAATATATGTTTTGGTCGAAGATCTATTTCTAAACTCCAAAAGCCCCAAAATAGGAAATGAGCATAAAATCCTTTTGTACTTCAAGAAAATCTATCCAATAAGTTTGACTAGTCATAAATGACCTGTATCCTTTATTGAAAGGCACAAAATACAAAAAATGCATACAAATTAAAGAAATAACTTAGAGGGTCATTAAAATATTCACTACTAAAATAACTTTCATCCTTGAGTGTCAATGGGTAGGAAGAGCCCAAAAGATCGAAAGGATGAGGTACTGGGTGCGTTTGCACCGAGAACAACTCCCTAGATAACCCCTAAGAAGAAATAATGCTTTCAAGAGATTTCACTAAAGGTATTCTTTTTTCACTTTCTTGATTCACTTTTCAAATAGACCAAAACTCATCCTCACTAACCAATTATCCTCCAGCTGTGCTAAACACAATGGAATCATACAAGTCTAGGACACTATACTCCAATACCACACCGACACAAGCATAACAAGGAAAAAACTCAATCAAGCTGGAAACCACCTAAGGTATAAACCATACAACCAACTCCAAATTCCTAAATCCACTATCCTCTTTCCTTTCCAAACCTAATGTAAACTATAAATAATCCAAAATCTTCTCAATATTATTTGAGTCTTACTAACATAATCTCCTCATATTAATCTTGAAGGACTGAAGCTAATCTCCCAAAATCCGCACATATTAGCATAAGAATCAAGACCATAATGCTCTTAATGAATACTCAAATAGTGATGACCAATGTCTGTGATCTCTAATAATCAACTAACTAACTAGTATGGATGACCTTCAAAATCTATAATCATGAATCTCAATCATAATCTATTGAAATTGAATGATCCATTCCAGAATGCCCGACCGGTTGTGGGTAAATCTATGCTAGGCCCAACTTAAGCACAATTTTTTTTGTTGAGAAGACATTTAAAATTCTTATAAACGTTAATAAATCAAGGACAAAATCAATAGAAACTATTACTGTGAACCAATAGACTATGCCTTGAGCATTTATCTAGAATAACCTACTTAAACAAAAGAAAACTGATATGGTAGGTAACGAGTAGGATTAGTTAGCCTATAAATGAATGCTCAACTGAAACATATCTAAAAATGAGGCTTTAATCAAATAATGTATTCCATAGCTAAAGTCTCAAAACTAAAGCAAAACTAGTAGATCTTAACTATCAAAACCAATCATGTTGTCGAATTAACATCTATACTCCAAAATGTATCACAATATTCAAGTTATTATTCAAAAGAGTTAAAAATCACAACTGGGGACAACAAGTCTTTACTGATTTCTATTACCCAAATCGATCTCCTTACTAGAAATCAAGCACATATACCACGGTTCTTACAACCCCAAAATAGAAATATTATCGAAGAACATAGACATAACTGAGGAAAAAACACAAGCTAAATATAGGAACTATTAAATCCATATCCAGTTAAGGCATAACATAACAATGCATAACCAAGAACTCCCAAAAGCTGCAAAGAGTACTAATGGTAGCAAAAATTTGAGCAACTAAAAAAATATAACCTTAGCATGAATCTAGTCAAACCATACTCCATTTATGACAACAGATGATAATCCTAAAGGTACCCACATTGGTTACTAACAACTGATACACACGTACATATCATCAAGATGAAGTATTCCAAAAAGACACATTAGGCCGATAAATTACAAAAAAGAGAAAAATCTGAATCTACCCACGTAAACCAACCTTAACCTAATTGAACCATGAATCATATTGTAGAAGAAAAGAATACCAATCTCAATATCAACCACAAGGTCAAGACTACTACCTAAAATAGAACCAAGTAAAAGATAACAAATCACCAATTCGACAACTGAAGAAGCGACTATTGAAAAAGATCACCCAAGATAGAATCCCAACAAAACCATGGAAGGACAAACCTATTTTCACATTCACAACTCTCATAACAATGATCTTACCTCATTGACAGAAAGGAAAACCAACCAACTAAGGTAGTTGTCTAAGATAAATAGATAAAAAACACAAGAAAGAAAACACTAACTGGATAGAGCTAATCTAGTCTTTTATCAAGTACGACACATTAATAGCCAAAATAATAACTAGAGCAATAGTAACACTAGTATAAAGTGTAGGTGGAAACAAAAATAAAATTCAACAACCAGTACAACTTTGAATTTATAACATGGCCAAAATGCCAAAGGAAAGGGACTTTAACCCAAATGGAATACCATAAAGAAAATACAACACCAATCCACTTAATTAACTATTAAAAGAAATCATCTACATGGGTTTTCACATATGCATAAATTTTACACAAAGGCATACAACAATCAACATAGTGATATCAAGGAATGTAATCACCAATGGGTATGAAAACCCCAACATAATTACAATACAAGCTAAGAGACAAAAATCAAAATTGCACCAATACAATGAAATCATAAGTCATTACCCCTAACATTCCCGAAGAAGTAAGACTCTGAATGCATTCAAGCCCAAAATGTGCATCGAAAAGATTAATAGAACTACTAAGAGCATTTTAAGACCGATCTAGCTGTACTAACCTCTCAATAATCCCACACTAGGACACTCTTTGGACCAATAACTGATCTCTTTATAGTCATAAAAGCCCCCTAAATATTTAACCTAGAAAGAACCATGAGCTATTTCTAACCGGATGGCCAACTTATGCCTGGGACACTCTCTAATAAAATGATCATCCTCCCCACAATAATAGCATACCTTAGGAGCTCTAAGCTAGTGAGGAACATGTGCTAACCCTATCTGAACAACTAAATCACATATGTGGCATTCCTTAGACTAATGAACAACCTCTCCATAGTCAAAACATGCCCCTAGGACAGTCTAATGTTTGTACCTACTGACTTAGAATAGCTACCTTAGCTTAAAGACCTAGATTGAATTACCCATACTGCTTGACTAAACTTTATCCTCTAAAACCACTTGACAGCTACCCATAGGTTGAGATTCCACCTATATGGGTCTAATAAGTGGAAAATAATGTTGATATTTATTGGAAGGATCCCCACTGTCAGAAGTAATGCCAATGATACTATACTAATGACATGAACCTTTATCTCCACCTCTATACATCTCAATACACAGTCTTTGTGGTCCTCCTATTATCCATAACTTGAGTAAATAAATACACAACATCTACTAAACTCTTTGATGCCAAGCAGAGTGGCAAAGCTAAATCTTTAACAAATCTATACACTAAATCATTCTCTAAAGTATATAGCGTTGGAGTATGTCTAGCCCAATTGACAAACCCAATCTCATACTCTAAAACTGATAAGGAACCCTACTGAATACCAATAAGCCCAACTTTAGCCTGAGAACCACTCGATGTGTTATAAACTAATACTGACATATCAACAAATAGATATGGAACCCCCAATATTGAATCCTAAGAAGCTAAGGTGGTTACAAACTCTATTAGGACTCGAGCTAGCACCAAACCCTCTAGCTGATACTAAAGATCTTTGATATCTACCTCAAACTCCCTAGTATTACTCTAACCAAAATTTCTATCGCTAACCTTCTGTTATTCATTTGAGAATAACGGGAGTAAGAAAAAGTACCAAAGGTTCATAAAAGTGCAAACAAATGGGAAGGAATAAAGAATATAATTTTCTAAAGAATGCTCTATAGCCTCCAAAAGATAGGATACATATGCCTCTATACAAATCTGCAAGACTTTACTAGGCAGTTAGGGTTTACACCAAGACATAGGTAAAACCTAAGCACCAATACTAATTTGTCATGACCCAATTTCTTAAGTCATGATGGCACTTACTATAACCCACCAAAGGGTAAGCCAACCCATAGTTTGGAACAACTAGTAATATGCTATTAAGAGAATGGAGAAAATAATAGAAATAAAGGTAAATAAAAGTCTAGTATAGAATTTAACTCCAAGACCTGGTGAAATGAATAGAAGAAATTCTAATGCAATCATAGTACAAAGCGAAATACAGAATAAATGTACATGCACAAACTATCTTCTAAATACAAAATAGAGATATGTCTAATCAATTTGAGGGAGAGAAGAAATATTTCAAATGTTAGGATCTCACTATAAATCTTTGTTCCATATCTTCTCTGCACAATGCACACGTCAATAGCGAAAAATGATAATATGATCTACAGGCCACACAAGTATAGTATGAGTACCAAACACATGGAACTTAGTAGGCATCGATCGAATAAGCTCCAAAGATATTACAAGTATAAATAACAGGTAAGGTTTGAATATAAACTATAGCAAACTATCCAAGAAATAAACACTATAATAATTCTAATTGAATAATAAGTATAAACTAGCCTATCCTAGTAGTGTTCAGGGTCTAAAGTCCAATACATTGTATCACCGACCTATATAAAAATAAAGAGAGATAAAAATGTAGATACTTGTATTACAAGATTAATGCATACATATACAATATGGATACATAAGGAAAGAGAGGGATATATGATAGTACTATATATTTATACACATATATAGGACTAAACTCAAAGGTAATAACCTTCTAGAGCCAATATAACATCTCAAAGATCATAGCAAAATAAGGGAGATAATAGTAGCATAATCAAAGTCTCTAACCATAAAGTAATCTACTATTAGCATAACTTACAAAAATAGAGAGAATAAATCAGAAATATAATGGTAATCTCGGGTACCAGGACACAACAATCCTACCATTAACTAAATATAATAACCAACAATAAAGTAAATGGCTAGTCCAGATAAATAATAACCTAACCAATCCTCCATAATCCTAAAAGTTTCAAGCAAGCACTTAGCAAACAACAAATAAAACCTAAACATATAAATCCTCCCAGAAGGCCAATAAATATATACACCAAATAATTATACTGGTATAGTCAATGAATAAGAATGAATGCAATACTATGTCAAAATTCGAGTGCCATATTATATCAAGTTTACACAGCGCCTCCAGCTCAGTAACTTGCAAAGGCAGGACCTATGATGACCATCCTTTTTCTAGAAGTATGGCTCATGGACAGAAAGACTCATATGGGACTCTAAAAATTTATATACATTTCCTAGTCCCAAACTAGGAGTTCTAATAACTATCATAATCAATCTACTATGTCTAGTGCTAGAGAGATATAAATACAATGTGATCCCAAACTTGAACCAAGACTAAAATAATGTAAATATATAAATCCAATACACAAGATCAAGTTTGGGAATAGATTAATATAATAGTTTAGAAAGGGTTAAAATCACTTTAAACTGAAGTAAATAGTAGTGGTAAAAGAATGCATTAATAATGGATCGGAGTCAACCTTAGTCTAATTTTCAAAATAGCATATTTGGTTTAAGAAATACAGAATTAGATAAATCAGGTGGTACGATTCCAATTGTAAGTAAAGTCATTTGAAAAGTTAAAAGTGAAATAATTCTATTTTAAAAAACAATGGTAAAAGTTAAGGTTTAATTGGAACCATACCACTAAGTGAGCATAAATGTGCAAAGTATGAATTACATCACCAGTATCTAAACACTACTGGAAATTACTCCTATGGCAACAGAATTTTTGCCAACGATTGTCATAGCATTGCTATAGAATGTCTATCATAATGATTTCAACCTTTGCAAAAGGTAATTGTTCTAATATCTATAATGAAGCTTTATAACCATTACTATAGAAGACTAACTGTTGCAATCGGTAGTCCTATAGAAACGGTTATGAAAACCATTGCCATATTTAACTATTCCAACCTTTGATGTATAAAAATATACCTATTGCATTGGGTCTTTTAGTTTTCTCCAAAAATAATTCATAAGTCCCCCAAATTAAAACCCTTTTCTTCAGATATTTGTTTTTTCAACTTCTCGCAAGTCCATAAGCTACAACTTTTTTGGTCACTTCTTTTTTCGTAAATAACTCTCTGATATTATTGTTGTTAATGGTGGATGGGGGGACAGTGCTCATTACAGTGGTACTCTTCATACTGTTGATCCCAGGGCTTCTGTTTCAGACACTGCGAAATAACTGTACTCTAGAATTTAGGAGCATAAAGACTAATGGAAAGGCTATTGCTTTAATTAGCCTTATTTTCTTTACCTTTTATGCCATTCTCATTCTCGTTGTCCATGTTAACATCTATACTGACTGATCTTCTCCAAATCCTCCTTTTTTTCTAGATACTACTCTTTTCACTAATCAAAGTTGTAAGCTCTTTTATTTTTCTTACTCAAGTTAAGATCTGTTTCTTTGTAAATTTTTTTCCCAAGAGGAAGTATTATCAAGAAAGGTTCAATCTTTGATATGGAATTGCTAGCTTTATTTTTGTGTCCTATTTAATTTAATCTGCTTGTTGTTTATCTTGGTACCTTAAATGCTTGTCAAAATTAATTTTTTCTTATTTTGTGTGTCTGAATTGGGATCTATTTTAACTATTGTGGCTCTTAAAATCTAATGAAAACAAGTAAGGTGTGATTGAGATAGTAAGCTGCAGAAGAGTTGGAGTATAATTGATTCTATAATTTTTTATCTGTATATAATTGACTATTAGTTTAATAAATTACTAGCTACTCTTTAGTATAATTGATTCGAAAATTAGTTTAATTAGTATGTAGTTAACAACTAGATTAATCCAATTGGCAAAAGAAAGTTACTGGTGATCTCATTTCTGCACCTAAAATGTGATCTTGAATTTAATTGAGAAGTAAGACTTGCTCGAGTGGTTTAGCACCTTTACCATCAACCTCTAGGTGTTGAGGGTTAAAGTCATGCTCAAGGGTAATAAAGAATGCTATTGATCCTCCTATGATGGGGTGGAAAAAAAATCTTTATAGACTGCTTCAATGTAAGTTCATTAGCAACCTCTGTCCTTACAAGCTTTAGTTTCCATAAAATATTTTAGGGAAAAGAACATTACATCGAGTAACAAGAAAACAGGCAGAGGATGGAAAGTTACTATTTAAGTAGATTAACCTGTTTTGTTGTAGAACTTAGATGGATTCTAGAGTATCATCAAGATCATATTGCAATATGCAAGACTCACTTTTCGTGCACAGTTTCTTGGACCAAAGATATATACCCATAAGGATGATGGACCAGAGACTATTTTAGCATTTCTTTTAAGTTACATTTTACTCCTTATTTTATTTTTCATTTCCAAGCGCGTAGTTTGGTACATAAATTTTAATCTTTTATATCTGCAACCCATTGCCTGTGCCTTGAGAATAGAGTGATTCTTCCTTTTCTTCCATTTACCACAATCTTATGGAAAATTCTACCAAAATTTGTCAATTTGTTTGTCAGCTAAATTTGTAATTTGAAATGGTAGGAGCTCCCTTCTTTTTCTGTTAGAACCCAAAAAGTTGTGATTTAAATTCTAGTCATTTGCAACTCTAAGTGATTTGAAACTGTGGTAGCTAGATAGTTGTTAGAATAATACTGGTTAGCCACTGTGGTCTTCTCGGTGACTCCAATTTCATCCTTTCTTACGAGAATAGGGTTTTTTTCGAAGAGGTGTGAGCTAGCAAATTGAAGCAACTATAATTCCTCAAACTAGTGACGATTTGCAATAGGAAAAAAGCACAAGTTCTTGCAATTTACCTTGCATTCTGTAGAATATGTTCCACTAGAAACAAGCATAGATTAACTTTGTGTTAATGTTCTTAACTTTGAGCTAATTATAGTTGTTTTTGAGTGTTTAAGGGGTGTTTGGTGTGGCAGAAGATGTTTTCCTTCATTATGGAGTACATTTTTATTTATTTTAAATTGTGGAGAATATGATTCCACCAAAATTATGGAGAATTGTCATTAAGAGCTCATGTGCGCTAAGCTTAGTATTACTACTGAAGAATGTGATGGTGGCGGTGGAGACTAATAATAGTATGGCGGTGGTAATGATGGTGAGGGAGTTGGATATTTATAATTGTATGGCCTATGAAGCCTCATATCGGTGGAAAATTACATGACCTAGCCCCTCAATGTGGCTAGTTATAGGAAGATGAAAGGAAACAACTTTTAGTTTTTTTTTAGTTAAGAAGTGATATTTTTTTGGGATTAATTTATATATATTTATAGTGACGCACCTTGAGAAGCAGTTATTAGTAAACAATTGTCTAAAGGACCAATTCAATTGCTCTGATTCATAATCTAAGTGTAGAAAAGAATATTAATAGCTTTTAAAAGGGATAGGTTTCATCTGCCATGCTGAACATCCTCATATGTTTATATTAAACTACCTTGCACCTTTAGAAGCACCTGCAGAATTAAGACAAGAATCTTGGAATCTTTCAAATTATAAGTGAGTATTATTTAGGTGTTGTTATGCTTATCTGAATATGTTTCTTATGTTGGTTTTGAAAATAGAATGTATTTCTTAAATTTTTACAAATTATAATATTACCTGCTTGCCTTCATGTATACTGTAGATATTTAATTCTCTGTACTTTATAATTAAATGAGCTATATTTGTGTTTTGACCATTTGTTTACTATATTATCTTGTCTTGTCATCTTGAAACACTTAAAAGTTGTATCACCTTTTATTTTTGGAAGCCTAAACTCTGATCTTAGCTTGAAAGTTGTTAAGTCTTTTAGTTCATACCTTAGGTGTGGCATGGTCAATGTCTAACATTTTTTTGATCAAAAGTAGTCCTTGAAAATGAAATGGTCATATAACTAATGTAGAAGAAAGAGGTTCAACCATTTCAAGGTTCCTATTTTAGACCCCTTCATATATCTCACATTCTTGAGTACCTTGGTTTATCTCTCAAAACCATGGAGGTGCTTTATCGAGACACTGTATTTAATGATCTAATTGGCTTCCAACTCTCAATGCTACTCTTTCCCTAGATCAGGAGTCTAATTAAAGGGTAGGGGATCATACTATAGGAGGGCCAACTATTTTTTGACAACTGTGGCTAATCCGAAATTTAATGAGGGATCTCTTGCTTGGAGTATGTTCTAAGTATCTTCAAATCTTATCGAAACAGGTACCAGATACCATGTTTTTCTCTATTTGCTGATTGATCCTTGATTTTCCATCTCTCAGGTGATCTATGTGCACAACTATGGCCTTGCACATACAGAGCTAAGGCTTGAAAATTTGCATATCAGCACAGTGGATAAACATATTAAAGTGAGTCTCATGCATATTGACTATTGCAGTAGAGATTGGATGGTATTAGTACATTAAGGACAAAGTACAACAGCTAAGCTAGGATGCTTTTACAGCAGACCTTATACTGTAGAGAAAAATTTTCAATTGTAATGTAAATGGATAAATGTAATGAAAATGGTTAGGCTTTACTCCCTAGTGGTTCCAAGTTATCTGGTAGATGAGAGAAGTTTTCTTCAATGAAAAATAAGGCTATGAACCATGTCTAATTATTACTAGATTATAGAATACATACATTTGACAATAGTTTGGCATACTTGATCAATACCTTCTCAGTAGGCAAACTTAAGTTCATCTAGATGCCAATTTTTGGGGTATTGCAAGAATACTTAGATCAAGGTAGTCAATATTTTCCAAAATTAAAACGATCCCTAGATTTTGTTTTTTATTTTTATGGCTGTGTTTATGGGTTTCATAATTGTCGGTAATATGGTTTAATTTGGAACACTATGCTATACTTAAAAACTTAAACTAAAATATGCATTTTCGTACTTTTAACATTTCAACTTTTCCTATATAGGAAATAGAGTTTTATTTCAAATTGTCTAGAGTTGCATAATTGGTCACTTCTTATCAGGTAGGTATATTGGGAAATGTTGTTGACTCTAATGAGCTTAATCATGCGGATAACACAGCATATAAAAATATGGATAGGAAATGATGATTGCATTTGACATAAGGTATGACATGCATGTTTTTTCGATGAAGTGAGCTATGACATGCATGCTTTTCCTAGGTGAAGTGAGCTATAAAGTGATATTTATGTTTCTTATTTAGCGTGAAGAAAGTTATCCATGAATTTCTTTTAGTTTTTTCCTGTTGAAAAGATATGTTGGATTCATCATGGCGAAAATAGTTTTGAGGGAACTCATGGACCCAATAATCTTTCAGGTTGTTTAAAGATTTTTTATTACTAGGAGTTATGGCTACTATTGTGACCTTGTCAATTACATATCATCTGTCTGTGTGAGGCTTGATTGTCTGCTTCTTAACTTTTCTACCAACTAGTTAGGGCTTTATATTAGTAGCTGCAGTGTATGTTCTTTCTATTTTGCTATATTTACCTTCTCCTCGCCCTGGTTTTTATCTCATTTTTTATCCTGTTCTTATCGCATAAGTATTTGTTTTCTTTAGGTTGGGTAAGTAATTATACCAAGATTGAAGGTACTAGATTGTGGCACTTAACTCGGGTGTTTGCTCTAGCTTATGACCATGGAATGGGTGTTGGTTCTTTTTGGTCCTCTAGTTTCATTGGCTTCTCTTCCAATAATGGTTTATTCAAGAATGTCTTGTAAATTCTTGACATCTCCTATTGCTGGTTTTTTTTAATTAAACCATTTGATTTAGCTAGTATGGCTCCGTGATTCAGCAAAAAAGGGAATCATAAGCTGAGCATACCATATATTGTTGAAAAAATAAGTTAATACTATTTCTTGATAATATGTTTTCTGTAAACCCCATTAATTTTATGATTAGTATAGTTATCTAAATTTCCAAACCTAGTTTTGTCCAAAATAAAGCAAGAAAGATTGTTCATTGATGGTTGTTATCTAAAATTATAGTAGTCAACCTATTTTTTATTTTATTTTCTGAACTTACAAATCTGAGTTGAACATGAATGAAGAAGGGTGTTCAACAAATTAATGATTACAATAGTTGATTAAAATAGTTACAATAGATAACAAAAAAAATATTGCAAAACATTTGAAAACCGTTGCAATCGGTGTCAAAAAGAGTTGTAATAGGTAGCTAAAAATTATTGTAAAAGACTAATAAGTGTTGTAGTAGATATCCAAAAATTATTGTGATAGAGTTATTGCAATGCTTTCATGCCATTGCAATATAGTCTATTGCAATAATTCTTAATCATTGCTTTAGACAATATGACGCATCTCAATAGGTGGTTAAAAAAATCATCTCAATAGGTATATCTATTGCATTGGTTTATGTAATAGTTAAAATAACCATTGCTATAGACCTATCGCAATGCTCATATATGCAACACATGCCTAACCATCCCGGTACATCTATGTCAATGGTTTTTTTATCTATCAAAATAGTTTTTGAACCATTTCCATAGGGGTAATTTCTAGTAGTGTTAGGAATAGGATAGTTTATCCTTAACACTTTCTTAGACTTATTATGTTAGTTTCTTGGATATGAGTAAGATAGTTTACCCTTACTATCTCACAAGCTATATTATATGGTTACTGGATATTTCGGTTTAGACTCTATTTCTGTTTATATGTACTATATATCTGAATGATCTTTGGATCTTAGTCGACAGTTGCATACTGAGTACCACGTGTTTGGTGCTCATGCTACACTTTTGCAGCTTGCAGATTATAACGTGGGTTATTGTCTGTGTTGTATGCGTAGTGCGGTGCAGCCATGGTTCAGATACATTGAGTGAGCTCCCAATGTTAAGAGTATTAATTTTCCTCTTATGTACTAGACTAGTCTCTATGTTATATTCGAAGATGAGTTGTATCAATGTAATTCCCGTGATACTTTATTTTGTATTCTTATTATAATAGAAGATCTTGAACCGGTTTCACCAGGTTTAGGGAATATCTTATGTATGTTAGTTTCTCTTGGTAGTCCATTACTAGTAGTTCTGAACTATGGGGTTTGCTTTCCTACTGGTAGGTTATATAGTCATCACCTGAGAAATTGAGTCGTGATAGTCCTGCATGGCTAGTGAGTTCCATATCTGTTGAAGTCTAAATGCTTTTGAGACCCCACACCTTTGACTGAGCCTCTAAAAGAAGAGACCACTATACCTAAATAGTGACTTACCCCTTTTGTGATATTTTTTATATCATAACGTTTTGGGCTTGAAGACTCAGTTTTTGGAGATTCCAAAGGATATTTTTGAGATTTATTTATTGGGTAATTCTCTAAATTAATATTTTAACATTCTCAAATTATTTCATGATTTCATCTTCAACACCATTTTTGAGGAATTTTCTAATTTGAACTGAAGTTATAGGTAGACTATTTTTCCAATAAAACCTAGTTTTGTCGTTATGGGCTTATGGATAACTTTTAGGTTGACCTTTTTAATTCTTATATAGAATAGTTGACTAGATTGGTCTCATTAATTAAAAAGAGAGAAGCTTTGATTTGACTTTGTGGGCCTTCTCTTTAAGTAATTTAAGACGTCCACTGACTCCATTTTGAAGTGCTTATGTGTTTGTTACTTATATGAGAAGTAACACGGATTTGACCCATCTTCTTGATCAATGCGAAATGCCATGTGAAAAGTGAATTAATGTTTTTTTTTAAACTTGATAGATATTGATATTAATAGTATTCCCGCTTAATGTGACAAATTTTAATCTTTTGAGCTCGATCAATGAATTTTTGATGTATAGTCAGTGTTGTTGAGTTGAGCATGGCCCTGTGAGCCTAGATTGATGATAATTGTGTTGGTCCTTATTATTATGTTCATGCATACTTACTCATACCTATATCATGGTACTGTGAAAATGATATTTTGTGAAAGATTGTTTCAAAATGACTTGTATACCTATTGGGATAGTATTGAAGGTGGTGTTCTACTAATTTTTACTTGCATGTGTGATGGAAAATTATTTTGGGTGGCCCAATGGGTAATAGTTTGTGGCAGATTCATGATTGGCATACATGATGAGATAGTATTTTGGATGGGTATATGGACCTCCTTAGTCTCTCAAGGGTCGCAATAATATATATAGGAAAGCGAGTCTGCACTGTAAAAGACATTGCACCATATTACATTTATCTCATTATTTCCCTTGGTTTGGATTTGTTGTTGTTTTATTTTGTGATTTGACGAGTTGTTTCTACACTTATAGATTTAGAAATTATGGACTTAGATATTGTTACTTACAGGTGTTTTGGGGATTATAATTGTAGTAATGGTTTATTTGGTTCCTGCTATCACTTTGAATTAGGGTCAGTGGATAATGTTGCTAAGTATATGTGGTTGGTACTCATGCTTATTAATTTTCTATACCTACGCACAGGTACTGAGTTAGTGCTTCCTGAACATTGATTTGTGATTATCCGGTGATGGTTTTTCAAAGATTCCCAAGGTATCAATTATTGGTCCTAGAGGCTTCTGGATCTCCTCCATTCAAGTATTTATCCTTTTTGTTGCATTTTTAGATATTATTGGTCTATGTATGGTATTTTTATTACTCTTAGAGGCTTGGGCTTGTGACTACTAGAACATAGGTTGTCGTAGACATTTGTATTCTACTCTATCTAATGTTTTTCCAATCTATTATAGGTTTTTATATTATTTTTATATCATTTTCTTATTATGTTTTTCAATTTTTGATATATGTGTGGTATTTGGCTTACCTATCATGTTTGGTGTGATAGGTGCCCTCAAAATTAAGTTTTGGGTTATGACAAGTTGGTATTAGAACCACAAGTTGATTAGTATCATTAGTTTAAGTCAACTTTAGCAGAGTGTTGTGGATCAATGTGGAGACATCTATTATATATCCTTAAATGACTACATGACCTTTAGAAAATATACTAACATATATTTATAGCAATGGTTGGGGTATATGCCCTGCTTAAACTTTCTCTAAGATGACTTGTTAAAATATCAAGCTAAGATAGGTTTTGACAAAAGATTGGGCATTTGTGGTTTAGAGATCGTTGGTATATCATGGTATAATTTTAATGGTTTTATGGTTATGACATGATAGATAAGATGTATGGAGATACAAATAAATTTTGAATTTAAAAAAATGGGTTTGTAGAACTCCGGTTATGGTACTTGCCATAATAGGATAATTATGTTTATCTAATAACCAAGTGAGTATTGTGAAAGAGGAAAATACTAGGATGTCCACTGAGGTAATGTTTAAGGAAAACCATAGTGGTCCTCTTACTACAGTCTATAGATCACCATAGAGGTCACTAATTTAAGTGATGAACCACTATAGTAGGCAGCTGGATGCTATAATAGGACTACCATAATGGACAGGGTGCTGTTACAATGGTCATCAGTTAGTGTTTAATGCATGTATTCCATTTTTTGACATTATTTCTATCAAACATCAAAATTTTTTAACTAATACTTGAGAGAGATGATATCCTCCATGCTTGGGTGGTCCTTAATGTTCAGGTAAGTTTAGTTTACTCTTCTAACGTAGAACTAATCAGTTTAATTTGTAGAATCATTTTAAGGAGAGTTTTAATGGATTCATTGGTTTAAGCCCTAAATTAATGAACTAGAATTTTCTATAGGTAGTACTAAAATCACTTGATAATTGTTCTAGGTTGTTAGATTATACTTCTTAGCATAGAAGTATTTTTGTTTAATATGAATTATAGGGATAAGGGATAATTTTATAGGTGAAATACCCTAAAGTAATTATTTAGGATATAGACTAGGATAAAAAATCAGTGTATTTTAGATCCCTAAGGACTAGAATTTAATAGAAAACTTTGAATACTCTTTGTTTGTTGTTTTTTAGACAAAGAATGATATGAAGTTTCAAGGAAATGTATGTTTTTTATGGATTCATGCACTAGGGAATGAATTTGAGTTTATAGCCTTCCGGTATACTTGAGACTTGTGATATTATTGTAGTCCTGAAATAAGAAAATGATATTAACTAAGTCTTAATAATGATAACTTGTGTACTTGAACTACTAGTGCACTATGAGACATCCTCAGTGATATTGATGGTATTTCATGATATTATACTGCTTGTAGGGTCAGGTACCACATTGGTACAAATGACTTTCTTCTTGATGTTTCAATGAGTCAGGTACTATGCTGGTATGGTACACTGACGAAGATGGTCCCCTGCAGGTTATGTTTATCGGGCAAGCATAACATCTCCTTGGTATGTATGTACAAATTTGATTTGGTAATTGATATGCATTTTTACATATATTGGACTATTTACTTATTCATACAATATGCTTAATATGTGGTAGTGGTCAAAGTAGCATTGTACTATTACTGTGAGATGGATAAATACAGTGATAATTATATGTTGATTTCATACTTATGTATTTATAAGGATATAGGTTCCCTTTAAATGAACATTATAACTTTGATTAAGAAATAATGGACAGGATGAGGATTATGGTCTAGTTGAGGACTCTGTGGATCTTACATGCTCTAGTTTTGGAGGTTGTTGGCTGAGTTAAGAGTGTGTTCTCATTGCTAATTTATTTAAATTTAAATTATGCATATGTGTAGATCTGAGTAAGTCGACTAATGAAACCTGCCAATATATAGTATTTATACTGATACTATTTGATTCACACTAGGGATACACCCAAAGTTCCTTTTTATGAGCATACTGGAGTGCAACAAGCTTCTACTATGGATCCAAAAATTATAAGAAAGGTAATAGGTCTGGTGATTACTATAGATAAACATGATTTATTTTTTAAGTTTGTCAAGATAAAGACTTCTAATTTCATGGAACAGAGTCTATTGATGCCTATGAATTAATAATTAATTACCATGAGAGACTTAACAAGATGAGGATAGTGGAGGGGTGTGTGTTTGAGTTTGTGATTTTCCAGTTCGATGAAATGCTAAGATGTAGTGAAGGGCATATGTAGAGTGTAGGGATGAAGGTTTTCCTCTAATAATATAGACTTAGTTTTATTCTATTTTTTAGAGTAAAATGAACCTTATACCTTGAGGGACAGGAAAAAGGACGAGTTCAATAATCTTGAGCAGGGGCGAATATGTGTTAAAGCCTATGAGGCCAAATTTCATTTCTTAACTTAATATTTTTCATAGTTACTGAATACAGAGAAAAAGAAAATTCACTTCTCTATCAGAAGGTTGTTGAATACCATCTTTAGAAGTTTTTACTTCTAGTAATATCTTTTGGTAAGACGTTCAAAAAGATTGTTGATTTTTTTTAATAGTAGAGGGTGTGAGGTGGGATAATTAAGCTAAGTTTTTCGAGAAGAAGGGATACAATATAGATAAATTTAATGTTTTATATTCTCAGAGTTAGGGTTTATATGATATCCTACTCATGATATTTTGCCTGCGATATAGGTGTCTATTGGGCTTCATCAAGGTTCAATCAGTCATCTTCAAACGTTGGTGGTTACATCACTTTATATTCATCATCTCTTTCACCCATCCATGCCTATACACGTTATAAGTGTATTGGGGTTGGTGATATTTAGATATTTTGTCCTAATTTGAGGAATTATCATTTGTCGAACTAATAATAGGCTTCTTAAGCCTTAGTTCTAATAAGTAGTAAAAGTGGAGGTAATTTTAGAGGTAATCCATGGTGTAGATGTATAGTTTATCAGGAGAGAAGATTTTTAAAACAAGCCAAATAAAGTGATAATCTTGCAAATTAAGGGGGTCATTAGATCGGTTGGGGCAAAGCACAAATGGGCGACAAAGCCTAATCTTATGTTTTGTAAGCATGCTTATTGTATAGTCCGATGATGTAGTGATCACAAATATTCTTTTCTATTATCGGATGCTAATTATTTTATTTTATCTTAGTTCTATATTCTAATATATATCTTTTAAATTTTCTATGGGGTTGGACATGACTTGTGATATAGTTGATACTCAGATGCATATGTCCATTCCAGTTGGTGATTTATTTATTGTTGACCAAGTTTATCATTCTTGTTCAATATTTTTCATTGGGTACTAGAATTGCACGAATTTAGTGATGTTAGACATCATCGATTTTTACATCATTATTAGGATAAGTTGGTTATCTCTATACATTCGATTCTTGACTGTCATGCCAAGATTGTAAAGTAGTTATGCCAATGATAGATAGGCTAGGGTGGAAGTGTGACTATAGTCCTGCTCCTATAAGACTTATTTCTTTTATTCGTTCCAAGAGACTGATTGGGAAAGTCTTTCATGCTTTCTTACCCTATCTTTGAGACACTAGTCTAGAGCCCTTCCTATTGAGTCAGTTTTTGTGGTGCATGAATTTATAGAGTTTTTATATTAATAATTATTTTAGTAAGCCACTAAATTATGTCATTGATTTCTATATAGATTTAGGGTTAGACACTTATTCCATCTCTATTCCCTTTATAGGATGGCACCAATTTAACTATGATAGTTTAAGGACTATTTGTAGGAATTGATAGGTAAGGGGTTCATCCAACCTTGTGCTTCTCTATTGGGTTCACCAGTATTCTTTGTTAAGAAAAAGGATGACAGTCTACGTTTGTGCATAGACTACCGATAATACGAATAAGTTATGATTTATTTCAAGTACCCATTTGCCTACATAAATAATTTATTTGATAAGTTAAAGGGTGCTTTAGTATTTTCAAATATTCACTTGATATACGGTTAATAACAATTAAATATCTAGGTAAAGACAACCTCAAGACTATTTTTTAGACCTGTTATCATCATTAGGAGTTTATGGTAATGGCTTGTGGGTTGACAGATGATCTTGCTGCTTTTATGTTCTTGATAAATAAGGTATTTAAGACATACTTGGATTCCTTTATAATTGATATCATTGATTATATTATTGTGTATCCTATGATTAGGGAGGAACAAGAGGATCACTTGAGTATTGCATTCAGTTTGCTGAATGACAAACAGTTGTATGCCTAATATTCTAAGTATGTCTTTTGTGTCCTTTTTCTGGGACATGTACTATCTAAAGAGGGGTTATTGTAGACCCTCAAAATGTTGAAACATATAAGAAATACCTTTATGATCAAGGTTTATTGCTTTTTGGGTTGGCCAACTATCACCATAAGTTTGTGAAGGGGTTGACTTCTATTTCCTTGGCTCAGAAAGAGAAACCTTTTATTTGGTTAAATAAATATGAAGAGAGATTTCAAAAGAACAATACTTTTTTGACCACCGCTTCTATTCTTGACATGCCGATGGATGGTAAGTACTTCATTGTATATTCTGTGTCTTATGTTGTGTTTAGGTGTTGTTTTGATGTATGAACATAATATGATTGTTGTTGAGTTTAAATTTTTGCCACTCATTTGTATATCTTTTCTTCTAATTTTGTGTTATTAATCTCTAATATGGGCTAATTATCCTTTGAGTTGTGTTTAAATAAGATATTTTTGTTTTACAAGGAGTTTTGATGGAAAGTAGTAGAAATGAGACAAAAAGGAGCTAAAAAGAAAGAAGAGAACTGAAACAAAAAAGTCAAAAGAAAATCTAAGAACATGCCCTACCGTATTGCTAAAGTGGACTGAGGTGCGCTTTAGCAGCAAATCAACTTCTCAATGAGGGGAGCTTTAGAACTAATTTAACCACTTTAGTAGTTAGTCAAAGTTCATCAACAAGAGATTTAGTGCTAATATGACCACTTTAGCAGTATTCTTAGTCAAAGGAAGGGTTGCTTTAGAGGACAATTGGTCTGATTTAGAGATCATTAGGATGATTTAAGGTGTATATTTAAAATTTCATTCTTTTGGATCCTAATTCATCAAATAGTCGATCCCTATCCATTCCAAGACATCGTTGGCTTACTTCTAAGGTAATGGAGGCTACGCTTCTTGGCTTAACACCCTTGGAATCGATGATTGAAAGCTTTTTAATGTTAACTCTCGAATGTTTCTTCTTTTTCTTATTTTTTAAGAATTTGGGTGTAGTTGAATTTGATACTTTAATATTTGTAGTTAGAGATAATGTAATTCTTATCTATTGAATTTGGGTTTTGAATATATCTTATGCTTTTGTATTGATTGATTACTCTTGATTTCGAAATGGGTTTTGCTTAATTAAATTAATCTCACGTTCTACAATTTCTACTCTAGTTGAGTTCAAAAGAGGAGATTGGAGTTGGTATTTTCCATCTACCTCAATTATTGATTGAAAGAGCTAATAGATGTTGGGAAAGATTAGTTTAGTGTAATTTTCGATGTATGACTTATCTTATGGAATTTGTTGCTAGACATAATCAAACCCTAGCATAGACAAAAGTTTATTTTGGGATTTATTCTTCTTATCTTGGATTAAAATACAAGCGCGGACTAAATCATCATGGTCGAGATATGTTAGAGGGTGAATTTAAATCTAAAGCTAATTTGCAAAACCTGTGGTTAAATTTTGAGTATTAACTAAATACGATGGATCTTTAATAGAATTGATTTCGCGTGTATTGTTCTTTGTTTTATATCATTGTGAAAGTCGTTGATCACTTATTTATATTTTAAATTGATTTTATTATTGTGTTAATATATAAAAAAACTCCAAAACAATTGTATCTTTGTTTATTCAATGCTCTACATAACAAAAAGTGGAACTTAGAGAAATACAACATGGTTTATACATCAATCACTTTGGAAGTCATACATATCTATTCAAAAAGACAGATTTAGGCTTAAGGAATGATCGGGGTATTACAATATCCCCCCCTGGAAACATTCGTCCTCGAATGTTTCTAGATAGGACAAGAACAAGAGAAAATGAGGACGCACAGCTGGAAATGCTCACATAGAAGGGCTCACTTTACTCTAATGCTCTTGAGTACTTCACCAAATGCATGAATCATAGAGGGAATAACCATAAAGCAGAATACATTAGATTAGAAGGAAACTGAATTAAGTAAATAGTACCTTCAGGTTGATTCGAACTCGTGGAGAAAAGATAAGGGTAACTGGCTCGCATATCCGCTTCTGCTTCCCAAGTGGCACCCTCTACTGATTGATTTTGCCATAGAACTTTAACCAGTGGAACTTCCTTGTTCCTCAGTCTACGAACTTGATAATCTAGGATTTCAATCGGAATTTCATTATATGAAAGGCTAACCTGAACATCATAAACTTTCAATGGATCAACAACAACAAAGTCTCCAATGTGCTTCTTGAGCATAGAAACATGAAACACAGAATGGACAACTGACAATTTTGCAGGCAGCTCAACCTCATAAGCTGCTTTCCCAACACGATCTAAAACTCTATAAGGGCCAACATATTTGAGACTAAGCTTCCCTTTCTTTCCAAATATTTTCACCCCTTTCATGGGTGAGATTTTAAAATACACTAAATCATTAACTTCAAAATCAAGAGCTCTTCTTCTCACATCTGCATACGACTTCTGACTACTTTGGGCTGTCTTTAACCTCTTTCGAATTAACTTAAATTTATCCATATCCTCAAATACAACATTAAGTCCAATCATAGTAGCTTCACCCATTTCGAACCAACCTATGGGTGATCTATATCTTCTCCCATACAAAGCTTTAAATGGAGCCATTCCAATGCTATCATGAAAACTATTGTTGTAAGCGAATTCAATCAACGACAAATGTTCATCCCAACTTCCTTTGAAATCAAGAATACAAGCCCTCAACATACCCTCCAAAGTCTGGATAGTCCTCTCAGCTTGACCATCTGTCTGCAGATGAAAAGCGGAGCTAAGATGAACTTGGGTGCCAAGACACTTTTGGAAGTCCCTCCAAAACTGAGAAGTAAATTGAGTACCTCTATCGGAGATGATAGACAATGGAACTCCATGCAACCTGACTAACTTTAGAGTATACAGCTTAGCATAGTCCTCCTTGGTGAAAGATGTATGCACTGGTAGGAAATGTGCAGACTTAGTCAACCTGTCTATAACAATCCAAATCGAATCATGATGACGGGGAGAAGAAGGTAAACCAGTCACAAAATCCATATTCACTTCCTCCCACTTCGAAGTAGGGATACTAAATTCTTGCATCATTCTACTGGGTCTCTAGTGTTCTATCTTCACCTGCTGGCAAGTTGCACACTTATCTACAAAATTCGCTATATCCTTCTTCATACCATTCCACCAACAAATCTCCCACAAATCGTGGTACATCTTGGTAGCACTGGGATGAATAGAATACCGCGCGCCATGCGCCTCAACCATAATCCTCTGCCTTAGATCATCAACCTCAGGCACACATAACCAATTCTAAAATATCAATACACCATCTACCCCTTTGGAGAAAACCTCTACCTTTTGGTATTTAACTGATTCTTTCAGTTTGACCAAATGAGAATCTGTATCCTGCTTCTCTTTCACTTTAGAAACTAGGGAAGATTCGGAACTACTTTGGACCCAAGCATTACCCTCAGCTGTGTAAAGTAATCTAACACCTAACCTAGCCAAACGATGCACTTCACGGGATAACTCCTTCTTATCTTTCTCGACATGTGATACACTACCTATGGATGACCTGCTAAGAGCATCTGCCACTACATTGGGCTTGCCCGGGTGATATAACACACTTATATCATAATCCTTTAGCAATTCTAACGATTGCCTCTATCGAAGATTCAATTCTCTCTGAGTAAACAAATACCGTAAACTCTTGTGATACGAAAAGATATCAAAAACAACTCCATATAGGTAGCGTCTCCAAATTTTCAAAGCAAAAACCACTGCAGCTAACTCGAGGTCATGGTTCGGATAATTCTTCTCACGAGGTTTTAATTGTCGGGAGGCATAAGCTATAACTGTACCCTTCTACATCAACACAAAACCCAAACCAACTATGGAAGCATCACAATATACCATAAAATCATCGATACCATTAGGCAGGGTTATCATAAGGGCTGAAGTAAGTCGAGTCTTTAATTCCTGAAAACTCTTCTCGCAAGAATCTGACCACTGGAATTTAACCTTCTTTTGGATTAACCGGGTTAAATCAACATCAATAGAAGACAAACCTTTGACAAAACTACGGTAGTATCCAGCTCGACCTAGGAAACTCCTACTATCAGATGCAAAAATAGGTTTAGGACAACTTTTTACAGCTTCTACCTTTAGAGGATCAAGTCTAATACCTTCAGAAGAAACAATGTGACCCAAAAAAGCAACTGATTGAAGTCAAAATTTATACTTCCTAAATTTAGCAAACAACTGCTGATTTCTAAGGGTTTGTAAAATAATTCGGAGATGATTTGCATGGTCGTTCTCTCTTTGGGGTACACAATATTATCATCTATGAACATAATAACGAACATATCCAGGTATGGATTGAACACCCGATTCATGAGGTCCATAAAAGCTGCTGAGGCATTCGTTAGCCCAAATGATATGACCAAGAATTCAAAATGACCATAACAATTGCGAAAAGCTGTCTTTGAAATATCACACTCTCTGGCTTTAGGTTGGTGATAATCGGATCTCAAATCTATTTTCAAGAAGTAAATGACACCTTGCAGCTGATCAAATAAGTCATCAATTATAGGAAGAGGGTACTTGTTCTTGACTGTGACCTTGTTAAAATGATGATAGTCTATGCACATGCGCAATCTTTCTTTCGCACGAATAAAATGGGTGCACCCCAGAAATACACAATGGGACTTATAAAAACCTTATCAAGAAGATCTTTGAGTTGCTATTTCAACTCCCTAAGTTTTGCGGGGGCCATACGATATGGAGGAATAAAAATTGGCTGTGTATCAAGGAGAAGATCAATTCTGAATTCTATTTCTCTATTGGGAGGTACCCCTAGGAGATCTTCTGGGAAAACATTAGGAAACTCATTGACAACACTAAGGGACTGAATAGTTGGAGCCTTAGACTTAGTATCTTTAACTCAAACCAAATGATAGATACAACCTTTGGAAATCAACTTCCTAGCTTTAAGATAGGATATGAAATGACTTTTAAGACATACCGAATTTTCGAACCACCCAAAGACTGGCTCATTGGGAAACTGAAACTTGACTACCCGAGTACGATAGTTTATAGACGCATAACAAGAGAGTAGCCAATCTATACCCAGAATAATATCAAAATAAACCATGTCTAGCTCAATCAAATCTGCAAACATAACTCTTTTAATAACAGTGATAGGACACTTCTTATATATTTGCTTAGCAACAACAGATTCACCCACTGGTGCAGAGACTAGAAAAGGCTCAAAAATCTTTTCAGCACTGATTTCAAAATTCACAGCCACCAAAGGAGTCACATAAGAAAGACTTGAACCAGGGTCCATCAACACATACACATCGAAATAAAATACACGGAGCATACCAGTAACAACATCTGGTGAATCCTCTTGCTCATGGCGGGGTTGTATAGAATAAAAGCAATTCTGGCGCTGACCACCTGCAGTACTAGATGAGGTAGCCTGAAGAAGATTAGGACGAACTACAGGGGCTGGAGCACTAATAGTCTGATTTTGGGGACGAACATCGCGACTCCCCTGTCTAACATATAGGCAAACCCTGAATTTGTGGCCCAACTTACCTCAACCAAAGAAACCCCTCTTACTAATTAATCACTTGCCGAGATGGTCTCTACTGCACTTCAGACATGGGGGAGGACGAGGTCTGTAACTCACACTATCCTGGGACCTGGACATAGTAGGCCTATTACCCTACTCTGGACTAATTCTAAATGCAGGAGTACTGGCTTATGAAGGTGATGGCATAAAAGAACGGCTCTAGAACTGAGGGCGGATGCCTCCAGAAAATCTAGCCTGATTATACCCCTGTTGCTCAGATCTAACTCTCTTATTCCCTCTCACTCTCTCTCTCCTTCACTTTGTCTGCTTCAATCTGCTGAGAATGGATCATTAGTCTTGAAAGGTCCATGTCCCTATTAAGCATAGTAGATCTACACTCTTTCATGACATAACCAGATACACCAGCCAAGAAATTACTTATACTAGTTCTAGAATCATCCAACATACTGGAAGCATATTTAGAGAACTGTTTAATCTTATAGAAATACTCCTTAACTGTCATGGGTCCCTATCTCAAGTTCATAAATTCTTCTAATTTTGCTTCCCTCAGCTTCGGGGGAAAGAATCTATCTAAGAAGGCATCTTGGAATAATTACCAAGTCACAGGAGCATCATTATCTCCTCTAGTTTTCCTCCACATCTCCACCCAATAATAAGTAACATCTTTCATTCAATAGGTAGCCAATTCAACACTCTCCTCCTCAATCACGTGCATAATCTGAGTGATCTTTCTCACTTTATCTAAGTACATTTGCGGGTCTTCACTTACTTTTGGCCCAAAGAACTCAGGTGGATTCAACCGCATAAAGTCACGAACCCGAGCTGTAGCAGAATTATGCCCTTATAGAGGTGGAACAGTAGCCTGGGTGTTGGCTTGGGCATTGGCGGTGACCGCCCGGGATAGCGCTTGGAAAGCTGCCCAAAATTTGGCATGGGACACCATCTCACCTAAAGGATCAGCGGTTTGAGACAGTTCATTATTTCTGCGAGCTCTACGAGGAGGAATTTTCTATCATAAGAAAGCACGAATTAACAACAGAGAGAAACAGTCAAAGGCATGATAGAGTCTTGAAAGAATGAAACAACTTTTCCTAATATGTCTCGTAGCCTCTTGCTCATAGATATGGCGCGCTACACACTAATGATTATGACTTTACATAACGCGGCTTGTCAGACTCCCTAGGACTCCTTGAACCTTAGGCTCTAATACCAAGCTTGTAAAGCCCCAAGAACCTGTCCCGATATATCACACGATGCTTAAGGCCACACATAGCCTTAAGCTAACCCCTTGAGACTATCTTTACTCCTATAATTTATCATGACAATAATCGAGCAGTAATAAGGAAGAATAATCATGCATGAACATACTGAGATACAAAGAAATATTGTCCAGTACAATCAAAATACTAATGTTCTGTACATACTGGTACTCTAGTCTGACAAAGCCTCTACTACATAAGAATGAAGAGCCATTGAGACAGATCCCCAACTGGCTCATACTGAACTGAACTAAACAACTATCTATTAACAAGGTAAAATTGATGACACAGTTCCTTGAACCATAAGGAATCACCAACTGCAGAAATATAGATAAAGGTACTCAGAGATCACTGTAGATGCTAAGACTGAGCACCTGAACCTATATCACGAGGAAATATTGAATACAAAAGAGTATGAGAGTCATTACTTAGGAATGTACTGAGTATGTGGGGGTGGATGCAACATTTTAAATAATATCACAAATGTATGAGAAATCATGCATGCTAATAATAATAACTATCTTTGCTTAAATTATCTGAAACTTTATTTCCATAAATCATCAGTAGTGACACGTGTTTCATTAATCTAATAAATCATTTAACTCAACTCAAACTCTGTAACTCGTGACTCAGACTAACTCGGTAACTCAAGAGATTTATATCATTATGGACATAGGAGTTTCTTATAACCGACATAACTACACCATGTGAGCCTTATGGAGTCCAATATTTTTCCCTCTAAAGGAGAGAACCCCACATTGGCAGGGGTATCGTACTCTTTCCAGGGAGTACAAAATCAATCTCATCGTCACAATCTCATACTTGGCCTTCGGCCCACAACTATCAACATCAATCCTACGGTGGCACGTAGTTTTGGGGAAATATCATATTTCCCCCTCGGTGCTAAATACTTCTCCCAAATTCAGCTCAGAACGCATTAGGAAATCCACCTCAATCAATATCAACTAATGGGTCTATCATGATGACCAAAACAATAGTATATCTCATCGATAAATCATATACGACTGTGGATTCCTAACTCAACTCAAATTCAAACAATGTTTCTCAACATCAAGTACATTTGCTTATCAAATCATTTCAAATGCCAAAGCTTCAAGGAAATATCATCAAACTCATTCTTGACTTTCAACTCAAATATCTATCTATCTATCTATATATATATATTCAATAGTCGAATTTCTCATAGAAAAACACAAATCTTGAAACTTATCATAAATCACTTAAAAATCATCAATATATATAATGACAATAAACATTTCATGGAATAAATACTCAATTTAAGAAGCATGATGGTGAAATAAGCATGAATATCAAGCTTATTCAAATCAAGTCTCATAAATCATACATAAAGAAATTTGGCTGTAAACCTACTGGCAAAATCATGTAAATCAATAATAGAAAGTAAATCTTTAGGCACAAGAACGAAATGAGTATTCTTGTTGAAACCCCATATACCTTAGATTTTGATTTTAAAGATATAGAAACTTGCTTAAAACTTCTTTCTCACAATTTTAGACCAAGACCTTGCTGCCTTTGACTTGAGGAGCTTAGTTTTTGAACAACTTGAAGAAATTTATGGGAGATTTCTTGAATTTTATGGAGATGATTTGATTTTTGGGTTTGGAAGAAACCCTAGGTTTCTAAAGAATCCTTGAAAAAAAAATTGGAGAGAAATGGTCTTCTCTTTTATACATATATATATATATATAAGGCCACAAAGAGTGGAAATGATCAAGATGCCCCTTTGATAAAAAGTTGAAATTTGCTGATCGGGGCCTGTGATGGTCGACCTAATGGTCTGTCAGAGGGACTGATGGTCCACCAAGTTATCCATAACTCAAACACCAAAACTGGAACATTTTGCCTCGACGTGATGGTTGACCTTATGGTCCGTCAGAAAAGTGACAGTCCACCAAGTCGTCCATCACTTGAGGGCCAAAAATAAGACATTTTGTCTTAGTTTGACGGACACCTTGACGGTCCATCAACTTTGTGATGGTCCACCACTTTGACCGTCACACAGCATCCCAAAAAAGAGAGCTAATTCCTTGGCTTGATGGGACACTTGATGGTCTACGAAGGACCTGACGGTCCACCAGGTCGACCGTCAAACCTAGGCTATCCGATAGCATTCAGTAAAATAGGCATAACTCACTCATCCGATATTAGAGTTCGATGAAATTGGTATTGATGGAAATATTATTCAATGCTCTACATGAGAAAAAGTGGAAGTTAGAGAAATACATGTTTTAAACTTTAATCACTTTGGAAGTTATACATATCCATTCAAAAAGACAGATTTAGGCATAAGGAATGATCGGAGTATTACATTACTATATTTATATAATTTAGGTAAGATACTGATAGGATAATTATGGAATAATACTGAGGTTGAATTATGATTTTGATTTCCCTCTCTTTTTATGGTTATTATATTATGGAAAATTATCACATGGTTAGACATTGTGACTATATGATCTGACCATACTAGTACTAACTTTCTTACTTGGTTAGACTTTCTTGGAAGGGTTTAGGTTTTCTACCTTAGGTTGTTACCTTTGAGTTAGTCTAATATACCTGCACACATATATATATATATATATATACAGCAATATTATTGCAATATATTTCTCTCTCACTTCGTTTATTCATGTTGTATGCCTATTCCTTGGCCATGTATACTTCTAAATATCCTTCTTCTACCCTTTATTTGTATATTGAATATTGTTATACAGTTTAGGAATTTAGTGCTTGACTACTAATAGAATAGGATAGTTCATTCTTTTTGACTCCCTAGTTTTGTTATGTCAACTTCCTGAATATTTGGTTGTAGTTGGCATTCCTATTTGTATGTTATTTATATTTTCATTATGTTTTGACCATAGTTGGCAATTTCTTACACAATACCATATGTTTATTACTCATACTACACTTTTATAGCTTGTAGATCATAATACAAGTTCTTATTGTTGTTGTGTGCATTATGCGGAGTAACTATAGATCAGAGATTTAGGGTGAGCTCCTGACATTCAAAGTATTACTATTCCCCTTCATAATGATAGACTGATATCTATATTATATTCCTAGATGGGTTTTACCTATGTAGTCATTTTGTATTCTTATTATATTTGAAGCTCATGTATTGATCCCATCAGGTTTTAGGACTGTCTTATATGTATTAGTGTTTTATTGTATTTATTCTGCTATTTGAATTCATTTTCTTTAAAGTATGTTACTGGCAATTCTAGACTACGGGTTGGCTTACCTACTAGTGGTTTATAGTTAGTGCCACCATGACTTTAGAATTTAGGTCGTGACAAATTGGTATTGAAACCTAGGTTATCAGTGTCTTTGTACAAGAGCTAAGTGTCAAGTAGAGTCCTATAAATTGGTGTGTAAATGTGTGTATCTAATATTAGGGAGGCTACAAGGCATTCTTAGGAAATTTTATTCTTGACTCATGTCGTGTTTCTATATTTCTATGAGCCTTAAGTATATTCTTTGACTTTATTGCTTCCCAAATGGATGATACAAGGTTATCAATAATTTTGACATGTGTTTCCAGAGCTATAGCACATCGTTGGACTAGGGAGTCAAAGATTAACATCGAAGACCTTTAACAAGAGCCATTAGATTTGGAGCCATCCCAGGATCTGGTAAAGTTTATGATTGCATCAGCCTTTAAAGATCATCATCAGGGATTTCAACCTTTTTTATGAATACCTCATAGCTAGAGATGACATTCGATTCATCAAATAATTCTTAGGCTAGAGTTGTGTTTGTTTTTGTTTAACAAGATTCCTTTTAAATTTCAAAAGTATGAGACTGGATTTTTGAGTGGGCCAGACATATTCATATGCTATATTCTTTAGAGAATGATATATTATAGGGATTTGTTAGAGGTTATGTTTGTCACTTTATTTAGCGTCGGAACATTTGATAGAAGTTTGGGTCTTCTTTCCCTTAGGTTATTGATCATACAAGGGCTATTGAGAGGGAATGTATTGAAACTTATGTAGTTTTAAATAGTAGGCCGTGTCCTTTATATGGTGCTATTGGCAATTCATTCAGGAGTGAAGATCCTTCCAGCAGAGGTCAACTTCACTTGGAGCCTGACCATTCCACGTAGGTAGTGTCCCAGATTATAGGAGGCACTTAGATTAGTAGTGGTGATCAAAGAAAGAAGATTTCTCATTGGACTTTGTGGAGGACTCAACATAGATCTTTAGGTCATGGTGTTCATACCAGATCAACAAGTGCATTACCTCAAAGTATTCCAAGAGATTATCATGGATATTGCGAGATTAATCATTTGTGTAGAGAGTGTCCAAACATGAGTTGGTTTTTTAGACAGAGTTAACATATGTCCTTAACCATTAAAGTGTTCCTATGGTATGCTATGATTGCAGGGAGGATGGTCATTCTAGTAGGGAGTGCCCCCGACTTAGTTGGCTAGCTTATTACGGTTAACTAATATTTCTCTCTAGGTTAAGGCATCAGGGGTTTTCTATAACTATAGAGAGACCACTAACTAGTTTAGAGAGCCTCCTTGGTGAGAGATTATTTTTTATTCCACTCGTCCAGATCAGTGTCATGTGTTGAGGTACCTTCAATTAGAAGCAATATAGTTAGTATGTCAATCAATGATTCAGACGCTTAATTTGAGTTTAGACCCATTCAAATTCATACTCTATCAGGCATATTAGGAATTTTATTTCATATTCAACCATGATAGATGTGCCTTTTTCTTCCTGCCTTTACCTTTTGTTTTGAGTGTGTTGGAGTTCTTACACCCATTTATGATTATGTGCCTTATAGATATGATTTATAGCCTATAGAAATACTATTTCTCATAGATATTCTATGGCTTATAGATATGAGATCGATTACAAATGTGATTATTGATATGAATTCTGGATATGTATATGGGCCTAAGGCCGTGTTTATAATGTTGTAGTTATTTTGAACACATTAATTGTCCCAATATCATGTTATGATATTGGTTGGATGCCTGGGAAGTTTTTGACCTCGTAAAGGATGTGGTTGTAGTTTATAGATATATTGATGGTTATGGTTCCATTGCTTAAATACTAGTGATGGCATGCATAGATTCTGTATGTTCATGATCATTAAATTTGTAAATGATATGATTACAACTAAAATATGATTTTATAACTAATTTCTTAAATAAGGGTTAAAGCTCACTTTCCACCTTAAAAATAAATTTCTTTATATCCATAATTGCATCGTCTTAAAAAATAACCTATGTGTAAAGAGATTGGAAATGATATTTTAAAGATTTGATCGAGAAAAATTCTGTTCTATGATTCTAATCCTACTATTTTACTCTGGTCATGAGAGATTCCAACCATTTCTATACTTTTATAATGATTTAGTCCTTAAGTTTACCCTGGATAATGGATTTACTGATTTACACTCTTTTAGCGATGACTAAATTCCGTACACCTATTATATATCTATATACACATCTTTCCAGTATAGGATAGATAAGGATGATGGTATTAATGATACACATTCTGGGAAAAACTCGATGATAGGTTATGATGATATTCTTATATAACCGATAAGGTCACCAGATGATTATGATGATATTTTTATATACCTGGAAAGGTCAGAAGATGATTATGATGATATGTTTATATACTTGACAAGGACAATGGATGATTATGATAATAATGGTTATGACTGTGATGGTTATGATAATTATGTTTATGATGATGATGATGATTATACTATTAATTATACTTACTAGTTTAAGTCCAGATATACATTCTGATACTCTAATTGGTTATGGTAGTGTGGATTCAATTGCATTCATCTTTTTATGTACATTTTCTATCACTAGTATACACCTATGTCTACCAGCTTTATAATGGTTTGCCTGAGTATGGGCGATGATTATTGTTTGTGGTTTGTTGTATATTGATTGAAACTTCTGAGCCTTAGGCGGTGGTGTTTTGTGAAAGGTTCGATTTGGTATTGTTCTTCCAGACTAGCCAGTTACTTGCGTTGTCATTGCTATTGTTATTATTGTTGTTATGATCATTTTTATGGTTAGTTTATGGCAGCTTGTTAATGATCCGGAATTGAGATTTTAGGTATGATTTAGACTCTTTCATCATTTGATTATATAGTTATTCATGATTAACTCATGATTAGCCATATGGAGTAGAAACCCGGAGTATACTAGCACTATTCTTGCTATGATTATGAGGCCTTAAGATGCGAGTCTAATAACATACCTTGAATTAACCTTGGTTATACAAATATTTATATTTATTTACATATAGCTGTGGTAATACCATATATCCCACCCTTCCTTCATTTATTCAGATTGTATATTTCTTCCTTGGCCTTTTATACTATTATATATTCTTCTTTCTCCATTTATTCATATATTGGCTGATGATATATGGTAGAGTATTGAGATTCTTGATTATGGATGGAATAAGATAGTTCATCCTTAATACTTTCGTAGACTTATTATGTTATGTTTTTTTAGATATCAGTAGGATAGTTTACCCTTACTATCTCACTAGTTTTGATATATCATTGTTGGATATTTGGGTTTAGACTTTATTTTTGTTTGTATGTCCTATATATCTAGATTATCTTTGGAGATCAGTCGACAATTGCCTACTGAGTACCACATGTTTGGTATTCATACTATACTTCTATTCCCTGCAGATTATAGTATAGGTTATTGCCAGTGTTGCATGTGTCATGCATAGAAACCATAGTTCGTTGACATAGAGTGAGCTCCTGATGTATGGAGTATTATTTTTCACTCTCTGATGTACTAGACTAGTCTCTATATTGTATTCAGATATAGTTGTATCTATATATTCATTTAGTACCTCATTATATACTTCTTAGGTTAGAAGATCTTGTACTAATTTAATTAGGTTTTGGGATTATCTTATGTATGTGAGTATTTTATTTCATCTTTTCCACATTTCTCTCTTCTTTGTTTTTGTAGTCCATTTGTAGTAGTTTCGCACTACGGGATTGGCTTGCCTACAGGTGGGTTATAGTAGGCGCCATAATGATCTGAGAAATTAGGTCGTGAAAAATTAGTACCAGAGCTTAGGTTCATCGGTGAATTAGTATAAGAACTGTGTGTTTAGTAGAGTCTTGTGGATCAATACGGAGACGTGCTTAACCTATTTTCAGGAGGCTATAGGAAATTATTAGGAAATTCATTTATTGACTCTGTGTTATGTGCCCGTATTTCTACGATTCTCAAGTATATTCTTTTACTCTATTTTTTGCCAAATGGATGATACGAGATTGTTAATATATGCAGACAAAACTTTAACATATATTTGTAGGGCTTTAACATCACATCAGAAGAGAGAATCTTAGATGGATATTGAAGATCTACATTGTTAGCTAAAAGAGTTAGGGATAGCTTAAGCTTCGTTAGAGCTCGTGACTACTTCAGTCCTTTGAGGTTCAACATTAGGGATCCCAGGTCAAATTGTAGATACCTCACCGCAAGGGATGTCATCTGATTCATTGAACACTTTATCGAATAGAGTTGGGCTTGTTAGTGTACATCAAGGTTCTTTACCAGTTTCTGAGTACGAGATTGGTTTCTTGAGTTAACTAAATATATTTCTATGCTATATCTTTCTAAGTCAGACATGGGTCATAGATTTATTGGAGGATTAGCATTGCCATTTTTTAGTATCAGAGCACTTGATAACAACTAGATTTTCCTTCTCTCAAGTTGTTGATCATTTGAGGGCCATAGAGAGAGAATGCATTGAGATTTATGAAGGTGGTGGTAAGAGACTATACCATCAATATAGTTTTTTTGGTATTTTATCTAAGAGTGAGGATTCTTTCAATGGAGGTATGCTTTATTTATAGCTTATTAGTTCTACACAAGTAGTGTTTCAGAATATGGTTGGCTCTCAGGTTAGTCGTGAGGATCAGAACGGGCAGAGTTCCATCAGACCTAACAGAGTTTTCAGTATTGGTCTTTAGGTCGTGGTTGCCTTTCTGGATTAGGAGGGTCGATATCTTAAAGTATTCTAGGAACTTGGTGTGGTTGCGGAAATATAGGACATTGGTTCTGAGAGAGTCCTAGACATAAGAAAGTTGATCAAACAGAGTTAAAATGTATTCCCCACCATCCTAGAGTTCTTGTGGTAGGTTATGATTATGAGAAGGATGATCATAGTAGTAGACACTGCTCTCAGTGTCAGTTGGCCAGCCATTTAGGCTCAGTTCATGTCTCTCACCAGGTTACGACTTTAGCAAGATTGGTCACTTGATTAGAGAGTGTCCCCAACTTTGGATTGCTAGTCATTCAACTCATTTAGATTAACCTCGTGATGTTATGGAAGCTTCAGTTAGAGATGTGCGCTTGATGCCTCAGTTGATGATTTAGTCGGTCAATCCGAATTTTGACCTATTCAGATTTATTTTTCCATAGACTCATCAGGCATGTGATTGTAGATTTCACAACAGGACGTGTTCTTTTATTTCATATATTTAAATTTTCATTTGTGAGTATTTGGGTTTTCATACCCATCGATGATTATATTCCTTGATAATTTCATATTGGTTATTGCGTGCCTTATTATAGATTTCATGACAATATGACTACCCCCGTGGTTTATTTCTTTTCATAGTGGATGGAGTAACTCTGTATTTATATTTTCTCTTCTGTATTTATATTTTTTCCTAAAGGATGCTGCATTTGGGTTCAAGTCCCATTTACCTTGCCATATTGGCCTTATTGTTTCCCTTCAGTGGTACTTGCTATTGATGTTTATTTTTTGTATTGCCTATTCATTATATTGATTTTTATATTATTTTTGTTATTACTGTCATTGCTTGACGTTATTGATCCTTGTTGGGTATCTATTTAGACTAGTGTTATCTAGTTAAAATTCCATTCCTTGAGGTTCTTATTTATTAGCCCAGACAACTATAGCTTGATTTGATGATTTGTTTTCTATAGCAAGGCGAGGTTGGTTGCTTTTCTATTCTATTGGCTATGCTAGGTTGATTGTGGAGTGGACTATGGTATTGAAGGTAAGTTGACCTTCATTGTCTTTGTTATGATTCAAGAGTTGACAAATTAATTATATTGCCCATTCTTGAGTTTGGGATTCTTAGAATTGCCTCCTGGATTGTGAAGGCTTTAATTTTGGCTATCTCTCTCTCTATGTAGCCCATTTTAGAGATTGAATAATTTAGGGACCATCTTTCGCATATGGCTATTTCATCGCCTGATAATGGTTTTGATTTGATATTGAGATGTCCTAGATTCATCTCTTAGATTTGTTGGATTTGTCTTCTTGTGATGGTTTGTTCTTTGTGCTAATGTGGAGATTGGACAGTCTTTTCTTGCTATGATATGGTTCTTGTCTAAGGTGGAGTTAGAGAGAGTTAGAGGCAGGTGGTCTTTCTTGTGATTGCTTTTGAGTTGGCAAATTGGAAATTATTCATCTTGAGTTATTGGTTCATTTTTTGGTAGTGATCATGACCTTGACATAGTTATCAGACTTAGTACTTTTTTCCTCGATGAGGTGAATCATGGCTTGTCTGAGTTATGACTGTCCTACTTGGGTGGATAAAGGAAATCCCCATTTTAGAGTTTGTTTATCCTAATGATATTTGGTAGAGTGCGTCTCCTTGATTATATTTTCCTATGAGTATTCTTCGCCAAGATAGAGTATTAGACTGGTCAATTTCTTGCTAAAGTTGCATTTCTTTGAGTTGTAAAAGTTTTTTCTATTACCAGCATGAGTTGTAGCCTTTGGGAGTTCTTGAGTTTGCTTTGATAGTTCATGCCCGCCTACAGGTATGAAGTTGATTTCTTGTGTTGTTAGCTGGTGATTTATCCTCTATTATGATTTTGTTCTTCAGCTATGTGTCGATTTTAACTCGGGACAATTTAGCTCAGATATGTCAGATTTTGATAATAAGGTCAATTTGAGTAGTTGACATTAATTGTAATGCCCTGAGAGCACACCCTGGGAATCACACAGTGCCTACAGACTCGAGGGACCACAAGCTAACCCATAAGCTAGTACCTGCTGTGAGCACTGGATAACATGATCACAAATGCCAAAGAATACTGACATTCCATAAGATTTTAATAATTGAATTCAAAACTGAAATATGTGTTTATAGAAATAATTGACTGAATCTGATAAGATACTGAACTGGATAACTAACAACAATGTCTGAATACTGAATAACAGACTCTAATGTCTGATAAGCCTCTAAAACTGAATGACTGGGACTTAATAAGACAGGCCCCAACCTAATCCAACTAACTACTTAACTTAGACATGAAATAAAGTAAGCCTTTCGTCGAAGTATGAGGACTCATCACTGTTACTTATGAGAATCTGATATTAATCGCGAGATAGGAACTGAGCATTAGAACCTATTATATGATATATCATAGCGCAAAAGAAAAGGTATGCGATTAGTACTTTGAATATACTGGTATGTTAAATGAGGTAGGTTGATAAGCATGGTTTCATGAACAGAACTAACAGTTAACTGAATATGCATGTAAAACATGGAGTACTGAATAGAGAGAATGAAATTAGTACGTACTGGGAATATGTGGATATTTGTAAATCCTGAGTATGCATGAAAATTTGTAAATACTAAAATATGTGAAAATTTATAGATAATGAGAATGCATGACCAAGCATATAACATGAACTGAGTAAAATTTGTAAAGTAAAATACTAAAATAACTAAATATTTATGCTTTGGTCAAACAACTCTAAGACTAAATAACTGAACTGGGATTGTAACTGAGACTTTATCTGAGAATGCGGGAGGTATCATCTAATCAACATTCTACAATTTGAGCTAATCATGGTCCAACCTGTAACCCCAGTTAGAAGGGTGTTAACACCGTTCCACGGATACTAACGCTGGCTGTGTGGATCTACTAAACAGATATAATGTCCAAAGGACTAAGGGTGTCAATCTTGAACTAATGGGTGACCCCTATGAGATATTCAATCCTAATGTGATGTAACACCCTAAATCTGATACCCAGAATGCTACACGGTGCTACCAATCCAAAAGGACCACAAGCTAACCCACTACTGATATCTACAATTGAGCATTGTATAATGTAGTATATAAATGCAGAATAAAAGGGCTGAAAGGACATAAGGATCAAATATATGATAAAACATAATATCTGGAAATACGGTATATCAATACCAAAATTGAAATAAACTATCTGAACATGCTAGTCTGAAAGCCTCTAAACTATCTGAAAACTGTAAAGTTGATGGGACATGTCCCCATCTAACTCTGTCTAATAGAACTAAACTAATGAAGTAATGAAATAATCATGCTATTCTCGAATGATGAGGAATCACTACAAATCTACTGCTACTGGATGAATCTAAAGCAAAGTACGATCGGGAACTTGAGCGTTTGAATCAATGGTATAAAACACCATAGCACAGATATAAAGTATGCGTTAGTACGTCTGAATGTGCTGGTATACAAAGTGAGGTAGGATGAATGCATGGGGTTTATATGCATGAACAATACTAACTGACTGAATAACATGAATATGAGAATACATGCATGAATACGTAACTATAAATAAGATCATGATAATACTGAATAATGACTCTGAATAATGATTACATGAGTTTCATATAACTGATACACTGTTAACTGAGTGACTGTGTCTGATAGTCCTGATTCTGATGGAACTAGCTGAGTTCCATACTGAACTGAGTTACTGTATCTGACAGTTCTGAATCTGAAGAACTATCTGAGTTTTTTTACTGAGACTAAGACTAAGGATGTGGGAAGTAATCATTTAACCAACATGCCCCAAATCTGAACTGGTAAGGGTCTAACCTATAACCCCAACTAGAAAGGTGTCAGTACTGTGCCATGGGTAAAGACAAGCTCTGAGTTAACCCTCTCGGATAGGGAGCTCTTCCGTCAGCCCATCCTAGTAGTAAAACTCAAACGAGATGTATAATTCCTAGACTCGTAGGGGTACATCTCAACCTACGCTAGCTACGTAGTTCTGGAATGCAAGGATTGCTTCTCAGGATCACACCCACTACTGGCTAATAGGTGATCCCTCATCCCTGGGTTATCTTGGTGTTGAATCCTACTGTAATACCCCACAAAGTCCTCTTCCAGTCTGAGCCTTAGAGCGTATTCAGCAAAGCAGAAATCTGAGTCTAAAAGTTAAGAAATATCTTCCTACTGTGATTTCCACTACGTCGCGCCGTCGTGTAGTTTACCAATTGTCCAAATTCCAGTGAGCTGGCATGATTATGGCGCGTCATGCCAGCATGTAAAATCGGGATTTTTCAGCTTAATTCCAACAGCTTTTTGGTCTTTTGCCCTTTTTCCTAGCCTCTATAAATACCCGGTTAAGGGATCTCACCCTCATTTCTCTCCTTCTACCTAAAAACTAGGGTTTTCAAAATCAAATCCTCTCTTCTCCTTCAATCAAAAATCATGAAGAGTCAAGAGAGAACCAAGAGGGATCAAGAAATCTTTCCAAGAACCTTCAAGAAAAGAGTTTCCCCAGGTATGTAGATGTTGATTCATAGGTCCGTTTCATCCAAGAAACTCAAGTACCCTTTTCTAAAACTCAAAGATTTTATGTTTACAAGTTGTTAATAATTCATGTGAGTTGAAATTGATGTTACATGTGTTGTTGCATTTTAATTTAAGTTTATTTACAAGATTCATGAGCTTTGACCCTAGTATGTTGAAGTCATGTGATGTTTGTGATAAACCCTCTTGAAGTTGTTTTCTATGTGATGTGTTCATGTCCTTTAGGGTTAGAAATGGTGGAATAAGCGAAGCATGTCCCCCATAAGTTTGATAAAGAGCATAGGTGAGGCACAAGGTCCATTATAGTATCTTGAACAGGAAACCCCCAAATTGGGAGCTAGTCCATGCATGCCTAGTGTTTGATAAAATGCCTTAGTGAGTGAAATATTCCATGATAGTATGAAATCCCTAAGTAGGTGTAAACCCGTACTTGCTTAGTGTTGTTGAAAGACCTTAGCGAACAAGCTGATATATGATGGTTGTAAATCCCCCAATTATGTGCTCCTTGATATATGCCAAGCTTTTAATTCATGCCAAGTTGTTAGCAAGTAAGTTATGACACGATAGTGTGAAGTTTTCCCCAAATCATGTGATGTCCAAATACATGTCTAGACTAATTTAGGTGTGAAGTACTTGAGGTAAGACCTTGTTGAAGGAAGTATAATCTAGTAGCATGTTTCCCTACACTAGTATATGTTAATGTTTCCTAAATGCTTGACGTGATGCCTTAATGATTGTAAAGGTGAAGGTATGTTATGTTTCCTAAATACTTGAAGAGATGCTTTAATGATAATGATGATGAATGAATGACTGTGATGATGAATGAATGATTGTGATGATGATGATAAATGAATGGTTGTGATGATGGAGGAATGATTATGCTTTATTTTATGTTATTGAGTCCTGGAGGTATTTATACTCGACAATTTAGCTGCTTTCTAAAGCCCGTGTTAGTTTTACGATAATTCCAGTCAAGCCATGACTCTCAAAACTCAGTGAATTATAGAATGCTGTATCCTCAGACAGTTACAGAACATAAGAAAGCTCAATAATCTAAGTTATCTCAATAATCTCCGTATTGCTAGTGATCTAGCCTCAGTCCTATAATCAGCTCAAATCTGTTAGTATTCAAGTGTGAAATTCTAATCTTAGAAGTAATTCAAGCAATCTATTCAAACTCTATATCGTCAGTCAGATATCGCGATTTAATACCATTTTTGTCAGATACAAAACTAAGAGATCTCAGCATAGCTCAGTCAGATCTTTTGATAAACATGATCAGTATCAGATTCAGTTTAGTTGTGTTCAGTTAAGAATTCTGTTAGAGTCTTTTAGTTAGGAGTAGAAACTAGCACCAAGCAAGGGAAGGGATGGCAACTCCTCTTGTCAGCGAGAGAGAGGTCAGAGTCGTTAGTAGAAATCCTTGATCTCCAGAATTATGTAGCCAGCGCAGGATATAGGATTCATCATTAGGAAAAGGCTGTAACCTCCAGAGAGAGAGTATTTGAATGTTATATTTCCATAGGTCACTTTCTGGTAAGGGTCATCTGCTAGAGAGGATTGACTAGAGAGAGAGGTCTTTACTCGTGGCATGGTATTGACACCCTTTCAGCTGGGGTTAAAGGTTGGACGCCAGCTGTGGTAGGTTGGGGTATGTCGGCTAAGTAACTACTTCCCACAGTTTCAGTTTCAGTATCAGATTCAGTCTCAGTCTTAGTATCAATCTTTAGAAATCAGGACTGTTAGATACAGTCATCTATCTTTATGAGGAACTCAGGTAGTTCCATTGATTCATGGACCATCCATCAGATAGGCTTGGTCTCATATACAATTATTTGATATCATGTTTAGAGATATGACACCAGACAGGCTTGATCACAGTCTCAGATTATAATGAGTATTCTTGTTGTCAGATTCAGATATGATCATTTCCTTACCATTGATAATAGCTTTCTTAATCATCCGTTAGAGAGGTTGATCTTTAATCTTGTCAGTTGAGACTAGTAAGCTCAGAATTCAATCATTGATGTAAGTACATCCAGTTTCTCAGTCATCAGTATCAGATGAGTCAGTGTCTCAATATTGCAGTGTCAATAGTGAGTTTAGTCTGTAGTAAGGCAGTATCTGAGTTTCAGTCTCTAGAGTTGTGATGATTGTGACTATGGTAAATGTATTCATGTATGTGTATGTGTTATCGAGTGGCATTTTTATGATTATTCAATTTAGATATTATGCATGCATGGGCCCTTTTATTTAGCCTTACCCCATCTACATACTCAGTACATCCCTTTACAGACGCATTTGTGCTATGATGTTTTATTTGACACCATAGGTTTAGAGGCACAGGATCTAGAGTTTCCTTAGCAGTTTAGTCCCAGCTAGAAGTAGTAGACATAACTGTGAGTCCTCTTCTTTCAAGGGAGAATCTTAGTTTACTATTATTGCATCAAATTTTTTTTTAGTTTCAGCTGACGGAGTTAGTTGGGGACACGTCCCATCAACTCCACAGTTCAGATAGTTTAGAGGCTATCTGATAGATGTTTTAGTATTTAGTTTTCAGTTTTGTGTATTCATGGATGTGTTGTACCTTATGGCTAGTTTCCACATTTATTTCAGATATTATATAGTGCACAGGTATAAATATCAGTAAAAGGGTTAGCTTGTGGTCCTTTGGGTCATAAGCACCATGTGACATTCGGGATGGGATCTCGGGGCGTTACACCTACTCCCAGCTGAATAGACACTGAATTGATTTCCTAGTTCATAATATGCTTGACTAAGATGTCGCTGATTGTGTTACTGACTGAACTAGACTAATTTGACTAAGTTTCATTGACTGTCGGGATACTACTGAGATATGATAACTAACTTAGATACTATGTACTGTGAAGTACTAGACTAATACTGAATTTACTGAGTTTTCTTGAGTTATGTGACTGACTTAATTCTAAGGATCATGGCTTGATTGAGAGTACATTGAAAACCAATGTTGTCTCTAGGTACACAACTAAATTGTCAGTACAAGTACCTCTAGGACTCGATAGCATGAAACTAACAAGACATGACCCTTCTTTGAATACATAACCATAGGCCACAATTCATTACACAATCATTGGGGGATTTCATGAAGTACTTGATTTTCATAATCTTGTACATGGATAGGAATGCATTCAAACATAACATAATTTCACAATTCTAGTCTCATGAGCATTCCATCAAACAACTATAAGACATAGATGTAGAATAAGATTCATTTTGAACATCTAGTTGTAGCTTAAGTTCATCATTTAGATCAACAAAGGGTCATAAAATATAATTCTACTTAGTTAGGCATTTTATCAAACACATAGGATGCATATACTTAGGCTTGGGCATGAACACTAAACAATCACATCTTGGCTACTTTAATCAACTTAATTTCATGAAATTCAACCGACATGCTAACATAATAACAAGGGATACATAAAGATTCCATCATGGAAACCATACAAATCAACAACATGGATACAATTTCAATCCACAACATGAAGATCATTAATTAATCTTATAAAAATAGTTTCTTGATCTCCAAGGATAAAAGGGATCCTTGGATGAACACTTTACATACCTAGGTGGATGATTTCTTGAAGATTGATAGAGGAAACATTGAATACTTGGCTTAAAATTGATCACCTAGGGTTTCTTGTTTTTGAGAAATTATGGAATAAGGAATGTATTTAGCCAAAAAAGGGCTAAATTTTGTGTTTATGAGGGCTGAAGGTCGAGGAAAATGACCTAATTTCCCTTAAAGACGCAGTCACTTAATGACTAAAATTGGTCACCAATGCGTTGAGAGACTCGGAGCATCAATGGCACTAGCGTGATACTCGATGCATCATGCCATGATCGTGCCAAGACTCGGTACTTTTGGCTCTGGCAACTTGTAAAAATGTTGACCAACACGATAGGAGATGCGGCGCACGAAGATAATTTTGGTCCACTTTTTTGGAACACCAAACGTGGTTTAAACGAGGTCTAATAAATCCAAAACTTATTCGAGAACACCTATTGACCTCCTGATCATGAATTAGCAAAAATACTGACCATTAAAGAACATTAATGTCGCGAAATGTTATTTCCAACTTTCGAAGGCCAAAAATAAACTAAGTTTGGAAACTTAGCTAAAATTTTCAAAGTCTGGGACCCCCTTGACAAGCCTAAAGGACTGAATTAAGCTTAGAAATTTTGTGGGGTCGTACAATATCTCCTCCTTAGGAACATTCGTCCTCGAATGGGACTGACTGATATGGGAGAAATGATAAGCTGAAGTATATACTGAGCATGAACAACTGAAACATTAGTACATAAATGACTTGACTAATAAGCTGAATGTATTATACTGAACAAGTATATCTGATGCATGAATAGCTGACTTAATGAATGCATGACTGGGATTATTGGTAAGCTAAATTAATCAAGCTGAGCATGCATATCTGATGTGTGAATACATGACTGAACTGACACATGAACATATGATTGAATATTCAATGGTAATTGATACCAAGTTTATAATAAGAATCTGAGTATGAAATTGAATACCAAGTTTGTAATGGAATTTGAACATGGAACTGAGTGAATTCATGGAAGAATGTTACCTTAAACTAAAAATACTGATAAACCTGAGATCACTTACTAGTCATGCGTGAATGGGAACATGGGAAAATATCTAAGACAAATGTGGTATAAAAACTAAATATCGTGATCTGAACTGAGCACCTTGAAAACGTGGCTTGCGGCTGAGGTCGGAGTTTGAGGGTCAGCTTATGATTACCCCTTACTCCTAATTATATTCATTATGAGAAGAGAGAGTGGCATGTTTATGTTAAGAAAGTTTGGGGGATTATAGTGTATCTCCCCCTTGGGACAATATGTCCCTCAAAGAATACTGATTTTGCTGAGATACTGAGAAAAACTAGGGCAATGCACAAGACACCTACAACCAGAATTGTGATTGAATATTTGGGATCTGAAACTAATATGTGATACATGAGCTAAGATGATAACGCAACTACCTAGTTGGTCCATCTTAGAATGATCACATTTGTGGGACTCTAGATAATGCAACTAGATGGAACGAAAGGAAACCACACCATCCGAACTTGTTCTCCTGATTGCTAAATCGAATTACTGGATACTTAAACTAACTCTTACTAAAAACTTAAAACTTATCTGAAGTACTTCTTTGACACTCTTTCAACTATACTCTCAACCTTAGTACAACACATCACTCGAGACTACCAAAAATAGTCACATGGATATTGAGCACGACTGCTTAAATATACTGCTCATCTAATTAACTGAAGGACTGATAACTGAATACTTGGTCTACAAGACTTAATTGAACTTAGTCTAGAAACCTAGATTGAAAATCTAGAGTATAATGCATAGAAGGTAATGATTGACTGGGTAACATGATGTAACTGAGCATGAGTGAGTGAAAACTATATTACCTTATGAATGTAAGATCAGGCGTCTAAAATGTTTTAAAAATATTTTGTAAACTAGGGTACTAAAATACTAATAACTAAGTAAGTGATGGAAATATGCTATGTTCGGGATATACCAAAACTAAACTACGTTACTAAAATGATTACTGGGTAAGACTGGGACTGAGATTGTAGCTAAGACGGTAATTGAGACTGTAACCATAACTAAGACTGTAATTGAAATTGAATGATAGTTTATAATAACCAAGGTTTAGACTGGTACTAAAGTACTGAATTTTGATGGCTAAGTAATTGATAACTGAAAGCAATGGTTCTGTAGGACTATCTGAGTCCTTTATTGAATATTGATTACTGAACTGATGCTGTAAATGAGGCCTGAGGGATAGAGCATCAACACCGTGGATTCACCGAGGGATTTAAACTTATAGTATACGTGACATAATCTATGTTTGACTGATCTCTAGGAGTAGAGCATGAGTTATGAGCTTCATGACCTGAGCCTGGAATTTTTGTGTTCATGGGACATGATTCGTAACACTGGGTGAGCTGGAACTTGTTATACTAGGAACTTGAAACACATAATATTCTATGAAAAGTGTGTGGATATAAGTTGTATTCATGGGACTGAAAAATAAAGCATGCGTAAGTATCATGATGGTTGAAGTAAAAAACATTGCACTAAGGTAGGAATGGGTTGGGATATGGATTTCCTACACATACTGGTATTACTACTGGAACCTGAAGGCCTGACTTTCTGAGATATCATAATTAGATAGTCCCTTTATACCTACCAGGCTATGATAGGCTAACCTAATGGGTGGAGACTGAGAAAGGTCCTGTTAATATTTGGTCTGACCTTAAAGTTGACTTCTATGTCAAGAGTTACAAAAGAAAAAGAAGCTCCTAAACCTGAAGAAACGTGAACATATAAATGAGGGTTTAGCAACATACCAGTGGCTACATCAGGAAGATTTTCTTGATTCTGTCGGTACTGAAGAGCGTAGAGTTTTTTCGGGCTTTGCCCACTGATAGCGCTGGAATTTGCACCCTTCTGATTCTGGTGACCAGACTGGGCTGAAGTAAGACTGCGCTGACATTGAGGGACAGGTTTAGGATAGTATCTAAACTTGTGACCTAACTCACCATATCAAAAACACACATCACTGCCGGCTCTACACACCCCCTTATGATACGTACCACACTCTTCGCAAAGCGTATTAGTAAACCTCCTACTCTCACTTCCCTAGGCTTTAGAGCCTGGCACTGCCCTATCCCCATGGTCAGTATTGAACTTTGGTACTAGCACACTAACTGAGGATAAAATTGGGACTAAACATTTTTGACTATGCTGAGAACGGTTGCCACCCTGCGACTTTGGTTGAGAAAAACTATAGCTACCTATTTTGGCTCTCTTATTCTCTCTCTCCTTCTTATTAAGTTTTTTCTCTTCAATTTGTTGAGCATTGACCATAAGCCTAGACATGTACATCTCTTTAATCAATATCACAGTCCTTCACTCTGAACCACTATACCTGATAGCCCAAACACAAGCTTGATCATTCTATATCTACTATCTTCTACTATATGGGGAGCATACCTGGCTAACTAAGTAAACTTGAGGGAGAATTCTTTTATACTCATGCTACCTTGTCTGAGATTGATGAACTTTAACACTTTGGCTTCTTTCTGCTCTAGGGGAAAGAATTGATCTAGAAGGGCAGTAGCAAACTCTTTCCACTCTATGGGCTCTACATCTGTACCCCTATCTACCTTTCACTGCTTTAACCACATAGGAGCTATATCTTGTTGTTGATAAGTGGCTAACTCAGCAATTTCACTAAAAGTCACTCCCATGATATCTGTGACTTTCTAAACTTAGTCACAAAATTTCTATGGATTCTCTTCGGATTTATAACTTCAAAATAGGGGAGGATTTATTCGGGTAAATTCCCAAATCCTGGATGCAGTGGAGTTGGCCAAAGAGTTGGTTGGAACAGTAGCTGGCCGTTTATTCTGAGCTGTGACAGACTTGGCTAGAGTGGTGAATGCAATTTTGAATTCTGCATGGGAGACATACTCGTCAAGGGGATCAGCCTGACGTGCTGAGGGGCTGACTAATTTTTGTTTCTTCTTTTGGGAGGCATGTTCTGTAAACGTAAAGGAAGAAATAGATTAAACTAAAATTTAAATTTGAGCTTATGCTCACTGGCATGACATACATACTGAAAGAAGGGAAACTATTCCTAAAACATCTTATAGCCTCCTATACGTAAATGTGGCTTGCAACACACCCATGTACAAGACTCAACTAGATGTGGATTTTCAGACTTCCTAGGACTCTATTGAACCTTAGTGTTTGATACTAAGTGTGTAACATCGCAAATCTGATACCCAAAATGCTACACGGTGCTAGCAATCTTGAAGGATCACAAGCTAACCCATGACCGATATCTGTAACTGAGCACTGCATAATGTACTATATAAATGTAGAATAAAAGGGATGAAAGGCCTTAAGGTTCAAATATTTGATAAAATATAACATCTGGAAATATGGTATGTCAATACCAAAACTAAAATAAACTGTCTGAACATGCTAGTCTGAAAGCCTCTAAACTACCTAAAAACTGTTGAGTTTATGGTGCATGGTGCACGATACTCTATTCATCCAAGGGCTACTAAGATGTACTACGACCTACGAAAAATCTATTGGAAGAGTGGGATAAAGGGAGATGTTGCAGAGTTTGTGGCTAAGTGCACTACATGTTAGCAAGTTAAGATAGAGCATTAGATGCCTAGTGGGCCCATATAGAAGTTCACAATTCCTACTTGGATGAAGGAAGAAATGAACATGGACTTCGTGATGGGTTTGCCTTGAACTCGTCATCATCACGATTTAGTTTGGGTTATTATAGACAGGATGACCAAGTCAGCTCATTTCCTTCCAGTTCATACCTCTTATTCAGCCGAGGATTACGCCAAAATCTATATCAGGGAGTTGGTCCGATTACATGATATTCCATTATCTATTATTTCAGACAAAGGTACCCAGTTCACCTTTCACTTTTGGAAAGCATTCCAAAAGGGTCTTGGTACCCAAGTCCATCTCAGTACAACCTTTCATCCTCATATAAATGGTCTAGTAGAAAGAACTATTTAGACTCTTAAAGATATGCTAAGGGCGCGTACAATTGATTTCAAGAGAATTTGGGATGACTACTTGCCTTTGATTGAGTTTGCATACCACAATAACTATCATTCTAGTATTAAAATGGCATCATTCGAAGCTCTCTATGGAAGGAGGTGTAGATCTCTAATTGGTTGGTTTGAAGATAATGAGGCCTCAGTCATAGGTATTGAATTGGGTTTTGACACCTTAGAGAAAGTTTAGTTGATCAGAGAGAGACTCTGGGCTAGTCAGAGCCGACAAAAGTCTTATGCTGATTTCGTAGAAAGGATCTTGAGTTCGAGGTCGATGACTATGTCTATCTAAAGATCTATCCCATGAAAGGAGTGAAAAGGTTTGAAAAGAAAGGGAAACTCAGTCCCCACTATGTCGGTCCCTTCAGAATTCTCAATCGTTTAGGCAAGGTAGCTTATGAGCTAAAATTGCCTTTGGATTTAGCCTCAGTTCATCCATTCTTCCATGTATCCTTGCTCAAAAAGTTCGTAGGTGACCTATATGTTGTAGTCCCTATTCAGAGCGTTGATGTTCAGAACAATCTCTCTTATGAAGGGATTTTAGTCAAAATTTTAGACTATCAGACTCCTCGATTGAGGAACATAGCGGACCCTCTAGTTAAGGTTCTTTAGAAAAATCATTCCATTAAGGGAGATACTTGGGAAGAAGAAGCAGATATGCGTACCAAGTATCCTTACCTCTTCTCTGCTGATTCAGATCAAGCTCAAGGTAATAGTTTACCTTAAGCTTATTTAGTTTCATATTCATGTTCCCCTTTATAAATGTGGTATCAACTACCATTTCATACTCTGTCATGCATTCATGTATCAGTTCAGTTATAAAATCATGCATCAGCTATGCATTCTCGTCTTGAGAAACTCAGTTTATCAGAATACTCGGTCATGCATTCATGTAGCAGTTAGCCATGCATCATATGTGCATGAGTTCAATATATTTAATATGTCAGTCATGAAGTGATGTCTCAGTAAATCATGTTCATTTATTATTTTCCCTCTTAGTCAGTCTCATTCATGGATGAATGTTCTCAAGGGGGAGATATTGTAATACCCGTGCTTATTCCTAGCTAGAAATCATTTCAAGGATGCTAGTACTTGTTTTGAAATACAAATATATTTTTGTACCTATGGTATTTATGATATTTCTACTTTCTATCATGTGGAAAATTGAGTTAGCTTTTTAATGATACCAATTTTGTCCAAATCCGACACTAAACGAGGATGTTAAGGATGTTTTACTCAGAACTAATCGAAATGCCCAGGTACGATATCCAAGTTGACGAACCGTAAAACAAGTAATGGACAACCACTTTAACTGTCATAGCCAATGCAGTACGGCCACGTTCTAGATAAGGATTGACGGACGAGTTGACAGACCATTAGATTTTGGATGGACCATCATCCAGGCCATCAAATCTTATCCAGTGAACCCCATTTTTGGTCCACGTATGACGGTCAAAATGATGGATCATCATGTTCCTGATGGACCATCAGTTGGGTCATCATACGCTATGTTTAGCTTACTTCCAAGCGATTTTAATAGGGGTACTTTGACCACTTACCACTCGCCTATATTTACCTAGATGAGTTCGAATTCAACCATTTTTCTCATTATTATTTCACAAACAAAAACTAGGGTTTCTCTCTAAATTTAATCTCCAAGAACAAGACCCAATCTTCTTCAAAAATCAAAGGATTTCAAATCCTTCAAGTTAAAAAACATCAAGAACCCTGAGTCAGGTATGCGTAGTGTTCATCTCTGGATCCATTTCATTCATAGAGCTCAAGAAACATGTTTTAAATATTATTTTGCGATTGTCTTGTTGTGATATGAGCATGTACATGTTGATGATAGTTGTTTAAGTTTCAAGATGATATCTAAAGGTATTTTCATGAAGTATATGTGTTTGTTAGTTGAAACCTATAATCCTTATGTGGCTTAATATGGTGAAATTCATGAACACACTTAAGCTAAAAGAATGCATGCAAAGTATTTGATAATATTCCTAGGATGATAGAATTCATATCCCATGATTTAGTAGTGCTTGAATGACAAGTCTATGCTCTATGCTTTACGATTTCCCATGAATTCCATGTGAGTGCTATGTGTTGTGTTGTGATATGGATGACCATGATATTAAAGCTATGCAAGTATATATATATTGTATGAATTTCCCTTCCATGTTTAAGATGTTGAGAACTATGCTTAGTTTGAAATCCCATACTCATGATTTGGTAAGTTGTGGACTCTACTCTTACGATCAAGTTAGTTATGTGTGTCAGTTTCCTTCCATTGAGTCCTGAGGGTTCATGTACCCAAAAAATATAGCTAACTGCCTAGAGCCATGTCATGTTATCACGATAATCTCTGTCAAGCCATGATCTATAGAACTCAGTCGGGCATGTGACTCAGGAAACCTTAGAAATCTAATGATCTCAGTTAATTCTCAAAAAAGTAGCACTAATCCATCAATCAACGGAATTTAGTTACTAAGTCCATGTACTATCAGTTAAATAACGTTCAGTTTCTTCAGATGGGAGTAGAAGTTATCACCGAGTGAACCCAAGGATGGGAACTCACTGCCTAGTTTAGGGTGTGATTCTTAGTAATCATCCTTATGTTCCAAAACTACGTAGACAACGTAGGTTGAGACATCTTAACCTATCATATTAGGTTTGATAAGGTGGCTTAATCTATTATTTTAGGGTTTCCACCATTCTCATTTGAGTACCTGCCAGCTAAGGGTTACTCACGACTGTCCTTACCAGTGGCACGGTATTGACACCCTTCCAGTCGGGGCAAAGATTGGACCCAAAATTAGCTATATGCTTTATTGGGGCATTTCCGTCAAACAAATACCTCACACAGTTTTAGTCCCAGTCTCAGTAAGAGAATTTAGATAGTTTTTTAAATTTTAGTACATTAGGATGGTCAGATACAGTCAATTCAGTTACAGAATGAAACACAGATGGTTCCATTAGATTATGGACTGTCAGACACAATCATCTATGTTATCAAAATCTCAATATTTGTCATGCTAGATATCAGTAGATCTTGCATTAGTGTTAAGATCTAGATATCACGTAATCAGGATATCAGTTACAAAGTATGCATGTTTGCACTCTTACATTCATATTAGTCAGTCAGTTAGCATCGTTCATGCATGTAAACCCTCTTACATTTAGCCTACCTCACTCATATAATCAATACTCCCAGTTGTACTAACTCATTTGTGCTATGGTACTTTCTTTCACGTTATACCATAGGTTAACAGATATGAGCACCAGATCAGCAGTTGTAGTATCACTCTAGTCGCAGAGTTGCAGTGAGTCCTCTTCCATACGAGGACATATTATTTATTTCATTTATTATTCTTGTTAAGTTTTGCTAGATGGATTTTGTTGGAGACATGTTCTTTCAACTCCTTATTCAGATAGTATCTAGTGGCTTGCAGATTTAGCTCAGATTTGATTAAGATTTTAGTTGTTTTGGGTATTCGTTACCCCATATGGATGTTAATATTTGTTAGATATTCTATGCATTTTAACCTTATGGCCTATTGTTCATGTTTTCTGCATTATTACGTCATATATTATAGTACATAGGTACATATATCAATCATGGTTTAGCTTATGGTCCATCAGGATCATGGGCACTGTATAAAGATCTGGTTCAAAAAAATAGGGCGTTACACTAACCCAATTCTACCAAATTATAGGATAAATATGACATTACCAACAATAGGAATAATTAGGTTATGAGATCAATTGATGCTATGTTTAGAGGGTATAAGACCAGTCTCAAGAAAGATCACTTTTATGCCTTTACCAAAGATGAAATTTGAAGGTCAAAAGGCGTAACACTATTTCAGAACCTATATTTAAGGATTTCCTTAAGTATTGGAATTCTAAAGAAGCTGACGTATGCTATCAATATGGACAACTATTATATTATTGTTAGCATGCATTTATTAATGAATTCATCATGCCCGATCTTCTTTTTTACATTGTCCTTTCTTTTTATATAAGGCATCAAATTGTGTGTCTTTAAACCTTCACTACCTTAATCTTTTTATTAAAAACTTATTCATAAATATTTACTTATAGTATAAGTCCAATACCAACAAAGAAAATAGGAAAAAGTTCAAGTATCCTCACACTATGGGCAAAACAAGTTTTGCTTTAATTCGCGAGGTTTGGTGTTTTCTCATATTGTTACTATGAACTTATTGACTTTACTTGATAATATTTTAATGCTGACTTGTATGTAACTAGGAAAAAATGGAAAATTTGGGTTCTTTGTCAAATAAGGAATTCTTTGTTGCTACTAAAAGAAAGAAATCTAATCGAGTATATAAGGAGACATCTGAAGAGATTAGAAAAAAAAATAGTATGAAGTTTTCTATTTCAAAATTGAACAAGATCATTGTTCCTTTAAATATAGAATCAACTAAATATACTTTTTTTTTTGAATGTGATGTGTAGGTTGTAATGGAGAGAGTAGAGACTCAAGAAAGTAAAGAGGGTACTCAACCAACTGATGTATTCACAATAATTATGGGGCCTGATCATCCTGGTTGAGTAAGACTATACGGATGCAGGGTTACCAAGTCTCTTTTGAAATAGAAAGTAATTTATTCTGGATCCTCTTCAAATATTGCTGATGAACTGGTGAAGAAGAGATTGGATGAGCTAGAAGAGAGGATGGAACAAAGAATATAGGAAAAATTCAATGCTCAAAGAGATGTCATTGAGCGAGATATTACAATGAAAATCATTGCACAACTTTAGCATCTAAATACAATATTAACACTCAATCCTAATATGATAGAATTCAATGTTCATTCATCGAGAGAAGTGGTTTATAATCAACCAATAAACCGTCCATCTATTGGTAGTAATAATCAAGGCCAATCTCTGTTTCATGATCTATTGGTAGTAACAATATGTTGGTAGGACTTCTCTCACTTTTGGTGTGTGCCTGCTGTTGATTGGCTTGTAAATGTTTGGTATTAGTTTGGTATTAATAGTTTGGTATTATGGCCTGGTAATATTAATTTGGTATTATGGACTAGTATTAGTAGTTTGTTATTGTGTCCTGGTATTAGCTTGGTATTAGTAGTTTGGTATTGTGGCCCAGTTAGAATCTGTTCAATTTTTACTACAAAAGAAAATATACAAGTTCCCTCATAACTTATACGTATATTAGTTATGCAGGTTTCTAAATTTCAAACATATCATTATATATGAATAACTTACTTCCTAACGAACTACCAAGTGTTGCTAAACTTATACATACATAAATATTTACTTGAAGAAGTTACTCCTTACTAGCTACCAAAGACCCCTAAAAACATAGAAAGATATTGTAACTGATTATTACTTTGGACCAAATAAAATCTTTTAAAATTTATACTGTTCAGAATCAGTAGTGAGTTCAAGCACAGACCGAAGATCTGGATCAACTTCACTACTGCCTGTCCCCTCTGTATTTTATTTTTTTTTCTAAAATTCATAAGAAAATTCAGACTAAAACTACCAGCAATAAATAGAGAAATGGTAAGGAACTTAAGAAATAACACCTCGTGATTACCTTGGAATTAAAGCACGTGGAGGAGTTAACAAGCGCCATGAACCGGATCTTCAATGGCTAAGAATTCTTCTTCCTCAGTTTATGATTTTAATTTGTTGGATTAATAAAGTGCACGTGATGTTCTTTAAACAAGTTCACCTTTGACATATTCTCTGTTGTAGCATAACTAGTACTCTTTAAAGAGACATTATCCGATTTGTATGTTGATTCTTTCTACGAAGTTTGCATATAAATGAGCCAGGATCAATGGTTGGGGAATAAAGACATGTTCTTGTGCTGCTATTCACTTTTCTTGACATTTCCATGGGAACCTAGGTATCATTATTTTACTCGTACTACTATAGCTACTACCATAGTATCTTGCTTTGGTTTAACAGCTATTTCCTAGTGTAGAGAACATTCATATATATAGCATGTATAGACAACAGAACTTTGGGTTTAGTGTAGTATATAAACTTGGATCTGTGGGTGATAAACATCCATGCATTTTTGAATGCTCACTATATATATTTCGGGTAAAAAACTCACAAGTTATGTTGTATGCCTCGTAGTGTTGTAAAATCTCTTTGTCTAGACTTTACTATATTTAATCATGTCCCCAATCTTATAATTTATGAGATAATATTTGTGGTCTGCAAAGTTTCAAATCTTTTTGGTGCCTTTTCCAAGTAGGACTTAGCAGTATAATACCACTCCTTAAATAAGCCACTAAACTCTTCCCTTTGAACACATTTGGTATTGAATGTAGATTTTATATGCCTGCTAGCCTGTGAGTAACCGGAATTATGTCTGCCTTGTAGATTCATTGTATTATATATTTTATAATAATGTAGATATGACTAAGAGCCCTACCTAATCCTCCCAATGTGAACTCAAAAAATGCTTGAAGTAGAACTCCAATGAGGCATTGACTCATTATATCATGCTTCAGTGTTATTATAAGCATTTTCTGTTGTCATTTATGTGCTAATATATATTATTTGTTCTCTTTATATAGGTTTCCAAATTGAAGAAATAGATGAAGAAAGTGATGAAGACATTGACCGTACTTAAGCAAATTTTTGGGTTATGGATAAATGCTCTAATATCAATAGTGTTGTGTTGAATTTCTTAAAACTTACTACTACTCAAACTTTCTAGTATGTAAAAACTTAACTAATCATTTGGACTTGATTACATTTTTCTTTTGGGTTTAAATTACTAGCTTGTTCCATATTTTGAATTATGAGATTATTAATGAATGATTTTATTTTGTGATGTTTATCTATTGTGTTATAATTTATTATGTATGTAAACAAAAATTTACATTAATACGAGTGACTATTTATATAAATCATTTCAATTTAATAACATCTGTCAATAATCATTGCAATACATCAATAAATCAATGCAATAGGTTGTCAAAAAGTGTTGCAACAGAATAACAGAAGTGTTACAATAGATACTATTACAAAGGTTTACTGTCGTTGCAATATAATCTATTGTGACGGTTAGTAACCTTTGAAATATATGAAAATAAGTGTTCCAATAAGTAATGAAGTAGTTGTAAGAGGTACTCAAAAAGCATTGGAACAAAATAACAAAAGCATAACAATAGATGCAGTTATAATGATTTAATGTAGTTGAAATAGATTCTATTGCAACACTTAGTAACAATTGCAATAGATGAAAATAGGTATCTCAATAAGTCAAAAAATATCCATCACCATAGCTTGACCTATGGCGACGGTTTCAGACAACCATCGCATAAACCATTGCCATAGACCTATCACATTGCCCACATCTAGGATGCTTGCTGAACCATTGTAGTAAAGATATGGCAATGGTTTTGTTGTATATTGTAACAGTTTTGCAACAATCACCATAGGAGTAATTTCTACTAGTGACAATTATTCATATGTCCGGTTATATTGGACTGATCAATCTGCGATTTGGCCTCTTGTTAAAACTTTTTGTTTTTGAGAAAAGCCTTCTAAGAATCAGGTCCCTCGAAATCAACTAGTTCAACATATAACACTGCCACCATAGAGTTCCTTGATAGAGAGAAAATAGTCAGATCTTCAACTATCAACCCTTAAGTACTCACTTTTAATGAATATTTTTGACTCTTGTTGTTTTTCTTAAGTGAAGAACCATTACTACTTGTTTGATTTTAGAGCCCACATAAGTTTTAGTTCCTAGTAAAAAGAAAATAATGTGATCAAACCTTTCTTAGTGAATCTTTGTAGAGAATACTTCTTTATCTTAATCAAGTACTTGAGTTAATTTAGTTGTGTATTCTCTTCCCATACTTATCTGAATTTTATCATTCCTTCACTTTCCCATCTTTGAAAGATCCCTTTTATAGTGCCTATTTTTTATGATTGTTCTCCTTTTCCTTTCCATCTTTATCTTGATTAGACTATAAAATATTCAAGGCCAAGAATCTTTTCTTTTCCGCTTCCTTTCTTTTCATCACTGGATTGGTTATAACAGTGATGATACAAGATCACTTTAGGTATGAAACTTTTAAAGTAAACCCTCTCTGATATCAATTGTTGAATCCTTGGGGGTTGTACCACAAGTGAGAGACTAGGTCCTTTAAAGTCATTCTCAATCATTAGAAAAGTAAAGAAATTATGAGGAACTCGAAACACAAATGCAATGCAGGAAAGAACAATACAAGATTTTAACGTGGAAACTCAATATCGTAAAAAACACGACTTTTCCTCACAAGCACAAAAACATTCCACTATAACTAACCTATTAATAACATATTTGACTATTAACCTAACTCTAGGTTCCTCCTACTTGCAACACCTCTTTTGCAAGATCACCTTGATACCTCTGCCAAGTTTTCCTTAAAAACTGGTTAACTCTGACAAGCTATATGCTCAGGTAACTCTACCTAAGAAACTTTCTCAAAAGAAAGTACTACTCTTATAATATTAGTAGTTAGATTACAAATCATTACCCACTCAAGGACTATTTCAATTTAAGCACACATAATGCTAAGAACTTGAGCAGTATTGAAATAGGGTTTTGCCACCTCTCTTCAATCTTCATAATTTATGGAAAAACCAATTGTTAAAGAGATACCTCTTTTATTTCCCTTCGTTCCACATACACCATAATGTTCACAGCTATTATGGACTGGTATTATTAGTTTGGTATTATGGCCTGGTATTAGTAGTTTGTTATTTTGTCCTGGTATTAGTAGTTTAGTTTGGTTTTAGTAATTTGGTATTAGTATTTTGGTATTGTGGCCTGGTTGGAATCAGTTCATCATTGACTACAAAAGAAAACACATAAGTCCCCTCATAACTTATACATGTATTAGTTATGAAAGTTTCTAAATTTCAAACATATCATTATATATGAATAACTTACTTCCTAATGAGCTACCAAGTGTTGCTAAACTTATGCATACATAAATTAATTACATGAATAAGTTACCTCTTTACTACCTACAAAAGACCCCTAAAATCTTAGAAAGATATTGCAACTAGTTATTACCTTGGACCAAATAAAATCCCTTAAATTTTATACAGTTCAAAATCAATAGCGAGTTAAAGCACAGACCAAAGATTCGGATCAACTTCACTGCTGCCTGTCCCCTCTGTACTTTATTTTTTTCAAGAAATTCATAAGAAAATTCAGACTAAAACTACCATCAATAAAGAGAAAAATCATAAAGCACTTAAAAAGTAACACCTCGTGATTACCGTGAAAGTAAAGAAAGCGGAGGTGTTAATAAGAGCCTTTAAATGGAGCTTCAATGGCTGAAAATTTTTCCTAAGCTTATGATTTAAATTTGTTCTCTTAATAAAGGTTATGTGATGTTCTTTTAACAAGTTCACCTTTGACATATTGTCTATTGTAGTATAACTAGTATTCTTGAATGAGACATTATCCGATTTGTAAGTTGATGATTTCTATAATGGTTGCATCTGAATGATCCATGATCGATGGTTGGGGAACAAAGATATGTTCTTGTTCTTCTGTTATATTTTCTTAAAGTTGCAATGGAAACCCTAGCTATCTTTATTTTACTCGTACTACTATCTCTACTACTATAGTATCCTTCTTTGGTTTAATAGGTAACTTCTAGTGTAATGAACATCCATTTATATACTATGTATAGACAACAAAACTATAGGGTTAGTGTGGTATATAAACTTGGATCTGTGGGTGATAAACATCCATGCATTTTTGAATGTTCACTATATATATTTTGGGTGATAAACTCATAAGTTATGTTGTATGCCTCGTAGTGTTGCAAAATCTCTTGGTCTAGACCTTACTACATATAATTATGTCCCCAATCATATAATTCATGAGATAATGTTTGTGGTCTGAAAACTTTCTAATTTTTTTGGTGCCTTTTCCAAGCAGGACTTAGCTGTATAAATCCACTCCCCAAATAAGCCCTTAAACTCTTCCCCTTGAACATAGTTGGTATTGAATATAGATTTTACATGCCCGCTAGCCTGTGAGTAATCGGAATTATATCTGCCTGGTTGATTAATTGTATTATTGTAATATGAGAATCTAGATATGACTAATAGCCTGACCTAATCCTCCCGATGTGAACTCAAAAAATACTTGAAGTAGAACTCCAACGAGGCATTGACTCATTATATCATGCTTCATTGTTATTATAATCTCCTTATGTTGTTGTTTAAGTGCTAATTGATAATATTTGTTCTCTTTATATAGGTTTCCAAATTAAAGAAAGAGATGAAGAAAGTGATGAAGACATTGACCTTACTTGAGAAAATTTTTGGGTTGTGGATAAATGCTCTAATATCAATAGTTTTGTGTTGAATTTCTTGAAACCTACTATGACTCAAACTTGCTAGTATGTCAAAACTTAAATAATCATTTGGACTTGATTACATTTTGCTTTTGGGTTTAAATTACTAGCTTGTTGCATATTTTGAATTATGAGATTATTAAAGAATGATTTTGTTTTGTGATGTGTATATATTGTGTTATAATTTATTATGTATGTAAATAAGAATTTACATTAATATGAGTGACTATTTGTATAAATCATTTTAATTTAATAACTTGTGACAATAATCATTGCACTATATCAATAAACCATTGCAATAGGTAGTCAAAAAGTGTTGCAAAAATAGAATAACAAAAGTGTTGCAATAGATTCTATTGCAATGGTTTACTGTCATTGCAATAAATCTATTGTAATGGTTAGTAACCATTGCAATAGATTCTATTGCAAGAACATTAAACTGTTGCAACAACATCTATTGCCCAATCGTTGCAATAGATGAAAATAGGCGTCTCAATAAGTGAAAAAAATAGCCATCGTCATAGCTTGAACTATGGCAATGATTTCAGACAACCATCACATAAACTGTTGCCATAGATCTATAACAATGCCCACATATAGGACACATGATGAACCATTGCACTAAAGCTGTGGCAACGGTTTTGACGTCTATTACAACAATTTTGCAACCGTCACCACAGGGGTAATTCTAGTAGTGACACTTATTCATTTGTTAGGTTATTTTGGATTGATCAATCTGTTATTTTCCCTTTTGCTAAAACTTTTTCTTTTTGAGAAAAGCCTTCTAAGAATCAGATCCCTTGAAATCAACTACTTCAAGATATGACACTACCACTATAGAGTACCTTGAGAGAGAGAACATAGTTAGATCTTCAAAGATCAACCCTTGAGCACTCACTTTTAATGAACATTTCTGACTTCAGTCCCTTTTCTCCAGTCAGGAACCATTATTATTTGTTTGATTTTAGAGCCCACTTAAGTTTTAGTTCCCAGTAAGAAGACAATAGTGTGACCAACCCTTTCTTGGCCCATCTAGGTAAATAATACCTCTTTATCATATTCAAGTACTTGAATCTATTTGGTTGTGTATTCTCTTTTCTTCCCATGCTTATCTTAATTTTATCATTCATCTACTTTCCCAACTTTGACAGATCCCTTTATAATGCCTATTTTTTATGATTGTTCTCCTTTTTCTTTCTATCTTTAACTTGATTGGACTCTAAAGACTTCAAGGTCAAGAATATTTTCTTTTATGCTTCCTTTCTTTTCACCCTTGGATTGGTTATAACTGTCATGATAACAAGATCACTCTAGGTATGAAACTTTTAAAGTGAACCCTCTATCATACCAATTATTGAACCCTTGGGGGCTACATCATAAATGAGGGACCAGGTCTCTCACAGTCATTCTCAAGCATTAGAAAAGTAAAGCAATTACGTGGTGCTGGAAACACAAGAGCAATGCAGGAAAGAACAACACAAGAATTTTACATAGAAACTCAATACAGGAAAAACCACGACTTTTTCTCCCAAGCACAAAAATAGTCCACTATAACTAACCTATTGATTATAGACTCGACTGTGAACGTAACTCTAGGTTCCTTCTATTTGCAACACCTCTATTTCAAGCACACCTTGACACCTCTACCAAGTTTCCCTTTAAAACTGGTTAACTCTAACCAACTACAAGCTCAGGTAACTCTACCTAAGCAACTCTCTCAAAATAAAACACTTCTCTTATAAGATAGGTAGTTTGATTACAAATTATTACTCACTCAAGAACTATTTCAATTTAAGAACTCATAAAGATAAGAACTTGAGCAGTATTGAAATAGAGTTTCGCTGCCTCTCTTCAATCTTTGTAATTTGTGCAAAAACTAATTATTGAAAGACATCTCTTTCCTTTTATTGTGGGGTGATGATTAGGGATAAAATATCATTGGATCAAATATATAAGTTGGTAAAAAATAGAACCTACAAGTTTGTTACATAATATGACAAAATTGTATAGATACCATGCGCCAACTATACAACACTATGTATGTCCAGGGACCTGGTCCCTCTTAGTTTAGTTTCTTATCATCAAAACTACCATATAGTAGGTAGACACTGTCTTTGAAGTAGCTTTTATGATATTACACTAGGAGGTATCTTCTGATGTTTTAGACCAGATATCTCTCACTAACATAAGGTGGAAAACTTAAGAGGCAGAGAGAGGGTCTAGTACTCACGTCATTAGAGCTCCTGGTGAACAGAGAGTAGGTGATGATTTTATAGCGTAAGAGATTGTGCTACTGAGTACTAACCTTGGGTTGCTGGAAAAGCAATTCATGATCTTGAATTTTGAGAAAGTTCATATAGTAGGAGAATAGGGTGCAACTTTTTAAGCTTATAAGATCAAATTAAAAGAGGAGGCTAGGCATCATGATCATTAGTTGGTAGGTTTCAAAGCCCAAGGGAAAATAATCCAAGGTAGAGACTATTATAATGACATATATAGGCTGAAGTAGGGACAACAATGGTGACTGGAGATAGAAAGATGATTACAAGGAGAAGGGTGATAGGTACATTTCATTTGGTAGATAAGATACAAAATAATGAATGGAAGAAATATTGTCTAAACTGGTGAAGGGTCAAGAAAATAAGGAGAACAACCTTAAGGAGATTATGGAAGACATTTCAGGGTGACCTAGAAGGTGGAGTATCATGCCACTACTATCAAGCAGTTGGACCACTAGTTCAGGAAAATGTCTGATATGATCAAACATAAATAACCTTTTTCTCTTTTAAGTGAAAAGGTTCAGAGTCCACTAGCTATAAGTTATTGTCTAGATATCACCACTAATTATGGTGCCACTGATGATCCCATTGTACCTACTATTGAGGAATTAAAGATTGAAGACTCTAAGAGCGATGAGATATCTGAGGCAGGGTTTGAGAAGTCAACTTGGAGTGATGATAATTTTGAGTATGATAGTGATGAGGATTAGGTCATCAAGACCAATGATTATGTGAACCCTTATAGTGCGACTATTTTTTTATTATTAGTAGAAAATAAGGAGGATTCTAGAGCAATCATCATTTTTTGTTCTATTGGGCCTTTCAATGTCAAGAAGGCTTTATGTAACTTGGGATCAGTAGTAAATATGATGCCATTGGATGTGTACAAGTCATTGAGGATAGGGGAAATCAATACTATATCCATAAAACCGTTAATAATTGACTCATCTATTAATAAACCGGTAGGTATTTTGTGTAACGTAGAAGTAATGGTGTCATCCCTTATGTTCCCGACTGATTTTATGGTTCTTGACTGTGTGGTGAATTTTTATGCCCCATTATATTGGGTAGACCCTTCCTATCCACTATTAGGGTATTGATTGATAAGGACTTGGGAGAGATCACCTTCAAAATGAATGATACCAAAGTAGTATTTGATGTGTGTATGATAGTGCAACAGCCAGATGATATGCGAGTGGTGTCTATAATAGACACTATTGATAAGGATGTTATTGCAGATGCCAATGTACCAAATTCACTAGGTGTTGATGAGAGATGGGTGGCAGACCAATTTGAATAAATTAAGAGGCTAGATCTAGGACATATGAGGGAGGAGGTAGATATCTTACGAGAAAAAATGTGCTCTCTCACTGACAGATACATATTAGACATCACTCCAGTTGTATCCCCAATTATTAAACCATCACCTTTGTACGGTCTCAAACACTTTGATTTACTTGTGAAGGATGATTGACAGTACCTATAGTTAGGACTAAGAGAGGCCGAGACGGGAACCTGTAGAATTCAGACATGCCATTTGAGCAAGCCCTGAAAAGGGCCACCCATGATTCGATAGAGACTGCACTCTTTGATAGGCAAAGGCTTGCCAAACTAGTTGTAGGTGCTTTTTAGCGTAGTGCATTGCTGCCACCATGGCCTTCATCTTTTGATATACCCCCCATTTTGGGATGCTCATGACACCAACACTTAGTGTGTCTTATGTATTTTCTCACTTTTCTGTATTTTACTTTATTTTCATGCATTTAGGAAAGTGCACAGTTTTTAGTTGGGGGTGGGAGATACAATAGCCACCATGGATTTTTTGTGTTTCTTTTCTTCTCGATTGAGTTATGGTTGTCGAACCGGCATGTCTAGGTTAATTTATGTTGTACTGTGTATTACTTCGTCTTGTGTTGTGTTTTGTGTAATTTGGAGATTTTTAAGTATATAGGGAAGTTAACATGTTTATATGGATTTTTGAGAAAAATTATACCCCTCTGAAAAATGTGTTTTAGAACTGTGTGAATGTATATATGTGTGAACATTGTGGATCTTGTTTTGGCATTAGGATTAAGGACATGATAATCATTTGCTAACATATGTATGAATTGGATTAGTAGCCATATGCGTGTGATATGATACTTCATTACCTTTGTGTGTTCAATTCAGAACATGCATTGTTAGTTTGCATAGGATGTAGTATAGTCGGTTAGGAAAGGATCATAGGACGTTTTTGAATTTAGTTCACTTTTAGCCTAAATGACCTTTCTTGTGTGAAATAATATCCCTTAGTCCATGTTTTGATCCTTATAGCCTATTTTTCATTTTCACTTATTCACCTTCCAATTTATATTACAATGAACCTATTTTGGCCCTGGTCCTCTTTGGATACTATGTACCTCAACTCAAGCAAAACTCCTAAATTGAGGGTTGCCATCACAGAGATGTATAGTGTAAAATAGGTATGAATAAGGGTAAAATAAGAGAAAAAAATAGAAGGGCTGGGTGTGGTAGCAAAAAAAAAAAAGAAAAATGGTGAAATAGAAAGAATAAAAGACTACCCAACCTAAATGTGCAATAAAAAATAAAAAAGGAGATATAAGGGCAAAATAAAGAGGAAATTCACTAATAAGTGAGACACAAAGTTAGCGTAGTTCTAAGGAGGCTTAGTCACTTGATATGTCTATATATACCATACCATCCCCTAAGGTTGCATTAGAAGTCGATAAAAACCCTAAGGTGATCCTATCTTGACTGTCTAAATACTAAGGTAAAGAAAATAAGGGCAAGCCTATGGTATTTCATGCACATTGATTGGAACTTTTCTTATGAGTGTGAGTGTCTCTTGACTGTCCCTGCATTGACATGCATTATTTCATATGAGAGAGTTGGGACATTTTTATTTTAAGGGCACATGATTCTTATTCCTAGGTATTTGCTTATTTTGGGTAGTGTGACTTGTTTATATGCGTGGTTGTCTATTGTTAATGTAGTGCCATACCTTAATCACATTGTTTCACATTGTTGTGCTTCATGTTCATACTCAATTAGTTTTGAAAAGTGATATTGGAGAGGGTGTTGTGTTTTGAGCTTAAAGTCTTGAAGGATTTCCTTGAATAGTTTAGAATCTCCTAGTTAAACGTCATTTTTGTTTTGTTGCACATTGTTTCCTAAGGAAATGCAAACCTTCTAAGTTCAGAGTTTTGATGTTCTATAGAAATATAGCACTTTCGACACTTTAAGCTATGAAAATATGCAAGTTTCTGAGGTTGTTTAGTTAGATATGATGCAATTTGTGTATGTTTTGCAGGAAATCTTATTTTGGATGCTAAGTTTGTGAAACAGATGAAAAATTGGGGGTTTTGGCTACTGATTGAAACAATTATGAATGTTTGGGACACTTTTCGGCTTGTACATGATCAAAGAATGTGCAGGGATTAAAGAAGAGCTGAAAAGATAACTCCCAACACTTGCTAAATCAACATGCGGACCGCAAGTAGTACATGATCTAAAAGGAAAATAAATAGGAGTTAAAGAAACCCATGACCTTAGACTCTATAGCCCAAAAATAAGACAAGGAAGTGAAACATTCCTAAATTCCTTGTAGCCTCTCCCTTATAAGTGTGACAAGCTACACACCATAAAAGATACTCTACTTGACATGGCTTTCTAGACACACAATTGACCATGAACCTAGGATCTGATACCAACTTTACTACAACACAAACTAGGCCTGACCGTGCCGGGTATCTCAAGTGCACTATGGATCGGAGACCACCCTCTTTGCCTAATCCAACAGAACCAAACACACCTAGTGACAGATGAAATATTAACATATCATAAAATAAGATATAAAAACCAAAAGACTCTAAGATAAATCAATAGCCAATACTAACAACCAATACCCAAGTCCACAATCATCCAATAAAGCCTATAATAAAATCAAAAATAGTTTGGTCAAGATATGCCCCCAACCATAGCCCAAAACAAATCCAAAAGAAAGAGTCAATATATAAGGAAACCCAATGCATGAAATAGGGTCATTCGAAGGATAGAAACCCACCACTTTAGTCTAAATTATGAGCTATCCCCCGATCACCTAGTCACTGTGTTGGAAGAGTAGAGGTATGGCTAGTCTCTGCATTGTGTGGGGACACAACATCTGAAAACGGTTAATGGTTGTAGCATTAGCATGTAACTTAAGGATATAGGTTAAATAATGCCATGAACTAGACTACAAAAACACTTAAAATTAGTGGAAAGAATCATATGTAATCCATATATATATATATATCATATGCTAGGAAAGGGGACAGGGCATAGAATGTACCTTAAAACCTTAACTTAGACTGTGCAACTTGATCGTCGTAAACTAGAACACATAGGATATATGGGTTCATCTTCCCCCACTGAAAGGGCCTAGTGCATGTTAGCTGCACAAATCAGAGAAAACCCGAGGGGAATGCTGCACCCATCAACGCAAATGGCTATCCTAAAATATATATCAAGTATGATTCATGCATACAACCATCAAGACCAAACCTCACATTGGCAAACGTGAGCTTCCAGTATCAGTCCCCCTGAGACATCAACCTTTATGGCTTAGCTACACAACCCCCTTAAGCCCATATTAAAATATGTAGCACATAACCCAACATTACATTAAGGATTCAACCATTAAGACATCATTAAGTGGCATCATCATATCATCCAAGAAATGTCATTAGCCAACCCTTTGTGGATGCTTTGTACTCCCGATTCCAATATATAAATAACTTAGGGGATCCTATTACACCCCACAAAGTTTTCAAAACCATCTTTATCTATTTTGCCATTAATGCAATGCATTAGTTTCAAAGAGAATAACAAAACCAAATGATATTTTGAGTAAATGGCACCCATATTGAAATAGAAAATTCTAGGCCCAAAATAGGATAAAAATAGACCCATGGGACACTCTAATGAAATTTCAAAATTAATATATCACGAGTTCCCTAGAATGATAAGGAATGTGCGATCAAATATTAAACACAAATAGGACAGAATTTGTTCCTCAAATCACCCCCTAAAGTTTTTGAATTAAAGACCTAAATTCTCAGAATTTATAATGAAAATGGATGAAATATGAGGGGAATAATAATGAAAAATTACCAAAGTATGTTGAACTAACTTAATTTACCTTCAATGGATGATTTCCTGTACTTTCTAACTTCCTAATCTCTCAAAAATGGAGGAAAAAACCTTAGAGAAAAAAGGAAAATTTAGGTGAAGAGGGAGATCTAAAACTAGTTGTGACTATTTAAGGAGCCACTAAGTTGCATAAGTGATTGACACTTAAGCGACATGACCACAAATGCATCTAGATAATGATACTCGGAGAGCCTTATGAGACATATTAATTGCTAAAGCGACATCAACTTAAATGGATGGTGATTCTTTCAATTAAACATGGGGCCCACACCTATTTTCATTTTTATAAAATTAATTCAATAGCCCAAAATGGGTTTGGAAGCCTTGGGACCCAAACCAAGTGTCTCTCTAACACAACATCAATGTTTCAGGACTAAAAACACCGTTGAAATTCTCATCCAAGACTATTTAATTTATGTTTTGGTTGAAGACCTATTTCTCAACTCCAAAAGCCCCAAAATAGGGAAAGTAGCATAAAATCCTTTTCTACTTCCAGAAAACCTATCCAATAAATTTGACAAGTCATAAATGACCTGTATCCTTTATTGATAGGCATAAAATATGGAAAATGCATGGAAATTAAAGAAATAATCTAGAGGGTCATTACAATTTTCACTACTAAAATGACTTTCATCCTTGAAAGTTAATGGGTAGGAAGAGCCCAAAAGCTCAAAAGGATGAGGTACTGGGTTCGTATGCACCGAGAACAACTCCCTAGATAACCTCTAAGAAGAAATAATGCTTTCAAGAGATTTCACTAAAGGTATTCTTTTTTCACTAACTTTCTTGATTCGCTTTTCAAATAGACCAAAACTCATCCTCAATAACCAACTATCCTCCAGCGATGCTGAACACAATGGAAGCACACAAGTCTAGGCCACTATACTCCAATACCACACCAACACAAGCATAACCAGGCAAAAACTTAATCAAGCTGAAAACCACCTAAGGTATAAACCATACAACCAACTCCAAATTCCTAAATCCACCATCCTCTTCCCTTTCTAAACCTAATGTAAACTATAAATAATCCAAAATCTTCTCAATATTATTCGAGTCTTACTCACATAATCTCCTCATATTAATCTTGAAGGACTGAAGCTAATCTCCCAAAATCCGCACATATTAGCATAAGGATCAAACCTATAATGCTCTACGTGAATACTCAAATGATGACGACCAATTTCTGCATTCTCTACTAATCAACTAACTAGTCTGGATGACCTTAAAAATAAATAATCATGAATCTCAATCATAATCTCTTGAAATTGAATGATCCATTCTAGAATGCCCGACCGGTTTTGGGTAAATCCATGCCAGGCCCAACTTAAGCACAATTTTTTCTATTGAGAAGACATTCAAAATTCTTAAAAATATTAATAAATCAAGGACAAAATCAGTAGAAACTATTACCATAAACCAATAGATTATGCCTTGAGCATTTATCTAGAATAACCTACTTAAGCTAAAGAAAACTGATATGGCAGGTAACGAGTAGGAATAGTTAGCCTATAAATGGATGCTCAACTAAAACAATTCTAAAAATGAGGCTTTAATCAAATACTACAGTCCACAGCTAAAGTCTCAAAACTAAAGCTAAATTGGTAGATCTAAACTATCAAAACCAATCATGTTGTCGAATTAGCATCTATACTCCAAAATATATCACAATTTTCAAGTTGTTATTCAAAAGAGTTAAAAATCACAACTGGGTCCAACAAGTCTTCACTGATGTCTATTACCCAAATTGATCTCCTTACTAGAAATCAAGCACATATACCACGATTTTTACAACACCTAAAAATTGAAATATTATCGAAGAACATAGACATAACTGAGGAAAAAACGCAAGATAAATATAGGAACTATTAAATCCACATCTACTTAAGGAATAAAATAACAATGCATAACCAAGAACTCCCAAAAGCTGCAAAGAGTACTAATGGTAGCAAAAATTTGAGCAACTAAAAAAAATATAACCTTAGCTTGAATCTAGTCAAACCAATACTCCATTTATAACAACAAATGATAACTCCTAAAGACACCCACATTGGTTACTAACAACTGATACACACGTACATATCATTAAGATGAAGTATTCCACAAAGTCACATTAGGCCGATAAATTATAAAAAAGAGATAAAATTGAATCTACCCAGTAAACCAACCTTAACCTAATTGAACCATGAATCACATTGTAGAAGAAGAGAATACCAATATCAATATCAATCCCAAGGTCAATACTAATACCTAAAACAGAACTAAGTAAAAGATAACAAATCCCCAATTCGACAACTGAAAAAATGGCTATAGAAAAGAATCACCCAAGATAGAATCACAACAAAACCATGGAAGGACAAACCTATTTTCATATTCACAACTCTCATAACAATGATCTTACCTCATTGATAGAAAGGAAAACCAACCAACTAAGGTAGTTGTCTAAGACAAATAGATAAAAAACACAAGAAAGAAAACACTAACCGGATAGAGCTAATCTAGTCTTTTATCAAGTACGACACATTAAGAGCCAAAATAATAATTGGAGCAATAGTAACACTAGTATAAAGTGTTGGTGGAAACAGAAATAAAATTCAACAACCAGTACAACTTTGAATTTATAACAAGGCCAAAATGCTAAAGGAAAGGGACATTAAACCAAATGGTACACCATAAAGAAAATACAACACCAATCCACTTGATTAACTACTAAAATAAATCATCAACATGGGTTTTCACATATGCATAAATTTTACACAAAGGCATACAACAATCAACATAGTGATATCAAGGAATGTAATCACCAATGGGTATGAAAACCCCAAAATAATTACAATACAAGCTAAGAGACGAAAATCAAAATTGAACCAATACAATGAAATCATAAGTAATTGCCCCTAACATTCTCAAAGAAGTAAGAATCTGAATGCATTCAAGCCCAAAATGTGCATCAAAATGAATAATAGAACTACTAAGAGCACTTCGAGACTGATCTAGCTGTACTAACCTCTCAATAATCCCACACTAGGACTCTCTCTGGACCAATAAATGATATCTTTATAGTCATAGAAACACCCAAAATATTTAACCTGGCGAGCACCATGAGCTATTTCTAACCGGATGGCAAACTTACACCTGGGACACTTTCTAATAAAATAATCATCCTTCCCTCAATAATAGCATACCTTAGGATCTCTAATATGGTTAGGAAGATGTGTTAACCCTATTTGAAATACTAAATCACATATGTGGCATTTCTTAGACTAATGGACAACCTCTCCATAGTCAAAACATGCCCCTAGGACCCTCTAATGTTTGTACCTACTGACTTAGAATGGCTACCACAGCTTGAATACCTAGATTGAATAACCTATACTTCTTGACTAAACCCTATCCTCTGAAACCACTTAATAGCTACCGATAGGTTGAGATTCTACCTATATAGGTTTAATAAGTGGCATATAACGTTGATCCTTACTCGAAGGATCCCCTCTCTCTAAAGAAATGCCAATGATACTATACTAATGACATGGACCTTTATCACTATATCTATACATCTTAATACATGCTCTTTGTGGTCCTCGTGTCATCCAAAACTTGAGTAAATAAATACTCATCTTCTACTAAACTCTCTGATGCCAAGTAGAGTGGCAAAGCTAACTCTCTCACAAATCTATACACTAAATCATGCTCTGAAAGTTATAGCATTGGAGTGTGTCTAGCCCAATTGAGAAACCTAATCTCATACTTTAAAATTTATAAGGAACCCTACTGAATACCAATAAGCCTAACTTTGTCCCAAGAATCACTTGATGTGTTATGAACTAACACTGACATATCAAAAAATAGATATGGAACCCCCAATAATCCTAAAAATCTAAGGTGGTCACTAACTCTATTGGGACTCAAGCTAGCACCAAACCCTCTATTTGATGCTAAAGATCTTTGATATCTACCTCTAACTCCCTAGTATTACTCTAACCAAACTTTTTATCGATCACCTCATGTTATTCATTTGAGAATAATAGGTGTAAAAAAAGTACCAAAGGTTCATAAAAGTGCAAAAAAATAGGAAGGAATAAAAAATATAATTTTCTAAGAATGCTCTACAGCCTCCAAAAGATAGGATACATATGCTTCTATACAAATCTGCAAGACTCTACTAGGCATCTAGGTTTTGCACCAACACACAGGTAAAACCTAAGCACCAATACTAATTTGTCATGACCTAATTTATTAAGTCATGATGGCACTTACTATAACCTACCAAAGTGTAAGCCAACCAGTAGTTTGGAACAACTAGTAATATTGCTATTAAGAGAATGGAGAAAATAATAGAAATAAAGTTAAATAAAAGTCTAGTATAGAATTTAACCCCAAGACCTGATGAAATCAGTAAAAGAAATTCTAATGCAATCATAGTACAAAGAGAAATACATAATAAATGTACATGTACAAACTATCTCAGAAATATAAAATAGAGATATGTCTAATCAATTCGAGGGAAAGAAGAAATATTTCAAATGTTAGGAGCTCACCATAAATTTTTGGTCCACATCTTCTCTGTACGATGTACATGTCAATGGTGAAAACTCATAATATGATCTACAGGCCGCAGAAGTATAGTATGAGTATCAAACACGTGGAACTTAGTAGGCATCGATTAAATGAGCTCCAAAGATATTATAAGTATACAGTTAAAGTTTGAATATAAATATAGCAAACCTTGTATCACCGACCTATATAAAAATAAAAAGAGATAAAAAGGTATATACTAGTATTACAAGATAAATGAATACATATACAATGTGGATACATAAGGAAAGAGAGGGATATATGATAGTACCATATATATATACACATATATAGGACTAAACTCAAAGGTAATAACCTTCGAGAGACAATATAACATCTTAAAGATCATAGCAAAATAAGGGAGATAATAGTAGCATATATCAAATTCTCTAACCATAAAGTAATCTACTATTAGCATAACTTACAAAAATAGAGAGAATGAATCAGAAATACAATGGTAATCTCGGGTACCAGGCCACAACAATCCTACGATTAACTAAATATAATAACCAATAATAAAGTAAATGGGTAGTCGAGACAAATAATAACCTAACCGATCCTCCATAAGCCTAAAAGGTTCAAGCAAGCACCTAGCAAAAAACAAGCATAACCTAAACATATAAATTCTCCCTGAAGGCCAATAAATATATACGCCAAATAATTATACTGGTGATAGTCAATGAATAAGAATGAATGCAATACCATGTCAAAATTCGAGTTTCGTAATATATCAAGTTTATACACCTCCTCCAGCTCAGTAGCTTGCAAAGGCAGGACCTACGATGACTATCCTGTTTCTAGAAGTATGGCTCATGGACAGAAAGGCTCATATGGGACTCTAAAAATTTATATACACTGCCTAGTACCAAACTAGGGCTTCCAATAACCATCATAATCAATCTACTATGTCTAGTACTGGAGAGATATAAATACAATATGATCCCAAACTCAAACTAAGAATAAAATAATATAAATATATAAATCCAATACCCGAGATCAAGTTTGGGAAGAAATTAATATAATTGTGGAGAAAGGGTCAAAATCATTTTCAACTGAAGTAAATAGTAGTGGTAAAAGAATGCATTAATAATGGATCAGAGTCAACCTTGGTCTAATTTTCAAACTAGCATATTTGATTTAAGAAATACAAAATTGGATAAATCACGTGGTACGATTCCCATTGTAAGCAAAGTAATTTGAAAAGTTGAAAGTAAAATAATTCTATTTTAAAAAACAATGGTAAAATTAAGGTTTAATTGGAACCATAACACTAAGTGAGCATAAATGTGCAAAGTGTGAATTACATCACTAGTGTCCAAACACTACTGAAAATTACTCCTATGGCAACAAACTTTTTGGCAACGGTTGTCAAATCATTGCTATAGAATGTTTATCGCAATGATTTCAACCCTTACAAAAAGTAATTGTTCTAATATCTACAATGAAGCTTTATAACCATTACTATTGAAGACTAACTATTGTAATCGGTAGTCCTATAGGAACGGTTATGAAAACCATTACCATATTTATCTATGGCAACCTTTGATGCATAAAAATGTACCTATTGCATCGGGTCTTTTAGTTTTATCCCAAAATAATTCATAAGTCCCTCAAATTAAAACCTTTTTCTTCAGATATTTGTTTGCTCAATTTGTCGCAAGTCCATCAGCTACAACTTTTTTGGTCACTCCTTTTTTCATAAATAACTCTTTGATATTATTTTTGTTAATGGTGGATGGGGGGCCAGTGCTCATTAGAGTGGTACTCTTCATACTGTTGATCCCAGGGTTTCTGTTTCAGCTACTGGGTAATAACCGTACTCTACAATTTGGGAGCATGAAGACTAATCAAAAGGCTATTGCTTTTCTTAGCCTGATTTTCATTATCTTTTATGCCATTCTCATTCTCGTTGTCCATTTTAACATCTATACTGACTGATATTCTCCAAATCTTCCCTTTTCATAGCTACTACTCTTTTCACTAATCCAAGTTGTAAGATCTTTTAGTTTTCTTACTCTAGTTAAGATCTATTTCTTTGTAAATTTTGTTTTCAAGAGGAAGTATTATCAAGAAAGGTTCAATCTTTAAAATGGAATTGGTAGCTTTATTTTTGTGTCTTATTTAATTTAATCTTCTTACTGTTTGTCTTGGTTGCCTAAATGCTTGTTGAAATTTATTTTTTCTTTTTTTATGCATCTGAGTTGGGATCTATTTTAACTATTGTGGCTCTTAAAATCTAATGAAAACAAGTAAGGTGTGACTGAGATAGTAAGCTACAGTAGAGTTAGAGTATAATTGTTTCTATAATTTTTTATTTGTATATAATTGACTTTCAGTTTAATAAATTACTAGCTACTCTTTAGTATAATTGATTCGATAATTAGTTTAATTAGTAAGTAGTTAAAAACTAGATTAATCCAATTGGCAAAGAAAGTTACTGGTGATCTAATTTCTGCACCTAAATTGTAATCTTGAATTTAATTGAAAAGTGAGGCTTCCTCGAGTGGTTTAGCATCTTTACCATCAACCTCTAGGTTTTGAGGGTTCAAGTCATGATCAAGGGTAATAAAGAATGCTATTGATCCTCCTATGATGGGGTGGAAATAATATTTATAGACTGCTTCAATGTAAGTTTATTAGCAACCTCTGTCCTTACAAGCTTTAGTTTCCATAAAATATTTTAGGGAAAAGAACATTACATCGATGGATAAGAAAACAACAAAGGATGGAATAAGTAGATTAACCTACTCTGTTGTAGAACTTAGATGGATTCTAAAGTAGCAACAAGATCATATTGCAATATACAAGACTCACTTTTCGTGCACAGTTTCTTGGACCAAAGATATATACCCATAAGGATGATGGACCAGGGACTATTTCAGCATTTGTTTTAAGTTACATTTTACTACTTATTTTATTTTTAATTTCCCAGCGCGTAGTTTGGTGCATAAATTTTAATCTTTGAGATCTGCAACCTATTGCTTGCTCCTTAAGAACCGACTGATTATGCCCTTTCTTCTATTTACCACAATCTTATGGAAAATGTTACCAAAATTTGTCAATTTGTTTGTCAGCTAAATTTGTAATTTGAACCCTAGGAGCTCCCTTCTTCTTCTGTTAGAACCCAAAAAATTGTGATTTGAATTCTAGTCGTTTGCAGCTCTATGTGATTTGAAACTGTGGCAGCTTGATAGTTGTTAGAATAATACTGGTCAGCCATTATGGTCTTCTCGATGACTCCAATTTCATCCTTTTCGAAGAGGTGTGATCTAGAAAATTGAAGCAACTATAATTCCTAAAACTAGTGACGATTTCCAATAGGAAAAAAAATCATAAGTTCTTGCACTTTACCTTGAATTGTGTAGAATATGTTCCACTAAAAACAAGCATAGATTAACTTTGTGTTAATGTTCTTAACTTTGTGCTAATTATAGTTTTTTTGAGTTTTTAAAGGGTGTTTGGTATGCCAGAAGATGTTTCCTTCATTATGGTGTACATTTTATTTATTTTAAATTGTGGAGAATATGTTTCCACCAAAATTATGGAGAATGATCATTAAGATCTCATGTTCGCTAAGCTTAGTATTACTACTGAAGAATGTAATGGTGTGGTGAAGACTAATAGTAGTATAGTGGTGGTGATGATGGTGAGGGGGTTGGAGATTTATAATAGTATGGTCTATGAAACCTCATATCGGTGGAAAATTACATGACCTAGCCCCTCAATGTGGCTAGTTAGAGGAAGATGAAATGAGACGACTTTTAGTTTTTTTTTAGTTAAGAAGTGATGTTTTGTGGGGATTAATTTCTATATATTTATAGTAACGCACCTTGAGTAGCAGTTGTTAGTAAACAATTGTCTAAAGGACCAATTCAATTTCTTTGATTCATAATCTAAGTGTAGAAAAGAATATTAATAGCTTTTAAAATGGATAGGTTTCATCTGCCATGCTGAATATCCTCATATGTTTATCTTAAACAACGTTGCACCTTTAAAAGCACCTGCAGAATTAAGACAAGAATCTTGAAATCTTGCAAATTATAAGTTAGTATTATTTAGGTGTTGTTATGCTTATCTCAATATGTTTCTTATGTTGGTGTTGAAAATAGAGAGTATTTCTTAAATTTCTACATGTTATAATATTACCTGCTTGCCTTCATGTATACTGTAGATATTTAATGCCCTGTACTTTATAATTGATTGAGCTATATTTATGTTTTGACCATTTGTTTCCTATATTATCTTGTCTTGTCATCTTGAAACACTTAAAAGTTGTACCACCTTTTATTTTTGGAAGCCTAAACTCTGATCTAAGCTTGAAAGTTGTTAAGTCTTTTAGTTCATACCTTAGGTGTGGCATGGTTAATGTCTAACAATTTTTATGATCAAAATTATTCCTTGAAAATGAAATGGTCATATAATTGATGTAGAAGAAAGAGGTTCAACCATCTCAATGTTCCTATTTTAGACCCTTTCATATAGCTGACATTCTTGAGTACCTTGATTTATTCTCTCAGCATCATGAAGGTTCTTCATCGAGACACTGTCTTTAATGATTTAACTGGCTTCCAACTCTCGAAGCTACTCTTTCCCTAGATAAAGAGTCTAATTGAAGGGTAGGGGATCATACTATAGGAGGGCCAGCTATTTTTTGACAACTGTGGCTAATCCAAAATTTAATGAGGGATCTCGTTCTTGGAGTACATTCTAAGTGTCTTTAAGTCTTATCTAAATAGGTACCAGATACCAAGTTTTTCTCTATTTGCTGATTGATCCTTGATTTTCCATCTCTCAGGTGACTTATGTGAACAACTATGGCCTTGCGCATACAAAGCTAAGGCTTGAAAAATTTTCATATCAGCGTAGTAGATAAACATATTAAAGTGAGTCTCATGCATATTGCCTATTGCAGTAAAGATTGGATGGTATTAGTACATTAAGGACAAAGTACAATAGCTAAGCTAGGATTCTATTACATAAGACCTTATACTGTAGAGAAAAATTTTCAATTGTAATGCAAATGGATAAATGTAATGAAAATGGATAGTCTTTACTCCCTGGTGGTTCTAAGTTCTCTGGTGGATGAGATAAGTTTTCTTCAATAAAAAATAAAGCTATAAACCATGTCTAATTATTACTAGATTATAGAATACATACATTTGACAATACTTTGGCATACTTGATCAATAGCTTCTCAGGTAGGTAAACTTAAGTTCATCCAGATGCCAATTTTTGCAGTATTGCAAGAATGCTTACTTATATCAGGGTAATCAGTATTTTCCAAAATGACAATGATCCCTAGATTTTGTTTTTTATTTTTATGGCCGTGTTTATGGATTTCATACTTGTCGATAATATGGTTCAATTTGGAACACTGTTCTATACTTAAAAAGTTAGACTAAAATATGCATTTTCGTAGTTTTAACATTTCAACTTTTCCTATATAGGAAGTAGAGTTTTATTTTGAATTGTCTAGAGTTTCACAACTGGTCACTTCTTATTAGGTAGGTATATTGGGAAATGTTGCTGACTCTAATGAGGTTGATCGTGCGGATAACACAACATATGACAATATGGATAGGAAATGATGATTGCATTTGACATGAGGTATGACATGTATGTTTTTTTCCAATGAAGTGAGCTATGACATGTATGCTTTTCCTAGGTGAAGTGAGCTATGAGGTGATATTTATGTTTCTTATTTAGCATGAAGCAAGTTATCCATGAGTTTCTTTTAGTTTTTTCCTGTTGAAAAGATATGTTGGATTCATCATGGCGAAAATGGTTTTGAGGGAACTCATGGACCCAATAATCTTTCAGGTTGTTTAAAGATTTTTTATTACTAGGAGTTATGGCTACTATTGTGACCTTGTCAATTACATATCATCTGTCTGTGTAAGGCTTGATTGTCTGCTTCCTTGCTATATTTACCTTCTCCTCACCCTGGTTTTTGTCTCATTTTTTAACCTATTCTTATTTCATAAATAGTTTTTTTCTTTAGGTTGGGCAAGTAATTAGACCTAGGATTGAAGGTACTGGATTGTGGCACTTAACTCTGGTGTTTTCTCTAGCTTATGACCATGGAATGGGTGTTGGTTTTTTCAGTCCTCTAGTTTCATTGGCTTCGCTTCCAATAATGGTTTATTCAAGAATGTCTTGTAAATACTTGACATCTCCGATTGCTGGTTGTTTTTTTTTTAAATTAAACCATTTGATTTAGCTAGTATGGCTCCATGATTTAATAAAAGAGGAAATCATAAACTGAGCATACCATATATTGTTGAAAAAATGAGTTAATACTATTTCTTGATAATATGTTTTCTGTAAACCCCATTTATTTTATGATTAGTATATTTATCTAAATTTTCAAACCTAGTTTTGTCCAAAATAAAGAAAGAAACATTGTTCATTGATGGTTGTTATCTAAAATTATAGTAGTCAACCTATTTTATATTTTATTTTCTGAACTTACAAATCTGACTTGAACATGAATGAAGAAGGGTGTTCAACAAATTAATTAATACAATAGCTGATTAAAATAGTTATAATAGATAACAAAAAAAATTGCAAAACACTTGAAAACCATTGCAATAGGTGACAAAAAGAGTTGCAATAGGTAGTTAAAAATTATTCCAAAATACTAATAAGTGTCGTAGTAGATATCCAAAAATAATTGTGATAGGGTTATTGCAATGATTTTATGTCATTGTAATATAGGCTATTGCAATAGTTCTTAATCATTGCTTTAGATAATATGAAACGTCTAAATAGGTGGTCAAAAAAATAATCTCAATAGGTATATCTATTGAATCAGTTTATGTAATAGTCAAAATAACCGTTGCTATAGACCAATCACAATGCTCATATATGCAACACATGCCTAACCATCGCAGTACATCTATGTAAATGGTTTTTTATCTATCGCAATGGATTTTGAACCATTTTTATAGGGGTAATTTCTAGTAGTGCTAGGATTAGGATAGTTCATCCTTAACACTTTCTTAGACTTATTATGTTAGTTTCTTGGATATGAGTAAGATAGTTTACCCTTACTATCTCACAAGCTATATTATATGGTTGCTGGATATTTGGGTTTAGACTCTATTTTTGTTTATATGTTCTATATATCTTAATTATCTTTGAATCTTAGTCGACAGTTGCATACCGAGTACCACGTGTTTGGTGCTCATGCTACACTTTCGCAGCTTGCAGATTATAGCATGGGTTATTATTGGTGTTGTGTGCGTCGTGCGGTGCAGCCATGGTTCAGATACATTGAGTGAGCTCCCAACGTTCAGAGTATTACTTTTCCTCCTATGTACTAGACTAGTCTCTATATTATATTCAAAAATGAGTTGTATCAATGTAATTCCCGTGGTACTTTATTTTGTATTCTTATTATAATAGAAGATCTTGAACCGGTTTCACCAGGTTTAGGGAATATCTTTTGTATGTTAGTTTCTCTTGGTAGTCCATTACTAGTAGTTTTGAACTATGGGGTTTGCTTTCCTTCTGGTAGGTTATAGTAAGCGCCATTATCACCTAAGAAATTGAGTCGTGATAGTCCTACATGGATAGTGAGTTCCATATCTGTTGAAGTCTAAATGCTTTTAAGACCCCACACCTTTGACCGAGCCTCTAAAAGAAGAGATCACTGTACTTAAATAGTGACTTACCCTTTTTGTGATATTTTTTATATCATAACTTTTTGGGCTTGAAGACTTAGTTTTTGGAGATTCCAAAGGATATTTTTGAGATTTCTTTATTGGGTAATTCTCCAAATTAATATTTTATCATTCTCAAATTTTTTCATGATTTCATCTTCAACACCATTTTTGAGGAATTTTCTAATTTGAACTCAAGTTATAGGTAAACTATTTTTCCAATAAAACCTACTTTTGTCGTTATGGGCTTATGGATAACTTTTAGGTTGACCTTTCTAACCTAAAATGGGTGTCTCTGATTTCATATTCTTATATAGAATATTTGACTAGATTGGTCTCATTAATTAAAAAGAGAGAAGCTTCGATTTGGCTTTGCAGGTCTTCTCTTACAGTAATTTAAGACGTCCATTGACTCCATTTTGAAGTGCTTATATGTTTGTTACTTATATGAGAAGTAACAGGGATTCGGCCTCTCGCATAGATGAGATGACAATCCTCAAGGAAGCTATCGATGTATTGAAGGGATAAAAATAGAATTAATAACTTACTTTAGATATTCCCATCTTCTTGATCAATGTGAAATACCATGTGAAAAGTGAATTAGTGTTTTTTTTAAACTTGATAGATATTGATATTGATAGTATTCCCACATAATGAGAAAAATTTTAATCTTTTGAGCCAGATCAATGATTTTTTGATGTATAGTCAGTGTTGTTGAGTTGAGCATGTCCCTATGAACCTGGATTGATGATAATTGTGTTGGTCCTTATTATTATGTTCAGGCATACTTACTCATACCCATATCATGGTACTTCAAAAATGATATTTTGTGAAAGATTGTTTCAAATTGACTTGCATACCTATTGGGATAGTATTGAAGGTGGTGTTCTACTATTTTTTACTTGCATGTGTCCTGGAAAATTATTTTGGGTGGCCCAATGGGAAATAGTTTGTGGCAGATTCATGATTGGCATACATGATGAGACAATATTTTGGATGGGTATATGGACCTCCTTAGTCCCTTGAGGGTCCCAATAATATATATAGGGAAGTGAGTCTGCACTGTAAAATACATTGCACCATATAACATTTATCTTATTATTTCCCTTGGTTTGAATTTGTTGTTGTTTTACCTTGTGATTTGGTGAGTTGTTTCTACACTTATAGATTTAGAAATGATGGACTTAGATATTGTTACTTGCAGGTGTTTTGGGGATTTTAGTTGTAGTAATGGTTTATATGGTTCCTGCTATCACTTTGAATTAGGGTCAGTGGATAATGTTGCTGAGTATATGTTGTTGGTACTCATGTTTATTAATTTTCTATACCTATGCACAGTTACTAAGTTAGTGCTCCCTGAATATTGATTCGTGATTATCCGGAGATGGTTTTTCAAAGATTCCTAAGGTATCAATTGTTGGTCCTAGAGGCTTCTGGATCTCCTCTATTCAAGTATTTATCCTTTTTGTTGTATTTTTAGATACTATTGTTCTATGTATGGTATTTTTATTACTCTTAAAGGCTTGGGCTTGTGACTACCAAAACATAGGTTGTCGTAGACATTTGTATTCTACTCTATCTATTGTTTTTCCAATCTATTATAGGTTTTTATATTATTTTTATATCCTTCTCTTATTATGTTTTTCAATTTTTGATATATGTGTGGTATTTGGCTTACCTATCATAGTTGGTGTGATAGGTGCCATCACAATCAAGTCTTGGGTTATGACAAGTTGGTATTAGAACCACAAGTTGATTAGTATCATTAGTTTAAGTCAACTTTAGCAGAGTGTTGTGGATCAATGTGGAGACATCTATTATATATCCTTAAAAGACTAATTGACCTTTGAAAAATATAATGACACATATTTATAGCAATGTTTGGGGTATAAGATCCCTATTTATAGCAAGTGAGTGTTGTGAAAGGGGAAAACACTAGGAAGTCCACTGAGATAATGCGTAAGGAAAACCATAGTGGTCCTCTTACTACAGTGTATAGATCACCTTAAAGATCATTAATTTAAGTGATGAACCACTATAGCAGGCATATGGATGCTATAATAGGACTACTATAATGGGCAAGGTGCTGTTAGAATGGTCATCAGTCAATGTTTAATGCATGTATTCAAGTTTTTGACATTATTTTCTACCAAACATCAAAATTTTTTAGCTAAGGCGTGAGAGAGATGATTTCCTCCATACTTGGGCGGTCCTTAATGTTCAGGTAAGTTTAGTTTGCTCTTCTAATGTAGAAATAATCAGTTTAATTTGTACAATCATTTTAAGGATAGTTTTAATGGATTCATTGGCATAAGCCCTAAACTAATGAACTAGAATTTTCTATAGGTAGTACTAAAATCACTTGATAATTGTTCTAGGTTGTTATATTATACTTCCTAGCATAGATGTATTTTTGTTTAATACGAATTATAGGGATATGGGATAATTTTATAGGTTAAATACCCTTAAGTGATTATTAAGAATATGGTCTGGGATAAAAAATTAGTGTATTTTAGATCCCTAAGGACTAGAATTTAATAGAAAATCGTTGAATACTCTTTGTTTGTTGTTTGTTAGACAAAGAATGATATGAAGTTTCATGGAAATGTATGGTTCTTATGGATTCATGCATTTGGGAATGAATTATGGGTAGTTTATTGTTCTATTGTAGTTGTACTCTTGATATAGATTCCCTGCCTATTCGTAAGTTGAGTTTGTAGCCTTCAGTTATACTTGAGACTTTTGATATTGTTGTAGTCCTGAAATAAAAAAATGATATTAACTAAGTCTTAATAATAATAACTTGTGTACTTGAACTACTAGTGCACTATGAGTCATCCTGAGTGATATTGACGGTATTTCATGATGTTATAATACTTGTAGGTTCAAGTACCACATTGGTACAAATTACTTGTGTATTGATGTTTTAATGAGTCAGGTACTATGCTGGTATGGTACATAGATGAAGATGGTACCCTGCAGGTCATGACTATCGGGCAAGCATAACATCTCCTTAGTATGTATGTACAAATTTGATTTGGTAATTGATATGTATTTTTACATATATTAGACTATTTACTTATTCATACAACATGCTTAATATGTGGTAGTGGTCAAAGTAGCATTGGACTATTACTGTGAGATGGATAAATACAGTGATAATTACATGTTGATTTCATACTTATGTATTTATAAGGATATAGGTTCCCTTTAAATGAATGTTATACCTTTGATTGAGAAATAATGGACAGGATGAGGATTATGGTCTAGTTGAGGACTTTGTTGGTCTTACGTGCTCTAGTTTTGGAGGTTGTTGGTTGAGTTAAGAGTGTGTTCTCGTTGCTAATTTATTTAAATTTAAATTATGTATATGTGTGGATCTGAGTTAAGTCAACTAATGAAACCTGCCAGTATATAGTATTTATACGGATACTATTTGCTTCTATTATAAGGATAGGTTGTGTTCTGAATAATATTATAAGACCTCACCTCTAACATTGGACCAGTGACTTTTGATCTAAGTATGAGGAATCATCTTTAGGCTACTTCCTGATCATCTCATTTATTCATTTCATTTTGTTTGAGAAATGATACTCTATTATTTTTATTAGGCTTTCGATATTATTCTTAGAAATTATTTTTGGATAGATGTTCATGTAAGATGATATTTAAGTCTTAGCGATTATAATAGATACTCCTTGATTTTTTGATCTTCTTAAATGATTAGTTCAGACTTTATTAGCATTAAGGTTGGTTTTATGATAGTCTGTCTTAAAATCGATAAGTATTTATGATATAGTTTAGGGTAGTTAGTTTTCTCACTAGAGGGTTAGTATGTGTACTACTCACCCTATTAAGGTCATGATAAAGATTGTATCAGAGCCGTAGGTTCATCAATCTCATTGCACAAGAACATGTCTAGTAGAGTCTTATGGAACTGTACGAAGATGTTTGTACTTTTGTTTGAGAGACTATAGGACACTAGGAAACTTGAATTTCTGATTTCTTTCATATTATTACATGACTCAATTAAGTATCTGGTGATCCAAATTGGCATCTCATTTCTTTTAAGATGGTAAGAATATAAGTTAATAGAGTGAGAAAATACAAGCTCAGACTAGTCATTGTGGCTTTGTTTCATGGCAAAGGACATGTGATGGGAGCTTGACAAAAATAAAGAAGAGTAACGTCCCTGCCAAGGTAGATCTTAGGTAGCTATTATAATTGTTAGAGAAAGATCAGAGTCTAATTCCCCACTTTAGGAGATTCCTAAGATTGCAGAGGATAGTGTGTCACCGATTGAGGATGAGGGATCACCAACTCAAGTAGGTGTAACTTTGATGCATGCCTTTTGACATGATACAATAGGTTTTTAGATTTTTGAAGGGGTTGGATCACACTAGGGATACACCCAAAGTTCCTTTTTCTGAGCATACTGGAGTGCAACAAGCTTCTACTGTGGATCCAAAAATTATAAGAAAGGTAATGGATCTGGTGATGACCATAGATAACATGATTTATTTTGCAAGTTTGTCAAGATAAAGACTTCTATTTTCATGGAACCGAGTGTATTGATACCTATTAATTAATAATTAATTACCATGAGAGACTTAACAAGATGAGGATAGTGGAGGGGTATAGGTTTGAGTTTGTGATTTTCCAGTTCGATGAAATGCTAAGATGAAGTGAAGGGCATACGTAGAGTATCTTGAGCAGGGGCGAATATGTGTTGAAGCCTATGAGGCCAAATTTCATTTCTTAACTTAATATTTTTCATAGTTACTAAATACAGAGAAGAAGCAAATTCACTTCTCTATGAGAAGGTTGTTGAATACTATCTTTAGAATTTTTTACTTTTAATAATATCTTTTGGTAAGACCTTCAAAGAGATTGTTGATTTTTTTAATAGTAGAGGGTGTGAGGTGGGATAAATAAGCTAACTTTTTTGAGGGGAAGGGCTACAATATAGGTAAATTTAATGTTTTATATTCTCAGAGTTAGGGTTTATTGATATGCTACTTATGATATTTTGCCTGCGATATAGATGTCTATTGAGGTTCATCAGGATTCAATCAATCATCTTCAGATGTTGGTGGTTACATCACTTTATATTCATTATCTCTTTCACCCATCATTGCCTATACACGTTATAAGTGTAGTGGGGTTGGTGATATTCAGATATTTTGTCCTAATTTGAGGAATTATCATTTGTAGGACTAACAATAGGCTTCTTAAGCCTTAGTTCCAATAAGCAATGAAAGTGGAGGTAATTTTAGAGGTAATCCATGGGGTAGATGTAGAGTTTATTAGGCGAGAAGAAGTTTAAAAAAAGCCAAATAAAGTGATAATCTTGCAAATTAAGGTGGTCATCAGCTCGATAGGGGCAAAGCACAAATGGGTGACAAAGCCCAATCTTATGTTTTCTAAGCATGCTTATTATATAGTCATATGATGTAGTGATCATAAGTATTCATTTCTATTATCAAATGCTAATTATTTTATTTTATCTTAGTTCTACATTCTAATATATATCTTTTAAATTTTCTATGGGGTTGTACATAACTTATGATATAGTTGATACTTCGGTGCATATGTCCACTCCAGTTGGTGATTCATTTATTGTTGACCAAGTTTATCATTCTTGTTCAATATTTTTCATTGGGTACTAGAATTGCGCAAATTTAGTGATTTTAGAAATCATGGATTTTTACATCATTATTAGGAAAAGTTGGTTATCTCCATACATTACGATTCTTGACTGTCATGCTAAGACTGTAAATTAGTTATGCCAATGATAGATAGGCTAGGGTGGAAGTGAGACTATAGTCCTGCCCCTATGAGACTTATTTCTTTTATTCGTTCCGAGCGACTGATTGGGAAAGTCTTTCGTGCTTTCTTACCTATCTTTGAGACACTAGTCTAGAGCCCTTCCTATTGAGTCAATTTTTGTGGTGCATGAATTTATAGAGTTTTTCTATTAATAATTAGTTAGGTATGCTACCAAATTATGGCATAGATTTCTATATAGATTTAGGGTTAGACACTCATCCCATCTCTATTCCCTTAATAGGATGACACCATTTGAACTATGATAGTTTAAGGACTAGTTGTAGGAATTGATAGGTAAGGGATTCATCCAATCTTGTGCTTCTCTATTGGGTTCACCAGTATTCTTTGTTAAGAAAAAGAATGATTGTCTACTTTTGTGCATAGAGTACCGATAATACGAATAATTTATGATTTATTTCAAATACCCATTTCCCTACATAAATAATTTATTTGATATGTTAAAGGGTGCTTTAGTATTTTCCAATATTCACTTGATATACGGTTAACAACAATAAAATATCTAGGTAAATACAACCTCAAGACTATTTTTTAGACCTCTTATCAACATTAGGAGTTTATGGTAATGGCTTTTGGGTTGACAAATGATCTTGCTGCTTTTATGTTCATGATCAGTAAAGTATTTAATACATACTCGGATTCCTTTATAATTGATATCATTGATTATATTATTGTGTATCCTATGATTAGGGAGGAACAAGAGGATCACTTGAGTATTGCATTAGGTTTACTGAATGACAAACAATTGTATGCCTAACATTCTAAGTATGTCTTTTCTGTCCTTTTTTGGGACTTGTACTATCTACAAAGGGGTTATTGTAGACCCTCAAAAGGTTGAAACAGATAAGAATTGCCTTTATGATCAAGGTTCATTGCTGTGTTGATTGGCCAACTATCACCATACGTTTGTGAAGGGGTTGGCTTCTATTTCCTTGGCTCAGAAAGAGAAACCTTTTATTTGATTAAATAAATATGAAGAGAGATTTCAAAAGAACAATACTTTTTTGATCACCGCTTCTATTCTTGACATGCCGATAGATGGTAAGTACTTCATTGTATATTTTGTGCCTTACGTTGTGTTTAGGTGTTGTTTTGATGCATGAACATAATATGATTGCTGTTGAGTTTAAATTTTTGCCACTCATTTGTATATCTTTTCTTCTAATTTTGTGTTATTAATCTCTAGTATGGGCTAATTATTCTTTGAGTAGTGTTTAAATATGATATTTTTGTTTTACAAGGATTTATGATGGAATGAAGTATAAATGAGACAAAAAGAAGCTAAAAAGAAAGAAAAGAGCTGAAACAAAAAAGTCAAAAGAAAATTTGAGAACATGCCTTACCGTATTGCTAAAGTGGACTGAGGTGCGCTTTTGCAGCAAATCAACATCTCAATAAGCGGAGCTTTAGCACTAATTTAACCACTTTAGTAGTTAGTCAAATTTGCTCAATACAAGATTTAGCGCTAATATGACCACTTTAGCAGTGTTCTCAGTCAAAGAAAGGGTCTCTTTAGAGGACAATTGGTCTGATTTAGAGATTATTAGGAAGATTTAAGGTGTATATTTAAAATTTCATTCTTTTGGATCCTAATTCATCAAATACTCGATCCCTAGCCATTCCAAGACATCTTTGGCTTACTTCTAAGCCACTGGAGGCTATTGTTCTTTGACTAACACTTTTGGAATCGATGATTGAAAACTTTTTAATGTTAACTCTCGAACTTTTCTTTTTTTTGTTATTTTTTAAGACTTTGGGTGTAGTTGAGTTTGATACTTTAATATTTGTAGTTAGAGATAATGTAATGCTTATCTATTGAATTTGGGTTTTGAATATATCTTATGCTTTTGTACTGATTGATTACTCTTGATTTTGAAATGGGTTTTGCTTATTTAAATTAATATCACGTTCTACAATTTCTACTCTAGTTGTGATTAAAAGAGGAGATTGGAGTGGGGATTTTCTATCTACCTCAATTATTGCTTGAAAGAGATAATAGATGTTGGGAAATATTTGTTTAGTACGATTTTTGATGTATGACCTGTCTTATGGAATTTGTTGCTAGACATAATCAAACCCTAGCATAGACAAAAGTTTGTTTTGGGATTTATTATTCTTATCTTGGATTGAACTACAAGCACGGACTAAATCATCAATGGTCAAAATACGTTAGAGGGTGACTTTAAGTATTAACTAAATACGAAGGATCTTTAATAGAATTGATTTCACGTGTAATGTTCTTTGTTTTATATCATTTTGAAAGTCGTTGATCATTTGTTTATATTTTAAATTTATTTTATTATTGTGTTAATATATAAAAAATCACCAAAACACTTATACCTTTGTTTGGATTTTATTGCATCACTTTTATTTCTTACTTTCTCAATTGCGAGTCACATTATTCTTCATGGAGTTAACCCTGAATCTTGTTAGGTAAAAATACATTAGCAACAATCACTTATACTTTTGTAGCATACTTTGATCTTTATTAATTTCTTATATATATCTCTTGAAATGATTTCATGAGTCATGTTTAATGACCCTTTTGGCCATTCCCTAATTTATGTGGATTTCTGATATTTTGAGCCCCCCATAGTGGCTATAAGTCATTTTGGACTAGCCAAAACTATCAGTGTAGTTATTTGATAACTTATTTGGGTTTTAGGATTATTTCCCAATTTTGGATCTTTCATTGTTAAGGAATTATTCTCGAACCTAAACTCCTAGTAGATGGCCTCAGATGAGAATTTTGGTAGCACTAACATCTCTGGAATTTTGATTTTAGGTAAGGGGGATCTTTGGCTCAGGTCTTGAGGCATCAAACTTATTTTGGGCTATTATGTGGATTATATGACAAATAGAACTATAGTTGTGCTCCTCTTATTTAGTCATAACGATCTCAGATAAAAGTTTGATTGTTTTAGTGAGTCTGGAATGTCGAATTTTGTATGGTGGCATACTTTATTTGCGTGCCAAGGGTTCTTGACTAATACTGAGCACCCTGTTAAAGTCTATTTTGGACTTATAAAAATTTGGTGCCTGATATCTGGTTTGGCCCCTTCAGAGTTAAAGGAGCTGCATTAATAGCTTTGGCCACTAGGATGGGGTCTGCTTTAGTAGTCAAGGATATCTTAAGTGGACATTAATTTAACAGTCAACCGACCACTCTAGTGATGCCCGCGTCCCTAGTGCATGACTGCTTTAGCGAACTTGTGCTACTTAAGTGAACAAGTATCCTCTTTAGCAGACTTATGCTGCTTAAGTTGTTGCCGCTTAAATAGATAAGTATACGCATTAGCAAAACCTGAGGGATGTTAAATCCCCCTCTTCACCAAATTTTCCATCATTCTCTTGTATATTTTTACACCATTTTGAGAGATTGAAGAGACGAAAAGTGGGGAAACATCCTTTAAAGTTAAGGAATGCTAGCCTAACACTATTTTGTTATTTGTTATTATTATTCCATCAATTTCCATCCTACTTTATTTGGAATTCATAGAAATTAGGTGTTAACACCCTTAGACCTTAGTGCTGATTTAGGCCCTACTTTTTGCACTAATTGTGCTCAACTTTTGAGGACAAATTTCTTACCCTTCGAGGAAACTGGTGATGGATTCAATTTTGGATTCCATTGCTGTCCCCACCATCCCGTTCTTAACCCCAATTCTAACCCGACCTTTTATATAGAAATATGGGCCTTATTTTACTCCTGATGATTTGTAGATTACATATTTTGATAGCATGGACTTATTTTGGGATCAAGCGGATATGGATGATTTAAGGACTTGAGGTTCGGTATTGAGGTAGTGTTCGATATACTTTTCTTTATGAGATAGTGTATGATATATACTGCATGTTGGGTAAGGATGTTATGACGTGATTGTGGGTAGAATACTACGACTTAGACTAATTGAGGAGTTTGGGTATAGAAGGATGAATTAACCCTTAATCTGAAATACTTGTTACTCCAAAAGGATCCTATTGCCCTAGGTTACTATCATGTGAAACATAGTGAGGCGTTGGCCCCTTTGGTATAATGTTTACTACTTGACTTGGTGGATTATCATGTTTTCTCGAATTATGGTATTATTTTTACGCCAGTTATATATTATTGGGTCCGAGGCCATGATTACGATATTAGTTGTACTCCAAGTAAGTGGTCTATCCTTGAAAAGGATGAGGTTTAGTCTATGGATTCTTATGATTGTATTGTTTGGATACTGGTAATGTCATCCATAGAGTTTGATATATTTATGCTTACTTAGTAGTACAATTCTAACTAAAAATATGGTTTTACTACTATTTTCCTAAAACTGGATTTATTCTTCCTTTTCAGTTTTAAAGCAAATTCTTTCGTAATGGAACTCATGTCACCTTAATGGATGATTTACTAACTTTTAGAACTAAAAATAATATTTTAGAAATCTGATCAAGATAGATTTTGGTTTATAGGTTTACCACTACTATTTACTTCGGTCGGGAGAGATTCATTCCTTTTCTACAATTTTATGATGATTTAGTTCAAAAGTTGACCCCTGTTAATAGATTTATAGAATTATACTATTTGAGCCATGATTTAAGCCTATGCATTTATTATATATATACATCTCTCTGATACTAGACAGAGTAGATTGATGATGATTGCAAATCTTTGATTTGGAATAAGTCAGTGTCAATAGGTACTCAACCTCCCATGCGCTCCTTCGTATTTGAGCCCTCAAGATGGAGGAGGTGTATACACTGGGTATGTTATGGCACTTGGATAAGTTATGGTATTATGAATTTACATGCATGCGCATTGCCTATCACTAGTATCTTATTTTGTCCCTATATCTATTAGTCTTATGGGGTTCTACATAGGTGTAGGTTATGAGTTTTTCTGGTTGTGTGTTGTGTGTTGATTTAATCTTTTTGTTTATGGCGCTCAATTAAGGTATTATTTGTTTGACTAACTGGTTACTATATTTATATTATTTTGGTAAGATACTAATAGGCTAATTATGGAATAAAACTGAGGTTGAATTATGATTTTGATTTCACTCTCTTTTTATGGTTATTATATTATGGAAAATTATCACATGGTTAGACATTGTGACTATATGATCCGACCATCTTAGTACTAACTTTCCTACTTGGTTATGCTTTCTTGGAAGGGTTTAGGTTTGCCACCTTAGGTTCTTACCTTGAGTTAGTCTAATATACTTGTATATATATATATATAGCTATAGTATTGCCGTATATTCCCCTCTTACTTCAGTTATTCATGTTGTATGCCTATACCTTGGCCATGTATACTACTAAATATCCTTCTTCTACCCTTTATTTGAATATTGACTAATGTTATATGGTTTAAGACTTTAGTGCTTGAGTACGGCTAGAATAAGATAGTTCATTCTTTTTTACTTCCTAGTTTTGTTATTCTAACTTCCTGAATATTTGGTTGTAGTTGGCATTCCTATTTGTATGTTATTTATATTTTCATTATATTTTGACCATAGTTGGCAATTTCTTACACAATAGCACATATTTATTACTCATATTACACTTTTATAGCTTGTAGATCATAGTACGAGTTCTCATTGTTATTGTGTGCATCATGTGGAGTAACTATGGATTATAGAATTAGGGTGAGCTCCTGACATTCAAAGTATTACTATTCCCCCTTATATGGATAGACTAATATATATATTATATTCCTAGATGGGTTTTACCTATGTATTTATTTTGTATTATTATTATATTTGAAGCTCTTGTATTGATCCCATTAGTTTTTAGGACTGTCTTATATGTATTAGTGTTTTATCATATTTATTCTGCTATTTCAATTCATTTGTCTTTAAAGTATGTTACTGACAATTTTAGACTACGGGTTGGCTTACCTACCAGCGGTTTATAGTTAGTGCCACCATGACTATAGAATTTAGGTCATGGCAAATTGGTATCGGAGCCTAGGTTATCAGTGTTTTTGTACAAGAGCTAAGCGTCAAGTGTAGTCCTGTAAATTGGTACGTAAATGTGTGTATTCTATCTTAGGGAGGCTATAATATATTCTTAGGAAATTCTATTGTTGACTCCTTGTTGCGTTTCTATATTTCTCTGAGCCTTAAGTATATTCTTTGACTTTATTATTTCCCAAATGGATGATACAAGGTTATCGATAATTTCGACATGTGTTTCCAGAGCTTTAGCATATCGTTGGACTTGGGAGTCAAAGATAAACATCGAATACCTTCAACATGAGCCATTGGATTTGGAGCCATCGAAGGATCTGGTAAAGTTTGTTATTGCATCAGTCTTTAAAGATCATCATTAGGGATTTTGACCCTTTTTATAAATACCTCATAGCCGGAGATGACATTCGATTCATCAAGTAGTTCTTAGGCTAGAGTTGTGTTTGTTTTTGTTTAACAAGATTCCTTGTAAATTTTAAAAGTATGAGACTGGATTCTTGAGTGGGCCATACATATTCATATGCTATATTGTTTATAGCATGATATAGTACATGGATTTGTTAGAGATTATGTTTGTCACTTCATTTGGCATCGGAGCATTTGATAGAAGTTTGGGTCTTTTTCCCTTAGGTTATTGATCATGCAAGGGCTAGTGAGAGGGAATGTATTGAGACTTATAGAGGTTTAAATAGTAGGGCATGTCCTTTGTACGGTGCTATTGACAATTCATTCAGGAATGAAGATCCTTCCAGCTGAGGTCAACTTCACTTGAAGCCTTACCATTCCACGTAGGTAGTGTCCAAGATTATAGGTGGCACTTAGATTAGTAGTGGTGATCAAAGCAAGAAGATTTATCATTGGACAATGTGGAAGACTCAACATAGATCTTTAGGTCATGGTGGTCATTCTAGATCAGCAAGTTCATCACCTCAAAGTATTCCAGGAGATTATCCTGGATATTGCAAGATTAGTCATTTTTGTAGAGAGTCTCCAAACATGAGTTGGTTGTTCAGATAGAGTTAACATATGTTCTTATTTATTAAAGTGTTCCTATGGTATGCTATGATTGCAGGGAGAATGGTCATTCTAGTATGGAGTGCCCCCAACTTGGTTGGCTAGCTAATTAGTATCAGATAATGTTTCTCTCTAGGTTAAAGCATCAGGGGTTTTCTATTACTATAGAGAGACCACTCACTAGTTTAGAGAGCCTCCCTGGTGAGAGATTATTTTCATTCCACTCGTCCATATCAGTGTCATATGTTGAGGCACCTTTAATTAGAGGCAATGTAGTTAGTATGTCGATTAGTGATTCAGACGCCTAATTCGTATTTAGACCCTTTCAAATTTGTACTCCATCAGTCACATTAGGCATGTTATTTCATATTCAACCATGATAGATGTGCTTTTTTCTTCCTTCCTTTACCTTTTTATTTTAGTGTGTTGGGGGTTTTCATACCTATTTATGATTATGTGCCTTGGTAGGTTTATTTTAATTATTGTTTGTCTTGGTGTAGAGTATATAATTATATAACTACTCCCATAGGTGATTTTCTTTAGTAGTGAAAAGAGTGGATCTGTGTTGATATTTCCCTAGGGGTGTAGCATTTGGGTTTGAGTCCCATTTACTTTAGCATATTAGTCTTCTTATTGCTCTATAGTAGTACATGAAATTGATTTTAATTTTTTGTACCACCTATTCTTTATATTGGTTTTTCAACTGTTGTTGGTATTATTTCCATAATTTAATGTTGATTGAACCTTTCTTGACTGGAGGCTAGGCCTGTATTAGCTAGTTATAATTTTCTTTCTCACAATTCTAGTTAATTAACATAGGTGGTGTAATGACCCTCTAGGTTATTTCGTGGATTTGTATGCATTTCTAGTGTTTTGAGCTTTTTCATAGCGAGTATAGATCATTATGACTTTCTAGAACTATCGGTTCAATAATCGAACAACTCAATTGGTTTTAGGCTCATTTAATTATTTTGGAGCTTTTGCTTTTTTAGATTTGGTCTTAGACAAAAACTCCTTGTTGATGGATTTGGATGAGAATTTTGATAACCCTATCAACTTTGGGATGTCAATTTTAGGCTAGGTGGACCCTTCGTTCGAGTCCCAAGGAACCTAGGATCATTTTGACCTATTGGTCTAAAAATTAAGCAATTGAAAATTGGTGTGGGTCCTATATTTTGTAGAAATGACCTTGGATGGAAATTATAACTGTGGCATTATGTAACATCAAATTTGGTATGCTGACATAGTTTGTTAGCATATATGTAATTTTGAATGAATCTTGAGGGGTTGACGGAGACTCATAAAATTCAATGTCTTAGTTGTGATTTGGTGCACCGCGATCACGAGCCGTGGATCGCGATCACGATCCGACAACACCAGTAAGTGTTGTTATCGTGACATTTTATATTGCTAACATGACAATTCAGGTCATGAATGCGACTTCATTACCAGTTGGCCAAAGTCACTATTGTAAAGCTAAATGCAACGTTCATGACTTCTGATTTTGAGGCCCTGTATCACGCTAGCAACACGTGAGCACCTAATATGGGTATAAATACCTTTTTAAGACTGTGTTTTCTATTTTCTTATCCATTTCCATGTAAACTAAACCCTATATGTTGAGAGCGCTTGGGATTGAAGCTTGTAAATGATTTGGGGAGCTTGGTTATTGATTATTTCGTGATTTCCATTCGAATTCATGATAAGATTTCTTTGAGTCTTGAAAAATTCTTATAAACAAAGCTTTGATTAGTTATACTTTAAGGATTGATTTGAGAGCCCACTTGTCCTCTATTTGTGCTCAACTTTTGAACACAACATCTTTATTCCTCAAGAGACCTCGTTATGGGTTTAAGATTGGATTCTATTTACGGGCCACGCATGTCCGTTCTTGACCCAAAATTGGACCTGACCTATTATATGGCAATATGGGTCTTAATTGACTCCCAATGATGCACAGATTTCAATTTTGATAATGTAGCGACATTTTTGGATTGCGGAGTGAACACGAACATTTGGTGAATGATACAAGAATTTATAGTTTAGCATCAAGGTAGGCTTCTATCTCCTCTTCTTCACAAGATGAGGTGTTTTATATATTGCATGTGAATTTTAATATTAAGATTTATTATGGGCAAAACACGATGACTTAGTATTGATTATTGGAGTTTTGGGATTAGATAGATGAATTGACCCGCAAACTGTAATACTTACTATACTCCTATGAACCTATTACCTTCTTCCTTGTCAGATATGTTATCCATAGTATGATTGTGGTATTTTGCTAGATTTGGGATGTAGTGTAAGTGTTAGAAGCGTGATTAGGAGGAATATCCATATTAGACTATTTAACGACCTTGAAATAATAATATGGGTAAAATTGACTCAATTGTTCATTTTCTTGGTGGAATTCCTATCGTAGGGATTATTAATGCCTATGTACAATCTTGAAGTCAATATAGACACATTAGCCAAGCTCGGGGTAGAAATTACTTAATTATAGAATTCAAGGATTAGAAGTGGGCTCCTCTAGACCAGCTTAGGCCAAAACTATTGTTAGCTCTTGTGGACTTATTTACATATGTTAGACATAGCTGAGACTATTAAACCTTTAATATATGTTTACTTCGCGACGTAGGGAATGTTGATGGTTCTCCCCAAATATGATTAATGGCTTGTAGGTATGGTATGAATTTCAGATTGGATTTATGATTTGGACTATCAACATGCTTAATAATATAAACATATATGTAGTTAAATATATGGCCTATAGATATGTGGTTCCTTATAGATATGATATGCCTTATAATTATGATATATGGCCTATAGATATGAGATGATTTATAGATATGATATGACTTATAGAAATTATGTGGTCTATATATGTAATATGCCTAATAAAGGTAATGTGTCCTATATATGTGATATGCCTTATAGATATAATATGACCAATAGATGTGACATGCCTTATAGATATGATTTATAGCCTATAGAAATACTATTCCTCATAGATATGCAATGGCTTATAAATATGAGATGGATTACAAATATGATTATTGATATAAATTCTGGATATGTATATGGGCCTAAGGTCGTGGTTATAATGTTGTAGTTATTTTGAACACATTAATTGGCCCAATATCGTGTTATGATATTTGTTGGATGCCTGGGAAGTTTTTAACCTTGTAAAGGATGTGGTTGTAGTTTATAGATATATTGATGGTTATGGTTCCATGTCTTAAATACTGGTGATGGCATGCATAGATTCTGTACGTTCAGGATAATTAAATTGGTAAATGATACGATTACAAATAAAATATGATTTTATAACTAATTTATTAAATAAGGGTTAAAGCATACTTTTCACCTTAAAAATAAATTTCTTCATAACAATAATTACATCATCTTAATGAATAGCTTATGTGTAAAGAGATTGGAAATGATGTTTTAAAGATTTGACCGAGGAAAATTCTAGTCTATGATTCTAATACTACTATTTACTCTGGTCATGAGAGATTCCAACCATTTCTATACTTTTATAATGATTTAGTCCAAAAGTTTACCCTGGATAATGGATTTACTGGTTTACACTCATTTAGCGACGACTAAATTCCGTGCACCTATTCTATATCAATATACACATCTTTCCAATATAGGATAGATAAGGATGATGGTATTGATGATCCATATTCTGGGAAAAACTTGATGATAGATTATGATGATATTCTTATATACCCGATAAGGTCACCGGATGATTATGATGATATTCTTATATACCGGGCAAGGTCAGAGGATGATTATGATGATATGGTTATATACCCAACTAGGCCAATTAATGATTATGATAATAATGGTTATGACTGTGATGGTTATGATGATGATGTTTATGATGATGATCATGATTATACTATTCATTGTACTTACTAGTTCAAGTCCAGATATACATACTAATACTCCAATTGGTTATGGTAGTGTGGATTCTATTGCATTCATCTTTTCATGTACATTTCCTATCACTAGTATACACCTATATCTACCATCTTTATAATGCGTTACATGAGTATGGGCGATGAGTATTACTTGTGGTTTGTTGTATATTGATTGAACCTTCTGAGCCTTAGGCGGTGGTATTTTATGAAAGGCTCGATTAGGTATTATTTTCTAGACTAGCCAATTATTTGTGTTGTCATTGCTATTGTTATTATTGTTGTTATGATCATTTTCATGGTTAGTTTGTGGCATCTTGTTAACAATCGAGAATTGAGATTTGAGGTATGATTCAGACTCTTTCATCATTTGATTATATAATTATTAATGATTACCCATATGGAGTAGAAACCCGGAGTATACTAGCACTATTGTTGCTATGATTATAAGGCCTTATGATGTGAGTCTGATAACATACCTTAAATTGACCTTGGTTATACAAATATTTATATTTATTTATATGTAGCTGTGGTAATACCATATATCCCTCCCTTCCTTCATTTATTCAGACTGTATATTTCTTTCTTGGCCTTTTATTCAATTATATATTCTTCTTTCTCCCTTTATTCATATGTTGGCCGGTGATATACGGTAGAGTGTTGAGATTCTTGAGTATGGATGGAATAAGATAGTTCATCCTTAATACATCCTTAGACTTATTATGTTATATTTTTTTAGATATGAGTAGGATAGTTTACCCTTACTATCTCACTAGTTTTGATATATCATTGTTGGATATTTGGGTTTAGACTTTATTTTTGGTTATATGTCCTATATATCTATATTATCTTGGCAAATCAGTCTGCAGTTGCCTACTAAGTACCACATGTTTGGTACTCATACTACACTTCTATTCCCTGCAGATCATAGTACAGGTTATTGCGAGTGTTTCATGTGTCGTGCAGAGAAACCATAGTTCGGAGACATAGAGTGAGCTCTTGATGTATGGAGTATTACTTTTCTCCCTTTTATGTACTATACTAGTCTCTTTATTGTATTCAGATATAGTTATATCTAAATAATCATTTAGTACCTCATTTATATCCTTCTTATGTTAGAAGATCTTGTACTGATTTAATTAGGTTTTGGTATCTTATGTATGTTTGTATTTTATTTCATCTTTTTCACATTTCTCTCTTCTTTCTTTTTGTAGTCCATTCCTAGTAGTTTCATACTACAGGATTGACTTTTCTACTGGTGGGTTATAGTATGCGCCATAATGATCTGAGAAATTAAGTCGTGAAAAATTAGTATCAGAGCTTAGGTTCATCGATGAATTAGTACAAGAACTGTGTGTTTAGTAGGGTCCTGTGGATCAGTACGGAGACGTCCTTAACCTATTTTCAGTAGGCTATAGAAAATTCTTAGGAAATTCATTTATTGACTCCGTATCATGTGTCCGTATTGCTATGATTCTCAAGTACATTCTTTTACTCTATTTTGTCCTAAATGGATGATGCGAGATTGTTAATATATGTAGACAAGACTTTAACATGTGTTTATAGAGCTTCAACATAGCATCAGAATAGAGAATCTTAGATGGATATTGAAGATCTACAATGTTAGCTAAAAGAGTTAGGGCCAGCTCAAGCTCTATTAGAGCTAGTGACTACTTCAATCCTTTGAAGTATTGGTCGTACTGATCACAACGGGTAGAGTTCCCATCAAACCTAACAGAGTTTTCAGTATTGGTCTTTAGGTCGTGGTTTCCTTTCTGGATTAGGAGGGTCGATATCTTAGAGTAATTTAGGAACTTTATGTGGTTACAGAAATGTAGGACATTGGTTCTGAGAGTGTCCTAGACATGAGAAAGTTGATCAAACAGAGTTAAAATGTATTCCCCGCCATCCTAGAGTTCTTGAGGTAGGTTATGATTGTGAGAAGGATGATTATAGTAGTAGAGACTGCTCTTAGTGTTAGTTAGCCAGCCATTTAGGCTCAGTTCATGTCTCTCACCAGGTTAGGGCTTTAGTAGTTTGTTACGACTTTAGAAAGATTGATCACTTTATTAGAGAATGTCCCCAACATTGGATTGCTAGTCATTCAACTCATTTAGATTAACCTCGTGATGTTGTGGAAGCTTCAGTTAGAGATGTGTGCTTGACGCCTCAGTTGATGATTTAGTTGGTCAATTCAAATTTTGACCTATTCAGATTTATTCTTCCATAGACTCATCAGGCATGTAATTGCAGATTTCACAATAGGACGTGTTCTTGTATTTCCTATATTTAAATTTTAATTTATAAGGATTGGGGTTTTTATACCCATCGATGATTATATGCCTTGATAATTTTATATTGGTTATTGTGTGCCTTATTATTGATTTCATGACAATATGACTACCCCCGTGGTTTATTTCTTTTCATAGTCGATGGAGTAAATATGTATTTATATTTTTTTTCTTCTGTATTTACATTTTCTCCTGAAGGATGCTGTATTTGGGTTCAAGTTCTATTTACCTTGCCATATTGGTCTTATTGTGTCCCTTCAGTGGTACTTGCTATTGATGTTTATTTTTGGTATTGCCTATTTATTATATTGATTTTTATATTATTTTTGTTATTACTGTTATTGCTTGACGTTATTGATCCTTGTTGGGTAGCTGTTTAGACTAGTGTTATCTAGTTAGAATTCCATTCCTTGAGGTTCTTATTCATTAGCCCAGACAACTATAGCTTGATTTGAAGATTTTTTTCTATAGCAAGGTAAGGTTGGTTTCTTTTCTCTTCTATTTGGCTATGCTAGATGATTGTGGAGTGGTCTATGGTATTGAAGGTAAGTGGACCTTCTTTGTCTTTGTTATTATTCAAGAGTTGACAAATTAATTATGTTGCCTATTCTTGAGTTTGGGATTCTTAGAATTGCCTCCTGGATTGTGAAGGCTTTAATTTTGGCTATCTCTCTCTCTATGTAGCCCATTTTAGAGATTGACCACTTTAGGGACCATCTTTTGTATATGGATATTTCATCGCCCGATAATAGTTTTGATATGATATTGAGATGTCCTAGATTCAGCTATTAGATTTGTTGGATTTGTCTTCTTGTGATGGTTTGTTCTTTGTGCTAATGTGGAGATTGGATAGTCTTTTCTTGCTGTGATGTGGTTCTTGCCTAAAGTGGAGTTAGAGGCAGGTAGTCTTCCTTGTGATTGCTTCTTGAGTTGGCAAATAGGAAATTATTCATCTTGAGTTATTGGTTCATTTTTTGGAAGTGGTCATGACCTTTACATAGTACTTTTTTCCTCGATGAGGTGAATCATAGTTTGTCTGAGTCATGACTTTCCTACTTGTGTGGATTAAGGAAATCCCCATTTTAGAGTTTGTTTATCTTAATGATATTTGGTAGAGTGCGTCTCCTTGATTATATTTTCCTATGAGTATTCTTTGCCAAGATAGAGTATTAGACTGGTGAATTTCTTGCTAAAGTTGTATTTCTTTGAGTTGTAAAAGCTTTTTTATATTACAAGCATGAATTGTATCCTTTGGGAGTTCTTGAGTTTGCTTTGATAGTTCATGCCCTCCTACAGGTATGAAGTTAATTTCTTGTGTTGTTAGCCGGTGATTTATCCTCTATTATGATTTTCTTCTTCAGCTATGTGTCGATTTTGGCTCGGGATGATTTAGCCCAGATATGTTAGATTTAGATAATAAAGTCAATTTTAGAAGTTGACATTTATTATAATGCCCTGAGAGCACACCCTGGGCGTCATACAGTGCTTACAGTCTCGAGGGACCACAAGCCAATCCATGAGCTATTACCTGCTATGACCACTGGATAACATGATCACAAATGCCAAATAATACTGACATGCCATAAGATTTTAATAACCGAATTCAAAACTGAAATATGAGTTTATAGAAATAATTGACTGAATCTGATAAGATACTGATAAACTAGATAACTAATAGTAATGTCTGAATACTGCATAACATACTCTAATATATGATAACCCTCTAAAACTGAATGACTGGGACTTAATGGGACATGCCCCAACTAACTCCAACTAACTACTTAACTGAGACATGAAATAAATTAAGTCTGTCATCGAAGTATGATGACTCATCATAATGCAAAAGAAAAGGTATGCGATTAGTACTTTTAATGTACTAGTATGTTAAATGAGATAGGTTGATAAACATGGTTTCATGAACAGAACTAATAATTGACTGAATATACATGTAGAGCATGGAGTACTGAATAGAGAGAATGAAATCTGTACATACTAGGAATATGTGGATATTTGTAAATACTAAGTATGTATGAAAATCTATAAATACTGAAGATATGTGAAAATGTATAGATACTGAGAATGCATGACTAAGCATATAACATGAACTGAGTCAAATCTGTAAAGTGAAATACTGAAATAACTAATATATGTATGCTTTGGTCAAACAACTCTAAGACAGAATAACTGAACTGTGATTGTAACTGAGATTGTATCTGAGACAGTGGGAGGTATCATGTAATTGACATTCCCCAATTTGAGCTAATCGTGGTCCAACCTTTAATCCCAATTAGAAGGGTGTTAATATCGTGCCACGGGTACTAATGCTGGCTGTGTGGATCTACTAAACTGATACAATGTCCAAAGGGTTAAGGCTGTCAAGCTTGAACTAATGGGTGACCCCTACGAGATATTCAAGCCTAATCTGATGTAACGCCCCAAATTTGATACCCAAAATGCTACATGGTGCTAGAAATCAAAAAGAACCACAAGCTAACCCACTACTGATATCTGTAACTGAGCACTGTATAATGTACTATATAAATGAAGAATAAAAGGGTTGAAAGGACATAAGGTTTAAATATCTGATAAAACATAACATTTGGAAATACGGTATATCAATACCATAACTGAAAAAGACTATCTGAACATGCTAGTCAGAAAACCTCTAAAGTGTCTGAAAACTATAGAGTTGATGGGATATGTCCCCAACTAACTTCATCTAATAAAACTGACATTACGAAGTAATGAAATAATTATTCTATCTTCGAATGATGAGGACTCACTACAAATCTATTTCTACTGGCTGAATCTGAAGTAAAGTGCGATCGGGAACTTAACCATCAGAATCAATGGTATAAAACACCATAGCATAGATGCAAAGTATACGTTAGTACGTCTGAATATGCTGGTATACAAAGTGAGGTAGGCTGAATGCATTGGGTTCATATGCATAAATAATACTAACTAACTGAATAACATGAATGTGAGAATAGATGCATGAATACGTAACTATAAATGACATCATGATAATACTAACTACTGAGTCTGAATAATGATAACATGAGTTTCGTATAACTGATACACTGTTAACTGAGTGACTGGGTCTGATAGTTCTGATTCAGATAGAGCTAGCTGAGTTCCATACTGAACTGAGTTACTATATCTGACAGTCCTGAATCTGAAGAACTATTTGAGTTTTTTTACTAAGACTAAGACTGAGACTGAGACTGTTGGAAGTAATCATTTAACCGATATGCCCCAAATCTGAACAGGTGGGGGTCCAACCTGTAACCCTAACTGGAAACATATTAGTACTGTGCCATGGGTAAAGACAAGCTGTAAGTTAAACCTCATTGACAGAGAGCTCTTCCGTCAGCCCTTACTAGTAGTAAAACTCAAATGAGATGTATAATCCCTAGACTCCTAAGGGTACATCTCAACCTATGCTGGCTACGTAGTTCTGGAATGCAAGGATTGCGTCTAAGGATCACACCCTCCACTGGCTGATAGGTGAGACTTCATCCCTGGGTTATCTTGGTGCTGAATCCTACTGTAATACCCCGTAAAGTCCTCTTCCAATCTGAGCCTTAGAGCATATTCGGTTAAGTGGAAATCCGAGTCTAAAAGTTTTTGAAATATCTTCCTAAGTATGAAATACTTTGAATCGTGTGGAATATCTGCGATTATGGCGCATCGCGCCAAGGCTTAATTTCAAAATTAGTCAAAATTCCAGTGAAACTCCGCGATTCCACCGTGTCACGATATAGTTCCAGTTTGTAATCAAGATGGCAACGAGATTTCCAACGCATCGCACCGTCGTGTAGTTTCCCAATTGTCCAAATTTCAGTAAGCTGAAGCGATTATGGTGCGCTATGCTAGCATGTAAAATCGGGATTTTCAGCTTAATTCCAAGGGCTTTTTGGCCTTTCCCCCCTTTTCCCTAGCCTCTATAAATACCCGATTAAGAGATCTCAGCCTCATTTCTCTCTTTCCACCTAAAAACTAGGGTTTCTAAAATCAAATCCTCTCTTCTCCTTTAATCAAAACTCAAGAATAGTCAAGAGAGAACCAGGAGGGATCAAGAAATCTTTTCAAGAACTTTCAAGAAAAGAGTTTTCCCAGGTATGTAGATGTTGATTCTTGGGTCCCTTTCATCCAAGAAGCTCAAGTACCCTTTTCTAAAACTCAAAGATTTTATGTTTATGAGTTTTTAATGATTTATATGAGTTGAAATTCATGTTACATGTGTTGTTCAGTTTTGATTTATGTTTATTTACAAGATTCATGAGCTTTGACCCTAGTATGTGGAAGCTATGTGATGTTTGTGATAAACCCTCTTCAAGTTGTTTTCTATGTGATGTGTTCATGTCCTTTGGGTATAGAAATGGTGGAATAAGCGAAGAATGTCCCCCATAAGTTTGACAAAGAGCTTAGGCAACGCACAAGGGCCATTATAGTATCTTGAACAGGAAACTCCCAAATTGAGAGCTAGACTATGCATGCCTAGTGTTTGATAAAATGCCTTAGTGAGTGAAATGTTCAATGAAAGTATGAAATCCCCAAGTAGGTGTAACCCCGTACTTTCTTATTGCTATTGAAAGACCTTAGCAAGAAAGTTGATATATGATGTTTGTAAATCCCCCAATTATGTGCTCCTTGATATATTCTAAGCTTTTAATTTATGCCAAGTGGTTAGCAAGTAAGTTATGACACGATAGTGTGAAGTTTTCCCCAAATAATGTGATGTCCAAATACATGTCAAGACTAATTTAGGTGTGAAGTACTTGAGGTAAGACCTTGTTGAAGGAAGTATAATCTAGTAGCATATTTCCCTACACTAGTATATGTTGATGTTTCCTAAATGCTTGACGTGATGCCTTAATGATTTTAAAGGTGAAGGTATGTTATGTTTTCTAAATACTTAAAGAGATGTTTTAATTATAATAATGATGAATGAATGACTGTAATGATGAATGAATGATTGTGATGATGATAATGAATGAATGGTTATGATGATGGAGGAATGGTTATGCTTTATTGTATGTTATCGAGTCCTGGGGGTGTTTATACCCGACAATTTAGCTTCTTTTTAGAGCCCGTGTTAGTTTTACGATAATTCTAGTCGATCCATGACTCTCATAACTCAGTGAATTATAGAACGTTGTATCCTCAGACAGTTACAAAACTTAAGAAAGCTCAGTAATCTCAGTTATCTCTATAATCTCCGTATCGCTAGTGATCTAGCCTCAGTCCTGTAATCAGCTCAGATCTAATAGTATTCAAGTGTGAAATTCTAATCTCAGAAGTGATTCAAGAAATCTATTCAAGATCTGTATCGTCGGTTAGATACCGTGATTCAATACCATTTTCGTCAGATACAAAACTAAGAGATCTCAGTATAGCTCAGTCAGATCTTTTGATAAACATGATCTGTATCAGATTCAGTTTAGTTGTGTTTAGTTAAGAATTTTGTCAGAGTCTTTTAGTTAGGAGTAGAAACTAGCACCAAGCAAGGGAGGGGATGTTGGCTCCTCCCATCAGCGAGAGAGAGGTCGAAGTCATTAGTATCAATCGTTGACCTCCAGAACTACGTAGATAGTGCAGGATATAAGAGTCAACATCTAGAAAAGGATGTCACCTCCAGAGAGAGAGTATTTAACTATTATATTTCCATAGGTCGCTTCCTGGTAAGGGTCATCTGCGAGAGAAGATTGACTAGAGAGAGAGGTCTTTACCCGTGGCATGGTATTGACACCCTTTTAGCTAGGGTTATAGTTTACACCCCACCTTTGGTAGGTTGGGTCATGTCGATTAAGTAACTACTTCCCACAGTTTCAATTTCAGTTTTAGTTTTAGTTTTAGATTTAGTCTCAGTCTGAGTATCAATCTTCAAAAATCAGGACTGTCAGATACAATCATCTATCTCTATGAGGAACTCAGATAGTTCTATTTTTTCATGGACCATCCATCAGATACGCTTGGTCTCATATACAGTTATTTGATAATATATTCGGAGATATGCCGCCTGACAGGCTTGATCACAATCTCAGATTCTATTGAGTATTATTGTTGTCTGATTTAGATATGATCATTTCCTTACCATTGATAATAACTTTCTTAACCATCCGTTAGAGAGGTTGATCTTTGATCTTTTCAGTTGAGAGAAGTAAGCCCAAAATTCAATCATCGATGTAAGTATATCTAGTTTCTCAGTCATCAGTATCAGATGAGTCAGTGTTTCAGTATCTCAGTATCAGTAGTGAGTTCAGTCTGTAGTAAGGCAGTATTAGAGTTTCAGTCTCTAGAGTTGTGATGATTGTGACTATGGTCTATGTATTCATGTATGTGTATGTGTTCTCGTGCGGCATTTTCATGATTATTCAGTTTAGATATTATGCATGCATGAGCCCTTGCATTTAGCCTTACCCCATCTACATACTCAGTACATTCCTGTACTGACTTATTTGCTCTATGGTGTTTTAGTTGACACCATAGGTTCAAAGGCACAGGATCTAGAGTTTCCTCAGCAGTTCAGTCCCAGCCAGCACCAGTAGCCATAGCTGTGAGTCCTCTTCTTTTGAGGAAGAATCTCAGTTTACTATTAATTCAGTTGACAGAGTTAGTTAGGGATATGTCCCATTAACTCCACAGTTCAGATAGTTTAGAGTCTTTTCAAATAGATGTTTTTGTATTTAGTTTTCAGTTTTGTGTGTATTCATAGATGTGTTGAACCTTATGGCTAGTTTCCACATTTATTTTAGATATTATATAGTGCATAGATACAGATATCAGTAAAAGGGTTAGCTTGTGGTCCTTCGGGTCATAAGCACCATGTGATGTCTCAGGATAGGATCTCAGGGCGTTAAACCTACTAAAAAACTTAATAGACATTGAACTGATTTCCTAGCACATAATATGCTTGACTAAGCTGTCGCTGATTGTGTTACTGACTGAACTAGACTAACTTCACTAAGTTTCATTGACTGACGGAATACTATTGAGATCTGATAACTAACTGAGATACTGTGTACTGTGAAGGATTGGACTAATACTGAATTTACTGAGTTTTCCTGAGTCATGTGACTGACTTAATTCTAAGGATAATGGCTTGACTGAGAGTATATTGAAAACCGATGTTGGCTCTAGGAACACAGCTAAATTGTCTGGTACAAGTACCCCCAGAACTCGATAGCATGAAACTAACAAGACATGGCACTTCTTTGAATACATAACCATAGGCCACAATTCATTATACAATCATTGGGGGATTTCATGAAGTACTTGGTACTCATAATCTTGTACATGGATAGGAATGCATTCAAACATAACATAATTTCATAATTCTAGTCTCATGAGCTTTCCATCAAACAACTCTAAGACATAAATTTAGCATAAGCGTTATTTTGAACATCTAGTTGTAGCCTAAGTTCATCATTTAGATCAACAAAGGGTCATAAAACATAATTCTACTCACTTAGGTGTTTTATCAAACACATGGGATGCATATACTTAGGCTTGGGCATAAACACTAAGCAATTACATCTTGGCTACTTTAATCAACCTAATTTCATGAAATTCAATCCACATGCTAACATAATAACATGGGATACATAAAGATTCCATCATGGAAACCATACATATCAACAACATGGGTACAATTTCAATCCACAACATGAAGATTATCATTTAATCTTAAAAAAATGGTTTCTTGATCTCCAAGGATGGAAGGGATCGTTGTATGAACACTTTACCTACCTACCTAGGTGGATGATTTATTGAAGATTGATAGAGGAAACATTGAATCCTTGGCTTGAAATTGATCACGTAAGGTTTCTTGTTCTTGAGAAATTGTGGAATAAGGAATGTATTTAGCCAAAAGAGGGCTAAATTTTGTATTTATAAGGGCTGAAGGTCGAGGAAAATGACCTAATTACCCTTAAGGACGCGGTCCGTTCATGACTAAAATTGGGCACCGATGCATTGAGAGACGCAGAGCATCAATGTCACTGACGTGATACTCGATGCATCGTGCCATGATCGTACCAAGACTTAGTACTTTTGGCTCTGGCAACTTGTAACAATGTTAACCAACACGATAGGCGACGCGGCGCGCCAAGATTATTTTTGTCCACTTTTTTGGGAAACAAAATATGGTCTAAACGAGGTCCAAAAAATCCAAAACTTATCTGGGAATACCTATTGACCTCCTGATCATGAATTAGAAAAAAATCGACCATTAAAGAACATTAATGTCTCGAAATGAACCGAAGGCCAAAAATAATCTTAGTTTGGAAACTTAGCTAAAATTTTCGAAGTCTGGGAACCTCCTTGACAAGCCTAAAGGACTGAATTAAGCTTAGGAATTTTATGGGGTCTTACAATATCTCCCCTTAGGAACATTCGTCCTCGAATGGGACTGACTGAAATGGGAGAAATGATAAGCTAAAGTACATACTAAACATGAACAATTGAAACATTAGTACATAAATGACATGACCAATAATCTGAATGTATTATACTGAACATGCATATCTGATGCATGAATAACTGACTTAATGAAGCATGAGTCATGACCTGCATGACCTAATCCTGGAATTTCTGTGTTCATGGGACATGATTTGTAACACTGGGTGAACAGAAACTCGTTGTACTAGGAACTTGAAACACATACTATTCTATGAAAATCGTGTGGATATAAGCTGTATTCAAGGGACTGAAAAATAAAGCATGCGTAAGTATCGTGATGGTTGAAGTACAAAATATTGCACTAAGGTAGGAATGGGTGGTGAATCATCTTCCCTTATGGATTTCCTACACATACTAGTATTACTACTGGAACCTAAAGGCCTGACTTTCTAAGATATCATAATGGGATAGTCGTTGAATACCTATCGGGCTGTGATAGGATGACCCAATGGGTGGAAACTGAGAAAGGTCCTGTTAACATTAGGTCTGACCTTAAAGTTTACTGCTATGTCAAGAGTTACAAAAAAATAAGCTCCTGAACCTGAAGAAATGTGAACACATAAATGAGGGTTCAGTAATATACCAGTGGCTGCATCAGGAGGATTTTCCTGATTCTGTTGAGACTAAAGAGCATAGAGTTTTTTTGGTCATTGCCCACTGATAATGCTGGAATTTGCACCCTGCTAATTAGGGCGACCAGACTGGGCTGAAATAAGACCATGCTGACATTGAGGGTCAGGTTTAGGAGAGTCTCTGACCTTGTGACTTGACTCTCCATATCCGAAACACACATCACTGTCGGCTCTACAGACTCCCTTATGATACTTACCACACTCTTCGCAAAGCGTATTAGTAAACCTCCTACTCTCACAGCCCTAGGCTTTAGAGCCTGGCGCCCCATACCTATGGTCATTTTTGAACTTTGGTACTGGCACACTAGCTGAGGATAGAATTGGGACTAAAAACTTCTTACTATGCTGAGAATGGTTACCACCCTGCGACCTTGGTTGAGAAAACTACAGCTACCTATTTTGGCTCTCTTATTCTCTCTCTCCTTCTTATTAAGCTAATTCTCTTCAATTTGTTGAGAATGGACCATAAGCCTAGATATGTACATCTTCTTAATCAACATTGTAGTCCTGCACTCCTTAACCACTCTACCTAATACCCCATACTCAAGCTTTCTCATTCTATACCTACTGTCTGCTACTATATAGGGAGCATACCTGGCTAACTGAGTGAACTTGAGGGAGTAGTATTTTAAGCTCATGCAACATTTTTTGAGATTGATGAAATTTAACACTTTGGCTTTTTTCTGCTTTAGGGGAAAGAATTGGTCTAGGAAGGCACCAACAAACTCTTCCCACTCTATAGGCTCTGTATCTGTACCCCTGTCTACCTTTCACTACTTTAACCACGTATGATCTACAAATTATAATTGATAAGTTGCTAAATTAGCACTCTCACTGGAATTCACTCCCATGATATCTATGACTTTCTGAACTTGGTTGAGGAACTCCTCTGGATCCTCTTCAGATTTATAACTTAAGAATAGGGAAAGATTTATTCGGGTGAAGTCCTGAATCCTAGCTACAACGAAATTGGACAATTAGTTGGTCGAACAGTAGCTGGCCATTCATTCTGGGTTGTGACGGACTTGGCTAGAGTAGTGAATACAGTCCTGAATTCTGCATAGGAGACATACTCATCCAGGAGATCAGCCTGAACGTGCTGTGGGGCAGACTAATTTTTATTACTTCTTTAGGGATGCATATTCTGTATACGTAAAGGAAGAAATGGATTAGACTAAGAGTTAAATTTAATCTTATACTCACTGGCATGACATAAATACTGAAAGAAAGAAAACTATTCCTAAAACATCTTATATCCTTCTGTACATAAATATGGCATGCAACACACCCATGTACAAGACTCGACTAGATACGGATTTTTAGACTTCCTAGGACTCTATTGAACCTTAGTCTTTGATACCAAGTTTTTAACATCACGAAACTGATACTCGAAATGCTACACGGTGCTAGCAATCTTGAAGGACCACCAACTAACCCATGACTGATATCTGTAACTAAGAACTACATAATGTACTATATAAATGCAGAATAAAAGGGATGAAAGGCCATAAGGTTCAAATATATGATAAAATATATCATATAGAAATACGGTATGTCAATATCAAAACTGAAATAAACTGTCTGAACATGCTAGTCTGAAAGCCTCTAAACTATCTGAAAACTATTGAGTTTATGGGATATGTCCCCAAATAACTCTGTCTCCTAAAAATGAAATAATGAAGTAATAAAATAATCATTCTATCCTCAAATAATGAGGACTCACTACAAATCTACTGCTACTGGATGAGTCTAAAGCTAAGTGCGATCGGGAACTTGAGCATCCGAACCTATAGTATAAAACACCATAGCACTGATGTGAAGTATGTGTTAGTACGTCTGAATGTACTAGTATGCAAAGTGAGGTAGGATGCGAAGGATGAATGTACTAGTACGTCCCTATTCAGAGCGTTGATGTTCAGACCAGTCTCTCTTATGAAAAGATTATAGTCGAAATATTAGACTATCAGAATCATCGATTGAGGAACAAAGAGGTCCCTCTAGTTGAGGTTCTAGGGAAAATCAGTCCATCGAGAGAGCTACTTGGGAAGCAGAAGCAGATATGCATGCCAAGTATCCTTATCTCTTCTCCACCAATTCTGATCAAGCTTAAGGTTATAGTTCGCCCTAAGCTTATTCAATTTCATATTCATGTTCCCCTTTATAAATGTGGTATCTACTACCATTTCATTCTCTGTCATGCATTCATATATCAGTTCAGTTATAAAATCATGCATCAGCTATGCATTCTCATCTTGAGAAACACAGTTTATTAGAATACTCGGTCATGCATTCATGTACCAGTTAGCCATGCATCAGATGTGCATGAGTTCAGTATATTTAACATGTCAGTCATGAAGTCATGTCTTAGTCACTCATGTTCAGTTCATGTTCATTTATTATTTTCCCTCTTAGTCAGTCTCATTTGAGGATGAATGTTCTCAAGGGGGAGATATTGCAACACCCGTGCTTATTTCTAGCTAAAAATCATCTCATGGATGCTATTACTTGCTTTGAAATAAAAATATATTTTTGTACCTATGGTATTTATGATATTTCTACTTTCTATCACGTGGAAAATTGAGTTAACTTTCTAATGTTACTAATTTTGTCTAAATCTGACACCAGACGAGGAAGTTATGGATGTTTTACTTAGAACTGACCAAAATGCCCAGGTGCGATGTCCAAGTTGATGGACCGCTAAACAAGTGATAGAATGTCACTTTGACCGTTATAGACAAGGTAGTAGGGCCACGTTCTGGATAGGGATTGATGGACGAGTTGACAGACCATCAGATTTTGGATGGATCGTCATCCAAGCCGTCAACTCTTATCCAGTGAACTCCATTTCCGGTCCACGTATGACGGTCAAAATAATGGATCGTCATGTTCCTGACGGAGAATCAGTTGGGTCGTCATGTGCCATATTTATTTTACTTCTAGGCCGTTTTAACAGGGGTATTTTTTTCACTTACCACTTGCCTATATACACGCAGATGAGTCCGAATTCAGCCATTTCGCTCATTATTATTTCTAAAACAAAAACTAGGGTTTCTCTCTAAATTTAATCTCCAAGAACAAGACCTAATATTCTTCAAAAAATCAAAGGTTTTCAAATCCTTCAAGTTAAAAAACATCAAGAACCCTGAGTAAAGTATACGTAGTGTTCATCTCTAGATCTATTTCGTTCATAGAGCTCAAGAACCATGTTTTAAATATTATTTTGTGATTGTCTTGTTATGATATGAGCATGTACATGTTGATGATTGTTGTTTAAGTTTCAAGATGATATCTTAAGGTGTTTTCATGAAGTATATGTGTTTGTTAGTTGAAACCCATGATCCTTATGTGGCTTAATATGGTGAAATTCGTGAACACACTTAAGCTAAAAGAATGCATGCAAAGCATTTGATAATATGCCTAGGATGATAGAATTCTTGTCCCATGATTTAATAGTGTTTGAATGACAAGTCCATGCTCTATGATTTATGATTTCCCATGAAATCCATGTGAGTGCTATGCGTTGTTGTTGTGATATGGATGACCATGATATTGAAGCTATGCAAGTATATACATATTGTATGAATTTCCCTTCCATGTATAAGATGTTGAGAACTATGCTTAGTGTGAAATCCCCTACTCATGATATGGTAAATTGTGGACTCTACACTTACGATCAAGTTAGTTAGGTGCATCAGTTTCCTTCCATTGAGTCCTGGGGATACTTGTACCCAAAAAATATAGTTGTGTGCCTAGATCCATGTAATGTTATCATGATAATATCTTTCAATCCATAATCTATAGAACTCAGTCGGGCATGTGACTCAGGAAACCTCAGAAATCTCATGATCTCAGTTAATTCTCAAATAGTAACACTAATCCATCAGTCAACAAAAGTTAGTTACTAAGTCCATGTAGCGTCAGTTAAATCTCGTTCAGTTTCTTCAGAAGGGAGTAGAAGTTATCATCGAGTGAACCCAAGGTTGGGAACTCACCTACTAGTTTAGGGTGTGATTCTTAGTAATCATCCTTGTGTTCCAGAACTACGTAGCCAGCGAAGGTTGAGACATCTTAACCTATCAGATTAGGGTTAATGAGGTGGGTTAATCCATAATTTTAGGGTTCCCACCATTCTTATTTTGAGTACCTGACAGCTAAGGGTCACTCACAACTATCCTTACTCGTGGTGCGGTATTGACACCCTTCCAGTCGGGGCAAAGAATAGACCCCAACTTAGCTATATTCTTTATTGGGGCATTTCAGTCAACAACTACCTCACATAGTTTCAGTCCCAGTCTCAGTAAAATAATTTAGCTAGTTCTTTAAATTTTAGTATATTAGGACGGTCAGATACAGTCAATTCAGTTACAAAATGGAACACAGATAGTTCCATTAGATTCTGGACTGTCAGACATAGTCATCTATGTTATTAGAATCTCAGTATTTGTCATGCTAGATATTAGTAGATCATGTATTAGTGTTCGGATCTAGATATCAAGTAATCACAATCTCAGTTACTACGTATGCATATTTTCACTCTTACATTCATATCAGTCAGTCAGTTAGCATCGTTAATGCATGTAAACCCTTTTTTATTTAGCCTACCTCACTCATATACTTAGTACACCCAGTTGTACTGATGTATTTGTGTTATGTCACTTTCTTTCATGTTACACCATAGGTTCACAGATACGAGCTCTAAATGAGCAGTTATAATAGCATTCTAGTCACAGAGTTGCAGTGAGTCCTCATACATTCGAGGACATATTATTTATTTAATTTATTATTTTAGTTCAGTTTTGTTCGATGGAGTTAGTTGGAGACATGTTCTTTCAACTCCTTATCTAGACAGTATCTAGTGGCTTTCTGATTTAGCTCAGATTTGATTCAGATTTTAGTTGTTTTGGGTATTTGTTACCCCATATGGATGTTAAGATTTGTCAGATATTCTATCTAGTTTAACCTTATGGCCTATTGTTCATGTTTTCTGCATTATTGCGTCATATATTGCAGTATATATGTACAGATATTAGTCATGGGTTAGCTTGTGCTCCATCCAGATCATGGGCATTGTGTAACGATCCGGTTCAAAAAATTGGGGCGTTATACTAACCCAATTCTACCAAATTATAGGATAAATGTGACAGTCCCAACAACGGGAAAGATTGGGTTATGAGATTAATTGATCCTATGTTTAGAGGGTATAAGTCCAGACTCAACAAAGATCACTTTTATGCCTATACCAATGATGAAATTTGAAGGTCAAAAAGGCCTAGCACTATTTCCGAACCTGTATTTAAGGATGTCCTTAAGTATTGGAATTCTAAAGAAGCCAAGGTATGATATCAATATGGACAACTATTATATTATTATTAGCATGCATTTATTTATGAATTCATCATGCCCGATCTTCTTTTTTATGTTGTCTCTTCTTTTTATATAAGGCATCAAATTGGGTGTGTTTAAACTTTCACTACCTCAATCGTTTTGTTAAAAAATTATTCATAAATATTTTCTTACAGGATACGTCCAATAGAAACAAAGAAAACAGGAAAAAGTTCAAGTATCCTCACACTATGGGCAAAACAAGTTTTTCTTTAATCCGTGAGGTTTGGTGTTTTCTCATATTGTTACTATGAACTTGTTGACTTTACTTGATAATATTTTAAGGCTGACTTGTATGTAACTACGAAAAAATGAAAAATTTGGGTACTTTTTCAAATAAAGAATTCTTTGTGGCTACTATAAGAAAGAAACCTAATTGAGTATATAAGGACACATCTGAAGAGTTTACAAAAAAATAGTATGAAATTTTCTATTTCAAAATTGATCAAGATCATTGTTCCCTTAAATATAGAATCAACTAAATTTACTTGTTTTTGAATATGATGTGTAGGTTGAAATGGAGAGAATAGAGACTCAAGAAAGTAAAGATGGTACTCAACCAACTATTGCATTCACAACAGTTATGGGGGTTGATCATCCCTATCGAGTAAGACTATTTGGATGTGGGGTTACCAAGTCTCTTTTGAAACAGAAAGCAATTGATTCTGGATCCTCTTCAAATATTGCTGATGAACTGGTGAAGAAGAGATTGGATGATCTAGAAGAGAGGATGTAACAAATAATAAAGGAAAAATTCAATGCTCAAAGAGATGTTATTGAGCGAGATAGTACAATGAAAATCATTGCACAACTTTAGCATCTAAATACAATATTAACACTTGATCCTAATATGATAGGATTCAATGTTCATTCATCGGGAGAAGCGGTTGCTAATCAACCAATAAACCATCCATTTATTGGTAGTAATAATCAAGGTCAGTTTTTGTTTCTTGATCTATTGGTAGTAACAATATATTGGTAGAACTTCTCTCACTCTTGGTGTGTGTCTTCTAGTGATTAGTTTGTAAAAGTTTGGTATTAGTTTCATATTAATAGTTTGGTATTGTTGGCCTAGTAATATTAGTTTGGTATTGTGGTCTTGTATTAGTAGTTTGGTATTGTGTCCTGGTATTAGCTTGGTATTAGTAGTTTGGTATTGTGGCCTAGTTAGAATCTATTCAATTTTTACTACAAAAGAAAATATACAAGTTCCCTCATAACTTATATATGTATTAGTTATGTAGGTTTCTAAATTTCAAACATATCTTTATATATGAATAACTTACTTCCTAACGAGCTACTAAGTGTTGCTAAACTTATACATACATAAATTAATTACTTGAAGAAGTTACGTCCTTACTAGCTACCAAAGACCCCTAAAAACTTAGAAACATATTGTAACTGGTTATTACCTTGGACCAAATAAAATCCTTTAAAATTTGTACTGTTCAAGATCAGTACCGAGTTCAAGAACAGACCGAAGATTTGGATTAACTTCACTATTGACTGTCTCCTGTATAGTTTATTTTTTCCCATAAATTCATAAGAAAGTTTAGACTAAAACTACCAACAATAAATAGAAAAATGGTAAAGCACTTAAGAAATAACACCTTGTGATTACCTTGAAATTAAAGCACATGGAGGAGTTAACAAGAGCCTTGAACTGGAGCTTCGATGGCTAAAAATTCTTTTTTCTGAGTTTATGATTTTAATTTGTTGGAATAATAAAGTTCATGCGATGTGTTTTAGCAAGTTCACCTTTGACATATTTTCTATTGTAGTATAACTAGTATTCTTGAAAGAGATATTATCCGAAATGTTTGTTGATGCTTTCTATGAAGGTTGCATCTGAATGAGCCAGAATCGATGGTTGGGGAATAAAGACATGTTCTTGTGATGCTATTCACTTTTCTTGAAATTTCCATGGGAACCCTAGCTATCATTATTTACTCATACTACTATAGCTACTATTATAGTACTTGCTTTGGTTTAACAGCTAACTCGTAGTGTAAAGAACATTAATATATATATACCATGTATAGAAAATAGAACTTTCGTTTTAGTGTAGTATATAAACATGGATCTGTGGGTGATAAACATCCATGAATTTTTGAATTCTCACTGTATATATTTTGGGTGATAAACTCACAAGTTATGTTGTATGCCTCTTAGTGTTGTAAACTCTCTTTGTCTAGACTTTAATATATATAATCATGTTCCCAATCTTATAATTCATGAGATAATATTTGTGGTATGCAAACTTTCAAATCTTTTTAGTGCCTTTTCCAAGTAGGACTTAGCAGTATAATACAACTCCTTAAATAAGCCCCTAAAATCTTCAAATTGAACACAGTTGGTATTGAATGTAGATTTTATATGCCTGCTAGCCTGTGAGTAACTAGAATTATGTCTTCCTTATAGATTCATTGTATTATATATTATATAATAATTTAGATATGACTAAGAGCCCGACCTAATCCTCCACATGTGAACTCAAAAAATGCTTGAAGTAGAACTCCAACGATGCCTTGACTCATTATATCATGCTTCAGTGTTATTATAATCATTTTATGTTGTCATTTAGGTGATAATATATATTATTTTTTCTCTTTATATAGGTGTCCAAATTGAAGAAATAGATGAAGAAAGTGATGAAGACATTGACCGTACTTGAGAAGATTTTTGGGTTATGGATAAATTCTCTAATATCAATAGTTTTGTGTTGAATTTCTTGAAACTTACTGTGACTCAAACTTGCTAGTATGTAAAAACTTAACAGATCATTTTGACTTGATTAAATTTTGCTTTTGGGTTTAAATTATTAGCTTGTTCCATATTTTGAATTATGAGATTATTAATGAATGATTTTGTTTTGCGATGTGTATATATTGTGTTATAATTTATTATGTATGTAAACAAAAATTTACATTAATACGAGTGACTATTTATATAAATCATTTCAATTTAATAACATGTGGCACCAATCATTGCAATACATCAATAAACCAACACAATAGGTAGTCAAAAAGTGTTGCAACAGAATAACAAAAGTGCTGCAATAGATACTATTACAACAGTTTACTGTCGTTGCAATAGAATCTATTGTGATGATTAGTAACCATTGCAATAGATTAAAATAGGCGTTCCAATAAGTAATGAAATAGTTGTAATAGGTACTCAAAAAGCATTGGAACAAAATAACAAAAACATCGCAATGGATGCAGTTGTAATGGTTTAATCTCGTTACAATAGATTCTATTGGAACGGTTAGTAAACGTTGAAATAGATGAAAATAGGCATCTCAATAAGTCAAAAAGTATCCATCACCATAGCTTGACATATGGCAACGGTTTCAGACAACCATCGCATAGACCATTGCCATAGATATATCACAATGCCCACATATATGATGCTTGCTGAACCGTTGCAGTAAAAATATGGCAATGGTTTTGTTGTATTTCGTAATAGTTTTGCAACTGTCACCATAGGGGTAATTTCTAGTTGTGAAATTTTTTCATATTTTAGGTTATGTTGGATTGATCAATCTGCGATTTGGCCTCTTGCTAAAACATTTTGTTTTTGAGAAAAGCCTTCTAAGAATCGGGTCCCTTAAAATCAACTAGTTGAAGATATAACACTGCCACCATAGATTTCCTTAATAGAGAGTAAATAGTTAGATCTTCAAATATCAACCCTTGAGCACTCACTTTTAATGAATATTTTTTACTCTTGTTGCTTTTCTCAAGTCAGGAACCATTATTACTTGTTTGATTTTAGAGCCCACATATGTTTTACTTCTCAATAAGAAGACAATAATGTGACCAAGTCTTTCTTAGTGCATCTTTTTAGAGAATACCTCTTTATCTTAATCAAGTACTTGAATCTATTTAGTTGTGTATTCTCTTCCTACGCTTATCTGAATTTATCATTCCTTCACTTTCACATCTTAGACAGATCCTTTTATAGTGCCTATTTTTTATGATTGTTCTCCTTTTCATTTCTATCTTTATCTTGATTAGACTATAAAAACTTCAAGGTCAAGAATCTTTTCTTTTCCACTTCCTTTCTTTTTACCACTGGAGTGGTTATAATTGTCATGATAACAAGATCACTCTAGGTATGAAACGTTTAAAGTAAACCCTCTCTAATATCAATTGTTGAACCCTTGGGGGTTGTAACACAAGTGAGGGAGCAGGTCCCTCAGAGTCATTCTCAAGTATTAGAAAAGTAAATAAATTATGAGGTGCTCGAAACACAAAAGCAATACAGAAAGAACAATACAAGATTTTTACGTGAAAACTCAATATGGTAAAAACCACGGCTTTCACTCACAAGCACAAAAACATTCCACTATAACTAACCTATTGATAACATAATTCAATGTTGACATAACTCTAGGTTCCTTCTACTTGCAACACCTCTATTGCGAGCTCACCTTGACACCTCTGCCAAGTTTCCCTTAAAAACTTGTTGACTCTAACAAGCTATAAGCTCAGGTAACTCTACCTGATCGACTTTCTCAAAAGAAATAAATACTCTTATAATATGAGTAGTTAGATTACAAATCATTATCCAATCAAGAACTATTTCAATTTAAGCACACATAATGATAAGAACTTGGGCAGTATTGAAATGGGGTTTTGTCGCCTCTCTTCAATCTTTGTAATTTATGGAAAAATGAATTGTTGAAGAGATACCTCTTTCATTTTATAGTTGGGTGATGATTAGGGATTGGATATCATTGGACCAACTATCCAAGTTAGTACAAAATAACACCTGGAAGTTTGTTAAACCAAATGAAAAAACTGTGCAGATACCATGTCAAAAATGTACGGTAATTTGTACGTCCAAGGACCTGGTCCCTCGTATTTTGCCTACTCATCATCAATTCTACATATAGAAATTATCCCCTTTTTGAATATGACAAACCAAACCATAAAATTTGAGCACCAGTACACATTCATCACATTTAATCAAAGTGATTACCACTTGAAGAAGAATGTTCCCCCATGATCATTCATGCTCTATCATACAACACATAGATGTGGTCCTTTATTTTTATTCTTCCCCTGTCATCATGCACGTTTAATTTGTGCATTTGCTTTTCTTCAACATTTCTTCCCCTATCAACATGATTACTAATTTTGTAGTTTAGCACATTAGTATTCCCTATTACTCATACACTTCTGGTCTTTACATATAAAGTCAGTATTCCTTATTTTGGCATCATTAAAAAGGATTTTTAGTAAACCATAATTAAAGATAAGTGCATGTAAATTAAATCAGAGCCACTGGGGCAACACAAATATAAAGTCAACATAAAATAAGGAGATCAATTGAATATCACAAATAGAATTCATTCATAAGAAAAATTTTAGTATCAGTACAATACTTAAAATAGTGTATTGAATGTACTATCTTTATGACCTAACAAAAGGAGCCAAAAAGGAAACTTTTAATGAATAATTTTGGGGACAGGGATAATGAGACTTAAGTAGAGGGAGGTGTTTGGGAAAAGGACGTAAGTAGCATCTCCATTCTTGCATTTTAAGCATTGTGAGCATCCAACAACTATTTGGTGAGAGCCTTTACCTCATTATTCAGTTCCTAATTTTCACCATTTATTTTTTCTACCTTTTCCATGAGTGTTACATTTTCTGCTGCAAGCTCATTTGTGGGACCTGGTCCTTTAAAGGACAACTTCTAATTCTGCAATTTCATGTGCACTATTTTAGCATATTCTTCAGCCAGTTTGATCCTTAGTTCCTCAATTTCTTTCACAACTTTTCTTGAACATCAAGAAACTTAAAAACTTGAGTCACAAATCTAGCTTTTCCCACCATGCATTCATTCTCCACAAGTGTTGTCAGGTTGATCATCTTTTTGGCTGCCCCAGGTATTCCCTTAGTTAAAGACACACCATAATATTCCTAGGTACTATGGGCTGGTATTATTAGTTTGGTATTATTATCTGGCATTAATAGTTTGGTATTTTGTCCTGGTATTAGTAGTTTAGCTTGGTATTAGTAATTTGGTATTAGTAGTTTGGTATTGTGGACTAGTTATAATCTGTTCATTTTTGACTAAAAAAAAACACTGAAGTCCCCTTATAACTTATTAATGTATTAATTATGCAGGTTTTTAAATTTCAAACATATCATTATATATGAATAACTTACTTCCTAATGAGCTACCAAGTGTTGCTAAACTTATACATACATCAATTAATTACATGAATAAGTTACCTCTTTACTAGCTATGAAAGACCTCTAAAAACTTAGAAAGACATTGTAACTGGTTATTACCTTTGACCAAATAAAATACCTTAAAGTTTATACAGTTCAGAATCAGTAGCGAGTTAAAGCACAGACCAAAGATCCATATCAACTTCACTACTGCTTGTCCCGTCTATATTTCATTTTTTTCAATAAATTCATAAGAAAATTCAGACTAAAACAACAAGCAATAAAGAGAAAAATCATAAAGAACTTAAAAAGTAACATATCGTGATTACCTTTAAAGTAAAGCAAGCGGAGGTGTTAACAAGAGCCTTGAACCGAAGCTTCAATGGCTGAAAATTCTTGCTCAGCTTATGATTTAAATTTGTTTTCTTAACAAACTTTATGTGATATGTTTTTAACAAGTTCACCTTTGACATATTGTCTGTTTTAGTATAACTAGTATTCTTGAACCAGACGTTATCTGATTTGTATGTTGATGATTTCTATAATGGTTGCATCTGAATGAGCTAGGATCAATGGTTGGGGAACAAAGACATGTTCTTATGCTTCTATTCACTTTTCTTGAAGTTGCAATGGAAACCCTAACTATCTTTATTTTACTCTTACTACTATAGTATCCTGCTTTGGTTTAATAGCTAACTCCTAGTGTAATAAACATACATTTATATAGTATGTATATAAGATAAAACTATGGGTTTAGTGTAGTATTAAACTTGGATCTGTGGGTGATAAACATCCATGCATTTTTGAATTTTCACTATATATATTTCGAGTGATAAACTCACAAGTTAGGTTGTGTGCCTCGTAGTGTTGTAAACTCTCTTGGTCTAGACTTTACTACATATAATCATGTCCCCAATCTTATAATTCATGGGATAATGTTTGTGGTCTGAAAACGTTCTAATTTTTTTGGTGCCTTTTCCAAGCTTGACTTAGCTGTATAAAGCCACTCCTCAAATAATCCCTTAAACTCTTCCCCTTGAACATAGTTGGTATTGACTGTAGATTTTATATGCCCACTAGCCTGTAAGTTACTAGAATTATATCTGCCTGGTAGATTTATTGTATTATTGTTATATGTGAATCTAGATATGAATAATATCCTGACCTAATCCTCTCGATGTGAACTCAAAAATTACTTGAAGTAGAACTCCAACGAGGCATTGACCCATTATATCATGCTTCATTGTTATTATAATCTCTTTATATTGTCATTTGAGTGCTAACTGATAATATTTGTTCACTTTATATAGGTGTCCAAATTGAAGAAAGAGATGAAGACATTGACCTTACTTGAGAAATTTTTTGGGTTGTGGATAAATGCTCTAATATCAATAGTTTTGTGTTGAATTTCTTAAAACTTACTGCAACTCAAACTTGCTAGTATGTAAAAACTTAACTAATCATTTCGACTTGATTACATTTTGCTTTTGGGTTTAAATTACTAGCTTGTTGCATATTTTGAATTATGAGATTATTAATGAATGATTTTGTTTTCTGATGTGTATGTATTGTGTTATAATTTATTATGTATGTAAATAAAAATTTACATTAATAAGATTCACTGTTTGTATAAATCATTTTAATTTAATAACTTGTGGCAAGAATCATTGAAATATATCAATAAACCATTGCAATAGGTGGTCAAAAAGCGTTGCAAAAATAGAACAACAAAAGTGTTGCAATAGATGCTATTGCAATGGTTTACTCTCACTGCAATAAATCTATTGTAATGGTTAGTAACCATTACAATAGATTCTATTGCAACGACATTAAACTATTGCAACAATATCTATTACCTAACGGTTGCAATAGATGAAAATAGGCATCTTAATAAGTCAAAAAATAGTCGTCGTCATAGCTTGATCTATGGCAACGGTTTTAGACAACCGTCGCATAAACCGTTGCCATAGATCTATATCAATGCCCACATATGGGACACTCGCTGAACCATTGCACTAAAGATATGGAAACGATTTTGTTGTCTACTACAACCATTTTGCAACCGTCACCACAGAGGTAATTCTAGTAGTGATACTTATTCATATGTTAGGTTATTTTGGATTGATCAATCTGTGATTTTCTCTCTTGCTAGAACTTTTTATTTTTTTGAAAAGCCTTCTAAGAATCATCTCCCTTGAAATCAACTAGTTTAAGATATGACACTGCCGCCATAGAGTGCCTTGAAAGAGAGAACATAGTTAGATCCTCAAAGATCAACCCTTGACCACTCACTTTTAATGAACATTTCTGACTTCAGTCCTTTTTCTCCAGGCGGGAACCATTATTATTTGTTTGATTTTAGAGCCCACTTAAGTTTTAGTTCCCAGTAAGAATACAATAGTGTGACCAACCCTTTCTTGGCTCATCTAGGTAGAGAATACCTCTTTATATTATTCAAGTACTTGAATCTATTTGGTTGTGTATTCTCTTCTCTTCCCATGCTTATCTGAATTTTATCATTCCCCTAATTTCCCAGCTTTGACAGATCCCTTTATAGTGCCCATTTTTTTATGATTGTTCTTCTTTTTATTTCTATCTTTATCTTGATTGGACTCTAAAGACTTTAAGGTCAAGAATATTTTCTTTTATGCTTCATTTATTTTCACCCCTGGATAGGTTATAACTGTGATAATAACAAGATCACTCTAGGTATGAAACTTTTAAAGTGAACCCTCTCTGATACCAATTGTTGAACCATTGGAGGATGCACCACAAGTGAGGCACCCGGTCTCTCAGAGTCATTTTCATGCATTATAAAAGTAAAGCAATTACGAGGTGCTAGAAACACAAGAGCAATGCAATAAAGAACAGCACAAGTATTTTACCTGGAAACCCAATATGGAAAAAACCACGACTTTCCCTCACAAGCACAATAATAGTCCACTATAGCTAACCCCTTGATTACAGACTTGAATGTGAACCTAACTCTAGGTTCCTTCTATTCTCAACACCTCTATTTTAAGCACACCTTGACACCTCTACCAAGTTTCCCTTTAAAACTGGTTAACTCTAACCAAATACAATCTTAGGTAACTCTACCTAATAAACTCTCTCAAAAGAAAGAACTTCTCCTATAAGGTGAGTAGATTGATTACAAATCATTACTCACTCAAGAACTATTTCAATTTAAGCACTCATAAAGATAAGAACTTGAGCAGTATTGAAATAGGGTTTTGCTGCCTCTCTTCAATCTTTGTAATTGGTGCAATAACAAATTATTGAAAGACGTCTCTTCCCTTTTATTATTGAGTGATGATTAGGGATAAAATATCATTGGACCAACTATCCAAGTTGTTAAAAAATAGAACCTACAAATTTGTTACACAATATGATAAAATTGTATAGATACCATGAGCTAACTGTACAACACTCTACATGTCCAGGGACCTGGTCCCCTGTAGTTTAGTTTCTTATCATCAAAACTACTATATAGTAGGTAGACACTGTCTTTGGAGGAGCTTTTATGGTATTACGTTGGGAGGTAACTTCTAATATTTTAGACTAGATATCTCTCACTAACCTAGGGTGGAAAACATGAGAGGTTGAGAGAGGGTCTAGCACTCACATCATGAGATCTCCTGGTGAACAAAGATTAGGAGATGATTTTATTGCATAAGATATTACGCTACTGAGTATTGACCTTGGGTTGCTGGCAAAGCAGTTCATGATCATGAATTTTTAGAAAGTTCATATAGTAGGAGAATAGGGTGCAACTTTCAAAGCTTATGAGACTAAATTAAAAAAGGAGGATAGGCATTATGATTGTTAGTTGGTAGGTTTCCAAGCACAAGGTCAGGGAATCCAAGGTAGAGACTACTATAATTACATATATATAGGCTGACGTATGGACAACGATAGTGACTGGAGATAAAAAAAATGATTGCAAGGAGAAGGGAGATAAGTACATTTTACTTGGTAGATGAGATACAAAATAAAGAATGGAAGAAATTTTATCTAAACTGGTGAAGGGTCAAGAAAATTAGGAGGACAACCTTAAGGAGATTATGGATGATATTTCAAGGTTACCTAGAAGGTGGAGTATCATGCCACTGCTATCAAGAAGTTGAAGCACTAGTTCAGGAAAATGCCTGATATGATCAAATATAAATAACCTTTTTCTCTTTCAAGTGAAAATGTTTAGATTCCACTAGCTATAAGTCATTTTATAGCTATCACCATTAATTATGGTGCCACTGATGATCCCATTTTACCTACTATTGAGGAATTAATGATTGATAGCTCTAAGAGCGATGAGATATTTGAGGCAGGGTTTCAGAAGTCAACTTGGGGTGATGATAATTTTGAGTATGATAGCGGTGAAGATTGGGTTGTCGAGACCAATGATCATGTGAACCCTTATAGTACGACTCTTTTTTTATCATTAATAGAAAATAAGGAGGATCCTAGAGCAATCAACATTTTTGTTCTGTTGGGCCTTTCAATGTCAAGAAGGCTTTATGTAACTTGGGATCAGTAGTAAATATGATGCCATTGGATGTGTAAAGGCCATTGAGGATGGGGGAAATCAAGCCTATGTTCATAAAACCATTAATGGTAGACTCATCTATAAAGAAATCGGTAGGTATTTTGTGTGATGTAGAAGTAATAGTGTCATCTCTTATGTTACCCACTGATTTTATAATTCTTGACTATGAGGTGAACTGTCATGCCCTATTATATTTGGTAGACTCTTTCTATCCACTAGTAGGGTATTGATTGATAAGGACTTGGGAGAGATCACCTTCAAACTGAATGATAACAAAGTAGTGTTTGATGTTTGTATGATAGTGCAACAGCCAGATAATATGCGAGTGGTGTCTGTAATAGACACTATTGATAAGGATGTTGTTGCAGAGGCCAATGTACAAAATTCACTAGGTGTTGATAAGAGATGTGTGGCATACCAATTTATAAAAATTAAGAGGCTGGATATAGGACATATGAGGGAGGAGGTGGATATCTTACGAGCAGAAGTGTGCTCTTTCACTGAGAGCTACATATTAGACATCACTCCTGTTGTATCCCCAATTATTAAAACATTATCAAACACTTTGATTTATTTGCGAAGGATGATGACAGTCCCCATAGCTAGGACTAAAAGAGGCCGAGAGTGGGACCTGTAGAATTCAGACATGCCATTTGAGCAAGCCCTGAAAAGGGACACCCATGATTCAATGGAGACTGCATTCTTTGATAGGCAGAGGCTTGCCAAAATAGTTTTGGGTTCTTTTTATCATAGTGCATTGCCACCACAATGGCCTCAATCTGTGGATATATCCCCCATTTTGGGATGCTCATCACACGACGCTTAGTGTGTCCTATGTATTTTCTCCCTTTTATCTATTTTACCTTATTTTCATGCGTTTAGGACAGTTCACAGTTTTTAGTTGGGGGTGGGACATACAATAGCCACCATGGGGTTTTTGTGTTTCTTTTCTTCTCGATCGAGGTATGGTAGTCGAATCGGCTTGTGTAGGTTAGTATGTGTTTTACTTCGTTTTGTGTAATTAGGATATTTTAAGTATATAGGGAAGTTATCATATTTTTATGGATTTTTGAGAAAAATTATACCCCTCCAAAAAATGTGTTTTAGAACTGTGTAAATGTATATATGTGTGAACATTGTGGATCTTGTTTTGGCATTAGGATTAGGAAGATGATAATCATTTTATAACATATGTATGAATTGAATTAGTAGCCATATGCGTGTGAGATAATACTTCATTCCCTTTGTGTGTTCAATTCATAACATGCATGGTTAGTCTTGCATAGGATGTAGGATAGTTAGTTAGGAAAGAATCATAGGACGTTTTTGAATTTAGTTCACTTTTAGCCAAAATGACCTTCCTTGTGTGAAATAATATCCCTTGATCCCTATTTTGAGCCTTATAGCCTATTTTTCATTTCACTTATTCACCTTTTAATTTATATTACAATGAACCTATTTTGGCCCTGGTCCTCCTTGAACATTATGCACCTTAACTCAAGCAAAACTCCTAAGTTGAGAGTTGCTATCACAGAGATGTATAGTGTAAAATACGTATGAAGAAGGATAAAATAAGAGAAAAAATTTAGAAGGGCTGGGTGTGGTAGAAAAAAAAAGGAAAATTGTGAAACAGAAAGAATAAAAGACTTCCCAACCTGAATGTGCAATAAAAAACAAAAAAGGGAGACATAAGGGAAAAATAAAGAGAGAATTCACTAATAAGTGAGACCCCAAAGTTAGCGTAGTTCTAAAGAGGATTAGTCACTTGATATGTCTATATGTACCATACCATCCCCTAAGCTTGCATTAGAAGTCGCAAAAAACCCTATAGTGATACTATTATGACTGTCTAAATCCTAAGGTAAAGAAAATAAGGGAAAGCCTATGGTATTTGATGCACATTGATTGGAACATTTCTTCTGAGTGTCAGTGTCTCTTGACTGTCCCTACATTGAAATGCATTATTTCATATGAGTGAGTTGGGACATTTTTATTTTGAGGGCACATGATTCTTATTCCTAGGTATTTGCTTATTTTGGGTAGTGTGACTTGTTTATCTGCGTGATTGTCTGTTGTTAATGTAGTGCCATACCTTAATCACATTTTGTCACATTTTGTGCTTCATATTCAAATGCAATTAGTTTTGAAAAGTGATATTCGAGAGGGTGTTGTGTTTTGAGCTTAAAGTCTTGATGGAATTCCTTGAATAGTTTAGATTCTCCTAGTTAAACGTCATTTTTGTTTTGTTTCATTTTGTTGCCTAAGGACATGCAAACCTTCTAAGTTGAGGGTTTTGATGTGCTATATAAATATAGCACTTTCGATGCTTTAAGCTATGAAAATATGCAAGTTTTTAAGGTTGTTTTGTTAGATATGATGCAATTTGGGTATGTTTTGCAAGAAATCTTATTTTGGATGCTAAGTTCGTGAAAAAAGATGAAAAATTTGGGGGTTTGGCTACTAATTGAAGCAATTATGAATGTTCGGGACACTTTTCGGCTTGTTTGTGATCAAAGAATGTGCGGGAATTAAAGAAGAGCTGAAAAGATAACTCCCGACACTTGCTAAATCAACATTCGGACCACAAGTAGTACATGTGGACTGCATATGGTCAAAGCAAGTGTTAGAAGTCCAAAATATCAAGAGATAAACTCCAAGATTTTTTGGTCCACGCAATTGCGGTGTCCACTTGCGCTCACCCTATAGGTCGCAAGTACTACCTGAGCCCTAGGCCAGGTGTACGTAGGGAACGTAAGTATTCACCGACTCTTTTTTTTCCTATTTCATTCGGTCTTTGATTTTAAGGTTTCTTCTTGTACTACATATACCCCATATGTTTTTTTACTAGAATAAATGAACTCTTAATACTTAAAAACATATTTTGATTCCGAGATCTGACTTAGGTATTGGAATTCTCTTATATTGATTTCCGTTGATAAATTCATTTACGGTTTTGGGTTTTTCTACTTCTTATTATTTTGATTTCATCTATTTTGTCCTTCTTGGATATTGCTATTTAAATCCGCCCATTTACTTTTTCAGTTTTTGCCAGTTGGTTACCATATCTTATTTCCACAACTCCACGTATTCCCTTGTGATTTGACCCAAACCTTTTTTGGGTTACTATATTTAACAGCGACCGCAATCATCTTTGGAGTGAAGGTGTAGCTTGGGCTTTATCAAGGGTGAAATAATAGTTGTTATGTTGTGAAAACTAATAGAAATAGGTTCATGTAGTGTTTAAAGGTCGTTCATAGGTGAATATACCCCAATACCCCTCATCTCATGTAACAAAACCTAAAATTTCTCTGATTTAAAGCATTAGAGTGGCATGGAACTTATTTCGGAGGCTAACCTCTGTGCCACGGACCCTAACATATTGATTATCCTCTATGTCACAGACCCTATTGTGGATTAATCCTCCGTGACATGGGAATTTCGCGGAGGCTCACTACCTTTGTCGTCCAAAACCACCCCGAAAACTATGCAAAATTCCATATCTCTCGATACATCCCAACGACATATATAGAAACAATTCAAGTAAAAAATTGATGTTTCAAACATATGAGGCCAAAATCAAAATGTTCAAAATTTGGAGGGTGTTACATTATCCCCCCCTTAGGATCATTCATCCCCGAATGATGAGCTAGGACACTTTTCTCAAGATAATAGAAATATTATACAAGAATCGAAAGATAAACCCAGATAATGAAAAGGAAATATGAAATTCATACCTTAAGTTTTTTCGCTCGATGAATCGAATAAGTATGGGTGCCTAACCTTTATATCTTCCTCCACTTCCCAAGTGGCCTTTTCCACCTAATGGTTTCTCCAAAGGACCTTTACTGAAGCTATATCTTAAGTTCTCAATCTACAAACTTGTCTATCCAAGATCTCCATTGTGAGCTCCTCGTATGACAAGGAATCCAAAATACGAACATGCTCAATAGGCACCACTAGGGACGGATCACCCACGTACTTCTTCAACAAAGACTCATGAAACACAGGGTGAACAATACCCAAACATGCATGCAATTCTATCTCATAGGAACCATTCCCCACTCTCTTCAAGAATAAATAGGGGTAAATGTAATGGAGACTGAGCTTTCCTTTCTTTCAAAATCGTAGCACTCCTTACATGGAAGACAACTTCAAGAACACCCCATCAACCACATCGAACTCCATCTCTCTTTACCTCATATCCACATAGGACTTTTGGAGACTTTGAGTAGTCTTAAGCCTATTCCGAATCACCTTCACCTTCTACATAGCTTGATGAACTAAGTCATGATAAAAAAACCTTGCCTCAAAAACTTTGAACCACCTAATAGGAGATCGACACCTCCTACCATACAACTCTTTAAACGGGGCCATCCAAATACCAGATTGATAGTTATTATTGTACTCAAACTCTACAAGAGGCAAACAATCAATCCAACTACCATCAAACTTAATTAGACAAAATCAAAAACATATCATCCAAAGTCTAACTAGACCTTTTCTGCTTGTCCATCCATTTGTAGGTGGAAAGAGGTGCTAAGGTACACTTTAGTCCCCAAACCTCTAGAACGACCACTAAAAACTAAGATGAGAACTGAGTACCATGATATAAAATAATGGAAACAGGAGAACCATGCAACTTAACGATTTTCTAAATAAATAACCTTGCATAGTCCTAAAAGAATAGTTAATCCTTACCGGTAGAAAGTGAGTAGACTTAGTCATCCTATCCACGATGACCCGAATAGAATCAAACTGGTTTTGAGGCAACAGAAGGCCTATGGCAAAATCCATATTAATTACTTCCCACGTCCACAGAAGCAACTTAATTTCTCGAGATAACCTACTGGGCCTCAAGTGTTTCACGTTCACTTGTTGGCACTCCATGCACTTAGCCACAAAACCAGCCGTATCCCTCTTCATTTTATTCTACCAATAAATCTCCTAATGGTAATGATACATCTTCATCAAACAAGGATAAACCAAATAATATGACTCATGAGAATTTTCCAAAATTCTACCTCACACCCTATCCACATCGAGAACACACAACCTCCCTCGGTACTTCAAGATACTAACACCACCAATCGCGAAAACTATCACTTTATGCCTACCTATAACGTCCTTAATTTGCATCAAGTTAGGATCCAAAACTTTCTTCTCCTTCACCTCAGAGCCAAGATATGACTTCGCCACATCTTTCATAAACACACCGCCATCCTTAAAAACCGAGAGACGAATTACAAAATTATCTAAATAGTTAATATACTTCACCAAATACCAATTCTCTTCATCCACATGGGATAGAATACCAATAGAAAACCTGCTAAGAGCATCAACAAAGATGTTAGCCTTACCTGGGTGATAGCGGAGGCTCATTTCATCATCCTTGAACAACTCAAGCCATCTCCTTTTCTTGAGATTTAACTCCTTCTGGGTGAGTACATAGTGTAAGCTCTTATGATCCGAATAAATGTCAACATCGACCCCATATAGATAATGTCTATAACTTTTCAATACGAACACTACAACCAGCAACTCTAAATCTTGAGTCAGATAATTCCTCTCATGAATCTTCAATTGCCTAGAAGCATATGCTACCACCTTGCATTTTGCATTAACACATGACCAAGTCCCATATAGAATATATATCAATAAATGACAAATCCATCAGCACCATCGGGTAGGATCAAAATGTAAGCAGAAGTCAATTTATCTTTCATCTTCTCAAAACTCCCCTGGTAAGCATCAAACCATAGAAGGTTGTCTTAGGGATATCCTCCTCTCTAATATTTAATTGATGATAACCCAACCAAAGGTCAATCTTAGAGAAATACTTAGCACCCTAAAATTTTTCAAATATGTCATCAATCCTAGGAAGAAGGTACATATTCTTCACCATTTCCTTATTCAACTAGCGATAATTAATACACATCCTAAGAGAACCATTCTGGTTACACATGAAGAGAATTTGGTCACCCCATAGAGACACACTAGGATGGATAAAATCCTTATCAACAAGATCTTTCAATTGCTCCTTAAGTTTCTTTAACTTAGACGGAGCCATTCTATAAGGAGGGATGGAGATAGGACAAGTGTCTGGAAGAAGATCAATCCCAAACTTAATTTTCCTATTAGGAGTGACACCAAGAAGATCAACAGGGAAAACCTTAGGAAATTTACTAACCACGGGAGTATATTATAGAGAAGAACCCTCCGAGTTAGAATCTTTAACTCGAACTAAGTGATAAAAACAACCTTGGGAAATCAATTTCCGAGATCTAAGATAAGATATGGAATTTCTATTAGGAACTAAGGAACACCCTTCCCATTCAATGACCAGCTCATTAGGGAATTTGAAAATCACCTTACAGGTCTAGCAGTTTAATAAGAAATAGCATGAATGCAACCAATCCATCTCAAGGATAATATCAAAATCTAGCATGTATAATTAAATCAAATCCACCAATGTTTCCCTACCACAAATAGATACCACACAACCCCTATATAAATTTTGAGAAACCATAGAGTCACCCACCATGATAGAAATAGAAAAGAGGTATGAAATACACTCGAGACAGAAACCAAAATGCACATCCACAACTAGGGTCACATAAAAGAGGGTAGACCCAAGATCAAGTAAATAGTACATATAATGAGAGAAGAGTTTTAACATACCATTAAGGACATCAAGAGACAGGTCAGACTCCTAATGAGTAGTAAAAGTGTACAAGCAATTCCAACCAGTGACAGTATTAGAAGTGGTAACACTTAGATAGGGGCCGCTAGATTGGAAACCACAACCTTATTAGCCCTCAAAGCAACTTTTCTCCCTAGGAAATCTTTCAGTATATGTACCAGTTAGCCATAATTGAAACACCAGTTCCTCTCTTTGCAATAGAAACAATGATGAAACCGACCATAAAGTCTGTAAGGAAGATATGATAGAGCTTTCTGGGACCAATTGGGCTTATATTAGGCTTTCGATGCCCTAAAACCAACGCTACTCTAAAAATAATAATCTCTGAACGACTTTGGATAAGGAGTACTAGACGTTAAATAGGAACCAGAATTGTCTCACCTCTTCTTAAACCACATTCCACTATCTCTACAACTCTGCTTTTGACCTCCATCCTAATCCAAATATAAAACTTCTTACTCCGTCTCTCCCATACCTCTGCTTGCTTCTTTTTTCCTCTTTAACCTGTTGTATATAAAAAAATAGTTGATAGATATCGACATCCTTGTTTAACAGGTTAACCTTGCATTCTAAAACCAAATTACGAGACAATCCAGAAGTAAATTTCTTCATCTGAGCTCTCATAGAGGACACCAATTCTGGATCATAATAGGACAACTAGTGAAACTTTAAGGCATACTCGGTCACTATCATCCTTCCTTACTTTAAATTGACAAATTGCTCAGCCATCGCCTCCCTCAAACTCCTAAGGAATAAAGCATTCTAGAAAGCCACTAAAGAAATCATCCATTAAATCAAAGTCAACATCATTACAACTAAGCTTCTCCAACTTTTCACATCATTGGTACGTTACATCTCTTAACTGATATGTAGCAAATTCAACACTCTCTACATCAGTAGCATGTATAAAATGAAAGATCCTTTATCTCATCTATATAAATTTAAGGATCCTCCTCAACCCCAGTACCAATAAAAGTTAGAGGACTCAATCTTATAAACTAGACAACCCTAGTGGCATTAGATGAACTCCCAATAATACCAGTAGAACCCATCAGACATGACTGATATGTCATCAACTAGGTCAACAGATGAATGGATTGGCAGAATTAAACAATAGTAGTATCTCCCTTAGATAGATCAGTACGAGTGCCACTAGCTAAACAAGGATTTATGGAGATAGGTGGAATAATATAGGGGCAATCAGAAGTAGCAACCATAGATCAGGTTTATACCCTATAAGCTAGACGAGATCCATATATATTTCCCTCAGGTGGGATTGATAAGTTTACATCAACTTTAGATCATTTGGGAGGCATGATCTAAAAGGAAAATAAATGAGAGTTAAGGAAAACCATGACCTTAGACTCTATAGCCCAAAAATAAGACAACAAGGAAGGGAAACATTCCTAAATACCTTATAGCCTCTCCCTCATAAGTGTGGCACACTATTTACCATAAAAGAGACTCCACTTTACATGGCTTTGTGGACACACAATTGACCATGAACCTAGGATCTGATACCAACTTTACTACAACACAAACTAGGGCCTGACCCTGCCGGGTATCTCAAGTCCACTATGGATCGGAGACCACCCTCTTTGCCTAATCAAATAGAACCAAACACTCCTAGCGATGGATAAAATACGAACATATCATAACATAAGATATAAAAACAAAAGACTCTAAGATAAATCAATAGCCAATATGATACGCCCAAATTACACCTCTTTTATGAGAGAGTAAGCGGTCGTCGTCAAATATATAACCCAACTAGGTTGGGGTCGAATCCCATAGGAAATATGGTGCTAATTAAGTTGTATGGAGATTAGTTGACTTTTAATCATTTGATTCCGTAAAATAAATAGGTGGGATTTGATTTAGTTCACAAATTAATGGTTTTAGTTTAACAAGATGAAATAAGTGCAGCAGTATTCAAATTCAGTGAAAGAGCAAGCTAGGGTTATGTCCACCTTGTAGTTTTCAATACTTTCTATCTCTGGGCTTTACGAATTTATACATGCATTATGCTTACAGAGAAATGTATTGTATTTAATAACATAATCCTAGTGTTTCTCAACCATCAAGGACTAATTCACTTTAGTTCTCTCGAATCAAAAGCGTTTACCTAAAACAATAAGAAATCTCCAAGTAGTTAATCCTTCTAAGGCATTAACATATGAAATAGGAGTTGGTAATCCTATTTTCTTGTCACTACTCTCCTTTCCGAACAACAACCTTTCTTTTGAAAAAGTTGCGAAGGCATATCCTCTCTGTTTGTAACCATAAGAATTCAAGATAAACGAAGAGAGTATGATGTAAACAAATCAATGCATAATGAATTCAAATCCCAAAGTAATAGATTGTATGCTACTAGGCTTCCATAACCCTAACTAATAAACTTAGCTACTCATGAATAAAATGAAATCACAATAGAAATATTCATCATACCAAAAACTAAAAGACGATCTTGGTGTGCTAATGGTGAAAGTAAGAAAGAAGAAATGTTTTTCTCTCGCGCCACCCTAAGCCATTATTCACCTATCTCTTAATAATACAGAATAATTGAATCCACTAAAAATTCATCCATAAGGCTTTTAATAACGTCCTTCTCTAATAAATTGCTACTGATTCCTCAACTATTTAAAACTATTAAGTTTGCCTGGGAAAAAGTTCCAATATATCACATTCAGTCCAAAAGCTGCTTTCCTTTTATGTGAAGTTTCCTCTGCTATCCACAGGACCCCAAATAGATGTGATCTTCCTCATTAGTACCTTTCTTACTCTCTCTTATTTCATATGCCATCCGCATTCCATAGTCCTATAATGTCTTCATCTACCTCATTAATATCTAAATTATGCTAATCACATCGGTTAGCTCAATTACATAGAACTAGAGAAAAACATAAGAAACCAGGCACTTTGATCTCTAAATATAGCTAAAATATGGATAAATTATGGTGCTTAGGCATATAAATACACCTAAGATCACCACCCCACACTTAAATCTTTGTTCGTCCTCGAACAACATATCCATTTATACATACTACACAAGCCTTAGCACCCACAATGGAAGACAAGATGCTCAAATAGGCTCACACAACAATTATGAACAAGAAGTAGATTCAGGAATCATTACAAAAGACAACCTACCCTCAATAATAGACTTATTAAGTTGGCAATTTCATGCATATCGTTTAAGCATAGAAATCATATAAATTACCCAACCTTCATCAACTATGTACCCTCACAACAAGAAATTACCCATAATCACTCACAATTATATAATTTCTAACAAAATGAGTACAAGAATCAAGTTAAGCTCACTCTCACAAAGAATTCTCAAATTACAACTGATGACCATATGCTTGTCCTTAGTGTAATACTCCACTAATATCAGAATGCTAAGATTAGGATCATATAGATATTTTACGGGTTGTAATGCAGGATAAATAATGGGTAGGAACTATTTTGGCTAGAAATAGTGACTATCTTCCCTAAGAGCTTTAATACACTACATTATGTAATCAAGACCAATCTCTAACTACCAACTTCAACTTCTGTTATCTTCACAGATTTGCTTTTCACCCCAACTCATTAAGCTCAATTAATAACACTATGGTGGGAGTATACAATCCTTTCAAATATATATATATATATATATATATATTCACCCTTTTCACGTTACACACCCCTATAATAGTCACCCTCAACTTAATCAATTTGCCTTAGTTGAGGTGCACAATGTCCAAGAAGGACCAGGGCCAAAACAAGTTCATTCTAACATGTCCGGGATAAAATTTTGAAAATTTTCAACAATTTTAGATACTCCCAACCACATCAATTGATCACGCCAATAACTAGACTTTGGGGCATTAATTTCACATTTTTCCTCTTATTGTAAAACTCCTAACTCACATTGATTTTACATTAAAGCACTTCAGAGCTTTTGGATTAAATTACGGTCTATTAAAAAATGGAATAGGCTACATATGAGGCTAACAAAAGAACAAGCTAAAGGCTCAATGGGGCTAGATAAGATAATGTACAAAGGTAGGTCAAAAGAAGGTATGAATAATGGCTATTAAAGAAATGCCTAAATTATCTCCTAAACTCACAATCTTTATTTCGCTTTGCAGATACACCAGACAAGTTCTAGCATCAGCTGGAATAAGGAATATACAACAATCTTACACACTCATGGAACATGGTTAACTCAATTAGGAGAATTAAAAATTCTTGACCCAATAATTACATGAATTCAAATAAAACCAACAATCACAATAAGAGTCACAATAAGAGCCTAGGTGTTTCAAATGTAATGATCCATCACATACTTATGTTATAATGTCATGTGACCCAAAAGAATAGTTACATGCAATTAAATGACTAATTTTCTCTTAAGACGGTTGTCATCCATCCATCATCGAGAAAAGCACCTAATTATGACTACATAACTAACAAAATAAACAAAATAACTAATCCTATCTTGAAGTATACTAAGGAGAAGGTCCTATTTTTTTACAAAACAAGTAGAAAAGTACCCAGCCACCCCGCACTTAAGCTCAAAAATGTCCCCAGTGCAAATAACAAGATAAAGAACCTGGCTAGTAGTACTTCTCATCCATATTAAGAGTCATGCCACCTGCATAGAGATCATCATTAGAACCATTTTTCCTGTATTCATCACATAACCCATATCATCCAAGTCAGTAACACATAATCACGTTAACTTTAATTAAGATGGAGATGGTGAAGTCACTACCCCATACTTAATTTGTTAGTATAAACCAATTAAGTTTTTTTATCGGGTACTCAGACTTCACCGACATACACTTTAACATTGTGCATCAACATTAGTCACAATACAATTCATTCACTTCAATTCCCCCAATTTTATTTGAAGGAAGCACTTTTTGAACAGAATTATGCTCTACACTTTCAACCATATCAAGATATATAAAATGCCATCACTTTCACAACATCACCATGGTAAGAATTTAATTCATAATCCTTAATAAATCACTTAGCTATAACATAGAGTCACAATAATTAATAATTAAGAAAGTAAAACTTACCTTGAAGATGAAAATTTGGTGCAAGAAAAGGAAAATTCTTGAGAAAGTTAATGTTGAAAGAGAAAGAGAATGGTGAGAGCAATCTTATGCAGGTTAAGAGTGAAATAAGGAGACTTTGGGAATTCATGGTGTGGATTCTATTAAAGGGTGAGATTTGGGTCGAGTTTATCCAACCAAAAAAATAGATTATTAGGCAAACTTACATGGATAGTCGGTGCCCATGAAATTGCCAAAGCATAAGTAGGCAGCGCCTAACCCATAGCCTAAGTGAGGCAGTGAGCATAGGCAATGCTATAAGCGGCGCCTAACCTATCGTCTATTTTGACATAGGCGGTGCCTAAGCTATCGCCTATGTTGACATAGGCGGCGCCTAACCTATCACCTAAGTGAGGCAGTGCGCATAGGCGATTTATAATACGACGCATTTCTTAAGATGTGCGGTGCACTCTTGGTCCGAAAGGTCCATACCGCGGGGGTGGCCCGATCCTTATGCTACCACCACAGACCTCATTGAAAGTCATAAAATAAAGTTGCACCGTAAAACTTTTTGGGTCGAATTAACATAATTCGAAGTACAACTCTAATACGAATCATACTTGATCATTACACATTTGACCACTCTGACTTACCTGTCATGTTCCCATCACTCCTAAACTTACCACCATTGACATTGCTCGCTTCCAAATCAAAATTGGTACTAATCATCTCCTTAGTACTTCGTGCACCTATACTTAATAAAAACAACAAAAATGATTAGAAAGATGGGTTTCCTCCCACCAAACGTCGTAGTTTCGATCATGGCTCAACTCTTCTTTTTGCATTTTTGTTTAACATAATAAAGTGAAAATAAAATCATGGGTTGCCTTCCATGCAGCGCCTGATTTAATGTCGCGGCACGACTCGATTATCTTGACTACTCATACTTCATTAAGATACATCTATGATACCTTTTGTACCTCATTTGCTAGATCAAGAAAATGCTTTATTCCTAGTCCAACCGCTTTGCAGTCACTCATATCCTTGTTTGTAAATTCAACCAAACCAGTAATGGTCTCCACAAAATACATATCCTTAACTGGTACATCTCACTCATCTTCATAGAATACATCAATAATTAAGAAAACACTAATCTCTTTTTGTTGTTTCATAAACTAACATACTTCAAAACTAACTTCTTTCTCGTTGAGCCTATATTTTAGCTCATTCATCTCCATGTCAACTAACACTTTCCCTGTTGCTAAGAATGGCTTACCCAAAATTATAGGTACTTTAAAGTCCACTTCGCAATAAAGAATTACAAAGTTAGTAGGAAATATAAAATCAACAACTTTTACAAGTACATCATGTAAAATACCAATCAGCCTTTTTACTGATCTATCCACCATTAGAAGCCGCATATTGGTGGGCATAGGATCTCCCAAACCCAGTTTATTGAAAATCGTCAATGGCATAAGATTGATATTTTCCCCAAGATCACAAAGGGCTTTTTCAAACTTTATCAATCCAATCGTACATAGAACAGTAAATGCTTCTGGATCAACTTTTTTCTGGATAATAGATCTTTTAGCAATAGCACTACAATGATGAAGATTGTCTACCATTTCATAGCTCATAGTCCTTTTCTTTGTCAACAGGTCTTTCATAAACTTGGCATATTCGGGCATCTGTTCCAGTGCTTCAACTACGGGCACATTCACTGTCAACTACTTTAACATAGCCATGAATTTACTAAACTTGCCAACATCTTTTTTCTTATTTAATCATTGTGGAAATGGGGGTGGAGGCCTTAGGATTTCAGTTGGAGCAACTTTTAACTCCTTTCTTATGCCTTGCTCTATATCACTAACATGCTTCGGCTTAGTTGGTTGTTCAACTTCTGCACTTTTCTATTTCAAACCTCCCAACTCCACAGGCACCACTAGAGATTTATCAACCATCTCCCAATCCATTTCAACCTCATCAGTATAAGACGAAGCTCCTAAACCTGTACTAGATAACATCTTACCACTTCTAGTGGTAATGGCCATACACGATCCATCAGTCCTCAGATTCTAAACTGTATCACTCGATAGAGTCCCATTCTATCTTTGGTTTAATGCTGCAGATAATTGGATTATCTGCTGCTCCAATTGTTTAATAGCGATTGAGTGTGAATTTAATAGTTGACTCATGGAAGATATTTCACTCTTTATAGTAGTCACCCTATAATTTGTCGCCTTAACTCCCTTTAATAGCTTCTCCATCATGTCCTCCATGGACATTTTTCTTGAACTAGTGGCAGCATTATCACGGCTTCCAGGAGGTACATACAGTGCACTCCTATCACTTTTACTCTTCCAATCTCCTTGATGGTTTCAACCTTGGTTTTTCTTGGACACCACCTCGAAAACCCATCTGATTGTTTAAGTAATTTGCTTATTCCTCAGGATTAGAGTCAGCCCTCCCCTGTGATGCTACAACTTTAACCTTCTCTTTCTTTCCTAATAATAGATGCTCAGTGATAAGATCCATTTGCATCTTCATGTGAGCCATGTCCTAATCACGCTCTTCTTCTTTTCTCCTCTGTTCTGCAGTCATGCCAATACATATAGTAGAGCTTTCTACCTCAGAATCCCTAGTATGGAAAGCTTTACTCTGCTTTGTCATCTGATCAAGCATCTCAGAAGCTTCAGTAAAAGAGAGGTCCATGAATGATTCACACGCAGCATTATCTACCATTGTCTTGGTAATTGATTTCAAGGCCCAATATATTATCTCCATCAAGTGGACTTTGGTCATCTGATGATTTGGGAACCGCATAAGCTTCTTGTTAAACCTCTCCCAAGTCTTGTGGAGAGCTTCAGTTGGAAGCTATCTGAAATTTCTTATCTAATCTCTCAACTGTGCTCTCTTAGATGGCGGAAAGAATCTTTCTAGGAAAGCATCTTTTAGTTGCCTCCAATTGGTAATAGAGTCAGGAGTTAGCCCACTTAACCATAGAGTTGCCTCTCTAGATAGAGACAATGGAAATAGGCACAGTCGAATTATATTTTGTCCAACCCCTGGGTTTTCAAACGACATATATGTTGAGACAAAATTAACCAAATATATATTCGGGTCGTCGCTCGCAAGTCCACCAAATAACCCTTTGAGTTTCAACAGCTGGATCATAGTGCTTGTAATATTAAACTTGGCTCCAGGTGATAAGGGTAGAGGAATAATAGCCCCTGTTGCACCAGCTCCATCCAAGTCATCATCATCATCCTCTAGATTAAAATACATAGCTTGGCGTTTAGGTCTTGCTCTGAAAGGACGATTTCTGTTCACATTTCTATTCACTAGTACAGCTATATCCTCTACACGCTTTCGATTATTTAGACGCAACAACTCATCTTCTCCCAGGTCCTCTTCATCTCGATTAGGTTCCTGACCTGGCTTATCAGCATTTTGGAGGTTTAATTGAGCATTAGACAAAACGGCTAATCTTTCAGCTTCCTATTGGTTAGCCATTCTTTCAATGAGATGAGGTACAGGATTGAAGGGTAATAATGGTTCTCCTATACCTCTGGCTCATGGTATAAATAGCAATGAGCCTAAAACAAACAAAAACAACAAATAAACGTAAAATAAGGAAACCTGACTAACAATCAACTTACACAAAGAAACTCAATCGACAACCATATTCCCCTGCAGCGGCATCAAAATTTGATATGCCCAAATTACACCTCTCTTACGAGAGAGTAAACGGTCGTTGTCAAATATATAACCCAAATAGGTTGGGGTCGAATCCCACAGGGAATATGTTGCTAAATAAGTTGTATACAGATTAGTTGACTTTTAATCATTTTAATTCGTAAAATAAATAGGGGGATTTGATTCAGTCCACAAATAAATGGCTTCAGTTTAACAAGATAAATAAGTGTAGTAGTATGCAAATTCAGAGAAAGAGCAAGCTAGGGTTATGTCCACCTTGTAGTTTTCAATACTTTCTAACTCTGGGCTTTACGAATTCACACATGCATTATGCTTACAGAGAAACGTATTGTATTTAATAACATAATCCTAGTGTTTCTCAACCACCAAGGACTAATTCACTTTAGTTCTCTTGAATCAAAAGCGTTTACGAAAAACAATATGAAATCTCCAAGTAGTTAATCCTTCTGAGGCATTAACATATAAAATGGGAGCTGGTAATCCTATTTTCTTATCACTACTCTCCTTTTCGAACAACAATCTTTCTTTTGAACAAGTTGCGTTTTAAGGCATATCCTCTGTGTTTGCAATCATGAGAATTCAAGATAAACGAAGAGAGTATGATGTAAACAAATCAATGCATAATGAATTCAAAACCTAAAGTAATAGATTGTATGCTACAAGGCTTTCATAACCCTAACTAATAAAATAGCTACTCATGAATAAAATGAAATAACAATAGAAATATTCATCATACCAAAAAATAAAAGACGATCTTGGTGTGCGAATGGTGAAAGTAAGAGAGAAGAAATGGTTTTCTCTCTCACCACCCTAAGCCGTTATTCTCCTCTCTCTTAATAATACAGAATAATTGAATCCTCTAAAAATTCAGCCATAAGGCTTTTAATAACAGCCTTCTCTAATAAATTACTACTGAGTCCTCAACTATTTAAAAATATTAAGTTTGCCCAGGAAAAAGTTCCAATATATCACATTCAGTCCAAAAGCTGCTTTCCTTTTATGTGAAATTTCCTCTGCTATCCACAAGTCCCAAAAGTGACGTGATCTTCCTCATTAGTACCTCTCTTACTCTCTCTTGTTTCATATGCCATCCACATTCCATAGTCCCATAATGTCTTCATCTACCTCATTAATACCTAAAATCATGCTACTCATATCGGTTAGCTCAATTACATAGAAGTAGAGTAAAAATATAAGAAACTAGGCACTTTGTTCTCTAAACATAGCTAAAATATGGATAAATTATGGTGCTTAGGCGTATAAATACACCCAAGATCTCAATACTGACAGCCAATACCCAAGTCCACAGTCATCCAATAAAGCCCATAATAAAATAAAAAATAGTTTGGCTGAGACATTCCCCCGACCATAGACAAAAACAAATCCAAAAGAAAGAGTCAAAATATAAGGAAACCCAATGCATGAAATAGGGTCATTCAAAGGATAGAAACTCACCACTTTAGTCTAAATAATGAGCTATCCCCCGATCACCTAGTCACTGTGTTGGAAGAGTAGAGGTATGGCTAGTCTCTGCATTATTTAGGGATACAACATCTAAAAATGGTTAATGGTCAGAGAAATAGCATGTAACTTAAGGATATAGGATAAAATAATGCCATGAACCAGAATACAAAAACACTTAAAATCAGTGCAAAGCATCATATGTAATCCATATATATAATATGCCAGGAAAGGGGACAGGGCATAGAATGAAACTTAAAACCTTAACTTAGATTGTGTAGCTTGACCGTTGTAAACCAAAACCCATGGGATATATGATTTCAGCTTCCCCCACTGAAAGGGCCTAGTGCATGTTACCTGCAAAAATTAGAGAAAGCCCAAGGGAATGTTGCACCTATCAATGCAAATGGCCATCCTAAAATATATATCAAGTGTGATTCAAGCACACAACCCTCAAGACCAAACCTCACATTGGCAAATGCGAGCTTCCAGTATCAGTCCCCCTGAGACATTAACCTTTATGTCTTAGCTACACAACCCCCTTAAGCCTATATTAAAATATGTACCATATAATCCAACATTATATTAAGGATTCGACCATTAAGACACTATTAAGTGGCATCATCATATCGTCGAATAAATGTCATTAGCCAACCTTTTATGGATGCTTTGTACTCCCGATTCCAATATAAAAAAAACTTAGGGGATCCTATTACACCCCTACAAAGTTTTCAAAACCATCTTTATCTATTTTGCTATTAATGCAATGCATTAGTTTCAAAGAGAATAACCAAACCAAATGATATTATGAGTAAATGGCATCCATATTGAAATAGAAAATGATAGGCCCAACATCAGGTAAAAATAGATCCATGGGACACTCTAATGAAATTTCAAAATTAATATATCACGAGGTCCCTAGAATGATAAGGAATGTGCAATCAAATATTAAACAAAAATAGGACAGAATTCGATCCTAAAATCAGCCCCTAAAGTTTGTGTATTTAAGACCTAAATTCTCGGAATTTATAATGAAAATGGTGAAATATGAGGGTAAGAATAATGAACAATTACCAAAGAATGTTGAACTAACTTAATTTACCATCAATGGATGATTTCCTGTACTTTCTAACATCCTAATCTCTCAAAAATAGAGGAAAAAACCTTAGAGAAATAAGAAAAACTCAGGTGTAGAGGGAGATTTAAAACTAGTTATGACCACTTAAGCGGCCACTAAGTTGCACAAGTGACTACCACTTAAGCGACATGACCGCAAATGCAGCTAGGTAATGATACTTGGAGAGCCCTTATGAGACATATTAATTGCTAAAGCGACATCTCCTTAAATGGATAGTGATTCTTTCAATAAAATATGGGGCCCACACCTATTTTCATTTTTTTCAAATTAATTCATTAGCGCAAAATGGGTTAGGAAGCCTTGGGACCCAAACCAAGGGTGTCTCTAACATAATATCAATGTTTCGGGACTAAAATCACCATTGAAATTCTCATCCAAGGCTATTTAATTTATGTTTTGGTCGAAGACCTATTTCTCAACTCCAAAGCCCCAAAATAGGGAAATGAGCATAAAATCCTTTTGTACCTCTACAAAACCTATCCAATAAGTTTAACAAGTTATGAATGACCTGTATCCTTTATTGAAAGTCACAAAATACGGAAAATGCATGGAAATTAAAGAAATAACCTAGAGGGTCATTAAAATATTCACTATTAAAAGGACTTTCATCCTTGAAAGTCAATAGGTAGGAAGAGCCCAAAAGCTCAAAAGGATGAGGTACTGGGTTCGTATGCACCGAGAACAACTCCCTAGACAACCTCTAAGAATAAACAATGATTTTAAGATATTTCACTAAAGGTATTATTTTTTCACTAACTTTCTTGATTCACTTTTCAAATAGACCAAAACACATCCTCAATAACCAACTATCTTCCAGCTGTGTCGAACACAATGGAAGCACACAAGTCTAGGCCACTATACTCCAATACAACACCAACACAACCATAACCAGGCAAAAACTCAATCAAGCTGAAAACCGCCTAAGGTATAAACCATACAACCAACTCAAAATTTCTAAGTCCACCATCCTCTTTCCTTTACAAACCTAATGTAAACTATAAATAATCTAAAATCTTCTTAATGTTATTCGAGTTTTACTCACATAATCTTCTCACATTAATCTTTAAGGACTGAAGCTAATCTCCCAAAATCCGTACATATTAGCATAAGAATCAATCCCATAATGCGCTACTTGAATACTCAAATGATGATGACTAATGTCTGCGATCTCTACTAATCAACTAACTAGTCTAGATGACCTTCAAAATCAATAATCATGAATCTCAATCATAATCTCTTGAAATTGAATGATCCATTCCAGAATGCCTGACCGGTTATGGGTAAATCCATGCTAGGCCCAACTTAAGCACAATTTTTTCTAATGAGAAGACATTCAAAATTCATAAAAACATTAATAATTCAAGGACAAAATCAATAGAAATTATTATCGTGAACCAATAGATGATGCCTTTAGTATTTATCTATAATAACCTACTTAAACTAAAGAAAACTGATATGGTAGGTGATGAGTAGGATTAGTTAGCCTATAAATGAATGCTCAACTGAAACAAATCTAAAAATGAGGCACTAATCAAATACTGTATTCCATAGTTAAAGTCTCAAAACTAAAAATAAACTAGTAGATCTCAACTATCAAAACCAATCATGTTGTCAAATTAGCATCTATACTCCAAAATATATTATAATATTCAAGTTGTTATTCAAAAGAGTTAAATATCACAACTGGGGTCAACAAGTCTTTACTGATGTCTGTTACCCAAATGGATCTCCTTACTACAAATCAAGCACATATACCACGGTTCTTGCAATACCCAAAATTGAAATATTATCGAAGAACATAGACATAACTGAGGAAAAAACACAAGCTAAAATATAGGAACTATTAAATCCACATCCAGTTAAGGCATAACATAACAATGCATAACCAAGAACTCCCAAAAGCTGCAAAGAGTACTAATGGTAGCAAAAATTTGAGCAACTAAAAAAATATAACCTTAGCTTGAATCTAGTCAAACCAATACTCCGTTTATGACAACAAATGATAACTCCTAAAGACACCCACATTGGTTACTAAAAACTGATACACACGTACATATCATCAAGATAAAGTATTCCACAAAGTCACATTAGGCCGATAAATTATAAAAAAGAGAAAAAATTGAATCTACCCATGTAAACCAACCTTAACCAAATTGAACCATGAATCACACTGTAGAAGAAAAGAATACCAATCTCAATATCAAACCCAATGTTAAGACTACTACCTTAAAAGAAACCAAGTAAAAGATAACAAATCCCCAATTCGACAACTAAAGAAGCGGTTATAGAAAAGGATCACCCAAGCTAGAATCACAAAAAAACCATGGAATGAAAAACTTATTTTACAATGATCTTACCTCATTGATAGAAAGGAAAACCAACCAACTAAGGTAGTTGTATAAGACAAATAGATAAAATACACAAGAAAGAAAACACTAACTGGATAGAGCTAATCTAGTGTTTTATCAAGTATGACATATCAATAGCCAAAATAATAACTGGAGCAATAGTAACACTAATATAAAGTGCAGGTGGAAACAAAAATAAAATTCAACAACCAATACAACTTTGAATTTATAACAAGGCTAAAATGTCAAAGGAAAGGGACTTTAACCCAAATGGTACACCATAAAGAAAATACAACACCAATCCACTTAATTAACTACTAAAAGAAATCATCTACATGGGTTTTCACATATGCATAAATTTTACACAAAGGCATACAACAATCAACATAGTGATATCACAAAATGTAATCACCAATGGGTATGAAAACCCCAAATAATTACAATACAAGCTAAGAGAAACAAATCAAAATTGCACCAATACAATGAAATCATAAGAAATTTCACCTAAAATTCCTGAAGAAGTAAAACTCTGAATGCACTCAAGCTCAAAATGTGCATCAAAATGAATAATAGAACTACTAAGAGAACTTTTAGACAAATCTAGCTGTACTATTTCTAATCGGATGGCCAACTTACGCCTGGACAATCTCTAATAAAATGATCGTCCGCCCATCAATAATAACATACCTTAGGAGCTCTAAGATGGTGAGGAACATGTGTTAACCCTATCTGAACAACTAACTCACATATGTGGCATTCCTTAGACTAATGAACAACCTCTCCATAGTCAAAACATGCCCCTAGGACACTCTAATATTTGTACCTACTGACTTAGAATGGCTACCATAGATTGAATTACTCTAACCAAAATTTCTATCGATAACTTCATGTTATTTATTTGAGAATAACAGGTGTAAAAAAAGTACCAAAGGTTCATAAAAGTGCAAACAAATGGGAAGGAATAAAGAATATAATTTTCTAAGAATGCTCTACAGCCTCCAAAAGATAGGATACATATGCCTCTATACAAATCTGCAAGACTCTACTAGGCACTTAGGTTTTGCACTAACACACAGGTAAAACCTAAGCACCAATACTAATTTTTCATGACCCACTTTCTTAATTCATGATGTCACTTACTATAACCCACCAAAGGGTAAGCCAACCCATAGTTTGGAATAACTAGTAATATGCTATTAAGAGAATGGAAAAAATAATAAAAATAAAGGTAAATAAAAGTCTAGTGTAGAATTTAACCCCAAGACCTGGTGAAATCAGTAAAAGAAATTCTAATGCAATTATAGTACAAAGCGAAATACAGGATAAATGTACATGCACAAAATATCTTTGAACTACAAAATAGAGATATGTCTAATCAATTTGAGGGAGAGAATAAATATTTCAAATGTTAGGATCTCACCATAAATCTTTGGACCATATATTCTCTGCACAATACACATGTCAATGGTGAAAACTCATAATATGATCTATAGGCCGCGGAAGTGTAGTATGAGTGTCAAACACGTGGAACTTAGTAGGCATCGATTGAATGAGCTCTAAAGATATTAAAAGTATAAATAATAGGTAAAGTTTGAATATAAACTATAGAAAACTATCCAAGAAATAAACAGTATAATATTGCTAATTAAATAATAAGGATAAACCATCCTATCCTAATAGTGTTCAGGGACTAAAGTCCTATACCTTGTATCCCCCACCTATATAAAAATAAAGAGAGATAAAAAGGTATATACTAGTATTACAAGATCAATGAATACATATACAATGTGGATACATAAGGAAAAAGAGGGATATATGATAGTACAATATATATATACACATATATAGGACTAAACTCAAAGGTAATAACCTTTGAGAGCCTATATAACATCTCAAAGATCATAGAAAAATAAGGGAGATAATAGTACCATAATCAAATTTTCTAACCATAAAGTAATCTACTATTAGCATAACTTATAAAAATAGAGAGTATGAATCAGAAATATAATGGTAATCTAGGGTACCAAGCCCCAACAATCCTACCATTAACTAAATATAATAACCAATAATAATTAAATGGCTAGTCCAGACAAATAATAACCTAACCGATCCTCCATAAGCCTAAAAGGTTCAAGCAAGCACTTAGCAAACAACAAACATAACCTAAACATATAAATACTCCTAAAAGGACAATAAATATATATACCAAATAATTATACTAGTGATAGTCAATGAATAAGAATGAATACAATACCATGTGAAAATTTGAGTGCCATAATATATCAAGTTTATACACCTCCTCTAGCTCAGTAGCTTGCAAAGGCAGGACCTATAATGACCATTCTTTTTCTAAAAGTATGGCTCATGGACAAAAAGGCTCATATAGGACTCTAAAAATTTATATACACTTCCTAGTCCCAAACTAGGACTTCCAATAACCATCATAATCAATCTACTATGTCTAGTACTAGAGAGATATAAATACAATATGATCCTAAACTCAAACCAAGACTAAAATAATGTAAATATATAAATCCAATAACTGAGATCAAGTTTGGGAAGAAATTAATATAATAGTGTAGAAAGGGTCAAAATCATTTTCAATTGAAGTAAATATTAGAGATAAAAGAATGCATTAATAATGGATTGAAGTCAACCTTGGTCTAATTTTCAAAATAGCATATTTGGTTTAAGAAAGGCAGAATTGGATAAATCAAATGGTACGATTCCCATTATAAGTAAAGTCATTTGAAAAGTAAAAAGTAAAATAATTCTATTTTAAAAAACAATGGTAAAAATTAAGGTTTAATTGGAACCATACCACTAAGTAAGCATAAATGTTCAAAGTATGAATTACATCACCAGTATCCAAACACTACTGGAAATTACTCCTATGACAACAGACTTTTTGGCAACGGTTTTCAAAGCATTACTATAGAATATCTATCTGAATGATTGCAACCTTTGCAAAAAGTAATTATTCTAATATCTACAATGAAGCTTTATAACTATTACAATTAAAGACTAACTGTTGCAATCGGTAGTCCTATAGAAATGGTTATGATAACCATTGCCATATTTATTTATGGCAACCTTTGATGCATAAAAATGTACCTATTGGACCGGGTCTTTTAGTTTTCTCCAAAAATAATTCACAAGTACCCCAAATTAAAACCCTTTTCTTCTGATATTTGTTTGTTCAACTTGTTGCAAGCCCATAAGCTACAAATTTTCTGGTCACTTCTTTTTTTGTAAATAAATCTCTGATATTATTGTTGTTAATGATGGAGGGGGGGCCAGTGCTCATTAGAGTGGTACTCTTCATACTATTGATACCAGGCTTCTGTTTCAGATACTGGATAATAATCGTACTCTAGAATTTGGGAGCATGAAGACTAATGGAATGGCTATTTCTTTTATTAGCCTTATTTTCTTTACTTTTTATGTCGTTCTCATTGTCATTGTCCATGTTAACATCTATACTGACTGATCTTCTCCAAATTCTTTTTTTTTCTAGCTACTACTCTTTATACTAATCTAAGTTGTAAGATCTTTTAGTTTTCTTACTCAAGTTAAGATCTATTTCTTTCTAAATTTTGTTTTCAAGAGGAAGTATTATCAATAAAGATTCAATCTTTGAAATGGAATTGCTAGCTTTATTTTTATGTCTTATTTAATTTAATCTGCTTGTTGTTTGTCTTGGTTGTGTAAATGCTTGTCAAAATTAATTTTTTCTTTCTTTTTGCATCTTAATTGGGATCTATTTTAACTATTGTGGATCTCAAAATCTAATGAAAACAAGTAAGGTGTGATTGAGATAGTAAGTTGCAGTAGAGTTGAAGTATAATTGATTCTATAATTTTTTATTTGTATATAATTAACTGTTAGTTTAAAAAATTACTATCTACTCTTTAGTATAATTTATTTGATAATTAGTTTTATTAGTATGTAGTTAACAACTAGATTAATCCAATTGGCAAAAGAAAGTTACTGGTGATCTCATTTCTTCACCTAAAATATGATCTTGAATTTAATTAAGAAGTGTGGCTTGATCTAATGGTTTAGCACCTTTAGCATCAACCTCTAGGTGTTGAGGGTTCAAGTCATGCTCAAGGGTAATAAATAATTCTATTGATCCTCCTATGATGGGGTGGGAAAAAAGTCTTTATAGACTGCTTCAATGTAAGTTCATTAGAAACCTCTGTCCTTACAAGCTTTAGTTTCAATAAAATATTTTAGGGAAAAAATATTACATCGATTGACAAGAAAATAAGCAAAGGATGGAAAGTTACTATTTAAGTAGATTAACCTATTCTGTTGTAGAACATAGATGGATTCTAGAGTAGCATCAAGATCGTATTGTAATATCCAGGACTCACTTTTCGTGCACAGTTTCTTGGACCAAAGATACATACACATAAGGATGATGGACCAGGGACTATTTTAGCATTTGGTTAAGTTACATTTTACTCCTTATTTTATTTTTAATTTCCCAGAGCCTAGTTTGGTGTATAGATTTTAATCTTTGAGATCTGCAACCTATTGCTTTCCCCTTGAGAACAGACTAATTCTACCTTTTCTTCCATTTACCACAATCTTATGGAAAATGCTCCCAAAATTTATCAATTTGTTTGTTAGCTAAATTTGTAATTTGAAACCCTAGTAGCTCCCTTCTTCTTCTGTTAGAATCTAAAAAATTGTGATTTGAATTCTAGTAGTTTGCAGCTTTATGTGATTTGAAACTGTGGCAGCTCGATAGTTGTTAGAATAATATTGGTTAGCTACTGTGGTCTTCTCGGCAACTCCAATTTCATTCTTTTTTGCGAGAATAGGGGTTTTTCAAAGAGGTGTGAGCTAGCATATTAAAGAAGCTATAATTCCTAAAACTAGTGATGATTCGCAATAGGAAAAAAAATCACAAGTCCTTGCAATTTACCTTGAATTGTGTAGAATATGTTCCACTAGAAACAAACATAGATTAATTTTGTTTTAATGTTCTTAACTTTGTGCTAATTATAGTTGTTTTTGAGTTTTTAAGGGGTGTTTGGTGTGGCAGAAGATGTTTTCTTTCATTATGGAGTACATTTTTGTTTATTTTAAATTGTGGAGACTATGTTTCCACCAAAATTATGGAGAATTGTCATTAAGATCTCATGAACACTAAGCTTAGTATTACTACTAAAGAATATGATGGTGGTGGTGGAGACTAATAATAGTATGGCGGTGGTGATGATGGTGAGGGGGTTGGAGATTTATAATAGTATGGCCAATGAAACCTCATATCGGTGGAAAATTACATGATCTAGCCCCTCAATGTGGCTAGTTAGAGGAAGATGAAAGGAGACAACTTTTACTTTTTTTTAGTTAAGAAGTGATGTTTTTGGGGGATTAATTTTTATATATTTATAGTAACGCACCTTGAGAAGTTGTTGTTAGTAAATAATTGTCTAAAGGGTCAATTCAATTGCTCTGATTCATAATCTAAGTGAATAAATGAATATTAATAGCTTTTAAAAGGGATAGGTTTCATCTGCTATGCTGAACATCCTCATATGTTTATATTAAACTACCTTGCACCTTTAGAAGCACCTGCAGAATTGAGACAAGAATCTTGGAATCTTGCAAATTATAAGTGAGTAGTATTTAGGTGTTGTTATGCTTATATGAATATGTTTCTTATATTGGTGTTGAAAATAGAAAGTATTTCTTAAATTTCTACAAGTTATAATATTACCTGCTTTCCTTCACGTATACTGTAGATATTTAATGCTCTGTACTTTATAATTGATTGAGCTATATTTGTGTTTTGACCATTTTTTCCTATATTATATTTTTTTGTCATCTTGAAACACTTAAAAATTGTACCACCTTTTATTTTTGGAAGTCTAAACTCTGATCTTAGCTTGAATGTTGTTAAGACTTTTAGTTCATACTTTAGGTGTGGCATGGTCAATGTCTAATAGTTTTTATGATCAAAATTAGTCCTTGAAAATGAAATGGTCATATAACTGGCATAGAAAAAAGAGGTTCAACCATCTCAATGTTCCTATTTTAGACCCTTTCATATAGCTGACATTTTTAGTACCTTGGTTTATTCTCTCATTATCATAGTGGTGCTTCATCGACACACTATCTTTAATGATCTAATTGGGTTCCAACTCTCGAAACTACTCTTTCCCTAGATCAGAAGTGTAATTGAAGGGTAGGGGATCATACTATAGGAATTCCAGTTATTTTTTAACAACTGTGGCTAATCCAAAATTTAATGAGGGATCTATTTCTAGGAGTACGTTCTAAGTGTCCTTAACTCTTATCTGAACAGGTACCAAATACCATGTTTTTCTCTATTTACTGATTGATCCTTGATTTTCCATCTCTCATGTGATCTATGTGCACAACTATGGCCTTGTGCATACAGAGCTGAGGCTTAAAAATTTGCATATCAACAAAGTGGATAAACATATTAAAGTGAGTCTCACGCATATTGCCTATTGCAGTAGAGATTGGATGGTATTAGTACATTAAGGACAAAGTACAATAGCTAAGCTAGGATGCTTTTACATAAGACCTTATACTGTAGAGGAAAATTTTCAATTGTAATGTAAATGGATAAATGTAATGAAAATGGATAGGCTTTACTCCCTAGTGGTTCCAAGTTCTCTAGTGGATGAGAGAAGTTTTCTTCAATGAAAAATAAAGCTATGAACCATGTCTAATTATTACTAGATTATAGAATACATACATTTGGCAATACTTTCGCATACTTTATCAATACCTTCTCATATAGGCAAACTTAATTTCATCCAGATGCCAATTTTTGGGGTATTACAAGAATGCTTTCTTAGATCAGGATAGTAAGCATTTTCCAAAATGACAATGATCCCTAGATTTTGTTTTTTATTTTTTTATGGCCGTGTTTATGGTTTTCATACTTGTTGGTAATATGGTTAAATTTGGAACACTGTGCTGTACTTAAAAACTTAAACTAAAATATGCATTTTCGTAGTATTAACATTTCAACTTTTCCAATATGGGAAGTAGAGTTTTATTTCAAATTGTCTAGAGTTTTACAACTGGTAACTTCTTATCAGGTCGGTATATTAGGAAATGTTGCTGACTCTAATGAGGTTGATCATGAGGATAACACAGCATATGACAATATGGATAGGAAATAATGATTGCATTTTATTAAGGTATGACATACATGTTTTTTTCGATGAAGTGAGCTATGACATGTATTATTTTCCTAGGTGAATTGAGATATGACGTGATATTTATGTTTCTTATTTAGCATGAATCAAGTTATCCATGATTTTATCTTAGTTTTTGCCTGTTGAAAAGATGTGTTGGATTCATTATAGTGAAAATAGTTTTGAGGGAACTAATGGACCCAATAATCTTTTAGGTTGTTTACAGATCTTTTATTACTAGGAGTTATGGCTACTATTATGACCTTGTCAATTACATATCATCTATCTATGTGAGGCTTGATTGTCTGTTTCCTAGCTTTTCTACCAACTGGTTAGGGCTTGATATTTGTAGTTGTAGTATATGTTCTTTTTATTTTGCTTTATTTACCTTCTCCTCACCCTGATTTTTGTATCATTTTTTAATCTGTTCTTATAGCATAAATAGTTGTTTTCTTTAAGTTGGGCAAGTAATTAGACCCAAGATTGAAGGTACTAGATTATGGCACTAAACTTGTTTGTTTGCTCTAGCTTATGACCATGGAATGGGTATTGGTTCTTTTTGACCCTCTAGTTTCATTGGCTTGGCTTCCAATAATGGTTTATTCAAGAATGTCATGTAAATTATTGACATCTCCTATTGTTGGTTGGTTTTTTTCTTGTTTGAATTAAACCATTTATTTAGCTAGTATGGCTCCGTGATTTAGCAAAAAAGGGAATCATAAATTGAGCATACCATAGATTGTTGCAAAAATGAGTTAATACTATTTCTTGATAATATGTTTTCTGTAAACCTCATTTATTTTATGATTAGTATAGTTATCTAAATTTCCAAACCTAGTTTTGTCCAAAATAAAGCAAGAAACATTGTACATTGATGGTTGTTATCTAAAATTATAATTCTCAACCTATTTTGTATTTTATTTTCTGAACTTACAAATCTAACTTGAACATGAATGAAGAAGGGTGTTCAACAAATTAATTAATACAATAGCTGATTAAAATAGTTACAATAGATAACAAACAAATATTGCTAAACACTTGAAAATGGTTGCAATAGGTGTCAAAAAGAGATGTAATAGGTATTTAAAAATTATTGCAAAAAACTAATAAGTGTCATAGTAGATATCCAAAAATTATTGTGATAGGGTTATTGCAATGCTTTCAAGTCATTGCAATATAGGCTATTGTAATAGTTCTTAATCATTCCTTTTGACAATATGAAGCGTCTTAATGGATGGTGAAAAAAATCATCGCAATAGGTATATCTATTGCATCGGTTGATGTAAGAGTCAAAATAACCATTGTTATAGACCTATCGCAATGCTCATAAATGCAACATATTCCTAACCATCGTGGTACATCTATGTCAATAGTTTTTTTTATCTATCGTAATGGTTTTTGAACCATTTCCATAGGGGTAATTTCTAGTAGTGTTAGGAATAGGATAGCTCATCCTTAACACTTCTTTAGCCTTATTATGTTAGTTTCTTGGATATTAGTAAGATAGTTTACCCTTACTATCTCACAAGCTATATTATGTGGTTGCTGGATATTTTGGTTTAGACTCTATCTCAATTTATACGTTCTATATATCTGAATTATATTTGAATTTTAGTTGACGGTTCCATACTGAGTACCACGTATTTGGTGCTCATGCTATACTTTTCAAGCTTGCACATTATAGCACAGGTTATTATCGGTGTTGTGTGCATCGTGCAGTGCAGCCGTGGTTCGGATACATTGAGTGAGCTCCCAATATTTAGAGTATTACTTTTCCTCTTATGTACTAGACTAGTCTCTTGTTATATTCAAAGATGAGTTGTATCAATGTAATTCCCGTGGTACTTTATTTTATATTTTTATTATAGTAGAAGATCTTGAACCGATTTCACCAGGTTTAGGGAATATCTTATGTATGTTAGTTTCTCTTGGTAATCCGTTACTAGTAGTTTTGAACTATGGGGTTTGCTTTCCTACTGGTAGGTTATAGTAAGCGCTATCATCACCTGAGAAATTGAGTCGTGATAGTCCTACATGACTAGTGAGTTCCATATCTATTGAAGTCTAAATGCTTGAGACCCCACACCTTTGACTGAGCCTCTGAAAGAAGAGATCACTATACCTATATAGTGACTTACCCTTCTGTGATATTTTTTATATCATAACTTTTTGGACTTGAAGACTCAGTTTTTGGAGATACTAAAGGATAATTTTGAGATTTATTTATTAGGTACTTCTCTAAATCAATATTTTAACATTCTCAAATTATTTCATGATTTCATATTTAACACCATTTTCCAGGTATTTTCTAATTTGAACTCAAGTTATCAGTAGACTATTTTTCCAATAAAACTTAGTTTTGTCGGTATGGGCTTATGGATAACTTTTAGGTTGATATTTGTAACCTAAAATGGGTATCTCTGATTTCATATTCTTATATAGAATATTTTACTAGATTGGTCTCATTAATTAAAAAGAGAGAAACTTCGATTTGACTTTGTAGGTCTTCTCTTCAAGTAATTTAAGACATCCACGGACTCGATTTTGAAGTGCTCATGTGTTTGTCACTTATATGAGAAGTAACAGGGATTGGGCCTCGTATACAGATGAGATGAGAATCCTGAATACATCTATCGATGTATTGAAGGGATAAAAAAAGAACTAAAAACTTACTTTAGATATTCCCATCTTCTTTATCAATATGAAATGCCATGTGAAAAGTGAATTAGTGATTTTTTTAAACTTGATATACATTGATATTGATAGTATCCCCGCTTAATGAGACAAATTTTAATCTTTTGGGCTAGATCGATGAATTTTTTATTTATAGTCAGTGTTGTTGAGTTGAGCATGGCCCTGTGAGCCCGGATTGATGATAATTGTGTTGGTCCTTTTTATTATGTTCATGCATACTTACTCATACCCATATCATGGTACTGCAAAAATGATATTTTGTGAAAGATTGTTTCAAAATGATTTGCATACCTATTGGGATAGTTTTGTAGGTAGTTTTCTACTATTTTTTACTTGTATATGTGATGGAAAATTATTTTTGGTGGCCCAATGGGAAATAGTTTGTGGCAGATTCATGATTGGCATACATGATGAGACAATATTTTGGATGGGTAAATGGACCTCCTTATTCCCTCAAGGGTCCCAATAATATATATAGGGAAGCGAGTCTGCACTGTAAAATACATTGCACCATATTATATCATTATTTCCCTTGGTTTGGATTTGTTATTGTTTTATCTTGTGATTTGGCGAGTTGTTTCTACACTTATAGAATTAGAAATTATGGACTTAGATATTTCTACTTGAAGGTGTTTTGGGGATTATAGTTGTAGTAATTATTTATGTGGTTCTTTCTATCACTTTGAATTAGGGTCAGTGGATAATGTTGCTGAGTATATGTGGTTGGTACTCATGCTTATTAATTTTCTATACTTATGCATAGGTACTGAGTGAGTGCTCCCTAAACATTGATTCGTGATTATTCGGTGATGGTTTTTCAAAGATTCCCAAGGTATCATTTGTTGGTCCTAGAGGCTCCTGGATCTCCTCTATTCAAGTATTTATCCTTTTTGTTGCATTTTTAGATATTATTGGTCTATCTATGGTATTTTTATTAGTCTTAGAAGCTTGGGCTTGTGACTACCAGAACATAGGATGTTGTAGATATTTGTATTCTACTTTATCTATTGTTTTTCCAATATATTATAGGTTTTTATATTATTTTTATATCCTTTTGTTATTATGTTTTTCAATTTTTCATATATGTGGGTTATTTGGCTTACCTATTATGGTTGGTGTGATAGGTGCCATCATAATCAATTTTTGGGTTATGACAAGTTGTAGTAGAACCACAAGTTTATTACTATCATTAGTTTAAATCAACTTTAACAGAGTGTTGTGGATCAATGTGGAGACATCTATTATATATCCTTAAAATAATACATGACCTTTCAAAAATATAATGACACATATTTATAGCAATGTTTGGGGTATAAGTTCCCTGCTTAAATTTTCTCTAAGATGACTTGTTATAATCTCAAACTAAGATAGTTTTTGACAAAAGATTGGGTATTTATGGTTTAGAGATCTTTGGTATATCATAGTATAATTTTTATGGTTTTATGGTTATGACATGATAGATAAGATATATAGAGAAACAAATAAATTTTGAATTTAAAAAATGGGTTTATAGAACTCTAGTTATGGTATTTGCCATAATAGTATAATTATGTTTATCTGATAACCAAGTGAGTGTTGTGAAAGGGGAAAATACTAGGAAGTCCACTGAGATAATGTATAAGGAAAGCCATAGTGGTCCTCTTACTACAGTCTATAGATCACCATAGAGGTTACTAATTTTAGTGATGAACCACTATAGCAGGAATCTGGATGCTATAATAGGACTACCATAATGGGCAGGGTGTTGTTACAACGGTCATCAGTCAGTGTTTAATGCATGTATTCCAATTTTTGACATTATTTTCTACCAAACATCAAAATTTTTTAACTAAGGCTTGAGAGAGATGATTTCCTCCGTACTTGGGCGGGCCTTAATGTTCAGGTAAGTTTAGTTTTCTCTTCTAACATAGAACTAATCAGTTTAATTTGTAGTATCATTTTAAGGAGAGTTTTAATGGATTCATTAGTTTAAGCCTTAAATTAATGAACTAGAATTTTCTATAGGTTGTACTAAATTCTCTTGATAATTTTTCTAGGTTGTTAGATTAAACTTCCTAGCATAGAAGTATTTTTTCTTAATATGAATTATGGGGCTATGGTATAATTTTATTGGTGAAATACCCTAAAATGATTATTTAGGATATGGACTAGGATAAAAAATCAGTGTATTTTATATCCCTAAGGACTAGAATTTAATAGAAAATCTTTGAATACTCTTTGTTTGTTGTTTGTTAGACAAAGAATGATATGAAGTTTCAAGGAAATGTATGGTTCTTATGGATTCATGCATTTGGGAATGAATTTGAGGTAGTTTATTGTTCTATTGTAGTTGTACGCTTGATATAGATTCCCTGCATATTCGTAAGTTGATTTAATAGCCTTCAGGTATACTTGAGACTTGTGATATTATTTTAGTCCTTAAATAAGAAAATGATATTAACTAAGTCTTAATAATGATAACTTGTATACTTGAACTACTAGTGCACTATGAGACATCCTGAGTGATATTGATGGTATTTCATGATATTATAATACTTGTAGAGTCAGGTACCACATTGGTACAAATTACTTGCTTATTGATGTTTCAATGAGTCAGGTACTATGCTGGTATGGTACATGGACGAAGATGGTCCCCTGCAGGTCATGACTATTGAGTAAGCATAACATCTCCTTAGTATGTATGTACAAATTTGATTTGGTAATTGATATGCATTTTTACATATATTAGACTATTTACTTATTCATACAACATGCTTAATATGTGGTAGTGGTCAAAGTAGCATTGGACTATTACTGTGAGATGGATAAATACAGTGATAATTACTTGTTGATTTTATACTTATGCATTTATAAAGATATAGGTTCCCTTTAAATGAACATTATACCTTAGATTAGGATATAATGGACAGGATGAGGATTATGGTCTAGTTGAGGACTTTGTTGGTCTTACGTTCTCTAGTTTTGGAGGTTGTTGGCTGAGTTAAGAGTGTGTTCTCATTTCTAATTTAGTTAAATTTAAATTATCCATATGTGTGGATCGGAGTTACGTCGACTGATGAAACCTGCCAGTATATAGTATTTATACTGATACTATTTTCTTTTATTATAAGGGTAGGTTGTGTTCTGAATACTATTATACGAACTCACCTCTAAAATTGGACCTGTGATTTTTGATCTAAGTATGAGGAATCATATTTAGGCTACTGCGGATCATCTCATTTATTCATTTCATTTTGTTCGAAAAATGATACTCTATTATTTTTATTTGCCTTTGGATATTATTCCTAGAAATTATTTTTGGATAGATGTTCTTGTAAGATGAAGTTTAAGTCTTAGCGATTATAATCGATACTCATTGATTTTTTGATCTTCTTAAATGATTAGTTCAGAATTTATTAGCATTAAGGTTGGTTTTATGATATTCTGTCTTAAAATGGATAAGTATTTCTGATATAGTTTAGGGTAGATGGTTTTCTCACCAGAGGGTTAGTATGTGTACTACTCACCCTATTAAGGTCATGATAATAATTGCATCAGAGCTGTAGGTTCATCGATCTCATTGTACAAGAACATGTCTAGTAGAGTCTTATGGAACTGTACGAAGATGTTTGTACTTTTCATTGAGAGACTATAGGACACTAGGAAACTTGAATTCCCAATTTCTTTTATATTATTACTTGACTCAATTAAGTATCCGGTGATCCAAATTGGCATCTCAATTCTTTTAAGATGGTGAGAATATAAGTTAATAGAGTGAGAGAATACAAGCTCAGACTAGTCATTGTCTCTTTGTTTCATGGAAAAGGACATGTGAGGGGAGCTTAAGAAAAATAAAGAATAGTAACGCCCGTGCCAAGGTAGATCTTAGGTATCTATTATAATAGTTAGAGAAAGATTAAAGTCTAATTCCCCACTTTAGGAGATTCTTAAGATTGCAGAGAATAGTATGTCATCGGTTGAGGATGAGGGAGCACCAAGTCAAGTAGGTGCAACTTTGATGCATGCCTTTTGACATGATACAATAGGTTTTTAGATTTTTGAATGGGTTGGACACACTAGGGATACACCCAAAGTTCCTTTTTATAAGCATACTGGAGTGCAACAAGTTTCTACTATGGATCCAAAAATTATAAGAAAGGTAATGGGTCTGGTGATGACCATAGATAAACATGATTTATTTTGCAAGTTTGTCAAGATAAAGACTTTTATTTTCATGGAACCGAGTCTATTGATTCCTATGAATTAATAATTAATTACCATGAGAGACTTAACAAGATAAGGATAGTAGAGGGGTATGGGTTTGAGTTTGTGATTTTTTCCAGTTCGATGAAATGCTAAGATATAGTGAAAGGCATATGTAGAGTGTAGGGATGAAGGTTTTCCTCCAATAATATAGACTTATTTTTATTCTACTTTTTTTAGAGTAAAATGTACCTCATACCTTGAGGGACAGGAAAAATGACGAGTTCAACAATCTTGAGCAGGGGTGAATATGTGTTAAAGCCTATGAGGCCAAATTTCATTTCTTAACTTAATATTTTTCATAGTTACTGAATACAGAGAAAAAGCAATTCAGTTCTCTATGAGAAGGTTTTTGAATATTATCTTTATAATTTTTTACTTTTAATAATATCTTTGGGTAAGACCTTCAAAGAGATTGTTGATTTTTTTAATAGTAGAGGGTGTGAGGTGGGATAATTAAGCTAAGTTTTTGGAGAAGAAGGCTACAATATAGCTAAATTTAATGTTTTATATTCTCAGAGTTAGGGTTTATATGATATCCTACTCATGATATTTTGCCTGCGATATAGGTGTCTATTGGGCTTTATCAGTGTTCAATCAATCATCTTCAGACGTTGGTGGTTACATCAATTTATATTCATCATCTCTTTTACCCATCCTTGCCTATACACATTACAAGTGTAGTGGGGTTGGTGATATTCAGATATTTTGTCCTAATTTGAGAAATTATCATTTGTTGGACTAACAATAGGCTTCATAAGCCTTAGTTCCAATAAGCACTGAAAGTGGAGGTAATTTTAGAGGTAGTCCATGGGGTAGCTGTAGTGTTTATCAGGCGAGCAGGAATTTAAAATAAGCCAAATAAAGTGATAATCGTGCAAATTACGGTGGTCATCAACTCAATAGGGGAAAAGCACAAATGGTTGACAAAGCCCAATCTTATGTTTTCTAAGCATGCTTATTGTATAGTCATATGATGTAGTGATCACAAGTATTCTTTTTTATTATCGGATGCTAATTATTTTATTGTATCATATTTCTATATTCTAATATATATCTTTTAAATTTTCTATGGGGTTGGACATACCTTATGATATAGTTGATACTCCGCTGCATATGTCCACTCCAGTTGGTGATTCATTTATTGTTGACCAAGTTTATTATTCTAGTTCAATACTTTTCATTGGGTACTAGAATTGCATGAATTTAGTGATTTTAGACATTATGGATTTTTACATCATTATTAGGATAAGCTGGTTATCTCCATACATTATGATTCTTGATTGTCATACCAAGACTGTAAAGTAGTTATGCCAATGATAGATAGGCTAGGGTGGAAGTGTGATTATAGTCCTGTTCCTATGAGACTTATTTCTTTTATTCATTCCAACAGACTGATTGGGAAACTCTTTCATGCTTTGTTACCCTATCTTTGAGACACTAGAATAGAGCCCTTCCTATTGAGACAGTTTTTGTGGTGCATGAATTTATAGAGTTTTTCTATTAATAATTAGTTAGGTATGCCACCAAATTATGGCATTGATTTCTATATAGATTAAGCGTTAGACACTCATTCCATCTCTATTCTCTTTATAGGATGGGACCAATTATACTATAATATTTTACGGACTAGTTGTAGGAATTGATAGATAAAGGGTTCATCCAACCTTATGCTTTTCTATTGGGTTCACCAGTATTCTTTGTTAAGAAAAAGGATGACAGTCTACTTTTGTGCAAGACTACCGATAATACAAATAAGTTATGATTTATTTCAAGTACCCATTTCCCTACATAAATAATTTATTTGATAAGTTAAAGGGTGCTTCAGCATTTTCCAATATTCACTTGATATACGGTTAACAACAATTAAATATCTAGGTAAATACAACCTCAAGACTATTTGTTAGACCAGTTATCATTAGCATTAGGAGTTTATGTTAATGGCTTTTGGGTTGACCGATGATCTTTCTGCTTTTATGTTCTTGATAAATAAGGTATTTAATACATACTTGGATTCCGTTATAATTGATATCATTGATTATATTCTTATGTATCCTATGATTGGGGAGGAACAAGAGGATCACTTGAGTATTTGATTCGGTTTGCTAAAAGACAAACAGTTGTATGCCTAAGTATGTCTTTAGTGTCCTTTTTTGGGGACATGTACTATCTAAAGAAGGGTTATTGTATACCTTGAAAAGGTTGAAACAGATAAGAATTACCTTTATGATCAAGTTTCATTGCTTTGTGGGTTGGTCAACTATCACCATAAGTTTGTGAAGGGGTTGGCTTCTATTTCCTTGGCTAAGAAAGAGAAACCTTTTATTTGGTTAAAATAATATGAAGAGAAATTTCGAAAGAACAATACTTTTTTGACCACCGCTTCTATTCTTGACATGCCGATGGATGGTAAGTACTTCATTGTATATTTTGTGCCTTATGTTGTGTTTAGGTGTTGTTTTGATGTATGAACATAATATGATTGTTGTTGAGTTTAAATTTTTGCCACTGATTTGTATATCTTTTCTTCTAATTTTGTGTTACTATTCTCTAGTATGGGCTAATTATCCTTTGAGTTGTGTTTAAATAAGATATTTTTGTTTTACAAGGAGTTTTGATGGAAAGAAGTAGAAATGAGACAAAAAGGAGCTAAAAAGAAAGAAAAGAGCTGAAACAAAAAAGTCAAAAGAAAATCTAAGAACATGCCCTACCGTATTGCTAAAGTGGACTGAGGTGCGCTTTAGCAGCAAATCAACATCTCAATGAGGGGAGATTTAGCACTAATTTAACCACTTTAGTAGTTTGTCAAAGTTGGTCAACAGGAAATTTAGCGCTAATATGACCACTTTAGTAGTATTCTCAGTCAAAGGAAGGGTCGCTTTAGAGGACAATTGGTCTGATTTGGAGATCATCAGGAATATTTAAGGTGTATATCTAAAATTTCATTCGTTTGGATCCTAATTCATCAAATACTCGATCCCTAGCCATTCCAAGACATCTTTGGCTTACTTCTAAGCTATTGGAGGCTACGGTTCTTGGCCTAACACCCTTGGAATCGATGATTGAAAGCTTTCTAATGTTAAATCTCAAACCTTTCTTCTTTTTCTTATTTTTTAATACTTTGGGTGTAGCTGAATTTGATACTTTAATAATTGTAGTTAGAGATAATACAATGCTTATCTATTGAATTTGGGTTTTGAATATATCTTATGCTTTTGTATTGATTGATTACTCATGATTTTGAAATGGGTTTTTCTTATTTAAATTAATCTTACGTTCTACAATCTCTACTCTAGTTGAGATCAAAAGAGGAGTTTGGAGTGGGTATTTTCCATGTACCTCAATTATTGCTTGAAAGAGCTAATAGATGATCAGAAAGATTAGTTTAGTGCGATTTTTGATGTATGACCTATCTTATGGAATTTGTTGCTAGACATAATCAAACCCTAGCATAGACAAAATTTTGTTTTGGGATTTATTATTTTTATCTTGGATTGAAATACAAGCGCGGACTAAGTCATCAGTGGTCAAGATATGTTAGAGGGTGATTTCAAATCTAAGGCTAATTTGAAAAACCTATGGTTAAATTTTGAGTATTAAATAAATACGATGGATCTTTAATAGAATTGATTTCGTGTGTAATGTTCTTTGTTTTATATCATTGTGAAAGTCGTTGGTCACTTGTTTATATTTTAAATTGATTTTATTAGTATGGTAATATATAAAAAATCTCCAAAACACTTGTATCTTTGTTTGTATTTTATTGCCTCACTTTTATTTCTTACTTTCTCAATTGCTAGTCACATTATTCCTCATGGAGTTAACCCTCAATATTGTTAGGTAAAAATACATTGACAACAATTGCTTATACTTTTGTAGCATAATTTGATCTTTATCAATTTCTTATATATATATATCTTGAAATGATTTCATGAGTCATGTGTAATAACCCTTTTGGTCATTCCCTTAATTTATGTGGATTTCTGATATTTTGAGCCCCTCATAGTGGCTATAAGTCATTTAGGACTAGCCAAAATTGTCAGTGTAGTTATTTGATAGCTTGTTTGGATTTTAGGCTTATTTCCCAATTTTGGATCTTTTATTGTTAAGGAATTACTGTCGAACCTAAACTCCTAGTAGATGACCTCAGATGAGAATTTTGGTAGTACTAACAGCTCTGGAATGTTGATTTTAGGTAAAGGGGATCTTTGGCTCAGGTCTTGAGGCATCAAAGTAATTTTGGGCTATTATGTGGATTATATGACAAATAGAACTATAGTTGTGGTCCTCTTATTTAGTCATAATGATCTCAAATAAAAGTTTGATTGTTTCAGTGAATCTGGAATGTTGAATTTTGTATGGTGGCGTAGTTCATTTGTATACCCAGGGTTCTTGACTAATCCTGAGCACCCCGTCGAAGTCTATTTTGGACATAGAAAAATTTGGTGCCTGATATCTGGTTTGGCCCCTTCAGAGTTAATGAAGTTGCATTAATAGATTTGGCCACTGGGATGGGGTCCGCTTTAGCAGTCAAGGATCTCTTAAGTGGACATTGATTTAATAGGTAACCGACCACTTTAGTGATGCCCGCGTCCCTGGTGCATGACTGTTTTAGCAAACTTTTTCTTCTTAAGCGAACACGTATGATCTTTAGCAGACTTATGCTGCTTAAGTAAGTATATGTATTAGCAAAACTTGAGAGATGTTAAATCCCCCTCTTCACCAAATTTTCCATCATTTTCTCCTATATTTTTACACTATTTTGAGAGATTGAAGAGATGAAAAGTGGGGAAATATCCTTTGAAGCTATGGAATGCAAGCCTAACACTATTTTGTTTTTTGTTATTATTATTCCATCAATTTCCATCCTATTTTATTTGGAATTTTTAAAAATTAGATGTTAAAACCCTTAGACCTTAGTTCTGATTTAGGCGCTGATTTTTGCACTAATTGTGCTCAAATTTTGAGAACGCATTTCTTACCCTTCGAGGAAACTCGTGATGGATTCAATTTTTGATTCCGTTTGCTGGCCCTACAATCTCGTTCTTGACCCCAATTCCAACCCAACCTTTTATATAGAAATATGGGGCTTATTTTACTCCTGATGATTTGTAGATTACATATTTTGATAGCATGGACTTATTTTGGGATCAAGCGGATATGGGTGATTTAAAGACTTGAGGTTCGATATTGAGGTCTTCTTCGATCTACTTTTCTTTATGAGATAGTATATGATATATGCTGCATGTTGGGTAAGGATGCTAAGACATGATTATGGGTAGAATACTACGACTTAGACTAATTTAGGAGTTTGGGTATAGAATGATGAATTAACCCTTAAGCTAAAATACTTGCTACTCCAAAAAGATCCTATTGCCTTCGGTTACTATCATGTTGCCCTAGATTACTATCATGTTAAACATAGTGAGGCTTTGGCCCCTTTGGTATAAGGTTTACTACTTGACTCGATGGATTATCATGTTTTCTCAAATTATGGTATTATTTTTATGCCAGTTGTATATTATTGGGTCCGAGGCCATGATTACGATATTAGTTGGACTCCGAGTAAGTGGTCTATCCTTGAAAAGGATGAGGTTTAGTCTATGGATTCTTATGATTGTATTGTTTGGATACTGGTAATGTCATCCATAGAATTCGATATATTTATGCTTACTTAGTGGTACTATTCAAACTAAAAACATGGTTTTACTACTATTTCCTACAAATAGATTTATTCTTCCTTTTCAGTTTTAAAACATACTCTTGCATAATGGGACTCATGTCACCTTAATGGATGATTTACTAACTTTTAGAACTAAAAATAATATTTTAGAAATCTGATCAAGATAGATTTTGGTTTATACTTTTGCCACTACTATTTACTTCGGTCGGAAGAGATTACATCCTTTTCTACAATTTTATGATGACTTAGTTTCAAAGTTGACCCTGTTAATTGATTTATAGACTTTCACTATTTGAGCCATGATTTAAGCTTGTGCATTTATTATATATATACGTCTCTCCGATACTAGACAAAGTAGATTGATGATGATTGCAAATCTTATATTAGGAATAGGTCAGTCTAAATGGGTACTCCCCAACCTCCTATGGGCTCCTTCGTATTTGAACTCTCGAGCTGGAGGAGGTGTATACACTGGGTATGTTATGGCACTTGGATCAGTTTTGGTAATAAGAATTTACATGCATGCACATTGCTTATCAATAGTATGTTGTTTTGTCCCTATATCTATCAGCCTTATGGGGTTCTACATAGGTGTAGGTTATGAGTGTTTCTTGTATTGTGTTGTGTACTGATTTAATCTTTTTGTTTATGGGGCTCAGTTAAGGTATTATTTATTTGACTAACTGGTTACTATATTTATATTATTTTGGTAAGATACTGATAGGCTAATTATGGAATAATACTGAGGTTGAATTATTATTTTTATTTCCCTATCTTTTTATGGTTATTATATTATGGAAAATTATCACATGGTTAGACATTGTGACTATATGATCCGACCATGCTAGCACTAACTTTCCTACTTGGTTAGGCATTCTTGGAAGGGTTTAGGTTTGCTATCTTAGGTTGTAACCTTTGAGTTAGTCTAATGTACCTGTACATATATATATATATATATATAGCTATAGTATTGCGGTATATTCCCCTCTTACTTCAAGTATTCATGTTGTATGCCTATTCCTTGGACATGTATACTACTAAATATTCTTCTTCTACCCTTTATTTGTATATTGACTAATGTTATACGATTTAGGACTTTAGCACTAGAGTACGGCTATAATAAGATAGTTCATTCTTTTTGATTACCTAGTTTTGTTATGTCAACTTCCTGAATATTTGGTTGTAGTTGGCATTCCTATTTATATGTTATTTATATTTTCATTATGTTTTGACCATAGTTGGCAATTTCTTACAGAATACCACATGTTTATTACTCATACTACACTTTTATAGCTTGTAGATCATAGTACGAGTTCTCATTGTTGTTGTGTGCATCATGTGGAGTAACTATGGACCAGAGATTTAGGGTGAGCTCCTGACATTCAAAGTATTATTATTCCCCCTCATATGGACAGACTGATATCTATATTATATTCCTAGATAGGTTTTACCTATGTATTCATTTTGTATTCTTATTATATTTGAACCTCTTATATTGATCCCATCAAGTTTTAGGACTGTCTTATATGTATTAGTGTTTTATCGTATTTATTCTGCTATTTCAATTCATTTCTACTTAACGTATGTTACTGGAAATTCTAGACTACAGGTTGGCTTACCTACTAGTGGTTTATAATTAGTGCCACCATGACTTTAGAATTTAGGTTGTGACAAATTGGTATCGGAGCCTAGGTTATCAGTGTGTTTGTACAAGAGCTAAGTGTCAAGTAGAGTCCTGTAAATTGGTGCATAAATGTATGTATCCTATTTTAGGGAGGCTATAAGGAATCCCTAGGAAATTCTGTTCTTGACTACTTGTCTTATTTTTTGTTTCTATGAGCCTTAAGTATATTCTTTGACTTTATTATTTCCCAAATGGATGATATAAGGTTATCGATAATTTTGACATGTGTTTCCAGAGCTTTAGAACATCGTTGGACTAGGGAGTCAAAGATTTACATCGAAAACATTCAACATGAGCCATTAGATTTGGAGCCATCCTAGGATCTGGTAAAGTTTGTGATTGCATCAGCCTTTAAAGATCATCACTAGGGATTTCGACCCTTTTTATGAATACCTCATACCAGAGATGACATTCGATTCGTCAAGGAGTTCTTAGGCTAGAGTTGTGTTTGTTTTTGTTTAACAAGATTCCTTGTCAATTTTAAAAGTATGAGACTGGATTCTTGAGTGGGCCAAACATATTTATATGCTCTATTCTTTAGAGCATGATATAGTACAGGGATTTATTAGAGGTTATATTTTTCATTTCATTTGGCGTCGGAGAATTTGATGGAAGTTTAGGTCTTCTTTCCCTTACGTTATTGATCATGCAAGGGCTATAGAGAGCGAATGTATTGAGACTTATGGAGGTTTAAATAGTAGGCCATGTCCTTTGTACGGTGCTATAGGTAATTCATTCAAGATTAAAGATCCTTCTAGCGGAGGTCAACATCACTTGGAGCCTGACCATTCCACGTAGGTAGTGTCCCAGATTATAGGTGGAACTTAGATTAGTAGTGGTAATCAAAGCAAGAATATTTCTCATTGGACCTTGTGGAGGACTCAACATAGATATTTAGGTCATGGTGGTTATTATAGATCAGCATGTGCATCACCTCAAACTATTCCAGGAGATTGTCCTGGATATTGCGAGATTTGTCATTTGTGTAGAGAGTCTCCAAACATGAGTTGGTTGTTCAGACAGAGTTAACATATGTTTTTAACAATTAAAGTGTTCCTATAGTATACTATGATTGCAGGGAGGATGGTCATTCTAGTAGGGAGTTCCCCTGACTTAGTTGGCTAGATAATTACGATCAGCGAATGTTTCTCTTAAGGTTAAGGCATCAGCGTTTTCTATAACTATAGAGAGACCACTCACTAGTTTAGAGAGCCTTCCTCGTGAGAGATTATTTTTGTTCCACTCGTCCATATCAGTGTCATGTGATGAGTCACCTTCATTAGAGGCAATGTAGTTAGTATGTCGATCAGTGATTCAGATGCCTAATTCGACTTTAGACCCATTCAGATTCGTACTCCATCAAGAACATTAGGCATGTTATTTCATATTCAACCATGACAGATGTGCCTTTTTTCTTCCTGCCTTGACCTTTTGATTTGAGTGTGTAGGGGATTTCATACGTATTTATGATTATGTGCCTTAGTAGGTTTATTTTAATTATTTTGTGTCTTGGTGTTGAGTTTATAACTACATAACTACCCCCATAGGTGATTTCCTTTAGTAGTGAAAAGAGTGGCTCAGTGTTGATATTTCCCTAGGGGTGTAGCATTTGGGTTTGAGTCCCATTTACTTTAGCATATTATTCTTTTTATTGCTCTATAGTGGTACTTTAAATTGATTTTAATTTTTTTTACCACCTATTTTTATATTGGTGTTTCAAGTGTTGTTGTTGTTATTATTGCCATAATTTAATGTTGATTGATCCTTTCTTGATCGGTGGCTAGACTAGTATTATCTAGTTATAATTTTATTTCTCACAATTCTTGTTAATTAACATAGGCGGTGTAATGACCCTATAGGTCATTTCGTGGATTTGCATGTATTTCTACTATTTTGAGCTTTATCATAGCGGCTATAGATCATTATGACTTGTCAGAACTATCGATTCAATGATCGAACAACTCAGTTGGTTTTAGGCTCATTTCATTATTTTGGAGCTTTCGCTGTTTAGGATTTGGTATCAGATCAAAACTCCATGTTGATAGATTTGGATGAGAATTTTGATAACGCTATCAGCTTTGGGATGTCAATTTTAGGCTAGGTGGACCCTTGGTTTGAGTCCCAAGGAACCTAGGATCATTTTGTACTATTGGTCAGAAAATTAAGAAATTGAAAATTGGTGTGGGACTCATATTTTGTAGAAATGACCTTGGATGGAAATTATAACTGTGGCATTGAGTATGTAACGTCAAATTTGGTATGGTGACAAAGTTCGTTAGTATATATGGGATTTTGAATGAATCTTGAGGGGTTGGTGGAGACTCAAAAAATTAAAAGTCGTAGTTATGATTTGGTGCACTGCAATCACGAGCCGTGAATCACGATCGCGATCCGGCAGCACTAGTAAGTGTTGTTATGGCGACATTTTAGGTCACTATTATTGCCAGTTGGCCAAAATAATGATCGTAAAGGTAAATGCAAGATCATGACTTCTGATTTTGAGGCCCTGTATCGCGATAGTGACACACGAGCACCTGATATGGGTATAAATACCTTTTTCAGCCTGTGTTTTCTATTTTCTCATCTATTTCCATGTGAACTAAACCCTATATGTTGAGAGCGCTTGGGATTGAACCTTGTAAATGATTTGGGGATCTTGGTTATTGATTATTCCACGATTTCCATTCGAATTCATGGTAAGATTTCTTTGATTTCTTGATAAATTCTTAGAAATCAAGGCTTTGATTACTTATACTTTAAGGCTTGATTTGAGAGACCACTTGTCATCTGTTTGTGCCCAACTTTTGAACACAACATCTTTATTCTTCAAGAGACCTCATGTTGGGTTTAAGATTGGATTCTGTTTGCAGGCCTCGAGGGTCCGTTCTTGACTCAAAATTTGACCTGACATATTATATAGCAATAAGGGTCTCAATTGACTCCCGATGATGTACAAATTTCAATTTTGATAACGTAGTGACATTTTTGGATCGTGGAGTGAAGAAAAATATTTGGTGAATGATACAAGAATTTATAGTTTAGCATCAAGGTACGCTTCTATCTCCTCTTCTTCACAAGATGACGTGTTTTATATATTGCTTGAGAATGTTAATGTTAAGATTTATTATGGGCAAAACACCATGACTTAGTCTTGATTATTGGAGTTTTGGGATTAGATAGATGAATTGACCCACAAGATGTAATACTTACTATACTCCTATGAACCTATTACCTTCTTCCTTGTTAGACATGGTATCCATAGTATGATTATGGTATTTTGCTAGATTTGGGATGTAGCTTAAGTGTTGGAAGCATGATTAGGAGAAAAATCCACATTCGACTATTTAACGACCTTCAAATAATAATTTGGGTAAAATTGACTTAATTGTTCATGTTCTTGGTTGAATTCCTATCTTAGGAATTATTAATAGCTATGTACAATGTAGAAGTTAATATAGACACCTTAGACAAGCTCGGGGTAGAAATTACTTAAATATAGATTTCGAGGATTAGAAGTGGGTTCCTCTAGAACACCTTAGGCCAAGACTATTGTAGCCCTTGTGGACTTGTTTACGCATGTTAGACATAATTGAGACTCTTAAACCTTTAATAAAAGTTTACTTCGTGGCGTAGGGAATGATAATGGTTCTCCCCAATTATGATTAATGGCTTGTAGCTATGGTATGGCTTCCAGATTGGATTTATGATTTGGACTATCAACATGCTTAATAATATAAGCATAGATGTAGTTAAATATATGGCCTATAGATATGTGGTTCCTTATAGATATGATATGCCTTAGAATTATGATATAAGGCCCATAGATATGAGATGATTTATAGATATGATATGACTTATAGAAATTATGTGGCCTATAGATAAAATATGCCTAATAAATGTAATGTGTCCTATAGATATGATATGCCTTATAGATATAATGTGACCGATAGACGTGACATACCTTATAGATATGCTTTATAGCCTATAGGAATACTATTCCTCATAGATATCCTATGGCTTATAGATATGAGATGTATTACAAATGTGATTCTTGATATGAATTCTGGATATGTATATGGGCCTAAGGCCGTGGTTATAATATTGTAATTATTTTGAACACATTAATTAGCCTAATATAGCGTTATGATATTGGTTGGATGCTTGGGATGTGTTTAACCTTGTAAAGGATGTGGTTGTAGTTAATAGATATATTGATGGTTATGGTTCCATTGCTTAAATACTGGTGATAACATGCATAGATTTTGTACATTCATGATCATTAAATTGGTAAATGATACGATTACAACTAAAATATGATTTTATAACTAATTTCTTAAATAAGGGTTAAAGCTCACTTTTCACCTTAAAAATAGATTTTTTTTTAACAATAATTGAATCGTCTTAATGAATAACCTATGTGTAGAGAGATTGGAAATGATGTTTTAAAGATTTGACCGAGGAAACTTCTGGTTTATGATTCTATTACTACTATTTACTCTGGTCATGAGAGATTCCAACTATTTTTATAGTTTTATAATGATTTAGTCCAAAAGTTTACCCTGGATAATGGATTTACTGATTTACACTCTTTTAGCGACAACTAAATTCCGTGCACCTATTATATATCTATATACACATCTTTCAAGAATAGGACAGATAAGGATGATGGTATTGATGATACATATTCTAGGAAAAACTCAATGATAGATTATGATGATATTCTCATATACCCGATAAGGTCACCAGATGATTATGATGATATTCTTATATACCTGGCAAGGTCAGAGGATGATTATGATGATATGCTTATATACCTGACAAGGCGAATAGATGATTATAATATTAATGGTTATGACTGTGATGTTTATGATGATGATGTTTATGATGATGATGATGATTATACTATTGATTGTACTTACTAGTTCGAGTCCAGATATACATTCTGATACTCTAATTGGTTATGGTAGTGTGGATTTTATTGCATTCAACTTTTCATGTACAATTCCTATCACTAATATACACCTATATCAACTATCTTTATAATGGGTTGCATAAGTATGGGTGATGAGTATTACTTGTGGTTTTTTGAATATTGATTGAACTTTTTGAGCCTTAGGCGGTGGTGTTTTGTGAAAGGCTCGATTAGGTATTGTTCTTCCAGACTAGCCGATTACTTGCGTTGTCATTGTTATTGTTATTATTCTTGTTATGAACATTATTATGGTCAGTTTGTGGCAGCTTGTTAACGATCCGGAATTGAGATTTGAGGTATGATTCAGACTCTTTCATCATTTGATTATATAATTATTCATGATTAACTCATGATTAGCCATGTGGATTAGAAACCCGGAGTATACTAGCACTATTCTTGCTATGATTATGAGGCCTTAAGATGCGAGTCTTATAACATACCTTGAATTTACCTTGGTTATACAAATATATATATTTATTTATATGTATCTATGGTAATACCATATATCCCTCCCTTCCTTCATTTATTTAGATTGTATATTTCTTCCTTGACCTTTTATACTATTATATATTCTTCTTTCTCCCTTTATTCATATGTTGGCCGGTGATATACGGTAGAGTGTTGAGATTCTTGAGTATGGATGGAATACGATAGTTCATCCTTAATACTTTCTTAGACTTATTATGTTATGTTTTTTTAGATATGAGTAGGATAGTTTACCCTTACTATCTCACTAGTTTTGATATATCATTGTTGGATATTTGGGTTTAGACTTTATTTTTGTTTATATGTCCTATATATCTAGATTATCTTTAGAGCTCAGTCGGTATTTTCCTACTGAGTACCACATGTTTGGCACTCGTACTACACTTCTGTTCCCTGCAGATTATAGTACAGGTTATTACCAGTGTTGAATATGTCATGCTGAGAAACCATAGTTCAAAGACATAGAGTGAGCTCCTGACGTATGGAGTATTACTTTTCTCCCTCTTATGTACTAGACTGGTGTCTATATTGTATTCAGATATAGTTTTATCTATATATTCATTTAGTACCTTATTTATATCCTTCTTATGTTAGAAGATCATATACTGATTTAATTAGGTTTTGGGATTATCTTATGTTTGTTTATATTTTATTTCATCTTTTCCACATGTCACAACCCGGGCCTAGGCCCTAGCCGTGACGAGCATCCCAAACCATGAAGGCCCGGAACACCCATTCTCTATCTGGTTATCATGCACAACATTTGTAATCATAACAAAATGCGGAATTGAAACTGAGTACGGAATACATGGTCAAGTTCTGCAACATTTCTGAATAATACTATCTGACATCAGTCTGCGAAATCTCTACTAAGAACACAAACATCTGTCTGAAAAGAAACTGGGACAAGGCCCCCAGTAAACCAAAAACATAATAAATAAGATAATGTCTGACATAATTAGGCCTTCCGAATAATAGAAGGCTCACCACTGCGAGATCAAGTCTACAAATTTGAGAATGTCTACTGAGTAGCTGGACCCCTAGACTGTGCCTCAGGACCTGGAATGGGGGGGGGGGGGGGTCAGCACAAAAGTACTGGCACGCGAAGCAATCCAAAAATAGTATAATGGAACATATATATATATATATTAAGTGAAAGCAATTTTTCATCAAGACATCATGTATAAAACTGTTTCCGAAAAATACATGGGCACTTTCAGAAAACATGTAACCTGCCTGTTCATTTCAAATCAAGATCTGTGTTTTACTTCTGAGTTAGGTGGTATTCACCTACAAGTCTAATATTCCACGGGCTGTATAGAATCCGCCATTGACTCGGCGGGGAAGCCCCCAACCCAAGTGTGCCGCAAGGGTTGGAGTGTCTGAGTCTGATACGCCACAGGACATTTAAGTCAGCGCATAATAGTATACCTGGGTCGGCAAACCACGGTTTTAGGCAATGAGTCGCTCGAACTCAAGCCCTCTTCGGGTAACCACCTAACATCTCTGTATGCCCATTTTTAACCTTTTCTGTACATGCAACATTTTGAATGTCTAAAATCATGAAAGTATGAAATGTCTGTTAGTCTGAGTCTGATATGGCGTTAGTCTGAATTGGTATCGTCATACAAAGACATTGCAAGTCATGATTTTTCTGAGCCATTATGTATTAAGCAAGAGCTTTCATTCAAAACATAGTTTAGACCACCAAAACATGTAATTGATGTAAAGGATTTCATATTCCGAAACTTAAAGTTCAATTCATGCAGAAATTTCATCAAACACCTCGTGGTCAAATGTCTTTAGCAAGTTCATGTATTCAAAATTGAAACACATTCATTCATATATGTATATAAACTGTCAAATCGCTTTGGAGATGGTCAAAAGACCAAAACAATGATGTTAAAACATCTTATACATAAATATATATACATAATTTAAAACCCCATCCTAAAACATAATTTTTTTTATGCCCATGAGAATTTAGGAAAAACCCCGCGTACCTCTATTTCCAAGGATAATAGATGTTTCTTGACGCTTACGGATTGGTGATTCCGAATATGTAATTATCTTCGAAAACCTACGGTCGAATCTTGAACTATTTGGGTTTTTATTTTGAAACGCTAAGGAGAATTCTTGAGCAATTTTGGAAAAGTATGTGTATTATGGTGTTTGAGGGATTAAATCCCGTGTTGGTGGTATATATAGGGGTGGAGGATGACCAAAATACCCCTAAGGAACAATTAAGGTCAAATCTGTCCCTCAGTTGACAGTTTGATAGGCTGGAGTAAATCGATTATAACTTTTTACTAATATATTCAAATTGGATGAAACCAACTTCATTTTAAAGAGGACTCAAATATCTTTCTTTGTATAAATTATAGCTCACACAGTTCATTATATACAGGGAGTTACGATCGTTTGAAATTGACCCAGAAATACTGAAAACTGGGCAATAGGCTATGCGTTTTGCTACTGTTTTGAAATCCAAACGCAGCCTTATGCATTCCGACAAATTTCAAAACTTATCCGAGATGTACTATGAGCTTTCCCGATCGTAACACAACTTGAAAATCTAAAAATGAATATCGAAAAGGTTGAAAAGTTGTATCCCGAAGATTGCTAGCTAAAATGACACTAAGTCCTCATTACACTCACAAAAAATTTCAAGTTTTTAAGTCTAAGGGCACTCTATTAAAGGCTAATCCATGCACGACTTTTACGGGGTGTTACATTATCTCCCCCTTGGGATCATTCATCCTCGAATGTTGGATAGGAACTTGTTGAAGTAGAATAACGCGAATACGACATGTCCTTTAATAATGAATACATTGATTTGAAATATGACCATATGGCTGGAACTACTGATATTTTGAATTCTTATATCGGACACGCATATCTGATGCATGGATTACACGACTGAAGCTATTCATAAGCTGAATTCTCATAATGAACATGCATATCTGATGCATGGATCTGTCCTTGAGTTGTTCTCATGAACGCAGGACTAAATACACTGATAAGCTGAACTTTTTCTATTGAACATGCATTTTTAATGCACACATATCTGAATGGACTAACGTATGAATGTATGACTGATTACGCAATGATAACTGGTGCAAGGCTTGTAATAAGAATCTATACATGCAACTGAATGAGGTATCTCCCCCTTGGGACACTATGTCCCTCTATGAATGCTCAATTCATTAAGATACTCGGAAAAAAAAAATTGAGGCGATGCACTAGGCACCTACAAATTGAATCATAACTGAACATTTGGAATCTGAATCTAATGCATGACACATGAACTGAGCTATACTCGCAACTACTGGTATACTCTATCTTGGAATAGAAGCATGTCTGAGATTTCGGGTAGCATGAATAAATGAAAAGACGAGAAAACAAGTCATGCGAATCTGCCTGTTAAATTGACTTACTGACTATACAGATTGAATTATGCTGGACTTTCATACTTAACTGGAGTATCGCTTCAACACTCTCTCTAAAGAAGTTCTAACAGTAATAGGGAGCCACGAATCTTGGGTATGTATTACACAAGACATCCAACTGAGGAAATCACAACATTAACTCTACTCTGCAGTCTGAAATATAGACATATAACTCCTAAATTAGGATAGAATTTTCAGACCTTTGGAAATACGACTTCTTACTTTCAGGCTTAGAGCACTTCCCGAATATCCCTTAACTATACTATTCCCTATAAATATGATATTCATTCAATTCAGCTTAAAATTCTCATATGACCATTGACAAATTTTTCTACTAATGTCTAAAATAGCTTAATCCTTACCCCGCGATCAAGCCTAACTCTAAGTCACAAAAATACAACATGCTACACGATGCTATTATTCTAAACCATATGATGCCACCTTCTATACCTCTTTTAAAGATCATATTCTAAGCATAACATACCTTATCACTTTAATGACTACTCTGAACTCTTAATATGAAGTCGCTAATGCATATTGCAACCTTCCACTACAATCCCAAAACGTAATTCAAGCCTAATTTATAACCACATGTTAACTTCAAGGAAAACACCCATAAATACATACTTCACATAGTTTCTAAACTATTATCAATATAACTCCCACGCACAATCCTAAAAACATACACACACAAACTTTTCCACTAAACATCACATGTATCAAAGATTGGCCCCAAATCTCACTTCATACTTATGGCCTTATCTAAATAAACGTACTATGATCTTCCATCAAAAAGAACATTTACTTCATCACCACTATCATTGCATAGGGAGGACACTAAAAGGTTAAAACATAAGACCCTGAAGCATGAGAAATTTTTTATATGGAACTGAACACATTATAAAGAGTGAGTACATGCGTCATGAGTTGCATGACCTCAACTAGAGTTCCTAACATAAGGAATGTAATTCCGACTACTTGAATGAACTAGAACTCATTATCTTGGAACTGGAAGAGTACGTGACTCTCTATCATATACAGGAATCACGAACTATGATCATGGAACTGAAACGTAAAGCTTGAGTAGGCATTGGGATCACTAAAAAATACTAAGATAAGAATGGGTTGAGTCTCACCCTCACTTTCTAACGTTCTAAATCATACTGCATCACTACTAGAATCTGAGAGCCTTACTTTGTCATTCGTTCTGTCATCTCCCCCTTAGCTTCAAGTCATCATATAGAGTTTGGGAGATCCTTTACCATTTTCTAACTGAACTACACTTACTACACTCTAGGGTCTGAAAAAAAATAACAATACATGCATATCATAGAACTTAGCCCGAATGACTACCTTCCGGGATACACTCTATCTTTCTCTAGCCACCAATAGTCATAGTATAATGCTTTCACACTTACTCTATCGGTTTAACCTTCAAAAGTCAAGCTTAGATGCTAACACTTAACATAGATATCACCAAGCCTTTGATGAACAATATCTCTTTCGATAGAGCATACCACTATTGCGACTCTAAATTTATATCCCTGTACTATGAGAATCAAGATCACCGCAAAAGGCCCAATATTATCAATCAAAACACCTTAACATAGCTATTTAGATCACCATGTACAATCTAACTAGTCTTTCTCCACTTAATAATTCAATGGTACCACTAGCCACGCACAACAAGTAATAGCCTTAGAAAAATGCCACAACCTCATGTCACCTTAGGCATACTTCTACATCATACATGCAATATCATACACCACTACGAATCAAATAAACTTACTCTATTGCATGCACCGTTTAAGTCTATTAGATCACTTCTATACAACTAGTATTCATTAACCAAGAAATCTTCACATCCACCTTCATGGAAATCAACTGTTCAAACTTAATATCTAGTGCTATGCATGATTTACAACCCAACCTTACACGAAATTTTCACTTGGAAACTATGAAATAAACATCATGAAACACTAGTGCACTAGAACTTCATAACCACAATAATTGATCATGACCTAACGGTTTTCCTTATCATAATCCATTAGCATGTACTATTTCAGCACATCAAGCCTACTAATTTAATCCCACAAAACATGCATCATCAAACTCGTGCCACTATTTACCACCAGACCATTTAAATTCAAGCCTATAGTTTAGTATCAATCATTTACCACCAATGAAGAATGCAACATAATATAAATATACTATTCCATCAAATTGGGATATTCTACCCAAATATCTCACAAATCTACTACATACCTTCTCACAAGTAGCACTAGTTTACAACTTCCAATGAAAAGAGGGTCAAGGGGGTTAAAGCCTCATAATAGACATGGTCAACTTTATCCTTATATTATAACCCCGTACAATCGTATCTACTTATACTTCTTTCTCATATCACAATTACTTACCCAAGCGTACATTTACACTACCTTCAAAATCCACAACAACCATGAGTCTATACTTATAACCTACTGGCTAATCTGGCCATTTTCATACTTCAAGCAAGGACAATTCACCTAGCCTAATAACTCCTTCTGTGTCTTCTACTAATAAACTAACACACAAGGACGAATCGCTTCATTACCAACTCTATCTCATGCAAAAAGATTCAGCTATACATATATTCAACTAACACAAGAACCACACGTTGAATGACAAATTGCTAGTGAATCGAAATAGGCCTCACACGGCTTCACTAGACTTTGATTTTTTTGTAGTTTGAACAAGAAAATAAGAAGAATGACAAGGCAACTATGCTAGTGAATCGAAAGAGCCCCACACAGCTTCACTAGACTTTTTAGTTTCACCAACATGATGATAAAATATTTTCAAGAGATAGAAACTTGTCACACAACATTCCATAATTTGAGAATACACATCTTACTTTGTATAGATAAAAAAAATCTGAGTCAAATACTTCCCCCACAGATTATCATACAATCCACACACGCTACTTGCTACCAATAGGTCATGACACCGACACTTTAACTTATACTACTATTTGGGTAGAAATACAATTCCAACACTTCTACTACACATATTTTCCCTTAAGCATGACATCTGCAACATAAATTTCTGAAAAGGGCCGAATATACTCAATACAGAAGGCTGAAAAGCACGATTTCATCAAGATCAAGGTTGACACTGGAACCCATACACTCTGAAGCAATAACGGACTCTTCTCAAGTCCTTGCACAATTTTAAGATCTTATATGACGCGATCCGAAGGGACAATATAATTTAGACTCTAAACTTCTGCACTTGGTTCACCCTAGAAATGTGATGGGTCTGAGAATATCAGAGTAAGGAAAGAATTTGGGATGATTTTACTTTCGTATGGACGTCACCATAGCACGAATTAGAGTATGAAGGAGGAACATTCTGACTCTGTTTCACAAACTAGAACATGAAGAAAGAGAGACATTCCTAAACGTCTTGTAGACTCCTGCTTATAAGTGTGGCGCGCTACACAGCCATAAATAAGACTCCACCCGACGTGATTTCGCAGACACCCTGGGACTATGAACTGTGCTCTGATACCAAGTTTGTCATGACCCGAGCCTAGGCCCTAGCCGTGATGAGCATCCCGAACCATGAAGGCCCAAAATACCCATTCTCTATCTGGTTATCATGCAAAACATTCGTAATCATAATAAAATGTGGAATTGAAATTGAGTACGGAATACATGGTCAAGTTTTGCAACATTTCTGAATAATACTATCTGACATCAGTCTGCAAAATCTCTACTAAGAACACACACATCTGTCTGAAAAAAAACTGGGACAAGGCCCCCAGTAAACCAAACACATAATAAATAAGATAATGTCTGACATAATTAGGCCTTCCAAATAATAGAAGGATCACCACTACGAGATCAAGTCTACAAATCCGAGAATGTCTACTGAGTAGCTAGACCCCTAGAATGTGCCTCAGGACCAGGAAGGAGGGGGGGTCAGCACAAAAGTACTGGCACGTGAAGCAATCCAAAAATACTATAATGGAACATACATATATATATATATATATTAAGTGAAAGCAATTTTTCATCAAGACATCATGTATAAAACCATTTCCGAAAAATACATGGGCACTTTCTGGAAACATGTAACCTACCTATTCATTTCAAATCAAGATCTGTGTTTTACTTCTGAGTTAGGTGGTATCCCCTACAAGTCTGATATTCCACGGGCTGTATGGAATCCACCATTGACTCGGCCGGGAAGCCCCCAACCCAAGTGTGCCGCAAGGGTTGGAGTGTCTGAGTCTGATACGCCACAGGACATTTAAGTCAGCGCATAATAGTATACCTGGGTCGGCAAACCACGGTTTTAGGCAATGAGTCGCTTGAACGCAAGCCCTCTTCGGGGAACCACCTAACATCTCTGTATGCCCATTTTTAACCTTTTCTTTACATGCAACATTCTGAATGTCTAAAATCATGAAAGTCTGAAATGTCTGTTAGTCTGAGTCTGATATGGCATTAGTCTGAATTGGTATCGTCATACCAAGACATTGCAAGTCATGATTTTTCTGAGCCATAATGTATTAAGCAAGAGCTTTCATTCAAAACATAGTTTAGACCACCAAAATATGTAATTGATCTAAAGGATTTCATATTCCGAAACTTAAAGTTCAATTCATGCAGAAATTTCATCAAACACCTGGTGGTCAAATGTCTTTAGCAAGTTCATGTATTCAAAATTGAAACACATTCATTCATATATGTATATAAACAGTCAAATCGCTTTGGAGATGGTCAAAAGACCAAAACAATGATGTTAAAACATCTTATACATAAATATATATACATAATTTAAAACCCCATCCTAAAACATGATTTTTTTTATGCCCATGAGAATTTAGGAAAAACCCCGCGTACCTCTATTTCCAAGGATAGTAGATGTTTCTTGACGCTTACGGATTGGTGATTCCGAATATGTAATTATCTTCGAAAACCTACGGTCGAATCTTGAACTATTTGGGTTTTTATTTTGAAACGCTAAGGAGAATTCTTGAGCAATTTTGGAAAAGTATGTGTATTATGGTGTTTGAGGGATTAAATCCCGTGTTGGTGGTATATATAGGGGTGGAGGATGACCAAAATACCCCTAAGGAACAATTAAGGTCAAATCTGTCCCTCAGTTGACAGTTTGATAGGCTGGAGTAAATCGATTATAACTTTTTACTAATATATTCAAATTGGATGAAACCAACTTCATTTTAAAGAGGACTCAAATATCTTTCTTTTTATATATTATAGCTCACACAGTTCATTATATACAGGGAGTTATGATCATTTGAAATTGACCCAGAAATACTGAAAATTGGGCAATAGGCTATGCGTTTTGCTACTGTTTTGAAATCCAAACGCAGCCTTATGCATTCCGACAAATTTCAAAACTTATCCGAGATGTACTATGAGCTTCCCCGATCGTAAGGCAGCTTGAAAATCTAAAAACGAATATTGGAAAGGTTGAAAAGTTGTATCCCGAAGATTGCCAGCTAAAATGACACTAAGTCCTCATTACACTCACAAAAAATTTCAAGTTTTTAAGTCTAAGGGCACTCTATTAAAGGCTAATCCATGCACGACTTTTACGGGGTGTTACACCATATTTCTCTCTTCTTTCTTTTTGTTGTCCATTCCTAGTAGTTCTGCACTATGGGATTGGCTTGTCTACTGGTGGGTTAAAGTAGGGACCATAATAATCTGAGAAATTAGGTCATGAAAAATTAGTATCAAAGCTTAGGTTCACCGGTGAATTAGTACAAGAACTGCATGTTTAGTAGAGTCCTATGGATCAGTACGGAGACGTCCTTAACCTATTTTAGTAGGCTATAGGAAATTCTTAGAAAATTTATTTATTGACTCCGTGTTATGTGCCCATATTAATATGATTCTCAAGTACATTTTTTTACTCTATTTTGTCCCAAATGGATGATGCAAGATTGTTAATATATACAGACAAGACTTTAACATGTGTTTGTAGAGCTTCAACATAGCATTAGAATAGAGAATCTCAAATGGATATTGAAGATCTACACTGTTAGCTAAAAGAGTTAGGGCCAGCTCAAGATCCTTTAGTGCTAGTGAATACTTCAGTCCTTTGAGGTTCAACATTGGGGATCCTAGGTCAAATTGTAGATACCTCACCGAAAGGAATGTCACTTGATTCATTGAGCACTTCATAGACCAGAGTTGGGCCTGCTAGTGTACATCAGGGTTCTTTACCAGTTTTAAAGTACGAGATTGGTTTCTTGAGTTGACTAGACATATCTCTATTCTATATCTTTCTAAGTCGAACATGGGTCATGGATTTATTAGAGGATTAGCATTGTTATTTTTGGCATCAGAGCACATGATAGCAACTAGATTTTCCTTATCTCAAGTTATTGATCATTTGAGGGACATAGAGAGAGCATCCATTGAGATTTATGAAGGTGGTGGTAAGAGACTATGCCATTAGTATAATGATTTTGGTGTTTTATTCGATAGTGAGGATTCTTTCAGTGGAGGTCAGCTTTATTTATAGCTTATTAGTTCTACGCAGGTAGTGTTTTAGAATATGGTTGGCTCCCACGTTAGTCGTGCTGATCACAACGGGCAGTGATCCCATTAGACCTAACAGAGTTTTCAGTATTGGTCTTTAGGTCGTGGTTGCCTTTCTAGATTAGTAGGGTCGATATCTTAGAGTATTCTAGGAACTTGTTGTGGTTGTGAAAATATAGGACATTGGTTCTGAGAGTGTCCTAGACATGAGAAAGTTGATCAAACAGAGTTAAAATGTATTCCCCGCCATCTTAGATTTCTTGAGGTAGGTTATGATTATGAGAAGGATGATCATTGTAGTATAGAATGCTCTCAGTGTTAGTTGGCCATCCATTTAGGCTGAGTTTATGTCTCTCACCAGGTTAGGGCTTTAGGAGTTTGTTACGACTTTAGCAAGATTGGTCACTTGATTAGAGAGTGTCCCTAACATTGGATTGCTAGTCATTCAACTCATTTAGATTAACCTGGTGATGTTATGGAACCTTCAGTTAGAGATATGCGCTTGATGCCTCAATTGATAATTTAGTCAGTGAATCCAAATTTTGACCTATTCAGATTTATTCTTCCATAGACTCGTCAGGCATGTGATTGAATATTTCACAATAGGACGTGTTCTTTTATTTCTTATATTTAAATTTTCATTTGTGAGTATTAGGGTTTTCATACCCATTGATGATTATATGCCTTGATAATTTCATATTGTTATTGTGTGCCTTATTATTGATTTCATGACAATATGACTACCCCTGTGGTTTATTTATTTTCATAGTGGATGGAGTAGATCTGTATTTATTTTTTCTCTTCTGTATTTAGATTTTCTCCTGAACAATGCTGCATTTGGGTTCAAGTCCCATTTACCTTGCCATATTGGCCTTATTATGTCCCTTCAGTGGTATTTGCTATTGATGTTTATTTTTGGTATTGACTATTCATTATATTGATTTTTATATTATTTTTGTTATTACTGTCATTGCTTGACGTTATTGATCCTTGTTGGGTAGTTGTTTAGACTAGAGTTATCTAGTTAAAATTCCATTGCTTGAGGTTCTTATTCATTAGGCCAGACAACTATAGCTTAATTTGATGATTTCTTGTCTATAGTAAGGCGAGGTTGGTTGTTATTCTCTTTTGTTGGCTATGCTAGATTGGTTGTGGAGTGGACTATGGTATTGAAGGTAAGTTGACGTTCTTGTCTTTGTTATGATTCAAGAGTTGACAAGTTAATTATGTTGCCCATTCTTGAGTTTGGAATCTTAGAATTGCCTCCTGGATTGTGAAAGCTTTAATTTTTGCTCTCTCTCTCTCTCTATGTAGCCTATTTTTGATATTGACCAATTTAGGGACCATATTTTTCATATGGCTATTTCCTCGCCCGATAATGGTTTTTATATGATATTGAGATGTCCTAGATTCATCTTCTAGATTTGATGGATTTGTCTTCTTGTGATGGTTTGTTCTTTGTGCTAATGTGGAGATTGGACAGTCTTTTCTTACTGTGATGTGGTTCTTGTCTAAAGTGGAGTTAGAGAGAGTTAGAGGCAGGTGGTCTTTCTTATGATTACTTCTTACGTTGGTAAATTGGAAATTATTCATCTTGAGTTATTGGTTCATTTTTTGGAATTGGTCATGACCTTGACATAGTTATCAGACTTAGTACTTATTTCCTCGATGAGGTGAATAATGGTTTGTCTGAGTTATGACTGTCCTACTTGGGTGGATGAAGTAAATCCCCATTTTAGAGTTTGTTTATCCTAATGAGATTTGGTAGAGTGCATCTCCTTGATTATATTTTCCTATGAGTATTATTTGCCAAGATAGAGTATCAGACTAGTCATTTCTTGCTAAAGTTGCATTTCTTTAAGTTGTAAAAGTTTTTTGTATTACTAGTATGAGTTGTAGCCTTTGGGAGTTCTTGAGTTTGCATTGACAGTTAATGCCCTCCTGTAGGTATGAAGTTGATTGTTTGTGTCGTTAGCCGGTTGTTTATCCTCTTTTATGATTTTGTTCTTTAGCTATGTGTCGATTTTGGCTTGGGATTATTTAGCTCAGATATGTCAGATTTGGATAATAAGGTCAATTTGAGTAGTTGACATTAATTGTAATGCCCTGAGAGCACACCCTGGGTGTCACACAGTGCCTATAGTCTCGAGGGACCACAAGCTAACCCATGAGCTGGTACCTGCTGTGAGCACTGGATAACATAATCACAAATGCTAAAGATTACTGACTTACCATAAGATTTTAATAACTGAATTCAAAACTGAAACATAAGTTCATAGAAATAATTGATTGAAACTGATAACATACTGATAAACTAGATAACTAACAGTAATGTTTGAATACTAAATAACTGGCTCTAATGTCTGATAAGCCTCTAAAACTAAATGACTGGGACTTAATGGGACATGCCCTGACTAACTCTAACTAACTACTTAACTGAGACATGAAATAAAGTAAGCCTGTGGTCAAAGTATGAGGATTCATCACTGCTACTTTTGAGAATCTGATATTAATCATGAGACGGGAACTGAGAATTAGAACCTATGATATAATACATCATTGCCCAAAATAAAAAGTATGCGATTAGTACTTTGAATGTACTGGTATGTTAAATGAGGTAGGTTGATAAGCATGGTTTCATGAACAGAACTAATAATTAACTGAATATGCATGTAAAGCATGGAGTACTGAATAGAGAGCATGAAATTTGTACGTACTGGGAATATGTGGATATTTGTAAATACTGAGTATGCATGAAAATCTGTAAATACTGAAGATATGTGAAAATGTGTAGATACTGAGAATCCATGAGCAAGCATATAACATGAACTGTGTAAAATCTGTAAAGTGAAATACTGAAATAACTAAAATATGTATGCTTTGATCAAACAACTCTAAGACTAAATAACTGAACTGGGATTGTAACTAATACTGTATCTGAGACTGTGGGAGGTATCATCTAATCAGACATTCCCCAATTTGAGCTAATCATGGTCCAACCTGTAACCCCATTTAGAAGGGTGTTAATACCGTACGACGGGTACTAACACTGGTTGTGTGGATCTACTAAACTGATATAATGTCCAAAGTACTAAGGGTTTCAAGCTTGAACTAATGGGTGACCCCTATGAGATATTCAAGCCTAATCTGATGTAACACCCCAAATCTGATACCCAGAATGCTACACGGTGCTAGCAATCCAAAAGGACCACAAGCTAACCCACTACTGATATCTGTAACTGAGCACTGTATAATGTACAATATAAATGCAAAATAAAAGGGCTCAATGGAAATAATGTTCAAATTTATGATAAAACATAACATGTGGAAATATGGTATATCAATACCAAAACTGAAATAAACTATCTGAACAAGCTAGTCTGAAAGCCTCTAAACTGTCTAAAAACTTTGCAGTTGATGGGACATGTCCCCAACTAACTCCGTCTAATGAAAATGAAATAACAAAGTAATGAAATAATCATGCTATCCTCGAATGATGAAGACTCACTATAAATCTACTGCTACTGGCTGAATCTGAAGCAAAGTACAATCAGAAACTTTAGCATCTAAAACAATGGTATAAAACACCATAGTACAGATGCAAAGTATGCGTTAGCACGTCTGAATTTGCTGGTATACAAAGTGAGGTAGGTTGAATGCATAGGGTTCATATGCATGAACAATACTAAATGACTGATCACAAAATTAGAGTCCTCTTCTAAAGTAAAACTATCACACCTTCTAGCCATCTACGAAAGAGTGAATCAAAATGAATCTTAAAAACCAACAATGAACCTTAGCACAAAATGAGTGAAGGAAATGAAGATCTCATAAGAATGTCCTATAGCTACTCGAAGATAAGAAACTAACATCATTGTTTAGATCCATAAGACTCTACTAGACACTTACTTTTATACCTATAATACCATAGAACTTGACTCTAATACTAACTTGTCATGACTCAATTTTCACAAGTCATTATGGAACCTACTTTATCCCACTAATAGGTAAGCCAAATTGTAGCCTGAAATTACAAGTAATGGTCTAATTAGTGGAAAATAGTAGGTAAGTCAAACTATAATCAAGAATTAAAAGTAATGGTTTAATTAGTGTAAACTAGGACAAAGGTCGGAAATATGCAATTAATTAGACTACAATCCATAGAATACAAAATAAAATCGTAACTGAGATTTTGATAAATCTCACCCTTCACCTTTTGAGTCTTAGGACATCTCTTCTATCCATTGTCTTTGACCCTACTACAACTATCACCTTTTCGGTCTCAAGTTGATTAGACAAGGTTGATATCCTCGAATTTCTATTGTAATCCTCTTTTCCCAATCTCAAATACCTGTGTGAGGATCATCTCAAATAGAGGTAATTCCTAAGATTTTATTGAAGCTTAGGAGATAATTAATATAAAGAAGATTACAATACAAACAATCATAGCAATTTCTATGAATCTCCCACTTCTTCTACATTTGTAATCTTCTAGGGTTCCAATAACCCTCATTAAGGAATTTAGTCACTCATGGTTATGATACAACTCATGACAACAACTAAAGAAGACATAAAATTAATTGCATAAGAATGAAAAGAATTAAATCCAACTTCTTCAATACATTACGAAACCAAAAACACAAGAATAGAATTATAAAGTAGAAAGGACTCAATGTATGTGAAAAAATTCAAAAGTGTGTAACCTAATAAAACAATAACCCAAGGGTGTTTATAGTATCCCAAAATAATAAAGGAAACCTAATTAAAACAAAATAGGAAAAATATTTTGGCAGTGGTCATGCCTCTGGGAATGAGTCGTTGTAACTTGTCATGACTCATTGCCTACCATTGTAGATCTTTTCTATCTTCAGGTTTCATGACTCGTTATGTGTCCTTACAAGTCATATGTTGCTATTCATGGTCACTCTAGTGAGATTTCTCTTTAAGGGCAGTTAAATCTTATATTAGTGTGGCTCCTCCCTAAGAGTCGTAGTCTGACCTTACGATTCGTAGTATTCCTTAGTAACTATGGGAGCATTATTTGTTAATCCTCAGGACTTTCATTCACAGTTCTCAATACAACTTCATTTCACGACTCGTAGTCACTCTTTACGAGTTATGGAATGTCTTTACTTAGCTTTTCACAAAGCTTTTGCCACTACTAACCTCACGAGTCTGACTATGAGTCGTAGCGTGACTTAACAACTCATAGCCTAACCAATACTTTAATTTTCAGAGATTTTTTTCTATTTATCATTCCATACCACTTCCAACCTAATTTACCTACAATACATATAGAACACACATTATATCCGATGAAATAACTTAAGTCAATTCATAATTTTACCATTTTAAGCATCAAATGTACCATGCAACCATGGCACATCACAACCCTCAACTTAGAACATTTGCATTTCCTCAGGCATAAACACAAAATGAAAACAAAGATGCTGCTTAACTAAAAAGATCCTAAGATACCATTGACAGTCGACTTTTTAATCATTACGCAAAATTCGTTGCCCCTCCTATTTTTAAGATTTTCAAACTTAACCATGTATTGATTAGTAAAATTAATGTGACACATAGGAATGATGTGATGGCATTACATTAGAAATCAACTTCTAGGCATATGACAAGTAAACTACTCAGACAAATAAGCAATCTAACAATGCAACCCATGCACCCTCAAAGTCAAAGAAGTGTCAATCACGTAATTAGGTCAACATATTCATACAGGGGTGGTCAAGAGATGCTCACACTCTCAAACAAGTTCAAATCAGTGTATACAGAATTTCATAGGCTTTCCCAAATGCTCTTTACATGAGTTTTGGTAAAATCGGTTACGATGACTATAGGACTTTTTTAGGCTTCTAACGTAAGCTTTGGCACTGGTATGGTATAGTTGGGGATTCTTATTTACTTATCCTCCTTGGTACTACGATTTTTACTGGGGTCTACTATTTTGCTAATTTCTTTTAATATGCCCTTATTTCTCTTTTTTATTTTATTTCTTGATTATTTAAACTGGGTGTATTTTTTCACCCCCAACCTTACTCACTTTCTTCTATCTATACCCTTTATTCATACTCGCTTCACATTATACACCCTTTTATGATAGCCATCCTCAACTTAGGAGATATAACTGAATTTGAGGTGCATAATGTCCAAGGAGTACCAAGCCCAAAACAAGTTCATTGTAGGTTAAGAGGGGAAAGTGAATTGGTGTAGAACAGAAAATCTTAGTCTATTTAGCTCAAAATTGGGATCAAGGGATTCATATTTCATTTGGTTGGTAAATTTAGGCTAAAGTGTACTAATTACAAAAATTGCCTATAATCATTTCCTTACTAACTACCCAACAATCTAGGCATGATCAATTAGGAAAGTTCTATTTTCCATACACACATGGAACTAGGTAATGCCTCACACACTTGTATAGGGTCATATTGTTAGTCACTTTCTACCTAGTTCATGAAATTGTGTACTATAATTATTATGTCCCTAATTCTAATTCCATTACCAGATTCCTAGAAGTCATACGCATACATAAATCAAACAGTTATCAAAATTTTAGGAGGTTTTAGAAGGGGTATAAATTTATTTAACATAATTTTAGCATGATTAAACATCACACAAAACATCAAAAAAAAATAACTAGACTAGAAATTACGTTCTGCATTCAAACTACAACCAACGGGAAAATAAACACAGCAAAAACAACCCATGGTAGCTATGTGGTACACCTCCACCCTAACTGAAAGCATATGCACTACACACAGTGCATGAAAATATGTAAAAACTAGGGACAAAGACATACCTGGGTACATTAGGAATTGACTCATGCAGTGTCAGCACAGAAGGCCTCAAGATGCGCCCCACTCTTATCATCACTAGACCCAGTGGGGGCTACGATGCTCGTATCAATAGTGGAACTAGTTGTGGATGGTGCGCTCAATAGTAGCTTTGGCAGCAAAGATGCACTGTTGCTCAAATTTGCAATATTAGTAGGTCGAGAAATACCAGCTCTCCCTACTACCTAACGGATTCTCCATTGTCTGTTGTTTTCACAATGAATACTGGCTACTTTTACAGCCTTAAAATTCTCTTTCTCTGTAGTTCTCTTTTCCTTTTTCTTCTTTCATTAATTCTCACCATTATCTGTACCAGCTGGGGGGGGGGGGGGGTGAATCTTTAATACCCCAAATATCTTGGACTTCCTCTTCCTTATGGAACTCCTTAATAATAGGCATCGAGAGGACCACTCTAATATGCAAATGCTCAACTGCCTTTCACACCTCTGCAAACTCAGCCTATACATCTGCTAAGTCTGGGAACATGATACTCTCAAGGTTCCAGCTAATATCTTTCTCAAACCTATCAACTCGGGTTTGAATCACTCTCCGTTTATCCTTAATCTTCTTATCCACCCATGGATTCACTCCATTTTCAAGCAATCTCACTTTTTCCTCCACTATACCTAGCCCCTTTTGTACATAATATTACAATGACTATGGCATGAAAACATAACCAGATAGCACTGATCTATAAGTAAATGGTCTGGGTAATGTAGTAGAAGTTTGAGAATGGGTCTGGGAGTTGCCGGATGCATCAATAAAGGTCTGCGGCAAGGACTGGAAACTATCCATAAGGGTTTCATCTATGTTGGTGAACCCTACAGTATCTACTCCGTGCCCTGCAACCTTATATGCCTGTTGAATCAAAGTAGCTCCCAAGTTATCCATCTTGTATATTAGGTTAGCAATATCAATGATTAGGACTAAATATGTAGTACTCCTCTACCTCTAGATGAGATTAACTCCTTAGATTTCTTGTATTCTCACATCTATATAAATCTATATCATAAAATAGGGTAATGCCAGAACCATGTTGGTGTGAACTATATAATCACGTATCTCTCTTACAATCAGCTGATCTTTGTCAATCTCTTACCCTACCATAATACCTACTACCAGTGATGTGCGATCTGGACTGAGTACATTTTCCCCATATATGGGTTAAATCTATGGCACACTAATGTCTACCATGTTTTAGCCTAAAAGTTAAAGATGCCATTTGTAATCTATTATGAACTAGTGCCTACTCCACCAGCTACGCACATCACTTTCTCTCGCTCAACGAAAAACAAACTGGCCATCAATAAAAAATAGAGAAGCTTGATATCAGTACGGATCTACTTTTTATTGATCTTCTGCATCTCAGCCATCCAAAATTCAATATCTAAAGAATTTGTTGATGGAAGAAATTCTCAACCATGTAATACTATAGAAGGAGTACTAGTGGATATGTTCACAAGAACCCCTTCGATGATCACATTAGTCACTAGTTCTCAACCTTCCCACAACCGACCCTGTGGATACATCTTTTTTAACTCTATCTTGTTGGTAGCATAGAAATCATGGGCTAGTGCCTGACTGTATTAGACTAAATCTCTATCTATTAGTTCAAAGTATTACTACCTAAATTTTTTTCCAAACACAAGCATCTCAGCTATGGTAGTAGTTGTCAAGATTGGCTCCATATATATACCCCACTTTGGGTTTTTGGTGAAGGGTTTGATGGTTATATCTTAATCATATAATTCTTGAATTTTTGAATACCACTATCATTCAACAATAGGCATCAGAGAAATCTTTATGGGCAGTAGAGTAGGAGGTTCTTATGGTGATGGAATCTTAATTGTTTTATTGCTCTCCTCACTCTCACTCTTATCTCTAGATTTAGACCCATCATTATCATCAACCCCCTTTTCATTATTCTCTTCTTAAAATATGGATCCCCCCTTAGCTACATCCTCACCATTATTTTTTCATTACTATCACTATCCTTCTCAGATTGGGATAACGAATGGGGTGGTGAGATTCTAGGTTTCTTCATTCTCAGTGTAGTCTTGGGTGGTGTAACCTCCTCTAAGGTTTATTTTGCCACATGAGGCTGCATTTCCCTTGGCTCCACTTATCCATCCATTGGATATTCCTCTATTAAGCCACTTGATAACTCAGTGTCCTTATTTATGAGCTTATAATTGGCTTCTGGGGTAGGCTTTATCAGGGTTTGCTTCTTTAATGATTATTTCTTTGTTGAATCATCATATGGAGCCATTGGTACCTATTGAAACAAAACCATTAGGGATTCCTAAGTAAGGGAAAGAAAAACAAGAGATTTGGTGTTAATGTGTCATGAACTGGCCACCCTATGACTCTAGGGTACGAGTCATACACACTGGTCATGAGTCGTTATTAGATACGTGATTTGGATGAATGTTTAATAAGTATTCATTGGTAAAGAAATGAGTCCTCCTTACAAGTTGTAATGTTAGATTACGACTCGTCACCAATAATTATTATTTGACCAAAAATACTTTCTTGGTGCAATACCATTCCAGTCATTAAGATTTCATAAGATAAGTCATAGAGTGTGACTAGGACTCATGATATGAATCATGATATTACAAGAATCCTAACTCCTTTTGGTATCCATGCTCCTAAACTCATTAGGTGACCGTACGAGGCGTTACGAGGAATATGACCACTGGAATATGGGTGATCAAGGGATTGGGTTCCTTGAACATATTCCCAACACAATATCACACAGTTGAATGATCCTCAACAATTCATACTTCATCCGTAATAAATAATTTATAGCACAAAGTCCATGTTTACTCTGATTATTACCTTACGTTCTAAATTTCTCAAGAGTGGGGCTTGGCTATTTTTATGCACACATATTTCAATCAATAAACCCAAGCAACTCTTACACATTGAAGCACCAACATAGTATATAGAAATTTAAGCACAAAATACTTAATTGTTTACTTGACTTGGATTTCTTAAGAACTTAGCTTAAATAATTTTGTTCCTTAACTCTTGAGATTTTCAACTTTAGGAGATGATGACTATTTAATTTTTATTTGAAGGGATGAAGTTGAAGTTTTATTATGGTATGTTGGTGTTTTAGGTGAATGGAGGGATCCATAGATTCAAATAATGGGAATAATAATCATTTGGTATTTTTTTCTTAATTTATACTATGTGAATAAGATTGGGTTGACCCGTTAGGCCTGCAATATCGGGCCTGGTCACAAGTCAATTTAATTTTTTGTACCCCATGACTATGGGTTGCAGGCTCCCCCCATGAGGATTATAACCTTACCTGGGTCTACAGTCATTATGACTCAAGGTGACTAGTCGTAGTCATTGACTATGACTCATTTTGAAAGTCGTGATAACGCTAAAGACTAAATACCTGAGGGTGGCCTAAGTTTTATCACCCTACAATTCTAGTGAAATATAGTGAAATACTAGCATGATTCATGAAATGGGTCATAGTTCCTAGCACCAAAAAATATCCTGGCCTTTTCCTGAAATCTCTAGTCCTACACACTGAACACATAAGCTACCCTATAATTAAATAAGTACAGAAAATGGGTTGCCTCCGACACAACGGTTGATTTAATGTTGCTGCATGACATGGCTAGGTTGGATACTCAGATTTCTCCATCCATCTTTATGGTTTGCCTCACATATAGCTACTGATTTAATATCGTGGCACAACACAATTGCCTTGGTTACTCTGACTTCAACAAGGCTCAAATCATTAATCACTTTCACCTCACAAGTGTTTCCTATGTAGTGCTTCACCTTTTTCTCATTCACCTTGAACGAGGCTTCACCATCACGCTTCATCCCTATAGCACCATATGGGAACACCCTCACCATTGTGAATGGTCCATACCACCTAAACTTTAACTTTCCAGGAAACATGGCAAGTCTTGAATTATACAATAAAACTAGATCACCACGGTCAAACACTCTTTTCTCAATTTTTCTGTCATGACACAACTTTATCTTCTCTTTGTATAGAGCACAAATTTCATAAGTCCAGAGTCGAAATTCATCAAACTCATTCAATTTGATCATCCTCAACTTTGTTGCATCATACCACTAACAATTTATCTTTTTTCACGCCCATTATGCCTTATGCTCAAGTTCTTAAGGCAAGTGACATGCCTTGCCATACCCAATAAGATATGGAGAAGCATCAATGAATGTATTTTAAGATGTCCAATAGGCCTATAATGCATCATTACCGTCCTTGACCAATCTGTCCTGTTGGCATTCATAGTCTTCACCAATATGGACTTGATATCTCTATTGGATACCTCAACCTATCCTCTCATCTAAGGATGGTAAGGTGTTGTCACCTTATGCTTCACATCATATTTTTCAAGTAGACTCTTCAACAATAATTTATAAAAATGTGGCCCATCATCACTAATTATTACACGTAGAGTTCCAAATCAAGAAAAGATGTGTTTTTTTAGAAAGACGATGACACTTCTGCCTTAATTATTGGGGAGCACAGCCGCTTCCATAAATTTTGATACATAGTCCACCGCCACAAAAATATGTTTCATACCATATGAGCTCATGAAAAGACCCATGAAGTCAATCCCCAATACATCAAATAGCTCAAATATCAGAATAGGAGTCAAGGGGAATTCATGGCACCCTAAAATATTACCTTAACATTGACATTGGTCACAGGTGAGTTTCAAAGTCGTGATCATCCTCGTAGATTGTAGGATAATAATACCCATACTGAAAGATTCTGTAGGCTGTGCAATTTCCTCCATGGTAACCCCTAATATGTGAAGTATGACAAGCCTCAAGAATACTCATAATATCTACCCCCATGATATAACTACAAATCACACCATTTGCACAAATCCTAAATAGGTAAGGCTCATCCCAGAAATACTTCCTTACCTCATGCATAGATCTCATATGCTGCTGGAAGGACAAGTACACTAGGATAAGATCACTTGACAAGTAATTTGTAAGCTCAGTAAACTAGGGATTAGGTCTTACGATGCTGCTAAAATCTGCTTGTCTGGAAAACTATCTTGAATTTCAAACCTATCCCCCACTTTCTGCATTGCTTTTTTTTTATGTTCGGACAAGTGATCTGCAACTTAATTTCATGTACTTCTCTAGTCCTTTAACTCAAAATAAAACTCCTATAGTAGGAGAACCCAAAGAATTAATCTTGGATTTTCATCCTTCTTAGTAATTAGTTATCTCAAAGATGCATAATCAGTGTGGACTATGACTTTAGTCCTAATCAAATTGGATCAATTCTTTTCAAATGCAAAAACCACTACAAGCAACTCTTGCTTAGTAATTGTATAGTTTTTTTGTCTAAGGTTCAATGCCTTGTTGTTATAATAAATTATTTGTAGGATCTTTTCCCTCTTTTGGTCTAGGAAAACACCTAAAGACACACCGCTCACATCCAACATGATCTCAAATGGTAAGGACCAGCTAGGGGACACAATGATTGGGTTGACACCAATCACTCCTTCAGGCACTCAAAGAACTTCAAACATACATCATCAAAGTCAAACTTTACCTTTTTATCAAGAAGCTTGCATATAGCAATTTTTTAGAAGTCCTTAATGAAACAACTATAAAAACTAGCATGGCTCAAAAATCTCCGAATACACTTTATTAAAACTGGAGATGGAAACTCCTCAATAACTTTAATCTTTTTCTTTATCTAGGTCAATGCTCCTTTTTGAGATCTTGTGTTAGAGTACAATACATTATTTTACCATGAAATCACTCTTCTTCTAATTTAGTACCAAATTACATTCCTTGCATCTATGGAGAGCATTGGCCAAATGGGCTAGATAATTATCGAAAGAATCCCCAACCATAGAAAATACATCCATGAACATCTCAATAGTATCTTCTACCATGTTAGAGAACATCGACATCATGCATTTCTGAAAAGTGCGAGAGCATTACATGGTTTAAATGACATCTTTTTGAATGCAAAATCTCATATGGGAAAGTACATGCCAACTTTTATAATTCTTTGAGAGCAATAGTGCTTCGATTATATCCCAAATACCTATCAAGAAAACAATACCAACCCCTGCCTACTAATCTATCCAGCATCTAATCCATAAATAGTATGGGAAAATGGTCTATCTAAGACCATTATTCAACTTACTACAATCCATGCATACTAACTATCCTGTAATCAATCTCATGGGGACAAGTTAATTCTTCTTATTGGACACTATTGTGACTCCACCCTTTTAGAAATGCATCAAACTGGGCTAACCTATTTGCTATTAGTAATTAGTTAAACAACTCCATCATCTAACCACTTAATAATTTCTTTCTTCACAACCTCCTACATATGAATATTTAATCCCTATTAATGCTCAATGGTGGGAATACTGTCCGGCTCAATATGTATTTTGTGGGTAAAAATACCTTGTGGAATGCTCATAATATCTGCAATGGTCTATTCGATACCTCTATTAAATTTTTGCAAAACTAATATCTACACATATACCTCTATCCGTACTAATTTGCAATAATCACCGAAAAGGTATTTTTGGATCCCAGGAATGCATATCAATATGAGATAGGAGGGCCTTTAACTCTAAGACTAGTGGCTCCTTAATAGATGGTTGACCGAGAGAAGTGGTTCTAGTTTTTAGATATAGATCAATATTATTTAGGACATAAGTGTAAGAATTGATCCTATACAAAGAACTCATAATCTAATCATATTCATTAATGTCATAACTATCAAAGTTCATAATCACCACTTCTAATGCGTCGAATCTAAATCTATATAAATTATGCACAACCACCTCGTCAACATTACTATCAATGGTGTCTATCATAGAAAAGATCCATATATCATCAGGTTGCTTAATCAACTAGCACACATTGAAGAACACTTACTCATCATTCAGTCTAAGTATCATCTATCCTAATTCTAAATCAACCAATGCCCTACCTATAGCTAAGAAGGGTCTACCCCAAGTTGATATAGACTTGGAATTTGACTTTATAGTTAATGATAATAAAATTTGAAGGAAATATGAAGAATGCTAACTTCACCAACACATCACAAAGAATGCCAACTAGTTGTTTCACCATGCGGTCAGCCATCAATAATCTCATCAATGATAGTTTGAGTGCCCTCAACCCAAACAAATTATAGAATACCAAGTGGAATCATATTTATTCTATCTCCCAAGTAACATAATGAGACCAAAGGTGTATTTATGCACCTCAGTATCATTATCTATGCTTGTTTAGCCTTGTTTTAAGGACTTCTTGTGTGATAAATGAGTGGTTAATGATATAATTGAGCATACATGTTGTAAAATACTTGATTAATATATTAAAGGTGTTTTTCAAAAAAAAAATTAATCAATTTGGTCGCTTGGAGTTTAAATGAGAAAACTTCTGTTACTAGCTTGAGCTATGTGTTGTTCTTGTTGATCTCGATGGATTCTAATGAGTTACTAAGGGTGTTATTATGTAATAATGTGTTTAATAACTTTTTATAGTGTGTATGGTCTAATTGAAATAATCCAAGAGTTAAAATTAAGTTAATCATCTAAAGGACAAAACTAGTATTCTTAGCTTAAGTTTACAGTTTAGCGTATTGAATTATATGTTGTTTTGAGCTCTAATTCATGTATTTTTATTCTATAGGATGGTTTTTGATTTGATAAATATTATATATGTATTATACAAAAGCTGTAAAATAAGTGTAAACAACACCACAAGGCTTGGAATGTATGGACAAACACATGGGACAAGATTTGACCAAAAATGGACGTTTTGGAGACATTGGCGTGCCACAGACAATAGGTATAGTTAGGGCCATGATACGGTATTAGGGGAATTAGATATATTAAATTAAAGTATATAACCGCATTTAGGTTGTTCCACAAACCCTAGGCACCGCAATATGGGCGTGGCATACTTCTATGTGAAAATCAGCAACTTGTGTCCTCCTATAAATATGACACTCAAACATAATGTTTGACACCTTGAATGAACTTGGGACCTTGAGGGAGGATGGAAAACACTTAAAATAGGGGTTTTACAACATTTCTTTGTATTGTTTAGGGATTTGAACATATATTGAATCATTACAATTACGGTTATGTCCATGAGTAGGTAAACAATATTTTCTAGGGTTAAAGCCAAGAACATGAGTATTATTGTTTCTAATTTATTTTTTTATATTTTTTTTTATAATTATTGGTAACTAATATATCCTTATTATTACTGTTTTAGTAGTTCACTAACCTTAGAATACATGGATAATCATCTTGTGAACTTAAAAGGAGGAACAAGAGAATAAAATGTGAGATAGATAGAATAGGATTATAATCTTCTAATTGAATGAAATTATAATTTACAACTTTGATTGGAATATACCTAAGTGACTTATTTGGTTCACTTACACAATGAAATATAAATTAATTTAATTTAGTTCTCATATTCCCATTCATTGATATAGTTGTAGGGCTAAGTCAGATAGGTGATTAGAGTCTCAAAAGACCATGATCATAAAATCAACCCCTTGAATCAATAGCTAAAACAATTAACCTAACCAATGATGTTATATAGCATAGTATGATTGTTCATACTGCCTTAACCCTAGGTTTCATCCCATTAATTGTTCAACCCTTTAATTTACTGCATTGTTATGTTTAATTTAGTTTTAACTTCCAATTGTTTTGGTTACCCTTTCACTAATTTAATATTAATAGTTAAACTTGAATTATATAGTTGTTAAAAAAATTCCCTGGGGGATCGATAATTGGCTTTTTATAAGGCCACTATATTACTTGGTGAGACCACATACACTTGCATTTATGCTTGGTGAAACAAGTTTATGGCGCCATTGCCGGGGACTTAGAAATAGGCAGTTGTCTTAGTTTTTGTTTTTCTATATTGAGTTGTACATAGTTTATTATTGTTTCTTTGTATTTTCATTTACTTTTCTATCACACATCTTGATATGTTAGCTAAGGATATATTATAGTCGAGTGATTGCTGATTATTGTTATTTTTGTAGAGGACCCTACTGGGAGAGTATTTGTCTAAATTTTTTGGGAAGTGAGTGGTTTGAACCTTTAATATATATGGTGGATACTAGCCAATCTATGAGAAGAAATATGAAATTTAGCCATTCAGCTGTCATCTTTTTCTTGAGATTAATATTGAGAAGGTGAATAAGAGTGAGCACATTATGGATTGTGTAAATTTTAATATGGGATTTCTTGGGTCTCATTAAAATCACTTTTTCATTATGTTTAGATGATTACATATCTTTGGAGTCATTTGAAATAGTGGAAGACTGGGAAGATGAGATACAAGAATCCTTTATTCGCAAATTTACAGTAGAAAATAAACTTAATAAGATGCCTCACTTTAAGGACGATTTGTTTATGATGTACCATCCATTACTTAGTTCTTTAATCTTTGAATCACCACCCTGTGAGCAAAGCAAAAAGATGTATGCAAAGTTTGGAGTGAAATTCATATCCTCAAGGTGGAGGAAACAATTAATATGGGCCATGGCATGTAACTAAATCAAGAACTAGTTGGGAGGAAACCCAACTTAAGGTAGGTTTTATTTTAAGTATTTTAGTTAACTTCACATAGTTATTTTTGTCCAGTCATAGGTTGAAGGGAAGTCTGAGTATAGGACACCTGAGTTAAGGAGCATGGAAAAGACTAAGTGAGGGTTCCCAAACCTTTTTGATGTTAAAAAATGCTACTAGCTCAGCCTAGAGGCCTCAAGGAGAATTTTTATCTCTTCTTTTAAATTTAACTTTGGGGACAAAATAGATTTTTAATTGTGGTGTGGGGAAATTCCAATGTTTTGGGTGAAGTTATTTTTTGGGATCTTAATTTATAGTTGTTTTTCTAGTTTTTTTAGTTAAATTTGAAAATTTTGGAAAATTACAAAAGATTTCCTCTTCTTAACTTTTAGTTGTTTGGGCCAGTTTGTTAGGTGCACACTTCACCCACCCCATGGTTGTTTCTTTGATTCTTTTCCACGGGGGCAACCTTTGAACCCATATCCTTTTTCATTTTAGGATTATATTTAAAATTTTTATTTTAGGTAAGTGAGATGTTCTTATTGGTGCTATGGATGATTGCATGATGCAAGTTGTTTTGTTTGTAAAAATCATGTTGATGGCATGAATTACTACTTTTTATACTCCTAAGCTCTAATTTATGACTCTTTTACTTGTTGTCTAAATATTTACTTTGTACTCTATTTTTTTAGTTAAATTTGAAAATTATTAAAAATTACAAAAAGACCTTCTCTTCTTAACTTTTAATTGTTTGGGCTAGTTTTTTAGGTGCACAGTTCACCCCCCCCCCCCCCCCCCGTGGTTGTTTCTTTGATTCTTTTCCATGGTGGTGCCCTTTTAACCCATATCCTTTCTCATTTTAGGAGTAATGTTTAACAATTTTATTTTAGGTAAGTGAGATTTTCTTATTGGTGATATAGATGATTGCATGATGCAAGTTGTTTTGTTTGTAAAAATCATGTTGATGGTGTGGATTTTTACTTTTTAGACTCCTAAGTTCTATTTTATAACTCTTGTACTTGTTTACTTAATATTTACTTTCATGCTATTATTTGGTTAAGAGCTATAATGATCCTACTTGATTTGAGCAAGTGTCATTTATGGTGTGATGTTGTTCTGTATTCCTTATTGCATGTGATATCTAGAACTTGCTTGGTGTGCATGCAAAGTGAAATAAAGAGTGTGGGTTTAAGAGATGATATATGAAATTCTTTGATAGCCCTATTTCATACCCTACTATACCTACCAATGTTCACAATTCTAACTACCCTCATTCAGCCTTTAGCTTGTTTTCTTTGGTAGCCTCATATGTATCCTATATCTCTTTCTTTAATTGACCTCAAATTCATCCTAAGGTCCTAAGCTCTTTTTTGTAAAATTAAGCTGGTTAAGGAGTTGTAAATTGAGGAAAAAGAAAGGTGAAATTTAATCCCCAAAGTAATAGTTTTTGGTGTGTACAATTGTTGTATTGTCGTTACGAGAAAAGAAAATTCGTGATAAAATTGACAATACTCCCTTCCATATTGTGTATGTGTGAGCTTACTGTGATAGGGAAAAATAACAGATGTAGGCAGATAGAAGTAGTGAAAATTGGTTGTTAGAGGTGAATTGAATGAAAAGTGTGATGTATTAAATCTCTTAGGGAAGATACTCACTATATTTGGCCAAAATATTTTTGACTTATACATTATACTACATTAAAACCCTTAAAGACCTATTTGATCGAAAGCTTTATCATTCTGATATTAGTCGAGTATTACATTAAGGACAAGCCTATGATTCATCTTGTATAACTTGTGAATTCTTTGAGAGAGTGAGCGTAATTTCATTCTTAAACCTATTTTTTGATAAATTACGTCTATGTGAGTAACTATGGGTAACTCTTTTGTGGTATGGGTACATGTTTAATGATATTTGGGTGATTTGTATGACGTCTTGTATTGAGTAATACACATGCATTTGTCAATTTTGTGATTCAATTATTGATGCTAAGATATTTTGGGAGTAGTGTTCCTAATTTTTCAATAGTGTAAAAACCTGCATTCTACGTAGTCATTGTAGTACTAGCTTGAGTCTCTTTATTGTTATAGAAGTGTGGATTCTTCTCTAAATATGATGCTTATAGTAAAGAGTTGTTCGAGGATGAATAAGGATTTAAATGTTGGGTGATGATCTGAGGTGGATTTATTCACCTTAGTTTCATTATCTATTCTTATTTAGCGTTGTTTTGAGGATTTATTGTGTGCTTAATGAGTGTTTAATGATACAATTGAGCATCTAAGTGTTAAAATACTCAATTTTAATATTTAAAGCATATTTCAAATAATTTTTTAATCAATTTGGTCACTGAGAATCTAATGTGTGTAATGAGTTACTAACGGTATTATTATGTAATTATGTGTGTAATAGCTAGTTTATAGTGTTTTAGGTTTGATTGAAACAAGCCAAGATTCAAAACTAAGTTAAATATCAATAGAACAAAATGAGTATTCTTAGCTTCGGTTTCTAGTTCATAGTACTGAATTGTATGTTATTTTGTGATCTAATTCATATTGTTTGATGATATATGATGCTTTTGTGTTTATAATGATGATATATGGGTGATACACAAGATAGAAATTAATTTGAAACAACAACACAATGCTTGGAATGGATGGAAAAAAACATGGGACAAGATTTGACCAAAAATGGATGGTTTGGAGTCATTGGCATGACACAGACCTTAGGATCTGCTTTTTTAATGCACCGAGAGTACACCTTGGGTGCCAAATGGTGCTTATAGTCTCGAGGGACCACAATATAACCCATGATATGGTACCAACTGTGAGCATTGAATAATAATCAACAGAACAACATATGCAAAATAATGGAATATGCCATAAGTTTTTACAATGCTGAAACATTTTTGAAATCATGAATCTAGAAAACATCTGTCTGAAACTGATTAAATAAAGATAAACTAACTATCTGAAATGTCTGAAAGCCTCTAAAACTAGTTGAATATGAGTTGATTGGACAGGCCCCAACTAACTTCTAAACTAAAAACATGAAAATAAATATAGCTTGTCCTCAAAATATGAGGACTCACCACTGCTATGGCCTATAATCTGGAAGGTTTATGCACGATCCGAGAACTCAGCATTCAAACCTATAATATAATACATCACAATGCAAGAAACGAGTGTGTGATCAGTATATTGAATGTACTGGTATGCTAAATAAGGTAGGGTGATATGTATGGTTTCATGTGCATGAGTAATAACTGGCTGAATGAATAGCATAAAGTACTAAATAGGATGCATGAAAGCTGTAAATACTGAGAATGTATGACCAGGCATAAAATATATTTTGAATATAATTTGTAATATGAAATACTGAATTACTGATAATTGAATAACTAATAACTCTATGCTATGGTCAAGAAAATCTAAAACTAAATAACTGTGTTGATTATTGGACTGATACTATGGGAGCTATCATCTAACCAACATTCCTTAATATGAGAAAATGAGGGTCCAACCTATGAGCCCAGTTGGAAGGGTGTCAGTACCGTGCCACGGGTACTAACACTGGCTGTGTGGATCCACTAATGTACTATCTTGAAGGACTAAGGGTGTCAAGCCTAAACTTACAAGTGACCCCTGGGAGGTAGTCAAGCCTGAACTGATGGGTGACTTCTCAAATCCAATGCTAGCTACGTAGTTCTAGAATAAAAGGACTGCAACTAACGACTCTGCCTAAATGATGGGTAAGCCACCATACCTTCACTCACTCAGTGTTAAATCTTTCTCCCATCTGAATTGACTCGCAATACCGAACTATTATATGTTTAACTAATTATGACAACTGACTAATCTGATATTGCTCAAAACATATCTAAAAACTATCCTGAAGATACTGAGACTAAGTAAACAACTATATTTTTGGTTATTCATAACCCTTAGGACTCTATAGAAATAATAGCAAATAGTACTAAAACTTGGGGACATAATGTGAAAGCATTTGTCAAAAATTCATTCTTGTAGCCATTTCATCAAACACTTGATAGTCATAGTTTGAGATAAGAATGGGAATAGTTCAAAGCTTGAAGTAATAGAATGATTTCAACATCAACACCATTAATTATGATTTAAATAAAAAAATAACATTATTCAAACATGTGGGGTGTAATAACAACAACAATTTCTTCGAAACATGATATAAACATGAGATTCATGGAAATTTGTGGGGAACTTCAAGGAAATATGTAAAAATCATGACTTTAAACTTAAAGTTGGGTTCTTGGACTCTATTGATAAAAATAGCCCATGGATGAACACTTAACACACCTCAATTGACAAATTCTCAGAAGTTAAAGAGAGATTTCTTGTAATTTGAAGTTGAATGTTAAAGGGGATAGGGTTTGTTCTTGAAAGGGAATGCTTTTGATTTTGAGAGAATTGTGATAGATAAGACAATAATATTGTTTTGGGACCTATATCCCGTGTTAATGATTGGGGAAAATAAAAAAATACCCCCATGGACTCGGGATTAAATCAGTTGAAAAATATCCAGTGATGCAATAGGCGATGTGTTGCGTCAATGGTGATGACGTGATTACCGATGCGTCGCGTTGGTGGTAATGATGCGATCGCCAATGCGATGCATCCTGATCGCATTGGATTGTTTTTTTGTTCATCCAAAAATTCTAAACTCACCTGAGATGACCTATATATAACCCCTTATTATGATACAATTTAATAATAGACAATCTACGACCGAGAATATAAAAAATGAAACTATTGAAATATTTAGGTCAAAAATAAGATTAAGTGCCAATACTGGGCTGAAATTTTCTAAGTCTAGAACCTCTTTTGGAATTCTATATGGGGATGAAAGGGGATAGGAATTTGGGGGGTCTTACAATATCTTACCCTTGAAAACATTCATCCTCGAGTGAGACTGATTAAGCTACGAGGCACTAAGATACTGCGACTATACTGACATTCATAGATGAAACATGACTTAATCCTGAGGCATGACACATGACTGAACTGATCCATGAATGAATGAATGATATGAGAATGATATGTAGCTGAAACTATGTATGGAACAGGGTAAATCTAAGGAAGACTATTACCTTAGGCTGAGTCTGAGTTTATCGAAAAGATATGAGGGTTCTTAGTTCGTATGTCTTCTTCTTCTTCCCAAGTGGCTCTCTCAACGGAGTGGTTTCGCCAAAGAACTTTAACCAAAGGAAATTATTTGTTCCTTAGTCTGAGAGTCTGGCTATCAAGGATTTCGACTGGAACTTTCTCGTAAGAGAGACTATTTTGAACATATATACTCTTTACGGGGACTATATATGCTGGGTCACCTGTGCACTTCCTTATCTATGAGACATGAAACATTGGGTGGACTGATGCTAAGTCTGTAGGCAATTCAAGTTCATAGGCTACATATCCGAAATTACTCAAAATCCTATAAGGAACAACATAGCGGGGACTATGTTTTACCTTCTTACCAAACCTCTTCACTCTCTTCATAGGAGGGATTATCAAATACACAAAATCACCAGTCTCAAATTCAAGATCTTTCCTTCTCATATTTGCATATGATTTCTGTCATCTCTAGGATGCCTTAAGCCTCTCCCTTATTAACTGTACTTTCTCTAAGGCATCAAATACCAAGTCATGTTGTACCACTGCCGCCTCGCCTACTTTGAACCAACCAATGGGAGATCTATATCTCCTCCTTTAAAGAGCCTCAAACGGAGCGATCTGAATACTGGAATGGTAGCTAAACTAAATAAAAGGTAAGTGGTCATCCAAACTTCCATTAAAGTCAACAACACACGCTCTTAACATATCTTCTAATACCTAAATGGTCCTTTCTACTTGACCATCTATCTGAGGGTAAAAGGTTATACTGAGATAGACTTGGGTTCCAAGACCATTTTTGAAGGCTTTCTAAAAGTGAAAGGTGAACTAGTACCTCTGCCTTAAATGATGAACAAAGGGAAGCCATGCAACCTAACAATCTTTTTGATATAGTGCCTGGCATAGTCCTCAGCAAAATAAAAAGTATATACTGGCAAAAAATGGGCATAATTGGTCATCCTGTCTACACTGACCCAAATCAAATCGTGCTGATGATGAGTATGAGGAAAACCCATCATGAAGTCCATGTTATTTCTTCTTACTTCTTTATGGGAATACAAAACTCTTGGATGGAACCACTAGGATTTTGGTGGTCAATATTCACCAGATGAGAAGTAAAGTACTTATCCAAAAACTCTACAATATCTCTCTTCATGCCACTCCACCAATAAACTTGCCAAAAATTGTGGTGCATATTAATTGCCCCTAGATGAATAGAGTAATGCACACCATGCGCTTCAAAAAGAATTCCCTATATCACGCTATCCACATATGGCACACATAGCCTACCCTAGCAATGCAACATACCATCTCCTCCTTGGGAAAAAAATTCTACTTTCTGGTCTCTGACTTACTATTTTAGTTTAACTAAACTGGGATTCCTATCCTGCTTTTGTTTTACCTCTAAAACTAAAGAAGATTCTGAAACTATTTTGTACCCAAACATTACCCTCAGCGAAATCTACAAAATTAACACCTAGTCTGGAAAGTTAATGAACTTTTCTAACCAACTTCTTCTTATCATCCTCAACACGAGCAACACTACCTATAGACAACCTACTTAGGGCATCCTCCACTACATTGGCCTTGCCCGAGTGGTACAAAACACTTATATCATAATCTTTCAACAACTCTAACCATCTCCTCTGACTCAGATTCAAATCCTTATGAGAGAACACATACTTCGAGCTTTAGTGATCTGTGAACTCATCAACATATACCCAATACAAATACTGCCTCCAAATCTTTAAGGCAAAAACAACAGTTGTTGACTTATGATCATAGGTAGGGTAATTTTTTCATAGGTTTTAAGTTTTATAGAGGCATATCCCACAACCTTACCCCTCTGCATCAACACACACCCCAAACCAACTTTAGAAGCATCATATTACACAATAAATCCATCTGAACCATCTGGTAATGTCAAAACTGGAGCTATGGTAACTCCATTCATCAACTCTTGAAACCCTACTCAAAAGAATCTAACCACTAAAACATAACTTTCTTATGAGTCATTCTAGATATAGGGTAAATAATACATGAAAACCTTTCAAAAAACTGCTGATAATAGCTATCTAAACCTAAAAAACTCTTAATATCTGACAAAGAGATGGGTCTAGGCCAGTTTCTCACCGCTTCGGTATTTTGAGGATCAACTCTAATGCCATCACCGAAAATAATATGGCCATGGAAAGCTACTTATTTTAGCCAAAATTTACACTTACTAAACTTAGCTAACAATTGATTGGCTCTAAGAGTCCGTAATACTATTCTGAGGTGGTCTGCATGATCTTTCTCATTATGGGAGTAGACAAGAATATCATCAATAAAGAATAAGATGAACATGTATGAATACTATTTGAACACTCATTTTATCAAGTCCATAAAGGCTGCTGGGGCATTCGTGGGACCAAAAGACTTGACTACAAACTCGAAGTGACCATACCGAGTTTTGAATGATATTTTCAAAATGTCATATTCTATGACTCTGATTTGGTGATATCCAGATCTGCGGTTTATCTTAGAAAAATAACTAGCACCCTGAATTTGATCGAACATCTCATCAATTTTGGGAAATAGATACTTGTTTTTTATTGTGACTTTGTTCAACTGATGATAGTAAATACATATTCTAAGGCAATCATCCTTCTCACGCACGAATAAAACTGTTGCACCCCATGAGGAAATGTTTGGCCTGATGAATCCCTTCTTTTAGATATATTTCAACTGTTTTTTAAACTCATTAAGTTTGCCTGGAGCTATTCTGTATGGTAAAATTGAGATAGGCTATGTATCAGGAAGAAGGTCTATTTGGAAGTCAATTTCCCTTTCGGGAGAAACTCTAGGAAGATCTTTAGGGAACATATCTGGAAATTCCCTCACAAGTGAAACTGACTCAAGGTTTTGAGTCTCAGAATTTGAGTCTTTGACTCAGACAAGATAATAAATACATCCTATAGATATCACCCTTCTTGCTCTAAGGTACGAAATAAGCTGACCCCTAATCGCGGTAGTACTACCCCTCCATTAAAGAATTAGTTCATTTGGAAACTGAAATGATCAACTCTGTTTCTATAATAAACTAAATCATAGCATTAGTGGAGATAATCCATGTTGAGAATGACATCAAAATTTGTCATTTCTAACTCCACGAGATTAACTGAACTAACTGTTTGATACACTATAACTGGGCAGTTCCTGCACACCCGTCGGGCTACGATTGACTTAACCACTAGGGTAGACACTGATAAAGGCTCTACTAAGATTTCAGGATAGACTCTAAAGTTGACGGCTATATAAGGAATTACAAATAAAAGAGAAGTTCCAGGGTCTAATAAAGCATAAATGTGTAAATGAAAGACTAGTAATGTAATAGTAACCACATTAGGAGAACTTTACTAATCTTGTGGGATTGAAGTGTATAAATCTTGTTCTGACACTGACCATAAGTAGAACTTTAAGCTATGCCTTGCTGAGTCAGGCGGCCGACTAGAGCCGATGACGGACGGAACTGGCCCTGTTAGCGCAAATCTCTTCCTTTCGGAGAAACTCCTTGACACTTTCATATCTGATGGCCTGGATTGCGACACCTAACATATACATCATTGCTAACTCTATACTTACCCTGATGGTTTGTACCACATTTCTCACACAGAGGATTTGTGCAACCACTGTTCTCACTTCCTTGGGACTTAGAGCCTGGCGCCCTATCCTAATTGTCATTTCTGAACTTTGGTATAGGTGCACTAGATAAAGATGGAGTTGGGACTAAAGATTTTTTATGGAACTGAGGAAAATTACCCCCTTCTGACATTGGCTGAGTGAAATTAAAGCTACCTATTCTAGCCCTCATGTTCTCTCTTTTCTTTTCCTTAATTTTCTGCTCTTCGATCTATTGATCATGGACAATAATTCTAGATATGTCCATCTCTTTAATTAACATCACAGTCCTAGACACGTTGACCACACTATCAGATACACCATACATGAACTTACTCATATTAGCCCTGCCATCAGTTGCCAAATAAGGAGCATACCTGGTCAACAAAGTAAGCTTGAGGGAGTACTCTTTCACAGTCATATTTCCCTATTTCATGTTGATGAACTCAAACTCCTTAGCCTTCCTCAACTACAATGGAAAGAACCTATCTAGGAAGGAAGTAGAAAACTCTTCCTATTTTATAGGCCCTACATCTACACCTCTCTCTACATTTGACTGTTTAAACCATGTATGAGATACATATTTCAACTAATAGACAACCAACTGAACACACTCACTAGCAGTTACCCCTATGATGTTTAATATCATCTGGACTATGTTGAGGAATTCTTGTGGGTCTTCTTTAGATTTAGACCTTAAAAATGAAGGAGGGTTCATTTGGCTGAAGTCCTGAATTCTAGATGCAGCAGTATTGGCCATAGGTTGTCTTGAACAATAGCTAGTAGAACATTCTAAGCTGCCACAGAATTGGCTATAGTGGAGAATACTACTCTTAATTTTGCATGTGAAACAGGCTCATTCAGGGGATCTTTCTGAATGGACTGAGGTGTTTTTTGGTTCTCGGTTCTTCTTCCATTAGTTTCTCTAGGAGGCATGTTCTGTAAGTGAAAGCAAAAGTTGTATTAGATAGAGATTTTAACTTAATCACATGCTCACTCATATGTAATATACACTGAAAGAAGGGAATTTTTTCTTAAATGTATCATAGCCTCATATCCATAAGTGTGGAGCACTTCACACCCATGTATAATAATCTACTTGACATGGCTTTCAGACTTCCTAGGACACTTTAAAACTTCACACTCTAATACCAAGTTTGTAAGACCGCGAGAGTACACCCTGGGTGGCACACAGTTCTTATAGTCTTGAGTGACCACATGCTAACCTATGAGATTGTACCTGCTATGAGCGCTAACTATTAATCAGCATAACACCATATGCAGAATAATAGAAAATACCATAAGGTTTTCAAATACTGAAAAAGTTCTGAAATCATTAATCTAGAAAATATCTATCTGAAAACATCTGTCTGAATTTGGTCAAACAAAGATGAACTGACTGACTGACTATCTGAAATGTCCAAAAGCCTCTAAAACTGACTGAATACAAGCTTATGGGATAAGACCTAACTAACTCTAACTAACTACTTAACTAAAAACATGAAATTAAATAAAGCCTTTCCTCAAAATATGAGGACAAACTACTGCTATGGCTGATAATATAAAAGGTCTGTGCATTATTCGAGAACTAAGAATTCAAACCTATGATATAATACATCATAGAACAAGAAAAGAGTATGCGATCAGTAATTTTAATGTACAGGTATGATAAATAAGGTTGGGTGATGGGCATGGTTTCATGTGCATGAGTAATAACTGACTTAATGTATAGCATGAAGTATTGACTAGGATGCATAATAACTGTAAATATTGAGAATGTATGACGAAGCATAAAACAAGTTTAGAATAAAATATGTAATCTAAATTACTAAAATACTAATAACTGAATAACTAATAAGTTTATGATATGGTCAAGAAAATATGAAACTGAATTACAGAGTTGATTACTGGACTAAGACTGTGGGTGCTATCATTTAACCGACATGCCCCAATATGAGCAAATTGGGGTGCAACCTGTGACCTTAGTTGGAAGGGTGTCAATACCATTCCATGGGTACTATAACTGGCAGTGTGGAGCCACTGATGCACTATCTCCAAGGACTAAGGATGTCAGGCCTAAATTGATGGATGACCCCTGGGAGGTAGACAAGCCCGAACTGATAGGTGACTCCTAAAATCCTATGTTGGATACATAGTTCTAGAATATAGAGGCTGCTACTAACAAATATTCCTAACTGAAGGGGAAGCCTCATTCCTTGCACTCACTCGGTGCTATATCCTACTCCCAACTGAATAGTATATAGTACTATTCTATGTTTTACATATTATGACAATTGACTCCACTGATAACGCTCATAACATATCTAAAAACTATTCTAAAGATACTGAGACCAAGTAAACAACTATGTTTTAGGGTATTCATAAACCCCAGGACTTGATAGCAATAATAGCAAATAGTACTAAAACATAGGTTCATAATGTGGCAACATTTGTCTAAAATTCATTCTTGTAGCCATTTCATCAAACACTTGATATTCATCGTTTAATCTAGCCATAGGAATACTTTAAAACTTCTAGTAATAGTAAGATTTCAATATCAACACAACTAATTATGATTTAAATTAGCAAAATAACATTATTCATACATGGGGGGTTTAATAACAATAAATATTTCCTGGAAACATGATGTAAACTTGAGATTCACGTAAATTTATAGACAACTTAAAGGAAACAAGTAAAAGTCATGACTTTAAACTTAAAGTTGGGATCTTGGACTCCATGGTTGAAAAGGGCCTATGGATGAACACTGAACATACCTTAATTGACGAATTCTCTAAAGTTATGGAGAGATCTCTTATAATTTGAACTTGAATGTTAAAGGGGCTAGGGTTTGTTCTTCAAAGGAGAATGCTTTTGATTATGAGAGAATTGTGATAGATGAGGCAATAATGTTATTTTGGGACCAAAATCCCGTGTTAATGTGAGGGAAAAAGACTAAAATATCCCCTGGACTAAGGATTAAATAAGTTAAAAAATACCCAATAAAGCGATAGACAATGTGATTCATCGATGGAGATGATACGATTATCGATGCGTTGCGTCATTAATGATGACGTGATATCCAATATGACGCATCTTTATCGCGTTGGCTTGTTGTTTTCGTCATCTAAACGTGACTCAAATGATGTCCAAAAATTCTTAAACTCACTCGAGATGACCGATTGGTAACCCTAATCATAAATAAGTTTAAAAATTAACAATATAAGGCCGGGAAGATCGAAAATGAAACCAATTAAATATCAAGGATAGTAATAATATTAATTGTCAACACTTAGCTGAAATTTCTAAGTCTGGGACCTCTTTTGTCATGCTATATGCGGTCGAATGGTGGTAGGACTTTATGGGGTATTATAGATTTATGGTGTTGATATGGACTTTAGGGAATCCTAGGAAGTCAATTAAAGTATATCACCATGATTAGGGAATTCCAAGGACCCTAGGCACCGTGATATGGGCGTGGCATGCTCCTATGTCAAATCAACAACTTATGTCATCCTATAAATAAGACTCTTAAACATTATGTTTGACACCTTGGAAAACCATGGGACTTTGAGGGAGAATGTAAAACACTTAAAATAGGTTTTAATTCCATTAATTTTGTTACATTTTGGATTTTAACATGTAGTCAATCATTTCAATTACAATTATGTTCATGAGTGGCTAAACAACCTTTTCTGGGGTTAAGGTCAAGAACATAAGTATTATTGTTATGAATTGATTTGGTTATTGGTTTTTTATTTATCCTTAGTTTTACTATTTTTAGGATTCACTACCCTTAGCATACATGCATCATCTTCTTGTTAGCCCGAAAGGAAGAACAAGAGGATAAAAAATAGGACAAATAGAATAAGATTGTAATCTTCTAATTGAATGAAGATATAATTTTCATTTAAGATAGGAATATACCTAAGTGACCTATTCGGTTAACTTACAGGATTATATATAAATGCATTTAACTTAGTTCTCATATCCCTGCTCAATAATGTAGTTATAAGGGTAAGTTAGATTGGTGATTAGAGGCTCTAAAGATCCTGATCATAAAATCCACCTCGTTAATCAACAACCAAGATAATTGACCTAACCAATAAAATTACATAGAGTAGTATTATTGTTTGTAGTACCTTAACCCTTAGTTTTATCCCATTTATTGTTCAACCCTTAAATTTACCACATTGTTAAGTTTACTTTAGTTTTAACTTCCAACTCTTTTTGATTACCTTTGCACCAATTTAGTCTTCATAGTTGAACTTGAATTAGATAGTTGTTAACATAATTCCCTGTGGGATCGATATTTGGGTTTTTATAAGGCAACTATATTACTTTTTGAGACCACATACACTTACGTGTGTGCTTGGGCGCCACATAAAGACTGTGAAAAGTTGAAGGAACCAATAGTGCATTTAATAGTGAATGCTCTTGGGTCCTCCTTATTATCAAATAATGATCTGAAGTCCACAACACTACCATGGTGTACATTGTTAGCAAGCTTGAAACACACCGTCTGCTTCTTAGTGACAAAGTATTTCATGAACTTCACGTAGCCAGGAATTTTCTTTAATGCCTAAACAATGGGAATATTGAAAAATAGTTCCTTCAACATTGAGAGGAATTTCTAATTTTTACCTTCTTCTTATTTCTTTTTCATCCTTTGACGAAAAGGTTGGGGGAGGTCTTTGAATAGTCCTCAATATTGGCTCATCAGACTTTCCTTTCCCCTTCTCCGTATCACCAATATGTGAAACACCTATCAATTATTCAAATTCTGCAATAATTTTATCATCAACATCTATCTCATCAACATTATTCATTGTTTTTTTTTGGAGCAGAAATGGGGGATCCATGGTGGGTTTACCACTCCAAATAGTAATAGAATGAAAATGACTATCATTTTTTAGATTTTGCACTGTATTACTGGGAAGAGTGCTAAACTGCCTCTAATGTAATATTTATGACATTTGGTCAAACTGGTGCTCCAGTTGTTTGATCATAGTATAATGCGACTCAACTTTCTGGTTCAATCTTGATATGTCCACCTTAATCTTCTTAAGGTATCACTCCTGACTCTCTTGGCATTTCATTAGCTTGGACAATATTTCTTCCATTCTCGACTCGGTGTCATGACTGCCCAATGGAGCATATTTGTCACTCTTCTCTTTATAGTCCTTTTTACCCTTCAATCACCATCTTGCTCCCTGCTTCTATCTCAGTATCTATTACCATAGTAGTTCCAACCTTAATTCCCTTGATCTTTGACTAGGAAACCCTCCACTTCTCGATCCATATACTTAGCTTTCTCATCCATATTAGATTAATAAGATCTGGAAGCAGACCCCTATGTCCCTACTGCATTCACTTTTTTAGAATTCATCATTCCAAATTATATTATAAACAACCCAATCTGTATTTTGAGCTATGTAACTTCTTGTCCTACAAACTCATCACCAAATCTGTAGTCACTAGCAGCTCCAATAGCATATGTATAACCTCCCTGATCAACCTTCAGAGTATACCATCCATGTTTAATAATAGAAATTTTGTCTAACATTTCCCATGACATCTCCAAGTGCAGACGCATAAATTTGCCTCTAGATTTTGTGTATGCAATCTCCCTAGAACTTATAGTCTGGGATCTACTTAACTTGTTTTGGAATCAAAAGCATGCCTCATACATGGACTCCACGGGCAACTGCCTGAAGTTGTAAATATCAATTTTTAGCTATAGCATCCTGGCAGGGGAAAAAATGGTTCAAACACTATTTATGAAAGTTGTTCCAAGGTGTAATTGAAACTTTAAGAAGTTCCCCCAACCACAATGATACTTCACCGATCAATGTGAATGGGAACAACCTCAATCTCAGAGTTTCCTGATCCACCCCTAAAATGGTATAAGAAGTGTAGATCCCAGTAAAATTTGCTAGATGTGTATTCGCATCATCTATTGACAAACCCTAAAATACACACTTTAAATTCAGCAGTTGGATGATTGCACTGGTAATTTCAAACTTCACATTTTAAGGTAATGTAGGAGGAATAATGGCTCATTTCTCAGAAGACTTAACATATCCCATATCCTTATTTTCAACATATGGCGGTAGATACTGATAAGTTGGGTTCACTCGAGCTCTGCCAACTTGCACTCTTTCTCAATCACCGTCGAGTGCTACTTGATGAGCAACTATATGGTCTCCATGACCAAACCCTAATGTAGGTAAGCATAGGTGTCCAGTGTTCATTCTTTGAACGACCACACTCATGGTTATCTTTCATACACCGCCATTATTTCAAAATTAAAACCATTTTCATCCAACCAATCCATTATTCCATTTATTATTAACCAAGGCTATTAATAGTGGTATTGTCATGCTGACTATAACACACAAGTATTGTCCTTATCCAAACCTTTTAGGGTAAAGGGATTTTCTTGTACCGATTTACCGTGTCCAATTGGACGAGTCCCATGTACCCTACAAGTATTTCATTAGTATGTTTGCTCGAGCGATTTCATTGTACCCCACAAGGATGTTTAATAACATGTTTACTTGGGGGATTCTATTATACCCCACAAGGATGTTAAATTTACCATAAAAACAACCACCAAACCATTCAAACCATTTAAACAATTAAGAGTTACATTACCAAACAATCTCATGCAATAGTTCCATTAAAAATCCTATAGTATAGTAAAAACATTATCATAGACATTTTATCAAACATGTGGGGGGCATAGTATTTCCAAAACAAATTGCCATATGACCATTCCTATGAAATAAATTATCTAAAAACACCATTGAAGCATATAAAACGATAATTGAAACATGGGAACACCATAACAAAGCATTTATAACTAAAACACCATCATATATTTGAAAACCCCAAAACCATGCAATAAATCATTCCTTGAAAACATTAAATAAAACCATGTATTTAGTTGGAACTAAGATTGAGGGAAGAGTACATGCCTTAATTGAGAAAATAATGCAGACAAATCACCAACACAAGACCCAAATTAATCCTTTAGATGAAACACTAACTTCCGTTAACAAAGAAATTTAGAGAGGATTAGAGAGTGTTTTCAAAGTAATGAATAGAATAGTAAGTCAAATAACTTCCCGAGTGAGTTAAAAGTCATGGGGACTTATTAGGTTAAGTGGAGAAATATCCATATTACCCCCACTTAAACTGCACCAAAATCCCAAAAAAGGGTACGACTAACCATAGCAATCATACACTTCGATATGAGTGGTACCCACCACTCATACCCTTGGCCTACCCCTTGGACCCAAATATTTCCAAGGTATGATTTACCCAAACCAAGTCATACCCAAAGCATACGACTAGTACCCTTGACTCGTATCCCTATCAGAATAGAATCACTAGAGGTTTGAACACTGTCCACCATACGAGTACACGGTATGACTCATACCCTAGCTTATGGCTCATGGAGAGCCACTCGTGCTCAGATCCAACTTAAGTTTCCAAGACTTAGATTAAGTGAAGGAAATAACTAAACCCAATAACACATAACCACCCATATGACTCATACCACTCAAGTCATATCCATTCTAGGAACCAAATTTAATCTAACATCCATGACTAGTAAGCATACGACCAACCCATAGCACTCATACCCCTATATATGACTCATTCCTCCTAGTCGTATCTTGTCCCGAAACCAGAAATCTAAGAAATTTTCTATGGGTAAAAAATTTAGGGTGTTATAGTCCCCCCCCCCCTACTAGGAACATTCTTCCCTGAATGATAGACAAGGTAGTAAACTACACGCTTGATTCATTTGCATTATAAAACATCAATCCTACCTTTCATTAAGATAGAAACTAAAGATACAAGGATATCAATCTTTCCTTTAAAAAAGTTTGAAAACAAAAGTATGTTAAATAACATATTCCTTCTGCATGAACTCTAGGAGTAGAAAATAGATGTGGATACTTGGATTTCATGTCCTCTTCTGATTCCCATACAACCTCTTCTACCTTGTGGTTCTGCTATATAACCTTAACCAAGGCCAAATACTTGGTAAATTACCGATGAACCAGCCAATCTAATAACTCACCCAGGACTTCTTCAAAAGATAAAAATTGTCAAATACCTAATCCTTCCTTGGGAACAACCGAACAAGGATCACCAATCCACTTCCTCAACATGGAAAAATGAAATATCAGATAGGTGGAGCTCAAAATAGAAGGTAGTACAAATTCATAAGCCACATTATTCCCCTTTTTACCAAAATGCATTATTCCCTTCATTGTAGATACCTAGGAACACCTGATCCCCAAACTCAAAATCTAAGTCTCTACACATTAGATCTACATAGGACTTTTGGTGACTTTGTCCATCCTTAAGTCTATCCTAAATCACCTTAACTTTATCAATAACCTGATAAACCAAATCTGGATACTTAGACTTCATGTCCTCTTCTGCTTTCCATGTAGCCTCTTTCACCTTGTGGTATAGCTATAGAATGTTAATCGAGGCCAAATCTTTGGTGGATAACCTATGAACCTGCCGATCTAATATCTCAATCAGGACCTCATCAAAAGAAAGAGATTTGGTGATACCCAATCCTTCTTTTGGAACAATCAAAGAAGGATCACTGATGCACTTTTTAAACATGGAAACATAAACCATCGAATGAATGGAGCTCAAACTAGAAGGAAACATAAATTCATATGTCACATTATTCCCCTTTTTGCAAAATTAGATTATTCCCATCATGAGAGATACCTTTATGAACACCTAATTACTAAGCTCAAACTCCAAGTCTCTACGCCTTAGATCTGCATAGGACTTTTGGTAACTTTATGCAACATTAGGTCTATCTTGAATAATCTTAAATTTTTCCATAGCCTAATAAACAAAATCTGAATCGAGCATAACCACCTCAGGAAACTTAAACCAACCAATAAGAGATCTACACCTCCTACTATACAATGCCTCAAAAGGGTCCATTCTAATACTAGAATGGTAACTATTGTAATAAGCAACCTCTACAAAAGATAGATGCTTAACCAAATTGCCACCATCTTTAACCACGTATGCCCAAACCATATCCTCCAATTTATGAACAGTCCTCTCTTCTTGCCTCTCCATTTGAGGATCAAAAGTAGAACTCAGACAAACCTTAGTCCCCAATACTTTCTGGAAAGACTACCAGAAATAAGATGAAAACATCATACTATAATAAGACATAATAAAAATAGGGGCCCCAACCAACTTTACAATCTCCAGATGATAGCCCCCAAAAAGGTAGTCCTCACTGGCAAGAAGTGAGCACACTTCATTATCCTATTCACAATTACCCAAATTGAATCAAATTAGTTTTGAGAATGAGGAAGACTGGAACAAAATCCTCATTAATTACCTCCAATTTCCATTCGAGAAAATCACTTTCTTGATACAAACCACCAGGCCTCATGTGCTCAACTATGATTTGTTGGCACACCATGCACTTTGTTACCAAATCAGCCAGATCCCTTTTTATACCATTCCACCAATATATCTCCTTGGGATCATGATACATTTTTGTTTAACTTAGATAAAAAACATAGCGTGATTCATGTATCTTAGCCAAAACCCATTGTCAAAAACCGTCAACATCAGGAACACGCAACCTCTCTTTGTACTGTAAATTACCATCGCCACTGATCTCAAATACCATCACCTTTTGCATACCAACATCTCTCTTGATTTTTATCACGATAGTATCTAGAACTTGTTTCTCATTAATCTCTGCACCAAGACATGACCGAACCATTTTTTGTACCATTACCCTACCATCCTTGGAATCTATGAGAAAAACTCAAAGATTAGCCAAGTAGTAAATATCCTACCCCAATTCTGGCTTTCCTTTTTCTACATGAGCCAAACTCTCCATGGATGACCTACTAAGAACATCAACAACCATGTTAGCTTTACCTAGGTAGTAGTAAAGACTCATATCATAGTCTTTGAGAAACTCCAATAATCTTCTTTTCTTGAGATTTAGTTCCTTTTGAGTGAACACATACTGTAGACTCTTATAATAAGAAAAGATGTCCACGTCTACCCCAAACAAGTAATGCCACTAGATTTATTGAAGCAAAAACCACTGCTAAAAGCTCAAAATCATGTGTAGGATAATTCCTCACATGCACCTTTAACTTTCTAGAAGCATTGGTAATCACCTTCCCTTGCTGCATTAAAACAAAACTAAGTCCCACCCGAGATGCATCATAATAAACTAAAAACCCCTCATATCCTTCAGGTAATGTAAAAACAAGAGCTGAAGTTAGCTTATCCTTAAGCTTCTCGAAACTTCCTTCACATATATCCAACTAAGAAAACTTTATCTTTTTTAGTCAACTCAGTCAATAGGGAAGCTATTGTCGAGAAACTTTCCACAAACCGCCTATAATCCCCAGCCAAAGCCAAGAAGCATTGAATATTGGTTGGAAACGTGGGTCTAGGCTCCATCTTAACCACAACCATCTTTTTTGGATCTACTATGATACCCTCCCTAGAAATAATAAGACCAAAACAAGTTATAATATTCAACCAAAACTCACACTTTGAGAACTTGGCATACAACTTCTACTCATTCAAGGGATTCAACAACACATAGAGGTGATTGGTATGATCCACCTCACTTTTATAATACACCAAGATGTCTTCAATAAACATAAAGATTAAAAGATCCAAGAACTGTCTGAAAACCCTATTCATCAAATCCATACACGCCATTGGGGCATTAGTCAAGCCAAATGACAACACTAAGAATTCAAAGTACCCTTATAGAGTATGAAAAAATTCTTAGGGATATGCACCTTCTTAATCTTAAGCAGATGAGACCTAGACCAAAGATCTATCTTAGAAAAGAACTTGGCACCTTGCAACAGATCTATCAAGTCATCTATCTTTTGAAGAGTATATTTGTTCTTTACCATTACCTTATTCAACTGTTGATAGTCAAAGCACATCTGAAGTAAAAAAACTTTTTTGCTCTGGAAAAACACCGGTGCACCCCTCGATTATTCACTAAGATGAATAGACCCTTATCCAGAAGATCTTTAAGCTACTTCTTCAGTTCTCTCAACTCAGTCGGACCATTCTATAAGGAGGAATAGATATTAGATGAGTGTCCGAAACAAAATCAATACTAAACACAATCACCCTATCCAGAAGAACACCAGGAATATCATCAAGAAGGACCTCAGGAAACTCACTTACCACTAAAACCAAATGAAAAGAATGACCTTCTGAGTTAGAATCTTAAACCTAGACCAAGTGATAAGGACAACCTTTGGATCTTAATCTCTAAGTTCTAAGATAAGAAATAAACCATCCCCTAGGAGCTAGAGAACCACCCTCCCACTCTAAAACCGATTAACAAAGAACCTAAAGACAACCTTATAGGTCCAAAAATCTAAGGATGCATAACAAGAGTGTAAACAATCCATAAAGAAAATAACATCAAAATCCACCATATCCAGTCCAAATACATCTACCAAAGTTTGCCTTGTACCAATAGATAGCACACACCCAATATAGACTCTTTAAGCAATAATTGAGTCACCTATCAGGGTAGAAACATTAAATGGATCAAACCCAAAACATAGAGCAATAAATTGGTTCAAGAAAGAAAGAATAGACCCCGGATCTAGCAGATCATATATATTATAAGAAAAGAGTTGTAATGTCCCAGTAATAACATTAGGTGATACCTTAGATTACTATCGAGAGGTAAGAGCATATAATGTATTCTGACCTGTTCTGATACCAGAAATAATAGTATATGCAAAAGAAGGATCAGTAGGTGCTGGAGTAGAAAGTGAAGCAATCAGAGCTTTGATCTCTCCTGAAGCACCTTTACCAATTTGATAATTCCTGAGCATATGTCTAGACTGGCGATATTTAAAATGCATGTCCCTTCCTTCAACGTAAAAACCTCGATGAAGACAACCACATAACTATCAAGAAGGGTATGAAAAAGCCGACTGACCACCACTTACTGGAGAATGGGTACCCTCTATATGAAAATTATTGCCACCCTATTGATGCCTATCACCCGACTACTTCGAGTAAGGAGCTCTGCTAGAAGAGAAGGATCGAAAACTCCCCCACTTCTTCTTTGTCCACTTACCATAATCCCAACTACCTTGTTCAAGAGACCTAAACTTCTTACCCTTCCTTTCCCCAATCTCCATCCATTTTATTTTTAAATCCTTCACCCATTGCAGATGAACCACCAACCTCAAAATATCCATATCCTTAATTAGCAAAGTAATGTTGCTTTCAAGGATTAAATCTTGAGACAACCTGAAAGTGAACTTTCTCATCCTTACCCTCATATCTAACACCAAGTTTGGAGCATACCTTAACAACTGATGAAACTTCAAGGCATATGTATCAGGGACTGGACCTATAGAATGAGTATGGATCCCCTGTGTCCCTACCACATTGTCCTCGGATGGGAAAAAAAAGTTTCTATGTGATTCCAGATAATCGAGGCATTATCTGAAAAATGAAAAAATAAGGATTAGAGAAGATTTCGGGACTTAGACTCCAAGCTTTAAAATAGAATACCCAGAAAGTAAAATATTCCTAAATTCTTTGTAGCCTTTCCCTTATGAGTATGAAGCACTACACATCCTTTAAAGAGATTGTATTACACATAGTTTTGTCGAAACCCTAAGCATGAACCAAAAGTTCTGATACCAACTTGACACGACCCAAACTAGGGCTTTGTCATAATAGGCATCCCAAGTCCAACTAGGATTGGAGACAACCCCTTTTACAAAACCCAACCGACCAATGCATATCCTGAGTTGGATGAATTTTAAACATATAACAAGATAACATCATTTCATAATCCAAAAAAATAGGATAGGTCAATATCTATGACCGCCTAAATTAGTCCAACCATCCGATATCATTGAATAACCTATACCAAATAAAACCATAATCCAATACCATCACTATATGAGTTTTATAATAAATATATTATCCCAAAACAAAAGAGGATTGAAAAGTGAGAAATTTATTCCAATTATATAAACCCCAATATCAATGCCACTACCAAGGGTGATACCTGTAATGCCCCAAATCTAGTACCCGAATTGCTACACGGTGCTCATGACCCCAAAGGACCACAAGCCAACCCATGAATGATATTTGTAACTGAGCACTACATAATATACTGAATAAATAAAGAAAAGGATGAAAGGACATAAGGTTCAAATATCTAATAAAACATAACATCTGGAAATATGGCATATCAATACCAAATAAAATAGAAATAACTGTTTGAACATACGATAGTTTGAAAGCCTCTAAACTGTCTGAATGAGGAATTGATGGGACATGTCCCCAACTAAATCCAACTGTTGAAATAAATTAAGTACTGAAAGAATCAAATAATAAAACAATAACATCCTCAGGTAATTAGGACTCACTGCTTGTCTGTTTGTTGAACATTTGATCTATAAGAGTGCTTTAGATATCATACTTCTGAACCTATGGTATAAAAACAACATAGCACAAATATGTCAGTATGATTGAATGTACTAGTATGCAAGTGAGGTAGGCTAAATACAACCCACATACTAGTATAATTTCATGAAAAGTACATAAAGACACCAACTTGGGATTCATAAAACCACATCAACATAGTTAAAATTAACCCACCACATGGAAATCATAATTCATGAGTTTAAAATCTGATTCTTGAGCTTCATAGGTGAAAGAAACCTAATAATCAACACTTTACATACCGGGGTGGATGATTTATTGAAGATTGGTTGAGGAAAGCTTGAATTCTTAACATGGGATTAAACACCTATGGTTTCTTGTTCTTGGGAATTAATCTTTGAGAGAAACCCTAATTTGGTATTGTGGATGAATAATAAATTTATGATCTTTGTTCTGGTATAACTAGGGGTTAAAATATAAACCCCAGGACTTGATAGCAATAATAGCAAATAGTACTAAAACATAGGTTCATAATGTGGCAACATTTGTCTAAAATTCATTCTTGTAGCCATTTCATCAAACACTTGATATTCATCGTTTAATCTAGCCATAGGAATACTTTAAAACTTCTAGTAATAGTAAGATTTCAATATCAACACAACTAATTATGATTTAAATTTGCAAAATAACATTATTCATACATGGGGGGTTTAATAACAATAAATATTTCCTGGAAACATGATGTAAACTTGAGATTCACGTAAATTTATAGACAACTTAAAGGAAACAAGTAAAAGTCATGACTTTAAACTTAAAGTTGGGATCTTGGACTCCATGGTTGAAAAGGGCCTATGGATGAACACTGAACATACCTTAATTGACGAATTCTCTAAAGTTATGGAGAGATCTCTTATAATTTGAACTTGAATGTTAAAGGGGCTAGGGTTTGTTCTTCAAAGGAGAATGCTTTTGATTATGAGAGAATTGTGATAGATGAGGCAATAATGTTATTTTGGGACCAAAATCCCGTGTTAATGTGAGGGAAAAAGACTAAAATATCCCCTGGACTAAGGATTAAATAAGTTAAAAAATACCCAATAAAGCGATAGACAATGTGATTCATCGATGGAGATGATACGATTATCGATGCGTTGCGTCATTAATGATGACGTGATATCCAATATGACGCATCTTTATCGCGTTGGCTTGTTGTTTTCGTCATCTAAACGTGACTCAAATGATGTCCAAAAATTCTTAAACTCACTCGAGATGACCGATTGGTAACCCTGATCATAAATAAGTTTAAAAATTAACAATATAAGGCCGGGAAGATCGAAAATGAAACCAATTAAATATCAAGGATAGTAATAATATTAATTGTCAACACTTAGCTGAAATTTCTAAGTCTGGGACCTCTTTTGTCATGCTATATGCGGTCGAATGGTGGTAGGACTTTATGGGGTATTATAGATTTATGGTGTTGATATGGACTTTAGGGAATCCTAGGAAGTCAATTAAAGTATATCACCATGATTAGGGAATTCCAAGGACCCTAGGCACCGTGATATGGGCGTGGCATGCTCCTATGTCAAATCAACAACTTATGTCATCCTATAAATAAGACTCTTAAACATTATGTTTGACACCTTGGAAAACCATGGGACTTTGAGGGAGAATGTAAAACACTTAAAATAGGTTTTAATTCCATTAATTTTGTTACATTTTGGATTTTAACATGTAGTCAATCATTTCAATTACAATTATGTTCATGAGTGGCTAAACAACCTTTTCTGGGGTTAAGGTCAAGAACATAAGTATTATTGTTATGAATTGATTTGGTTATTGGTTTTTTATTTATCCTTAGTTTTACTATTTTTAGGATTCACTACCCTTAGCATACATGCATCATCTTCTTGTTAGCCCGAAAGGAAGAACAAGAGGATAAAAAATAGGACAAATAGAATAAGATTGTAATCTTCTAATTGAATGAAGATATAATTTTCATTTAAGATAGGAATATACCTAAGTGACCTATTCGGTTAACTTACAGGATTATATATAAATGCATTTAACTTAGTTCTCATATCCCTGCTCAATAATGTAGTTATAAGGGTAAGTTAGATTGGTGATTAGAGGCTCTAAAGATCCTGATCATAAAATCCACCTCGTTAATCAACAACCAAGATAATTGACCTAACCAATAAAATTACATAGAGTAGTATTATTGTTTGTAGTACCTTAACCCTTAGTTTTATCCCATTTATTGTTCAACCCTTAAATTTACCACATTGTTAAGTTTACTTTAGTTTTAACTTCCAACTCTTTTTGATTACCTTTGCACCAATTTAGTCTTCATAGTTGAACTTGAATTAGATAGTTGTTAACATAATTCCCTGTGGGATCGATATTTGGGTTTTTATAAGGCAACTATATTACTTTTTGAGACCACATACACTTACGTGTGTGCTTGGGCGCCACATAAAGACTGTGAAAAGTTGAAGGAACCAATAGTGCATTTAATAGTGAATGCTCTTGGGTCCTCCTTATTATCAAATAATGATCTGAAGTCCACAACACTACCATGGTGTACATTGTTAGCAAGCTTGAAACACACCGTCTGCTTCTTAGTGACAAAGTATTTCATGAACTTCACGTAGCCAGGAATTTTCTTTAATGCCTAAACAATGGGAATATTGAAAAATAGTTCCTTCAACATTGAGAGGAATTTCTAATTTTTACCTTCTTCTTATTTCTTTTTCATCCTTTGACGAAAAGGTTGGGGGAGGTCTTTGAATAGTCCTCAATATTGGCTCATCAGACTTTCCTTTCCCCTTCTCCGTATCACCAATATGTGAAACACCTATCAATTATTCAAATTCTGCAATAATTTTATCATCAACATCTATCTCATCAACATTATTCATTGTTTTTTTTTGGAGCAGAAATGGGGGATCCATGGTGGGTTTACCACTCCAAATAGTAATAGAATGAAAATGACTATCATTTTTTAGATTTTGCACTGTATTACTGGGAAGAGTGCTAAACTGCCTCTAATGTAATATTTATGACATTTGGTCAAACTGGTGCTCCAGTTGTTTGATCATAGTATAATGCGACTCAACTTTCTGGTTCAATCTTGATATGTCCACCTTAATCTTCTTAAGGTATCACTCCTGACTCTCTTGGCATTTCATTAGCTTGGACAATATTTCTTCCATTCTCGACTCGGTGTCATGACTGCCCAATGGAGCATATTTGTCACTCTTCTCTTTATAGTCCTTTTTACCCTTCAATCACCATCTTTCTCCCTGCTTCTATCTCAGTATCTATTACCATAGTAGTTCCAACCTTAATTCCCTTGATCTTTGACTAGGAAACCCTCCACTTCTCGATCCATATACTTAGCTTTCTCATCCATATTAGATTAATAAGATCTGGAAGCAGACCCCTATGTCCCTACTGCATTCACTTTTTTAGAATTCATCATTCCAAATTATATTATAAACAACCCAATCTGTATTTTGAGCTATGTAACTTCTTGTCCTACAAACTCATCACCAAATCTGTAGTCACTAGCAGCTCCAATAGCATATGTATAACCTCCCTGATCAACCTTCAGAGTATACCATCCATGTTTAATAATAGAAATTTTGTCTAACATTTCCCATGACATCTCCAAGTGCAGACGCATAAATTTGCCTCTAGATTTTGTGTATGCAATCTCCCTAGAACTTATAGTCTGGGATCTACTTAACTTGTTTTGGAATCAAAAGCATGCCTCATACATGGACTCCACGGGCAACTGCCTGAAGTTGTAAATATCAATTTTTAGCTATAGCATCCTGGCAGGGGAAAAAATGGTTCAAACACTATTTATGAAAGTTGTTCCAAGGTGTAATTGAAACTTTAAGAAGTTCCCCCAACCACAATGATACTTCACCGATCAATGTGAATGGGAACAACCTCAATCTCAGAGTTTCCTGATCCACCCCTAAAATGGTATAAGAAGTGTAGATCCCAGTAAAATTTGCTAGATGTGTATTCGCATCATCTATTGACAAACCCTAAAATACACACTTTAAATTCAGCAGTTGGATGATTGCACTGGTAATTTCAAACTTCACATTTTAAGGTAATGTAGGAGGAATAATGGCTCATTTCTCAGAAGACTTAACATATCCCATATCCTTATTTTCAACATATGGCGGTAGATACTGATAAGTTGGGTTCACTCGAGCTCTGCCAACTTGCACTCTTTCTCGATCACCGTCGAGTGCTACTTGATGAGCAACTATATGGTCTCCATGACCAAACCCTAATGTAGGTAAGCATAGGTGTCCAGTGTTCATTCTTTGAACGACCACACTCATGGTTATCTTTCATACACCGCCATTATTTCAAAATTAAAACCATTTTCATCCAACCAATCCATTATTCCATTTATTATTAACCAAGGCTATTAATAGTGGTATTGTCATGCTGACTATAACACACAAGTATTGTCCTTATCCAAACCTTTTAGGGTAAAGGGATTTTCTTGTACCGATTTACCGTGTCCAATTGGACGAGTCCCATGTACCCTACAAGTATTTCATTAGTATGTTTGCTCGAGCGATTCCATTGTACCCCACAAGGATGTTTAATAACATGTTTACTTGGGGGATTCTATTGTACCCCACAAGGATGTTAAATTTACCATAAAAACAACCACCAAACCATTCAAACCATTTAAACAATTAAGAGTTACATTACCAAACAATCTCATGCAATAGTTCCATTAAAAATCCTATAGTATAGTAAAAACATTATCATAGACATTTTATCAAACATGTGGGGGGCATAGTATTTCCAAAACAAATTGCCATATGACCATTCCTATGAAATAAATTATCTAAAAACACCATTGAAGCATATAAAACGATAATTAAAACATGGGAACACCATAACAAAGCATTTATAACTAAAACACCATCATATATTTGAAAACCCCAAAACCATGCAATAAATCATTCCTTGAAAACATTAAATAAAACCATGTATTTAGTTGGAACTAAGATTGAGGGAAGAGTACATGCCTTAATTGAGAAAATAATGCAGACAAATCACCAACACAAGACCCAAATTAATCCTTTAGATGAAACACTAACTTCCGTTAACAAAGAAATTTAGAGAGGATTAGAGAGTGTTTTCAAAGTAATGAATAGAATAGTAAGTCAAATAACTTCCCGAGTGAGTTAAAAGTCATGGGGACTTATTAGGTTAAGTGGAGAAATATCCATATTACCCCCACTTAAACTGCACCAAAATCCCAAAAATGGGTACGACTAACCATAGCAATCATACACTTCGATATGAGTGGTACCCACCACTCATACCCTTGGCCTACCCCTTGGACCCAAATATTTCCAAGGTATGATTTACCCAAACCAAGTCATACCCAAAGCATACGACTAGTACCCTTGACTCGTATCCCTATCAGAATAGAATCACTAGAGGTTTGAACACTGTCCACCATACGAGTACACGGTATGACTCATACCCTAGCTTATGGCTCATGGAGAGCCACTCGTGCTCAGATCCAACTTAAGTTTCCAAGACTTAGATTAAGTGAAGGAAATAACTAAACCCAATAACACATAACCACCCATATGACTCATACCACTCAAGTCATATCCATTCTAGGAACCAAATTTAATCTAACATCCATGACTAGTAAGCATACGACCAACCCATAGCACTCATACCCCTATATATGACTCATTCCTCCTAGTCGTATCTTGTCCCGAAACCAGAAATCTAAGAAATTTTCTATGGGTAAAAAATTTAGGGTGTTATAGTCCCCCCCCCCCTACTAGGAACATTCTTCCCTGAATGATAGACAAGGTAGTAAACTACACGCTTGATTCATTTGCATTATAAAACATCAATCCTACCTTTCATTAAGATAGAAACTAAAGATACAAGGATATCAATCTTTCCTTTAAAAAAGTTTGAAAACAAAAGTATGTTAAATAACATATTCCTTCTGCATGAACTCTAGGAGTAGAAAATAGATGTGGATACTTGGATTTCATGTCCTCTTCTGATTCCCATACAACCTCTTCTACCTTGTGGTTCTGCTATATAACCTTAACCAAGGCCAAATACTTGGTAAATTACCGATGAACCAGCCAATCTAATAACTCACCCAGGACTTCTTCAAAAGATAAAAATTGTCAAATACCTAATCCTTCCTTGGGAACAACCGAACAAGGATCACCAATCCACTTCCTCAACATGGAAAAATGAAATATCAGATAGGTGGAGCTCAAAATAGAAGGTAGTACAAATTCATAAGCCACATTATTCCCCTTTTTACCAAAATGCATTATTCCCTTCATTGTAGATACCTAGGAACACCTGATCCCCAAACTCAAAATCTAAGTCTCTACACATTAGATCTACATAGGACTTTTGGTGACTTTGTCCATCCTTAAGTCTATCCTAAATCACCTTAACTTTATCAATAACCTGATAAACCAAATCTGGATACTTAGACTTCATGTCCTCTTCTGCTTTCCATGTAGCCTCTTTCACCTTGTGGTATAGCTATAGAATGTTAATCGAGGCCAAATCTTTGGTGGATAACCTATGAACCTGCCGATCTAATATCTCAATCAGGACCTCATCAAAAGAAAGAGATTTGGTGATACCCAATCCTTCTTTTGGAACAATCAAAGAAGGATCACTGATGCACTTTTTAAACATGGAAACATAAACCATCGAATGAATGGAGCTCAAACTAGAAGGAAACATAAATTCATATGTCACATTATTCCCCTTTTTGCAAAATTAGATTATTCCCATCATGAGAGATACCTTTATGAACACCTAATTACTAAGCTCAAACTCCAAGTCTCTACGCCTTAGATCTGCATAGGACTTTTGGTAACTTTATGCAACATTAGGTCTATCTTGAATAATCTTAAATTTTTCCATAGCCTAATAAACAAAATCTGAATCGAGCATAACCACCTCAAGAAACTTAAACCAACCAATAAGAGATCTACACCTCCTACTATACAATGCCTCAAAAGGGTCCATTCTAATACTAGAATGGTAACTATTGTAATAAGCAACCTCTACAAAAGATAGATGCTTAACCAAATTGCCACCATCTTTAACCACGTATGCCCAAACCATATCCTCCAATTTATGAACAGTCCTCTCTTCTTGCCTCTCCATTTGAGGATCAAAAGTAGAACTCAGACAAACCTTAGTCCCCAATACTTTCTGGAAAGACTACCAGAAATAAGATGAAAACATCATACTATAATAAGACATAATAAAAATAGGGGCCCCAACCAACTTTACAATCTCCAGATGATAGCCCCCAAAAAGGTAGTCCTCACTGGCAAGAAGTGAGCACACTTCATTATCCTATTCACAATGACCCAAATTGAATCAAATTAGTTTTGAGAATGAGGAAGACTGGAACAAAATCCTCATTAATTACCTCCAATTTCCATTCGAGAAAATCACTTTCTTGATACAAACCACCAGGCCTCATGTGCTCAACTATGATTTGTTGGCACACCATGCACTTTGTTACCAAATCAGCCAGATCCCTTTTTATACCATTCCACCAATACATCTCCTTGGGATCATGATACATTTTTGTTTAACTTAGATAAAAAACATAGCGTGATTCATGTATCTTAGCCAAAACCCATTGTCAAAAACCGTCAACATCAGGAACACGCAACCTCTCTTTGTACTGTAAATTACCATCGCCACTGATCTCAAATACCATCACCTTTTGCATACCAACATCTCTCTTGATTTTTATCACGATAGTATCTAGAACTTGTTTCTCATTAATCTCTGCACCAAGACATGACCGAACCATTTTTTGTACCATTACCCTACCATCCTTGGAATCTATGAGAAAAACTCAAAGATTAGCCAAGTAGTAAATATCTTACCCCAATTCTGGCTTTCCTTTTTCTACATGAGCCAAACTCTCCATGGATGACCTACTAAGAACATCAACAACCATGTTAGTTTTACCTAGGTAGTAGTAAAGACTCATATCATAGTCTTTGAGAAACTCCAATAATCTTCTTTTCTTGAGATTTAGTTCCTTTTGAGTGAACACATACTGTAGACTCTTATAATAAGAAAAGATGTCCACGTCTACCCCAAACAAGTAATGCCACTAGATTTATTGAAGCAAAAACCACTGCTAAAAGCTCAAAATCATGTGTAGGATAATTCCTCACATGCACCTTTAACTTTCTAGAAGCATTGGTAATCACCTTCCCTTGCTGCATTAAAACAAAACTAAGTCCCACCCGAGATGCATCATAATAAACTAAAAACCCCTCATATCCTTCAGGTAATGTAAAAACAAGAGCTGAAGTTAGCTTATCCTTAAGCTTCTCGAAACTTCCTTCATATATATCCAACTAAGAAAACTTTATCTTTTTTAGTCAACTCAGTCAATAGGGAAGCTATTGTCGAGAAACTTTCCACAAACCGCCTATAATCCCCAGCCAAAGCCAAGAAGCATTGAATATTGGTTGGAAACGTGGGTCTAGGCTCCATCTTAACCACAACCATCTTTTTTGGATCTACTATGATACCCTCCCTAGAAATAATAAGACCAAAACAAGTTATAATATTCAACCAAAACTCACACTTTGAGAACTTGGCATACAACTTCTACTCATTCAAGGGATTCAACAACACATAGAGGTGATTGGTATGATCCACCTCACTTTTATAATACACCAAGATGTCTTCAATAAACATAAAGATTAAAAGATCCAAGAACTGTCTGAAAACCCTATTCATCAAATCCATACACGCCATTGGGGCATTAGTCAAGCCAAATGACAACACTAAGAATTCAAAGTACCCTTATAGAGTATGAAAAAATTCTTAGGGATATGCACCTTCTTAATCTTAAGCAGATGAGACCTAGACCAAAGATCTATCTTAGAAAAGAACTTGGCACCTTGCAACAGATCTATCAAGTCATCTATCTTTTGAAGAGTATATTTGTTCTTTACCATTACCTTATTCAACTGTTGATAGTCAAAGCACATCTGAAGTAAAAAAACTTTTTTGCTCTGGAAAAACACCGGTGCACCCCTCGATGATTCACTAAGATGAATAGACCCTTATCCAGAAGATCTTTAAGCTACTTCTTCAGTTCTCTCAACTCAGTCGGACCATTCTATAAGGAGGAATAGATATTAGATGAGTGTCCGAAACAAAATCAATACTAAACACAATCACCCTATCCAGAAGAACACCAGGAATATCATCAAGAAGGACCTCAGGAAACTCACTTACCACTAAAACCAAATGAAAAGAATGACCTTCTGAGTTAGAATCTTAAACCTAGACCAAGTGATAAGGACAACCTTTGGATCTTAATCTCTAAGTTCTAAGATAAGCAATAAACCATCCCCTAGGAGCTAGAGAACCACCCTCCCACTCTAAAACCGATTAACAAAGAACCTAAAGACAACCTTATAGGTCCAAAAATCTAAGGATGCATAACAAGAGTGTAAACAATCCATAAAGAAAATAACATCAAAATCCACCATATCCAGTCCAAATACATCTACCAAAGTTTGCCTTGTACCAATAGATAGCACACACCCAATATAGACTCTTTAAGCAATAATTGAGTCACCTATCAGGGTAGAAACATTAAATGGATCAAACCCAAAACATAGAGCAATAAATTGGTTCAAGAAAGAAAGAATAGACCCCGGATCTAGCAGATCATATATATTATAAGAAAAGAGTTGTAATGTCCCAGTAATAACATTAGGTGATACCTTAGATTACTATCGAGAGGTAAGAGCATATAATGTATTCTGACCTGTTCTGATACCAGAAATAATAGTATATGCAAAAGAAGGATCAGTAGGTACTGGAGTAGAAAGTGAAGCAATCAGAGCTTTGATCTCTCCTGAAGCACCTTTACCAATTTGATAATTCCTGAGCATATGTCTAGACTGGCAATATTTAAAATGTATGTCCCTTCCTTCAACGTAAAAACCTCGATGAAGACAACCACATAACTATCAAGAAGGGTATGAAAAAGCCGACTGACCACCACTTACTTGAGAATGGGTACCCTCTATATGAAAATTATTGCCACCCTATTGATGCCTATCACCCGACTACTTCGAGTAAGGAGCTCTGCTAGAAGAGAAGGATCGAAAACTCCCCCACTTCTTCTTTGTCCACTTACCATAATCCCAACTACCTTGTTCAAGAGACCTAAACTTCTTACCCTTCCTTTCCCCAATCTCCATCCATTTTATTTTTAAATCCTTCACCCATTGCAGATGAACCACCAACCTCAAAATATCCATATCCTTAATTAGCAAAGTAATGTTGCTTTCAAGGATTAAATCTTGAGACAACCTGAAAGTGAACTTTCTCATCCTTACCCTCATATCTAACACCAAGTTTGGAGCATACCTTAACAACTGATGAAACTTCAAGGCATATGTATCAGGGACTGGACCTATAGAATGAGTATGGATCCCCTGTGTCCCTACCACATTGTCCTCGGATGGGAAAAAAAAGTTTCTATGTGATTCCAGATAATCGAGGCATTATCTGAAAAATGAAAAAATAAGGATTAGAGAAGATTTCGGGACTTAGACTCCAAGCTTTAAAATAGAATACCCAGAAAGTAAAATATTCCTAAATTCTTTGTAGCCTTTCCCTTATGAGTATGAAGCACTACACATCCTTTAAAGAGATTGTATTACACATAGTTTTGTCGAAACCCTAAGCATGAACCAAAAGTTCTGATACCAACTTGACACGACCCAAACTAGGGCTTTGTCATAATAGGCATCCCAAGTCCAACTAGGATTGGAGACAACCCCTTTTACAAAACCCAACCGACCAATGCATATCCTGAGTTGGATGAATTTTAAACATATAACAAGATAACATCATTTCATAATCCAAAAAAATAGGATAGGTCAATATCTATGACCGCCTAAATTAGTCCAACCATCCGATATCATTGAATAACCTATACCAAATAAAACCATAATCCAATACCATCACTATATGAGTTTTATAATAAATATATTATCCCAAAACAAAAGAGGATTGAAAAGTGAGAAATTTATTCCAATTATATAAACCCCAATATCAATGCCACTACCAAGGGTGATACCTGTAATGCCCCAAATCTAGTACCCGAATTGCTACACGGTGCTCATGACCCCAAAGGACCACAAGCCAACCCATGAATGATATTTGTAACTGAGCACTACATAATATACTGAATAAATAAAGAAAAGGATGAAAGGACATAAGGTTCAAATATCTAATAAAACATAACATCTGGAAATATGGCATATCAATACCAAATAAAATAGAAATAACTGTTTGAACATACGATAGTTTGAAAGCCTCTAAACTGTCTGAATGAGGAATTGATGGGACATGTCCCCAACTAAATCCAACTGTTGAAATAAATTAAGTACTGAAAGAATCAAATAATAAAACAATAACATCCTCAGGTAATTAGGACTCACTGCTTGTCTGTTTGTTGAACATTTGATCTATAAGAGTGCTTTAGATATCATACTTCTGAACCTATGGTATAAAAACAACATAGCACAAATATGTCAGTATGATTGAATGTACTAGTATGCAAGTGAGGTAGGCTAAATACAACCCACATACTAGTATAATTTCATGAAAAGTACATAAAGACACCAACTTGGGATTCATAAAACCACATCAACATAGTTAAAATTAACCCACCACATGGAAATCATAATTCATGAGTTTAAAATCTGATTCTTGAGCTTCATAGGTGAAAGAAACCTAATAATCAACACTTTACATACCGGGGTGGATGATTTATTGAAGATTGGTTGAGGAAAGCTTGAATTCTTAACATGGGATTAAACACCTATGGTTTCTTGTTCTTGGGAATTAATCTTTGAGAGAAACCCTAATTTGGTATTGTGGATGAATAATAAATTTATGATCTTTGTTCTGGTATAACTAGGGGTTAAAATAGGTGAAAAAAGACCCAAATAACCTTTTAAACATGGCTTAAAATCACTTATCAGAAGTGGTGATGGTTTGGGTGATGTTCCGTCACTGGCTCGATAGTCCATCAGTCCATCCCGTTATACTTGGCTAGAACTTGAACTCCTACCTCATCTACGATGGTTTTTGCAATGGTCCATCGCTAGCTCGATAGTCCGTTGGTCCTGACCGTCGCACTTTGCAAAAATATGGGTTCATTACCTTAGACGCAATAGCTTAGGAGATGTTCTATCTCTATCTCGATGGTCCGTAGGACTGACCGTCGCTTTTGGGAGGTTCCTACAGTTCTCTATAAAACGTCCATACCTTTTTACTCTGATACTAGATTTGGACGAAATTGGTATTGTTGGAAAGCTAATTCAATTTCACATTTGGGAAATTCTATCTGAATTAAATATTAATCATTTAGAAGTTATCACTAACTTTTCTAGAGACTAGATTTGACTTAAAGAAATCCCGGGGTATTACAATACCAATACCAATCCTACCCATACCAACCCATAGTAGTTCCATAAAATCCTATAACCAAAAGAAAATTGATATCCAGTTGGGACATACCCCCAACCATAGCCAAAACCAAGATCCATAAAAAAACCCAAAGTATATGAAAATATCTATAACATGAAATAGAGCATTCTAGAAAGATGGAAGTTTACCACTTTAATCTAAAAATTGATCCAAAAATTCAATCATTATGCAGAGGAGTAAAATGGTTGGTTCCTGCATCGCGTGGGGATACAGTTGCCCGAAGATGGGTTAGAGGGTGAATTCTAGCATGTACTCAAGATATGGATAGAATAATTCTATCTAGTAAAACCAAGTCAATGAAACATATGCATAAAAAGCATACATATATATATAACCATGCCTAGTAAGGGAACCGAGTTTAGCATGCATTTCAAACCATTTACCTGGGTATACATAGATTAACCATCCTTGACACCTACGGGCTATATGAGTCTTGTGTAACCCCCTAAACGGTCCTTGATGTATGTAGATGCATGAACCGGAGATACCATAAGAGTAGCGAATTTCCGAGTACCTTTCGCTCTCTAAGATACATATGTACTTTGTACTTAGAGGATTTACTTGTACCTTTTATTCGCATATATGGTTTCCATGATCAACCCCTCATGTCGACAGAAATGATTTTCTAGTGTTCGTTCATTTAACTCCCACCTTCACGATTAGCTATAACACTGTAATACCCCATATTTTTTCCTAGCTAATTTCATCTTAAGAATGCCTAGTATTATATTGTAAATTTAATGATGGTTATTCTATGAATAATTTTCAAGATTTTCACTTTTTTTTATGTGGAAAATTCAATAAGCTTTCCATTAATATATGATTCGCCCAAATCTGATAACTGGGTCAGAAGTTATGACTATTTGAAGTTTCCATCGTAAAACATTGCCATATTAGTCAGTGGCGCCAAAAGAGGAAATGAGATTTTGCAAATTCCAGTAGGGGTTTGCAATTATGGCGCGTTGTACCAGGTCCCAAATTCATAATTGTCCATTTTCTATTATCTCAGCATTTCTCCCACGTCGCTTGAAAGTTCCAGGTCACAAAAGAAGTGGCAATGCGATGGCCCCGTGTTGCGCCATCACTCAATTTCCCAATTGTTAAAATCCAATGAAACATCACGATAGAGCCGCATCGCAATGAGGGTCCAATTTGGGAAATTTTCACTGAAATTAAATGATGCATCTAGGATTAAAAGGGTCAACTTCTCACCCCTATTTAAGCCCTTTAACACATGATTCAACCACTTTTTACCCACTTTTTAATACGTCAAAAAAGTTCCACCATGAATCTTCACGAAATCATAAGCTAAGGTATGCATATTGTTCATTCACGGACTCTATTCATCCATGAAGCCCAAGAATCCCTTTTCTAAATTCTAGTTTATGAATTTTCTTATGAATTTCATGATTGGGCTGCTCTTGTTCATGTGGATAGTGAGAAATTGAATTCTACTCCATGTAGGGTGATAAATTCTATGTGGGTTAAATTATTATAGATATACATTGAAACAAACCTTTGACTAAACCCTTGAATGATAAAATTAGAATTGAACCATGATGTTTGATTATTGTAGAATGATGTTTACATGTTCCATGCTAACAATTTGTTTGATTAAATGCCTAGATGAAGAAAAAGTGCCTAACAAGCATAACACCATGAAATCCACATATATGTACAAGTTATACCTATCATATGTTTTGATGAAATGCTTCTATAAATGTATTATGGATTATGATGTTAGTTATATCTTCAAGTAAGTTATGTTTATCAGTTTCTGTCTATCGAGTCCTGGGGTACTCATACCCGAAACATTAGTTGTGTGTCTAGAGCCATGTCATATTTTCATGATACTCTCAGTCAAGCTATGATGCTTATACTTCAGACAGTCTTATGGCTCAGGAAATATCCATGATCTCATGAACTTAGTCAGTTATCAGAAATCAGTAGTATTCCGCCAGTCAATAAAATTCTGTAACTCAGCCCATGCTCAGTTCAGTAAATCATGTTCAGAGTCTATTCAGATAGGAGTAGGAATTGGCACCAAGTAAACCCAAGGATGGGAACACACACTATAAGATGAAGGTGTGCTTCTTAGAAGTCATCCATGCATTCCAGAACTATGTAGCTAGTATATGTTGAGACATCAACACTATCCAATGAGGGTTCATGAGGTGGATAAGCACTTTCATATAAGGGCTCCACCGTTCTCGTATAGGGGATCCTATCAGATGAGGGTTGCCCATAGCCTGTCCTCACTGGTGGTGCAGTATTGGCACTTTTCCAATTGGGGTTACAGATTGGACCCCAACTTAGCCATAATGGCATATCAGGGGCATGTCAGTTAGATAACTACTTTCCATAGTTCTATGTTACAAAATCAAGACAGTCAGATATAGACAATCAGTCTCAGTAATAGAACTCAAATAGTTCTTCAAATTTCAGGACTGTCAGGTATAGTCAACTCAAATACAGTACAAAACTCAAATAGTTCCATTAGACTTAGGACTGTCAGATAAAGTCACTCATGTTATCATTTATATTCATCAATTTATGGAATAGAAATCAATTCGTTATTTATCAATATGAAAGAGAATATACAAAGTATGAAAACATGAAGAAATTCCACAACTTGTAGTTACAAAGGATTCTTGGACTTCATGGACGAAAGGAGTCAATGAATAAACACTATGCATACCTTAGTTCATGATTTTGCGAAGATTGATGGTGAAACATTCTTGAAATTTGAGCTTCTATGAAAACCCTAGCTTTAGTTCTTGAGGGTATTTGAGGAAAAACATCAATATTTTGGATGAATAAGGGATAAATCCCATGTTTGGAAGCTTATTTAGGGGGAATTTACCCTTTTAACCCTAGACACGTAATTTAATTTTCAACAAAACTTCCCGAATTGGGCCCTTGGCATGACGCGGCATTATCACGCCATGTCCTAGGAAATTGCCAAATTAGAAACTGCACAGTGGCGCGAAGCGAAGATATCATATTGCCACCTTGTCTATGACCTAAAAGTTTCATCTAACACGCCAGTATCATAGAGCAACACTGGAATTTGTCAATTTCCATTAGAGCTATCTCCACGACATACTGAAAGCTCAGGTCAAACACTGTCTCACTAAAAAGGCTCTAACTCTTTGCCCGAGTGACAGATTTGGATGAATTATAGATCGATGAAAAACTTATTCAATTTCCCACATGATAGAAAGTGAAAATTATGGAAATACCGCATGTATAAGAATAAATTCTTATTTAAAAGTAAGTTCTAATATCCTTGAGATGATTTTCAAGCTAAGAAAAAGCATGGGTATTACACCTATAAAGATTCAAGAAAATAAAGGAGGATGAAAATTTAAGAAGTTCCAAGATAGTTTCTAGCAACTTCACATTAATATTCACTTAGTTGATGTTTTGAGGCACATTCCAAAATATGCTAAATACCTGAGAGAGGTGGTGGTTGGAAAAATAAGACATATAGAGTTTAAGACAGTTGCACTCACTAAAAAGTTTAGTTTGAGAGTAATGAATAATCTTCCCCAAAATCTAAAGGATCCTACGAGTTTCACCCTCCCCATATAAATTGGTAAAGATGGGGCTGGAGATGTATTATGTGATTTTGGGGCAAATATAAACTTAATGCCCTTATCTATTTTTAGGACACTAGGTTTGGGAGAGCCACACCCAAATACTATCATGCAATAATTGGCAGATCGCTCTCGTATGCAGTAGGAAGGAGTAATTGATGATGTCAACATCAAGGTTGGTAAGTTTGTGATTCCCATAGACTTTCGTATTTTAGATTTTGAAGTTGATAAGTAAGTGCCATTAATTTTAGACTCTAATTCTTAGACCCTAATAGAGCCTTGATTATAGTGCAAAAATGGGTGCTTAAGATGAGGCTCCATGATGAGGTGTTTATATTTAAACTATATAAGTCACTCTTTACTCCTTACCACTATAACTACCTATGTATGATCACAGAGATGATTAATGATAAATATGGGATAGAAAAGTGTAGGTCCAAAATATGAAAGATTTTAAGGAAAAGAATTTGAATGATAACTGTGATCCTCCAAGAGGGAAGAAGAGGCCAACGTTGCATCATATATGGTGGAAAAGTTTGAGAAAATTTTGTTGATCTATGACTAGTGTCGTGCTGTGAAATTAAATCTAGTGCTGCTTAGGAGGCAACCCAAATTGTAATAGTGTAGATTTATATTTATAGTGGCACATTTGATTTTTGTTGTTCTTTTTGGTTTTTGTAGATTTGGGAAAGTCTTAGTACACAAATTTGGAATCTAAGAGGTATGGATGAATCATATGTGTGGGGTCATTCACCCCTTTGATGCAAAGGTTAAGGAAAGATGTTTCCAGCTAGGCCCTAGAGAGTTTCAGGAAATATTACTAACAAGTATTATATTTTTAATAATGCTTTTCTTATTACTGTTAAAGTGGTTTTTCCTTTATTAGTAAGTATAATGACTTTTACTAATGATGAATGGTTGACGACTATATTGATGGAAAACCTATTCCTTAGGAGTTAGTTAGTCTTTATGACCAATTAAATATGAGGTATTGCACATGACTAAATGATGCAAATTGGTTTTGAACTTCAAATCATGTTTTAAAAATGAATATTTGAATGACTTATCTTGAGACACCTAGTCTCTTTTACTTGACTTGTACGTGATTTTTATCTTAAATTTGAACTCTTATTATTTTTCTGATTTAGATTCTATAGGAATCCTTCTTTAGTTTGACATGTGTCATGTGTGTGAGGTGTTTGCTTATATTTCATGCATTTATATTGATGCCTATAACTTGACTTGTGTGTTTGTAGAGAAAAATTAGGAGTGTTTAGTCTTGGAGATGATCTAAGTGTTTCTTTGATTAACCTATTTTTATCTTTTGCTTTATCGACCCATAATGTATGAATCCAGTTATCCCTTTGATCCTTTACCCTATTCTTTGGTAATCACATAGGAAGATTAATCCTTTTCTTTTAATAAACTTATATTTGATCCAAAACTCCAAAGCACTCTAATTAAACAAATGATATTTAGGAGTGTGTATTGAGAAAAGGGAGAAAGTTGAGGTTGGAAGCCTATAGAAACTTTTAATGGCGCAAGTCAAAAAAAAATTCTTATGCTCTTTATAGAGAGTATAAAAAGAACAAAAGATTGACAAAAGTGGTTTCATAATTGTTTACTCCTTACTAGTGGTATGTGTATTTGCTTAAAGAGATGGAAGAAAAGCAAACTATGGGTTAAAAGAGTAGAATAAAGTGTTAGTTGATTGAAGTGTGAGCAAACGATAAAACATTTGTGATGCATTAAATATCTTGGGGAAAATAGTAACTATTTTACCAAAAATAATTCCTACCCGTCCCTTAGCCCACACTACAACCAAAAAAGTCCTACATGATCTTAGATTTGGTATTTCTATATTACCAGAGTAGTACACTACGGGAAAGCTTATGGTTCATCATATATTGCATGTGAAATTTCTTTTGAGAGTGAGTGAAAACTTATTTCCATACCCATTCTATCTTTAATTTGTATACTTGTAAGTGAATACGGGTAACTCTTTTGGTTTAAGGGAACATTGTTGATAGAAGATAGGTGAAGTATTTGATCTCTTGATTGGATGGATTGTATGAGTTTGTTAATATCATAGACTTTGTTCTTAAGGTTAAGAGTTCTTGGAGTAGTTGTTTAAATATATGGTGTGAATGAAATATGTTAAATAAGATCTTTCCATCTAATGTAGTTGTTCTAGTCTTAGCTTGAATAATCTTAATTCAAAGGGTGTTGTTGTAGTAGTGTTTATTTCACTAGTGCATAGCTTACTTGAGGAAGAGCAAGTGTTTAAGTGTGGGATGTTGATGCAAATCTAAAGATCACCTTATTTTAAGTGTGGGATGTTGATGTTTATTCTATTTTTTGTATTGTCTTGTGATTAAATGATGTGATTTATGCTTGTGTTTCATGATTCTCTTAAATAGGAGTGTATCAAAGTATTTGATGCTTAAATAACAAGAAAAAGAGCATCCAAGGAAAAAATCCAAGGGAGAATCTATGTCATAATGCATGGCAAAACAAGTGAAAAGGGGAATAAATTATTGTCTATTGTGCCATTGCTACAAAGCAAGTAGTGGCATGGATTTATGCTATTGTCAGGAAAGACTTGATCCTGTAATGACTTATTTGTTATGCATTGTGCATTTTTATAAGGTTAGACCATGTCCCTCCTCTCATGTTTGATATATGATATTTCTGTGGTGTGGGGATGATCAACACAATTTGCAATGTATTTTGGTATGATTAATGTGAGATTGTAGTTTTTGACGTTAAAGAGGTTTTATAGCTGACTTCGACCAACATCTTTTGTTTTGTGCAACAAATGGAAAAATGGAATACGCCAGCAGATATGAAACATTGATTTCTGATTGGTACCATGGTTAGTGTGATATTATGACCGTTATATCTCATTTTGACCATTCGTTTGGAAAAATTGTAAAATTTGGTCTTGAGGTAAATTTTGTGAAAAAACCTCTTTTTGAAAATCTGATATCATTATCAAGTCTAGAGCATCAAATTTGATAGGGTAGCAGAGTTTGTTTTCATTCTTGGGACTAGGAATAAATACTGAAGGATAGATATAGGTTTTGAATTTTCTAAGTCTTCAGCTAGTGCACTAGCTTAAGCGCCCCTTTAGCGAAAGGCATCTTAAGCGAGGCACTTCTACTTAAGTGAAGACCGCTTAGGAAATTGTGTGCATGCTTTAGCCAAGGGCTCGAACTTAGAGAGTACCACAAAAGTGACACTTGGATGTGAAAGTGTAAGCTCCATAAGTGGCCTAGTATCCGCTAAAACAACACATGGGTAGCCATAAATAGTCCCTTTCTCGATCCTTCACAATTTTTGAGACTTTGAGCTTTGGCTTTTTGAGTTTTTGAGTTTTTAGGTTGTTTTGTTCAATTTAAAATTTTGTTAAGCTCCTAATATCTATTTCATTACTTCAATTCTTTCCATATAAAGTTCGTTAAAACACAATTCTAAAAGTGAAATTTGGAGATTTTGGCCTAAAAGGACTAAAATTGGGTTTCTTCAAATTTAAACCCCATTTTAACCCTTTTTACTTGGTTTTTATTCTATTTACTTAAATTATGTGTAATGTAATTATGAACTAACATTGTGGTTATACCAAATGTAATTATGAACTAAAATTTTGATTTTACTCCATCTTTTCAAAAACTCATTTTGGGGTCTATTTTGACCCCGACCAAAAAATAGGAAATATGGGTATACTTATATTTTTTAGTTAGTTTTGAGGTTATTTTGAAAGGAAAGGTTTTATGCTGAGGATTGTTTGGATCAAGTTTTCTGCATTCAAAATAGATTATGGCTAATGTTTTATCAAACTAGGTTGGGTAGTTAATTCTGATATAAAATCATGAGATGGATATGGGTATTTATAATAAAAATGGTTTTATTATAATTTTTAATTGTATGGTGGTCTATGTTGTTGTTATTGGTGTTTTAAGACATTAATTGATATGTGACCCAGTGAATATCTTGAACGAGGTAATTGGCCTTATGTATCAATGTGGTTGTATTTTTCTTGGCGGAAATGCCTATGTTGGGTTTACATGGTATCACAGATATATAATTTGTACATCTCATTCAATGGTACATGGATTATAAGGGATCCTGGATGGCTAACTTATGAGTGTATTATATCTCATGTTCTTACATAATAGGTTTGATTTGAAGTTCACATTTCGGTTTGGTTGTGATCATCATATCTCGTATCATATATGTATGCATGAGGCATTGGTACCAATATGTAAATAGTGGGTTTATAATGGAAATGTGACATTTTTAAAAACCCACTACTGAAGATCATGTGCCAGAGAGAATTTATGATTGTTGGATTGGTATTGGTATTTGTTATTTGATTGTGCATGGGTTGTGTCTCCCTCGTGGGTCCTACCTCTGGAGCATTGCTCGATAGGTGTATACAAAGGTTGAACAACAACCTTAGGCTTATCATATCATCTTCATCATTATCATACCCATTGAATTTCTTGAATAATGCACCTTCTATATTATATTTTCATCTTTGATTGATGTCTATCTATTTTTTGCTTCCTTTTTGTACTTGTACTTGGTATATGTACTTATATGTGGAACTATTAGTAGAGAAGGTCTGTACTAGTATTTGGGATATTTTCTGATTGCAGGTGCCGTACCCATAGTGTGAATTTTATATACCTTATTTTCTACTTTTATCAGTTGACATATCATACCTACTGAGTACAAATGGACTGTATCATACCTATTGGGCCCTTAGATATCGATCTAGGTATAAGAGTGCCTCACGATAACTAATTTCTAGGCGATGATTGAGTATTTTGATGTAGTGGCCGCTCTTTGCATATAGACTCAACCTTCTACCCTATCATATCTAGTTGATGTTTTGTTTTGTATTTAGAGATAAACTTGTATGTCTTTTGGAGTATCAATTGTAGTTTCAAACTTTGAGTTGTTTATAGATTATTTTTACACTATAAAACTAGGTTTTGGAAAATGTATTGTTTTGATATTTAGATTTCTACTATCCTAATGTATGTATGGTTCAACTTTTCTTTAAAAGTCTTGCCTTGGGATCTGATAACATTTTTCTCTTTTCATATCAGTTTGGGTATTGCTTTGTTATCAAGGCTTAGCTGTGATAAGTGTCATTATGATCCATGTTTTTGGGTCATGACTTATTGGTATCAGAGTAGACAGGTTCATTGGTCTTATCATTATAAAAATATGGTTTTTGTTAGAGTCTTGAGGATCAATAAATAAATGTTTGTATCTATCTTCAAGAGGCTATAAGATATCTTTAGAAAACATCCTAATTTTTTTCACTATCATATGGATATTTCAAACCTTGGGTTCTAAATCATATTTCACTCTTTTCTATGTAGATGGTACATACTAGGTCCCATGAGGTTACACATACTAACCCATTATTCGAAGAGAGAGCCTAGTCTAAGGGGCAAGTTAATAGCCGTGGATGAGCCTGAGGTTACGGACATACCCGAGGATCTGACCCTTCAGGAAGTAGTACTAGGAGGATCTCCTGTGAGCCATGGGTTGAACATTCTAGAGATGTGAGATCTTTTTAGGTTTTAAAACTTTTTCCTTCCTCGGTATTGTAGTGGTTGTTGATTAGTTTAATGACATATTTGGAGGGTTTTTCTTTCACTACGCAGGGTGTTCCTCTAGCTTCCAATATTGTGCCTCCATCTATTTTAGAGTCTACCAATGGTGTTCCTCTAATTTTGAGAGTGGATCCTCCAGTGGTAACATCATCAGTTTATGGTACTCCATTGACATCAAGTATTATTCCCCTTTCTTTCATTGTATCTGAGAATGATATTCTGAGATTTAGGGTTGGGCCTTTATCTGTCTTACTTCTCAGATAGTTTCTTAGCCCACTAGATTTATTATACCTTCTATCATTATAGGTACAGTTATGTCTTTTAAGGATAAAAAGAGGTTTGAGAGATACACTTATTTTGGTCCACCTAGTTCAGTGGTGTTATAGGTGAGGATGCCTATTAATGCTTGATTTACTGTTATGTGAAGTTACATAACCTTTATAGGTTTGAGTTGCATGGGGTTGCTTAAACTACCTACCAGCTTAGCTATGTAGCTAGAGATTAGTAGAGGTCACTTGTTAGTTGCAGACCTCTGGGCTCTCCAGATATTTACTTGAAATTAGTATGTTGAGGCCTTTTTAGATAGGTTTCTGCTATTTAAATGAGAGATAAGTTTCATTATTTGGAGCAGGGCATCATGAAAGTTATGGAATTTGAGGTATATTTGTATGCCTATGTAGATATTCTTTTGCCAGTTTGGCCATCGAATTTGAGATGATTTAAAAGATTGTGAAGGGATTAGATATTTCACTTCAGCTATCTACTGCCCAGATGTAGTGTTAGAGATTAGATATTTCACTTCAGCTAGCTACTACCCAAATGTAGTGTCAGGGAATCATTGTATAGTATAGTGGATCATGCAAAGATGACTGAGTCTATTTTTTTAGCTTCCTAGAGAGGTGCCAAGCGGGTGCATCGCTAGGTAGATTTTAGTTCTTGTACTCCTTTATGCATGGATTTTAGATATTCTCATAGGTATCATAGTTGACCAATGCAAGAATCCATGCAAGGTTCAAATAGTAGGTCTTGTAGTTCACTACTTTAGGGTGGTTATTCTAGCTTAGCCTTACCTTTTCCTATTGAGTCAAGCCATAGAATTTGATATGTATGTGACGAGTTTGGACATTTAGTCAAGAACTATCCTAGTAATGTTTTCAGAACTACTCCCTTATCTATAGTGAGAGGTGATCCTCAAAGAGGTAGAGGTACTATTAGACGTATGTGTGGTAGAGGTAGAGATACATGTAAGGATGGTTATGTATCTATTTAGTCAGGTAGGGGACTTGGAAGGATTGTCAAGTATCTATTTAGTCAGGTAGGGGACTTGGACGTAGATATTCTATACTCGAAAGACTAGAGACAAAGGTTTTTGACGTTGTTATCATAAATATCATCCCTATTTTTTTTAGATCTAGATCTTTATTATTTGATCCTCAACTTTTTCCTAAGTGTCAATTCATTTTACTTCAGGTTTTGATTCTACTAGTGAGACTCTTGATGTTTCTATCTATGTATCTACTCCTATAGGAGACTTTTTAATGGTAAATCAAGTGTACCTATACTATGTAATGACCTTCGCTGGGCATGAGACTTGGGTAGATCTAATCATTCTAGATATGGTTGATTTTGATGTTTTCTTGGGTCTTGGTTGATTAAGTCCTTATCATGCTATTCTAGACTATTATCCTAAGACCATTACTTTAGCTTAATCGGTTGTGCCAAGGATAGCTTAGAAGGGTGCACTTTATTTGGGTCCCAAGAGAATTATATCTTTTCTTTATGCTCATCACTTCGTTGAGAAGGGGTGTTTGTCGTATTTGTCCCATATTCATGATATTAGGGTTGTTTTACCTCCTTATTTGGACTCTGTCTATACTGTTTGAGTTCATGGATGTTCTTCTCACAAATCTTCCTTGTATGCCTTTGGATTATGATATAAATATTACTATTGATGTTGAGCCATGAATAAGCCCATCTCTACTCCTCCTTATTGGATGGCCCTAGCAGAAATGAAAGAATTAAAGGATCAGTTATTAGAGTTATTAGATAAGGTATTTATTCATCCTAGTGCGTCTCATTAGGATTCAGCTGTCTTATTTGTGAAGAACAAGGATAGGTCTATGTATATGTGTATTAATTATTGATAGTTAAACAAGGTTATGGTTAAGAATAAGTATCCTCGTTTTTATATTAATGATTTGTTCGATCAACTTAAGGGAGTTTTGCTTTTTTAAAAGATTGATTTGAGGTATAGGTTTCACCGATTAAGGATTAGATCTTTGGATGTTCTGAAGATAGCTTTTTAAAATCAATAATATCATTATGAGTTCTTTGTCGTGTCGTTTGAGTAGACCAATACCCTAGCAGCGTTTATGGAGTTGATGAATAAGGTGTTTTGACAATATCTCAACTATTTTGTCATTATATTTCTTGATGATATCTTTGTTTACTCCAAGTATAGGGCTAACCATAAGGAGTATTTGTAGATTGTGTGTCATATATTGAGTAGTAAGAATTCCTTGATCATGTGGTGACCATGCAAGGTATCATGGTCAATACGACTAAGATTGCAACAATTTTTGATTGAGCTAGGACTACATCTCCAACCGAGATTAGGAATTTTACTAGTTAAGCAGGATAATATATAGGCTTTGTTTAGGGTTATTCAACTATTGTGGCTCCTTTTATTAAGTTGACTTAGAAAAAGATTTTTTTTGAGTAGTCTGATGATTGTGAGGTGACCTTTTAAGAGCTTAAGGATTTGGTTACCTAGCTTCTATCTTAACCTTGACAAAGAAAGGCATTGGTTTAACCATCTTCTGTGATACCTATAGTATTGAGAGGTGTTTTATGGATGTAGAAAGTTAAGGTGATTGTGTATGTTTCTCATCAATTGAAACCCCATGAGAAGAATTATCCTACCTATAATTTGGAGTCACTTGTAGTTGTGTTTTATTTGAATTTATGGAGTCACTATTTGTACGAAGTCCATTGTGAGATATTCTCGGATCATCATGGCCGTCAGTATTTCTTCACCCAATGAGATCTTAATGTAACACTACATCATTTTCTTGATTTTCTTAGGGAATATGACCTTACTATTATCTTACTTTTCTCTATCATCCAGACAAGACTAATGTGGTTGCAGATGCCTTGAGTCATAAGTCGACTAATATGGGTAGCTTGGTGCATCTATTGAACCTAGAGAGGCCTTTGTCCTTGGTGTTTTAGTATTTAGCTTACCAGATGATTAGTCTTAATATTTTGACAATAGTGTCTATTTTGGCATTTATAGAGGCTAGATCTCCTTTAATGGAGCATATTTGGGCGTATTTGTTTGATGATGCTAGATTGAGATTCATTAATGATAAGGTATTGTGTGGAAAGGCTAAGGAGTCCTCACTTGATTATGATGGTATTTTAAGGATTGGAGGACGAGTGTGTTTGACGAGCATGGGTGATTGGGTGAGATTGATATTAGAGTAGGCTCATTGTTCTAGGTATTACATTCATCTAGGAGTGACTAAGATGTTTCATAATTTGAGAAAACACTATTGACAAGGTGGTATGAGGAAAGTTGTAGCGTATTTTGTATCTCGTTGTCTATGTTGCCAATATGTGAAGGTCGAGCATTTGCAACCTCCTGGGTTATAGGTTACCCATTCCAAAGTGGAAATAGGAATGGATCACTTTGGACTTTGTGACTGGGTTGCCTCATGTTTCTCATGGTTTTGATAGTGTTTGGGTCATCATGGATCAATTGTTTAAATTTTCTCATTTTATTCCTATTTAGGTTTAATTAAGTATTGAGAGGTCAGCCCGTACCTATTTTTGTGAGATAGTCCTCCATGGTGTACCAATGTCTATTACCTCAGATAGAGGTTCATTGTTCACTTATCACTTTTATAATATATGTCTGGAGAAGTGGGGTTCCCAAGTTGATTTTAGCATAACTTTTTACCACCAAACCGATGATCAGCTGAAGTAGACTATTCAAGTTTTCAATGATATCCTTTGTGTGTTATGGACTTTAGAGGTCAGTGGGAGCAGCATCTAGCTATGGTGGAGTTTCTATATAATAATAGCTATTATTCTAGTATTGAGATTGCTCACCTTGAGACATTGTATGGTAGGCGTTGTCTCTTTCTCATATGTTGGTTTGAGGTTTTTGAGGAAAGACCTCAAGGTATTAACTTGCACCATGAGTCCTTGGATAGAGTTTGGGTCATTTAGGATAGACTTCGAGTGGCTTAGAGTAGGTTGAAATGCTATATGGATTGTAGACATCGTTCTTTGAGATTTAGTGTCAGAGATCGAGTCTTTCTCTATATTTTACCTATAAAAGGTGTGATGAGGTTTGGGAAGAGGGGCAAGCTAAGCCGCAGGCATATTGGCCCATTTCAGACTCTTTACACTATTATGGATGCAGCTTATGAGCTAGCGTTGTCCCAAAATTTATTAATTGTTCATCTAATTTTTTATGGTTCCATGCTTTCGTTTTTATTCTGGATGAATCTCATGTCATTCGTTGGGATTTAGTGCATTTAGATGATAGTTTGTCTTTTGTTGGGGAGCTTTTCTTCATTCTAGCTAGGGATGTTAGGAAATTGTATTCTAGAGATATTCCAGTGGTTAAGGTCCAGTGAAGATATCAACCTAGAGACAAGGGTACTATGGAAGACAAGTCCAATATGCAAGGTAGTTATCCCCAACTTTTGGTTGATTTGGGTATTTCTTTTCCCTTAGTTAGACAACGAACTATATTCTTAGTAGTAGATGGTGTAATGATGAGATTTTTATGAATTATGCATTTTATTTGGTTTAACAAATTTAGCTTTCTTTGTGGTCTCTATTTGATATTACTAGGGTTTGGGGATGACCGACATGACTTCTAATTCATTTTTCTACAATTAGTGAAAGTTTATGGTATTTGGCGTTTCAAAAGGCTTTATATTTGGCTTTCTGATCAACATCTTTTATTTTGTTTATCAGATGGAAAAATGGACTATGCCAGCAAATCCCAAATATTGATTTTAGTTGGTACAGTAGTTGGTGTGATTTTATGGCTTTTATATCTCCTTTTTACCCTCGATTTGAAAAATTATGAAATTATTTCTCAGGGTCAATTCTTTGAAAACAACCTCATTTCAAAAATCTAACTTCTCCCTTGCGTTTAGGCATCAAATTTTATAGGTTCCCATAGTTAGTTTGCATTCTCAAGATTTTGGATAAATCCTAAGGGGTCGATGCATACTTTGAATTTTCCATTCTTTAGTTGTTGCACCAAGCTATTGCACTCGCTTAAGCTTTCCTTGGGTCGCTTAAGCAAAGGGTCACTTAAGAAAAGGGTCGTTTAAGCAAAGAGCTACTTATCCAGATTATCGGTCATTAAGTGGCTAGGCTACCAGCTAGTATAGCGCTTAAGTGAGGCCCTTCCGCCAAAGAACAGGCTGCTTAAGAGGTGGTTGTTGAACTTAAGTGTCAGCTCAAACATAGCTGATACCGAAAAAGTGACACTTGGCCGCAAAAGCGATAGCCACTTAAGCAGCCCAATGTTCTCTTACATGGTAGTTGGATATCTTTAAATGCCCCTTTTCATGATTTTTCACCATTTTTGATACTTTGAGCTTCCGATTTATTAGTTTTTGGGTGATTTCTTCAAATTTCTTGCTTGGGTAAGCTTCTTATCCCTATTCCAATTGTCTTACTTTGATTATTGTTAGCAAAAGCTGGTTAAAACATGAATTAACAAAAAAAATTTGGGGATTTTGGCCCAAAAGGCCTAAAAATGATTTTCTTCACATTTAAACATTGTTTAAAACTATTTTTACTTAGGCTTTCTTCTATGACATAAGGGGATTATCAGTCTGTAAGGAGTTCCCATTTGTAATTATTTTTCATAGGGGTAGATAGTTTACCTTTAATATTTGGGAGAAGTTACATGGAGATTTGGGTACTAGATTGGATCTGAGTTCAGTTATACACCCTCAGACGAATAGTTAATCTAAGCAAATGATCTAGGTATTGAAGGACATACTCAGAGCATATATGATATATTTTAGAGGTTACTGGGAGCAGTTCCTACCTTTGTTTGAGTTTGCATTGAACAAATGTTATTATTTGAGCATTTATATCCTACTTTCAAGGTTTTGATGAGAGGATGTGTAGATATTGTTGAACCCTAGGGGGTTGCACCATACAGAGAGGGACCAGAATCCTCAAAGTAAAACATAAGCTATAAAATATTAAAGCAACTATGAGATGCTAGAAAAAGGCACTACAAGAAAGTAAGAACACATGATTTTTATGTGGAAACCCAAAAAGGGAAAAACCACTGCTTACCGTCACAATCACCCAATAAATCCACTATAATCAACCTCCTAATTATAGTCAAGATTTTATCCTACCTCTAGGCTCCTTTTGTTTGTAGAAACTCCACTACAAGATTATCTTGGGAACTAAACCAAGGACTCTCAACTAATTACCTCTAATCAGAAACTAACTTAGGAAACACCGCCTAATCACTAACAAAAGAAAAACTACTCTTATAGCATGAGTAGTTTAATCACAAATCAGTATTCACTCAAGAACAATTTCAATTTAAGCTTACATAGGTAGCTAAGAACTTAAGTGGTGATGACAAGGGGTTGTGTTGCCTCTTTTTTCACTCTTTAGAATTTGCAAAAATCATTTGATTAGGAGGCTTATCTTTTCTATTATAGCTAAGTTAAGATTAGAGATAAAATATCATTGGACCATGTTTCTAAGTCAGTGCAAAATAGAACAACCAAGTTTGTTACATAAGAGGACAAAACTATGCAGCTACCATTTACCAGCTATATTGTATGTTGGACATCCAGGGACCTGGCCCCATGCAGTTTAGCTACTCATCATCAAAACTACAACAACAACAATAAACCCAATGTATTCCCACATAGTGAGGTCTGAGGAGGGTAAGATGTACGCAGTCTATACCTCCACCTCTAAAGAAGTAGAAAGGTTGTTTTCGATAGACCCCCGACTCGAGACACGGAATACTACACAAATACATAGCACTCATCATCAAAACTACATATAGAAATTTCCCCCCTTTTTATGATGACAAACCATACCATACAATTTGAGCATCAATGCACATTTATCACATTTAATTAGACTGATTACCATCTGAATATCAATTTTATCCGCTATCATCATATTTCTTTCATTACCATCATGCAACACAGGTACCTAGTCCATTGTTGTTATTTGTAGAAAAAAACTTTTAATTTATTTCCCTTGTCATTATGCACCTTTAATTAGTGTATTTGCACACTACACACCACTTACTTTCCATATCACTATGCTACCATACTTCTGCACTATGTGAGCTCACATACGTACCAGCTCCTCACATATGAATTCAGTATTCCCCATTTAGGCATCATTAAAAGGAGAGATAGTAAACCTTAAGTAAAAATAAGTACATAATAATTAGCTCATGGCCACTGGCTAATACTAACATGAATAACATCTTAAAATAAAGATAACAATTGAAGCACATAAGAAGAAATCATTCATTATCCAACAAGACCAGTCCCAATACAATGTACCAAAAATTTAGAAAACAACTATTTGCAAAGGACACTATAGGAGTAAGAACAAGAGACTGACACAACAGGATTTAGATAGAATGGGGATTAGAGGAGAATGATTGTAGAAACATAACCATTCTATCAGCTGTAACTACATGAGCATCCAGCAATTATTTGGTGAGGGATTTTACTTCCGCATTCATTCTTTCGACTTTAACAATTAACTCTACAATTTTTTTTTGCTTTTCATTCTCTATTGCTAGTTCTTTAGTGGAATAAGGTCCTTCTGAGGAAATCTTCTGTTTTGCCATTTTAGATGAACTATGTTAGCGTCCTTTGTAGCTAGTTAAATCATAAACTCTACTTATTCTTTGTTCAAATTTTCTTTAGTAGCCAAGAGTTTTGATACTTAGGACACAGTTCCAACCTTCCCTTCAATGCATTCATTCTCCACCAAGGTAGTCATACTAAACTTTTATTTTACTATTCCATAGGTCCCTTTTGTCCCAATTATTCCATAATGCTCAAACACTTTGTATAGGAAGTTCTAATAAGGCATTCCATGCTTCCCTTCTTAATCATAGATTACTTTTCTCATATCTTTTATCATAAGATTGGGTAAGATTATCAATTCAAATTTACTCAAACATTCTATTAGGAATAGCTCAGCACCAGGCGCAGTGGTCATTTTTGCTGATATTAGTAACAAAATCATGTTGATGAACTCATATACTACCTGAAAATCATTGATTAAAAATATTGTTTCACTGTAACTATTGAAGTCTCACCCACTTTTGATTCTTGAATCATATATTTAGTGGTAGGCTACTTCTTCACGACATATTTTACTACCATAACAGGTACATCTAAGATCTTTCCCAGTGCTTCTTTAGCTATATATAGAGAGATTCTTTGATCCTGGGCAGTTAGGCTTTGGCGCTTTGGCCATCTTCTGAGAAGTCCATGTTATAGTAAAACTCTCTAATTTTATTTTCTAATACCATGGGTTCTGATTCTTTAAGTAGGTGAATCCAACATTGATGCCTCACATACTCAACCAGTTCTACCATCCCTATTTTATCATAGATTTTTGGATTAAACACTCTCCCAGTAAACACTTTCTGAGTTTCCAAGAAAACATTTCTTACTTCGCTTGGAACAACCTTTTTTTCTTCCTCTTTTCTTCATTTCTTTGATTCACTACTTAGCTCTTTCTTTTCATTAGTTTTTCTCTTCGTGGGACCAGGTCCCTTAGACACTTTCTTCTTTTTCAAAGTTATGTTTTTTTTTCTTCTTATTCCATGACTCTTAGAGTTTCAATTATAGGATCTGGTCCTCTTATCACCATAAATTTTGAGTATTTTTTATTTAGATGTAATGATAATAACTATGTCAATATCCTCATCTTCTCCGACCTCCACAACTTCAACACATGGTTCCTCGGCTGTGACAACTTAATTGAGTCTTCTTTTTTTGGTAGTAGAAGACTTACTATCCTTCATGTCATCTGCTAGTAGTTTTTGTTTAGATTCCCTAGTGGAATAGGATCTAGTATCTTGTACACCAGCGTCTATCACTTTTTCTTGTGCGTCTAATGGCACAGTACGACTCTTCATATTTAAACCATATTAACAATTATTGTTCTTATGAGATAGGACATGTGGCCTTTTTAATTAGGAATTTTATAAAAGCAATTTAAGGCACATTATTTTGTTACTTACCTAGGAGATAGGATCATGTTCTTTTATTACTTGAGTGAATTTTTAACTTGTCGTTGCTTTAACCACATTCCTCCAAAGTTTTTGCCATGTGGGTATACTCACAAAGGTATGATACTGAGTTAGATTAGTAATCACCCACACTATCATGGATACTTTTCACATTGACAAAGCCAAATTTGAGGAGTGACATTGACTCAGATGTTAGGTCAGGGTATTTTGATCAATCTTAGTCTCAATTTTCTCATTTAAAATAGGTCTAAGGAATAGTTCCTAAAATTTACTTCACTCATACAACATAAAGTTTCTTCCTCTAGGATGAATTCATTTGGGACCAAGTCCTTTGAAATAATCTCTTTCACGAGAAGATACATTTACTTTGAAGTGTCTAGAGGGAGAATCTAGTCAGGTTTTCCAATGTTGAGCTTAGAGCGCATATTATTAACTCACCATTGCTTTTTTCAATCCTCTATCTCATGTATGGAATCATTATCACGATTTAGGCATGGGAACCCACCTAATTTAGAGTTCCCAGTAGGAGGATAATGCCATGAAAAATTCCCTTTTGGCCCATCTAGGAAATGATGAATTCCTTTTTACCCATTTTAGATACTTAAAGCCCTTGAAATATGCATTTTCCTACTGAATGTATTCAATATTTTTCAATTTTTCCTTAATCCAGTACTGACATCATTCTTTCAAATGTCCATTTCTTCCACTTTGAGTGCACAAAAGTTTGCTTTCTATGCTTCTAACATCATTGATTGTCTTTCTTCATGACACATTAGGCTAGAATTCTTCTTGATACCCTAAGCCTCTACCATAATTTATACCTTGAATAGTCAAATTAGAAAGAATCAGAGAGGAAGTAGTCTATTTAAGATAATTGGTCAATTCTTCTTTCAAGAAGACCAGCTCTGTTTCTAACTTTTCATTTCTTTGAAGTGTAACATAAGGTGTATTTAAGAATCCCTCTGTATTTCTTCAAGATTAGTTTAAATCCATAAATCATCTTTTTTCCCTTTTATCTCTTTTATTTACTTTATTCAGATTACTCATTACACTCTAATTTTCAGATTTTATCTTTATGAACGACTCTTCAGTTTAAGAGATTTGGAGAGTGAAAGTAATCAACACGTGTTCTTGATTCTCTACTTTCTCCTCTAGTACATTCTTCTTATAAATTAGTTCACATACGGATTCTATCAACACAACAGAAAGTTTTTTTATCTTTTTAGCAAAGTAGTTATCTAGGTCATCCTTTAAGTTTAGAAGGGTTACCTCCTTTTATTCTTCATCTTCTGAGTTTGCCATGAATGCACACAATGGATCATAGATACCTAGACTGTCTTCCATTTCTAACCTATATACATTTGCAATCTTTCTATCTTTATCAACTTCACTGGTAGAATCTTCCTATGCTGTTAGGGCTTGCTTTACCGCATACTCAGTTGCAGTTTTCCTTTTTACCTTTTGGAGACCTGTTCATTATAGACCTGAACATTCTTTTGTGTTTGGTAGTTTCTTGCGAATGCTTTAGATCTACCATTTTTGTGATTGTTTTCAATCTTACCATTTTCTTTGCTAAGCTAACCACCCCTTCTTAATAGCTCTAATAATTTTTTATAGCTAAAAGTTCAATATCGAGCACTTCTCTTGGGTCAAACTCTAAAGCCTTCAAGGTCAGGAATCTCACCCTTCTTGCTTTTTTTCTATCTACCATTAGTTTTTTTTATAGCAACCATGATGACCAGAGCACTATAGGTATAAACCTTATAGAATGAACCTAGCTCTGATACAAATTGTTGAACACTTGGTGGTTGGATCATGTAGTGAAGGACAAGGTCCCTTAAAGTAAAAAACAAGTGATAAAATAATAAACAAACTATGAGGTGCTAAAAATAATAGCAGTGCAAGAAAGTAAGATCTTAGGATTTTTATGTGGAAACCCAAAAAGGGAAAAACCAAGGCTTGCCCTCAAAAGTACCAAATAAATCCACTATAATCGACCTTCTAATTAAAGTGTAGATTTCAGCCTACCTCTAGCCTCTTTTCGCTTGTAGCAACTCTACTACAAGCTTATCTTGGTAACTCTACCAGGGACTCTTTATTGATTACCTCTAATAAGAAACTAAATTAGGTAACTCTACCTAAGAAATCACAGAAGAAACACTAATCTTATAGTATTTGTAGTTCAATTACATATTATCACTTACTCAAAAACAATTTGAATTTAAGCTTACATAGATATCTAAGAAATTGAATGGTGATGAAATGTAGTTTTGATGCCTCTCTTTTCACTCTTTAGAATTTGTAAAAATAATTTAATGAAAAGGCTTCTCTTTCCTTTTATAATCGAGTGATGATTAGTGATGAAGTACCTTTGGACTAGCTGTCCAAGTCAGTAACAAATAGCACATACAGGTTTGTTACACAAGAGGACAAAACTATGAAGACACTATGTTCTAGTTGTACTCTATGTTGCATAACCAGGGACCTGGTGCCTTGCAGTTTTGCTGCTCATAATTAAAACTACATATAGTAGATATCTTATTGGTTGGTTTGATTTATTTAAGAAGAGACCTTGGGGTATGGATATTTTGAAGGATTCAATGCAGAATATGAGATTTATTTAAGAGAAGATTGTGGTAGCTCAAAGTAAATAAAAAGAGTATGCAGATCAAGGTACGAGAAATATATTTTGTGAAAGGTGAGCAAGTGTTGCTCATGTTTTCTCCCATGAAGGGTTTAATTTCATATGGGATGAACGGTAAACTTAGTTTCAGATAAATTGGAACATTTAAGAGTTTAAGAGGTATAGGACCAATATATTATAGGTTGGCTTTTACCTCCATATTTGTCTACAGTTCATTCTATTTTTTTATGTTTTGATGCTCAAAAAGTATCATGGGGATGGTGACTATATGAGTCACTAGGATTCTATTTTACTAGATGAGAACCTACCTCATGAATTGTAACTAATTGTTATTTATGATACATATGTTTGAAAAATAAGGACTAAGGAGATTACATCTATTAAGGTCCAGTGGAAGAATTGTCCTATTAAGGAGGCCACCTGTTAGATTGAAACTTACATGCATAGCCAATATTTGTAGTTGCTTACTAAATCATGTAAGTTCTTGCTTTTTTCCACTTTCTTCTAGTTGTTATTGAAGGAAGAATGATTAATTAATTTATTAATGAATTTTTATATGACTAACTATCAGGTTTGAGCAATGCAAAATAGGTAGAAAATGTAATGACCCATCCTATAGTTATTGTAGTGTTTAGGATATAAGTGTTTCGGTAAAGCTTTTTCGAGTATGAGAGTTGTTAAAATCTAAGGCGAGGATAGTTTCTAAAGAAATTGGTGTGTTATGTGGTGTAGAAATTGATTGTGCCTTAGGGTGTAATTTTTTATCGTATTGTTGTTATGATATGGTAGAACTCTAATAATGACATTTTTCACAATAGGATTAATCTTTATTATTGAACAATCAAATGTGTTCTAAAAGGGGAAAATTTTGGGAAGTCCCCTGAGCTACTATTCAATATAGGTTGATTTGATTGTGCGAAGTTTGTGTACTATTCAAGAGAATGTATGAGGAGTGAGTTTGTCAGAAAGCCAAGGTCAGTACATGTTCCTCGCTAGCATGGTGCTTTTGGGGTTAGGCATGATTATAAGGAGATTTGGTATTTTTATAGAAAGTGTGCCCAACATGAGATTATTGGCTTGTCAACTCAACCACACCAGCCACTTAGAATTGTAATGCCATTGGTGAAAGGTAGTGCCCATGGTATTGGGGATAATCCCCACAGTTTTAGATGTGATTCCAAAATAGGTGGTGTTGGTGGTTTTGTTGATGCTTAGTATGGATGATAGTAGCTATGTAATTTTTCATGTAGGCCAGAGGTTGTGGCCTTAGATGCATCTATTGATGAGCCGATAATTTATGCTTTATTTCACCTAAATATAGTGAAAAAACAATATGCTCAATGTTGTTTTGAGTTAATTTAGTTTTTTCGATTCTTAATGTTGAAGCGAAAAGATTACCAAAGGATCAAAATAAGGACAAATGAAGTCAAGAAGGTGAATAAAAAGGGCAATACCTCTCATCACTAGGGAAGTTTGACGTACCGCCAAACCCAACAACATTTTTCCAAAATTGCCAATACATCTCTAGAGAGAATACTTCCCAAGGACTTAGAGTTCTTATGTTTAAAGAAGAAATGATAAAGTGTGGCTCATTGCTATATAGTTTTTCAAAATCCAGAAGATATCACCATAGGACCTCCCAGGAAAGGGTAATAAATATGAGAAAAGCTTGGTACATTATTAATTAGTTTGGTGAGATCATTAATATTGCCAATGATGCACAATTGAAATTTCGTAATTGTTTTGTCAAATTCTCCAGGTAATATAAATAGGACTTTATTATATCAAACCCTATCGATCATGTCATCCCATTTTAAAAAGGGTTTATTTAGCAGTAGCAAATTCTAGTTACCATATGGTGTAATGCCCCGAAATCTCATCCTGAGACGTCACACGGTGCTTAAGGAAACAAGTAGCCCTGAACTAACCCTTTGAGACTATTATTACTTCTAACACTTGCTTCAGAATAAATAAGCTAAACAATGTTACTTTGTTGTGTCAACTATAAATCGAGATAACTGGATAGAAGGTCTGAATAGCAAAATACTAATAATCTAGAACACAACTTCAACTGACAGTCTGGTCTGACAAAGCCTCTACTACTCAAACTGGAGATCCATTGGGACAGACCCCCAACTGACTCACTATGACCTAAAAGTAAAACTCAAACCACTATGAAAATGGGAAAGATACAAATATAGGTCCTCGAACTATGAGGACTCACCAACTGTGGAATGTAGACAGAGGTACTCGAGTATCACGGTCACTGCTGAAGCTGAGAACCTGAACCTACATTATGAAACAATGTAGCAGACAGACGTATATGTGGATATATACTTTGGGAATATACTGAGTATATGGGGTTGTATGCATTTACATAAAACAATATCAATACTCTTTAATAAAATTATACATGCAAATAGGAATGATCCACATGGCTCGAATAAGTCTAGAATATAAAACTCGTAAATCATGAAAAGTGAAACATATAACACAAAACTCGTGGGTCATTACACTTAACTTTAAAAATCTGTACTGTCCTCTCATTCTCAGTACTTGAAGGAAAAAGGAAGTTGTAAATAATACTTTCAAACTCATGCTTTTATCTTGTGGACAGTAAAACTACTTTGAAACTTAAGGACTTAGAACATTTAGGCATTTTTAACACTTGAGAACTATGGAACTCTTTTAGACTCAGAACACTTGGAACTCGGGGGTTTCTTCTAACCGACATAAATCATGTGAGCTAAATGGAGTCCAACATCTTTCCCATGTTGGGGAGAGCTGTTCTATCCTTGCTATCGAAGTAGAACCTTAAATTTTAGTGTTTACTATCTCGGCCTCAGGCCCATAAATTCTAATCCTACAGTGGCACGTAGTTCTAGGGTATGAAGCCTCGGAAACATATCCAACTCGGAGCTAAATACTACTCCTATACTCAGTTCAGAACTTTTACGAAATCCACCTCAAAATAACTCAAGGGTCTATAATGAAGGCCAAAACATATTTCTCTTTAAATCATAAGTAGTGTGGCTTCCAATCTTAACTTTTAAAAGTACTTATCAAAACTTGTCAACAAGACTTTGAGATCATAATCTCCTTATAAACTCAGCACTTGTACTTAGGACTCAAAATATAATGCTTTAATGCATCAAAATCATATTTATACTTCATGCTCAACCATCATCTTAAAAAGCTTACAATCATCTCAATCAAGATATTGGAAAAATAACTCATAATATGTATCTCAAGATTTCAACATCTCAAAATTCATGCTTGATAACAAAAAATTCATAATAATCTTAAAATCTGGAAAATTCAGAAATAGGCATGGAAATATAAACAAAATAATGTAATTCAACCTGTAATCCATGGGAAGTCTAAAGATCTTGCAAACTATAATAATGGGTATAAACCCTAACTTCAATTTCATGAAAAATCTCATAATTTTTAGAAATATGTATTTAAAATAAGCCTTTGGTCACAAGGGTGAAAGAGTTACCCTTGTTCAAACCCCACATACCTTAGATTATGACTTGTAGGTGAACAACTTGCTTCAGACTCTATTTGGAAATCTTGAGTGAGGATTCTTAAAGCCTTTGACTTGGGAACCTTGATTCTTAACTGAATTAATAGAAACTATGGTTGAATCTTAAGATTCTTGGAGAAAGATTTGGATTTTCTCTTGAGGGTTAATCATGAGAGAAGACCCTAATTTTTGGATGTTATGGAAGAATATAACATTTATGCCATGAATCTGATATATTTAGATGTGGAAAGAGTTGAAAAATACCAAAATACCCTTTTAAAAATGACTTAGAAATACTGAACATGATCTGCGATGGTTGGTTCGATGATCTATCGAGGCCTCGAAGGTTCATTGAGTTTATTGTCGTGCTTAACCAAAATGGGGTTTCCCTATCTCCTCCGCAACGGTTTGGGCGACAGTCGTTGCAAGCTCAACGGTCCGTCGGCCCTCGCCATCGAACCTGGGTGATTTTAATGCTTTTTGTAAAATGGCCATATCTTTATCTTATGATGTTGGAATTCAATGAAATGGGTATCGTTAGAAAGATAATTCAATTTCCCATATGATCAAAAGTCATTTTTTGTAAAATTTTGCAATGTTTACAAAATAATCACTTTGGAAGTCACTCCTTAATATTTTAAGGCCAGATTTACATTTCATTTTACAAGCTCTAAAGCCTCAAACTATGAGGGAACTTTGCAGGGTCTTACAATTTCTCCCCCTTGGAACATTCGTCCGCGAATGTCACTAATTAGACTAAGAACATAGAGAAAACTGAGAACACATAGCTGAAGCAATTTGCTAAGAGGGTTCCATATCTTTATAAACTCTTGAATACTTTGGAAATTCTAAGAACTCATGTAAGAATAGATATGTAGCTGAACTTTAGATTAGAAGGGCTGAATTGAGGATGAATAATACCTTCGGCTTGATCTGAACTCATAGAGAAGAGGTGCGGGTACTTTACTTTGCATGTCTATTTCTGCCTCCTAAGTAGCACCCTCAACTGGCTGGTTCTGCCACAAAACTTTGACCAAGGGAACCTCTTTGTTCCTAAGCGTGCGAATATGAAAATCTAGGATCACAACGGGAATCTCATCAAATGAAAGACTGTTCTGAATATCAACACTCTCTGAATGATCCACTACAACGGAATCACTAATATGCTTCTTAAGAATGGAGACATGAAAAATAAAATGAATAGCTAACAATTTTGTGGGAAACTCAACTTCATAGGATACTTTCCCAATACGGTTCAAAACTCTACATGTGCTAACATAATAGGGAGTAAGCTTCCCTTTTCTGCCATACCTCTTCACCCTTTTCATGGATGAAATCTTCAAGTACACCAAATCACCCACCACAAACTCAAGATCCCTTCTCCTCACATCGGCATATGACTTTTGATGACTCTGAGCTCTCTTCAACCTTTCTCTAATCAACTTCCCCTTATCCATAGCCTCAAATACTTCATCAGGCCCAACCAAAGTAGCTTCACCCAATTCAAACCAACCTATGGGTGATCTATATCTTTTTCCATACAAGGCCTCAAATGGTTCCATCTTTATGCTAGCATGATAACTGTTGTTATAGGCAAACTCAATCAATGGAAAATACTCATCCCAACTACTTTTGAAGTAAAGAGCATATGCTCTGAGCATATCCTACAAAGTCTGGATGGTCCTCTCTGCTTGACCATCTGTATGCGGATAAAAAGTAGAAGTCAGGTGAACTTGGGTACCAAGACCCTTCTGAAAAGCTCTCCAAAACTACGAATTGAACTGAGTACCCCTATCAAAAATGATATAGAAGGGGACTCCATGCAACCTAACTAACTCCCGGATATACCATCTAGCATAATCCTCAGTTATATAAGATGTATGAACTAGCAACAAATATGTGGACTTAGTCAACCTGTCCACAACCACCCAAATAGAATCATGACAATGATGCGAAAGAGGTAAACCAATCATAAAATCTATATTCACCTTTTCCCACTTCTTAGTGGGTATACCAAACTCTTGTATCACATCACCAAGTCTTTAGTGCTCTACCTTAACCTGTTCGCACATTGCATACTTAACTACAAACTCAGCTATATCCTTCTTCATACCACTCCACCAATACATTTTCCGTAAGTCACGATATATCTTGGTAGTGCTTGGATGAATAGAATACCACGTGCCATGTGCTTCATCCATAATCCTCTACCTCAGATTACCAACACATGGAACACATAATCTACTCTGTAATATCAACACGCCATCTCCCCCTTGGGAGAAAACCTGTACCTTTTGGTCCTTAACTGACTCCTTCAGTTTGATCAAACTAGGCTCTTTGTCTTGCTTTTCTTCACTCTTGAAACTAAAGAGGATTCAGAACTACTCTGCCCCAAGATACTCTCCTCAGCTGAAATAAGAAACCTAAAACCCAGTCTAGACAAATGATTCACATAATGAGCTAACTCTTTCTTACCTTCCTCTACATGAGTTACACTACCCATAAACAATATGTAAGGGCATCTGCTACTATATTGGCCTTGCTCGGGTGATATAGCACACCCATATCATAATCCTTTAACAATTCTAACTACCTCGTTTATCTAAGACTCAACTTCTTCTGAGTAAAAACATACTGCAGGATCTTATGATCATAAAACACATCAACATAAACACTATACAGGTAGTGTCTCTATATTTTCAAAGAAAAGACCACAGCAGCTAACTCAATATCATGGGTTGAGTAATTCTTTTCATGCAGCTTCAACTATCTAGAGGAATAGGCTATAACCTTACCTCTTTGCATCGACACAAAATCCAAACCAACTCTAGAGGTATCACAATATACCATAAAACCATCCGTACCATCAGGTAAAGTCAACAATGGGGATGAGGTGAGTCGAGTCTTCAACTCTAGAAAACTCTTCTCACAGGAATCTGACCAAAGGAACTTAACTTTCTTTTGGCTCAACCGGGTCATAGGAGACGTAATAGAAAAGAAAACTTCAACAAAACGATAGTAGTAGCTATCTAGAGCCAAGAAACTCCTAATGTCAGATGAAGAGATAGGTTTAAGCTAATTTCTTATAGCTTCTATATTCTGGGGATCAACACTAATGCCTTCGACATAAATAATATGACCTAGAAAGTCTACTCACCTTAGCCAAAATTCACACGTGCTAAATTTGGCAAACAACTAATGATCTCTAAGAGTTTGTAGGACGATTCTAAGATGATTCGCATGGTCATTCTTAGTACGGGAGTACACAAGGATATCATCTATGAAGAAAATGACAAACATATCAAGATACTATCTTAACACTCGATTCATGAGGTCTATGAACAATGTTGGAGCATTGGTTAGCTCAAAAGGCATGACTAGAAACTCAAAGTTACATAACGGGTTTGGAAGGCTATCTTTGGGATATCACACTCCCTTATTTTAAGTTGATGATAACTGGATCTAAGGTCTATCTTGGAGAAATAACTTGCACCTTGCAACTGGTCAAACAGGTCATCAATTCTTGGAAGAGGGTACTTATTCTTAACTGTGACCTTGTTAAGCTGATGATAGTCAATGCAAATACATAAAGAACCATCTTTCTTTCGCATAAACAGGATGGGTATGCCTCAAGGAGTGACAGTGGGCCTTATAAAATATTTATCTAAAAGATCTTTGAGTTTCTTTTTCAGCTCCTTAAGCTCTGTAGGTTCTATATGGTACGAATAAAAATAGGTTGAGTGTTGGGAAGAAGGTCAATCCCAAATTATATCTCTCTATCAAGAGGTACCCCTGGGAGATTTTCTAGAAAAACATCAGGAAACTCATTAACAATATTGACTTACTGAATAGTTAGAGCCTCAGACTTAGTGTCTTTAACTCTAACTAGGTGATAGATGTAAACTTTGGATATTAGCATATTGGATTTGAGATAGGAGATAAAATGACTCTTGGGAGATACTGTACTCCTAGACTACTCAAAAATCGGTTCATCAGGAAACTGAAACTTAACCACATAGGTACGACTTTCTATAGATGCATAACAAGAGTGAAGCTAATCCATGTCCATAATAAGGTCAAAATCCATTATGTCCAATTCTATCAAATCAGCAAGCATGACTCTATAAAGAACCATAACAGAATAATTTCTACACAGTTTCTTAGCAACAAATGACTCCCCTACTGGAGTAGAAACTAGGAAAGGCTCAGGAATCTTTTTGTGACTCATTTCAAAATTCATAGCAACAAATGGGGTCACATAAAAAAAACTTGACCCAGGGTCCAACAACGCATAAACATTAAAGTGGAATACATGGAGCATACCAGTGAAAACATCAAGAAAGTCCTCCTGCTCCTGATGGGATGGTAGAGCATTAGATTTGTTCTGGTGCTGACCGCCAACAGTGCTAAATAAAGTTCCCTGAGCATGGGCAGGATAGGCTAAAGAAGCTGGTGCACTAGTAGTCTGTATCTGAGGTCGGGCTGTCTAGCATGCAGACACTTTTTAAGTCTATGGCTCAGCTTTCCATAACCAAAGCAACCCATCTGGTCATCTAATCACTCACCGGGATAGTCCCTACCAAACTTGGTACATGGAGGATAGCAAGGTCTGTTACTTATCTGTTTTGGGATGGGACATAGAAGACCTATTCCCTCACTCCTGCCTGGCTCAAAGCGCAGGAGCATTAGCTGATGAAGGTACTGGCATAGACAAATGGCTCTGTAAATGTAGCCAGTTCCCTCTATAGGACCAATCCTGACTATACTCATGTTGCTCAGATCTAGCCCTCTTGTTACCCCTCACTCTATCTCTATCTCTTATCTTGTCTGCCTCTATTTGCTGTGCATGTATCATTAATGTAGATAGGTCCATATCTTTATTTAGTATCACAGTCTTGCATTCTTTCAACACCAGCACAGACACCGCAGTCACAAGCTTACTCATACTAGTTTGTGTGTCAGCAATCCGATCAAGAGAAAACTTGGCCAACTGATTGAACTTAAGGCAGTATTCCTTAACAGTCACGGAACCCTGTATCAAGTTCATAAAATCCTCAATCTTTTCTTCCATTATCTCAAGATGGAAGAACTTATCCAATAATACACCTTGGAATACCTTCCAAGTAATAGGGACAACATCCTCACCTCTACCCTTCATCCATGCTACGAACTAGTCATAAGAAATGTCTTTGAACCTGTAAGACACCAGCTCAACACTTTCTTCCTCAAAAACATGCATCACCTATTTGATCTTTCTCACCTTTTAAAGGTATAACTGTGGGTCCTTACCTGCCTTAGATCTATAGAACTTTGGTAGATTCATCCATATGAAATCATGGATCCTAGCAGTAGTTAAGTCACCTCCCTGGTGATGCAAAACTGCGGGTTGGTTATTAGCCTGAACATTGGCAGTGACTACTTGGGCTAATGCTTGAAAGGCTGCCTGAAACTCAACATGAGAAATAGTCTCATTTAAGGGATCAATAAGCGAAGGTTGCTCATTATTGTTTTTGCGGGCATTTAATCTTTGGCGAGGCATATTCTGAAATAAGAGAGAAGGAATTACAAGATGAGAGGAACAACTGTAGGCATAATAGAATCTGAAAAAAAGAAATAAATTTTTTCTGAAACATCTTATAGCGTCTTGCTCATAGATGTGGTGCGCTACACACTGATGATCAAGGCTCTAGGTAATATGGCTTGTTATACTCCATAGGACTCCTTAAACCTTACGCTCTAATACCATGTTCGTAACTCACTAAAATATCATCTCAAGATATCACACGATGCATAAGGCTATATGTAGCCCTAAGATAAACCTTTGAGTCTGTTATTACTTCCAACACTTTCTTTAAAATATATAAACTGCACAGTGAAACTTTGTTGTGTCAACGATAAACTGATATAACTGGATACAATGTCGGAATAGGAAAATACTAATAATCTGGAACACAAGTTTAACTGATAGTCTATTCTGACAAAGCCTTTACTACTCAAACTGGAGAGACACTAGGACAGACCCCCAATTGACTCACTATGACCTAAAACTAAAACTCAAAACACTGTGAAAAAGGGAAATCTGCAAATATAGGTCCTCAAACTTTGAGGACTCACCAACTGTGGAATGTAGACAAAGGTACTCAAAAATCATGATCACTGTTGAGGCTGAGCACCTGAATCTACATTATGAGACAATGTAGCATACAAACATATATATGGATCAGCACTATGGGAATGTACTGAGTATATGGGCGTGTATGCATTTACATAAAACAATATCAGTACTATTTAATAAAATCATGCATGCAAATAGGAATGACCCACATGTCTCGAATAAGTCTAGAATATAGAACTCTTAAGTCATGAATAGTGAAACAAGTAACACAAATCTTGTGGGACATTCTACTTAACTTTAAGAATCTCTACTCACCTCTTATTCTTAGTACTTGAAGGCTAAAGGAAGATTTAAACAATACTTTCAAACTCATGCTTTTATCTTGTGGAGTGTAAAACTTGTTTAAAACTTAAGAACTTAGAACTTTTAGGAAATTTTCACACTTTAGAACTCTGGAACTTTTTTAGACTCGAGACACTTAGAACTCAAGAGTTTCTTCTAACCAACAAAAACCGTGAGAGCTACATGGAGTCAACATCTTGCCCATATTGGGGAGATCTGTTTATCATTGCCAGTGTTGTAGAACCTTAACCTTTAGTGATCTCTATCCGGCCTCAGGCACATAAATCTCAATCCTATGGTGGCACATAGTTCAGGGGCATGAATTCATGGAATCATACCCAACTCGGTGCTAAATACTACTCCCATATTCACTTCAGAACTTTTAGGAAATCCACCTCAGAAAAACTCAAGGGTCTATAATGAAGACCAAAACATCTTTCTCTTACTTTAAATTTTAAGTAGTGTAGATTCCTATCTTAGCTTTTGAAAGTACTTATCAAAACTTGTCAACAGGAATTTGAGATCATAATCTCCTTATCTACTCATCACTTGTACTGAGAACTCAAAATATAAAGCTTTAATCCATCAAAATCATATTTAAACTTCATGCTCAACCTTTATCTTAAAAAGCTTACTATCATCTAAATCAAGATATTGGAAAAATAACTCATAATATGAATCTCATGATTTCAACACCTCAAAACTCATGCTTGAAATAAAACATTCATAATAATCATAAAATCTGGATGATTTAGAAATACGCATGAAAATATAAACAAAATCATGTAATTCAACCTTTAATCCATGGGTAATCTCAAAATCTTGCAAACAATAATAATGGGTATAAATCCTAACTTCAATTTCATGGAAAATCTCATAATTTGTAGAAATTTGTATTAAAAATAAGCCTTTCAACAAAAGTGTGAAAGAGTTAGCCTTGTTAAAACCCCGCATACCTTAGATTATGACTTATAGGTGAAAAACTTTCTTGAGACTCTTTTTGGAACTCTTGAGTGAGGGTTGTTGAAGACTTTAACTTGGAAACCTTGATTTTTAACTTAATTCATCGAAACTATGGTTGAATCTTAACGTTCTTAGAGAAAGATTTAGATTTGCCCTTGAGGGTTAATCTTGAGAGAAGACCCTAATTTTTAGATGTTATGGAAGAATATAATGTTTATGCCTTGAATTTGATATATTTAGATATGGAAAAAGTGCAAAAATATTAAATATCCTTTTAAAAATGGCTTAAAATTATTGAACGGGATCTGTGATGGTCCCTTGGTGCTGATCATTAGACTTGGGCGAGAACTCGGTTCACTGTGTCGTCCACGGTGATGGGTGAGATGGTCCATAGAGGTATTGAAGGTCTGTCGACCTTAACTAGAATGGGGTCTTACGACCTCCATTGCGATTATTTGGGTGACGGTCCATCGCAAGCTCGATAGTCCATCGGCCCTCTCCGTCGCACCTACGTGATTTTACTACTTTCCTTAAAATGGCCATATCTTTCTCTTCTGATATAAGATTTTGACGAAATGGGTATCTTTGGAAATATAATTCATTTTTCCACATGATAAAAAGTCATTTTTAGGAAAATTCAGCGTGGTTTAAACACTAATCACTTTGGAAGTCACTCCTTAATCTTTTAGGTCCTGAATTACACTTCACTTGATACGATTTAAAGGCTCAGACTATGAGGGAACTTTGCGGGGTCTTACATATGGGTTCTAATGAAACTAATTTAGTCCTATGAAGAAATTGAAACCACGAGCTAGAGGATGTATTTTTCCAATAAAAAGATCGACCTTTCATATAACTATTGTAATGAAAGATATATTTTTTGATAATTAAAGATATGATGTATCGTGATATGTTTAATAGTGGGGGATTATGGGAAAAAATAAATCCACTTGGTTTTAGACTGGGTACAAGAAGATCAAAAAATAACAGATTGTATATAGAATTATGTGCAAAAAATTTTGAGAACATACTCTGCCATCGAAAGAATTGAACGTATAGAGATTCAAAAAAGATTTGATCTAATCTAGGTCATAATATTTATGGGGATTCCTAAAATTAATAATAGAAAGTCGACCATGCATTATCATGGAATTACAAATGACCTTACAAAAGGAATTTAATTCTATAAAACCAAAATTTAAATATTGTGGTGACAATAATTGCAAAACATTATGGAAACCTTAATATTCCTGCAAAATTTATTGTTGGACAACTACAGAATAGAGTTTTACTTTTAAAAGAAATGAAGAAGTCTATTGAATTAACAGAACAAGCAAATATATCAGGAATTCAAATAAAAAGTATGGGGCGTATCAATGAAAAAAAAGTGTACATGTCGAATGGATCAAATAAGGTAGTGTTCCTGTAAGACCCTGCAAAGTACTAGTCATTTCATTCCTATATATTATACCAAAAGAGGTCCCAAACTTAAGAAATTTCAGCGAAGAGTTGAAATTCAGCCTTATTTTTTGGTCTCTATATTTCAATGGCATAATTTATGATCTTTACGGCCTTCGATTGCCAGTTTTTAAATTGATTCATGATCAGAGATGTCAATAGGTTATATTTGGTGAGTTTCAGAATTTTTGGTCATCGCTTGAGTCGTGTTTGGATGGGCAAAATAGCAAGGCAACGCGATCTTGACGCGTCGCATTGGCTATCACGTCAACACTAAGATAACATATATGTTGGTTGATATAATTTACATGTTAAAACCTTTGAAATCGCAAGTTTAAGTTGTTGTCATGATGTTTATGCATTGTTCATTATCATGTGCATTAATCATGCTCCCCAAGTGCTTGATAAAATGTCCATATGAGTAAATTTTGCATGGTAACCTTTTGTTATGTTGCTAAAGTTTTGATATGAGTTTATTTATTATGATATCGAGTCCTGGGGGTATTTATTACCCAAAATCAAGTTGTTTACTTAGTTGCAGTAGTTACATAACAGTGTTAGCAATGGTAAGGAATCGTAGTACTCAGTCAGTTAACATGACTTAGTAAACTCTGTCCAATTTAGTTAGACAACACAATTAATATTAGTTCAGTCAAGCCTAGTACAGTCTAATGATCAGTTTAGTATCAATTCAGTTAGGAGTAGGATTCAACATTGAGAGAAATCACCCTACATTACAAAACTAGGTAGCCAGTATTGGGCAAGTCATCCTCCTACCAGACTAGGATTGACGCAATTATATATATATATTACATGAGACTTCCTTCCATATTAAGGTTGACCCAACATTGTTAGTATCCCATGGAAAGGTGTTAACACCCTTCCAACTGGGGTCACAGGTTGGACCCCAAATCAGTCTATACCAAGGTATATCGGTTAGATGAATACTACCACTGTTACAGTTTATGTCTCAATATTTAGTAAAGCACTCAGTCAGTTCTGTAGAACCATGGCTATCAGCTATAAGTTACTTAACCCTCAAAATTCAGTACTTAGTTTCAGCATAATCTCAGATATATGATATATACCTATATACGCAATATTTCATGTTTAATATGATCAATAGCTACAGTTTTCATGTACTCACATCAAGTTACTGCATGATGTTCATTTAGCCAGTTATTATCTCATGCATATGAAGCTATGTATATCAACCATACCTCACTTAGCACACCAGTACATTGTATGTACTGATTCATACTCTTTTTTTCGCACTATGATGTCTCATATCATAGGTTTTGATGCTCAGGTTCTTGATCATACTTAGCATCTCAGGCTATCAGCAACAAATATAGTGGTGAGTCCTCATATTTCAAGGATAGAGTTTTTATATTTCAATATTTCAGTAGTTCAGTAGTTATTTCAGTCAGAGTTAGTTGGGTTTTTTCACATCAACTCCATATTCTGACAGTTAGAGGCTTTCAAACTAGTATAGCCAGTTATTTAATTTTCAGATGTTATTATAAGTTATACTCAGTTATTATTTCAGTATTTTTAGAACCTTATGGCATTCTCAAATTTCTTATATATATATATTATTGTATTATGTTCAGTGCTCACAGTAGTTATCGGTCATTGGTTAGATTATGGTCCTTAGGGATTGTAAGGACCATGTGACACCCAGGGTGTAGTCTCGGGGTATTACAAACTTAGTATTAGAGCTTAAGTTTCTAAAGAGTCCTAGGGAGTTTAATAGCCACATTAACTAGAGTTTTGTGCATAGGTGTGTAGCATGTCATGCTTATGGACAAGAGGCTATGAGGTGGTTTTAGGAAAAGTTTCATTCTTTTAGTGTTCATATCATGCGAGTGAGCATGTGCTCAAGCTAAAACTCTCTATCTAATTTAAATCTTTCTTTCATTTAAAAGATATTCCTCCTAGAAAAACTAATGAAAAAAGAAACATGAATAAACCCTCACCTCTGCTAGTATAGAAAGATCACCTAAATGATCATGTATCTCAGACCGAATTTTGAAGTGCTTTCACTACCATATCTTATTCACTAGTTACACAAAATAATCTATAGGTTGTTGTCAAATTTAGGCTTTTGATTCATGCTTAACCGAGTGAGAAAGAGGGCTATAGGAAGAAAGAAACAAAGAATAAGAGGCCCAGAACAAGTAGTTTTAAGCCTAGGTAAAGGGCAGAAAGTGCTCACAATTCTATTAGAAATTCTCATCCTCAGCTCCACCTTCATCCTGTACGCCAGTTCCTAAGTTTAAGAATGATAGTCAAGATGGAGCACCAGGCTCTAAGTTGGAAGATAGTAGGAAGGGTGTTAGTACTAATCCGCTTGGCAAATAATGCGGTAAGAATAATAAGAGTGAGTGTAGAGACGACAGTGATATGTGTTTTAGATATGGCAAGGTAGGCATCTGAGCCAGACATTGCCCAAAGATTGGTCACCAAGGTCGGTCCAACTATCCTCCAGTTTTATCCAATCACCTGACTTAGCAGGGTGTGCCACTTCTAGTTCTAATAGTGGTAAGCGTTAGAACAAGTTATACGCAATTTAGTCTCGATAGGATCAGGAAATTTCTCTTGATATGGTTATAGGTATGTTACCAGCCATTTATTCACATTTTTACGCCTTGATAGATCCTTGAGCTTCTCTTTATTTTGTAATCCCGATGTAATTATAAATTTTAGTATCAGTCCCAAATGCTTAGCAGAGCCTTTCTCAGAGTCTACCCTGTGGGTATATCAATCCTAGCCAAATGGGTATAAAAAAATTTCTTGCTTACAGTATCCCAGTAAATCACTTCAGTTGATATTAGAAAATAGAGTAGTTTAATTTCATTTTCTCAATGAACCAGTCAGTAAATAAAGAGGTAGTACCTCAGTGCTTAGGAGTCACATGTAATTTTAGTTTTCTTCTTTGAATTCTATGAAAGAATATGATCTAGAATTTGAAGCATGAAACCAGGATTTTAGCAACATTAGTAAAGTTGGGATGGTGTAATTTGAAGTTAGGTAGATTATATATTTCATGGGACTAGCCATGTGAAAGGAGAATCTGTAGGCTTGTAGCAGTGTATACAAGAATTTAAGTTTGTTGATTCGAAATATATATTGTCGTTGTGATATTAGTAAGCTTTGATGAAAGTAGTATAGTCTATTAAAGAATTAGGGATAACCATGTTATGTGTTAGGATCTAAGTTTGAATCTTTGATTGTTGAGCTAACAGAAAGAGGAGATGAAAATTCTAAGTTACACAATTCTTAAGTTGTTACATGATGTATTTGGGGCTATAGAAAGTTAAGAGTTCTATCTCAGAAGGAAGTATCAGCAGTAGGGTCTTAAACTTTCAGGTATAGTCTTTTAGGGTGAGTTTAGTGTTTATGAGTATTGTTATATCTTAGAATCTGGAGTAAATTAGTTTTACTCTAGACTAGAGATGTTGATTAAGTAGTCCCTATACTTAGAATGATAGTTTTAATCTAAGGAGGAGATGGTAGAACTAGTGACCAAATTAGGCTCTCAGATTCTAGTAGTGATGTCAGTGTTTTGTTGAAAAACACTAGGGAGGGGAATGCCTGACCCATGCTTATTTCAGTATTTGTTCTTCAGTTATTATGATTTCTTCTCATACTTTACATATCAACTCTATGCTCATAGCTCATATTTATGCACTTTCCGTAGAATCATGTATGATTCCAGTCCCTCGTATGAGGAGTTCCAGTTTTCTCAGCAGCGCAAATCATGTTCCATGAATTCAAAAATTCCAACACTCAGGTCATGAAGCACATGACTCATGTGCTCATGTTCTACAGTAAGTTCAGTTCCAGTATTCATGCAACACTCCTAATAATCAGTGAAATTTAGATTATGTCATGTATACCCTCAGTTTAGGTCTCTTGATAAACCCATGGTATTGATATTCTATTCCTGAAGCTACTTTTAAGTGTCAAGTTCTTTATAGTGTTCATTCATGCTTCAGGTTCTCATGCTTTAGCCTTTCTGTGAATCTTTCCTTATGAAATGATAGTAGTGATGAACAATTACTTATATTGGACAGATTAAATGTTTTATGTTAAGGAAAGATTGTTGCATGTTTGTTTTACTCCCGCTATAGTTATGAAGGAAGGCTTGGATGTAATGTTGGTGTGTAAGTGGATCAATGCATTCCGCATTAGTGAATGACTAGTAAGAGGTTGTATTTAGTTGCTGAAGGGGAAATCAAAATTATTCATGAGATGCGAAATTGTGAAAATGCAGGGTATGTGGAAATTCCTAATTCAGACTAGTATTATTGTGTTATGCATGCATTTTGTAGATTCGAGCAGGCTTACACATAGTGTGAGATTCAATCCTATTCAAACTTCAGTAAGTATAGTTAGCAGTGCCCATGTAAATATTTTCAGTAGTCTAAAGTAATGTGCAGTATTAAGGTAAAAGGTATAGTTGAGAGAGTATTCTTGGAGTATGTCTAAGCTTTAAAGATAGTAGTTGCAGTGCATAAGGCCTAGTAGCTCTATTCCAGCTGATGTTTTGTAGGCTTGTGTTTCATATTACAAAATTTTAGCCATTTTTTGATTTCTTATCAAGATGTCTTATTTAGACTATGCCCAAGATTCCTTAGTCCCTAAAATTCATTAGAATTTCTTAGAAAGAGTGTCGAAGAAATACCCTAGTTAGCTATAAGCTTTCAGTATGAGTTAGTATGTATTGCTAGTAATTTAGATTAGCAGGGAGACAGACAGGTTCCTATGGTGTTTTTGTCTTCCGATCTAATCTTACTATTTGAAGTTTCATGAATATATCCCTTCCAATAAATAGTTTTTTTGCATCAATGTAAATTGTGAATGTAGTTCAGTTCATGCATTGTATTTCAGATCTCAGATAGTCAGTCATGATTTAGTCTGTAAGCGTCTCGAGCATCATCATGGTTTTCCTAGTATTTTATTCAAGCCAGTATCATTCGGGAGATGAACTATCCTAATGGGGAGATGTAATACCCCTATTCTTTTCATATAATAAATCTCTAATTTTTTCATCACGAAATTAGATCCATCTTGAAGTAATAGTTACTCCTAAGTTGACTCTCTTGTTTCTATCTCAGCAGTACAACCATTCTCATGTCATTGCATGTAGTCACAAAAAATGAACTCAGTTTAAGGTTTGCTTGCCTATAGCATACAGTTATTAGTTATTCAGTTATGAGTATTTCAGTATATCAAATTATAGTTATTCAGTAATTACATGTAGTCACAAAAAATGAATCATGTTATATGCTTGGTCTTGCATTCTCAAATAGTATAGTTTCTACACATTCATGCTTAGTAATCTCATGTTGTTTAGATAGTCCTCAACTTATATGCATAGTACTCTACAGTTTCAGTCCAGTTATTCAGACTAATTACAGTTTAGTCCCACGTGACCAGTATTCAGCTAGCAGTTATTTAGTTAATTGGATAAGTTTAGTATATACTATGTTTGGTTTTGTATGTTTATGCATTCATGCTCAGTATGATTGTACACTCATATCCTCGAGTTATATCATTCTACATCACGTAGTTTCAAACTCAAGTATTGATACAGTAGCCATGTTTTACCATATCCAAAGTTGAGGTCCACTTATATCCTTAAAGTATTGTTTTACAGAAACTAAGTTTAGAGATTCACTATCTTATCAGAGTATGTTAGTCATTCATGATTTAGGGTTTTTCAGTTTTAAGTTTATTCTAGCCTATTGGTAAGTTTACTTACACTTAGCCTTCATGTTTTAAGATTCTGTATGAAATCAGTTTTACTTATTGCATTCACCTATGCATTACTATATTGCATGCTCAGTTATAGGTGTATAACATTCTATATCATTTAGGAATTCATGAAAAAGTTCATTCACGTGTCATGTCTCTATAATTCAGTCATGCTTCAGTTAAGCATGTCAGTGTAAGTACAATTCCTTAGTTCCTCTTAGTTTAGTCAGTATCATTCAAGGATGAATGTTTCCAAAGGGGATATATTGTAATACCCCGATGTTTCCTAGTCATTTCAGTCCTATATAGCATGCTGAAAGAGGTCCTAGAATTTGAAAATTTCAGCTAAGTGTTTACACTTAGTCTCATTTTCGGCCTCGATATTTCAATGGCATCATTTACGACCTTTCAAGCCATAGATTGTCAATTTTTATTTTGATTCATGATCAGGGATGATAATAGGTTATACTGGGTGAGTTTCAAAATTTTTAGACATCGTTTGATTTGTTTTTGGATGGACAAAATAGCAAACCAATGAGATCTTAACTTGTCACATTAGCTATCGCATCGACATTATCGATGCGACGCGTTAAGGATCCGTTGATCCCATTGATTCTACGTATCACCAATTGCATCACTGGAAATAATCTGTGTATTAAGTGATGGGTTTGGGGGGTAAAGAAGTTATTTTCCACCCATCTTGACCCACCTATATCACAAAATTAAGGATCTAAAAGGGCAAACATACTCATCTTTTCACAAAATACTCTCAAGAACAAGACCTAGCTTTTTTCAAATTAAAATTCAAGGTTGAAGAATTTACCAACAAATTCCATAAATCAACAATCGAGGTATGATAGTTGTTCATCCTTGGGTCTTCTTCCACCCTTGGAGTTCAACAACCCTTTGTAAAACTGCAAATTTTTAGATTTATGATTTGGATGCGCAAATTGGATTTTATTCATGTTTATGTTGTTGTATGGGTTTCAATTCAAGATTTAATTATAAGTTTCATGAATATAAGATAACATGTATGATTATTGAGGTAATTTCCATGTTAAAACCTTTGAAATTGCAAGTTTAAGTTGTAGTCAGGATTCTTATGCGTTGTTATTATCATGTGCATTATACATGCTCCCCAAGTGTTTGATAAAATGTCCATATGAGTTAATTATGCATGGTAACCTATTGTTGTGCTGCTAAAATTATGATATGAGTTTATCTATTATCCTATCGAGTCCTTGGGTATTTAATACTCGAAATCTATCTATTTACTTAGTTGCAGTAGTTACAAAATAGTACCAGTAAAGGTCAAGAATGGTAGTACTCAGTCAGTTAATAGAACTCAGTGAACTTAGTCCAGTTCAGTCAGTCAACATGATCAATGTCAGTTCAGTCAAACATAGTACAGTCTAGTAATTAGTTCAGTGTCTATTTATTTGGGAGAAGGATTCAGCACCGAGTGAACCCCGAGATGTGGGAATTCCTGCAAGCAGAGGGTTTGACCCTTAGTAGCAATCCCTGCATTACAGACTATGTAGCCAGCGTATGGTAAGTCGTACCCCTACAAAAATAGGGTAGATGCAATTATATAGATATATTTCATTTGTCTTCATGCTAGATTAGGGTTTATCCCGCATTATTAGTATCCTGTGGTAAGGTACTAACATCCTTACATCTTAGGTCACAGGTTGGACCCCAAATTAGCCTATACTAGGGTATGTCAATTAAATGAACACTCTGAGAGTTATAATTTCAGTCTCAATATTCAGTAAAGAACTCAGTCAGTTCTATAGAACCATGGCTATCAATTATCAATTACTCAGCCATCAGAATTCAGTAATCAATTTTAGTATAATCTCAAATACATGATGTATACCTATATGCATAGTATTTCATGTTTAGTATGATCAGTAGTTACAGTTTTACATATACTCACATCCAGTTACTTCGTGGTGTTCATTCAGTCAGTTATCATCTCATGCATATAAACCTATGTATATTAGCCTTACCTCACTTAGCGTACCAGTACATTCCATGCACTAACATATATATTCTCTTTTGAGCTATGATATCTCATATCATAGGTTCAAGTGCTTAGGTTCCTGATTATACTTAGCAGCTCAAGCTATCAGCAGCAGATATAGCGGTGAGTCTTCATATTTCTAAGCTAGTGTTTATCTATTTTAGTATTTCAGCAGTTTAGTAGTTATTTTAGCTGGAGTTAGTTAGGGGTTTGTCCCATCAACTACATATTTAGACAGTTAAAGGCTTTAAGACTAGTATAGCTAGTTATTCAATTTTTAGATGTTATTATCAGTTATACACATTTATTATTTTAGTATTTTGAGAACCTTATAGGATTCTCAGATTTTTCTTCTGCATATATATTTTGGTTTTATGTTCAGTGCTCACAGCAAGTACCAGTCATGGGTTAGCTTGTGATCCTTTAGGATTGTAAGTACTGTGTGACACCTAGGGTGTAGTCTCGAGGCGTTGCAGTTCCCCTACAAACAATTCAAGCTAAGAAAATTTATTTTTCTTATACAGTTTGAACTATCTGTAGAGTATTAGGCATCAAAATCTTGATATTTCTGGATGAGGAATAATTATACTACTTTTCTTTCCTTTTTATTCAATGATTGGACAAAAAAATACCAATTCATTCTTTTTCTAACTAATCAAGGGGGAAATTTCTAATTCATAATTATATAAGAATGAATAAAAATTCAATTGACCATTTGATATAATTGATATTCTTAGTCTGCGACTCGCTGGTTTTTAAGAGTTAGGATTAAAAAATCAGCACACAGTATGAATCATAAACTATAGAACTAATAACCAACCAAGCATTTCACATTATCTGGATCTAAAGAACTAGTCAAGATATGATATATCGATCATATCTTTGTAGAAACATAAATCTTTTGCATAAACAAAAAAAGAAATCTAATTCTATGTTGTACAACAAAATAGACAAAAAAAGATGAGGATAAATTGAAGGATGAGAGAAACAGAAAAAAAGAACACCCATGATATAAAATTTCAATATGTAATGTCTATGAGTAATCTCATGAAAGTCAGTGTAATAAAGCATCAATATGCGTTCATACAATAATAAAGGAATCTTGATCATAGAAATATAGAAATAGAATAAAAAAATCAAGAGCTTTGAGCTAATAAAGACTGAGAAGATTGACTCAAGAACCAATTTCATTTTGAACTCCATTGTAGAATTCAGACCTAACCATTAAGTCTAAATTGATGGGAATGACGGAACTTGTGAATGCAAAAGATTCTATTGAACAAGGAATCTTAATGATTCACTGGTCCGGATGGAGAGACAAACTACAAATTACTTCATGTATTCTGAGATATGAGAAATCATGAGTTAACCCTACAAATGATACAGGGATTGAAGGAGTAAATATTCACCCGCAAAATATATTTTTTTATTACAAAATTAAGGACGATAAAATAAACAAAAAATAAGGATTTGGTATAGTAAAATAATTTTTATATTTCTATTTAGAAAACTAAAAATTTTAGTTGTCTACTCAAACAAGATATAAAAATTAATAATAGATTTAATGAAATCTCATAGAAGCTTACGCTCGATGTATTACTCAGTAAATACATATATATCTTAACTTGATATTGACTCTTCTAGCTTAATTAAAATTTAATTTTATGGAATCCTTTAATTTGCAAGATGATAGATGAGAAGAAAATCTCACGTTCGGTTCGGCAGCAGAGATGATATTCAGAAACAACCATCAACTATAACCACAAAAGAACTAGATTTCATAAACAACATAGAGGAAGAATGAAGGGAATATCTTATCGAGGTAATCATAATTCTTTTGGTAAATATGCTTTTCAGGATCTTGAACGCTTGGATTACATCTTGACCAATAGAAGCAGGCCGGTGAGCAATGAATAAAAATGCACGTCATTGTGGAAAAATATGGGTATGTATATTTCTAGACAAATTAGTTACACTAAGACCTCCTAAAACACGTATGGGTTCAGGAAACGAATCCCCTAAATATTGGGTAGTTGTTATTAAACCAGGACAAATACTTTATGAAATGGGTGGAGTAACAGAAAAGATAGCCAAAAGGGCTACGTCACTAGTAGCATCCAGAATGCCTATACTAACTCAATTCATTATTTCATAATAGAAAAGATAAAAATGTAGAAAGGCCTCTTAGATTTGAAACAAAACCACATATTTCTTTTTTTTCTGACAAAAATCTTTCTTTTTTTCTCTTCGCACTTTGCATTGAAAGAACAAACTAATATATGATTCAACCTAAGACCGATTTAAATATAGCGGATAATAGCAGGGCTTAAGAATTGATGTTTATTTGAATCATAGAAGCTAGCAATTATCGATATGCTAATATTGGTGATGTTATTGTTTTTGTTATCTAAGAATCAGTACCAATTATTCCCCAAGAAAGATCAAAAGTAGTCTAAGTTGTAATTATTTATACCTATAAGGAACTCAAACGTGACAATGGGAAAATAATACAATATGATTACAATGCTACAGTTTTTATTGATCAAAAAGGACAGCCATAAGAAACTCAAATTTTTGGTGCAATCTCCCGAGTATTAAGAGAACTAAATTTTACTAAAATAGTTTTATTACCTTCTGAGGTCTTATAAAATGATATTATGATCTATTTCTAGAAGGGTATTTGAAAGAATTAGATTAATTTGTAGATTGTGTCACACATATATCTTTAATAATTTATATCATATTCTACAATGAATTAGTAAAAAATACATCGATTATATCAAATTTGGAGAACCCAATAATTTTAGTTCATTATGGGCCGGGACACTATTCAAAAGACAATAACTTCTATATGAAATGTTGATATGGATGGAAAAAGGGTGGTACAGATAGCATCTACAAATACTACCAAGAATATCACTCAAATACTTTTATGAGAGGGTCTTATCAAAAATATGAGAAACATCGAGAAAACAACTCATATTTATGAACTACACAATAATTAGTTGAAGGATTAGGTTTTTAACTTCACCATTTCTTTTGGGAGAATACTATTCGAGATGAAAAAATTCAATAAACTTATTTTCTTGCAAGAAAAGATTAAGAATAAAGGTAAGGAAGAAATATATGAAAATAAAAGCTTCCATTTGTAATATTTATAAAATATTTACTAATCTGTAGGCGGTGATGAATTATAGCAATTTGTTCCAACCCGAGACATAAAAAAGACAAGAATAATCAAACGTTCCAAAAGAGCTTATGTACAAATAAAGAATTGGTTTTGACATAAAATGGATATATCCATATATCTCTAGCTCATATTTACGAGATGATAAAATATGGAAAAAGTTATACCTAAAATTAGTTCACATAGAAATGGACGTATTGGTTCACGTAAGGATGCACGTAGAATACCAAAGGGAGAAATTTTCAATAATACCATTATCTCTATTATAGATGTACAGGGTTGATTTGTTTCTTGGTCCTCTGCTAGTACTTCTGGATTCAAAGGTACGAGAAGAGGAACATCTTTTTTTGCTCAAACCATAGCAACAAACACTATTTGTACCATAGAGGATATGCAACGAGTAGAAGTTATGATAAAAGGTCCCGGTCTCAGATGAGATATAGCACTACGAGCTATTTGTCGAAGTGGTATACTATTATATTTCTTACGGGATGTAACTCCTATGCCACATAATGGTTGTAGATCTCTGAGAAAAAGACGTGTGTAGAAATGAACATTGAAGAAATCACAAGGGAAATTAAAGATTAGATGATCTAATCAAATAATAGTACTATGGTTCAAGACAACGTAACAGTATCTACTCGGACACTATAGTGGAAGTGTGTTGAATCAAGAATAGACAGCAAATGCCTTTATTATGGATGCTTTATTCTGTCTCAACTTATGAAAGGCCAAGCCGACACAATAGTAGTTGAGATGCAAAGATCTTTACTTGGATAAATAGAAGGAACATGTATCAAAAATGTAAAATCTAAGAAAGTACCACATAAATATGCTACCATAACGGGATTTCAATAATCGGTACATGAAATTTTAATGAATTTGAAAGAAATTGTGTTGAGAAGTAATCTATATGGAACTTCTGACGCGTCTATTTGTGTCAAGGGTCCTGAATATGTAACTGCTCAAGATATCATCTTTCTACCTTATGTAGAAGCCATTGATAATACACAACATATAGATAGTTTAACAGAACCAATTGATTTATGTATTGGATTACAAATAGATAAAAATTATGGATATCTTATAAGAACTCCACATAACTTTCAAGATAGAAGTTATCCTATAGATGTTGTATTCATGAATTTTTGGAATGTGAATCATAGTATTCATTCCTATGGGAATGAAAATGGAAATAGGAGATATTTTTTATCAAAATATGAACAAACAAAAGTTTAATTCCGAAAGAAGTACTTCATGAAGCATCCCAAAATTTAATTAATTTATTTATTCACTTTTTGCATATAGAGGAAGACAACTTATATCTACAAGACAATCAATACACTGTTCCTTTATCCCCTTTTAAATTTCATGATAAATAGGCTTAACTCATAAAAAATAAAAAAAATAGCATTGAAATTGATTTTTATTGGCCAATCAAAATTACCTTCTAGAATCTATAATTGTCTCAAAATGTCCAATATATATACATAATTGGACATTTGATTAACAACCAAGAAGATCTTATGAAAATTGAACATTTTCAAACTGAAAATATAAAAAAAATATTGGGTACTTTAGAAACATATTTTGTTATTGATTTAGCAAAAATAGGTTTTAAATCTATTGGACTTATTTACTTAAAATAGATTGAAATCCTTTGCACAATTAATATATCATCTATTAGAACTAAATTCAGAATTAAATTTACTAGATTTATCTAGGGAGAATTCATTTTGAAGAAACTATTCCCTATGTACACATGTCGTGTTATTTCACAATTGAATCAATTAAAAAAAAGACCTAAGTATTGGGATTTATCAATAGGTAATGTTGCACCAATGCTCAACCAAAGGGAGACTGCGGTACCAATCAAAAAGATAGTCATCGCAACTGAACAGTGAAATGAATTTTTAAATTTATTAACATTTTCTAAAAAAGTTACTTTTAATAATCCCGCAGGTACTGAAACCAATAAAACAACCCCAATAATTTATTTGCATTGTACTAATTACTTGAAATACAAAAAAGAAATATTATTCAAGTAAGTTTCCAAAGGGTTTGTACATGGATCTGCAAATTAACCAATCATTAATAGTTCTAAAATGGCTAAGCAAACACTATATGAAATAGTACCTAGAATTATTACTAGAAAAATATATAAAATATCATTGGGCCTTGTAGGCTCTCCATAATAATTTTGACCCATTCCTTTAATGAATTTAGCTCTTCATACATGATCATTAATGTCAGGATTTTTTGTTATTGGGATATGTGAATTCTTATTGATCTATCTACGAGAGAACTAGACATGATGACATTTAATCATTCAGATCTAGCAATAATTAAAAGAACCAAATGAATCCATATATCCAAGTAATATATATATATATGGTTCCTATTTTTACACATACATATGTATGATAGAGGAATGGTTTAATGTAATAAAAAATTGATTGAATTCTTTATGGAATTACAACTATCCATTATAAATCAACGAATTCTATTCTTACAAGTAAATACTCAAGACTCGAGTGGGCTTACAAATTAGATCATGATATGATCAAGTGCTTTGTAGGTCATCTCATACCTTCTAATTGGTATTTATCTCCAAAATGTTTGGAGGTATATTGTAATACCCCATATTTTTCTTAGATTAATTTAGCCCATAGGGCATGTACAAGGGGCTTAAAACCTAAAAATGCTCAATTCAGCCCATAGTGCATGCACAAGGGGCTTAAAACCAAAAAATTTAGCTAAGTGTTGCAGACATAGTTTTATTTTTGGTCTCTTATATTTGATAATTTTTAAAGTGGCTTTCTCGACCCCGAGACATAAATTTTTAACTTGATTCATGTTCAGGTGTGTAAGTAGCATATTTCGGAGGATTTTTAGAATTTTTAGATGAGGTTTGTACCATGTTTGGATTTCCAAAATAGAAAGTCACCGCGATTGTGGCGCGTCGCAGTGGAATAGAGATAGAGGCCTTTGTGCATCAAAGTGAGGGATCAATCAATGTTCCAGTTACAAATTTAAATTTTCTAGGGGTAGTCAAGTCTTTTCCCATGGCCACAATCTTTAAAAACACGGGGTTTATCATCAGTTGTGGTATTATATGCCCTATTTACACAATTTCTCTTTAAAATAAACCCTAGACATCACCCAAATTCATCAAGTTCAACCATTATTTCTTCAAGAAAACTCAAGACTTACAGTTTAACAACCTAAGAATGATCAAGAATGTTAATTCTCTTGCAAGATTAAAGCCTTAAGATATGTTAAACGTTCATCTGTAGGCCCTTTTCACCAATGGAGTCCAAGTTCCAACTTTTGTGTTCTAAATTATGAATTCACATGTTTATAATGAGTCAATTTCATGAAGATTTTGGGAATTTTGATTATGCATGATGTTTACAAGTGTTTTTTGTTTGAAAGTAGCCTTTACACGTTTGAAACATGAAATTCCATGTTAAATCCCTCAATGTATGGTTTTAGTATTATTATTATGTTATTCCCACATGTTTCAATCATTCCCATGCCTAAGTTCATGAATTTCAAGTATTTAATAAAATGCCTAAGTGATGAATTTTGAGCAATGACTACTTATTATGCTTTTGAAGTTGTGGTATGCTTTTACTGTTAATGTTATCGAGTACTGGCGGTTATGAATACTCAAAATTTGGCTATTTACATAGTCTTAGTACTTTTAGAATGATTTTCAAGAATATTTGAGTATTATTAGTTCAGTCAGTTATCCTATCAGTCAAGTTTAGATCAGTTTAGTATTTTGAGTTAGTTTTGTTGGGAGTAGGATTTAGCACTAAGTAAACTCAGGGATGGGGGATCACCTTCCAGTTGAGGGTGTGACCTGTAGTAGCAGTCCCTACATTCAAGAACTATGCATCTAGCATAGGTTAGAGATGTTAACTTGTCAGCTGAGGGTTGACATGTATATCACTAGAGCAACTACTAGTAGAGGGTGACTCTTTAGTCTTTTGGAACTTTATTTCAGTAGATCCACACAGCCAGTATTAGTATCCGTGGAACAGTACTAACACCCTTCCAACTGGGGTCACAAGTTTGACCCCAATTAGCTTTTATTTGGCATATCGGATAGATGATAGCTCCTATAGTCTTAGCCCAGTATTTAGTTTAGAGTTTAGATTCAATCTTGCTTGACCATGGCATGTAGTTATTAGTTGTTCAGTATTAGTATTTTATTTTACAGACTATTCTATTATCATGTCATATTCTTGGTCATGCATTCTTAAATTTTACAATTTTCTCGTATATTATACATGAGTTATCTCATGCTATTTATTCCGTCAGTTATTATTCATACATATGAGCCATGCATATCAGCCTAACCACATTTAGCATAACAGTACATTTAAAGTACTAAGCGCATACTCATTTCTTGTACTATGATGTCTCATATCATAGGTTAAGACGCTCGGGTTCTCGACTACACCTAGATATCTAGTGCATCACCAGTAGCAGCAGTTGTCACTCCTTATATTTCGAGGACTGTTTATGTTTATTTAAGTGTTTCAGTTCAGTAGTCAGCTAGAGTTAGTTGGGAACTTGTCCCATCAACTCCATAGTCAATTAGTTAGAGGCTTTCAGATAGTTAGTCAGTTATCAATTGTTATTAACAGTCTTTGCAGTATTGTTGTCAAACGTTTTTCAAACTTATATGGTCTAGCCTCTCTTCTTCTGTAGATCCCTTATTTCACTCGAATAGTAGTATTGATCTTATCAATGCAGAGGAAATAAATACATATATAAACTATTAAATCTTATAAGTGAACTAGATAAAATGGAATCTTGATTCCATTTTATCTAGTTCATTTATACTGGACCTTACAGAGCCTACTCATGTAAAACATGATTCAGATTTGACCATAGAGAAGATTCCCTTTAAGCAAACTAACCTATTCTTTGTATAGGGCTTACAAGGTGATTTTAACAAAGACACATTTAGTTGGGAATTCCTATGTGGCAGGCATATATCTACACAGACCAATAAATAATTCAAGTCACACACTCCCATAAACTATTTTTTCTTCAAAAAATTCCCTTCAATTTCCCCATTTAGTTGACATGAATAGTTAAAGGGAAATATCCAAATCCATATCTTATTATTTTTTATTATCCATACATTTATCAATGAAATACTATATATTCCTCCACAAAGTGATAAATGATTGATTACAAATATTAAGTATATATTTTTTTCTCTATCTATAAAGTCCGAGAAATACCATGTTTATGTATCTTTGGAAAGTGCATTAACATAAATATGGAAGTAAAAAATTAGACTGTAAAAATGAGTCAAATTAGATTGTTCCACACTAGCGCTTCTATATAATAATTTGACCAAATGTGATCCTGTTGCAGGAATAGCGTCAGGGACTCTTGTTACTATTCTTACTGCCTAATAACCAATTTGGTCCTGAGGTAAGAAATAACCAGTTACGCCAAAAGATGCGATTAATATAGCTAGATCCATACCTATAACCCAAGTTAATTCACAACGTTTTTTAAATCCATAGCTGAGATACACATTAAATACATGTAGAATAATCATTAGGATCATCATACTTTCTGACCATCGATGAACTGATCAGATTGACCAACCAATATTGGCTTTAGTAGTTATGTATTGTATACTATCAAAAGCCTTAGTAATGGTTAGACTATAATAAAAAGTCATAGAAAACCCAGTAGCTACTTGTACTAAAAAACAAGTCTGCATAATTCTCCCTAAACAATAAATATATTGACGTAAGGGGAAACGTATTTACTAGTTATATCATCTGCAAGTACTTAAATCTCCAAACATTCTTCGAACCAATCATATACTTTATTGTAATAGGAAAAACTCCCCCTCCAAGAATTATATATGAGACTTTCATCTCGTATAACTCAAGTAAAAACACCCAAATACTAGTTTTAATGGATATGGGATAGAAAGTTTTAAGTTATTAAGTTTTGATCCCATTTTCTCTGAAAAATCTAAAAGATTTTCTTTGTGGCAATAATACTAAAATATCAAGTTGGAGCAGTTTTCTTTATGTTTATTTGGATATGTATGAGTAACTCCCCAAGTCTGTTAGATGCTACACAGTGCTTACGACCTCAAAAGACCACAAGCTAACCCATGAATGATACCTGTTGTGAGCACTGAATAATTATATAGTAATAATGCAAAAAATAGGCTAAAATGCCATAAGGTCCATAATCTGAATACTGATATAGAATAACATTTGCAAAACAAATAATCAGTAAAACTAAATATTGTCTGAAAGTCTAGTCTAAAAAGCTTCTAACTGAATTATCTGAAAGAAGAGTCGATGGGACAAGCCCCCAACTAACTCTAGCTACTAAAATACTAATAAACTAAAATACTGAAATAAAAACATGCCCTCAATAGATAAGGACTCACTACTAAAACTGCTACTCATAACTGGATCTTTCTATGTGCGGTCAGGAACCTAAGTGTTCGAACCTATGATATAACACATCATAACACCAAAGAAAGAGTATGCGTCAGTATACGAAATGTACTGGTATGCTAGATGAGGTAATAATTAACCGAATGATATAGAGTAACTAGATATAAGAATACATATATAACTGAGCTACTATAAATAATGAGCTTGCTAGACTATTCTTGTACATGTATATTGTAGCAGAGCTTGTCTGAAGCTAAGCACTTAGTTCTATTCCTGAATAACTGATATCTAAAGTTACTAATAACTGCGTTAGTAATACTGATTAATTGTATCAGACAATCCTAATTCTGTTGAACTGAACTGAGTTTTATTCTGAATACAAACTAAAACTGTGGGAGGTAATCATCTAACCATTATGCCTCTTTTTTGAATAGATTTAGGGTCCAACCTGTAACCCCAGTTAGAAGGGTGTTAGTAGCATGCCACGGGCAAAGAAATTGAAGAGTTACCCTTAACTGGCAGGTTGAAACACCTCATCAACCCTCAACTTACTGGTTTAAGGTCTAAACCTACACTGGCTACGTTGTTCTAGGAAGCAAGGATTGCTTATAAGGATCACACCCTCTACTGGTAGGTAAATCCCCATCCTTGGGTTCACTCGGTGCTGAATCATAATCCCAATTAAAAGACACTAAACTGAGTATACTGAATTGGACTTGATGATACTGATTTTACTGAGTTTTCTTGAGTTTTGTAACTGACTGAGTTCTACTGACTTCTGTAGCTGATTGAATTTTACTGATTGAGATATGAGTGATACTATTCTGTAACTGAAACTGGCACTAGGTAAATAGATAGATTGTCAGGTATTGAATACCCCCAGGAAAGCTCTTGTTAAAATGGAGAGTTGAGGCCTTCATTCAAATTTTCCAAGGCTAATTCAGCAAGAACCTTAATGGATGTCGGATATTCAATAGAAATTTTTTCACTTAGGGTGTTGGGATTCCAAGAGTATGACTTATGGGAAAAGTATTTTGTGAATATTGAGGATGATCAGTGGATGACTCATTTATTAGTTTTGAAGAAGATGAGATTTTAGCCATTTTGAACTTTAAAGAAAGGAAAGAAATGGAACTGTTCAATTTTAGAAAGAGAGTAATGTTTTGAGTTACTTGAGAAAAGAATAGGAGAATTTTAATTTATAATTAAAGAGAAGACCGTTTGACATTTAATAGATACCTTTTTTAATAGGTGCTTTTAATGACACTGTATGACTCTTCATATTTGAACCATATTGATAGTTTTTGTTCATATAAGATAGGACATGTGGCCTTTTTAAATAGAAATTTAATTAAAAAAATTTAAGGCACATTATTTTGGTACTTACCTAGGAGATAGGATCAGGTCCTTCTCTTACTTGAGTGAATTTTCAACTTGTGGTTATTTTAACTGCTTTCCTCCAAAGTTTTCCCCATGTGGGTATACCTGTGAATGTATGATACAGAGTTAGATTAGTATCACCCATACTATCATGGATATATGTCACCTTGACATAGCTAAATTTTATAAGTGACATTGACCCAGATGTTATGTGAGGGTGTTTTGATTAATCTTAGTCTCAATTTTCTCTTTTAAAATAGATCTAAGGATGAGTTCCTAAAATTTACTTCACTCATACAACATCAAGTTTCTTCCCCTAGGATGAATTTATTTGGGACCAACTCCTTTCAAATCATCTCTTTCACAAGGAGATATATTTTCTTTGAAGTGTCCAGAGGGAGAATCCAGCTAGGTCTTCCAATGTTGAGCTTAGAACACATATTATTAACTTACCATTACTGACTCCGGTCCTCTTTCTCATGTCTAGAATCATTATCATGAGTTAGACTTGGGAACCCACTTGAATTAGAGTTTCCAGTAGGAGAATAATGCCATCAAAAATTCCCTTATGACCCATCTAGGAAATGATAAATTCCCTTTTACCCATTTCAGATACTTAACCCTTGAAATATGCATTATCCTACTGAATGTATTCAATATTCTTCAATTTTTCCTTAATCTAGTACTGACATCTTTCTTTCAAATCCATTTCTTCAACTTTGAGTGCAAAAGAATTTGCTTTCTATGCCTCCAACATCATTGACTGTCTTTCTTCAAGACACATTAGGCTAGAATTCTCCAAGATACCCTAAACCTCAAACATAATTTAAACCTTGACTTGTTAAGTTTGAAAGAATCAGAGAGGAAGTATTCCATTTAAGATAATTGCTCAATTTTTCTTTCAAGAAGACCAGGTCTATTTCTAACTTTTTATTTCTTTGAAGTGTAGACATAAGGTATTTTTGAGAAACCCTCTATTTTTCTTCATGATTTGTTTGAATGCATGAAGCATCTTTCTTCTCTTTTTATCTCTTACATTTACTTTATTCAGATTACTCATTAAACTCTGATTTTTAGATTTTATCTTTATGAACAACACTTTAGTTTCATAGATTTGGAGAGTGAAAGTAATCAACACATGTTCTTGATTCTCTACTTTATCCTCTAGTACATTATTCTTAGAAATTAGTTCACATACTGAGTTATCAGTACATCAGAAAACCTTTTTATCATCTTAGCAGAGTATTTATCTATGTCATCCTTTAAGTCTAGAAGGGTTGCCTCCTTTTCTTCTTCATCTTCTAAGTTTGCCATGAATGTCCATAATGGATTATAGATACCTGGATTGTCTTCCATTGCTAACCTAGATACATTTGCAATCTTCCTATCTTCATCAGCTTTACTAGAAGTGTCTCCCTATGTTGTTAGGGCTTGCTTTACTACACACTCAGATACAGTTTTCCTTTTTCACTTTTTAGAGACCTGATCATTCTTTTGTCTTTTGTAGTTTCTAACAAATACTTTAGATCTACCTTTTTTTGATATTTTTCAATCTAACCATTTTGTTTGCTAAGCTGACCACCCCTATTTTATAGCTCTAAAAATTTTTGTAGCTAAAAGTTCAACATCGAAGACTTCTTCACTTAGACCAAACTCTAAAGCCTTCAAGGCCAGGAATCTCAACCTTCTTGTTTCTTTTCTTTCTGCCCCTAGTTTAGTTATAGCAACCATAATGACCATGGCAGTCTAGGTATAAACCTTTTAGAGTGAACTTAGCTTTAATACCAATTGTTGAACACTTGGAGTTTGCATCACATAGTGAGGGACAAGGTCCATCAAAGAAAAAAACAAGCGATAAAATAATAAAGTAACTATTAGGTGCTAAAAAATAATAGTAGTGTAAGAAAGTAAGAACATAGGATTTTTATGTGTAAACCCAAATAGGGAAAAACCAAGGATTTCCCATAAAAGCACCAAATAAATCCACTATAATAAACCTCGTGATTATAGTCTAGATTTTAGCCTACCTCTAGCCTCCTATCGCATGTAGAAACTCTACTACAAGCTTTTCTTGGTAACTCTACCAGGGACTCTCTACTGATTACCTCTAATCAGAACGAACTTTGGTAAATCTACCTTAGAACTCACAGAATAAACACTACTCTTATAGTATTTGTATTTCAATTCCAAATTAGCACTTAGTCAAAAACAATTTGAATTTAAGCTTACATAGATAGCAAGGAACATGAATGGTGATGAAATGTGGTTTTGGTGCCTCTCTTTTCACTCTTTAGAATTTGCAAAAACAATTTAATGAAGAGGCTTCTCTTTCCTTTTATAGTTGAGTGATGATTACGGTCAAAGTATATTTGGACTAGCAGTCCAAGTCAATAACAAATAGCACTTGCAAGTTTATTAATCAAAAAGACAAACTTGTTCAGATACTAGGTTCCAGTTGTACTCTACGTTGCACATCCAGGGACCTGGTGCCTTGCAGTTTAGCTGCTTATCATCATAACTACATATATTAGATATTCTATTGGTTAATTTTATTTATTTAAGAAGAGACCTTGGGGTTTGGATATTTTGATGTATTCAATGCAGAATGTGAGATTTATTTAACAGAAGATTGTGGTAGCTCAAAGTCAGAAAAAAGTGTATGCAGATCAAGGTACGAGCAATATATTTTGTGAAAGGTGAGCAAGTGTTGTTGAAGGTTTCTCCCATGAAGGGTTTAATGATGTATGGGATGAATGGTAAACTTAGTTTAAGATATATTAGACCATTTAATATTTTAAGAGGTATAGGACCAATATATAATAGGTAGGCTTTTACCTCCATGTTTTTCCGGAGTTCATTCTAATTTTTTATGTTTTGATGCTCAAAAAGTATCATGGAGATGGTGAATATATCAGTTATTGGTATTCTATTTTACTAGATGGGAACCTCCCTTGTGAATAAAAACTAATTTCTATTTATGATACATGTGTTTTAAAAATAGGGACTAAGGAGATTACACCTGTTAAGGTTTAGTGGAAGAATTGCCCTATTAAGGAGGCCACCTGGGAGATTGAATCTGACATGCATAGCCAATATCTGTAGTTTACTAAATCAAGTAACTTCTTGCTTGTTTTTTTTTCACTTTCTTCTAGTTGTCATTCGAGGAAGAATGATTATTTAATTTATTAATGAATTTTTATATGACTAACTATCAGTTTTGAGCAATGCAAAATACGTAGATAATATACTAACTCATCCTGTATTTATAGTAGTGTTTAGAAAATAAGTTCTTAGGTAAAGCTTTTTCGAATATGAGAGTTGTTAAAATCTAAGGCGAGGATAGTTTCTAAAGAAAATGGTGTGTTATGTGGGGTAGAAATTATTTGTGCCTTAAGGTGTAATGTTTGATGGTGTTGTTGTTATGATATGGTAGATAAGAGATATAGTGATCCATATAAACAATTTTTTTAAGAAATAGGCTGGTAGAACTCCAATAATGAGATTTTTCAAAATAGGATAAATCTTTATTATTAAACAATCAAATGTGTTCTAAAAGGGGTAAATTTTAGGGAGTCCCCTGAGCTACTATTCAATAGAGGTTGGTTTGATTGAGTGAAGTTTGTGCACTATTCAAGAGAGTGTCCAAGAAGTGAGTCTGTCAGCTAGCCAAGGTCAGTACATGTTCCTTGCTACCGTGGTGCTTTTCGGGTTAGGCATGATTATATGGAGATTTGGTATTTTTATAGAGAGTGTGCCCAATATGGTATTATTAGGTTATTAACTCAACCACACCAGTCTCTTGGAATTGTAATACTATCGGTCAAAGGTAGTGCCCATGGTATTGGGGATAATTCCAAAATAGTTGGTGTTGGTAGTTTTGTTAATGCTTAGTATGGATGATAGTAGCTATGTAATTCTTCATGTAGGCCTGTGGTCATGGCCTTAGATGCAGCTATTGATGAGCCGATAATTTATGCTTTATTTAGCCTAAATATAATGAAAAAAAAAAAGATCCTCAATGTTATTTTGAGTTAGTTTAGTTCTTTCGATTCTCAATGTTGAAGCCAAAAGATTACCGAAGAAGGAAAATAACGAAAAATGAAGTCAAAAAGGTCAATAAAAGGGGCAATTGCTCTCATCACTAGAGAATTTTGACGTACCTCCAAACCCAACAAAATTTTTACAAAATTGCCTCTACATCTCTATAGAGAATACTTCCTAAGGGCTTAGAGTTCTTATGTTCAATGAAGAAATGATAAAGTGCGGCTCATTGCTAGATAGTTTTGAAAAATCCAGAATATATCACCACAGGACCTCATAGGAAAGGGTCATAAATATGAGAAATGGTTGGTACATTATTAATCACTTTGCTGAGCTCATTAATCTCGCAACAAATGCACAGTTGTAATTTTGTAATTAGGTCAAATTATATAGGTAATACAAATAAGATTTTATTACTTCAAGCCCTATCGAGAATGTTATCCCATTTTAAAATTTGTTTATTTTGCAGCAGCAAATTCTAGTTACCATATGGGTTCCAACGAAACTAATTTAGTCATTAGTAAAGCTAAAGTCAGTGGAGGTACTACTCTTAAGAAATTAAAACCTTGAGCTAGAGGATGTAGTTTTTTGATAAAAATATCGACCTGTCACATAGCTATCATAATGAAAGATATATCTTTCAATGATGAATATGTTGAGATGTATTCATTAAAAAATAAGATGAAAAAAAACTCTACAGCTATGATGTGTCGTGAAATGTATAATAGTGGGGAATTATGGGACAAAAATAAATCCACTTGGTTTTAGACTAGGTACAACTCAAGGTCATCATTCTCTTTGGTTTTCACAACCAAAAAAGTATTTTGAAGGTTTACAAGAAGATCAAAAAATAAGAAATTGTATCAAGAATTATGTACAAAAAAATATGAGAACGTACTCCGATGTCGAACGAATTGCATGTATAGATATTCCAAAAAGAATTGATCTGATCTAGGTCATAATCTTTATGGGATTCCCAAAATTATTAATAGAAATTCGCCCACGCGTAATCATAGAATTACAAATGACCTTACCAAAAGAATTTAACTGTGTAAACTAAAAATTATATATTGTTGTGACAAGAATTACAAAACCTTATGGAAACCCTAATATTCCTGCAGAATTTATAGCTGGACAACTAAAGAATAGAGTTTCATTTTTAAAATCAATTAAGAAGGCTATTGAATTAATAAAACAAGAAGATACAAAAGGAATTTGAAAAAAAATTACAGGGCATATCGACGAAAAAGAAATCATACATGTCGAATGGATAAGATAAGCTAGGGTTCCTATAAGACCATGCAAAGTCCTAGTCATTTCATTTCTATATAGAATTCCAAAAGAGGTCCCAGACTTAGAAAATTTAAGCTAAGTATTGACACTTAGACTCATTTTTGGCCTTGATATTTCAATGGCATCATTTATGATCTTTCCGACCTTAGATTGCCAATTTTTAGATTAATTACTAATCAGGAATGTCAATAGGTTATATTGGGTAAGTTTCAAAAATTTTGGACATCGTTTGAGTTGTGTTTGGATGTCCAAAACAGCAAGCCAATACGATCCTGATGAGTCGCGTTAGCTATTGCATCGACACTATCGATGTGATGCATCGGTGATAGCATCGATCCTATCAACACAGAACATCGCCAGTTGCATCACTGGGCATAATTAATGATTATGTGATGAATTTGTGGGTGCGAAGGAGTCAGTTTCCACCCATCTTGACCCACCAATATTATGAAATTACAGATTCAAAGAGGCAAATATACTCATCTTTTCACAAAATACTATCAAGAACAACCCTAGTTTCTTTAAATTCAAGTCCATGTTTTAAAAATACACCAACAACTCCCACAAAATCAACAATCAAGGTATGTTAGGTGTTCATCCTTGGGTCTCTTTCCACCGTTGGAGTTCAAGAACCATTTTTAAAACTAAAAGTTTTCAGATTCATGATTTACATTTACAAATTGGGTTGTATTAATGTTTTTGTTGTTGTATGGATTTCAATTTAAGATTTAATTATAAGTTTCATCAACATAAGATAGCATGTATGTTTATTGATGTAATTCACATGTTAAAACCTTTGAAATTGTAAATTTAAGTTGTAGTCATGATGCTTAAGCATTAATCATTATCATGTGAATTAATCATACTCCCCAAGTGTTTTATAAAATGTCCATACGAGTAAATTATTTATGGTAACCTAATGTTGTGTCGTTAAAGTTGTGATATAAGTTTATCTGTTATACTATCTAGTCCTGGGGTATTTATTACCCAAAATCGGGCTATTTACTTAGTTGCAGTAGTTACATAACAGTCCCAGTAAAGGTCAGGAATGGTAGTACTCAGTCAGTTAAGAGAACTCAGTGAACTCTGTCCAGTTTAGTTAGTCAACATGATCAATTTTAGTTCAATCAAGCATAGTAAAGTCTAGTGATTAGTTCAGTGTCAATTCTGTTAGGAATAGGATTTAACGTCGAGTGAACCAAGGGATGGGGACATTCCTGCTAGCAGATGGTTTGACCCTTAGTTGCAGTCCCTACATTTTAGAAATACGTAGCCAGCATTGGGAAAGTCATCCTCCTGCCAGACTATGGTTGACAAAATTATATATATATATTTCGTAAGACTTCCTTTCAGATTAGGGTCGACCCAACATTGTTAGTATCCCATGGCATGGTGCTAATACCCTTCAAACTATAGTCACAGGTTGGACCACAAATTAGTCTATACTGAGGTATGTCGGTTAGATGAACACTCCCATAGTTATAGTTTTAGTCTTAGTATTAAGTAAAGAACAAAGTCAGTACTACAGAACCATGGCTATCAATTATTAGATACTCAACCCTCAGAAATCATTACTCAATTTTAGCATAATCTTAGATACACAATGTATATCTATATGCGCAGTATTGCATGTTCAGTAATATCAATAGTTACAGTTTTGCATACACTCATATCCAGTTACTTCATAGTGTTCATTCAGTCAGTTATCATCTCTTGCATATGAACTCATGCATATTATCCTTGCTTCACTTAGCATACCAGTACATTCCTTATACTGACCTATACTATCTTTTTTGCACTATGATGTCTCATATAATAGGTTCAGACGCTCAAGTTCCTGACTGTACTTAGCAACTCAGGCTATCAGCTACTGATATAGTTATGAGTCCTCATATTTCAAGGACAGACCTTTTCTATTTTAGTATTTTAGCAGTTTTGTAGTTATTTCAGTGAGAGTTAGTTCAGATTTTATCCCGTCGACTCCATATTTAGACAGTTAGAGGCTTTCAAACTAGTATAGCCAGTTATTCAATTTTTAGATGTTATTATAAGTTATAATCAATTATTATTTTAGTATTTTGAAAACCTTATGGTATTCTCAGATTTCTTTTATATATATATTTTAGAATTATGTTCAGTGCTCATTGTAGGTACCAGTCATGGTTAGCTTGTGGTTCTTAGGGATTCTAAGCACCATGTGACACCCAGGGTATAGTCTCGAGGTATTACAAACTTGGTATCAGAGCTTAAGGTTCTAAAAAGTCCTAGGGACTTTGAAAGACACATCAACTAGAGTCTTGTGCATAGGTGTGTAGTGCTCCACATTTATTGACACGAGGCTATAAGGTAGTTTTAGTAAAAGTTCCCTTCTTTTAATGTTCATATCATCCGAGTGAGCATGTGCTCAAGTTAAAGCTCTCTATCTATTCCAAATCTTTCTTCCATTTATAGAACATGCCTCCTAGAAAGACTAATGAAAAAAGAAATGGCAATCAACTTGTACCTCCGCTAGTATAAGAAAATCACTGAAATAAGCATGTCTCTCACGCGAATTTAGAACTGCTTTCATTACCTTAGTTTATTCAGTAGTTTCTTGGAACAATCTATAGGTTGTTGTCCTATCTAGGCTTTTAATTCATCCTTAGCTAAGTGAGAGGGGGGCATAGTAAGGAAGACATAAAGAAAAAGAGGTCCAAAAAAAGTAGTTTTAAGCCTAGTTCAAGGGGTAGTAAGCGCTCCTAATCCCATCATAGATTCTCATCCCTAACTCTGCCTTTAACCAGTGTGTTAGTGCCTAAGTTTAAGAATGATAGTCGAGATAAGGCACTAGGCTCTAAGTTATAAGGTAGTGGGAAGGGTATTCGTACTAATATGCTTTGCAAAGAATGCAGTAAGAATCATAAGGGTGAGTGTAGAGCCGATAGTGATATGTATTTTGGGTGTGGCAAGCCAGGCCATTGAGTCAGAGATTGCCCAAAGAGTGGGCAGCAAGTTTGGTCCAAACGTACTTTAGTTTCATCCAATCACTTGACTTAGAAGGGTGTTGACGCTTCTAGTTCTAATAGTTGTCAGTGTCAGAATAGGTTATATGCAATTCAGTCCTGACAGGATCACAAAATTTCTCTTGATGTTGTTAGGGTAAGTTATTACCCATTTATTTACATATTTATGCCTTGTTAGATCCTAGATCTTCTCTTTGTTGTGTAACCCCGATGTAATTATCAAGTTTAGTATCTGTCCCAAAACCTTAGCATAGCCTTTCTCAGAATCTACCAAGTGGGTACATCTATCCTAACCAGATGGGTATATAGAAATTTCCCAGCTTTAGTATCCTAGTAAATCACTTCAGTTGATTACAGAAATATAGTAGTTCAATTTTTGTTTCTCAATGAACAAATTAGTGAATGAAGGGTTAGTACCTCAGAGCTTAGCAGTGATACGTGATTTTAGTTTCTTTTTTTGAATTTTATGATAGAATATAATCTAGAATTTGAAGCTTGAAACCAGGAGTTTAGCAATATTAGTAAAGTTGGAATAGTGTTATTTGAAGTTAAGCAGATTATATATTTCATTGGACTAGCTATGTGAAAGGTGAATTTGTAGGCTGAAAGTAGCTTATACAAGAATTTATGTTTGTTGATTCAAAACATATATTATGGATAAGATATTAGTAGGCTATGATGAAAATAGTATAGTTTATTAAAGATTTGGGGATATCCATGTTATGTGTTAGGACCTAGGTTTGAATCTTTGATTATTGAGCTAACAAAACGAGGAGTTGAAAATTCTAAGTTAGTCAGTTCTTAAGTTGTTACATGATGTATTTGGGGCTTTAGAAAGTTAAGAGTTCTATCCCAGAAGGAAGTATCAGCAGTAGGGTCTTATACTTTTAGGTGTAGTCTTTAAGGGTGAGTTTAGTGTTTATGAGTATTGTTATATCTCGGACACTGGAGTAAAGTGGTTTCAATACAGTTTAGAGATGTTGGTTAAGTAGTCCACGGACTTAGAATGATGGTTTTAAGCTAAGGGGGAGATGGTAGAACAAGTGACCAAGTCAAGCTCTCATATTCTAGTAGTGATGCCAGTGTGTTGTAGAACAACACTTGGGAGGGTAATGCCCGACCCATGCTTATTTTAGTATTTGTATTTCAGTTATTAAGATATCTACTCATGCCTTACATATCATCTCTATGCTCATTGCTCATATTCATGTATTTTCAATAGAATCGTGTATGATTCCAGTTCTTTGTATGAAGAGTTCCAGTTTACTCGGCAGTGCGAATCATTTTCCATGAATTCAAAAATTACAAAAATCAAGTCATAAAGCTCATGAATCATGTGCTCATTCTCTACAGTAATTTCAGTTCCACTATTCATTCAACACTCCTAATAATTAGTGAAATTTAGATTATCTCATGTGTACCCTTATTTTAGGTCTCTTGATGAACCCATGATGTTGATATTATATTCCTCAAGTCTCTTTTAAGTTTCAAGGTTTGTATAGTGTTCATTCATTCTTCTGGTTCTTATGTTTTAGCCATTCAATGAATCTCTCCTTATGAAATGATAGTAGTGATGAACAATTGCTTAGATAGGAGAGATTAAAAGTTTTTTATTAAGGAAAGATTATTGCATGCTTATTTTACTCGAGGATGTAGCTATAAAGGTAGGCTTGGATGTCATGTTGGTGTGTAAGTGGATAAACTCATTCCGCATTGGTGAATAACTAGTAAGAGGTTGTATTTAGGTATTGATGGAGAAATCAGAATTATTCATGAGATGAGAAGTTGTGAAAATGTAATGTATGTGGAAATTCATAATTCAGACTAGTATTATAGTGTTATGTGTGCCTTCAAAGATTCGAGTAGGCTTGTACATAGTGGGAGAATTCAGTCCAGCTCAGACTTCAGTAAGTAGAGTTAGCAGTGTACATGTGAATATTTTCAATAGTCTTAGGTAAAGTGCAGTAATGAGGTAGAAGGTATAGTTTATAGAGTATTCAAGGAGTATGTCTAATCTTGAAAGATAGTAGTTGAAGTGCATAAGTCCTAATAGCCCTATCCTCGATGATGTTTTGTAGGTCTGTGTTTCATATTACCAAATTTTAGCCTTGTTGTAATTTCTTATCTAGATGTCTTATTCATACCATGCCTAAGATTCCTTAGTCCCTTAAAGTTATTATAATTTCATAGAAAGAGTGTTGAATAAATATCCCAGTTAGGTATAAGCATTTAGTATGAGTTGGTCTGTATAGCCAGCAATTCAGATTAGCAGTCAGACAGACAGATTCCTTTGGTGTTTTTATCTTCTTATATAGTCTTACTATTTGAAGTTTCATAAATGTATCCCTTCCAAGAAATAGTTTGCTCGCATCTATGTATATTCTGAATCCAGTTAAGTTTATGCATCATATTTCAGATCCCAGATAGTCAATCATGATTTAGTCCGTAAGCGTCTTGAGCATCATCTTGATTTTCCTAGTATTTCAGTCAAGCTATTATCCTTTGGGGGGTGAACTATCTTAAGGGGGAGATGTAATACCCCCGTGCTTTTCATGTAATAAATCTCCAATCTTTTCATCACGAAATGAGATCCATCTTGAAGTAATAGTTACTTATAAGTTGACTCTCTTGCTTCTTTCTCAGTCGTACAACCATTCTCATATCAATTAATATGTTCACTGAAAATGAAATTCAGTTTCAATTTTTCATGACCATAGCATAGAGTTATTAGTTATTCAGTTATGAGTATTTCAGTATTTCAAATTACAGATAATTTCAGAATCATGTTATGTGCTTGGTCTTGCATTCTCAGATTTTATAGTTTCTACATATTCATGCTCAGTTAACTCACATTGTTTAGATAGTCCTCAAATCATATGCATATTACTCCATAGTTTCAGTCAAGTTATTCAGACTAAGTACAGTTCAGTCTCATATGACCTGTATTCAGCTAGCAGCCATTCAGTTTGTCATATAGGTTTATTATATGCTATGTTTGTTTTTCTATGTTTATGCATTCGTCCTCAGTATGATTATACACTCAGATCATCGAGTTATGTGAGTCCCCATCACGTAGTTTCAGGCTCAGTATTCATACAGTAGTTATGTTTTACCTTATCCCACCTTGAGTTCCACTTATTTCCTTAAAGCATAGTTTTACAAAAACTATGTGTAGAGATTCACCATCTTATTTGAGTATGTTTATCATTCATGCTTTAGGGTATTTCAGTTTTCAGTTTATTCCAGCCTATTGGTGAGTCTACTTACACTTAACATGCATGTTTTAAAATTAAGTATGAAATCAGTTTTACTTATTGCATTCACCCCTGCATTAATATATTCCATGCTCAATTACAGGTGTATAATATTCTCATATCATTCATGAAATCATGAAATAGTTTAGTCACGTGTCATGTCTCCATAATTCAATCATTCTTCAGTTATGCTTGTTAGTGTAAGTACAGTTCTTTTTAGTTCAGTCAGTCTCATTCGAGGACGAATGTTCCCAATGGGGAGATATTGTAATACACCATAAAGTCCTAGTCATTTAAGTCCTATATAGCATGCTAAAAGTGGTCTCAGACTTAGAAAATGTAAGCTAAGTATTGACACTTAGTCTCATTTTTGGACTCGATATTTCAAGGGCATCATTTACGATGTTTTAAGCCTTAGATTGTTGATATTTAAATTGATTCATGATCAGGGATGACAATACTTTATATTGGGTGAGTTTTAGAATTTTTAGACATCAGTTTAATTGTGTTTAGATGGAAAAACAACAAACCAACATGATCTTAATATGTTACATTAGCTATCGCATCGACACCATCGACGTGATGCATCGAGGATCACGTCGATCCCATTGATGCAACGCATCACCAATCGTATCGCTGGAAATAATCTGTGTATTGAGTGATGGGTTTGGTGGGAAAAAGTGTCATTTTCCACCCATCTTGACCCACCTATATCACGAAATAAAGGATCCAAAAGGGCAAACATACTCATCTTTTCACAAAATACTCTAAAAAACAAGCCGTAGCTTCTTCACATTAAAGTCCAAGTTTCAAGAATTCACCAACAACTCCCACAAAATCAACAATCAAGGTATGATAGTTGTTCATCCTTGGGTCTCCTTCCACCCTTGGAGTTCAACAACCTTTTTAAAACTGCCAGTTTTCAGATTCATATTTTTTATGCGCAAATTGGGTTGTATTCATGTTTGTATTGTTTGATGGGTTTCAATTCAAGATATAATTATAATTTTCATGAATATAAGATAGCATGTGTGTTGATTTATGCAATTCCCATGTTAAAAGCTTTGAAATTGCTAGTTTAAGTTGTAGTCATGATTCTTATGCGTTGCTCATTATCATGTGCATTAATCATGATCATCAAGTGTTTGATAAAATGTCTATATAAGTAATTAAGCACGGTAACCTATTATTGGGTTGCTAAAGTTATGATATAAGTTTATCTATTATGCTAACGAGTCATGGGGGTTATTTATAACCTGAAATCTTACGGTTTACTTAGTTCCAGTAGTTACAAAATCATCCCAGTAAATATCAAGAAAGGTAGTGCTAAGCTGGTTAATAGAACTCAGTGAAATCAGTCTAGTTTTTTCAGTTAACACGATCAATCTCAGTTCAATCAATCCTAGTACAGTCTGGTGATTAGTTCAGTGTCGATTCAGTTAGGATTACAATTCAGCATCGAGCGAACCCAGGGATGGGGGGATTCCTGCAAGCAAAGGGTTTGACCCTTAGTAGCAGTCCCTACATTACTGAACTACATAGCCAACGTAGGGTAAGTCATCCTCCTTCCTGACTAGGGTTAACACAATTATATATATATATATATTTCATAAGACTTCCTGCTAGATTAGGTTTTACCCAGCATTGTTAGTATCCCGTGGCAAGGTGCTAACATCCTTCCAATTGGGGTCACAAGTTAAACCTCAAATCAGTCTATACCGGGGCATGTCGATTAGATGAACACTCCAACTATTACAGTTTGAATCTCAGTATTCAGCAAAGAACTCAGTCAGTTCTATAGAACTATGGCTATCAGCTATCAGTTACTCAGCCATCAGAATTTAGTACTCAATTTCAGCATAATCTCAGATACACGATATATACCTATATGTGTAGTATTTCATGTTAAGTATGATCAGTAGTTAAATTTTTACATGTACTTACATCCAGCTACTTTGTAGTGTTCATTCAGTCGACTATCATCTTATGCATATAAACCCGGTATATCAGCCTTACCTCACTTGACATACCAATATATTCCATGTATTGATGTATAATTTCTCTTTTGATCTATGATATCTCATATCATAGGTTCAAGCACTCAGGTTCCTAACCGTACTTAGTAACTCAAGCTATCAGCAGCAGCTATAGTGGTAAGTCCTCATATTTCTGAGAGGGTGTTTATCAATTTCAGTATTTCAGCAGTTCAATAGTTATTTTAGCAGGAGTTAGTTGGGGATTTGTCCTATTAACTCCATATTCAGATAGTTAGAGTGTAACGCCTAGAAACTGGGTCCCGAGACATCACATGGTGCTTAGGGTCACAAGTGATCCCATGCTAATCCTTATACTTGCATACTTACAAGCAACTAAATAAAATACATAAATATGAAGAAAATCAGCGGAAATGTAAAACTTCTCTGAACTCAATCAATACAAATCTTAATTTACAAAATTACAACTTTCCTTTTTACAACAAAACTAAAATTAAATACATTAGCACTACTGACTGTCTATGAAGCCTCTACTAGTACTTACTATAGGTAGCCGGGTCATGACTCCCAACTATCCCAACTCAATATGACTGAATAAAGAAAATATAATACTTCTCAAACTGTATGACTGACTCAAGCCCTTGAATCAAAAGGACTCATCACCTGTTGACTAGAAGCTGTGAACTGACTGAATATGGTATATGCGCAACAATTTGTACCTACATTATGAGATAATGTAGCACATAGACATATATGTGGATCAGTACTTTGAGGATATACTGAGTATATGGGGGTGTATGCTTTTACATAAACAATGTCATTACTCATTATAAAATCATGCATGCTGACATAAATGACTCACATAGCTTTAAAAATTTGAAATATAAATCTCATAAATCATGAATAATAAAACATCTAGTATAAATCACGTGAGTCATTTCACTTGCTTTTAAAATATGTATTCTCTTCTTATTTTCACAACTTGTAAGCTAGATGAAATCTGAAACTCATTCTATATAGTAAACTCTTTAGCTCAATACTTTAAATCCATAAAACTGTTTCAAGAGTGGGGGACATCTTTGGGAGAATAGAACTTCTTTGAAACACAAGGACTTAGAACTTTAGAAACTTCAAGACATGGGAAAAACTCTAAACTCTTATGAACTTGGGAGTTTCTTCTAACCGACATAAACCATGTGAGCTACATGGAGTCCAACGTCTTGCCCACGTTGGGGAGAGTTGTTTTGTCCTTTTCATCGGATTTAGTGATCACTAGCTTCACCCACTTGGGATATATTAAATCCTACGGTGGCTCGTAGTTCTGGAGCATGAAACCTTGGAATCAAGCCCAACTTGGAGCTAAATACTTCTTCCTTACTTAAGCTTGGATCTTTTAAGAAAAATCCACCTTAAACATCTTAGAAATATGCAATTGAAGCCAACTATGCTTTTTTTAGCTTAAATCAAATGGTGTGGATTTTCTTTCTTAGATTAGGATTAAAATCAACTCTTTTCTTGAAACTTTGGTAGACTATCACCAATAAGCTTTAAAACTTTAATCGCATGGAAATATTAATACACTTCTTGAGACACTTTAGAAAGTATCAACAATTCATTCTTGGACTTAAGGCATGTATATTCTCTTAAAGGATCACAATTTTACAATAAATCTTAATTCATGACACCAATCTCAAAAATACTTGAAGATATCACATCAATATAGGAATGTGCAATTTATAGCATGAATTATCAATTCAAATCATAAATAAGAGAAATAATCATGCAATTCAAAACTTGAACAATTTATCAATTCATTTTCTCAAAATAATATAATTTAGGTATAGACCCACTTGTAAAAACATGAAATTCATTTATAAAAATCAAATCTTTGGGAACAAGAATAAAAGAAGTGTTCTTGTTCAATCCCGGCATACCTTGAATTTGAATCTTTAGATGAACTCTGTCTTTTGGGACTCTACTCTTACTCTTGAATGAGGGTTGTTAAAGCCTTTGAATTGAGAACCTTGAATCTTGACTCAATTTAGAAAATCTATGGTGAACCCTTCAGATTCTTAGAAGAGGATTTGGATACTTAGGGTTTTTGGTTGAGTGAAATTTTTAGAAAATGTCATATGATGCTTGTAGTGGCCCTCAATTTTGATGTTTGTACGATTTAAGAGGCTAGGAAAAAGTTCAAAGTGCCCTTTTTAACTTCTGTACGAAGCTGAAAAAATTGAACTAGAAATCCGATTTTATGGGCCACCGCGACAAGCCACTATCGCAGTGGCTCACTATAAATTGACAAATGAGAATCTGGGAGTCACCGCAATGCGGAGCCATCGCGTTGTCGCACTGGTTGGGACCTAGAACTTCAGCGCGATGCATCATGATCATGCTAGGCCACTGGAAACTTACAATTGGGATATTACTCCTCTCCGTGGGGCGCTAAGGGTTAGAATAATGGTGTTTTACGACTGGAACTTTAATTATCCATAACTTCTTGCCCGATTATCAGATTTGGGCTAATCTTATATCGTCGGAAAGCTAATTCAGTTTCCCACATGATAAAAAAGACAAGATTAGTAAAATTCTATATGATTTAAACATTACTCACTTTGAAAGTCATTCCTCGATCTTATAGAGACGAAATTAGGCTTAAGGAAAGTTTGGGGTATTACAATATCTCCCCCTTGGGAACATTCAGCCTCGAATGTGGCTAGCTAGGCTAAGAATATAGAGGAAAACTTTGGTTGAACATCTGAAATAACTTGCTAAACTGATTCTACCTCATTCTAAACCTTTGAGTACTTCTGTGAGTACACGAACTTATAATAAGAATAACTATATAGCTAAATCTTTGATTTGGAAGCGGTTGAATGATGGAAGACTATTACCTTCGACTGAACTTTTCTTTACTTATCGTAAGGAGATGATTCTTGTTGAGAGTTTAGAACTTGCTTGATGTTCTCATGATGTGATTGTACTTATAGATTGTGAAGTGATAGTTTATGCAGGCATAAATCATGAGAAAATGAGGCTAAAATTACACAATGGGTGTTACACTTTCTGAGTTGGAACACTTGGAAAACAAAGATCATTCAGTGAATACTTACACACTAAATAATGACTAAATATTTCAATTTTTAAACTGATGCTTGATACATATACTGAGTTGAATTCACAAATTTTATGGGTGTGAACAACTATCTACTGGAATAACTGTATGTATGAAACTTCGGGTAGTAAGACTATACTAGTTCAAAAAATGGAAAACTAAAGAAGTCTATCTATCTGATTGTTAAACTGGACTATTGGCTATCCAAACTGAATTACACTAGATACTCATACTCAAGCGGAGGATTTCATTAACAATCTCTTAGGGAGTTCTAACGATATGAGGGAGCACGGAACTTTGCACATGATATAAAAAAGGCATCTGAATAAGAGATTACAATATTTATATGACTCTATAGCTTGGAACATAGACCCCTTTGAATCATAAACTGGGATAGAATATCTAGGCCTTAGTCAACGCAACACCTTACTAGCAAGCTTAGACATACTTCTAAAGTGTTCTCTCAACTGTTCCTTTCCCTAAAAGACTATACTAATTGATTCATCCTCTAATTCTCACATGGTTGATGATATTTCCATCTATTCATGTTCTAAGCTGAACTAAATTCCCTCACCATCTTCAAGCCTAACCCATAATCACAGGATACACCACATAACACTGTAATACTAGTTTGAACAGTAAATCAACACACCATGCACTTTACAACTTCTCATCTTATGCAAAATTATCATTACCAATTTAACAACCATATTCAACCTCGTACTTGACATTTACTAAAGTGCAGTGCATTCATCCAGATATATGCAAACATGATGTTCAAGACTACTTCTATAACCAAGTATGCACTTCTAAACACACTCTCAGAAAACACCCTGTCACAACCTACAAACCTCTATCAAGAATAACTTCCATGCACCACTCTTAAGAAGACATACATAACATATTCTGAACTGACCAGGTCATATACAAAAAGTTCACTCAATATTTCTTCAGACTCATAGAATTACATAAAGCAAGCATATGACCATCTTCCCCAACGTCACATTTACTCTCTCCTATCTATACACTGCTTATTATCACTATTTTTAACCTAAGGAAAAGGTCACTAAAAGGTTAGAACACAAAGACCTTAAGCATGAAGGGATACCATACGTAACTTGGGCACTCATTTGAGGCCTAAGGAATATAGCATTTAACATCATAAACTTATCGAAGAGGTCTAACCCTAGGACATTCATGGTATAAATCTAAATTTCGCTGCTCATTAAAAGTATTGATTGAGCACTTGAACTGAACATACTGTAAAGCTTGAGTACATGAGTCATGAGCTGCATGACCCACAGTTGGAGTTAATAACTTATAGAATGTGATTCCAACTGCTAAAATAACTAAAACTCCTCCTTTTGGGAACTAGGAGAGTACATAATTCTATATCATATGCATGAACATGAATTAAGATCATGGAACTAACACGTAAGGCATGAGAAGGTATTGGGACAACTGAAAATACTTAAATCAGATTTGGTTAAGCATCAATGTTTCTCACAGCTATTCTACAACTTACTAGTACAGCTACTAGAATCTCCAAGCTTGAATTAGTTACTCATTCTATCATCTCCCCCTTAGCTTTAAGCTATCACTCTAAGTTTGTGAACCACTATTTTTACTCTAACCTAAACTGCACTCACTTTGCTCTAGATTCTGGGATATAATTAATACACAGGAAACCAAACTTACCCTGAAGGACTATATCTTCACGTATATCACCTAAAGCTAATACTTCTTTCTAAGATTTGACTCTTAAACTTCTGTGACCCCAAAAGTCATCATATAACATTTTAAACACTCACCAACTTAGATTTTCAACACTTGACACGGACATCATAATCCTTTAATAAACCATGCTACTCTTTTCATATTCTACTAACATCACATACTATTACATCTCAAAAATTACATTTTCTCTAAACTATAGGAATCAAGATCATACCCACAAGGCTCAATACTATGTATCAAAACTCTTTAACGTAGCTATTAAGAACATCATATACTATACAACTAGTCTCCTTCCTCTTAGCAACTCAACGGTACTACTAACCACACAACACTTAATAAATTTTGAAAATAGTGGAGCCCTATATCACCTTCGGCACACCTCAACATCATACTTACAAAATCATATGTATTCATGAATAGATGGACTCAAACACTTGCATCCACTATTCAAGCCTATTAGATCACTTCCCTATAACTAGTACCATTAACCAAGAAATTGTCATATCCTCCTTTATGACCACCTATCGTTCAAAGTAATGTCTAGTGCTCAACATGATTTACAACCCCACCTTATACACAATTCTCACTTGGAAACTATAAAACAAAACATAAAGAAACACTAGCCCACTCAAACCCCAAAACAATAATAATCAATCATAATCATATGTCCTATCTTAAACACAATCCATTAACACATCCTCCGTCCATACATCATTACTATATACCTATATATACACCTAAACTTCTTTCACAGCTCTATAGGTTATAACTAAACTCCTTCTTGGAATCTCAGGGAACCCTAAATTAACAACGCTCATCTACCAAGTTCTTTCATCAATAACCTATACTTTTCTAGAACAACAGACTCCGTCAACAACTTTTTTCATACTTCAAGCAAACAACAATTCACCTCAACTAATAGATCCTTCTCTACCTTCTACTAAACTAACACATACGGATATATCACTTCATTACTTACTTAATAATATGCGAAAAGATTCATCTATACATATATTTAATAAATCACACTTACCACCCTTCTTATATATAAGCCTCTAAACCCCCAGTTCAAACTGACAAAAAAACAGCAAGGTGAACAACAAGTTGCTAGTGAATAAAAATAGGCCTCACACAGCTTCACTAGACTTTGATTTTTGTGTTTTGAACAAGAAAGTGAAAGGAATAACAAGGAAACTATGAGAGTGAATCACAAGAGCCCCAAACGACTTCACTAGACTTTTAGTTTCAATAACAGAATGATAACAAGATTACAAGAGATAGAAACTTGGCACATAATATTCAATTATCTAAGAATACATATTTTACTCTGTCTTAACTGAACGACTCATAAGAATAAGGGCATAACATTAAACTTGAGTCACTTATAACACACTAGAAGGCCCCTCTCAAGCCGCTTTATGAGACTTTTGAAACTTTTTAATAGCAAGTCTGAGAGCATATTAGGGAAAGAAACTAGAAGTTTCCGATCATGTTACCTCAATAATAGTTCATAGACAAAGAAGTATAGATTATCATTATGGAATCTGAGGAGGAATCTAAAAACACATCTAACTTGGGCTTAGTTCACAATTTTTATGAACATGAATAAAGCTCTTCAAACTTTGGAATTTAAAAGCACTGATGGGATACTTTCTAGTCCACTTAAAATTCCATAACTATCTATAGAGACTGTCTGAGAAAGCTTTATCATCAAAGACTTCAGCTGGACTATTTTTAATACCTTGAAAATAAGGCAGAAATGGCCTGAATAGAGTAAGATTAAAATCTACACAAGTTTCTTAGAGAACTTTTCTATAGAACGATTTAAGACCTGAAAGAATGGAAATATTTCATAAATGCCTCATAACCTCTAAAAGAAAATTACAAACGTCTCCGTATCATTTTTCAAGACTCTACTAGACACGGCTTCACTAACATACTAGGACACTTAAACTCTATGCTATGATACCAAGTTTGCAATGCCTCAAAAATGGGTCTCAAGATGTCAAATAGTGCTTAGGGTCATAAGTGATCCCAAGCTAACCCTTCTACTGGCATACTTATAAGCAATTAAATAAAATACATAAATCTGAACAAAATCAGGGGAAACATAAAACTTCTCTGAACTCAATCAATACAAATCTGAATTTACAAGATTACAACTCTATTTTAGAAAACAAAACTAAAATTAAATACATTAACACTACTGACTGTCTATGAATCCTCTACTAGTACTAACTATAGGTAACCGGGTCATGACTCCCAACTATCCTAAATCAATATGACTGAATAAAGAAAATATAATACTTCTTAAATTGTATGACTGACTCAAGCCTCTAAGTCAAAAGAACTCATCAACTGTTAATTGGAAGTTGCAAACTAACTGAATATGGCATATGCGCTACAACGTGTACCTATATTATAAGACAATGTAGCATATAGACATATATGTGGATCAGTACTTTGATGATTCACTGTGTATATAGGGTTTATGCATTTAAATAAACAATATCATTACTATTTATAAGATCATGCATTCTGACTTAAATGACTCACATAGCTCGAATAAAAATCTAAAATATAAATCTCATAAATAATGAATAATGAAAGATGAAGTATAAATATCTTGAGTCTTTTTACTTGCTTCTAAAATTTGTATTCTCATCTTATTCTCACAACTTGTAAGCTAGATGAAATATGAAACTCATTCTGTATAGTAAACTCTTTAGCTAAATACTTTAAATCAGTAAATTGTTTCAAGAGTGGGGGACATCTTTGGGAGAATGGAACTTCTTTGAAACTCAAGGACTTTAGAAACTTCAAGACATGGTAAAAACTCTAGACTCATATGAACTTGGTAGTTTCTTCTAACTAACATAATCCAAGTGAGCTACATAGAGTCCAACGTCTTGCCGACGTTGGGGAGAGCTGTTCTATCCTTGCCATTGGGGTATAACCTTTTACTTTTTAGTGATCACTAGCTTAACCCACTTGGGGTAAATCAAATCCTATGGTGGCTCGTAGTTCTAGGGCATAAGAGCTTAGAATCAAGCCGAACTCGGTGCTAAATACTACTCCCTTACTTAAGCTCAGAACTTATATGAAAAATTTACCTTAAACAACTCAAAAATATGCAATGGAAGCCAACTATGCTTCCTTTTAGCTTAAATGAAATGGTGTGGATTTTCTTTCTTAGCTTAGGATTAAAATCAACTCTTTTCTTAAAACTTTGGCGGAGTATCACCAATAAGCTTTAGAACTTCAATAGCATGGAAATATCAATACACTTCTCGAAACACTTTAGAAAGTATCAAAAATTCATCCTTGGACTAAGGCATGTATATTCTTAAAGGATCACAATTTCATAGTAAAGCTTAATTCATTACAACGATCTCAGAGACACTTGAAGATATCACATCAATATAGGAATATACAATTTATAGTATGAATTATCAATTCAAATCATAAATAAGTGAAATAATCATGCAATTCAAAACTTGAACGACTTATCAATTCATTTTCTAAAAAAAATATAATTTGGGTATAGACCCACTTGTAAGAACATGAAATTCATTTATAAAAATCAAATCTTTAGGAACAAGAATGAAAGAAGTGTTCTTGTTCACACCCCACATACCTTGAATTAGAATCTTTGGATGATATCTCGCTTTTGAGACTCTATTCGTACTCTTGAATGAGGGTTCTTGAAGCCTTTAACTTGAGAACCTTGAGTCTTGACTCAATTTAGAAAATCTATGGTCAACCCTTAAGACTCTTAGAAGAGTATGTGGATACTTAGGGTTTTTGGTTGAGGGAAATTTTGAGAAAATTTATGCTTGTAGTGGCCTTAAATTTTGATGTTTGTACAGTTTAAGAGGCTTGAAAAATTCCAAAGTGCCCTTTTTAACTTCTGTATAAAGCTGGAGAAATTTTACAGGAAACTCAATTTTACGGGTCACCGCGATGCGCCACTATTGCATTGGCTTACTAGAAATTGACAAATAGGAATTTCGGAGTCACCGCGACACGGAGCCATCACGTTGTCCCACTGGTTAGGACCTACAACTTCAGCGCAATGTCCCACGATCATGCTAGACCACTGGATACTGACAATTGGGATATTACTCCTCTCTGCAATGCGCTAAGGGTCTAAATGATGGTGTTTTACGACTAGAAATTCAATTAGCCATGACTTCTTGCCCGGTTATTGGATTTGGGCGAATCTTATATCGTTGGAAAGCTAATTCAATTTTCCACCCGATAAAAAATCAAAAATAGGAAAATTCTATTTGATTGAAACATTACTAACTTTGGAAATCATTTCTCAATCTTATAGAAAAAAATTAGGCTTAAAGTTTGGGGTATTACATAGAGGCTTTCAAACTAGTATAGCCAGTTATTCAGTTTTCTGATGTTATTATCAGTTATACTTAGTTATTATTTTAGTATTTTGACAACCTTATGGTATTCTCAGATTTCTTCTGCACATATATTTCAGTATTATGTTCAGTGCTCACAGTAGGTACCAGTCAAGGGTTAGCTTATGGTCATTTACGATTGTAAGCACTGTGTGATGCCCAGGGTGTAGTCTCAGGGCATTACAATTCCCCTACAAATAATTCAAGAAAAAATATTTATTTCTCTTATACAGTTCGAACAATCTATGTAGTATTGGGCATCAAAATTTTTATACTTCTAGATGTGGGAAAATGCATGATGGTGTGATGCGATAGTATTGGGTTGCCACACTGGATGTGATCTAAAAGTTCACCGTGATGCGGTGACATTGCGTATCTTCACTGGAAAGAGAACAATTGTAAAATTGAGCCTTGGTGCGATGCGCCATGATTGTGGAGGCTTACTGGAGTTGACAATTGCCATTTGGTCATGCTCCGCGACACACTGAAATGGCAGTTGGCACAATACTTTACAAAAATGGCTCTAACTCTTTGCTCGGGTATCGAATTTTTGCAAATTTTATATTGTTGGAAAGCTTACTGAATATCCTATGCATTGGCAGACTCTAAACTGAAAAATACTAAGTATTTCAAAAAATTTATATTGGATAACTCACGGACTAAGAGCTAATTTAAGCTAGGAAAATACGGAGTATTACAATATCTCCCCCATGGGAAAATTCGACCTCGAATGAGACTGATTAAGCTGAGAAACACTTATAAACTAAGTTTACTCTCTTAACATGAATACTGTAGCATGACTATTTCACTGAACTACTGACAAGCTGAGTTCTAATACTTTCCATGCATAACTGATGCATGGAATACATAAGTGAACCTACCGATAAGCTGAATTTTCATACTAAACATGCATATCTGATGCATGAGTACATGTTTAAACTGATTCATGAATGCATGACTAAAAATGCAATGGTAAAGAATACCAAGATTATATGTGTAACTGAACATGGAAGTAAGTAGAGCTAAAAAAGATTATTACCTTAAGTTAAATCTGAGTTCGTGGAGAAGATGTGAGGATACTTGGTTCGCATATTTTTTGTTGTGCTTTCCAAGTAGATCCCTCAATGGATTGATTCCTCCAAAGAAATTTGACCAAGGGAACTTCTTTGTTCCTCAGTCTGTGAATCCTTAGTCTGCGAATCTGATGATTGGGGATATTGACTAGAACCTTTTCAAAATAGAGATCATTCTGGATATCTATGCCCTATAAGGGAACTATAACTGTTGGGTCACCAATGCACTTTTCTATCAAGGACATGTGGAATAATTGATGTACTGAAGCTAGATCTGAAGGCAACTCGATCTCATAAGCTACCTTTTCAAAATAACTGAGAATTTTGTAAGGAACAACATATCGGGGACTGAGGTTTCCCTTCTTTACAAACCTCTTGACTCCCTTCATGGGAGATATTTTTAATATCACAAAATCACCAATATCAAACTCGAGAACCTTTCTCCTCATATCTGCATATGATATCTATCAGCTCTAGGTAGCCCTAAGCCTTTTTTTTATCAACTGAACCTTCTCTAAGGCCTTACTGTGGCCTCACCTATATCAAACCAACTAATTGGAGATCTAAATATCTTACCATAGAGATCCTTAAAGGTAGCCATCTGAACACTAGAATGATAGTTGATATTGTGAATTTAATCAAAGGCAAGTGGTCATCCCAACTACACTTAAAATCGACAATGCAAGATCTTAGCATAGCTTCTATAGTCTGAATGGTCCTTTCTGCTTGACCATCTGTCTGTCGATAGAAGGCTGTACCGAGGTGGACTTAGGGTACTAAGACCTTTTTGGAATTCCTTTTAGAAATAAGAGGTAAACTGGGTAATTTTATTTGAGATGATAGATACTAAGACTCTATGTAACTTAACCAACTCTTTGATATAGAGTTTGGCATAGTCCTCGCTAAATAAAAAGTAAGAACTAGAAAGAAATAAGTTAATTAGGTCATCCTATCTACGACAACCCAAATGGAATTATGGTGATGACGAGTATGAGGCAAACCCATCACAAAGTCCATGTTCACTTCCTTCTATTTCCATATGGGAATATTGAACTCCTACATGGGCCCACTGGGCTTCGGATGCCAATCTAAAGCTCTGACACATAGAGAACTTAGCTACAAACTCTAAAATATCTCTGTTCATCCCACTCCACCAATAGATCTCCCATAAATTATGGTATATCTTAGTAGCCCTTAGATTAATAGAGTATAGCGCACCATGTGCTTCTACAAGAATTTGTTGCCTCAAGTCATCGACACCTGGCAAACATAAATAACCCTGGCAATGCAACACATTATCTCTCCCCTGGGAGAAAACCTCGACTTTTGTATCTCTGAGTAACTCTCTTAACTTTACTAGACTGGAGTCTCTATACTACTTTTCCTTTACTTTGGAAACTAGAGATAATTCTAAACTAATTTGCACCCATATACTGCTTTATGTTGAATCGAGTAAGAAGACACCTAGTAAGGCAAGCTGATGAACTTCCTCAACTAACTTCTTCTTATCATCCTCGATGTAAGCAACACTACCTATTAACAGTCTACTGAGAGTATCATCCACAACATTGGCCTTGCCTGGATCATATAGAATACTCATATCATCATATTTCAATAAGTCTAACCACCTTCTCTAACGTATTCAAAAATTTTTGAGAGAATAAATACTGCAAGCTTTTGTGATCTGCAAACACATTAAGATGCACCACACACAAATAGTGTGTCTAAATCTTTACAATAAAAACTACAGCTGCTAACTCGATATCTTGAGTTAGGTAATTCTAATTATGGGGCTTAAGCTACCTAGATACATAGGCTATGACCTTACCCCTCTACATGAGGACACAACCCAAACCTACTCTTAATGCATCACAGCATACAACAAAACCATCTGAACCATCTGATAAAGTTAAGAATGGGTTGATATGATTCAAGTCTTTAAGTTCTGAATACTCTTATCACAAGAATCTGACCACTGGACTTTTTTCTAAGTCAGTCTGGACATGGGGCATGCAATAGATGAAAATCCTTCAACAAACTTGTAATACCCTACATGTTTTTAATCCTATGATTTATACTTGAGTACATGACTTACAATGAATATCCTAGTGATAGGATAGCTTATGATGCATTAATCATGTTCATATGAGTCACTAAAGGTAATGCAGGCTAAGAGGTTTTGAATCCATCAAGTTTTAGTGTTTGATTTTGCAAGGGTCATCTTTGAATGAGTATAACTCAATGTTAATATGGTATTTTAGATGATTTGGACCCACAAAATTGTAGAGAATCGAATTATCTTTCCAACGATACCAATTTTTCCTTAATCCAATACCTGAGCAAAACGTTATGCCCATTTTCGTGAAAGACAGTAAGCATAGACGATTGGTTAGGCGCCGCCTAACCCAAGCATAGGCGATTGGTTAGGAGCCGCCCAAACCAAGCATAGGTGATCACTTGGGCACCGCCTAAGTAAATTCCAGGTGTCAAAATCACTCCGTATTGAGTTATTTTAAAGGTAATTAAGTCTTTAAATACTCCTTACACGTCCCTAAACTTAACCCTACAAAATATATATCTTCTAAAGATACTACAACCCTATTTTCATCTCAAAGCTCATCATCCAAGAGAACTAAAGGAGAAAAACAACTAGGGTTGCATAATTAAGCTTGAAGATCCAATTTCAAGAAAATTCCTCCGTCAATCATCAAGAATCTTCCTTCTAAGGTATGCGTAGTGTTCATCCATGGATTCTTTTCGTCCGTGGAGTTCAAGAATCAATCTTTAAAATACAAAAGCTTGATTGATTGTGGTGATATGATCATACCCATGTTGATGCTTGATTGTTTTCCTCTTTTTCATTAAAAAGTATAACTTCTATATTGTTGGGTGTTGATGATCATGTTGTGGCATTAGGTGATTCCTAAGGTGGAATCTTTATATGTTTTTGTGAATTCATGATATCATATGAGTTGAAAACATGTAAATTTGGTTGTTCATGTTGTATAATTTGATGAATTCACCTATGCTTAAGATGTGCATGTAAGGTGTTTGATAAAATGCCTAAGGAACGATAAATCATGCAATATAGCTAAATTATGACTTAGTGAAGTATTCATGATATTCCCTTACGTTCCAATGACTTCTATGTTGTTAATGTGCCTTGTAAATGTTGCTGGAATACCCATGAACTATTCTTATGAGATTATTCTATGTTTACTTGCAAATCCTACTTATGACCAAGATGCATGATAACCATGCAATCCACATGAACTTCCATGCTATTAGTTTATGTTGCCAATATGATTATGCAATGAACATGATATTAAGATTGTGCAAGTACTTCCATGTGATATGAAATACTTTCCATGCAATACATTGTTGATAACCATTAATAGTATGACATCCCTACTTATGATATTATATATTATGGACTCTACTCTTATGATCAAGTCAGCCATGTGTGTCAGTTTTCTTCCATCGAGTCCTAGGAGTAATTGTACCCAAAAACTATAGTTGTGTGCCTAGATCCATGTCATGTTTCACAATATTCGAACTCAAGCTATGATTCCATAGACTTCAGTCAGTCATGTGACTCAGGAAAACCTCATGATCTTAGTCAGTTGTCAGATATCAGTAACATTTCGCCAGTCAATGGAATTCAGTAAGATTATGTCATGTACAGTCAGTTATTCATGTCCAGTCCCTCCAGATGGGAGTAGAGGTTAGAACTGAGTGAACCCAAGGATAGGAACTCACCCGCTAGTTCAGGTTGTGATTCTTAGTAGCAATCCTTGTGTTCCAGAACTACGTCGCCAGCATAGGTTGAGACATCTTAACCCGTTAGATTAGGGTTGATGAGGTGGCTTAACCCGTTAGTTTAGGGTTCCCACCATTCTCATTGAGTACCCACCAGATAAGGGTCACTCACAACTTTCCTTACCAGTGGCGTGGTATTGACACCCCTATAGTCGGTGCAAAGATTGGACCCCAACTTAGCCGTAACGACATATATGGGCCATTTTGATTAAACACTACTTCCCACAGTTTTAGTATCAGTCTCAGTAAAAGAACTCAGATAGTTCTTCAGATTTCAGTATAGATAGGACTGTTAGATACAGTCATCCATGTTATCAATTTCAGTATCAGTCAGGATAGTTATCATTAAACCATGTATTACCTTACAAGTCATGCTATCACGTATTCATGGTCCCAATTTCTATATATGTGTGTTTGCACTCCCACGTTCATATTAGTCAGTCAGTGTTGTTCATGCATGAAACCCTTTATATTCATCCTACCTTCCTCGTATACTCAGTACTTCAGTGGTACTGGCGCATTTACGCTATGGCTCTTTCTTTTCATGTTACACCATAGGTTCCGAGACACGAGCTCCAGCCCAGCAGTAGTGGCAGCATTCCAGTCACAGAGACACAGTGAGTCCTCATTGATTCGAGGAAAATATGATTTGATTCATTTATCTATTTCTTTAGGTCATTCTTATGTAGTTAGTTGGAGACATGTTCCTAAACTCCTTATTCAGACAGTTAGAGGCTATCATATTTATGATCAGATTTAGTTGTTTTAGGTATTTTTTTCCACATGATTTTATTCAGTTGAACCTTATGGCCTTACAATTCCATGTATTCTGCATTATTATATCATGATTTGCAGTATAAAGGTATAGATATCAGTCATGGGTTAGCTTATGGTCCCTCGGGGTCATGAGCACCATGTAGCATTCCGGTTCAGCAAATCGAGGTGTTACAAAACTAATGGTAATAGCTAGCTAAACCCAAGAAACTCTAAATATCTGATGGAGAGATAGGTTTAGGCCAGTTTCTCACTGCCTCAGTGTTTTGAGGATCAAATCTAGTGCCATCATCGAAAATAATAGGTCAAAGAAATGCTACTGACCTTAGCCAAAATTTGCACTTACTGAAATAGGCAAACAACTGTTAAGTTCTTAGACTTTAAAGTACAATTTTGAGATGATCTACGTGATCATTATCGCTGCGAGAATAGACAAAAATGTCATTAATGAAGACTATAATGAACATATCCAAGTATTTCTTGAACACACAGTTCATCAAGTTGATAAAAGCAATTGGGGCATTTGTAAGACCAAAAGACATGACTAGAAACTCGAAGTGACCTTACCGGGTTCTAAAAGCTGGTTTTAGAATATAACATTCTCTGACTCTAAGTTGATGATAGCCTATTTTGAGGTCTATCTTAGAAAAGTAACTAGTACCCTGCGATTACATAAATTATATCTATTTACATAAATACCTCGATGATTTCTGAAGTTGTTGAACAAATCATCAATTCTAGGAAGTGGATATTTATTCTTGATTGTGACTTTGTTCAACTGACAGTAGTCTATACACATTCTAAGAGAACCGTCTTTATTATGCATGAATAAAACTGGTGCATGTAACACCCCAATTTTCTAAGCCAGAATGCTACACGGTGCTCATGACCCCGAAGGACCACAAGCTAACCCATGATTGATATTTTTACCTGTATACTACATAATATACATAAAATGTGGAAACATGAACATGAAAGGCCATAAGGTTCAAACTAAATAAACGTTTGATATCAAAATGTCTAAAAAAGGTATAACAGTACCAAAACAAGTCATAAATACTGAAAATAATGAGATCTGTATATCTAATCTGACATCTAGTCTGAAAGCCTCTAATAGAACTGAATAAGGAGTTGAAGGAACATGTATCCAACTAACCCCTTCTAGCAACTGAATAGCAAATATAGCAACAATCATATCATTCTCGAATGAGAAGGACCCACTGCAAACTCCTGGAATGCTACTACTGATCTGGAGCTCGTGCTTCTAAACCTATAGCATAACATAAGAGAAAGCACCACAGCATAAATATATCAGTACGTCCAAATATACTGAGTATACGAGTGAGGTAGGCTAAATGCAAAGGGTTATGTGCTTGAACAGTGCAAACTAATTTAAACGTGAGAATATATACATGCATAAATAACTATAACTAAACTTGTGATGATGCTGACTACTGAGTCTGAATGCTGACGACATGAATTTACTATTACTGAGGTACTGAATAGATTATTGACTATTTATAACAGTTCAAATTATGAAGAACTAGTTTGAATAACAGTGTCTAACAGTCCTGAAACAGAATACTAGTAACGTGAGCTATGACAACTGATATAGCTGATATAACTATAATGATCGGACTAATCGATATGACCGATACTGAGTGACTGTATCTAACAGTTTATGTTCTGATGGAACTATCTAAGTTCCATTCTACTTGGAGTAACTAAAACTGAGATCAGTCCTATCTAGCGGGTAATCATTAGTATACTAATAATAAAGATGATTTGACTTAGTATGAGATCAGTCCTATGTAGCGGGTGATCTTTAAATTTAATAATTCTAATACTTATTAATCGTAGTTGAGATCAGTCCTAGCTAATGGGTGATCTTGAAGTCTATTTACAATGATAAGCATTGAATGTATCTAACAGTATTGAATCTGTACTACTAAGCTGAGTTGACTATGTCTAAAAGCCTTAATTCTGTAACTGAAACTATGGGATGTGTTCATCTAACTAACATGCCCCACGCTAAGTTGACTGGGGTCCAATCTCTGCCCTGACTGGAATGGTATCAGTACCGCGCCACCAGTAAAGACATCTGCTGTAGAGTAAGTACTAATCTAGCGGCTGACTCCTGGGATTAGTCCTATACATATAAAGGTGCTAACGGGTGTCCCCTGAGTATGTCAGTCCTATCTAATAGGTGACATCTCATACCTACACTAGCAACATTATTCTGAAACTTAGGGATCTGATTCCTATTCTAGTGGGTGAGCCCCCATCCCTAGGTTCGGTCAATGCTGAATCCTACTCTTATCGGAAAGACACTGAATAGAATAACTGGGCTGAACTAAATAACTTAACTGAACTGATACTGATTAACTGAACTGATACTAATGGTATTATTTACCGAAGCAAAAACTTAGTTTTCTGGATTCCGATAATGGACGGAATATAATGAGTTCTGAGGACTGATTAAGAGTACTAAAGTTACTGAGATTTACTGTGATTACTAAGGTTACTGAGCACTAAACTTTCCTAAGTCAGATTACTGACTGAGTTCTATGGAACATGGCTTGACTGAGAGTATCATGAAAACATGACATAGCTCTAGGCACGCAGCTATATTTTTCGGGTACAAGTACCTTCCCAGGACTCGATGGAAGGAAACTCACACACATGACTGACTTGATCGTAAGAATAGAGTCCACAATTCATAATATCATACTAATCATGGTTCTTATCACCTTATTCATGGAAAAGGGAATTCATACGACATGTAATTACTTCCATAGCTTCAATATCATACTCGTTCCATACCACAACCATGACACATAACAACAACGTGGAATTAATGTGAACTCATAAAGCATAGAGCATGTAATTCATATCAAATTATAACGGTTAACATTGGCTTGTCATTCAAATACTATTAAGTCATGGAAACTTGGTTTATCACATACTAAGCATTTTATCAAACACATTGCATGCACTCTTTAAGGAATAGGTGTATTCACAAATTTACATCACTTTAATCTAACCAAATTCATGAGTTCCAACTATATGATCACAATCTTTCTGGAAGTTCATCAAATTCCCACTCTATAACACAAACCACAAACAACAACATGAATACAACCATATCATCACAAAACATTCATGTTTTTATAAGCAAAGATTGATTCCTGAACTTCACGAATGAAAGTGATAGATGGATGAACACTATGCATACCTTAATAGCGATGAAATTGTTGAATGATTGGACCTACAAGCTTAATTATGCAACCCTAGCAGTTTTTATCTTTCTTGTGCTCTTGGATAATGAACTTAAGATGCTAATAGGGTTGTAATGTGATTATAATCTATAAGTTTTGAGATGTTAAGTATTGGGACATTTAAGGAGTGTTAAAAGACTTAATTATCCTCAAAATAACTAAATATACTAAATGTTTTTCGTGGCTGAAATCATAAGTGTGCATCAAACATTTCATCAAACATGCTAAGGTGTGCACCGCACATCCTATCGCATAAGCTAAGGTGTACATCGCACATGCTATCGCACACTTGAGGTTGTGCACCGCACAACCTGTCGCACACTTGTTCCAGTAGCCATGTGCGATTGTTTATGCATCGCACTCCTACTTTACAGGGCCATAACTTCTTGCTCGGGTGTCGGATTCTTAGAAATTAGAATTGTTGGAAAGCTAATTGTATTCTCTACAATTTGGTGGGTCTAAATCTGCCAAAATTTCACATATAAATCAAGTTATCCTCGTTCAAGGGTCACTTTTGTGGAATCACACACTAAAACTTGATGGATCCAAAAGTTGTTAGCTTGCCTTCCTCTAAGGGACTCACATGAGCATGCTTAACACATCATAAGCTATCTTATTTATAGGATACTCATTCTAAATCATGTACTCAAATATGAATCATAGGATATGAGGTTTCATACGTAGAAGAACTGATTCATTTCCTAGCTTGGAAACATAAGGGTATTACAATATCTCTCCCTTAGAAACATTCATTCTCAAATGATACTGGTTTAGATGAGAGAAAAGACAACTTACATGAATATATAGAATGAATGAATGATCATGATTTCATGGATGACATGACTAAAAATTGAACATATCATACTGTACATGCATATCTGATGCATGGGTAATTGATTTATGAATGTAGGACTGAGTGTTCCGATAAATTGAGTTTCTCAAACTGAGAATAAATATTTGATGCTTAATTGATAAGTTGAATCCATGTATATCTAATGCATGATTACATGACTGACATGATACGTGATTGCATGACTAAAACTACTGATAAGTTGACAATACATATCTGATGCGTGAATACATGACTGAACTGACTCACGAACATGCGACTGAATATGTAATGGTAAACTAAGATTGAACAAAAACATGAGAACATGACTGATTCTGGTATGTGACATATGGATTGAACATCATGAACTGAACTAAATCTCTTAATACTTGACTTACAACTGAGGTTTGACTTGAAGGTCAACTTATGAGTACCCTCTATTCTAGATAGAATTCATTATGCAGGGAGAAATTGAAGGATCTAAGCCATGAGAGCATTAAGAAAAAATGGGGTATGTCCGCCTTGAGACTCTATATCCTTCTAAGAATGCTTACCTTATAGAGATACTTGGTGATGCACAGGGCATCTGTGAACTAGATTATAATTAAACCTTAGGAGTTTGAAACTAATGCATGAGATGGACTGAACTTGCAACTACTAGGAGGTTCTACCTTGAAATAGTTACATTCTCTAAGATTTTGGATAGCATGAAGAAATGCAAGGATGAGAAAACAAGCTATACAAATTTGACTGCTCACTGGCACGACATGAATACTGAAAGAAAGGAAACTGTTCCTAAAACATCTTATAGCCTCCTGCACATTGGTGTGGTGCACAACACACGTATGTACAAGACTCTACTAGATGCGTCTTTCAGACTTCCTAGGACTCTATTGAAACTTAGTCTCTGATACCAAGTTTGTAACACTCTGATTTTCTGAACCGGAATGCTACACGGTGCTCATCACCACGAAAGACCACAAGCTAACCCATGACTGATAACTATACCTGTATACTGCATAATATACATAAAATGCAAAAACATAAACATCAAAGGCCATAAGGTTCGAACTAAATAAACGTCTAATAACAAAATATCTGAAAAAGGTATAACAATACCAAAACAAGTCAGAAATACTAAAAATAATGAGATCTAAATATCTAATCTGACATCTAGTCTGAAAGCCTTTAACTGAACTGAATAAGAAGTTGCAAGAACATGTCTCCAACTAACTCCATCTAGCAACTAAATAGTAAATGTAGCAATAATTATATCATCCTCAAATGAGAAGGACTCCCTGCAAACTCTGAACACTGGAATGCTACTGCTGATCTGGAGCTCGTGCCTCTAAACCTATGGCATAACCTAAGAGAAAGCACCATACCAAAAATACGTCAGTATATTTGAATGTACTTAGTATATGAGTGAGGTAAGCTAAATGAAAAGGGTTATATGCATGAACTATGCTAATTAATATAACATGAGAATACATACATGTATAAATAACTATAACTGAACTCATGATGATGCTGACTACTGAGTCTGAATGCTGACGCCATGACTTTACTATTACGGAGGTACTAAATAGATTATTTACTATTTCTGATAGTTCAAATTATGAAGAACTAGCTTGAATGACTATGTCTAACAGTCCTAAAACTGAATACTAATAACGTGAGCTATGACAACTGATAGAGTTGATATAAATGCAATGATCAAACTAATTGATATAACCAATACTGAGTGACTGTATCTGATAGTCTAAGTTCTAATGGAACTATCTGAGTTTTGTTCTACTTGGAGTAACTAAATCTGAGATCAGTCCTATCTAGCGGGTGATCATGATTATACTAATAATAAGGATGATTTGACTTATTCTGAGATCAGTCCTATCTAGTGGGTGATCTTTAAATCTAATAATTCTGATACTGATTAATCATAGTTAAGATTAGTCCTAGCTAATGGGTGATCTTGAAGTCTATTTATAATAATAATGATTGACTATATCTAACAATACTGAATCTGTACTACAAAGCTGAGTTGACTGTGTCTGAAAGCCCTGATTCTGTAACTAAAACTGTGAATGTGTTCATCTAACCGACATACCCTAATCTAAGCTAACTGGGGTCCAATCTCTACCCTGACTAGAAAGGTGTCAGTACCATGCCACCAGTAAAGATAGCTGTTGTGGAGTCAATCCTAATCTAGTGGGTGACTCCTAGGATCAGTCCTATACATATAAATGTGCTAACAGGTGACCCCTGAGTATGTCAGTCCTATCTAACGGGTAACATCTCATACCTACGCTAGTAATGTAATTCTGGAACTTAGCGATTGCTTTTAGGGATCTCAGTCCTATTCTAGCGAGTGAACTCCCATCCCTAGGTTCGCTCAGTGCTGAATCCTACTCCCATCTAAAAGAAACTGAACTGAATAACTGGGCTGAACTAAATAACTTAGCTAAACTGATTTGCTGAACTGATATTGATTAACTGAACTGATACTAGTTGTATTGCGGACCTAAAACTGACTTTACTGGATTCCAATGATGGACGAAATATAATGAGTTCTGAGGACTAATTAAGAGTACTAAAGTTACTGAGAGTTACTGTGATTACTGAGGTTACTAAGCATTGAACTTTCCTGAGTCGCATGACTAATTGAGTTCAATAGAACATGGCTTTACTGAGAGTATCATGAAAACATGACATGGCTCTAGGCACACAGCTTTATTTTTTGGGTACAAGTACCCCTAGGACTCGATGGAAGGAAACTGACACACATGACTTACTTGATCATAAGAATAGTATCCACAATTCATAATATCATAAGTAAGGGATTTCATACTAGTCATGGTTCTCAGCACCTTATAAATGGAAAGGGAAATTCATACGACATGTAATTACTTGCATAGCTTCAATATCAGGCTCGTTCCATACCACAACCATGACACATAACAACAACGTGAAATTTATGTGAAATCATAAAGCATAGAGCATGGAATTCATAACAAATTATAACGGTTAATATTGGCTTGTCATTCAAATACTATTGAGTCGTGGAAACTTGGTTTATCACATACTAAATATTTTATCAAACACCTTGCATGCACTCTTTAAGGCATAGGTATATTCACAAACTTACACCACTTTAATCCACCAAAATTCATGGGTTCCAACTATATGATCACAATCTTCCTGGTAGTTCATCAAATTCCCACTCTATAACACAAACCACAAATAATAACATGAATACAACCATATCATAAAAAAACATTCATGATTTTTTATCAAAGATTGATTCTTGAACTCCACGAATGAAAGGGATCCATGGATGAACACTACGGATACCTTAATGGCGATGAAATTGTTGAAATATCAAACCTACAAGCTTAATTATGCAACCCTAGTAGTTTTTCTCCTTCTTGTGCTCTTGGATAGTAAAATTAAGACGTTAATAGGGTTGTAATGTAATTAGAAGCTATAAATTTCATGAGGTTAAGTATTGGGATATGTAAGGAGTATTAAAATACTTAATTATCCTCAAAATAACTCAAAAACTAAGTGTTTTTCATGGCTAAAATCATAAGTGTGCGTCGCACACCTCATCGCACATGCTAAGGTGTGCGCCTAACATCCTATCACATAAGCTAAGGTGTGAGTCGCACATGATATCCCACACTTGAGGGTGTGTTCCACACAACCTGTCGCACACTTGTTCAGGTAACCATGTGCGACTTTTTATGCATCGCACTCCAACTTTATAGGGCCATAACTTCTTCCTCGGGTGTCAAATTTTTGAAAAATTGGAATCATTGGAAAGCTAATTTCATTGTCTACAATTTGGTGGGTCTAAATCTTTCAAAATTTCACATATAAATCAAGTTATTCTCTTTCAAGGGTCACTCTTGTAGAATCACATACTAAAACTTGATGGGTCCAAAAGTTATTAGCTTGCCTTACTCTAAGTGACTCACATGAGCATGCTTAACACATCATAAGCTATCTTATCGCTAGGATACTCATTGTAAATCATGTACTCAAATATGAATCCCAGGATATGAGGTTTCATATGTAAGAGAACAAATTTATTTCCTAGCTTTGAAACATACGGGGTATTACAGTGCACCACACGGGGAAATGATGTGTCTGATGAACCCTCTATCTTAAAGGTCCTTTAACTACTCTTTTAACTCTTTGAGTTCTGCTGGTGCCATTTTGTATGGAGAATAGATATAGGCTGAGTGCCTATAAGAAGGTCTATTCTGAAGTCAATTTCCCTAATAAAAAGAACTCTAGGTAGATCTTTGAGAAATACATCTGAGAGCTTTTTTACTACTGGAACTGACTCAAGAGTGGGAGTCTCTGAACTAAAGTCGTTGACTTATACAAGATGGTGGACATATCCCTTGGATATCATTTTTCTCGCTCTAGGGTATGAAATCAACTTACCCTTAAGCATTGTAGTACTACCTATCCATTCAAGGATAGGTTTATTTGGAAACTGAAAATGTACAATTCTATTTCTACAATCAACTGAGGCATAACACTAATGGATCAAATCTATGCTGAGAATGACATCAAAATCTGCCATCTCTAATTCTACTAAGTCTGCTAAAGTATCTTTCTGAGATATCATAATTGGAAAGTATCTGTATACCCGTCGAGCTATGATAGATTTAACAACTTGGATAGAAACTGAGAAAGGCTCTGCTAGGATTTCTAAACTAACTCTGAAGTTAATGGCTATATAAGAAGTTATGAAATATAAAGAAGCTCCTTGATATCGCAAGGAATAAACAAGTAAATGGAATATTTGTAATGTACCAGTGACCACAGCAAGAGAGTTTTCCTGATATTGTCTAGGCTGAAGTGCATAGAGCCTGTTTGGACATTCCCTACTAGTGTCACTGGAAGTGTCACCATGCTGATTCAGGCAAGTTGACTAAGCTGAAGGACGATTATACTAACCCTGAGAACCTTACTGAGGAAAATCTCTAACTCTATGGCCTGGCTTTCCTCTCCCGAAACAAACATCACTGCCAACTCTGTAGACCCTGATGGTTTCTTCCACATATCTAACAAAGAGGATTTGTTCGAGCACTGCTGACACTATCTTGAGATTTAGAGCCAACGCCCTATCTTTATTACTATTTTTGAACTTAGGTACTAGAGCACTGGCTGAGGATGAAGCTGGAACTAAAGATTTTGGGCAAAACTAGGTATGGTTACTGCCCTCTAACTTAGGTTAATTGAAATTGAAGCTACCTATTCTAGCTCTCTAGTTTTGCCTTTCTTTCTCCTCATTCTTAGACTTTTCTATCTGTTGAGCATGGACTATGAGCCTCGATATTTCTATATCCTTAATCAACATCACAGTTCTGCACTTTTTAGCCATACTATCGACACCCCAAACATGAAGTTACTTTTTTGGTACCTACTGTTTGCTACTACATGGTAAGAATACCTGGCTAACTGTGTAAACTTAAGGGAATACTCTTTCACACTCATACTACCCTTCCTGAGATTGATGAACTCTAACACCATAGCTTTTCTCAGCTCTAAGGGAAAGAATCTATCTAGGAAAGCAGTAGCAAACTCTTCCCACTATATGGGCTCTGTATCTATACCCCTGTTTACCTTTCACTTCTTAAACCACACATCAGCTACATCTTGTAGCTGATAGGAAGCTAACTCAGAACTCTCACTAAAAGTCACTCCCATAATATCTGTGACTTTTTGAACCTAATAGAGGAACTCCAATGGGTCCTCATCTAACTTAGATTTTGAGAATAGGGGCGGATTCATTCGGGTAAAGTCCCAAATCCTGACTGCAGTAATATTGGCCATTAGGTTGGCCTGAATAGCAGTTGGTCGTTCATTCTGAGTTGTTACAAAATTGGCAAAAGTAGTCCATGTAGCTCTGAATTCTGCATGGGAGACATGCTCGCCTAGGAGATCTACTTGAATGGGCTAAGATGCTGACTGATTTGTATTTCTTTTTTTGTTAGTCTTTTTAGATGGCATGTTCTATAAATAAAATGAAGAAATCAATTATACTGAGAGTTTAACTTGAGCTCATGCTCACTCGAACGACATAAATATTAAAAGAAGGGAAACTTTTCTTAAAACATCTCATATCCTCTTGTCTATAAGTGTGGTGCGCTACACACCCATGCACAACACTCTACTTGATACGGCTTCCAACAAACCTATGATTCTGTTGAACCTTAGGCACTGATACTAAGTTTGTAACACCTCGATTCTATACCTCAGATGCTACACGGTGATTATGACCTCGAAGGACAAAAAGCTAACCCATGAGTGATACCTGCTGTAAGCATTGAATAATAATACTATAATAATGTGGAAAATAGGTTAAAATTACATAAGGTACATAATCTAAATACTGATAAAGAATAACATGTGTAAAAAAAATAATCTCTAAAACTGAATACTATCTGAAAGTGTAGTCTGAAAAGCCTTTAACTGAATTGTCTGAAAGTGGAGTTGATGGGGAAAGCCCCCAACTAACCCCAGCTACTAAAATACTGATAAATTGAAATATTGAAATAAAAGCATGTCTTCGATAGATGAGGACTCACTACTAAAATTTCTGCTGATTACTGGATATGTCTATGCATGTCAGGAACCTGAGCATTTGAACTTATGATATGAGACATCACAGAGCAAATAAAGAGTATGCGTCAGTAGGTGGAATGTACTGATATGCTAGATGAGGTAAGGCTGGATACAAGGGTTCATATGTATGAATAACCGAATGAATGATATCGAGTAACTGGATATAATAGTACATAGATAACTAAACTGCAATAAATACTAAGTATGTAATATTTTATATGCATGTGTATATTGTAGCTGATCTTGTCTGAAGCAACGCACTAAGTTTTAATATTGAGTAACTGATATCTAAAGTTATTAATGACTGAGTTACTGATATAAATTAACTGTATCTGACAGTCCTGATTCTGTAGAATTGAATTGAGTTCTATTCTGAAGACAAACTTAAATTGTGGGAGGTAATCATCAAATTGACATCGCATGCCATGGGTCCAACCTATAACCCCTACTGAAAGGGTATCAGTACCATGCCATGGGTAAAGACGCTGAAGAGTTACCCTCATCCGGAAGTTACTCTAATGAGAATGGTGGAACCCTCAACTAGCAGGTTAAAACACCCCATTAACCCTCAACTGGCAGGTTTGATGTCTCAATCTACTCTAGCTATGTAGTTCTAGAACAGAAGGATTTCTTCTAAGGATCACACCCTCTACTGGCAGGTGAGCTGTAACACCTCGTACTTCTACCTAGCTTAAAATCATCCCAAAGATGTTGAAAACTTGTTGTATAATATGAATCCACTTTTTGTCATATGAGAAATTCAATAATCTTTCCATCGATACCAAATTCGCCAAAATCTGACACTCGGGTGAAGAGTTAGAGCCTTTTTAGTGAGACAGTTTATCACTTGAGCCATCAGCGCGTCGCGGAGCCAGCTTAAATGGCAATTGTCAATTTCCAGTGTTGCTCCATGATAGTGGTTAGCTCCAAACTACCAGGTCACAAACAAAGTGGCAATCGATTGCTTCGCATCACGCCACCATGCAATTTGCTATTTGTCACTTTTCAGAGACGTGGCGCATAGCTCCACATCGCGCCATGTGTCCAAATCGGGAAATTTTCACAGAATTTAAATACGTGTCCAAGGGTTAAAAGGGTCAATTTTTCACCCCTATATAAACCCAATAACACATAATTCAATCATATTTTACACAAAATATATTATTTTTCTCAATAACTAGCTAGGGTTTTCAATTGGGAATTCAAATCCAAGACTCAAATTCAAGAATCTCTCTGTTAATCTTCATAGAATCAAGAACTAAGATCTGCAAAGTGTTGATTCATGGAATTCTTTCATCCATGAAGCTCAAGAACCCCATTTTAAAATATATGTCAAGATGTTCTTGTCTTGAATTGATTATGTTCATGTTGTTATTGTTCTATGATTGCTAAGATCTCATCTTTATCATGTTTTTATAAAACAATGTTAGTATAGGGTTTAAATTCATGCAATTGAGTTAAATTGTGGAACCATGTTGTATTAAATTGATAATCATACCTATACCCTAAGTGTGCATGAAAGATGTTTGATAATATGCCCCAATGAATGAATGATGATAAAGTAGTTAGTTTCCATGTGTCAAGATCATGTCATGCCTCTTAAGTTATGATATACCTATTTGTTTAAGATGATTCCCATGCATTGTGATTTCTTGATGGGATCTTCATAAGATTAGAAGCATGAAATTATGCCATGTTTATACGCATTACTATCCATGTACAACATTATGATGATCATGTGCTTCATGAAATTCCCAACTATGAAATTATGAATTGTTGATGTTGGTTATATGATCAAAAGTGTCAAGCCTTGTCAGTTTCATTCTAACAAGTACTGGGGATACTTGTACCCAACAATTTAGTTGTGTGCCTAAAGCCATGTCATGTTTCTACAATACTCTCAGTCAAGCCATGATCAGTAGAATTTAGTTAGTCATGTGACAAAGGAAAACTAAGTAAACTTAGTATCAGTCCAGTCCCATTCAGTGATCTCAGTAATCTCAACAATCTCATTGATCTCAGTCAGTCATCATATCTCAGTAGCATTCTGCCAGTCAACTGAACTCAGTGAACTCAGTTTAGCTCCGCTAAAAAATACCATTAGTATTAGTTCAGTTCAGTGTCTATTTAGTTGGGAGTAGGATTCAGTACCAAGTGAACCCAAGGATTGGGACTCACTTGTTATTCAGTGGTCGGTATGATCCTTAGAAGTAATCTTTAAATTCCAAAACTACGTAGCCAGCGTAGGTTAAGATTCAACCCTATGCATAGGGCTACTAATATATCTCATTTCGGGTTATTCCTACAGGAGGGTTGATGAAAGAGCTTTCTATCAGAGAGGGTTACCTCACAGCTTATCTTTAGTTGTGGCACGATATTAACACCCTTCCAACTGGGGATACAGGTTGGACCCCGCCAGTTCAGTTTTAAGGCATATCGGTTAGATGATTACCTCCCAGTGTTTTAGTCTCAGTCTCAGTAATAGAACTCTGTTAATTCTACAGATTTTAGTACTATCAGATACAGTCACTCAGTACAGTATAGAACTTACTTAGTTCCATTAGAACTTAGATTGTCAGATACAGTTGAACAATATCAGTATACTATTTATATGAAACCTATGTTATAAGTATTCAGCTTTAGGACTGTCGGATGTAGTCAACTAGACCATTTCTTTATAATTTTAAATATCAACAAATAGTTATTCAAGTATCTGTAATGTAGTATCAGTCCCTCAGTATTCAGTATCCTAACATATGTAAACTCAGATGTCTGTAAATCCATGTTACTAGCAGACTGAATAGTTAGAACTTAGTATTCAGTCCTATCATAATCTCAGTTATAGTTACAAATTCATGCATGTATTCTCACATTTATATCATTCAGTCAGTTAGTGTTGTCCATACATATGAACCCTTTTGCACTCATCCTACCTCACTTTCATACTAGAATATTCAAAGTACTGACATATTTGCGCTATGGTGTCTTATACCATAGGTTCAGAGACACAAACTCAAGAGTATCAGTAGATTCTAGATATCAGCAGTCAATCAGCAGTGAGTCCTCATCCTTCGAGGACAATATGATTTATTATTTCATTATTTCAGTACTCAGTTATTTCAGTAGTCGGAGTTAGTTGGGAACAATTCCCATTAACTCCACAGTTTTTAGATAGTTTAGAGGCTTTCAGACTACAGTATGTTCAGACAGTATTTCAACAATATTGGGTATTCAATAGCTCCGTGACACGGGACTTAGTTACCATATTAAGCTCCGTGATGCGGAGGATGCTTTTCCTAAATCTTAAAATACAACCCCAAAGGGCATTTTAGTCATTTCCCCTTCCCCCAAGAACCTAAGTGACAGAATAAAATGCTAATAGGGCATTATTTGCCCACTTTTCATCATCAAACCCTTATTTAAACCCTCCTCCTCCCCAATAACAAGATCTAAACTATTTCCCAGATAAATCAAGAGTTTAAGCTTCAAACATCAAGAATCTTCAAGAAAACATCAATAACAGGGTTTCTCTCTCACGTTCGTCATTCAAGTCCCAAGATTCAAGTTTTCTTCCTCAATAATTTAAGGGTTCAAGTTCCAATTTCAAATTTCTTCAAGAATTTTTTCAATTAAGGTATGTGGGTGTTCATTACTGGGTTCCTGTCACCCATTGAGTCTAAAAACCCTATTTTTATTTAAAATCATAAATCTATTCTATTTCATGAAATCCTTCATGAAACTCATCAATAAATCCTTGAACTCCTCATCAACTCAAGTATAAACCCTGTCTATATGTAATTCTATGTGAATTTAGCTACTTCATGTTTTTAATTACATATACATATTATGTTCAAGTGAATTTTATGTTAAACCCCCAATTTGTGAATTTCTCCATGTAACTATGTTGATTTCTCATGTTTTATTCATTCCGATGTTAAAGTTCATGATGTTCACCTATTTGATGAAATGTATATGTTTTGGGTCTTTGAACCATGATCCTATACTATAGTTTTACGTCTTTGTTATTGTATTTTATGGTCATTCAGTACTGGTAGGTTATGAATAGTTGATACCTCTGTTCTTTACATGATTTCAATTTTTTAAGTAACAAGTTAGTCAGGCTATGGTTTTAATGTCATATTCAGAACTCCATGATTATATTGAGAATTATTAATTTATATGTTTATAATTACCTCAGAATTATTATGCACTATAATTTTTAGAATACTATGACCTGAGTTTATCAGTTAACAGTTATCAGTGCATGCACCAGTTAGTATTAGTGTCAGTTAAGTTTGGGGTAGGATTTGGCATCAAGTCATCCCAGGGATAGGGGCTCACCTGCCAGTAGAGGTGTGACCCTTAGTAGCAATCCCTAAGTTCCAAAACTATGTAGCCAGCATTGGTTTGAGATGTCTTCTGGCCAGCTAAGGGTTTACACATATATGATGAGAGAACCTTCTAGTAAAGGCTAACTCGTTAGTCCTCCTGGACATCATCCTTGTGGATCCACATCATCAACTATGTGTTAGTACCCAAGGCACAATACTGACACCCTTCTAAATAGGGTTACTAGTTGGACCCTGATTAGTATAGATTGGGGCATGTCTGTTACATGATACCTCCAATAACCTTAGTACAGTACATCTATGTATTTAAGTTTAACTTTTCTAGGGGAAATGTACAAATTTTCAGATATTTAGTAATATAAGTTTTAGTCTTTCAGATTACATATTATCTAAGAAACATGTTTATGCTTGGTATTGTATTTAAAAATATTACATGTTAATGTTTTCATGCTCAGGATCCATACATGACCCTCAGTTCAATTTTATAGTTTATTCAGCTTTACATGAGATTTTTATATAGTAGTTATATTAACCGTTTCCCAACTTTTGTTTTACTTGTTATACAAAGGTTAAAATTTAAGTAACTAATTGTAGTGATTCACCATCTTATCAAATTATGTTTGTTACTCACGCTTTAAGATACTTTAGTTTTCTATTAATTTAAGTCTCTTGGCGAGTCTAGTTACACTTAGTGTGCATATTTTAAGATTATGATCCTAATCAGTTTTAGTTGTTGTACTCAACCCCACTTACTCAGTGCATTCTAAAGTATTGGTACATATATATGTCTATGTTCTACATTATCTCATAATGTAGGTACCAGTTGTAGCGTACACATCATAATTAGAAAATTTGCAGCTTCCATTCAGCAGGTGATGAGTTCTCTAGCAGTCCAGTCAGTATTAGTTCATATACTTTTTTTACTATTCATATGTATTAATTTATGGTAGTTTAAGGCATGTCCTCGCTATTTACAGTCAGTATAGTAGAGGTTTTATAGATAGTCAGTCAGAGTCATGAAATGTAAATTCCAGTTCTCTCTTCAGTTTTATCAGGATGTAAACTTTATCAATATTATAATTATCCAGATTATGCCATGATTATATTTAAATAAACTAAAATTAGTTATTTTATATATTCTAAATCAGTTGCTCAAGCAGTATGCCAGGTCATGGGTTGGCATTGCGATCACTTGTGGTTCCAAGCACTATGTTACGACTAAAGGGTAGTCTCATATCATGATAAACTTGGTATCAGATCCTAGAGTCCAGGTGTCCTGGTTGTCTATGAAGCCGTATCTAGTAGAGTCTTATGGAATGGTATGTAGACGTCTGTACTTTTCTTCTAGAGGCTACAGGGCATTTAAGAAATGTTTTCTTTCTTTCATGTATCAGATCGTGTAGTAGAAGTTTTGTTTAAGGAACTTATGCAGATTTTTAGGTTAATCCAGTTGTTCCATCTCTATCTTATTCTTAAGGCAACCGAAATAGCCAGCTTAAATTCTTACAGATAGAGTTTTCTCAGATTTTCCTCATAGAAAGTTTTAGGATTGCACACAGGCTTAAATGTATCCCATCAACGCTTTTAAGTTCCAAAGTTTTGAAGATTTTATTCATGTTCATGAAAATCATGCACTAAACTAAAGTCATATGTGCAATTAGATCCCTTCTAAAAATCTTATGACAGCATATGACCTAGAGTTAGAAGCATGAACCCAGAAGTTTAGCAAAAGTAAAGTGGGGATAGTGTTTATCTGGATTTAGTAGATTATGTATCCATAGGGCTAGTTGTATGAAAGGTGAATCAATAGGCTTGAAATAGTGCATACTAGAATTTAAGTTGTTAATTCAAAATTAATTATGATGATGTGTGTATGATATTGAGGTATATCCAAGGTGATATGGGATTGCATTATTTCTAAGTTTTAATAGTATGTGTGCTTAGGTAGTACCCTTGAGTTGTTAAGTGTGAATGAGGCTATGTAGTCCCCTTGAGTTGTTAGGTTGATGATGTTGGGTATGTTGGTGTAATTATAATTCTCATGGTTTAGGGAAAAATATAAGTTTAGAAATATGATATAAGTAGGCTATGAAGGAAGTTAGGATGGTACATTAAAGGTTTGGGGATATTCATGTTAAGTGTTAGAATCTAAGTTTAAATCTTTAAAGATGAGCTAATAGAAATTCTAGATGGTATAAACTCAGAGTATGGTGCTACTTATAAAGATTCTAATTTAGTCGGTGTTTGAGTTATTATTTGATGACTATTGAGGTTGTAGAAAGAAAAGAGTTGTATCTCAGAAGGAAGTACTAGCAGCGGATTTTACACTTTCAGGTGTAGCCTTTTAGGTTGAGTTTATTTTTTATGTGTATTGTTATATCTCAAACCCTAGAGTAAAGTTGTTATAGTTCAGTCTTGAGTTTATTAAAAGGGCCTACAAATTTAGAATGATGGCTTAAAGCTAAGGGGGAGATGATAGGACAAGGAACCAAGCAGGCTCTCAAATTCTAATAGTGAGGATGGTGTGTTGTAATGAAATAGTAAGGGAGGAAGATATCCGAATCATTCTTATCTCAGTGCAAAGTTTTGTACTTCAGTCATCACGATATCTACTCTGGCCCTACATGTGAGCTCCATGATCATAGCTAATATTCATGTAATTTCCATAAAATCATGTACTCTCCAAGTTCCTAGTATAAGGAGTTGTAGTTCACTCAGTAGTACAAATCATATTCCCTGAAATTATGAACTCCAAACTCAGGTCATGCAGTTCATGACACATGTACTCATGCTTTACAGAATGCTCATATCTTGGTACTCATGGTAACTCTTTATGACCAATGAAATTTAGATTATGTCATGTATATCCTAAATTTTAATCTCTGTAATTAATCCATGTCATGGATACTCTATTCCTTAGGCCTTAGTTAAGTGTCCAAGTTATGCATAGTATTTTTTCATGCTTCAGGTCCTCATGTCCTAACTTTCAGTGACCTCTCCTTTTGGACAGAGAGTGGTGATGGACAATTGTTTATATGGTAGACAGTAAATTTTTCTTGTTGAGAAAGGTTGTTGTATGTTTGTTTTATGTAAGGCTATAAGGTTGAATAGAGATTGAGGCAAGGCTTTTTGTATGTGCCCTAGTTAGTCAAGAATTCTAGGTAAGTCTTCTTAAGAATAGTGCAAGAAAGCTATTATTGATAGAGGTATAGATAATATGAGAAAAATTATTTTATGGGCGTTTTCCTAGAAGTTCATATGTGGTTATAATAATAGGCCTGAAAGTAGTGTTGGTAAATAAGTAGATGGGTGCATTGTGCGCTAGTGAATTCCCAGTAAGAGGCTGAATTTAGTTGTTCAAGTGGTAAGAAGAATTATTCTTGAGATGAGAAGTTGTGAAAATGCATAGGGTATTGAATTCAAGGTTCAAACTTGCATTATGGTGCTATGTGTCGTACCTTGTAATTTTGTGTTAGGCTTGAACATAGTGAGAGCAGATAGTTCAACTTAGACTTTGGCTAGAGTAGTTTTATGTACCCATGCGAGTATTTAAGGAAAGAGGCTATGCTTGAATTGGGCAGTTTCATTAACTAAGGCCTAGTAATTCTATCCTAGTTTATGTTTCATAGGCCTATGTTCCATGTTACAGAGTTATAGGCATATTAAGAGTCCTTACTCATATATCTTATTCAGATCATGCCTAAGTTCTTTTCACCCAAATGTTATTAGAAATTCATAGAAAGAGTGTTAAATAAATACTCCAACTGAGTATAACCTTTCAGTATAATTCAATCAGTTTAGCCAGTAATTCAGTTTTATAGTCGAACAGACAAGTTTCTATGGTTTTTTCATCTTTTAATCTAGTCTTACTATCTGAAATTTCTTTAGTATGGCCATTCCAAGAGGTAATTTGTTCATATCCATGTAAATTGTGAATTAAGTTTAGTTCATGCATCATGTTTCAGATTCAGATATTCAGTCATGATTCAGTTCGTAAGTGTCCCATGCATCATCTCTATCTTTTCTTAGTATTTCACTCAAGTTAGCATCATTCGAGGGACGAATGATCCCAAGGGGAGATGTTGTAATACCCTAAATTTTCATGTCCTAAACCTATCAATTTTCCTTCATGAAACCAAATCCATCTTGAGGTAATGGTTACTCATAAGTTGACTCTCTCTTTTCTATCTCAGCCTTATAACCATTCTCATGTCATTCTATGTGTTTACAAAATCAGTTCAGCTCATGTATCATGCTCAGAATAAGTTATGCAATCATGTTCCAAGTAATGCATGTTAAGTATATGGTCGCAGTTACCTTAGTATTCTCAGTTTAACCAGTCTAATTTGAAGATGAATGATTCTAATGGGGAGATAATGTAACACCCCATATTCTTGAGAAAGAAATCGAACCATTGTTTCTACGTGTGTAAACTCAAATCCCACAATTTATATAAGAATATAAGTTTTGTGATCTTTATTCTAGTGTGTGATGTGCTTATGAGGTGAGAAATGTTCATACAAATCACTTAGAGCAAAGTTGAGCTAATAGCCTTTGATCAGACAAAATTTTGTATTCGATTCTACAAGAGTCAAATTTGAACGTGTATAAATTTTGACATATTTGGAATTTTGAAGTTTAAGACCTACCAAATTATAGATAATTGAATTGGATTTCCAACGATACTAATTTTTCCTTAATCCAATACCCGAAAAAAAGTTATGATCATTTTCATTAGAAGCATTAAGTTGTCGCTACAGCACCGCGACGCAGGACTAAGTTACCGTATCAAGCTCTACAATGCGAGGGATGCTTTTCCTGCATCAAAAAGTACAATCCCAAACGACGCTTTAGTCATTTCCCCCTTGACCCCAATCACCCAAGTGACAGATTAAAACACCAAAAGGGCTTTATTTTCCCACTTTTCATCATCAAATCCTTATGTAAACCCTCCTTCTTCCCAAGAACAAAATCCAAACTTTTCCCCAAGAAATCAAGTGTTTAAGCTTCCAAGTTCAAGAATCTTCAAGAAAACATCAAAAATAGGGTTTCTCTCTCAAGTTCATCATTTAAGTCCTAAGATTCACGCTTTCTTCCTCAAGAATTCAAGGGTTCATGTTCCAATTTCTTAAAGAATTTGTTCAATTAAGGCATGCGGGTGTTCATTAATAGGGTCCTTCCACCCATTGAGCCCAAAAATCCTATTTTTATTTAAAATCATGAAACTTATTCTATTTTATTAAATCCTCTATGAAATTTATGAATAAATCCATGAAATCCTCATTAACTCAAGTACAAGCCATGTCTACATGTAATTCAATGTTAATATAGCTACTTCATGTTTTGAATTACAATTCCCGTGCCTTGTTCAAGTGAATTTCCTGTTAAACCCCCAATTTTTGAATTTAGCCATGTAATTATGTTGATTTCTCATGTATAATACATTACCATGTTCAAGTTCATGATTCTAACATGTTTGATAAAATGTCTATGTTTTGGATCTTTGAACCATGATCTCACACTATAGTTTTAAAGCTTTTTATATTTTATGGTAATTCAGTGCTGGCGGGTTATGAACACCCGATACCTATATGTTTTACATGATTTCCATTTTTTTTAGTAATAAGTCAGTCAAACCATGGTTTTAAGGTTATATTAGAACACCATGATCATGTTGAGAATTATCAATTTATATGTTTATAATTACCTCATAATTCGTATGCACTATTATTTTCATAATACCATGATCTGAGCTTATCAATTAATAGTTATCAATTCATGCACCAGTTAGTACTAGTGAGAGTTCAGTTCGGAGTAGGATTTTGCACCAAACGAACCCAGGGATGGGGGCTCACCTGCCAGTAGAGGGTGTGACCCTTGTAGAAATCCGTGAGTTCCAGAACTACATAGCTAGCGTACGTTTGAGACATCTTTCTACCATTTGAGGGTTGACACATATCTTATAAGAGAAACTGCCAGTAGAGGCTGACTCCTTAGTTCTCTGGGACATCAACCTTGTGGATCCACATCATCAACCATGTGTTAGTACCCATGGCATGGTATAACACCTTTCCAATTGGGGTTTCAGGTTTGACCCCGTTTAGCTCAGATTGGGGCATGTCAGTTACATGATGCCTCCCACAGTCTCAGCACAGTACTTCAATACATTTTAGTTAAGGTTTGCTAGACTAATTATACATAATTCCAGTTATTCAGTTTTACAGAGTTCAGTATTTCAAATTACAGATTATCTTAAAAACATGTTTATCATATGTCTTTCATTCTTAAATATTACATATTCATGTTTTCATGCTCAGTATCCATACATGGCCCTCAGTCCAGTTTTACAATTTATTTAGCTTTACATGAGATTTTTATACAGTAGTCACGTTTTCCGTTTCCTAGCTTCAGTTCTACTTGTTCTATAAAAGTAATAATATAAGTAACTAAGTTTAGTGAGTCACCAGCTTATCAAATTATGTTTGTTACTCACTCTTTAAGATACTTCAATTTTTAGTTAATTTAAGTCTCTTGGTGAGTCTACTTGCACTTAGAAAGAATGTGTTAGATTATGTTCCTAATCAGTTTTACTAATTGCATTCACCCCCACTTACTCAGTACATTCCAAAGTACCGATCTATATATATGTCTAATTGCTACATTGTCTCATAATATATGTACCATTTGTACCCTACACATCATAATCAGGCAGTTTGCAGCTTCCACCCAGTAGGTGGTGAGTTCTCTTATTTCGGGGACTCTAGTCAGTACTAGCTCATGTACTTTTCTATGATTGTTCATATGCTTTGAGACATTTCCTGGGTATATACAGTAAGTATAGTAGAGGCTTTATAGATAGTCAGTCAAAGTCATGAAATGTAAATTCCAATTCTCTTTTCAATTTTATCAGGATATAAACTTTATCAGTATTATAATTATCCGGATTATGCCATGATTATATTTTTGCATAGCAAAATTAGCTATTTTATGTATTCTAAATCTGTTGCTCAAGCAATATGTCCGTTCTTGGGTTAGCATTTGGATCACTTATGGTTTCAAGCACCGTGTTATGACTAGGGGTAGTCTCAGGTCGTGACACCTGTATCATGTATCTTTATTAAAATTCATTATTTCTAGTTTGAGTTTGACATTATGATATTATAATGTTACCTACTATTATAAGTTCGAGTCGGACCTATATTATCTATATGAATATTAAAAATCTGAGTATAAAAGCGCATGACAAAGCAGAGGTCTTTAGTATGTACAAAGTAATACAACTACCTACAGTCTACAAAGTATTGTCTATCATTATAAAAGAGTAGTTATATTTCTTATACCATGCCCCGCATACTCATACTTTGTGTTAGATAGCTTCAAATAAAATGCAACATTTGTTCAAACATATATTTTTCATTCTTTATTAAAGCATGCCAAGTTACTCAGATAGGTTATGGCGGTGTTTTAAGTTCAAACATCTCTTGGTTGTGATTTACTAGGTATCTATTATTAGAAAATTTCAATTCGTGCTAGTATATATAGAAATTATAGACTTAAGAAATTTTGGTTTATTCTTTTCATAGACCCATTCTATATTTGACCTTTATTTGAGGATAGATGATCCCAAAAGGGAGATATTATGACACCTCAAACTTTTGAGTCAATATCCAAAACGCTCCTTAATTTCATTCAGAACCAAATTTGATGATTCCTAAATTTCACATAGGTATTGATACCAATTCCATATTGTGGGAAGAGTTTTGGGTATGAATTAAGGTCTTAAGGAACCTTGAGGGTAAAGTTAAGCTGAGAGAATTTCTATCAATTTTGTTTTAATATATAATCTACTTTGATATATTTCTAATGATCATTCCTCCTAAAATAGGAATAACTTGGAGGCCTAAACCCTAAAAAATGAAAGGTATTTGACTCTTCTTTCTCTACCACCAATTGTTCGTCAATCCAATACTAGAGTAAGTAGTTATGACCAATTACTAGAGAGGGTTGTGCTAAGGACCCTAAAATAGTAAGGTTTTCAATGTATTCATTCCATGGAGTATAGGTTATCGATGGCTTTGTGACACGGATCATAGGCTACTCATTAGTACCATACTAAGTTAGGGACCCCAAGCACCACAACTTCATTATTCTTTTATTTTGTGATGTTAAATGGGTATTTTCACCCCCCAACACACATATAACTTATTATAACCTTATATCCTTCAACTTTTGAGAAACTGAATCATTCTTCTCCTTCCCCCAACTCGTAAGAACTCAAAACAAGGTTTATTCCCTAATCATTAAGTTTCATGTTTCAATGTTCAAGTTCAAGTATTCTCTTAGTAAATCCATAAGTCAAACTATGTGGGTTTTAACAATGATTATCTTTCACCCTTGCGCCTAAAAACTTTTTTTTGTAATTTTTCATGAATTTAGCAGCTAGGGTTCAAACCCAACTTTCATGATCTTAAATTTTATGCTTCTCCATGAAATTATTTATGTATTCTTACTAAAAAACATGAATTTTATGGTTTATTTATAACATTATTTTCATGTTTGATCTTATGACATAATTTATGAACACCTTTTCTATAAATCATATTAATTTGAAAATATTACATGATTATACCATGATATACACTCTTTGATATGGATTTTATCACATGAACTCGTATTCATTATTGAAAGTCATGAATTGATTTATGGATATATGACAGAATCAGAAGCATAATTAGTTTTCAGACTTATAAACTAGTTTATGCTTATACTATGATGAACTTTATATAGTATGAGCATTAGTATGGTTTAGGAGTAGCATCTAGCACAATTGAAAATGTGTTTCAGACAACCCAAATTCTCAAATTATGTACCATCATAGGTTAAGGGGGTACTCAACAATTGAGAATATCTCCCTCATCCAAAATGTACTCATGAGTGACAATGCCAAATCATGATTCTTAACCCCTAGCATGGTATTCAATATGTTCCCATGAGAGTTACTTGTTGGGATGACTATTTACTTAGATGGATATGTCAGTTAAGAGAGGCTCTATAAAGACCTCCCGATCATTTCCTAATTTTTGTGTGTTTTTGATATATAGAGATTTCTCATAACTTTCCTAAGTCATTTCTGAATTGTTGGTACTAACAGTTTAGTTTCCAGGCAATTTGTTTGTTTTAAAAGCCAATTCCCTATTTTGGAGATTTCACTAATACGAAAAATGTGTTATACCTTAACTTTAGGTAAACAATCTTGAATGCCAATTTTAATAGTGTCACCAGCTCTATAATATCAATTTTAGGTCTGGAGGACCCTTGGTTTTCATCGTGAGGTTTCCAGACTCACTTTGGATATTTGATAGATTTTAAAATAGCCCTTTGGGTGTGGGACCATTATTAATCAAAACAACCTTGAAAGGAAATTTTGATGGTTTCACTGAGTCAAGAATGAAGAATTTGGTTGGGTAGCATAGTTCGCTTGCATTCATGAGATTTTGAATGAATCTCAATGGTCTGATAAAAAATTTAGCACTTCACCATATTTGCTAATGTCAAATCTGCTAGTGCGGCCTAAAATAGCCTTCATGTTCATGATTCCTTGGCCATATTAGTGAATTTTAAGAAACCTTGACCTCCATATTTGCAAGCCAAACTTTGTATTTACAAAAGGTTAGCTGGCCGACCGACCCAAGTCCCTTCTTCACGTTTATGGTGAACTAGAACATTTGTAAAGACCAGTCTAGTTCAGGTGTTGGTTTGTGGAAGAGTCCCATGTTTGGGATAAAGGGACCCCTGGCAGCACTAAATATTTCCTCACCCATTTTCAGTGATTTCCTCCAAGTTTGAAACATAATTAAACCCTGAAGAGCTTAGAAAATTATTGATGTTAATTATTTGGCGCTAGGAGAGAGTTATAATCTTTATTTGAGCAATCCTCTCATCATTATTTCCATATGTTTCAACTAAATTTTTTTGAACTCTCTGATTTAACTTTAAATCCTTAGTTTAATTTACAGGCAGTTATAGGGCTTATTTATGCTAAGATTTCACCGATTTTTAAGGTAAATGATCCTTGAGTTTAGAGTTTTATGTAGACGATTTAAAATTCATGATTTTAGAAAGTGATTGCTATATGTGATTTTAGTTCAACTTTTGACCAGAAGCACTTACATGAAATATGGGTATCGTTATTCTCGTCATAGTGCATAGATTGTTGTTTTGATAGCATGGTAGCTTTCAGAGTCTTCTAGAAAGGGAAAAGCTACAGAATAGTGAGCTTTTAGTTATGCCACAGTAGGTTAGGCTTACTTTCTTTATAAATTGAGCTTTAATATGGTATTAGTGTAGATTATGCTAGTTATGGGTAGGTATTTATGACTTGGTTGATAATTTAGTATTTTATTGGTTAAAGTTAGCTAGTTTGGGGGCCTTTTTTGCCGAACATTGACCCTTTATCCATTAAAATAGCTATAATGATACTTTAGGGCTAATTTTATTTTAATTAAGATATTGGGATTGAATTGTAAAGCTTTATTCCAGGATTTGGTAGGTGCTTGCCTTAGTATGAATTTTCAGGACTAGTAGCCGCCCCCACCGGCCCTCCTTTTAGGTCAAATGCCTAAATTAAATCCTTATAGGTATAATAGACCTTTATTTATAACTTTAGACTAAATCTTGTAACTTAAGGAAAATTAGGTCATATAGTGAATTTTGGTAAGTTTTGTTACTCGACTAAGAAGAATAATTAGCCTTACGAACTTTGTATATTGACTTGGTGACTAAAACCCATTTCACTTATAGGTTTGACCATATGTATTGGTGACATAGAATTATTTGTACTCAAAGTAAGATATAACCTTGGGTTATCATTTTAAAATTATGTACTAGTTCCTGTTCAAGATTGGCATTCACGATCTACGCGCAACACTTGACTATGTTGATACTATTCCCTAATTATGATACATCTCCAAAATTTATGGTTCCAAGAAAGTTCCAGGTATTTTTGAACTTGTGGCACACTTTAAGATTGTTATTGTTAGTATTTCTTCCTTGTTTGTATATAATGGGATTATGGGGGCTCCGTTGAGTTATTCCGCTCTTGTTTGTTCCTTTTGACTTTTTGGCTTATAGGGGCCTAGTTAGGTTTTAATTACAACAACAACAAACCCAGTGTATTCCCACCTAGTGGGGTCTGGGGGGGTAAGATGTACGCAGTCCATACCTCTACCTCTAAAGAAGTAGAAAGGCTGTTTCCAATAGACCCCCGGCTCAAGACACGAGATACCACACAAATACATAGTAAAGCACAGAACATGATTTCATAACAAAAATACGGCACCCATAAGTAATCGAAAACAAAGGAAAGCACCCAGATTCATAATATAACATGGAACACGGAACACGGAATCATAACAAGAATAATACCCCCACCAAGTAATTCCCTATACTAGCGACCCAAACTGGCCCTAGTCTTCTGCCCTAATTCGCGTCCTCCAGACCTTCCTATCTAGGGTCATGTCCTCGGTGAGCTGTAACTGCTCCATGTCCTGCCTAATCACCTCACCCCAGTACTTCTTCAGCCTACCTCTACCCCGCCTAAAACCATCCAACGCTAGCCTCTCACACCTACGAACCGGGGCATCCATGCCTCTCCTCTTCACATGTCCGAACCATCTCAATCGAACTTCCCGCATCTTGCACTCCACTGGAGTCACACCAACCTTCTCCCTGATAGTCTCATTCCGAACTCTATCCCCTCTAGTCAGCCCACTCATCCAGCGCAACATCCGCATTTCTGCCACCTTCATTTTTTGGATGTGGGAGTTCTTAACTGGCCAACACTCCGCTCCATACAACATGGCCGGACGGACTACCACCCTGTAGAATTTGCCTTTAAGCTTGGGCGGCACCTTCTTATCACATAACACCCCCGACGCGAGTTTCTACTTCATCCATCCCGCCCCAATACGGTGCGAGACATCCTCATCAATCTCACCGCTACCCTGCATCACGGACCCGAGATACTTGAAACTATCCCTCTTACATACCTCCTGTGATTCCAACTTCACTACCGCCTCATTCTCCAGCCTCACGTCATTAAACTTGCATTCCAAATGCTCTGTCTTGCTTTTGCTCAACCTGAACCCTTTAGACTCAAGAGTTTGTCTCCACACCTCTATTTTGTCATTCACAACCCCTCGAGTCTCATCAATCAGAACTACATCGTCTGCAAAAAGCATACACCAAGGCATCTCCCATTGAATACACCGCGTCAACACATCCATCACCAAATCAAACAAAAAGGGACTAAGAGTAGATCCCTGATGCAATCCTGTCAAGATAGTGAAATGCTCTGAGTCTCCTCCCGCCGTCCTCACCTAAGTTTTCGCTCTATCATACATGTCCTTAATTGCTCTGATATATGCCAGCGGGACTCCACTCACCTCCAAGCATCTCCATAGCACCTCCCTGGGGACTTTGTCGTATGCTTTCTCCAGGTCGATAAACACCATGTGCAGGTCCTTCTTTCTTTCCCTATACTGTTCCACCAGCCTCCGTCGTCAAGCGGCCAGGCATAAATCCCAACTGGTTTTTCGAAATAGACACTATCCGTCTCAGCCTCACCTCGACCACTCTCTCCCAAATCTTCATAGAGTGACTCAATAACTTAATCCCCCTATAGTTATTGCAACTCTAGATGTCACCCTTATTCTTATAGAGAGGGATCATGGTACTCCACCTCCAAGCCTCGGGCATCTTTGCCGTCTTGAAGATTTCGTTAAACAATCCAGTCAACCACCTTACACCAGCCTCTCCAACGAACTTCCAAAACTCCACCGGTATCTCATCCGGCCCCGTCGCCCTACCCCTTCGCATCCTGGGAACAGCCTCTCTAACCTCTTCTACCTTAAAATGTCTACAATAACTAAAATCCCGACACTCCTCTGAGTGCTCCAGTTCCCCTAACACAATAGCTCTATCCCCTTCGTCATTCAAGAGCCTATGAAAGTACGACTGTCATCTATTCTTAATGTGGCCGTCCTCCACCAACACCCTACTCACTCAATTTTGATAATTATTTTTACTTATTCCCCTTTATTCCTAACTTTAGTTTACATCTCGTATTTTATTATATTGTTATTGTAATTTATCTTGTTCGACCTATGATTCTTAATAATTACCCATTGTTATTGTTATTCATACTAAACTTTTACATCTTTCTCTAATAAAGATTTGAGTATGATCCAGCACCATTGGTTTTGTCTTAAAGCTTATTGCTGCTTCAGAGAGAAGGTGGGATTTTTGTGCTGATTGTGGATAGTCTTTCATATATTTTGAGACTACATGTATATTTTACATTGTTATTACTCTATTATTTTGATCTAGTGGATTTTGTACCATCCTTACTAGGTCATGAGGATGGTAGTTTTTACATTTACTCTTATACTGTGTAGTGTAGTACGATTATATTTGTATATCACCTGTTTATACCTCTATTGTATGTATATTGTGTCTTTTCTCTCCCACTATTTATCCTATTAGCAGGCATTTTGGGCTATATTTTTTTCTTACCAACTGGTGGGTTAAAGTAGGTATCATCATGACACGAGAACACTGGTCATGATAAAATGGTATCAGAGCTTAGGTTCACTTGTATTGTTATTGCAAGAGCACATTTCTAGTAGAGTCCCGTGGATTAGTATAATGATGCCCTTATCTTACTTTAGGAGGATACAACATATTCTTAGAAAATTCTCAATTTTTTTGTTTTTATGTGTACGTTGAGTCTATATTTATTTTAAATTATCAATGTTCACTTCTTACAAATGGCTATGTCATAGGCTATAATAGCCAGTGACAGAGATCTCAAGCCTACAACCTGTGCACCCATTAGAGGAAAAGGTTGACGTAGAGGTCAAGGCCAAGCTAGAGTTGCAACAATAGATAGAGAACATTCTAAGGAGTCTTTACAAGATCCTATTATGCTCCCAATCCATAATTATTTCAAAATATTTAACCACCTCAGCCACTAGTGGGCAAAGAAGTAGCCCAAGAACTATTGGGGTTTATATCTTTCTTAGTTCTTACATATACTTTACTATAGATATTGGGGTTAGTAGGTTGTGCACCATCAGATGGGGCTCAGTTTTTATATCAGAGTAGTACAGATTTAGAAGAGTAGCCTACAGCTATGGCTCCCAGAGTAGAGGTTCCCCAAGCAACGGTGGTTCTACAGCTAAGAGTGGCTCAACTAGTTATGATTGTTGAAGAGCAAAAGATATTGGGTCGATTTCTAATGTTGACTTCACGAAGGTTTTCAAGGGACCCATAGAAGGGTGTGTTTTAGTTTCTAACTAGTTTTAAGGAGTGGCTCTATAATTTGGGCCTAGGTTTTCAAGGGCCCCAAAGAAGGGTGTGTTTTGGTTTCTAACTATTTTTAAGGAGTGGCTCCATAATTTGGGCCTAGTAGAGTCACATGATTTGGACCACACCACTTTCCAATTTGATTGTGCCACCAAATAGTGATGGAGAGATTATATAAATTCTAGGCCAGTAGGATCTCTACCTATGACCTAGATTCATCTTCTTTAGCCTATCATGGAAAATTATATGCATTAGAGCATGCATAACCATCTGAGGGATTAGTAAATAATCTTGGAGTAGGGTTATGACAATTGTTAAGTATGAGGTAAGGTTTCATGAGTTTTTTATACATGATACTATGATCTTACCAATCGAGTAGGAGTGGATTCGTTGTTTTGTTAAAGGACTGAGGCTTCCTCATTTCATAGATACTTAGAGTGTAGTTTCCGATAGCAGTCCTTTCATATATTTTTTTATTCTACCCACACTATGGATAATATTCATCATGAGGCCCAAGGGGGCAGAAATAAAAGTCAGTGACGACACGGTTGTTGTAGTGGGATCTAAAATAGCGCACAGTTCAGAGGTAGATATTCATAGGGTAGGTCCCCTCAATACCAGTCTTATAAGCACTAGGGTCAGTCTAGTAAGCCTATTCAGGTTGCACTTTAGATTGATGATGGGGCTCAACTCAATTATAGTTACTAAGGTGGTTAGAGTACTGGCCAATCATTAAAAGGTGTACAACAAAGGTCTTTAGACTAATCTAGCCACTCTAAGTCAACCAGATCTTTTGGGCATAGTAGATTGACTAAGGCATGTTTAATTATAGGGTCATTGGTTATTTTGCCAAAGAGTGTTCCAAACATAGGATGATTTAGCTTCTAGTAGAGAGTGTTCAACCAATAATATTAGTGTTGCCTTCAATAAGAAAAGGTGAATAGGGTTTTAGGTATTGTCACCAAGATGCTAGAGGAGGTCCTCAGGCAGGTAGGACATGTGGTCAGGTTGGAACCCAATTCGTAAGTGGGCTATGTTATACCTAGTAGGCCAAAGGCTGAGCATTCGGATGCTATTATTACTAGAATAATTTTAGTCAGTCGTCAACCAACTACTACTTTATTTGATCTAGAATCCATATTTTAATATACTTTTGCTTATTATGCACTGCGGTTAGCATACTTCGGAGCCTTTGTTTGTGAAATTGTGCATGTCTACTCCCATGGGTGATTCTATGATAGTGCATTGGGTCTATGGTTCTTCTATGATAATCCTTTAAGAGTATGAAACTTAGGCTAACTTTATTGTGCTAGACATAGTAAATTTTGATGTGATTTTAGACATGGACTAGTTATCCCCCTATCATAATTTTTTTAATTTTTTGGAAAAACCATTACCTTAGGCACACCTTTTATACCCTAATTATGTGGAAGAGTTCTGTTAGCCGTGCACCAACAGTCGTGCACCAACAGGGATTATTTCTTATGTTTGATCTAGGATATAGGTAAAAAAAGGTTTTGAATCATATTTTCTTATGATCATGATGTTAGTGCAGAAAGTCCTTCTCTTGATGTGTTGTCATAATTTGTGATTTTCCTAATATTTTTCCTACTGACCTACCTAACCTTCTTATTAAGCGCGATGTAAGGCTTTATATTGACATTAATCCAAACACTCGACCTATTCTTATGGAAAGTTACTAAGTATCTCCTACAAAGCTAAAAGAGCAAAATTCTTAGCTTCAAGATCTTCTAGCTAAGGGTTTTATTAGGCTGAGTGTATCTCATTAGGACCCTCTTATCTTTTTTTTGAAGAAAAAGGATGATTCTATGCATATGTGTATCGACTACAAGTAGCTAAATAACGGGACAGTGAAGAATAAGTATCCTATTCCTCATATCTATGATTTATTTGACAAACTTCAGGTTTTATCAATGTTCTTTAAGATTTACTTATCCTTTGGATGCCATTAGTTGAGGATTTGTGCAGATGAAACTTCTAAGATAGCCTTCAGGACTCGCTATGGCCACTATGACTTCTTGGTGATGTCTTTTGGGTTAAAAAATTCCTCAACATCATTCATGGGCTTGATAAACCACGTTTTTAGTCCTTATTTTCATTCCACTATGATAATCTTTATTCATAGTATCTTTGTCTATTTAAGAAGTATAGATTAGAACGACCAGCATTTGAGAACGATGCTCCAAATATTGAAAGATCATAGGATATTTTCAAAATTCCCAAAGTGTGAGTTCAGGCTAGATTCTATGAAATTCCTATGAAACATAGTGTCTAAGGATGGTATTATGATGGATCCAACAAATATTGAGCCTATTCATCATTAGGCTAGACCTATATCTCCAATCGAGGTTTATAGCTTTATTGGTTTAACAAAATACTATTGGTGGTTCATTGAGATATTTGCTACTATTACCGTGCCTATGGCTATATTGATTATGAAGGAGGTTATTTTTTAGTGGTTCCATGAGTTTTAGGTGTGTATTTTGAAGCTCAAGGACTTTTTCACTTTGGCTCCTATATTGACTCTTCTATTTAAAAGAGAAGGATCTACTGTGTATTGTAATGTTTTTTATGTTGTTTTAGGGTGTGTTCTGATGCAGCAGGACTAAGTTATTTCTATGCATTAAGGAAACTAAGTTTCATGGGGGAAACTACCTCACAAATGATTTTGAGTTGGCAGCGATAGTGTTTGCACCTAAGATTTAAAGGCATTACTTTTATGGTGTTCACTATGAGATATTCATAGACAATCATTGTCTTCAGTACATTTTGACCCAAGAGGATCTTAATTTGATACAGTACAATTGGATTGAGTTGTTAAAGGACTCTAACATTTCTATTCTATATGATCCAGAAACGCGAATATGGTACCAAACACTTTGAGTTGGAAGGCAGTAAATACGGTAGCCTAGTCTCAATTTTAGTTTTGGAGAAACTATTATCCTTTCATTCTCTATCCAACTTGATGATTTGGATTGATATTTAAAACCCCAAGGGGATTCTTTTTGGTGTTGAGGCTAGGTCCACCTTCATAATGCATATTTTGTGTAACAGTTTAAGGATTGTTGTCTTTGTGGCCTTCATTGCCAACTTTTGTGATGGGAATCCAGGAGGGATACATTAAATTCTTAGGGAATTTGAGATTCAACATTTGGAGACTTGTATTATTTGGTTCTACGGAAGTTTCATAGCTTCAGAGACTCTATTCACAATGGGACATCTATGATGTATAGATATTTGAGACAACACAACTAGTGATGTAGTATTAACAAGGAAGTAGCAAATATTTTAGCATGATGTTATTATTGTGAGTAGGTAAAGTTTGATCATTTAAGTCCTAGTAGATTTCTTCAAAGACTACCCATCCCTGATTAGAAGTGGGTGCAAAATAAATTTTGTGAGTTGTTTAACTCGCACTTCTTATAGTTCTGTCAATATTTGGGTCATCGTAGATTGATTAACCAAATTGAATTATTTCATCCCTACTCGGATTTCCTTTAGTATTGAGAGGTTAGACCATATCTATGTTTGAGAGATAGTGTGCCTTCATGGATTACTTACGTCTATTAGTTTTGATAGAGGCTTAGTGCTCAATTTTAGCTTCTAGAGGACTTTTTAGGAGGAGTTGGGTACTCAGGTTAACCTTAGCACCGTGTTCCAATCCTAGACCAATGGACAGTCAGAATGGACTATTCAGGTTTTGAAGGATATGCTCGATGCATATGTTATGGACTTTGGAGGTCAGTTGGAGCAGTATTTAGCCTTAGTATAGTTTTCTTATAATAATAGCTACTATTAGAGTATTGAGATGGCTCCATTTGAGACATTGTATGGTAGGCATTGTCAATCTCTAATTGGTTGGTTTGAGACTTCCGAGGTTTAACCTCATGGTTTCTACATTCTATGTGAGTCTTTAGACAAGGTTTGGATTATTCAGGATAGGCTACAAGTAGCTCAAAGTAGGTGTCACGGACCAATTTACGACTCATGATAGAACCTACTCTATCCCACTAATAGGTAAGCCAAACTATAACCCAGAGCTAAACACAATAGGTTAATTTTGTAGAAAATGGCCATAAGGCAAAAAACAACAAGTGCAACTTGTAAATAAAACAAGGTACTAGGAATAGATAAAAGATAGTGAATATATAGATATCATCCCATGACTTGATAGAGCCAGTACAAGAACGACTATAAACATACTCCAAGTATCTGAAATAGTCAATACAATCTTTCTTGAAACTAAAGACTATACATAAGTAAGATATAAGGAAATGGGTGACTCTGACTCCAAGTGCTCACACTATCTCTAGAAATAAACACAACATAAACACTGATCAGTGGTGATAACTAGTACTCAGATCTGCACCAAAAAGGGTATAGAGGTGTAGTATGAGTACTAAAATCACGGGTACTTAGTAGGCATCATCAGCCAACTGAGCTAAATAATGATATAAGTATGATTAAATACAAGATATGTAACTAAGTCATAATAAAAAGGAAAAACTGATAACCACTCCAACATCGTTATGTGTAGATAAGTAATTAAACCAGAATAGTAACATAACATAACATAAAACATCAGCACATGCAATCATAACTACAAAATTGGCCCCAATAATCCAATTAGTGCAGAAAAGTAAATAACCCATTGCAAGTCCCCATAAGCTTGGAAGGTACAAACATGATAGTATAACCCACCACCATTATTTATTAAGTTTCATGATGCAACTAGAATTCTTCCATGCATGACAAACCATATCTATCATTTACCTATTAGCAATCATTTATCAGCTAACCACTAATTATTAACTTATCATTATTTATCAACAAATCACCATTAATCAACTAATCATGGTATCACTAGAATTCCTTCATATCAAGCCATATTATAGCCATTTCCTCATTTTCAAACTTAGCTAAAATCACTATTATCAATCTCACAGCCCTGTATCGTCATACTATAATAAGTATATCACTATAGTATAATGTGTATATCCAAACTCAAATTGATAAATTTAATCAACAACATCATCATAAATATCATCATTGATATCATTCTCCATATCATTATCAACATCATTAATTATCATTATCAATGTCATAGCCATCCTCCGGACCTGCAAGAGGCATAATAATCGATATTATAATCATTATCTAGACTTGAATTGATATTCTTATAGTTCATAGCATAATCAATAGCTGGACATATACCGACAAAAATATCATCATTACCATCCAATAGCATAATCATTATAGTATTCAATAGCATAACCGCTAGCATAGCTATTTAGCATAATCATTAATCATAATCAAAGCATCATCTCTAGCATAGTCACTGATATAGTAAATAAGCATGATCTTTAGTAGAAACAATAGCATGATCACTAATATAACCACTAACTTAGTCAATGGCATACCTAATGGCCCCATCGATAGCCTAATCAATTGCTTAATCAATACATAATCAAGGACTTATTCAATAGCATATTAAATTAGCTCATCATTAGCTTAATCAATAAGTTATTCATATCATAATTAATAAGCTTACTCCCAATGTCAACCCATTATAACCATCATGTACTAAGGCATCTCAATATCACCGAAATAAATATTTTCTAGATGTACACAAGCGTATAAAAAGTTTTCAATAACTAACACAAGTCATGGCCTAAGGTGGGTCAAAGAGCACATTTCTAAATCTTAAAAATCCATTACCAAGCAGTGTCTACCCTTGACTAGGATAAGGTATCTAAATCCACTATTAGATGTTGGATAAGCCGTAACTAGCCCTAGGAAAGTAATTCCTCCCAATAAAGGGCAACTAACTCAATTCCACCTAAGATAATGACACTAGGGTAAGTTTTACTCTAAACTCTAATGACCAACATGAACTCCTCATTGGTTGAGTAACTTAAGCATTTCCATTCTAAATAAGAGTCTACAAGGTAAACTACACCTAAGGTATGGCTAACTAGGCTAATTATGCCCAAATGTGATATCCAAAATAGCCTAAACGACCAAACTAACCCAAGTATTGCAATTTATCACACCAAAACCTAAAACTCATCCCAAATCTAATACAATATCATAAATATACTATGAATTAGCTCAATCTACAAGGAGTAAAACCTAGCCTTCCTGAATGTCTAAGAAAGCTCAAAAGATTTGCTAAATCACCATTATTCATTTTTGAGAAGCTTCCACAAGATGTCGAGCAATAAAAATCACATTTTACTAAGCAACAGGAGAATAATGATACCCATATTACACCATTATGTTTCGGGTCAAAATATTTACACAATAGTTTCATAAGGGTCACACTTATGAAAATTGTGTTTCCAAAACCAACCCAACGTTCCCCATACTTAAGGAGTCATTACCAATAAAAATGGGTGAAAGTTCAGCTAATTTGGGGCCAAAATCAAGCCTCCAAGGTTTAAGGATTTTTGAACAAGAAATGAGAAAAATCTAACATGAAAAGGGTAGAATCTTACCATAAATTGAATGATAATCGCGTAAACAAGTGTCAGCCAATCTCCCAAATCGTCCACAAGCTTTAATTTCAAGCTATCTTACTATTTAGGGTTTTATCTCTTTTAGAAATGGATGAAGAATGGCAAAAAGGGGATAGAAAGGGACTATTTATACCTATTCTAGGTTCTCAAGTGTTGCTATCGTGACAATCACTTTCGCGACTTTGATATCACATTTGTTTGGAGTCTCTTACACACAAACAAACTATGATATTAAAAAAAATTGAACACTTCTGACACAATGGTGCAGTTAAAATTTCCATGTGAGGTTGTTTCAACAAAAAGTTGTACCATGCCCAATTTTTATTGTAGTTAATTTCTGACCGATAGGTTGAAATAAGTTTGAGTGCCTCGGGAATAGAACTTAGAGTCCATATAGCCTAAAATCAATATTCTAGAGTTTTTGGAATAGTCATAATTTCCATTCGAGTTTGTTTCACTAAAATTTTCTCCCGGTGGCCATTTGGAACTAGCGAAGACTTCAAAACAAGTAATTGTCTCTAAGAACAAATGAACTTCCCGATAATCGAATTGTCAGTTCTAGCAAGTCAAAAATGACTTAGGGAAGCTATAGAAAATCTCTAATGGTTAAAATAAGCAAAAACATAAAAAAATGACATGAAGAGTCATTGTAATATCCACTACTAAAGGAACATTCATCCGTGAAAGTTAATGATTAGTATGTACCTGAAGTCTTGATAAGGTGATGATACTGGCTCTACATATCTGTCTCGATGACTCATGTATCCTCCTCTACTTAGCGATACCATAACTTAACCTTAACTATAGGAATTCCCCTAGTGTATAGAAATCTTACATCACAAGCAAAAATAAGCACAGGCTCTTCCACGAAGGTCAACTGCTAACCAACTGGACTGAGTCCCATCTAGAACATGACATAGAATAGGAATATATTACTTGAACATAAAAATATGGAAAACTAGATGGAAAATAACAAAATCATGAGGTAAAGCTAACTCATAAGACACCTCATAAACTGTGAAAAAAATCTCGAAAGGTCCAATACATCTAGGGATGAGATTTTCCTTACTCCCGGACCTCATCACACCCTTCATAGGCAATACATAGAGAAATACCCAATCACCAAATCCAAATCTCAAGGCATAAAACTTGTGGTATGCATAGGCTTTCTACCTACTCTGAGCTACTTTAAACCTATCCTAAATCACCCTGACTCTGTCCAACGACTCCTAAAGAAAATTAGTACAGTAGGGTAGAATCTTGAAAGTCTCAAAATAACTAAATAGGGAACGCCATCGCCTTCCATACAAAGCATCAAAAGTTGTCATTTCAATACTCAAATGATAAACATTATTATATGCAAAATCTTCAAAAGATAAGTGCTCCTCCCACTGACCTTAAAAATACATAACACAGGCTTCGAGCATATCCTTAAGCAACTGAATAGTCTTCTTAGACTGTCCACTTATCTGCAGATGGAAGGTTGTACTAAGATCCACCTGAGTATCCAACTCTTTCATAAAAGCTCTTTAAAAGCTAGAAGTGATCATGAAACCCTAATCTAAAATAATAGATATGGGCATACCATGAAAATTTTCTATCTAACGACCATAGTTATGGGCCAACCTCTCTGCACCGAAGGACATCTGAATAAGAAAAAAATATGCTAACTTGGCCAACCGGTCCATAATAACCCAAATACCATCAAAACCATAGGAAGTACAAGGAAATCCACTAACAAAATGCATGGTAATCTGCTCCCACTTCTACTTGAGAATGGTCAATCTTTGAATCAATCCACCTGGCCATTGATGCTCGGTCATCACCTGTTGACAACAAAGGCATTGAGCTATAAATTTTGACACGTATCTCTTCATTCCACTCCACCAATAATGTTGTTTGAACTCTCTATTCCTTTTAATTGTTCCCAGATAAATAGAATATCTAGAGCTATGAGCCTCATGCAAAATCAACTAAATCAAGTCATTGATCCTTAGAATACAAATGCGGCTATCAAACCTCAAAACACCTTCAGAATCTAAGGTGGTCCGCTTGGACTCACCACTCAACTCCTGATCATGAAGGAAGCAAAGGTTACTATCCTCAAACTGACAACCCAAATCTTCTCAAAAAGCAAAGACCTCAACTCAACACTAGCAGGAATCCTCCTTGGTCTGAAATATCACAAAGAACCATTAAGTTGGCTAAGGACTGAATGTCCCATGCCAATGGCCTCTGAGAAATTGAATACAAGCTAAACTACATATACTCACCACATTCAGACTCAAGGAATATGTTACCATATTTGCCTTGTCTGGATAATACAAGATAGAAATATCAAAATACTTAAGCAACTCCATCCATCTATGTTGCCTAGCATTAAGCTCCTTCTAGGTCATAAGATACTTAAGAATTAGATGATTTGTGAAAATCTCATAATGCATACCAAAGAGATAGTGCCTCCAATATTTAAGCGGAAAAACTACCGCCACCAACTCCAAATCATGAGTGGTGTATCTAGCTCCTATACCTTAAGATGCCTTTAAGAAAAAGCAATATCATGATCCTAGTATATTATCACACAACCCAAGCCAATACCAGAAGCATCATAATACAGGGTGAATCCCTTACCATCAATAGAAAGATATAGAATAGGAGCTAAATTAAGAAAATTCTTTCAAAAATATCAAATCACACTCCTCATACCATCAAAAAGAAACCTCCTTATGAGTCAATATAGTCAGAGTTACTAAAATTGTAATACCCCAAACTTTCTTTTAGATGAGTTTCATCCTTAAGAAGAGTAAGGGATGACTTTCCAAGTGAGAAATATTTTAAACCATGTATAATTTTCCTAATATTGAATTTTTACATGTGGATAATTGAATAAGCTTTTCGTCGATAACAAATTCGTCAAAATCCGATGTCGGGGTAAAAAGTTATGGACATTTTATGGAAAGTTATCTGAACTGCCCAGGTGCTATGGGCAAGCCGATGGACCATTGAGTAGCGACTGACCATTGCCCATAGCCATCTTCATAATGCACTAGCCCCATTCACTAGCTAAGAGCGATGGTCAGGACCCACGGAGCATCGATCTATCGATGAACTATCGCCCTAGGCCGTCGCAACAAGGCAGTAAGTCCCAGTTCTTGTCCAGGTGCAACGGTCAGTCGACATACTGTCGACCTAGCAATGGACCGTCGTACCCCACCATCACATATCCCGTTCAATGATTTTTTAGTCATTTTAGAAAGGGATTTTTTGTATTTTCCATCTTTTTTAGCACCTATTTATATCACATCAAGGCTCCCAACATAATTATTCATCTACAACATCAAAAGCTAGGGTTTTTTCAAGATTAAAAACCCAAGAAAAAGGTCAAAGCCCTTCTTCAAGAATACTCAAGAAACTAAGAATCTCTCCAAGAACCTTCAAGAAAGAATCTCCTAAGGTATGCTAGATGTTAAGTCTTGGGTTCCTTCCACCCAAGAAGTCCAAGAATTTCAAAATTACAAAGTTTATGTATTTATGAGATTTCATGATTTATGTGTATTATAGTTCATGATTATGTGTTGTTGAGTTGTAATTCATGCTTTGGAATACAGGTTGCAAGTCTTAATCTTGATATGGGTTGAATTTCATCATGTCCATGTTAAATCCCTAAATTTTGCAAGTTGGTTGATGAAATCATGATACTTGGATATAGTATTTATTGTACAACTAAAGCATGCTCCCCACATATTTGACAAAATACTTATGTGAAAGAAATAAAGTCAATATAACATGGTTAGAAAGAAATTCCCAATTATGTATAAGTTCATGTAAGCCAAGTGTTTGTTGAAAAGCCGTATTGAATGAATTATGATATGTTGTATGCATTTCCATTCATATGTATCCCTTATTAAGTAAACTTTGAGATATTCGTAGGCACTTTCTATTTCATTACATGTTCATGATATTCAAGTGATTGGTGAGATGTCGCATTGATTATGTTGTGGATGATAGCGTATTTTCATGTCATTTATGATTTGTCCTATTTTATGATATTTATGTTATCGAGTCTTGTAAAATTTAACTACTTTTCTAGAGATGAGTCAGTCTCAAGGTAATCTCAGTCGTGCTATGCTTAGTAGAATTTAGATAGTTATGGAACTTAAGGAAATTTAGTGATCTCAGTATAAGTGAAATCCAGTCTCAGTCTCAATCTAATCTGACTTAGTATTCAGTTCTGACTCAATAGTATTCAGAAGTAATCAGTATTCAGTAGCACTCAGTAGTATTCAGTATACATCTTAGACTTCAGTGAGACTTAGTAGGCTAACAAAAATTCAATATCATTTAGCCAGATAGTAGAATCCAAATTGCATTCAATCAAATAACAAAACCAAGTGAACTCAGTCAAATCAGTTACGAAATATGAACAATAGCTAATTCAGTTCAATGTAAGTTCAGTTAAGAATTAATTTAGAGTCCTTTATTTGGGAGTAGGAACTAGTATTCAATGTAAGTTCAGTTAAGAATCAATTTAGAGTCCTTTATTTGGGAGTAGGAACTAGTATTGAGTGCGTGCAGGGATGACGACTTCCCCGTTAAATAGGTAGAGTCGTTATCAACAATCCCTAAACTCCAAAACTGTGTAAACAATGCAGGACCAGGAGCCACCCGTTAGATTAAGGCTTGACTTCATACTGCCTTAGGCTTAACTTTCTATTTAGGTTCACTCATTAAAGAGGCTTTACCATATTATAGGTCCTTACCCGTGGTATGGTATTGACACCCTTCCAGCTGGGGTCCCATTATATCAGATTTGGGGTATGTTGGTTAAGTGAGAACTCCCACAGTTGTAGTTTCAATATCATTCTTCAAAGTAGAACTCAAAAATCAGGACTGTCAGATACAGTCACCGATCTCAGTAAGGAACTTATATAGTTCCATAGATTCATGGACCACCCGCTAGATAGGCCTGGTCTTGCATAAATTTAATCATTATCAGTACTAATAGCTCCAGAGATCACCAATTAGATAGGCTTGATTTCAAACTCAGTCCATCATTTCTATTATTGAAAGATTCAGTGATCCTCTGCTAGATAGTATGATCTCAGATACAATCATTCTTCATTATTATTAGTAGATTCAAAGATCATCTGTTAGAAAGGTTTGATCTCAGATTTAGTCAGTCGATAGTAGCAAGCTCAGAACTTAGTTATTGATATGAGTAGATTCGGTTATTCAGTATTCCATAGTTAGTAAACTCAAATACCAGTATTAGTAGACCCAGTCATCAGTAAGTCAGTATTCAAAAACCAGTATTCAGAGTTCATATTCAGTGTTACTGCGATTCCAGTTTTGGTTTGTGCATTCATGTATATATCCCCATTCAGTATTCTCATGATATTCAGTTAGGTAATGTTCATGCATAAGCCTTTGCATTCAGCCTTATCTTATCTAGCATACCAGTACATTCAAAGTACTGACACATACTTTCTTTCTCTATGGTGTCTTGTACCATAGGTTCAGACGTACGGGGCCCAGAGCACCCATAATAGTCCAGACTCAGTCAACAGTAATAGACGCAGTAGTGAGTCCTCTTTATTCGATCATGACCCATATTTTATTATGTCATTAGACTCAATTTATTCTCAGTAGACAGAGTTAGTTAGGGATATTTCCTATCAACTCCATAGTTCAGACAGTTTAGAGGCTCTTCAGACAGATGTATCAGTATTCAGTTTTTAGTTTTGAGTATTTTAGATGTTTTGAACCTTATGGCAAGTTTCTACCAGTTTTCCATATTTATTTCAGTATATTATGTAGTGATCAGTTACAGGTACCAGCAGAGGGTTAGCTTGTGGTCCTTCGAGATCATGAGTATTGTGTGGCGTTCTGATTGTAGAAACTTAGGGCATTACAGAAATAGTAGCCAAACTCTCAATGAATCATCTATAATAACTAGGCAAACTAATAAAGCTATGAACCTCATCAGAGATATAGGTCTAGCCTAATCACGAATAGCCTCAATCTTTATCAGGTCTACTATAATCCCATCCTTAGACACCACATGCCAAAGGAATATCACTGACTAAATAAAAAACTCACACTTAGATAATTCAGCAAAAATCATATGAAATCTCAAGGTTTGAAGAAAAATCCTCAAATTTTGTGCATGCTCCTCCCTACTCCTTGAATACTCAAGGATGTTATTGATAAATACAATCATGAAGGAATCTAAATAGTGTTTGAACACTTGGTTCATCAAATCTATGAATATGGTTGATCTCTCATCTAGAGGTGGCTATTAAGGTCATAGGGGTGGTCCTCAGGAAATATATGCAGTGATAAGGTTTGGGAAGAGAAAAAATGTCATCCCCAAATATATTAGGCCATTTGAGATACTTTAAAATATTAGGGAGGTAACTTATGAGTTGGCCTTACTCCCATACTTTTTAGTTGTCATCAAGTTTTATATGTATCTATGTTGTGGCATTATATTTTGGATAAGTCGCATGTGCTTCATTGGGAATTAGCTTTGTTGCATGAGAGGTTGACCTTTGTGTAGGAGATAGTTGCTATAATATTTAGAGATGTCAAACAATTGAATATTAGAGAAATTCCTATGAATTAGGTTCAGTGGATACACCATCAATGGAGAAGGAAACCTAGGATATTGAGAGTGATTTTCTGCCCTGGTATCCCTTCTTATTTAATTCTGTAGGTACCTCTTCATCCTTTACTTTTGTAGATGAAAGTTTCTTTGGTAGTGAATATTGTAATGATTGGTTATTTTCAACGGTTTATCCTTTTTTTATGTTTAGAGTTTTTCTATAGTAGCCCTAAGTTATTTATCACTAGCTAGGATTGACAGTTTGGTTGCTGGATAGTTCATTTAGTTTTTAGAGCCAATTACCTATTTTGGATCTTTCGCCATTAAGAAAAAGATAATGGGCCTAAATATGAGGTAAATAGTCTCGAATGACAATTCTTACTGTCTCATCAGCTTTGAAATGTCAATTTTATACTAGGAGAACCTATGTTTTGGCTCTTGAGAATATTAGACTCTTTTTACTTTATTGGGTGGATTTTAGTTAAAATTGTCCTTTAGGTGTGGGGCATATTTTAAATTAAAATAACCTCGGATTGAAATTTTGATGGCGTTGTTTAGTCTGAAATGCAAAATTTTGTAGAATAGCATAGTTTATTTGCATTCATGGGATTCTGAAAGTATCTCAAGGATCCGATTGTAAATAGCCAAGTTTGTTAATACTACTTCTACTAGTGTCAGCAAAAAATATCTTTTGCATTCGCGAGTCCTTAGCTGTACTCATGAAGTTCAAGAAACCTTGTCATCTAAATTTGTGAACCGGCCTTTGAATTCGCAAAAAGTCAGCTGGTCGACCGAACCAAGTTCCTTCTTTATAATTGTTGTGAATTGGCTGCATTCGCAAATGATAGTCTGAGTCAGGCATTTTTTTTCACAGAAGGGGTCTCGCATTTGCAATAATGGAAGACCTGGTAGTATTAAGTATTGTCTCACCAATTTTTATCCATTTCCTCCAAGTCCAGAACATTATTAAAATATAGGGAGCTTAGAAAATAATGGAGATTAATTATTGGGTACGAATGTTAGGAGTGAGTTAGAGGCTTTATTGAATTCATCCCCTCGTAATTATTATCGTAAGTTTATAATTATTCTCTAGATTAACTCTCAGATTTAACCATAAATCCCTAGTTTACTTTGCATGTTGATTTGAAGATTATTTATGTTCAGATTTCACCCATTTTTTGAGTTTAGAGGGATGTGTTGACGATCCACATAGAATTTTAGTTTGACTTTTGACCTGGAGCATTTATATTTATATGTATATCGTTACTCTAATATGAATGTATAGATTTTTATTTTGATAGTATGGCAACTTTCAGAGGTTTCTTAGAAGGGAAAAGTTTTAGAGAAGTAGACAATGTGAGGTTTCGGCGCGTCCATGGAGGCTAGACTTACTTTTATCATAGATTAAGATTTATCATGGTAATATTATGGTGTTATGGTATTTATAGGTGTATATTTACTTATTTGTTAATAGTTTAGTATTTTATTGATTAAGCTTAGCCGGTTTGTGGGCCTTTTTTGTAGAAGTTGGACTATTTTCTCTCATAATAGCTATAATGATACTTTAGGACTAGTTTTTGTTTATTTAAGACCCTGGGATATAATTGTAAAGCCTTAGTATATGATTTGGTAGGTGTTTCTTAGTATGGATTTTTTAGACTAGTAGCGGGCCCCGTTGGCCCTCCTTTTAGGTAAAATACCTAAGTTAGCTCCTTATACATATAAGAGGCCTTCATTTGTCACCTTACACTAAAGCTTGAACCTGAAGGTGACTTAGGTCATTTAATGAATTTTGATTTGCTTTGTTACTTGAGTTAGAGGAACAATTGCCCTTTAAGACCTTCTACAAAGACTAAGCCATAAAAAACCCACTTCACTTATAGATTTGATTGTCAGTCTTGAGGATTAGAATTATTTGGACTTAGAAGAAGCTATAACCTTTTTTTCTCATTACTTTAAACTTATTACTATCTTCAGTTCAAGTCTGGCATTTATGATCTACACAGCAGCCTATTACTATGATAATAATATTCCCTAGTTTCGCTTGAAGTCTAACATTTATGGTTTGATGCGTGTTCCAGGTATGTTAGCACTTTTGGTACACTTTAATTTTATTATTATTGGTAATTATTTTTCATTTGTATCCACCAAGCTTATGAGGGCTTGGTTGGGGTATTCCTCTCTTGTTTGTGCCTTTTGGGCTTATGGGGGTATGGTTAGGTTGTATTTATACTACATTTACTTTTGAGTTACTTATTCTATATATATACTGTGTCTGCCCAATTTTGAGTATTATTTCCACTTATGCCCCTTTATTCATGACTTTAGTTTATATTCTCATATTTTATTATATTGTTATAATAATTTTGCTTGGTGGCCTATGATGTTTACTCAGTACACATTGTTTTTCTACTCATACTACACTTTTGCATCTTTTATATGAAGCAGGTCTGATTGGGATCCACTATTATTATTGTGGTCCTCAGGTTTGCTGCTACTTCAGCACTAGGATGAGCTTTCGGAGACCGATGTTGATCATTTCTCCTTCTTCTATTTGTGGATAGTCTCTTACATATTCCAAGACTATGTGTATATTCGATACTTTCTAGTACTCCATTCTTTAATTTAGTGGTTTTTGCATCGACCCTACTAGGTCAAGGGGATGCTCTTTTGTAGTTTTACTCCTATTCCTTATAGTTCAGTAGGATCGTATCTATATATCACTGCTTAGTACCTCTATTGTAGGTCAATTTTTGAATTTTCTTATCTCCCACCATTTTACCCATTACATGACATTCGAGGCTATAGTTTAGCAAATCTAGTGGTGGATTAAAGTAGGTGCCATCATGACTTAGAAAATTGGGTCATGAGAGGATCCCTACTGATTTAAAATATAAAAGTTGCACACGACTCACTAGTTTTAGTACATGTATGATTAGTTTATGAATATTTCACATGATTCAGTTTTCTAGTTTTATTTCAAGACAAAATGAGTCATTGTGCCTTATTTCTTACGTATCCTGATTTACTTGACTATTTTTCCAACACACTTGTTCTTAGCATGATTTAGTACTTGACCCATTATTTTAGTTAAATTAAGTTCTTTCATGATTTCTAGCTCAATCTCATGTTTACATTGAATGATTTACTTTTGGGTCATTGTACACTAGGTTAAACAATTTTCAGATAAAATGTTTGACTCAAAATGACTTCATGTTTTAGCATGACTATGTACATTACTTACAGTTTTCATATCACTCAATTCATTAAAAGTAGTGACTACACGCTCTTCTTTTGGTATATCCTATTATGATATAGGTCCAGTGTCTAGATTAAATTATGTATTTTGTTCATTCCTGCGATAGTACAGTATCTTATGGTGACTCCACATCTTTTGAGGTTGGATCTTTCATACCATACTTATTCAGGTATCTATTATGGTTTTAGTTATTTAGAGTTAGCTAGGGATATGTCCTAAGAACTCATCAGATTAATTAAAGGCTTTTAGACACTGTTAGATATTGTAGTCTTATACTGTTCAGACTTATTCAGCTATGAGAATTATTGTTCATCTTCCACATAGATATTTTAGTATATTTTCTAGTATCATGCCAGCACCATGAGTAAGCTTGGAGTTACTTGTGCTCCTAAGAACCGTATTATGTTAAGGGTGTTCTCTAGAGGCATTATATATTCAGATCTTAGCTTAGAATTTTTAGGGTGTCACATCCTTATTGTAGAATTGTAGAATGTAAACTTAAGCAATATACTGCATTTACATTAATTGCAAAATAAAGATTTTTATAAAGAACATGAACTAGCTAAAAGCTTGAAAACATAATTAAGAGTTGGTGAGAATGGGTGACCAGTACATCAATGTCAATTGAAAACAGTTTCACTGGTGGTGGTAGAAAGATGTTGAGGAGAGTTTGGCAATTGAAGTGATGAAGGTTATGGATAAAAACCATTTTTGGGTTTTCTTAGTAGTAGAGGCTCCCCATGCAAAAGTCCTTTACAATAAATAAATAAGGTAAGATGCAATTGAGGCATATTTATCATTACAAATTAAAGTTAATGAAAAAACAAGGTTCTTTGTGATCTTAGGAACAAATACAACATTGGATGAAGTTAAAGCACGAGAGCATGTGATTTTATGTTCATAGCCATCAATAATCATGATGTCTTTATTTTCTTTCATAATCTAAGTAAAAGGACTGATTTTGAGGATCCAATATGATGTGATGCGAGGCACCAGAATCAACAAGTCAATTTTTATCAATGCTAGTGTTGTGAGTTGCATAGTTAAAACATGATTGATATTTTTAAAACAGATTTCTTGAATGTCCATCAGATGCAGATCCATTTATTAGAGAAAGAATCCCCAATAATTTTCAGCATTGTTTCACCTAATGGCCAAACATACCATAAAGTTGATAGGTGACACAAGCACAATTATTATGGTTGTTTTTACCATCATATTGATCATCAAAATTGTTAGCAATGGGTCTATCTATTGGATTTGAGTTTTTTCCTATAAGTGAAGCATGATTGGGTTAACAACACTTGTTATATGGAGATGATTTAGTAGCAAAAATTGTTGTAACTAGAATTGTGGTAGAGGAAGATGAGTGAATAAGATTCTACTAAAAATTAAGGTCTTATCATAAAGTTCTTCAAATATTACTAGGGTTTCTCGGGCTCGTAGAGCTACAATGATAGTTTCATATTCTATTAGTTATCCATAGTGAGCATGAAGGAAGAACTTATCCATGAAAGTTAAAATGTGAGCCAAGGCTAAACTATTGCAGATTTGTTTGATCTTCATCTAGTATGAAGTAATAGAGAGTTATCAATTTTTCATGTTGCTTAGATACTTTCTAAAGACTCATGATATAAGCACGCGATAGCTTTGCATAGGTTGTTGCTAGGTTTTGCCAGAGATCATAGGAAAACTTGGCATCAATGACAAATAAAGAGGCAACAATGGCATGCCGAATGAGATGGTCTTCTTGTTAATGAAAAGACGATGTTTCTGAATTTGGTAGTTTTTCAATAAAGTGGAGAAAATTATGAAGGATAAATATAGTTAACTATAACTAGGATAGACAATTAGTAGTATTTGTATATTGATAACTCCTGTATAGGTCACTTTATGTATTCTAGTAAAGTTAGGACACTTGGATTCCCAAGGAACCTCTTGTATAAATATTGATTTCTACAGGAAAAGAGAATTAAAGAAAAAAATGTTTCTTTCATAGTATTAGAGCCTTAGTGATGTAAACAATCCACCTATTTTTTCTGAAGAGAAAAATGCCCCTTAAGAATGCAGCAATGGGAGGTGTCACTACTTCTTCAGGCATGTGAAGCACTCCAGTTGTTTCTTTGACCACTCCAATGAAACCTTAATCCCCAACTCATATCCTTTCTCATCAACTACCCATTAAGCTTACATCGTCAAACTTGTTTCTATGGAAAACACATTTTCTTTCAATACTTTGTCGGTGTGGTCTCAAATATCATATTGATGGTAGTAAATTTATTTCAGGTACAATTATAGAAGACAATCAATTGAATTCAACCTATAAAGCATGGGCCCGTAAAGCCCAACTTGTTTGAAGTTGGATTGTCGCATTAGTATCCAAGAGTGCACTGGCACAATTATTTGGCGCTGAACTGTTTATGCAGCATGGAACAAATTAGTTGTAGCCTATGAAACGGATCCTAACCATAAATTCATGATCTCAAAGCATAGATACATACTTTTAGTCGTGACAATGCAAGCATTGAGACTTATGTACAAAAGGCAAAAGGGATTGCAAATAGGTTGGTTGATTTGCAAATTTCAATTGATAATAATGATCTGTAGAATTTGTTCTTGCGAGTCTGGGCCCTTTATATCATCCATTTACCAGAGCACTTGAGGTGCGTCAAGAAAATGCCACCTTTGATTCTTTATATGGCATGTTATTATCCGAAGAAAGATAACTGAAAAGGGATGAATCCCTTAATGTGATTGCTCCATTAGCTCAAAATACTCAAAGCTTTATTTCCACCTTACTTAGTCATGATTGAGGCAGAAGTGGTTGAGTTCGTAGCCATTCTTCTAATCAAGGAAGGATGGTTTACCACTATATTTCCCTGACTGGGAGTTTGTATTGTTGAGCTTTAGAGGTGTCTGAGCAATAACGTTGATATGGTCAACTGCTCATTTTTATTTATAGTGAAAATCATGGGAGAATATGGAACAACTATGGGAGAAAGTGTGGTTGAGAGTTCTCGATGGAGGTATTAGTTGAAGTATAGATGTTGGCAGCAAGAAAAAACAAATGCCTAAAAAGAACAAAAGGTTGTGAAGCTTTTAGGCTTCTGTTACCTTTAAAGGTGTGCATCGGTTTGTTCGGTTCGGTTTTTTGTAATATAGGTTCGATTTATCAATTTTTATTTTTTAAATATGTTAAACCAATAACTAACCTATAAGATATTTTTATTGATTTTTGGTTCATTGGTTTGTGATCCTTAACGGTTCAATTTTCGATTTAACCCATAAGAAAATGCTCATAAAACAAATATTAATTTGACGCAAAGATTTTTAATATTGTGTAACAGTAGCAACTAACATGACATCTATAAGAATGCACAAACAATTAAAATAATAGCAGCTAACATGACATATGTCTTGCAGTGCTAAATTCCACAAAATAAGAAATCCACCATCCTGTCCACAAACTATGCAGTTGTCGTTGTCGCCACCTCTCGCGATCAATCTACCAGAGAGAAAATTGAAAAGGTCAAACTTTATCGTGTTATAGGTTTTTCTAAAATTAAATAGATTTATAGAAATTAAAGAGAAATTAAAAAAAACATATAATAAGTAATATATATATATATATATATACATATATATATATATATATAAAATTCTTATTGGATCATCGGTTTACCCAATAACCCAATAAAAAATTATACCGACCCAATAACCCTATAAAAAATTATAAAATCATTAGAAAATCGTTAACCTAATAATAATAAACTAATACCATTTTTGTCGATTCGATTTATTAATCGATCCAATTTTTGCACACCCCTAGTTACCATATAAAAATTTACTGTTAGAGAGAAGTGTTTTGTTTTGTTAATGTGAATGTGAATGTGTATTTATACAAACGAGCAAACAAGCAATAAGAAAAAAAATCAACTAATAAAGAATTGTGATCTTTCTTAATCATGAATCAAACAATAACTAAATTATTGATGGAGATACTAAGATATGGAGGATATCAAAAGATATCCGAATATCGATAAAGAGTTATCACTAATAAGATGTTATCCGAATTTGCGGTTGACATGGCTGATATGCATAATGTGTGGGCCTGTAGGGAAGATTCTACTGAACCACTCTAGAGAATTGAAACTTCAATAAAACGTTGCTTTTTACAATTTCCTATATTATTTAGCCATGTTAAGATTTGCAAGGTGTTTTTTTTGGGACTTCTAAATCTTTCAAATCGGAAAGGTATTCTACGCAGTTGAACAGGAAGAGTATATTAAGGTATTTGAGAGGACAATATCAAAAGAACTACGTAAAATCACACCAATAATTGATCAAAGAACTCTATTAAAAAAATTGCATTCATTGTCCAGTGGAAAAAAAAACAAGAAAAATTGTACTCCGTTCACAAAATTTGTCGATTTAACCGAATGACATCCAAGACAACCCGAAATTTCACTGGCTATAGTAACATCAACATGATCCAGCGACCGGTTGTCTATGCGGATCATTTCGTTTGCAATGATATTTGTGGATATCCTGATATCTACAGTTTAAAATAATGTTTTTCTTTTCTTCTTTTCTCTCTGGGGATAATGAAGGAATTTAATAATAGAAAAAATGGAAGAAGATCTAGTAGTCTATAATGGGTTCTCCAATGGTGAGGTTACGCTCCAATGTCCATGGTAAGTTGAAGATCTTTGCAGTGATGAACTTGAAGATTTTATTCACATTTATGTTGTAGGCTGCACTTGAGAAGAATAAGGTTGCATTTAGCGCCTTTGCATATGCCCTTGCCTGTTCAAACAAAATTGGAACAAAATTAAGTCATGTTTGAGATAATTACAAATAAATTTCTATTGTGCCTAATTAGATAATCAGTAGCGTGATAAAAATTGTAACTGACCAGCTATCATTGGTTAAACTACTACACACCACTAATGCGAAAAATCTTTATATTGTGAATGCATTTAACTTGAATACATATCTGAGTTCCAATTTTCGTCACCAAATGATCCCTGTTTTCTTAAGCAAAATATTGGACTTCATCTCTGTTTAATACATCATCTATTTCAATCAGATTGTCATGTTTTGACTTGATACAGAATTAAGAAATTAAAGAAACTTTTGAATCTTGTGGTTTTAAACTACAGATATAGAGTATATCAAAACGTCATTTAAATTTATAGTTTTAAAACAAGTCACCTGAAAAGTTAGAATTAAAGAGTTAAAAAAAAAAGTTATATTTTTTAAAAGGATTAAAAAGAAAAGTAGAACAAACAAATTGAAACTGAGGTAGATCATTTATTTGTGTCACAAGGAATGAGAAAGATACCTGTAAAGCAATTGCCCATTGCACATCTAATGGTAACTGGGCAAAATCATCAAACTTTGTTCCTATTAGAACTGGAATTGCCGTCTGAAATCCAAATAAAAAGAATGTCACATTAATATATTCTTTAATACTTCGTTTACAGAAATGGAAAATTTCAATCTTTTTACCTGATTCCATTTTCGTGCTTGTTGATACCAGCTAATCACACTGTTATTGATCAAGGATTAAATAATCATAGACAATAATCACAACGATGATCCTCTAATTCATGTTAGGAAAAAAGAAAGAAGAGAGATCTATACCTATTTAATGTACAACGACTTGTGAGATCAAACATAAACAACATTGCTACTGAATCTTTACAAGCAACTGGAATATGAGAAACGTCACCTTCAATATCGTCAGTAAAATGATTTTAGAAAATTTCATATTCACATAATTGTTTCTTTAGAATGCCACAAAAAATAAGAAAATAAAATGGTGTTGGGTATATGTCGTATATACCTTCGACTTCCCACATATTATAAGAGATCCTAGCACCACTAACACAGAGAGTTTTGTCCATATGGTTTAACCCCGTTGTTGTAAACCCTTCCTCCCCTTTCTCCTTTCCTACGTACTTTGTCTGCAAGTTCAACCAAAACACACAAAATTGACAAATCCATTGATTAAACTCGAATTATAAAAATTCACGTATATAGAAAATTAGAATAAAAAAATAGGGTTCTAAACGATGCATATTAATCAAGAGGTGCATGGGTGGCATGCATTGCGGGGCCAAAAGTCCATATAAGAGCATTCATTGGTTTATATACGATGAAGAATAATTGTTTTATCTTATTTATGTCTTGTATTGTTATGTGTTGCATTTAAATCCCAATTCTGTCTATGTAATGCAGATAATGGTGCATGGAAAGAAATTTTGACGTAATTACTAACCAAAAAACTTGTCTTTCCAATATGATAATCACCCAAGAGGCTGATTTTTAAAGCAACTAAATCCTCCATGGAATCCTTGTGGGAATTATTATTGGTGCAACATGGCATGGCTAAACTACCAGAAAAATCAATGCCGGAGGTGGCGATGGTGGCCAGTGCAGATGACATTATATGTCGATTGGTGGTGGTGATGATTCGAAGGATAGTTTTTTTTTGTTGTGGTAATTCTTGGAAGCTAACGGCGTTTTTTGGACCGTTTTAAGGAAGGGACGGTGAGAAGAAAAAGGACTTTTTGGTTTGCTTTTATATTCAAATAAGTTGGTGTATAATACGTGGGTAATTCTTGGGAATGAGTGAATCTCTCAATGTTAGTGTTCACTTCGTGAGAAATTTTTGGCAATGACTGGATCTCTCAATGTTGGTTTTCTCTCTGTTTGAAGTTTAACTACTGCTTTCTCCGTTTTGTATTAGTTGGTCTGTATGAATTTGGTGTACCAATTAAGAAATCAATAAATAAAGATGCATATTATATATTTGCCCTTGTATGCATTTTAAAGTACAATAATCAATACAATGATTAACTATTGCAATTTGATACATATTACACCATCGCATGCATCACTTTTAAAACATTGAGTACTTATAATTGAAACTAGTAATAATCATTTAATTTTAATTTTGAGAATTGAGATTATTCATTCACCATTCAATAATTTTAAAAATTATTGTTATATTTAGTATTCCTATCAAGGATAAAATGGAAAACATATGTATAAAATACACTTGATTTTAGAACTTGGTCAATCAAATTGACACAAATATTTTTTTTTTAAAAAAACTCAATTAATATGAAACGGGGGAATACTTTACTCCTTGTAACTAATTTCCTATTTTTTAAATTAACCTAGAGAGTCGCATTGTGTTGTATTAGCAAAAAAGGAGCAGAGGGGGGCTAGACCAGACCTCAATACAACACTAAGCCTAGGTGAAACCAACACCCATAAAAGACTACAAGTCTTACAAAATCAATTGTTAGTGCCTTCTAGGGGATGAAACAAAAATGGAACTAACTTACAAAGAAATTAGCTCTAGCATATTTACACCTAATGCTTGGTTGTTTCCATTTATCAAGCAAGAAAGCTCCTTTATCTTGTCTCGAAAGAATATTGTAACAGTGAGTGATAAGGGTTTGGTTTGATTTGGAGGTCAGTTTTGCTAAGAAGTTTGCTACTTCATTTCCTTCTCTATAACATTGTTGAAGTTGCATCTGAACTTTATTTTTGATGTTGTTGATAGAATCTATCATCGATTTGAGGTTCATTTTAGTTACTCTATTGTTGTTGATCATGTTAACTAAGTCCATAGAGTTGAGTTCTAGAGTAAAATTGGTATGCCAAAATTGATAGCACCACTTTACGCCAACTTGGCCGCCATGGCCTCAGCCATGTTTCTACTACTGGAATAGATGGGAATAGAAAATGTCATGATTAGGTCTCCGTTATTCTTAATTATTCCTCCAATTCTAGGTCTCTTACTTTCACGAATGTAGTTGACATCTAAGTTAATTTTTAAAGTCCCTACGTATGGCATTTGTCATGTGACTTGTCTAATCCTCTAAATGAGCCTGTGACATTCAACTTCAACACAAAAATGCGTCCATTTGTTGTTCCCGTGGAAGCTAGGAAGAGTTCTTATGAAAATGGCTTCAATATTTACAATTGCTTGATAACACATCTTATTCTTATGGAAGTATCTTTGCCATCCATATTTGCAGACACACTATGGCTTCCAAATCTTCCAATATATAATTGTGGGGATGATCTTCAAAATCATTTTGTGAATTTCATTGGCTGGCTTTATGCCCCACCACTTCTTAAAAATTTGGGTCATAGGTTGATTAATATGTTGAATGCCCAAAGGATTTCCTATGGTGCTCCACAGTTGTGCTTCTTCTTTTCCTTCTTCAGAAACATGATACATTATATCACTTTGTGCATCCTTACAATAAAAACAATCATTTTGTGAGTTGATATTCATTCTAGTAATTATGTCACTGAAAGAAAATTTCTTTTTAAACATTCTCCAAGTTAAGTAGGATATTTTAAAAGGTAACCTTGTATGCCAGAGATTGTATAGAAAACTATTTTTTGGTTTTTATTTTCTAACGAGTTGCCATGAAGAATAATTATCAAAAGGACCATTTTTGATATTATATCAGATCGGGTAATCCTTCTTAGTGTTATTTTGTAATACCCCAGGAAATTTTTCATTGAAATTTTGTACGTAAATGTGTTGGGTTCTATCTTCTAGAATGAATTATAAATTTTTCATGTGGGATGTCTTAGATTATGACCCACCATTGCGTAGGGTATTGAATAATCTTTCCAACGACATGTGGATCATCCAAAACGTACACCCGAGCGACGAGTTATGAACATTACGATCGAACCGTGAATAGTAGTGAACAGTAAAACGTGCAGGAAAAACTACTGAGGCCTGACGTATTTTTGTTCCAATTTTAAACAATCATAACTCTTTGTACATAATGATCAGAGTGATCTACTATATATCAACGGAAAGCTATGTGAGTCCTCTTTCCAATGAAATTAGTTTCATCCAATTTGTCTATCGAACCAAAAAGTTATGGTCGATCTACTTCAGCTTATCAAAAGTGAATTTTTGGGTCAACTTCAAATATTCATAACTCCTCGTACACAATGATCTGGGTAAGATACTATATATCAACGGAAAGATATGAGAGTCCTCTTTCTAATGAAATTTGTTTCATCTAATTTGGATATCGGAGTAAAAAGTTATGGTTGATCTACTTCAGACTATCAAAACAGTCCACCAAAGGACAGATTCAAGAATTCTTCAATTTTTAGGGGCGTTTTGGTCATTCTCCCTCACCCAAAATCCGTCCAAACCCTATATTAAAGCCTATTAGAAGCATTATATGTTATATTTCATCAAATTCCCTCAAAAAGAAAACCCTAAGCTCCTACATCCAACTTCAAGAACCTCCAAAGTTCACCATTAATTCTACAAATTTATTCAAGATTCCAAGTTCCTAGTTCAAGAACTTCAAGAACCTCCAAAGTTCACCATTATTTCTGCAAATTTATTCAAGATTCCAAGTTCCTAGTTCAAGAACTCCAAGAACTATCATTCAAAGGCACGATTAACATCTCAAAAATGAGTATCTATCTAAAGTTCATCATTCAAGGTATGTGGGATTTTTCAACAAGAACTCTCTTTCGTTCTTGTGCCCAAAAGTAATTTTCTTTGCAAAGGCATAATTTTTATTTGATTCTTACGAATTTGAAGCATGAACCCATATGTTATGATGATTATTATAAAATCTTGATGTTTATGATTTTGAAAGATGAACTTACATGTGTGGAGATATAAAGCATGAATCTTGAACAATATTTATCATGATTTTAATATTTGGGTCGTGAATCCCCATTGAAAATTGTATTTTTTTGAGAAAGTGTGTGTTATAAGCACGTTGATGTTGAATATTTGAGATATTTTAAATAATTTGACCTTTTGGTCTTAATGGAGTTGTTTTAAACTCGAGTGTGAAAGAAATCCACAACGTGGTTGATTTTGATAGATGGGAAGCATGATGGCTCCCGATGTATATTTATATATTACTGAAATTATTTTCTTGTGAATTGTCTTTGAAAGGATCTGAGCTAAGTCTGGGAGAAATCTTTAGCACCAAGTGGGAGGTATAAAACGAACTTACTTCCCTAGAACTACGTGCCCCCGTAGGAGTGAGCCTAAGGCTGATTTATATAGTGATTACTAGCTTTTGTGGATTTGATATCGATAGTCCTATTCTGATGGCAAGGATAGGATGGATCTCCCCAACGTGGGTTTTACGTTGGACTCCATGTAGCTCACATAGTTTATGTCGGTTATAGGATCTCCCAGTGTGTGTGTGTTTCCTTGTGTCTATGGTGAATGGTGAAGTGATTTGAAAGTGGAATTGTGAAAGTTATTCTTTCAAAACATTTAAATGATATTTACATTATGAGAATTGATATTTTTGATGAACTGAAAGTGATTGATAAATTATATGATGACTCACATGTGTTATTATACTTATTTCATCCTCTCATGATTATGATGATTTTCTTCGGGCTATGTGAGTCTTTCATACATACTGCATATTTCTTATAAATATTTATGATGATGATGTTTATAAAACTGTATACACCTCCGTATACTCGGTTCTTTTCCATGGTACTGACCCACATCTTCGGATGTGGGCTGCATTTTCTCGGAATGTAGGTTTAGGTGCTCAGTTCCAAGTTCGACAGTGATTTTTCAGGCACGTTGTTCTACATCCTTTGTCATGGTGAGTCCTCATGTTTGGAGGACGTGATGTCTGATGTTGGTTTCACGAAATTGTTTATATTTGATAACTGAGTATGAGTCTATTGGGTCATGTCTTAATGGCTCGCTGGTTTTATTGATTTTTGTAGAGGCTTGTCAGACTAGTATAGATGTTGGGAGTTGACTAATAAGTCATAATTTGTTATCTTTCTGAGATTCTTTTATTCTTAGATGATGATTACTCTGTTGATATTTGAGGGTTATTTGGAACCCCGTTGATTTATGTTGAAATAAATGAAAATGGCTCAAAGGGTTAGCTTGGGGCTACTCATAGCCTCAAGCACCGTGTGACGCTCCAGGACTCATTTTCTAAAGTGTTACAAACTTGGTATCAGAGCCTAAGGTTTTAAGGTGTCCTAGGAAGCCTAACAAGCCGCATTAAGTAGAGTCTTGATCATCGGTGTGTAGCGCGCCACATCTATGAGCAAGAGGCTACAAGACGTTTTAGGAAAAGGTGTGATTCTTTCTTTCAAAAGTCTATCGTACTTAAAGTGTCTCTCTCTGCTATTGATTCTCTGAGAATAGATGATTTGTTTGACCAATTGCAAAGTGTAAGTTATTTCTCAAAGATAGCCCTTCGTTCCGGCTATCATCAACTCAAAGTTAGGGAGTGTGACATCCCAAAAACTGTTTTCCGAACTCGTTATGGCCATTTTGAGTTTCTTGTTATGTCTTTCGGGTTAACTAATGCCCCAGCAGCTTTTATGGACCTCATGAATCGAGTGTTCAGACCATATTTGGATATGTTTTTCATAGTGTTCAATGATGATATACTGGTGTACTCCCGTAGTGAGGATGAACATTCAGATCATCTCCGAACTGTCTTGTCAACCCTTAGAGATCACAAGTTGTTTGCCAAGTTTAGGAAGTGTGAGTTTTGGCTAAGGTCAATTGCTTTTCTTGGTTATATCATTTCTTCTGAGGGTATTAAAGTTGATCCCCAAAAGACTGAAGCTTTTAGAAATTGGCCTAGACCTATTTCTCCGACTGATATCCAAAGTTTCTTGGGTCTAGCTGGCTATTACCACCGTTTTGTTGAGGGTTTCTCCTCTATAGATTCTCCTATGACTCGGTTGACCCAAAAGAAAGTGAAGTTCTTGTGGTCCGAATCTTGTGAGAAGAGTTTTCAGGAGTTGAAGACTCGACTCACTTCAGCCCCTATTTTGACTTTGTCTGATGGTGTTGATGGTTTTATGGTGTACTGTGATGCTTCAAGAGTTGGGTTGGGTTGCGTATTAATGCAGAAGGGTAAGGTGATAGCTTATGCTTCTAGACAGTTGAAACCCCATGAGAAAAATTACCCCACCCATGACATTGAGTTGGTTGCTGTTGTGTTTTCTTTGAAAATCTGGAGACACTATTTGTATGGTGTCCATGTTGATGTTTTCACTAATTATAAGAGTCTGCAGTATGTGTTTACCCAAAGAGAATTGAATCTTAGGTAGAGACGATGGTTAGAATTGTTAAAGGACTATGATATGAGTGTGCTCTACCATCCGAGCGAGGCCAATATTGTGGTGGATACCCTAAGTAGAGTGACCATGGGTAGTGTTTCACATGTGGTAGAAGGTAAGAAATAGTTGGCTCGTGATGTACATCATTTGGCTAGATTGGGGGTTAGGTTGTTTGACTCTGCTGAAGGTAGTATATGGGTTCAGAGTAGTTTCGAATCCTCTTTGATTTCGAAAGTGAAGGAAAATCAATACTTAGATGCTAGTTTGGTCAGACTGAAGGAGTCAATCAAGGACCAAAAAGGAAAGGTTTTCTCCCAAGGGGGAGATGGTGTGTTGAGATTGCAGGGTAGATTGTGTGTCCCAAATATTGATGATTTTATATAGAGAATTATGGCTGAAGTGCATGAGGTGCGATATTCTATTCATCCTGGTGCCACCAAGATATACCGAGACTTGCGGGAAATCTATTGGTGGAGTGGCATGAAGAAAGATATAGCAGCGTTTGTAGCTAAGTGTGCAACATGCCAACAGGTTAAGGTTGAACACCAAAGACCTGGTGGTATGATGCAAGAGTTTAGTATTCCCACCTGGAAGTGGGAAGAGATAAATATGGACTTCATGATTGGTTTACCTCCTTCCCAATGCCATTATGATTCTATTTGGGTTGTGGTTGATAGGTTGACTAAGTCTGCTCATTTCTTGCCTGTTCATACTTCATATACTGTTGAGGATTACACTAGATTGTATATCCGATAGCTAGTCAGACTGCATGGAGTTCCTTTGTCTATTATTTCGGATAGGGGTACTCAGTTCACTTCGCAATTTTAGAAAGCTTTTCAAAAGGGTCTTGGTACCCAAGTGCTTTTGAGTTCTGCTTTTCATCCTCAGACCGATGGTCAGGCTGAGCGGACCATCCAGACCTTAGAGAATATGTTGAGAGGTTGTGCACTTGACTTTAAGGGAAGTTGGGATGATCACTTACCGTTGATAGAGTTTGCTTACAATAACAGTTTCCACTCTAGTATTGGCATGGCTCCATTTGAAGCCTTATATGGGAGAAAGTGTAGATCACCCATAGGTTGGTTCGAGGTGGGTGAAGCGGCTGTGAGTGGTCCTGATTCGGTATTTAAGGATATGGAAAAAGTTAAGTTGATTAGGGAAAGGTTGAAAACTGCGCAGATTCGTCAGAAATCATATGCCGATGTTAGAAGGACAGACCTTGAGTTTGAAGTTGGTGACCTAGTGTATCTAAAAATTTCACCCATGAAGGGGGTGAAGTGATTTGGAAAGAAGGGAAATCTTAGTCCCCGTTATGTTGGTCCTTACAAAATTCTTAGTTGTGTTGGTAAGGTAGCTTATGAGGTTGAGTTGTCTTCCGAGTTGTCCTCTGTTCATCCAATATTCCATGTCTCCATGCTTAGAAAGCATATTAGCGATGTTGTGGTAGTGGATTCCTCTGTGAGTGCTAACATTGAACAAAATCGTTCTTTTGATGAGATTCCTATTGAGATTCTTGATTTCAGTGTCTGAAGACTAAGGAACAAAGAAGTTCCCTTGGTCAAGGTATTGTGGCAAAACCAATCTGTTAAGGGTGCAACTTGTGAAGATGAGGCAGATATCCGATCCAAGTACCCGCACCTATTTTTTGTGAACTCTGATCAAGCCGAAGGTACCGTTCTTTCCTAAATCATGCACTTTTGATAAAAGTTGCAGCAGTTTAGCTGTCATTTATTATGTGTTCAGCTATAGTGTCTTGAATTTATGCATTCTATGTTGCATTTGGAGTGAGAAACGATGTGGTAATGAGTCTAATGAATGGTTTCATCTGTATGCTCTATTCCCTCTCTAATCTTTGTATGTCTAGCACCATTCGAGAATGAAAGTTTCTAACGGGGGGATGATGTAATACCCTGGGAAATTTTTTGTTGAAATTTTGTGCGTAAACATGTTGGGTTCTATCTTCTAGAATGAATTATAAATTTTCCATGTGGTATGTCTTATATTATTATCCACTATTACGTAGATTATCGAATAATCTTTCCAACGATATATGGATCATCCAAAACGGACACCCGAGCGACGAGTTATGAACATTTCGATCGAACTGTGAATAGTAGTGAACAGTAGGAAAAAGTACTGAGGCCTGGCGTATTTTTTGTCCAACTTTAAATGATCATAACTCCTTGTGCATAATGATCTATGTTATCTACTATATATCAACGGAAAGCTCGACGAGTCCTCTTTCCAATGAAATTGGTTTCATCCAATTTGTCTATCGAAACAAAAAGTTATGGTCGATCTACTTCAGCCTATCAAAAGTGAATTTTGGGTCAATTTCAAATGATCATAACGCCTTGTACACAATGATCTGGGTGAGATACTATATATCAACGGAAAGATATGAGAGTCCTCTTTCTAATGAAATTTTTTTTATCTAATTTGGATATCGGAGTAAAACGTTATGGTTGATCTACTTCAGACTATCAAAATAGTCCACCAAAGGACAGATTCAAGCATTATTCGATTTTTAGGGGCCTTTTGGTCATTTCTCCTCACCTAAAATCCGTCCAAACCCTATATTAAAGCCTATTAGAAGCATTATATGTTATATTTCATCAAATTCCCTCAAAAAGAAAACCTTAAGCTCCTACATCCAACTTCAAGAACCTCCAAAGTTTACCATTAATTCTGCAAATTTATTCAAGATTCCAAGTTCCTAGTTCAAGAACTCCAAGAACCATCATTCAAAGGCACGATTAACATCTCAAAAACGAGTATCGATCTAAAGTTCATCATTCAAGGTATGTGGGGTTTTTCAACAAGAATTCTCTTTCGTTCTTGTGCCCAAAAGTAATTTTCTTTACAAAGGCATGATTTTTATTTGATTTTTATGAATTTGAAGCATGAACCCATATCTTATGATGATTATTATGAAATCTTGATGTTTATGATTTTAAAAGATGAATTTACATGTGTGGAGATATAAAGCATGAATCTTAAACGATATTTATCATGATTTTGATATTTCGGTCGTGAATCCCCATTGAAAATTGTGTTTTTTTGAGAAAGTGTGTGTTATAAGCACGTTGATGTTGAATATTTGAGATATTTTTAATGATTTGACCTTTTGGTCTTAATGGAGTTGTTTTGAACTCGAGTGTGAAAGAAATCCACAACGTGGTTGATTTTGATAGATGGGAAGCTTGATGGCTCCCGATGTATATTTATATATTACTGAAATTATTTTATTATGGATTGTCTTAGAAATGATCTGAGCTAAGTCCAAGAGAAATCTTTAGCACCGAGTAGGATATATAAAGCGACCTTCCTTCCCTAGAACTACGTGCCCCCATAGGAGTGAGCCTAAGGCTGATTTATATAATGATCACTAGTTTGTGTGGATTTGATATCGATAGTCCTACTCCGATGGAAAGGATAGGATGGATCTCCCCAACGTGAGTTGTACGTTGGACTCCATGTAGCTCACATAGTTTATATCGGTTATAGGATCTCCTAGTGTGTGTGTGTTTCCTTGTGTCTATGGTGAACGGTGAAGTGATTTGAAAGTGGAATTGTGAAAGTTATTCTTTCAAAAGATTTAAATGATATTTACATTGTTTGAATTGATATTCTTGATGAACTAAAAGTGATTGACAAATTATATGATGACTCACATGTGTTATTATACTTATTTCATCCTCTCATGATTATGATGATTTTCTTCGGGCTATGTGAGTCTTTCATACATACTACATATTTCTTATAAATATTTATGATGATAATATTTATAAAACTGCATACACCCCCATATACTCGGTTCTTTTCCATGGTACTGACCCACATCTTCAGATGTGGGCTGGATTTTCTCGAAATATAGGTTCAGGTGCTCAGTTCCAGGTTTGACAGTGATTCTTCAGGCATGCTGTTCTACATCCTCTATCGTGGTGATTTTCTCATATTTCGAGGATGTGATGTTGGTTTAACGGAATTGTTTATATTTGATAACTAAGTATGAGTTAGTTGGGGCATGTCCCAATGGCTCGCTGGTTTTATTGATTTTCTTAGAGGCTTGTCAGACTAGTATAGATGTTGGGAGTTGACTAATAAGTCGTATTTTGTTATCTTTCTGAAATTCTTTTATTCTTGAATGATGATTACTCTGTTGATATTTGAGGGTTATTTATGGAAACCCCGTTGATTTGTGTTGAACTGAATGAAAATGGCTCAAAGGGTTAGCTTGGGGATACTCGTATCCTCAAGCACCGTGTGACACTCTGGGACCCATTTTTTGGGACGTTACATGTTTACCGATCGCTATGTTGGATATGATATCCACAATGTAATTAAGAACAACACTATTTAACTTGATGAAGTTCCAACAATTATTCAGAATAAAAGATGTAACGGGGGTTTTGGAAGACATACTCGGGCCTTGGCAAAGCTTAGCGAAGGCCGCTATACATGTCCAGTTGTCCCATTAAAAGTTTGAATTTCCTTGTTGTACTTTTCAAGTAATGTATGGTTCTTCTTGCTCTTTGATTTTTATCAAGATTTTTCAAGTATGTGAATTCCCAAAAATTTGGTACTTTCCCATCTAAACGAGATCTTTTGCAGTATTTGTTGACTAAGAATTGAGCCTAAGAGAGAAGTTTGACTTATGAACCTCCACCATATATTTACAATCAATGAGTTTCAAATATCTCTCATTTTTCTAATATCAATACCTTTTTTCATCTTTTAGGGTACACAAGTTTTCCCACATAAACCAGTTGTACTTATTTTTACCATCACTACCTCCCCATTAAAAGTTAGCAATATGTTCTCGATCAGATTGAGTGTCAATGGGAGGGTTAATGGCCGACAAGATATATATAGAAACAGATTGTAGCACATGATTAATGAGAATGACCTTACCTCCAAGAGATAACATGTTACTTTTCCATCTATTTGTCTTTTTAACAATTTTCACAACCACGTTATCAAAATAACTATGATTCTTCCTACCATTGTAAATTGGACAACCAAATAGTAGAAGAGAAAATATTTATCCATGTATCCAGTCACTCTCCTAAGCTTGTTAATCATATATAGAGCCCTGTTAGTATAAGTCATAATAAAACGCTTAGCATCGTTAACTAATTTATCAGAGGCATTCTCATATCTTCTACTTTGATGCTTAATGAGTTTTACATTCCTATTATTACCCCCGCTGAAAATAACTATGTCATCAGTAAATGCAAGATGATTAATAATGAGGTCATTATTGTCCATGCTAAAGAGAGTAAAATAATCATGATAATTCAATCTATTTAGAATTCTAGACAATAATTTAGAGCCAATGATTAAAAAAAAGGGGAAGAGGGTCTCTTTATTTTAGACCAGGAGAGGAACTGAAGAAACTCACCATTGATGAGGATGGGATACCAAAAATTGGCAATAATTCTTAATATCATTTCAAACCATGTACTAGAAAAATCATATTAATTCATAACACTCATTAAGAAGTACCAGAACATTTTGTCATGTGCCTTGGTCATGTCCGATTTCATAGTAACATTGCCCCCTCTATTATATTGTTTAATAGCATAGGTAATTTCTCGAGCTAATAAAATATTTTCATTGATCAACGTTTTTTTAATAAAGTCACCTTGATTTTGAGAAATGAGTTTTTCTAGTATGGGATTAAGTCTACTATAAAGGATTTTAGAAATTATTAACAAGTTGCTTAAACTGATTGATATACATTCAGAAAAATTATTTGGTGAATCAGTTCTAGTAATTAACATATTAAACAATTATGAGTATAGAACTTGGATAGGTTCTTTCCTAAAAAAAAGTCCTAAACACATTTCATAATATCATACTGAATGATATCCGAACATTTACGAAAGAAGATACCTTAATAAAAATCAGGACCTGCAGTACTTGTTGTACTCATATTGAAGACTGCTTCCTAGATGTCATCTAACTCAAAGAACTGCAATAAGAATTATTGTCCTCATCAACAATGTAAGGATCAATATAATTCACAATGTTAAAATCATTAAAAGTGTGAGAAAAATTAAAAAGTTTTTTAAATTAATGAACTGCAGTCTTCACTCTCTTGTCGTCTCCTTGAATCTATCTATTTTTGTGATTTGTAATTTTTAATTCTGTATATTTGCCCCTTTTTCTTCATCCTCTAGTAACACAATGAAAGAATTTTCTATTCAAGTCTCATTCTTCCCACTATCTAATTTGAGCTTTTTATTTCTGAATACTATCTTAATAGTTCATCCATTTGAAGTACTCTAACTGTCCCTACTTTTGTTACCGGGATTGTTTTGATCCTCTTCATCCAGTTCCTTCATCTTGACCTCCTACTTATTCACTTGATCAATGATACTACCAACAACCTCTCTTGACCAAGTGTTTAGATTCTTACTAAGAACTTTAAGATTTCGTTGGAGTCTCCATTGAACATTACCAGATATCTTAGTACACCAGATCTCTTTTACCAGCTGCAGAAAGGTAGGTTGATCAATCTATAAATCTAAAAACTTGAAGTATTTGATTATACAATGTTAGCTGTCAAAACATTCAACTAAAAGAGGCTGATAATCTCACCCAACTCTTGGTAGGTGTTTGAGAAGATTATTTTGATTGGAGTTAGCCCATTCTTCGTTAATGAACACTCTATCTAGCCTCTTCTAAATTCTTTTTTTTTAGAATCCTATTATTGCACCAAGTAATTTTTTGGCATATAAAACCCAAATCTGTAATTTCACAAGCATCCATGCAACTACTAAAGTTAAGGCTCTTAGACATTCTGTGAGGTCTGCTACATATCTTCTCTTCTGGATCAAGAATGACATTGAACTCTCCACTAACACACCGTGGTCCTTGAATAAGCTAATTCACTCTTTCCATGTCATCTTTTAGGATTTTTCTTTCATCAGAAGTGCATTTAGCATAGACTATAGTGACGTAGATATCTTTTCCAATATCAGAATTGTGCATCTTTAGAGTGATCTGATTTATAGCTATAGAGTTCTGCACACTGCTGAGTTAGCTGATTTATAGCTATAGAGTTCAGTTTATCTTCATTAGTCTTTAGCTTTTCTATCTCAGTACCCATACTATCCACTTTCAATGAAAGCGTAGTTAGGGTGTTGAGTATTTTTTCTAGAGTATCTTCTTCTGTAATTTCAGTCTGTGTAACTTTGTCTTGATATGTAATTTGCAATAACATTTTTGTTAGTACTGATCACTTCTATTGTAAATGTGAAATTTAATATATTTAAAACTAGTCTCCGAATCTCTTTCGTTGTAACTGAATTTTGTATTTTCTTTGTTAACCACCAGCGTACCTGTGTATTATCTGTTCGCACAATAAATTTGTTATATACAATATATGGCTCAAACGCTAACAAACATTTATATAATGAACATAATTCTTTTCTATTTATTTCCCATTTTATTTCTGTCTCATTGAACGTACCTGAGTAGTATCTACAATGGTGTTCTATTTTTTCTGCTTCATATCGATATTTAAGTACTCCTCCATAACTATATTCACTAGCATCTGCTTCTACTATGTATATAAATTTTCTATTTTCATCTGAAAATTGTAATTTTGGTAATTCTTTACAAAGTAATTTTATTTTTTGAACTTGTTTTTTATCTTCTTCATTATAGTTATATTCTATATCCTTTTTTAATTTTTTTTGTAGTGGTTTTAAGTTTTCTGCTAATTTTGGAATATATTCTCTTACTTGGTTTACTAATCCTAAAAATGATTGTAATTTCTTTTTCGTATCTAATTCTTCTTTCGAATTTATTATTTTTTGTACTATATGTTGTTGCATTTTTACTCCACTTTTATATATTTGTATTCCTAAAAATTCTATCTGATTTTTCATAATTTCAGCTTTCTTTTTGCTTAGACTTATTCTCGATTTTTCTATTATATCTGTAAATTGTTCCAATAATTTTATATGTTCTTCTTTAGTTTTTGTATATAATAATATATCATCTCTGTATACTATACAATTAGGTAATTGTTTAAAATAATTATCCATAAAATATTGATATCTACCTGGTGCATTTTTATATCCAAATGGTAATACATTCCACTCATAAAATCCTTGTGGTACCGTAAATGCGGTTAATTCTTTAGATTCTTCTTCTAACTTTAGATGATAAAATCCTGATTTTCAATCGAATTTGCTAAAATAATTATATCCTTGTATTTGTCTTATTTTTAATATCTTATTTGGTATTTGATAATTATATGTTATAGTTTTTTCATTTAAATTTCTATAATCAATAACCATCCTACTTTTTCCTCTTTTTTGTTCACTATGTTTATTTACTATAAATGCTGGACTATTATGTTTACTATTACTTTTTTGTATGTATTGTTTTTCTAATAATTCATCTATATGCATTTTAAATTCTTTTAAATCGTCAAAATTATAGGTTAATGGTTTTTGGGTTATTATATTATTTTTATCTATTAATTCAATTTTTATGGTAGTTTTATGTTTTTCCCATCCTTTTAATGTATCTTCACTATATAATTGTTCTAATTTTTTCTTAACTATTTCTATCTTATTTATTGAAAATATAGTTATTTCTGTTTTATTTATCGAAAATACTACTAGTTCTATTGTATTTTCAGTATTTTTTATATTTTCTAACTTTTGTGATAATTTTTTCACTTCCTCTTATCCAATCAGTTTTCTTTCTTATTTTATTATTAACTCTTTTTGCTCTTACTTTTTGTTTGCATGGTGTTGTAAACCACCAGTCGTTTCTAGTTATTATATGTGGGTATAGTTTATCTAAAAATGGCATTCCTAAAAATATATCTTTTGACGTTAGTTCATAATTATAAATTTCTTCTATTGTTAATATCTTATCCCATATTTGTGCTTTTACACTCCTAGCTTTATAAGTAATTAAGCTTTCTTCATTATTAAATCGTTTAACTATTATTGGTGTTTTTAGTTTATCCCATTTACTTTCTGGTAAGCAATTATGTCTACATAGATTAGCTTCTGCTCTTGTATCTATCATAGGCGTATAATATCTACTGTAATATCCTTCCACTACTATCTTCATTAATACGTATATTTTCATTTTTATGTTAAGGCTCTTTTTAAGAATAATTTCTCTCTATTATATGTTAAGGTTAATTGTGTATGTTCTATATTATATGGTTTTACTTGTTCTAACCATTTTATTCCTAAAATTATATCTACTTTTTGCATTTCTTCCTTTACTTCAAATTCTATTTTTATTTTTCTAACTCCTATTATTTTTTTTTTCTGCTATGTTTTTATTATTTATTAAGCTTCTTGGTAGATCTGGGCACATATCATTATCAGTTTTTATTTCTTCATTTTTTACTAGATATTTTGCTATATAATTTTCTTCTTGTCCTGTATTTAAGAGTATTAGATATTCTTTTTCATTTATTTTTCCTGTTATGTAATATTGGTTTAAATTACTTATTGAATTTGTTTCATAACTTGTTCTTTTTGATAAGCTTGATGATTTTGGTTTTTCATTAGCTATTCTTTTTGTTGTACTTATTCTATCATTTACTATTTCTAAATTTTCTTCTATATCTATGTCTCTATAGCTATAATCATTATAATCTATTGTTTTTACAATTTGTTCAAATGGGCTTTCTATTCGTATCTTGTTAATTTTATTTTTTCCTATTATTTTATGTTTTGTTGTTAATACATATAAATTTTTGCATCTTCCTGTAAATATTTTACTTCCTGGAGTTAATTCTATTCTTGATATCTTCCAATATAATACTAGTGATTTATCTATATTTTTATCTGTTACCGCTACTGAATAATTTGCACTTATTATGAATTTAAATTTTTGGTATATTAGATTTCCTTTTACGGCAGTTATTACGCATTTTTCTATAGGTTTTATAATTCTATCATCTGCTAGATATAATTCTATCGGTGTATCTATTCCTTCTCTAAAACATGCTTTTATTAATATTTCTATACCTCCAAGGTGTACATATTTTATTGGATCTCCTTTACTTTTTATATCATTTATCTCTTTATTAATTATTCTTTTTGTTACTAGTGGTATACTAGCTTTACCTTTTGCATAGGTGTAGTCTATTACGTGTTCTTTTTGGCATACTACATAATATTCATCTTTTTTCCTAGTAAAAATATTTTTTATTGTTGGTATTTTAAATATTTTTTGTACACTTAAATCTAACTCTTTTCCTTTGATAAAAAATATTTTTACTAGGAAAAAAGATGAATATTATGTAGTATGCCAAAAAGAACACGTAATAGACTGTAGATATGCAAAAGGTAAAGCTAGTATACCACTAGTAACAAAAAGAATAATTAATAAAGAGATAAAAGATTTAAAAAGTAAAGGAGATCCAATAAAATATGTACACCTTGGAGGTACAGAAATATTAATAAAAGCATGTTTTAGAGAAGGAATAGATACACCGATAGAATTATATCTAGCAGATGATAGAATTATAAAACCTATAGAAAAAAGCATAATAACTGCCGTAAAAGGAAATCTAATATACCAAAAATTTAAATTCATAATAAGTGCAAATTATTCAGTAGCGGTAACACATAGAAATATAGATAAATCACTAGTATTATATTGGAAGATATCAAGAATAGAATTAACTCCAGGAAGTAAAATATTTACAGCAAGATGGAAAAATTTATATGTATTAACAAAAAAACATAAAATAACAGGAAAAAATAAAATTAACAAGATACGAATAGAAAACCCATTTGAACAAATTGTAAAAACAATAGATTATAATGATTATAGCTATAAAGACATAGATATAGAAGAAAATTTAGAAATAGTAAATGATAGAATAAGTACAACAAAAAGAATAGCTAATGAAAAACCAAAATCATCAAGCTTATCAAAAAGAACAAGTTATGAAACAAATTCAATAAGTAATTTAAACCAATATTACATAACAGGAAAAATAAATGGAAAAGAATATCTAATACTCTTAAATACAGGACAAGAAGAAAATTATATAGCAAAATATCTAGTAAAAGATGAAGAAATAAAAACTAATAATGATATGTGCCCAGATCTACCAAGAAGCTTAATAAATAATAAAAACATAGCAGAAAAACAAATAATAATAGAAGTTAGAAAAATAAAAATAGAATTTGAAGTAAAGGAAGAAATGCAAAAAGTAGATATAATTTTAGGAATAAAATGGTTAGAACAAGTAAAACCATATAATATAGAACATACACAATTAACCTTAACATATAATAGAGAGAAATTATTCTTAAAAAGAGCCTTAATATAAAAATGAAAATATACGTATTAATGAAGATAGTAGTGGAAGGATATTACAGTAGATATTATACGCCTATGATAGATACAAGAGCAGAAGCTAATCTATGTAGACATAATTGCTTACCAGAAAGTAAATGGGATAAACTAAAAACACCAATAATAGTTAAACGATTTAATAATGAAGGAAGCTTAATTACTTATAAAGCTAGGAATGTGAAAGCACAAATATGGGATAAGATATTAACAATAGAAGAAATTTATAATTATGAACTAACGTCAAAAGATATACTTTTAGGAATGCCATTTTTAGATAAACTATACCCACATATAATAACTAGAAACGACTGGTGGTTTACAACACCATGCAAACAAAAAGTAAGAGCAAAAAGAGTTAATAATAAAATAAGAAAGAAAACTGATTGGATAAGAGGAAGTGAAAAAATTACACAAAAGTTAGAAAATATAAAAAATACTGAAGATACAATAGAACTAGTAGTATTTTCGATAAATAAAACAGAAATAACTATATTTTCAATAAATAAGATAGAAATAGTTAAGAAAAAATTAGAACAATTATATTGTGAAGATACATTAAAAGGATGGGAAAAACATAAAACTACCATAAAAATTAAATTAATAGATAAAGATAGTATAATAACCCAAAAACCATTAACCTATAATTTTGACGATTTAATAGAATTTAAAATGCATATAGATGAATTATTAGAAAAACAATACATACAAAAAAGTAATAGTAAACATAATAGTCCAGCATTTATAGTAAATAAACATAGTGAACAAAAAGAGGAAAAAGTAGGATGGTTATTGATTATAGAAATTTAAATGAAAAAACTATAACATATAATTATCCAATACCAAATAAGATATTAAAAATAAGACAAATACAAGGATATAATTATTTTAGCAAATTAGATTGTAAATCAGGATTTTATCATCTAAAGTTAGAAGAAGAATCTAAAGAATTAACCGCATTTACGGTACCACAAGGATTTCATAAGTGGAATATATTACCATTTGGATATAAAAATGCACCTGGTAGATATCAACATTTTATGGATAATTATTTTAAACAATTACCTAATTGTATAGTATACAGAGATGATATATTATCATATACAAAAACTAAAGAAGAACATATAAAATTATTGGAACAGTTTACAGATATAATAGAAAAATCAGGAATAAGTCTAAGCAAAAAGAAAGCTGAAATTATGAAAAACCAGATAGAATTTTTAGGAATACAAATAGATAAAAGTGGAGTAAAAATGCAACAACATATAGTACAAAAAATAATAAATTCGAAAGAAGAATTAGATACGAAAAGAAATTACAATCATTTTTAGGATTAGTAAACCAAGTAAGAGAATATATTCCAAAATTAGCAGAAAACTTAAAACCACTACAGAAAAAAATTAAAAAAGGATATAGAATATAACTATAATGAAGAAAATAAAAAACAAGTTCAAAAAATAAAATTACTTTGTAAAGAATTACCAAAATTACAATTTCCAGATGAAAATAGAAAGTTTATATACATAGTAGAAGCAGATGCTAGTGAATATAGTTATGGAGGAGTACTTAAATATCGTTATGAAGCAGAAAAAATAGAACACCATTGTAGATACTACTCAGGTACGTTCAATGAGACAGAAATAAAATGGGAAATAAATAGAAAAGAATTATGTTCATTATATAAATGTTTGTTAGCGTTTGAGCCATATATTGTATATAACAAATTTATTGTGCGAACAGATAATACACAGGTACGCTGGTGGTTAACAAAGAAAATACAAAATTCAGTTACAACGAAAGAGATTCGGAGACTAGTTTTAAATATATTAAATTTCACATTTACAATAGAAGTGATCAGTACTAACAAAAATGTTATTGCAAATTACATATCAAGACAAAGTTACACAGACTGAAAATATAGAAGAAGATACTCTAGAAAAAATACTCAACACCCTAACTACGCTTTCATTGAAAGTGGATAGTATGGGTACTGAGATAGAAAAGCTAAAGACTAATAAAGATAAACTGAAGTCTATAGCTATAAATCAGCTAACTCAGCAGTGTGCAGAGCTATGTCGATCGGAAGACAATAAAATTCCAGAGCTAGAAGGAGACATTGGGACACTCCATAAAACCCATAACATTTATCAATCTACTTCTGCAGGTACAAGCAAAGGAGTTAGTCGACCAAGATACCAAAACACAAACATGAATAAAATATTTGAAAAACCATTTACACCAAAAATACAAAAAGACCACTTATTCATACCCCCACAAGTTAACACATACCGAGATAGCCTAAACCAAGACAAAAAAGTTTACAATTATACAGCCCAGAAATATATAGAAAACATCTATAGAGTACAAACCTTTCTAAACCATAACCCCAAAGCTACAAACATCAAAGAACCAAACACCAACTACATAACCCAAAAATTACAAGGATACAACAAGCTAATCGCACTACCGAAAACTAACCCAAGCTTAGTAAAAACTTGTTTTGACTACGGACTACTGAACACTATATACACCCAGGATAGAGAAGAATTGTCAGCTATGGAAGAATTATACAAGATATTCACTACCTATAAAAGAATAACGAAAGACACTCTATTTAATATAAAGTGTTATACTGCACCCGCAGAGATATTATATGATAAGATAAAACCAGTTATACAAGTCGTAAAGATAGGACTAACTAGAAATATGATTATACCAGAAGATATTGCGCAGCAACCGGAGATACCTAGAATCGAGATATTCGAGTTCTACGCAAATAAAAGACTTATAGGACTAGCTACGATTATACAAGAACTAGCAAATAATTATACTAACGGAAACCCAATATGGAGCTACTATTCGAGAGATCACCAAATGATTTACTCAAATTCAAAAGAGCTACGACCAACAGATATGGAGGATGTAAGACAATGGATAATGACACTACTCAAACCAGAGAAATAATCTACTGCACGAGCTATTAAAAAAGGATTTATTTTTGATGGATTACTAACAAGATATTGTAAAATAATTGGACATAAATATCCAGATCACCAATGTTCGAGGTGTAATGGAGAAGATAATACTATTCCAGAAGTACATCCAGAATAAAAAATCAAGAAGACAAGATGACAGCTGGAAGATAAGATAAGAAGCAATAATGGAGATATGGAAGATACAACAAAATCAACGGAGACAAGATATTCATTGTACAGATTTTATTTACGTAAAAGTCTTTAAAATTATTGTAAGTTACTATTTTTTTCATAGACTTTTTAGATTCCTATGTAGACTTTAGGATCATTTAAGGCTACATAGACTTTTAGGTAGCCTATGTATAGCCTTTAAGACTTTTAAGGCTTTTTTGTTTTCTAGCTTTTACGTAGGATTGTAAAATTTGTAAAGAGTTTTCTAAAGTTCATTCTATAAATAAAGAAAGCAGAAGGCATTGCAAGGCAAACCTTCTCACGTTAAAGCAAATACTCTCTCCATTCCACAAAAAATATTTTGTCCAATTAATTAAAAAACATACATACTTCAATGGAAAAAGCTATGGAGAAACAAACTTCAGAAATATCAAAGCTACCGAACAGGTATATCTATTTATGATTATGAATAGCTAAATTCATAGTTCCCAACAATCATGATATGATAAAATAAATTCATATTAGTTACTTTATAGTAGAATTATTCGAAGGATAATATGTTAAGAAGTTTATTAGCAAAGTAGAAACGGAGAAAAATCTCTAACAACTATGCCATCCTAAAGGTGAAACCAATGAGGCAAGAAGCCGTGGCGGGGAGTAACCAGAGTCGAGGTGCTGTTTAAGGGAAAAAGTATCCAAATTACCATGCTAATAGTGACTGAAGAACATGTTATTTAAGAATAATCTAGTATATAGTAATCTATGATGACCATATTTTGTTATGTACATGGTTGAAGGGAATATTTTGAAAAAAGCAATTTTATGAAAATGAATGATAATTTATCTGATGTGATGGTAGATAAATTTAAAATACTTATTTTGTATGCACTTAGAGATACAAAAGTAGCAGATATAAGAAAAATCATATTAGAAAAAGCATTTGGTGAATATTACATGACTAGAGTAAATTATCTACCATGTCTACCTAACTACTCTTATAAATACTTATCTTGATAAATTATATAGAATTTTTAGAAAAAGATATGGGAAATATACAGTTACTAGAAAAACGGATGAAAACAAATATAGACAAATACATGGAAAATAAAAATAAATCTCTTAATAAAAATATGCAAAAACTACTAAGGCTAAAACAAACAACTATAAAATATCAATTTTAGAAAATAGATCATTTAGACTACCTTAAGGTATTAACCTTATACATACTTAAAGATATAGAAATTATAGATATTCAGAAAATAATACTAGAAAAGGTAATAGACTATGAAATAGAAACCATAAATTGGTTAGAACAGTTATACGAAGAAATTTACCCAGAAGGATATTATTCAGATCAAGGATGTTAGAATATATTAGGAAAACTAGAGAAAACCAAGATAATCTAAATAATGAAATTAATTATAGAAACCGAATTAGAAAAATAATGGAAAATCTAAAAGAAAAGTTAATATGGATAGAAAAAACCTTAGAAAATTTAGAAAAAAGTACATATGATAGTTTATATAATTTAAAAAACTCACTACGAGAAGAAAAACACAAGATAATAAATGACATAGAAAATCTAGAATTAGATATATACTACAGTACAGATAGGATAAATTATTATACAAAAATTTGTAACTCTGCAGTTACTACAGGATAAAATAATAAACCAAATAAATTAATGGATACATCTTACAAAAGTAATAAATTATTAAAAAATATTGAAACAAAATCTAAGAAATATCCACGCACAAAAAAGAATAGAATCATTAGACATAATAAATCTATTCTTTATAAACTAGTTATCCGCACCCCCTACAATGGGTTAATTCTATTCCTGATATTTTCCAATATAATACTAGTGATTTATCTATATTTTTATCTGTTACTGCTACTGAATAATTTGCACTTATTATAAATTTAAATTTTTGGTATATTAAATTGATACTAATTTTGTATGCACTTAGAGATATAAATGTTGCAGATATAAGAAAAATTATATTAGAAAAAGCATTTGGAGAATATTACATGACTAGAGTAAATTATATACCATATCTACCTAGCTACTCTTATAAATACTTATTATGTTGAAATTACGTAGAATTTTTAAAGATATGTGAAATATACAATTACTAGAAAAACAGATAAAAATAAATATAATCAAATACATGGAAAATAAAAAATATATAAAATCTCTTAATAGAAATATGCAAAAACTACTAAGGCTAAAACAAATAACTATAAAATATCAATTTTAGAAAATAGATCGTTTAGACTACCTTAAAGTTTTAATCCTATATATACTTAAAGATCTAGAAATTATAGATATTAAGAAAATAATATTAGAAGAAGTAATAAACTACGAAATTGAAATAATAGATGCGTTAGAACAGATATACGAAGACATTTACCCAGAAGGATATTATTCAAATCAAGATTGTGGATGTTAGAATATATTAGAAAAACTAGAGAAAACCAAGATAATCTAAATAATGAAATTAATTATAGAAACCGAATTAGAAAAATAATGGAAGATCTAAAAGAAAAGTTAATATGGATAGAAAAAACCTTAGAAAATTTCGAAAAAAGTACATGTGATAGTTTATATACTTTAAAAAACTCACTACGAGAAGAACAACACAAGATAATAAATGATATACAAAATCTAGAATTAGATACATACTATAGTACAGATAGAATAAATTATTATACAAAAATTTGTAACTCTGCAGTTACTACAGGATAAAATAATAAACCAAATAAATTAATGGATACATCTTACAAAAATTTAAGAAATAACCATGCACAAAAAAGAATAGATTCATTACCTACAATAAATCTATTTTAAAAAGTACGGAAGTGAGCTATAAGTTAGAGTTAGTTATAGAACTAGTTAAATTTGAATTGGTTATTTATTAAATTAATTATGAGAAAACCATTTAAAAATAGAGAATCTTTTAGAAAAGTTAAAGAATCTTTAATTAGTAACTATTCAGAATATATAAGTCTAAATAAAACAAAAGAAAATCCGCAAAGATTAGCCTATCTAATTACATTAATATCTAGTATTGAAGCAAAATTAATAATCCATTTAAAATCTAGAAGAATGAGACATATACCACCTAATTATGATAAAATTAGATTTAGATATCCGCCAAGATATTATAAATATAATTTAAATGAATAAAGAGCAAAAATACAAAGAATTAAAACAATTTATCTCTGAAAGACGTAAAGAATTAAAAATAAGAAAAGAAAGACTACATTATAATATATTTGCCGGAGTTAGTAAAAATTTAATAAATACACAAAAAGATGAAATATCAAAATTAGAATCACAAATAGATAGTTTAGAATATATATACCGACATGAAATATTCATAATAAGATGAACAAAGAGGAATTTATAATAGATGAAAAAATATATGAAAATCACGAAGGATCAAAAATAAAAATAGTATTTTCTAATCTAGGAAGAAGATATAAGAAAATAGGAGAACATTTATATCTAATGTTAGAAAAAGAAGAATTAAAATTAGAAGATAAATTAACAGCAATGGTAAGAATAGAAAAAGAAAATGAAGAAATAGATAGAAAAAAGGAAATAGAAAAAATTAAACAACAAACTATCGAAGAAATACGAAAAATAGAAGAAACTAAAAATAGTAGAATTGCTGAATTAGAAAAAGAACTACAAATGTTAAAAGATTTGTACGAACAAAGACAAAAAGAAGAAAAAGATAGAGAACAAAAATTACTAAACGAGATAAATCAATTTCAAGAAAAATTAGAAATAAATAATATAGATATTGAAGAGAGAGATAATTATGACTCAGAAGATAGTGAAACATATACAGAAATAATAACAAATATAAAAAATTTAGAAATTAACGAAAAACAAGAAATAATTAATGAAGAAAACCTAGAAAATACCAACACAGAAATAAATACTCTTGATAAAAAAGAAGATGATAATATAATACCTAAAACAACAGAAATAAGAAAACCCATATATTATAAAAATAAATTTAAAAGATATAATGAATATGACAAATGGACACCAAAACAAATAGTTAATAAAAATTATAACTTTTTAGACCTAGACTATGTAATAGATACAGAAAAAACAATAAAATTATGGATAGGATATATGACAAAACAATTATTAGATAATAATATAAACATAATAGATGCACCAGAATATATAGAAAAAACATTAATAGGATCAGTAAAACTATGGTTTTCAAATTTAACTGAAAATAGTAAGAAAGTATTAAGAGCTAATAAACCTATGGAAGGAACATCATCAACAACAACTAAACTAACACCTATAGAACTACTGAAAAAATATGAAACAACTATAAAAGATGAATTTGGTAGTATGACAACAGTAGAAGAAGAACAAAATGAAGAAAAAGATACAAATAGGAATTTAATGTTAAAATTAACAATATGTAATATGTGTTATATAGGCGAATATACTTGCGCATTTAAAGAATATTATTATAAAGGAACATATAGTATAGAAGAAAGTAAAGAAATAAATAAATTATATTTTAATAAATTACCCGAACCATTTAGTTCAAAAATAATAAAAGTTGGGAAGAAGCAAAAATAGTAGATACGTTAGGAGCTAGAATAAAATTTTTACACCAATGGTATAAAAATTTATGTGAAAAATATAGAGAAGAATTAAAAATGGAAAAAACATTAATAAGAAATTTAGCATGTTGCAAAAATAAAATAGCACCCCAATTTGGATGCGAAGAAAGATATTATAAGAAAAGAAAAAGACATAAGAAATATAAGAAATATAAAAAATCAAAATATAAATACAAGAAACCAAGAAAAAGATATTATGTAAAAAATTATAAAAATAAACGACCATATAGAAAGAAAAAATCTATAAAAGAATGTACATGTTATAATTGTGGAAAGTTAGGACATTTAGCTAGAGATTGTAAATTACCCAAAAATCCAAAAAATAAACAAATATCAGAAATAAAGATAGATAATACAGAATATATGCAAATAGATTATATAGACTATGAATTAGAAAGTGAAGATAGTATATATGAAATTTCAGAAAACGAAACAAATACTGAAATAGATAGTGAAATAGATGAATCAAATGACTGAAGAAGATATAAAAATAATAACAAAGGAAGAATATTTAAATGACGAAGGAACGGAACAAAAGATAATATTTGACAGTCATATATTTGATGAAATAAAAGGAAAAGAATTAGATTTAAGTGTAGAAAAAATATTTAAAATACCAACAATAAAAAATATTTTTACTAGGAAAAAAGATGAATATTATGTAGTATGCCAAAAAGAACATGTAATAGACTGTAGATATGCAAAAGGTAAAGCTAGCATACCACTAGTAACAAAAAGAATAATTAATAAAGAAATAAATGATATAAAAAGTAAAGGAGATCCAATAAAATATGTACACCTTGGAGGTACAGAAATATTAATAAAAGCATGTTTTAGAGAAGGAATAGATACACCGATAGAATTATATCTAGCAGATGATAGAATTATAAAACCTATAGAAAAAAGCATAATAACTGCCGTAAAAGGAAATCTAATATACCAAAAATTTAAATTCATAATAAGTGCAAATTATTCAGTAGCGGTAACAGATAAAAATATAGATAAATCACTAGTATTATATTGGAAGATATCAAGAATAGAATTAACTCCAGGAAGTAAAATATTTACAGGAAGATGCAAAAATTTATATGTATTAACAACAAAACATAAAATAATAGGAAAAAATAAAATTAACAAGATACGAATAGAAAGCCCATTTGAATAAATTGTAAAAACAATAGATTATAATGATTATAGCTATAGAGACATAGATATAGAAGAAAATTTAGAAATAGTAAATGATAGAATAAGTACAACAAAAAGAATACCTAATGAAAAACCAGAATCATCAAGCTTATCAAAAAGAACAAGTTATGAAACAAATTCAATAAGTAATTTAAACCAATATTATATAACAGGAAAAATAAATGAAAAAGAATATTTAATTCTCCTAAATACAGGACAAGAAGAAAATTATATAGCAAAATATCTAGTAAAAGATGAAGAAATAAAAACTAATAATGATATATGCCCAGATTTACCAAGAAGTTTAATAAATAGTATAAACATAGCAGAAAAGGAAATAATAATGGGAGTTAGAAAAATAAAAAAAGAATTTGAAGTAAAAGAAGAAATGCAAAAAGCAGATACAATATTAGGAATAAAATGGTTAGAACAAGTAAAACCATATAATATAGAACATACACAATTAACTATAACATATAATAGAGAGAAATTATTCTTAAAGAGAGCCTTAACATAAAATGAAGATATATGTATTAATGAAGATAATAGTAGAAGGATATTACAGTAGATATTATACGCCTATGATAGATACAGGAGCAGAAACCAATTTATGTAAATATAATTGCTTACCAGAAAGTAAATGGGATAAATTAAAAATACCAATAGTAGTTAAAAGATTTAATAATGAAGGAAGCTTAATTACTTATAAAGCTAGGAATGTAAAAGCACAAATATGGGATAAGATATTAACAATAGAAGAAATTTATAATTATGAACTAACGTCAAAAGATATACTTTTAGGAATGCCATTTTTAGATAAATTATACCCACACATAATAACTAGAAACAATTGGTGGTTTACAACACCATGTAAACAAAAAGTAAGAGCAAAAAGAGTTAATAATAAAATAAGAAAGAAAACTGATTGGATAAAAGGAAGTGAAAAAATTACACAAAAGTTAGAAAATATAAAAAATACTGAAGATACAATAGAATTAGTAGTATTTTCGATAAATAAAACAGAAATAACTATATTTTCAATAAATAAGATAGAAATAGTTAAGAAAAAATTAGAATAATTATATAGTGAAGATCCATTAAAAGGATGGGAAAAACATAAAACTACCATAAAAATTGAATTAATAGATAAAAATAGTATAATAACCCAAAAACCATTAACATATAATTTTGACGATTTAAAAGAATTTAAAATGCATATAGATGAATTATTAGAAAAACAATACATACAAAAAAGTAATAGTAAACATAATAGTCCAGCATTTATAGTAAATAAACATAGTGAACAAAAAAGAGGAAAAAGTAGGATGGTTATTGATTATAGAAATTTAAATGCAAAAACTATAACATATAATTATCCAATACCAAATAAGATATTAAAAAAAGACAAATCCAAGGATATAATTAGTTTAGCAAATTTGATTGTAAATCAGGATTTTACCATCTAAAGTTAGAAGAAGAATCTAAAGAATTAACCGCATTTACGGTACCACAAGGATTTTATGAGTGGAATGTATTACCATTTGGATATAAAAATGCACTAGGTAGCTATCAACATTTTATGGATAATTATTTTAAACAATTACCTAAGTGCATAGTATACATAGATGATATATTATTATATACAAAAACCAAAGAAGAACATATAAAATTATTGGAACAGTTTACAGATATAACAGAAAAATCAGAAATAAGTCTAAGCAAAAAGAAAGCTGAAATTATGAAAAACCAGATAGAATTTTTAGGAATACAAATAGATAAAAGTGGAGTAAAAATGCAACAACATATAGTACAAAAAATAATAAATTCGAAAGAAGAATTAGATACAAAAAAGAAATTACAATCATTCTTAGGATTAGTAAACCAAGTAAGAGAATATATTCCAAAATTAACAGAAAACTTGAAACCACTACTGAAAAAATTAAAAAAGGATATAGAATATAACTATAATGAAGAAGATAAAAAACAAGTTCAAAAAATAAAATTACTTTGCAAAGAATTACCAAAATTACAATTTTCAAATGAAAATAGAAAATTTACATATATAGTAGAAGCAGATGCCAGTGAATATAGTTATGGAGGAGTACTTAAATATAGATATGAAGTAGAAAAAATAGAACACCATTGTAGATACTACTCCGGTACGTTCAATGAGACAGAAATAAAATGGGAAATAAATAGAAAAGAATTATGTTCATTATATAAATGTTTGTTAGCATTTGGGCCATATATTGTATATAACAAATTTATTGTGCGAACAGATAATACACAGGTACGCGGGTGACTAACAAAGAAAATACAAAATTCAGTTACAACAAAAGAGATTCGGAGACTAGTTTTAAACATATTAAATTTTACATTTACAATAGAAGTGATCAGTACTAACAAGAATGTTATTGCAGATTACATATCAAGACAAAGCTACACAGACTGAAATGATAGAAGAAAATATACATGAAAAGATACTCAACGCCCTAACTACGCTTTCATTGAAAGTGAACAGTATGGGTACTGAGATAGAAAAGCTAAAGCTAAAGACTAGTGAAGATAAACTGAAGTCTATAGCTATGAATCAGCTAACTCAGCAGTGCGCAGAGCTATGTCGATCGGAAGACAATAAAATTCCAGAGCTAGAAGGAGATGTTGGGACACTCCATAAAACCCATAACGTTTATCAATCTACTTCTGCAAGTACAAGCAAAGGAGTTAGGAAAAATACAAATATGAACCTAAACAAGCTATTTGATAAACCATATACACCAAATACATCAAAAGATCCCATGTTTATACCCCCACAAATTACCACATACCGAGATAGTCTAAACCAAGACAAAAAGACTTACAACTACACAGCCCGGACATACATAGAAAATATCTACAATGTACAAACCTTTTTAAATAACAACCCCAAAGCTACAAATATCCAAGAACCAGATACAAACTATATAACCCAGAGATTGACCGGATATAATAAACTAATTGCTTTACCTAAAACCAAACCAAGTTTAGTTAAAACTTGCTATGAATATGGACTACTTAGTACTGTATATACCACAGACGGAAATGAGATATCCACTATACCAGAAATATATGAAGCATTTATCACTTTTAAAAGAATAACCAAAGGTACCTTGTTTTTTATAAAAATTTATACAACACCAGCAGAGATATTATTTGATGAAGTCAAAAAACCTATACAAGTTGTAAAGATAGGAATGACACAAGATATGATTATACCACAAGATATTATTCCACAGCCAGAAATACCTAGAATTGAGATACTAAAATTTTATGCAAACAAAAGGATTATCGGATTATCTACAATTTTGCAAGAGCTAGCAAATACATATTGCAACCAAAATCCCATATGGAGCTACTATTCAAGAAATCATGTACTAATATATTCAAATTCAAAAGAGTTACGAGAAGCAGATATGGAAACTATTAGGCAATGGATTCTCACGTTGCTTAAACCAGAAACGGAACCTATCGCTAGAGCTATCAGAGAAAAATTTATTTCAGAAGAATTATTAGCCAGATATTGCAAGACGATTGGACATAAATATTCAGATCACAAATGTTCAAAATGTAATAGAGGAGATAATGATGTCCCAGCAGTTCAGCTAGAATAAAAAGAGATAAGGACGCCAGCTGGAAAGATAAGATCAGAGCAATAATGGAGATACAACAGATATGACAAAATAAATGGAAGACTTATTTGTATAAGTTTTTTACGTAAGAAAAGATAAGATAGCATTTAAAGTAGTTGATAGCATTTAATGTACATTTAATATAGTTTGAATTTTAACTTTATAGCCTTAGGGTAGCCTTTATAGGTTAGAAAAATTTTTAAGTCTTTTTTGTTTGTTTTTGTTTTTGTCTTTAGAAGACAAATGTAAAGATACATTCGTTCACGCTATAAATAAAAAAGCAAGAAGGCATTGCAAAAGGCAAGCCTTCTCACATTAAGCCAAAACTCTCTCCATTCCAAAATATTTTGCCCAGTTAATTAAATATATACACTTCAATGGAAAAAGCTATGAGCAACAAACCTCAGAAATGTCAAAGCTACCGGACCAGGTATATCTATTTATGATTATGAATAGCTAAATTCATAATTCCCGACAATCATGATATGATAAAATAAATTCATATTAGTTACTTTATAGTAGAATTATTCGAAGAATAATATGTTAAGAAGTTTATTAGCAAAGTGGAAACGGAGAAAAATCCCTAAGAACTATGCCATCCTAAAGGTGAAACCAATGAGGCAAGAAGCCGTGGCGGGGAGTAACCAGAGTCGAGGCGCTGTTTAAGGGAAAAAGTATCCGAATTACCATGCTAATAGTGACCGAAGAATATGTTATTTAAGAATAATATAGTATATAGTAATCTGAGATGACTATATTTTATTATGTACATGGTTGAAGGGAATATTTTGAAAAAAGCAATTTTATGAAAATGAATAATAATTTATCTGATGTCATGGTAGATAAATTTAAGATACTTATTTTGTATGCACTTAGAGATATAAATGTTGCAGATATAAGAAAAATTATATTAGAAAAAGCATTTGGAGAATATTACATGACTAGAGTAAATTATATACCATATCTACCTAGCTACTCTTATAAATACTTATTATGTTAAAATTACGTAGAATTTTTAAAGATATGCGAAATATACAATTACTAGAAAAACAGATAAAAATAAATCTAGTCAAATACATGGAAAATAAAAAATATATAAAATCTCTTAATAGAAATATGCAAAAACTACTAAGGCTAAAACAAATAACTATAAAATATCAATTTTAGAAAATAGATCGTTTAGACTACCTTAAAGTTTTAATCCTATATATACTTAAAGATATAAAAATTATAGATATTAAGAAAATAATATTAGAAGAAGTAATAAACTACGAAATTGAAATAATAGATGCGTTAGAACAGATATACGAAGACATTTACCCAGAAGGATATTATTCAAATCAAGATTGTGGATGTTAGAATATATTAGAAAAACTAGAGAAAACCAAGATAATCTAAATAATGAAATTAATTATAGAAACCGAATTAGAAAAATAATGGAAGATCTAAAAGAAAAGTTAATATGGATAGAAAAAACCTTAGAAAATTTCGAAAAAAGTACATGTGATAGTTTATATACTTTAAAAAACTCACTACGAGAAGAACAACACAAGATAATAAATGATATAGAAAATCTAGAATTAGATACATACTACAGTACAGATAGAATAAATTATTATACAAAAATTTGTAACTCTGCAGTTACTACAGGATAAAATAATAAACCAAATAAATTAATGGATACATCTTACAAAAATTTAAGAATTAACCACGCACAAAAAAGAATAGATTCATTACCTACAATAAATCTATTTTATAATCTAGTTATCCGTCTAGTTATCCGCACCCCCCTACAAATGGTATCTTAAATTTATCTACCATGACATCAGATAAACTATTATTCATTTTCATAAAATTTCTTTTTTCAAAATATTCCCTTCAACCATGTACATAATAAAATATAGTCATCTGGTACCATGTAATACTCCGTACTTCTACCTAACTTAAATCCATCCCGAAGATGTCAAAGACATGCTTTAAAGATGAATTCACTTTTATATATGTGGAATTTTTAAGATTTTCACTTTTTGTTATGTGAAAAATTGAATAAGCTCTCCCTTGATATCAAATTCGCCTAAATCGGATAACCGGGTAAGAAGTTATGGCGATTTAAAGTTTCAGTAATAAAACACTGTCATCTCATTTAGTGGCACATCGCGCCATAAGCTAAAATGACATTTTTGAATTTCCAATAAGACTTTGTGATTTCACCACATCGCAGAGGGTTCCCGAATCCCAATTGTCAAAATCCAGTGATGTTCCGTGATGACCCCACGTTGTGCCGTCGTCCAATTTTCCAGTTGTCAAATTCTAGTGACATAGCTCAATAGCACCGCGTCGCGCTAGGGGTCCAGGTTGAAAATTTTTTCAAAAGATTTAAAAGACACGTCCAGGGTTAAATGGATCTTTCCTCATGATTTTAGTTCAGCCTTAAACACGAAATTTAACCCTACATGACCTAAGGATATCATTATTCACTCTATTTTCCCCAATTTCTTCATACACTCTCAAAACCAAGAAACCCTAATCTTAAAATTTCAAGGGCAAGGATCATTATGGTGTTACATTCTAAGGTATATCATGTGTTGATTCATGGGTCTCTTTCACTCATGAAGCTCAAGAATCTCTTTTCAAAATCCAAGATTTGTATATTTATGAATGTTCATGATTTGATTGAATTGAAAATTGATGTTCAAGTTATTGAATGGTTTTGTTCCATGTTATAGACTATATTTTACAAGAATTGATTATAATATGTGATGATTTACACGATATTCATGATAAACCCTTCAATTTACAAGTTGATTTATGTATCCATGATTATTAGAGGTGTTGATAATTGTATATCCAAAACATGCTCCCCATATGTTTGATTAAATGCCTATGTAAAGGAAAATTGCTATACTAGTATGATAATATGAAATCCCCATTCATGTACAAGTTATGTATGTCAAGTGTTTGATGAAGTACCTTAGCCAATGGATTATGTATTGTTGATGTTGGTCCTGTATTTAAGAAAGTCATGCTTTGTCAGTTTCCTTCTATCGAGTCCTAGGGGTACTTGTACCCGAAAAATATAGTTGTGTGACTAGAGTCAGCCACATGTTTCACGATATCCTCAGTCAAGCCATGATCCATAGAACTCAGTCAGTCATATGACTCAGGAAAGCTCAGTAATTCAGTAATCCTAATAGTATTCCGTCAGTTAACGGGACTGTATGAATTCAGTGTAGTCCAGTTCAGTTAATCATGTTCAGTGTCTATTCAGATGGGAGTAGGAATTAGCACTGAGTGAACCCAAGGATGGGAACACACACTATCAGATGAGGGTGTGATTCTTAGAAATCATCCTTGTATTCCAGAACTATGTAGCCAGCATAGGTTGAGACATCAACACTATCAGATCAGGGTTGATGAGGTAGATAAACACTGTCAGATGAAGGTCCCACCATTCTCTTTTGGGGTCACTGTTAGATGAGGGTCACCCACAGCTTGTCTTTACTAGTGGCGCAGTATTGACACCCTTACAATTGGGGTTATAGATTGGACCCCAACTCCGCTATAATACGTTATTTGGGGCATATTGGTTAGATGACTACTTCATACAGTATTAGTCTCAGTTTCAATAGAACTCAGATAGTTCTACAGCATTCAGGATTGTTAGATACAGTAAACTCAGAACAATACGGGACTTAACTAGTTCCATCAAAACCTAGACTATCAGATACAGTCTCTTAGTATTATTTAGTTCAGTTATACAGTTATCAGTATCTCATGCTATCAGTACTCAGGCTCAGTAATCATGTGACACGAACTCAGTTACAGTTATTATGTATTCATACATGCATTCTCACGTTCGTGTTATATAGTCAGTTAGTTCAGTTTATGCATATATACCCTTTTTATTTAGCCTACCTCACATGCATACCAGTATATTTAATCGTACTGACACATTTGCGCTATGGTGTTTTATACCATAGGTTCAGAAGCACGAGTTCCAGAGCATCAGTAGCCGCCAAATTTAGCAGTAAGTCCTCATCATTCGAGGATGATATTATTAGTTATTTCATTAACTTAGTAAGCTTTCAGTAGATAGAGTTAGTTAGGGACATGTCCCATCAACTCCTTATTCAGACAGTTGAGGCTTTTCAGACTACCATGTTCAGACAGTTTATTTCAATTGTTTTGGGTATTTCATACCCCATCCAAATGTTATTTTTTATCAATTATGTTACAGTTTTGAACCTTATGACTTTCATCCTTTATTTCCACATTATACATTATATTATGTAGTTTTTAGGTATAGATATCAGTCATGGGTTAGCTTGTGGTCCTTCGGGGTCATGAGCACCGTGTAACATTTCGGGTACTAGATTTAGGGCGTTACACTCTATATCTTAATTATTACATAATTGCATAAAGACACTTGATATTTAAGTGTTCTTGAATATTTGATTAAACTAGGGTTGAGGGTTTTTGATTGTTTTAGAATTGCATAGTTTTACCCTTATGGTTTTTCTTTATGGTTTAAATGGTGAATTTTTTTTATAAAAATTATGGTTTAAGATAATGGTTGAATTTAGTACTTGGTTTCACATTTATTGTTGATTTTGGCAACATAATGATATGAACCCCAACCCACTTCTTGGTTCAATTTTTGAACATGGATTTTATAGAGTTAAACTCACCTTTGGAAAACATTGAATTTCATTAAAGGATAAATGAATAAAAAGGTTTTGAATGCTTTTAATGGCTATGGTATGGATTTTTAAATTGATAATTGGAATCAATTTGGTTAAACAGATTGGGTTGGCATTAATGGAATAGCTTGCAAGCATATTGGTATGACAATATCATGTTGAAAATGCCTAAATAAAAGACTTTATAGTTAATGGTTGGTTTGTATGCAATTGTTTTAATTTGGTCTTAAATGGAATTGTTTAGTCACCGAGAAAGTGTAGTCACAGGGGGACCAATACTGAATACTACATTTTTCGATATTGGGGTATGTGACCAATTTGTCAGATTTTCTTAGTATAATTTTAAAGGCTAATTAACTATTGGTGGTTTTAGCCTATTTCTTCGATATATCCATCTAACATGGGATGGGGCCCTTCCGGCGGGGGAGCCAGACCCATATAGCCCGTGGGTGCCTTAGGCCAGTGCGAACTACATAGATCAGGACAAAATCTTCAAACAATCATGTTCATGTCTCTTGTCCTTACCCTGATATTTTAAATATACATATAATTGTTGTGCCTTAAATTTTGGACTGGTTTTTGCAAATGCATATATTTTATCTCTTTTCTTGGGTTTCATGCTAGTACTCGTGGTACTGACCATTCCTGAATACTACATCATTTTATAATGTAGGGTCTGAGGGCTTTTCTAGTGATCCTATGAAGCCTTAGGTGGTAAGGTATCCCTGTTGATAAGCTGTGAAGTGGTGAGCCTCCATCATTCATAGACCTGATCATTTTCTTAGATTCTTTTATATTTTCAGTACTTATGGTCTTCTTTTGTCATAGCTGGGGGCATGTCTCAACTTAGTTTATATTCTTGGATTAGAGGCTTTTGTGGACAGTATTGGGATTTCATGGTTATTTGTGTTGACTTTTATACTTCCTTCTTGACTTATCTTTTTGCCTTATTGACGTGGTTAAGTTAATTTTTTTATTGATGTGCTGTTTAGGTGAGCTTAAGAGTCATCTTTGGCCTTGATTTGAATGGGATGCCCATCATGGTCAGGCCTTGGTTCGTGTGGTGGACAAGCTTGGTATCTAAGTACGGTTCAGAGTCGCTCGGTATCCACAAACCATGTCAAGTAGATCCCCTTTATTGGGTGTGTTGCATGCCACACTTATAAGGGTGGTGCTATGAGACATTTTCAAATATTTCTTTCTAAAGTTATATTTCATACTAGAGGGTCTAGTTTCTTTGAGTTTGCACTAACTCCTAATTTACCCTTATTTTAGATCATGCCCCTTCCCCTCCCAAAGATCTGATGGTTGTAGGAACTCAGTTGGAATCTCTGTCCCAATTAGGGAAAATGAAGAAGAAATCCACCCCATTCATTGAATGTACACTCATTCTAGGGACCCTAACTCCTAACTACACTGCTCTACCTGTTGTTTGGCCGATATTTACTAGTCTTCCTCGAACCATTCGGGATGGTGCTACCTCTACTCAGTCCTCTCAGGGAGATATTTCAAATGCTGAATTCTGTCAGTCCATCCATATGTTTGCTTAGCTTATGGAATCGCAGTCTCATCAGACTGATCATGTGGGTCTTATTTCTAGTTCATCTGAGGTTACCTGAGTTAGTTAATTTATGACATTGAATTGCCCAACCTTTATAGGTTGTAAGGTTGAGAAGTATCCTTAGAAATTTATTGATGATATAGATAAAATCTTTTGAGTTATTCATACTACTAATTCAGAAGGTTTGGAGTTAGAATCTTACTAGTTAACGAAAGTATCTTACTGTGATATAAGGTGTGGATGGATTTAAGGTGTGATAATGTTGAGTCTGCTGTGTGGGAAGAGTTTTAGGGTGATTTTTTATCACTTCTTTCCTTAGAAGTTAAGGAAAGCTAAGGCTAAAAAGTTTGTTATTCTGAAGCAGGGTAAGATGAGTATTAAGGAGTACACATTGAAGTTCACCCAACTATCCCATTATGCTCTTGTAACACACTGAGAGTATACCCTGGACGCCATATGGTGCTTAAGATCTCGAGATACCACAAGCTAAACCATGAGCTGGTATCTGCTATGAACACTGAATAATATAATAATATATGCGGAAGAACAACTGCTAAGCGATAAGGTTTTAGCAACTGAAAACAATACTGGATCATGAATCAGGAAACAACTGTTGGAAACAACTTTCTAAAACTAATAAAATAATAACAAAATTGACTGACTGTCTGTACTAGTCTAAAATTCCTCTACTGATTGATTATAGAGTTAACGGGATAAATCCCCAACTAACTTCGTCTAAATGGAAAATACTGATCTAATGAAATAACTGAGTTAAATAGACTATGTCCTTGAAATATGAGGACGCACCACTGCTACGGCTGATAATCTTGAATGTTTATGCGTGATCTGGGAACTGAGCATCCAAACCTATGATATGATGCATCATAGCTCAAGAAATGAGTATACAATCAATAGTTTGAATGTATTGGTATGCTAAATGAGGTAGGCTGATATGGTTGGTTTTATGTACAGGAATAATAAATCATTGAATGAATAGCATGAAGTACTGAATAGAATGCATAAAATATGTAAATACTGAGAATACATGACCACGCATAAAATATGTTCTAAATGAAATCTGTAAACTGCAATATGATAACTAAATAACTGATATCTGTATGCTATGGTCAATACAATCCTAAACTAAAGTATTCTGAATACTGAACTGAGACTGTGGGAGCTATCATCTAATCGACATACCCCAATGAGCAATTTGGGGTCTAACCTGTGACCCCAGTTGGAAGGGTGTCAGTGCCATTCCATAGATAATAACACTGGTTGTGTGGATCCACTGAAGTACTGTCCCGAAGGACTAAGGGTGTCAAGCCGAAACCGATGGGTGACCCCTGGGAAGTAGTTAAGCCTGCACTAACGGATGACTCCTAAAATCCTACGCTGGCTACGTAGTTTTGGAGTACAGGGACTGCTACTAATGACTCTGCCTATCTAACATGGAAGCCGCCATCCCTGCACTCGTTTGATGCTAAATCCTATTCCCAACTAAACTGACTCGGAATACTGAACTGTTCTTAGTTTAAATAATCATGATAACTGACTGAACTAATACTGCTCATAACAAGTCTAAAACTATTCTAAATATATTTAGACTAAGTAAAAAACTATGTTTTTGGGTATTCACAACCCCCAAGACTCGATAACAATAATTGCAAAATAGTACTAAAACTTTAGGGACATAATATGGAAGCATTTATTCAAAATTCATTCTTGTAGGCATTTCGTCAAACACTTGATATTAATAGTTTATGCTAAGCAAGGGAATAGTTTAAAGATTTTAGAAATAGCATGAATTCAACACCAACATCACTAATTATGATTTAAACCAGCAAATAACTTTATTCAAACGTGTGGGATTTAATAACAACAACAATTTCATGTAAACATGGTGTAGAATTTTAATTCATGGGAATTCATGGTTAAAATCATAATTAAAAATCATAATTTACTTGTAAATATCGCAACTTTGAATTTAAAATTGGACCCTTGGACTCCATGGGTGAATGAGACCCATAAATGAACACTTAACATACCTGATTTGATGAATTTGTGAGAGTTCTTAGGGTTTTTTTCTTGAGAATTGATCTTTAATCTTGAAGGTTAGGGTTGGTTATTGAAAGATAATTAGTTTCTTGGTGAGGAATTATTAGTAATGGGGAACATAATGCCGCTTTAGGCTTGTAATTACATATTTTGGATGGATTTAGGGCCATGGGAAATGACCAAGCAGTCCCTGGAATTTTAAATCGTGAAACTGAAAAATCACAATTTTTGGCTCTGGTGTGATGTGGTGCTTATCGCATTGGGCCAGTGGAAAAGGAAAATCCCCATTTTGTCTAATAGTGTGATGCGGTGCTATCGCGTTGTGCCACTAGAAAAAGGATAATCCCAAACTAGAACCTTAGCGTGATGCGATGCCATCACGGTGCCTCACTAAACACGACTTTTTCCCTTGGTGCGATGCAGCATTATCACGGTGGTCGACTAGAAAAGGACGAACGTGATTTTGGCTATCACCCTGATGCAGCCTTATCGCGTTGGGCTACTATTTTTCACTAAAAGTGCCATAACTTCTAACCTAAGTATCGGATTAAGGCAAAATTTGTATCGTTGGAAAGATAATTTCAATTTCCTATCATTTGGTAGGTCTTGAGCTAGAAAATTCTGAGTATAGAAAAATATATGGACGTTTGAAGTTGACTAAAACAACATCCTTCCTGAAAACTCAATCGGTAAGGAATATTTTAATCTGTCTAATAGCCGGGAGTTATTTGAGGCCTTAATATACATCAAACTCACTCATAAAATGAAAAAAGATTTATAATGTACTTCACATGATCCTTAAACATAGCTCTAACAATGATTTGAATTTTTGGGGTATTACAGTTCCAGAGTTGGTATGTGATATGAGGTCCAGGATAAAGAAGTTTACTTTTGATCTGTCCTATGGTTTGGTGTTAGAATGTTAGGCTGCTATGATGAATAATTACATGGACATATCGATGTTGGTTTTATATATGAAACATATTAAAGATGAGAAAAAGAAGCAGGTAGAAATGAGAAAAAGGTACAACAAAAATTTTAAGTATGCAGAGCACGGGAAAAAATAAATAGAACACTGGAAAGCATAGTAGGAAATGGACAAAGAAGAAGAACTGGGGAAATTCATATTCATCGACTAGTCCTCCTTATCCCAAACCCTTAGGTTATCAGCTTTTTCAGTTCGACATTAGTCCTCCGGCTCAAGGTGCTCAATCTCAGTCTAGTGGATCTCACTCGACCCCACTCTTTTCACCCTTTTGTGGTTATGGGAAGCTTAAACATGGTTATTATTAAGAGGGGAAAAATTGATTTTTTAATTATGGTCAGCTGGGTAATATGTAGTGAGATTGTCCTATAGCTAGGGTTGCCACCGGGGCTAATAAGATCTCGGTCGCCACTTTATTGGCTCCTGTACCTAAAAGCGCCATGTTAGGGACTTTTAATGGCTAGAATTGTCTCTATGCGTTTTCTACTCTTCAGGAATTTGAGGTATCCCCAGATATTCTCACTGGTGTGTTACTCTTCTCTCGTGATGTTTATTATTTTCTTAAACCCGGTTCCACCATATCTTATGTGACCTCTTATGTGGATGTACACTTTTATTTTGGTCCTGGAAATATTTCCAACTCCTTTTCTGTCTCTACTTTGGTGGGTAAGTCTATTGTGGTTGGAAAAGTCTATAGGGGTTATGTGGCATCCATCTTTCATTGAGAGGCATTGGTGGATTTGATATTGTGTATTTTGATATAATCTTGGGGATGGATTGATTTCATTAATTTTATGCTTCTTTGGATTGTAGAATCTGATAGGTCACTTTTAAGTTTCCAAATAAACCAGTAATTGAATGGGAGAAAAGTTACCTAGTGCTAAGGGGGAAGTTTTTTTTGTACCTTACAGCTTAGAAAGTGATGTCCAAAGGGTGTCTATATCATCTAGTTTGTGTCAAGGATTCTGACTCTAAAAGTCCTTCTTTGAAATCTGGCCCTGTGGTTAATGAATTTCCTGAAGTTTTCCCCAATGATCTTCTTGGAATTCCTTCTTATAGGGAAATAAAATTTGGGATTGATCTCTTATCGGATACCCATCCTATCTCCATTCCTCCCTATAGAATTGATCAAACATAACTAAAAGAACTAAAGGAACAACAAAAGCACTTTCTGTTAAGGGTTTCATCCGTTGTAGTAAATCTTCGTGGAGTGCTCAATGTTTTTCATGCGAAAGAAATATGGATCTTTTCTAATGTGTTCAAACTATCGCCATTTGAATAAGGTTACACTAAAAATAAGTACCCTTTCCCTTAAGTTGATGACCTCTTTGATCAACTCCAGGGTGCTAAGTGTTTATCAAAAATTAATCTCTGTTCGAGCTATCACCCGTTGAAAATTAGGAAGGTTGATATTTCCAAGACTGCTTTCTGAACCCGGTAAGGCTATTATGAGTTTTTCGTTATGTCATTTTGGTTGTATAATGCTCCAACAGCTTACATAGATCTGATGAATCGAGTGTTCAGGCATTTTTTGAATTTATTTGTTATAGTCTACATTGATGAAATCTCGGTACACTCCAAAAGTGAGGGAAATCATGCCAATCACCTCTGAATTGTGTTACTGACCTCAAAGGCCCATAAATTATATGCAAAATAATTGAAATATGAATTTTGGCTAAGTGCAATGACTTTTCTCAGGCATATGGTTTCTATTTAAGGGATCAAGATAGATTTATAAAAGATTGAGCCGATTAAGAGGTTACCTAGACCCATGACTCCAATAGACATTATGAGATTCTTGGGTTTGGTCGGGTACTATAGGAGGTTTGTGGAGAGTTTCACATCTATTGTTACTGAAGTTAACCCAGAAAAAAGTCATGTTTTATGGTCAAATGCTTGCGAAGACAGTTTTGAGAAATTGAAGGATAACTTAACTTCATCTCCAATTTTAACCCTACTTGAGGGTACTGAGGAGTTTGTTGTGTATTGCGATACATCCTGTGTGGGAATAGGTTGTGTTTTTATACAACATGATAATGTTGTAGCCTATCCTTCCAGGAAGCGTAAGGTTCATGAAAGGAATTACCCAACTCATGATCTATAGTTAACGGCTGTGGTTTCTTCTTTTAAGATTTGGATTCACTATTTATATGGGGTGCATATGGACATCTATTTAAGTCATAAGAGTTTGAAGTATATGATTATGTAGAAAGAATTGAATCTTAGCCAGAGATGGTGGCTCGAATTACCTAAGGTTTATGACATAAGTTTTCACTACCATTCAAGTAATGTTAATGTTGTTGATGATTCTCTTAGCAGGTTGTCCATGAGAGGTTTTTCCTATATCAATGAGAGAAAAGAGGATTAGTTAAGGATATTCGCCGGCTGGATGATTTGGGGTTTGCCTTTTGGACTTCCAGGATAAGTGGTAGTCGTTTAAGAAGTGGTTAAATCTTCTCTTGGGAATAAGGTCATAAATAAGTAGTTTCTAGATCCCATACTCATGAAGATTAAAGATAATATGGTTCAACAAAAGATGATGGCTTTTGAGATTGGAGAAGACATCATCTTGGGATATCAAGGTAGGTTGTGTTTTCTTGAAGTAGATAGGTCATGAGAAAGGATCCTTTCTAATACTCATAAGTCCAGATACACAGTTTATACGGGTTCAATAAAAATATATCATGACTTGAAGGAAATTATTGGTGGAATAATATGAAAAAGAATGTGGAATTTTTTTTCCCAAGTGTATGGTCTGTCAGTAGGTCAAAGTAGAGCATCTAAGGCTAGTAATACTTCTCAAGAGATAGAATTACTCATGTGAAAGTGGGAGATGATTAACATAGATTTCGTAATAGGTCTTCTACTATCCTAAACCAGTTATATTCTATTTCGATCAGCATAGATAGAATGACCAAGTCTTCCCACTTCTGGCCTGTGAGGACTAATTACATAGGAGGGTAATATGCAAAATTATTCATTCAGGAAATATTTAAGTTGCATAGGTCACCACTATCTATTATTTCAAATCGAGGTACACAGTTCTCTTCCCATTTCTGGCATTCTTTTCAGAATTATTTGTATACCCATATGAACTTTAACACAACTTTCCATCTTTAAACGGACGGACAAGCAAAACATACCATTCAGACTTTGGAGGATATGCTAAGGGTCTGCATAATTAATTTTAAAGGAAGTTGGGTTTACCATATACTGATCCTTCAATTTGCTTATAACAATAGTTATCATTCTAGCATCCAAATGGCCCCCTTTGAGGCCCTTTATAGTAGAAAGTGTTGGTCTCCTATTGGATGGTTTGAGGTGGGTAAAACTAGAATTTTTATCCCGAACTTGGTTTACCAAGCAATGAAAAAGGTAAAGGTGATTCGAGAAAGAATTAAGACCAGTCAAAGTCGCCAAAAGTCTTATACAGATGTGAGGTGGAGGGAGTTTGGAATTTTAAGTTAGCGATTGGGTATTCCTATAGGTTTCACCTATGAAAGGAATCATGAGATTTGGAATAAAATGGAATCTCAGTCCCCGCTACATTGGTCCGTATAAGATTTCAAGAAAAATTAGAAATGTTGCTTACGCTATACTTACCAGTGACTTTGGCCTTGATTATCCCATTTTCCATATGTCCATGATTAAGAAGTGTATGGGCGACCCTTCATTGATAGTGCCTGTTGAGGATGTTGGTGTTATGGATTCGTTGTCCTTTAAGAAGTTTTGATTAAGATATAAGATAGGCAAGTTTGTAGATTAAGAACTAAGGATATAGCCTCAGTGAAGGTTCTTTGGAGAAATCATAAGATAGAAGAGGTTACATGGTAATCTGAAAAAGATATAAAAGCCAAATACCTATTTTTGTTTCTAACGTTGGAAGAAAGTGCTTAAGGTTTGAATTTCATTTCCATCTTGTCACATTTTAAATTTGTCTTTAGATTCTACTGTGTTCTTTCTATTATCGTCTAAAAATATCGTAACTTCTAATTCGGGAATGAATGATCCAATGGGGGGATAATGTAATACATCAAAAAATTACAACTAATTTATTTTTGACCCCTCCGCATATGAAATGTTAATTTTTGACTTGATTCTTGATAAGGGCTATTAAAAGGGTGTTTTTAGAAAAGTTTTAGAATTTTTGGAAGGGGTTCGGGGCCATTTTGGGACCCCAAGGTAGTGAGAGTCTGTGGTAGTCGCGTGCCATGCCACTCAGTCTCCGTGAAGAGCATGTCATGCTGGCTATGCTCTGCGATAGTGGCATGCCCCACTACTATGTAATTTTAGTGCAATTTGTTATTTTCAATCTTTGGGTGGGGGATTTTTTGTCCTTTTCACTTTATAAATATCTTAAACATCCCCCCTAACCCTAGAAAATACCTAATTCATCGAATTATACATTGTGCTCTCGTCTCCAACTTCCAAATCAAGAAATTTAAGGTGTTCTCATGGATTTTCATTCTTCAGGCTCTGGACTTAAATTCCACCTTGATATTTTCTAATTTACAAGAATGTTGGACACTTTGTATTTTAATTATCATATAATTGCATCAATCTACTTAATATTTAAGTTTTCTTAAATGTTCGATTAAACTAAAGTTGAGGGTTTTTTATTTTTTTATAATTGGATAGTTTTACCCTTATTCTTATGGCTTTTTTTCATGGTTTAAATGGTGAATTATGAATGGAAATTGTGGTTTATTATATTGGTGGAATTTGATACTTGGTTTCATATTGATTATGGATTTTGATTTGATAAATATATGAACCGCAACCCACTTCATGATTTGATCTTTGAACATGCATTCTATAGAGTTAAACTCACCATTTGAAAATAATGCATTGCACTAAAGGATAAAAGGATAAAAGGTTTGGGATACCCTTGGTGGCTATGGTGTAGACTTTAAAATTGGTAATTGGAGTCAATTTGGTTAAATCGATTGGTTTGGCATAAATGGAATAGCTTGCAGGCATATTGCTACGAGGATACCAAGTTGGAAAAGACTAAATAAAAGAATACATGGTTAATGATTGGTTTATGTGCTAATTGTCATAGTTTTGTCTTAAAGAGAATTATATAGTTAACCTAGAAAGTATGTCCCACGAGGACTAGAACTAAAATCCACGTTTATTGACATTGGAGGTCTATGACTACTATGTCAGATTTTCATAATATAGATTGGAAGACTAATTGACTATTAGTGGATGTAGCCTATTTCTTCGGATATGTGGCTAACATGGACTGGGTCCCTTTCGATAGAGAGATCCAGAACTATATAGCCAGTGGATGCATTTAGGTCAATGCAAATTACACAGTTCTAGACTAAATCTTCAAAAAATTATGTTTATGTATCTTTTCCATACCTCTATATTTTTATATATGTATAATTATTGTGTATGAAATTTATGACTTGTTTGGAAAATAACATATGTTTCATGCCTTTTCTTAGGTTGCATCCCAGTACTCGTTGTACTGGCTGTTTTTGGATGCTACATTATTTAATCATTTAGGACCCGAGGGCTTTTCTAGTGATCCTGTGCCGCGTTAGGTTGTCTGGTATCCTTGTTAATCAACTGTGAAGTGGTGAGCCTCCAACCTTCAAAAGGCCTGGTCATTTTCTTTGATTCTTTTATGTTTCCAGTACTTATGGACTTCTTTTGTCATAGTCGGGGGCATGTCCCAACTTAGTTTATATTATTGGATTAGAGGCTTTTGTAGACAATATTGGTATGTCATGGTTGTTTGTTTTGTCTTTCAGACTTTCTTCTTGATTTATCTTTTCATCTTATTGATATTATTGAGTTTACCTATTTGTTTTTATTGATGTGCTATTGAGGTGAGGTTAGGGGTTATCTTCGGCCTTGGTTTTCTTAGGATACTCATCACGGACAGGGCCTGGCTCGGGTCATGACAAGATTGGTGTGAGAGCACGATTCAGGGTCACAGGGTGTCCAAAAAGCCATGTTAAGTAGAGCCCCTTTTATAGGTGTGTTGTGCTCCAAACTTATAAGGGTGAGGCTATGAGGAATTTTGGAATATTTTTCTTTTTTGTATTCTATTTCGTGCTAGAGGGTCTAGGTTTTTTGAGTTTTCTCTAACTCTTGATTTAGCCACATTTCAGATCATGCATCCCCAAAGATATGATGGTTGTAGGAACTCAGTTGGAACCTCTGTCCCAATTGGGGAAAATGTAGAGGAAATTCACCCTACTCATGAAATTTAGACTTTATCTATGGCCCCTACTCCTGACTACATCACTCCACCTGTTATCCCGCGATTCCCACTAGTCCTCCTCAGACCATGCGAGCTGGTGCTACTTCTACTCAATCCCCTTAGTGAGATATTTCAAATGTTGAATTTTGTCAGTCCATTCATATGTTTGCTTAGCTTATGGAATCATAGTCTTGTTGGATTAATTATGTGAGTTCTATTTCTAATTCATCTAAGGTTACTCGGGTTAGTCAATTCATGAGGTTAAATCCACCAACCTTTACACGATCTAAGTTTGAGAAGGATCCTTAGGAATTTATTGATGAGATGGATAAAATCTTTAGAGTTATGCATGCTACTGATTTAGTGGGTGTAGATTTTTTATCTTACCAATTAAAGAAAGTATCTTACCAGTGGTATAAGGAGTGGAAGGAGTTAAGGTGTGATATTATTGAGGAGGCTACGTGGGAAGAGTTCTTAAGTTATTTTCTTAATCAGTTCTTTTCTCAAGAGTTGAGAGAAGCTAAGGGTAAAGAGTTTGTTAGTATGAAGTGGGGTAAGATAAGTGTTAAGGAGTATGAATTAAAGTTCACCCAACTATCTCTTTATACTCCAGAGTTGGTGTCTAATTTGAGGTCCAGGATGAAAAAGTTTACTTTGGGTCTTCCCTATGATTTAGTGTTAGAATGTTTGGCCTCTACGTTTAATAATGACATGGATAAATCAAGGTTTGTGTTATATATGCAACAAATGGAAGATGAGAAGAAGAAGCAAGTAGAAATGAGGAAAAGTTATGGCAATAAGTGTAAGTATGCAAAGGAGGGGACAAATCAACAGAATAGTAAAAGCATAGTAGGAAATGGGCTAAGAAGAAAAACTGGGGAAATTCTTATTTTTTGGCTAGTGCTCCTTATCCCAAACCTTCAGGTGACTGGATTTTTTAGTCCAACATCGGCCCTCGAGCTCAAGGTGCTCATTCTCAAGCTAATAGAGCTCAGTCGTTCCCACTCTACCCATCTTGTCGTGGTTATGGAAAGCTTCACCATGATTATTGTAAGAAGGAGAGAAATTAGTTCTTTGATCAGTCAGGTCATATGTAGTGTGTTATCCTTTATCTAGTATTTTCATAGGCTAATACTATTTCAGTCGCCACTTTTTCAGCTCCTTCACCTAATGGCGCCACATCAAGGATTAGTAATTTATTGAATTACGTAGATGCTCTTGCTACTCATTAGGAATTTGAGGCATCCCAGATGTTTCATTGGCATGTTACAACTTTTCTATCATAATGTTTATTATTTGCTTGATCCCAGTTCCACCTTATCTTAAATGACCTCTTATGTGGTTGTACACTTTTGTTTTGGTCTTAAAAATATTTCCAACTCTTTTTCTGTCTCTAATTTGGTTGGTGAGTCTATTGTGGCTATGAAAGTCTATCAGGGTGGTTTGGTGTCCATCTTTTATAGAGAATCATTAGTGGATTTTATAGAACTTGATATGGTGGATTTTGATATAATCTTAGGGATGGATTGGCTTCATTCATTTTTTGTATTTTTTGATTATAAAATCCAAAGGTAACTATTTAGTGTCCTAATGAACCTATAATTGAATCAGAGGGAAGTTCCCTAGTTCCAAGTGGAAAGTTTATTCTATACCGTAGAGCTCAAAAAATAATTTTCAAGGGGTGACTATATCATCTAATTTGGATCAAGGATTATTACTCTAAAAGTCCTTCTTTGCAAGTTGTCCCTGTGGTTGATGAATTTTCTGAAGTTTTTCCCAATGATCTTCTTAGAATTCCTCTTGTTAGAAAAATAGATTCTGGGATTGATCTCCTATCGAATACCCGTTCTATCTCCATTCGTCTGTATAAAATGGCTCCAATAAAACTAAAAGAAATAAAGAACCTTCTTGATAAGGGTTTCATCCATCCTAGTGTTTCATCCATCCTATCGTCAGTTGAATAAGGTTATAGTGAAAAGTAAGTACTCTCTTCCTAGGATTGATGACCTTTTTAATCGACTCCAGAGTTCTAAGTGTTTCTCAAAAATTGACCTTTGTGCGGGATACCACCTGTTGAATAGGGAGGTTGATATTACCAAGTATGCCTTCCGGACCCAGTATGGCCATTATGAGATTTTGGTTATGTCATTTTGGATGACTAATGCTCTAACTGCTTTCATGGATCTTATGAATAGAGTGTTCAGGTAGTTTTTGCATTTATTTGTTATAGTCTACATTGATGACATCTTGGTGCACTCCAAAATTTAGGGAAATCATGGCAATCTCCTCTGAATCCTATTGCAGAACTTAAAGGACTAGAAATTTTATGTAAAATTTAGGCTAAGTGTAGTGACTTTTCTTGGGCATGTGGTTTCTAGTGATGGGATCAAAATGGATCCTATAAAGATTGAGGCAGTTAAGAGGTGGCCTAGACCCACGACTCTAATTGACATTAGGAGATTCTTGGGTTTGGCCGAGTACTATAGGAGGGGATATCTTCTTATCTATTGTTGCTCCAGTAAGTTAACCTAGAAAAAGGTAATGTTTTTGTGGTCCAATGCTTGCAAAGGTATTTTTGAGAAATTGAAGGATAACTTGACTTCTACTCATGTTTTGACCTTACTCGAGGGTACTGAGGAGTTTATTGTGTATTATGATGTATCCCGTATCGGACTTGTTTTGTTTTTATGTAGCATGGTAAGGTTATAGACAATGCTTCCAGGAAGCTTAAGGCTCGTGAGTAGAATTACCCAATTCACGATCTAGAGTCAGTGGTTGTGGTTTTTTTCTTTCAAGAATTGGCGTCACTATTTATATGGGGTACACATGGACATCTATTCAAATAATAAGAGTTTGAAGTATATGTTCATGTATAAAAAATTGAATCTTAGATAGAGGTGGTGGCTCGAATTGCTTCAGGATTACGACATGAGTTTCCACCATCATTCACGTAATGTTAATGTTGTTGCTGATTCTCTTATCAAGTTATCCATGGGGAGTTTATACCACATCGATGAGGAGAAAAGATGATTGGTAAAATATATTCACCATATATCTAATTTGGGAATTTGCCTTTTAGACTTCAAGGATGGAGGGGCAATCATTTAGGAGGTGGTTAAATAGTCTCCTAGGACTTAGGTCATAGAGAAGTAGTTTATGGATCCCATAATCATACATATTAAAGATGATGTGGGGAGATGACATCTTAAGATATCAAGGTTGGTTGTCTGTTCCTAACGTAGATGGGTTACGTTAAAGGATCCTGACTGAAGCTCACAAGTCCAGAACACAGTTCAGCAGGTTCAAACAAATTGTTTCATGACTTGATGGACATTTATTAGTGGAATAATATGAAAAAGGATGTGGAAAATTTTGTTGCCAAGTGTATGGTCTGTCAACAGGTCAAAGTGGTGCATATAAGGACAGGTGGTATTTCGCAAGAGATAAAATTACTCATGTGTATGTCAGAGATAATTACTATAGATTTTGGAATAGGACTTTCATGGTCCCAAAACCAATTCGATTCTATTTGGGTCATCGTAGATCCAATGACCAAGTCTGCTCACTTCTTGCCTGTGATAATTAATTACTTAGGAGAGGATTATGAAAAATTATTCATTCAGGAAATAGTTAAGTTTCCCATGGCGCTAGTGTCTATTATTTTAGACCGAGGTATGTAGTTCTCTTCCCATTATTAGTGTTTTTTTAGAAAGGTTTAGGTACCCACATGAACCATAATACTGCTTTCCACCCTCAAACAGATGGATAACAAAGCATACTGTTCAAAATTTGGAGGATATGTTAAGGGCCTCCATAATTGATTTTAAATAAAGTTGGTTTTACCATCTACCATTCATTAAGTTTACTTTTAACAATAGTTATCATTTTAGTATTCAAATGGGCCTCTTTGAGTACCATTAAGGTAGAAGGTAAAGGTCTCCTATTAAATGGTTCGCGGTGGGTGAGACTAGATTGTTTGGACCTGACTTGGTTCACCAAATAATGGAAAAGGTTAAGGTATTTCGAGAAAGACTCAAGGAGGCTCAAAGTGGCCAAAATTCTTATCTAGATGTGAGGTGGAGGGAGTTGGAATTTGATGTTGGCTATTGGGTATTCCTAAAGGTTTCTCCTATTAAAGAAATCATGTGATTTGGAAAGAAAGGTAAGATCAATCCCTGCTATATTGGTATGTATCAGATTTTAAGAAAAATATGGAATATGGCATACCAAATAGACTTACCAGCGAGTTTGGCTTCGATTTATCCCATTTTTCATATATCCATGCTTAAGAAGTGTGTGGGTGACCCTTTTTTGATAGTTACTATTGCGGATCTTGGTGTTAAGGATTTTTTTACCCTTTAAGGAAGTTTTGGTTGAGATATAAGATAGGAAAGTCTATAGATTGAGAACTAAGGATATAGCCTCAGTGAAGGTTCTTTAGAGAAATCAAAATGTAGAAAAGGCTACATGGCAATTCGAAGAAGATATAAAAACTAAATACTCGTTGTTGATTCCAAAATTGGATCAAAGTTCTTAAGATATAAGTTCCATTTTTGTCTGTTTGCATTTCAAATTTGTCCTTAGATTCTACTGTATTCTTTCGATTATCGTTCTAAAAATGGCCTAACTTCTAATCTGAGAATGAATGATCCAAAAAGGGGATAATATAAAAACTTAAAAATTTGCCACTAATTTATTTTTGACACTTTTATATGGGAAATGTTAATTTTTTACTCGAATCTTGATAAGGGATGTTAAAAGGGTGTTATGGAAAAGTTTTAAAATTTTTGGAAGGGGTTCGGGGCCATTTGGGAACCCGAGGAAGTGGGGGTCTGTGATAGTGGCATGCCATGCCACTTAGCCACCGCAATAAGAGCATGGCATGCTGGCTACTCCATGATAGTGGCATGCAATGCTACTATGTAATTTTAGTGCAATTCATTATTTTTAATCTTTGGGTGGGGGCTTATTGGTCCTTTTTACTTTATTAATATCTTAAACACCCCCTAACCATACAAAATACCCAATTCATCAAATTATACATTGTTCTCTTTTCTCCAAGTTCCAAACCAAAAAATTCAAGGTGTTCTCAATGATTTTCATTCTATGGGCTCTAAACATCAATTCCAGCTCAATTCTTTCTAATTTTAAGGCATGTTCAACACTCCTTATTTTATTTATTATATAATTGCATCAATCTACTTAATATTTAAGTATTCTTTAATGTTTGATTAAACTAGGGCTGAGGGATTTTGGTTATTTTACAATTGCATGGTTTTACCCTTATTCTTATGCCTTTTCTTCATGGTTTAAATGGAGAATTATGAATGGAAATTATGGTTTATGATAATGGTGGAATTTGATACTTTGTTTCACATTGATTGTGGATTTTGGTTTGATAATGATTTGAACCCCAATCCACTTCATGATTTGATCTTTGAACACGGATTTCATAGAGTTAAAGTCACCTTTTGATAACATTTCATTACATTAGAGGATAAATGGATAAAAGATTTTGGATGCCCTTGGTGGCTATGGTATAGACTTTTAAATCGATAATTAGAGTCAATTTGATTAAATTGATTAGTTTGGAATAAATGGAATCTCTTGCATGCATATTGCTATGATGATACCAAGTTGGAAATGCCTAAATAAAATAATACATAGTTAATGATTGGTTTGTGTGCTAATTGTTATAGTTTGGGCTTAAAGAGAATTGTGTAGTTTACGAGAAAGTGTGTCCAAGAGAGACGAATATTGTAAACCACATTTTCCGATGTTGGGGGTCTATGACCACGGTGTCAGATATTCATAGTATATTGTGGAACACTAATTGACTATTTATGGCTTTAGCCTATTTCTCCATTACATGCGACTAACATGGATGGGGTCCTTTCGGCAGAGAGATCCAGACCCTTATTGCCTGTGGGTGCCTTTAGCTTAGTATGAATTACACAGTTTATGACTATATCATCAAACAATCATGTTCATGTCTCTTGTCCCTACCCCGACATTTTATATATATGTATAATTGTTATGCATGCAATTTTGGACTAGTTTTTCCAATTGCAAATATTTTATCGCTTTACTTCGGTTGCATCCCAGTACTCATCGTATTGACATTCCTTGGACTCTACATCATTTTATGATATAGGGTCTGAGGGATTTTCTACTGATCTTGTGCAATGTTAGGTGGTCTGTTATCCTTATTGATCAGCTGTGAAGTGGTGAGTCTCCAACCTTCGGAAGGCCTCATCATTTCCTTATAATCTTTTATATTTCCAGTACTTATGGATTTCTTTTGTCATAGTCGGGGGATTATCCCAAATTAGTTTATATTCTTCGATTAGAGGCTTTTATAGATTGGGATGTCATGGTTGTTTTCTTTGTCTTTTAGAATTCCTTCTTGACTTATCTTTTCGTCTTATTTACCTTGTTGAGTTTTCCTGCTTGTTTCTATTGATGTTCTCATGAGGTGAGGTTAGGGGTCATCTTCAGCCTTGGTTTACTTGTGATGTCCATCATGGCCAGGCCCTAGTTCAAGTCGTGACAACATGGTATCAGAGCACGATTTAGGGTCACTGGGTGTCCATTAAGCCTTGTCGAGTAATGCCCCTTTTATGGGTATGTTTTGTGCCATACTTATAAGGGAGATGCACCAAGGCATTTCAAAATATTTCTCTTTTTTGTGTTTTATTTCATGCTAGACGGTCTAGTTGCTTTGAGTTTTCTCTAACTCTTGATTTACCTATATTTTATATTATTCCTCCCCAAATATCTGATCGTTGTAATAACTCAATTGGAACCTCTGTCCCAATTAAGGAAAATATAGAAGAAATTCACACTACTCATAAAATGTAGACTCGGTTTAGGGCCCTTACTCCTGACTGCATCGCTCAACCTAATGTCCCGCAATCCCCACTAGTTCTCTTTGGACCATTCAGGCTAGTGCTACCTCTACTCAGTCCCCTTAGGAAGATATTTCAAATGTTGAATTTTGTTAGTCCATTCATATGATTGCTTAGCTTGTGGAATCATAATCTTATTGGACTAATCATGTGGGTCCTATTTCTAGTTCATCTGAGGTTACTCAGTTTCGTCAATTTATAAGATTTAATCCCCTAAATTATACAGGATCCAAGTTTGAGGTGGATCCTTATGAATTTATTGATGAGATGGAAAAATCTTTAGAGTTATGCATCTTACTAATTCAGAAGGTGTGGAGTTTAAAACTTACTAGTTGACGGAAGTATCTTACTAGTGGTATGAGGAGTGGTATGAGGAGTGGAATGAGTTAAGGGGTCATAATGCTGAGGCGGCTGTGTGGGAAAAGTTCTCAAGTGATTTTCTTGATCACTTCTTTCCTTAGGAGTTGAGGGAAGCTAAGGCTAAAGAGTTTGTTAATCTGAAGTAGGGTAACACAAGTGTAAAGAAGTACACATTGAAGTTTTCCCAACTATCCTGCTATACTCTGGAGTTGGTGTCTAATATGAGGTCCAAGATGAAAAATTTACTTTGGGTCTGTCTTGTGATTTGGTTTTACAATGTAAGGCTGCTATGTTAAATAATTACATGGATATATCGAGGTTTGTGGTCTAAATACAATAGATGGAAGATAAGAAGAAGAAGAAGAAGGTATAAATGAGATAAAGGTACAAGAAGAAGTATAAGTATGTAGATCAGGGGAAAAATCAGTAGAACAGTGGAAAGCATAGTAGGCAATGGACTAAGAAGAAGGACTAGGGAAATTCTTTTTCGTCGTCTAGTGATCCTAATCCCACTCAGGTGATCAGATTTTTCATTTTGGCATTAGTCCTCGGGATCAGGGTTCTCTATCTTAGGCTAGTAGCGCTCAATTGGCCCCACCCTATCAACCTTGTCATGGTTATGGGAAGCTTTACAGTGGTTATTGTGAAGAGGTGAGATATTGGTTTTTTAATTACGGTCATATGCATCGAGATTGTCCTACAACTAGGGTTGCCACCAGTCTAATAAGATCTCGATCGCAACTTCTTCTGCTCTTGCAACTAATGGTTCCACATCAAGGACTGGTAATGGCTTGAATTTCCTTTATGCTCTTACAACTCGTCAAGAATTTGAGGCATCCCCAGATGTTCTAACTGGTATGTTAAAACTCTTCTCTTGTTATGTTTATTATTTTATTGATCTTGGTTCCACCTTATCTTAACCTCTTATGTCTTTGTATACTTTGGTTTTGGTCCTAAAAATATTTCTAAATCCTTTTGTGTCTCTACTTCGATGGGTGAGTTTATTGTGGCTAGGAAAATCTATAGGGGTTATGTGGTGTCAATCTTTCATAGAGAGACATTGGTGGATTTGATAGAACTTTATATGGTGGATTTTGATGTAATGTTGGGGATGGATTGGATTCATTCATTTTTTGTTTTTCTGGATTGTAAAATCCAAAGGTCAATTTTTAGTTTTCTAATGAACCAATAATTTAATCGGAGGGAAGTTCCTTATTTCTAAGAGGAAAGTTAATTTTGTACATTGGAGCTCAAAAAATAATTTTCAAAGTGCGTCTATAACATCTAGTTTGGTTCAAGGATTCTGACTCTGAAAGTCTTTCTTTGCAATCTGTCCATGTGGTTAATGAATTTCGTGAAGTCTTTTCCGATGATCTTCCTAGAATTCCTCTTGATAGAGAAATAGATTTTGGGATTGATCTCCTATCAAATACCCATCCTATCTCCATTCCTCCCTATAGAACGTCTCCGGCAGAACTAAAAGACCTTTTTAATAAGGTTTTCATCTAACCTTGTATTTCTTAGTGGAGTGCTCCTATGCTTTTCGTTAAAAAAAGATGAATCTCTTCGGATGTATATAGACTATATTCAGTTGAATAAGGTTACAGTGAAATATAAGTACCCTCTCACTAGGATTGATTACCTCTTTGATCAACTCTAGGGTGCTAAGTATTTCTCAAAAATTGATCTCTGTTTGAACTATCACTAGTTGAAAATTGGGGAGGTAGATATTCACACGTCTATTTTCTGGACACGGTATGACTATTATGAGTTTTTAGTTATGTCAATTTGGATGATTAATGCTCCAACTGCTTTAATGGATCTCATGAATCGAGTGTTCGGGTAGATTTTGGATTTATTTGTTATATTCTCCATTCATGACATCTTGGTGCACTCCAAAGGTGATGGAAATCAAGCCAATCATACCTAAATTATGTTGCGGACCTTAAAGGACCAATAATTGTATGCAAAATTTTCTAAGTGTGAATTTTGGCTAAGTTCTCTGTCTTTTCTTGTGCATATGGTTTCTAGTGAAGGTATCAATATGGATCCACAAAATATTGAGGTAGTTAAGAGATGGCCTAGACCCATGACTATAATTGCTGAGCTTCTTGGGTTCGGTTAGGTACTATAAGAGGTTTGTGGAGATTTTCTCATCTATTGTTTCTCCACTAAAAAAGTTAACCAAGAAAAAGGTTAAGTTTTTGTGGTCGAATGCTTGTAAAGGCAGTTTTGAGAAATTGAAGGATAACTTGACTTCTGCTCCTATTTTGACGCTACACGAGGGTACTGGAGAGTTTGTTGTGTATTGTGATTCATACCGTGTAGGACTAGGTTGTGTTTTGATGCAGCATGGTAAGGTTGTAGCCTTTCTTCCAGGAAGCTTAAGGTCCGTGAGAGAAATTACACAACTCAAGATCTAGAGTTAGCAGTTGTGGTTTTTTCTTTCAACATTTGACGTCACTATCTATCTGTGGTGTACGTGGACATCTTTTCAAATCTTTAGAGTTTGAAGTATATGTTCATGCAAAAAGAATGGAATTTTGGGCAGAAGTTTTGGCTTGATTTACTTAAGGATTTCGACATAAGTTTTCACTACCTTTCAGGTAATGTTAACATTATTGCTGATTCACTTAGCAGGTTATCCATGGGGTGTACGTGGACGTCTATTCAAATCATTAGAGTTTGAAGTATATGTTCATGCAGAAATAATTGAATTTTAGGCAGAAGTAGAGTCTTGAATTTCTTAAGGATTTTTACATGAGTTTTCACTACCATTCTGTTAATGTTAATGTTGTTGCTGATTCTCTTAGTAGGTTGTCCATGGGGTGTCTATCCCAATTTGAAGAAGAGAAAATATGATTGGTGAAGGATATTCAATGGACATCTAATTTAGGGGTTTTCCTTTTAGACTCCGATGATGGAGAGGTAATCGTTCACGAGGTAGTTAAATCGTCTCTTGGGACTGAGGTCATAGAAAAGTAGTATCTGCATCCTATACTCATGAATATTAAAGATGATATGGTTCAACAAAAGGCGATGGCTTTTGAACTTAGAGGAGATGGCATCTTCAGATATCAAGGTAGGTTGTGTGTTCTTGAGGTAGATAAATTGTGAGAAAGGATCCTGATAGAAGCTCATGAGTCCAATACACAGTTCATACGTGTTAAACTAAAATGTAACATGACTTGAAGGAAATTTATTGGTGGAATAATATGAAAAGGGATATGCAAAATTTTATTGCCAAGTGTATGGTCTATTAGTAGGTCAAGGTGGAGCATCAAAGTCCAGGTGGTACTTCGCAAGAGAGAGAATTACTAATGTTAAAGTGGGAGATGATTAACACTGATTTCATAATAGGTCTTACACTATCCCAAAAATAGTTTGATTCAATTTGGGTCATCATAGATAGAATGTCTAATGCCTGTTGAGGATGTTGGTGTTAAGGATTCATTTTCCTTTAATGAAGTTGCAATTTATATATAAGATAGGAAAGTTTGTTGATGAGAACTAAGCATATAGCCTCGATGAAGGTTCTTTGGAGAAATCAAAAGGTAGAAGAGGCTACATGGGAATTTGAAGAAGATATAAAAACCAAATACCTGTTCATGTTTCCAATATTTGATCAAAGTTCTTAAGGTATAAGTTTTATTCTTTTCTTGTTACATTTCAAATTTCTCCTTGGATTCTACTATATTATTTCTATTATCATTCTTAAAATGTCCTAACTTCTCATCCGAGAATGAATGATCTAAAGGAGGGATAATAGAAGACCTCAGAAATTTGTGATTAATTTACTTTTGACCCTTCCGCATGGGAAATCTTAATTTTTGGCCCGAATCATGATAAGGGATGTTAAAAGGCTGTTATGGGAAAGTTGCTGAATTTTGAAAGGGGTACAAAGCCATTTTGGGATCCCGAGGCAGTGAGGGTTTGCGATAGTAATATGTCACGCCACTTAGCTTCCTCGATAAGAGTGTGGCATGTTGGCTATGCTCTGCAATAGTGGCGTGCCAAGCTGCTATGTAATTTTAGTGCAATTCATTATTTTTAAGATTGGGGTGGGGGATTTTTGGTCCATTTCGGTTTATAAAAATATTAACGCCCCCCTAACCATTGAAAGCACCAAATTCATCAAATTAAACATTGTCTTCTCTTCTCCAACTTCCAAACCAAGAAATTGAAGGTGTTCTCAAGGAGGTTATCATCTAAATCTCATGCCCCTTCTCTAACTGATTTGGGGTCAAACCTATAACCCCTGTTGGAAGGGTGTCAATAACGTTGCACGGGTAAGGACAAGCTGTGAGTTAAACCTCTCTGACAGAAAGCTCTTACGTCAACCCTCGCCGGCAGGATAACTCTGATGAGGATTATCAACCCTCATAATGTCTGGAAGGAAGATACCTCAACCTATGCTGGCTACATAGTTCTGTAACTCAAGGATTGTAGCTAAGGTTTAAGCCCTCTGTTGACAGTAATGCTACCACCCCTGGGTTAACTCGGTGCTGAATTCTACTCCCAAATGAATAGACACTGAATTGATTTCTAATCTGTACTAGGTTGGATTGAACGGTTACTGAGATTACTGTTTAGCTTAACTGAACCGAGTTCACTAAGTTCTGTTAACTGACGGAATACTATTGAATTTTGTTAGATGACTGAATTTACTGAGGTCTGAACTGGATACTAAATTAGACTGGACTAATATAGATTCTACTGAGTGTTTCCTGATTCTGTAACTGACTGAGAGTACTACTGATCATCTCATGACTGATACTATTCTAAGATTGACCATGGCTCTAGGTAATCATCTCAATTTTTGGGTACAAGTACCCCAGGACTCGATAGCATAAATTAAGAGACATGGCATAACATGAAATATGTAAACTATGAACTTGATCCTCATTCATACATTGGGGCATTTAGACGAATACTTGCATGATATAACTTGCACATAAGTTAACTTAACATGATTTCATTCTCTTAATAGTTCACATGGACAATTTATCAGGCATTTGGTGACCATAGAATATGCACATAGTATTGAACAACAAATGAGCATCATATTTCATCTCTAATTTCACAAGTCAAGGGTTTGTCATGGATTCACATGAATCTACACACATAATGATCAAATTAACATGAGTTACATATATATAATCATGAATTAGAAGCTTAATCCAAATACCAATCATGGATACACTTTAATTCCAACCATGGTAATCATAAAATAAATTACTTAAAGTTTAAAAGAGATTCTTGGACTCCAACGGTAAAAGGAACCCTTGGATGAACATTTCACATACCTGTGTTGAAGAATTCCTGATAGTTTATGGTTGAATCTTGAGTTCTTGATTTTAAATTTAAGCACCTAGGGTTTTGTTCTTGAGCTAATTGGAGAATGAATGAGTATATTTTCTCTCCAAAGGGCTTAATTTCATATTTTGGGGGCTGAAGGACATTGGAAAAAGACCCAAATACCCCCAAAAATGTGGTCTTTTAATTACTAAAAACTGGGCTATTGATACGCAGGCCGACACAGTGCATCGATACCATCAATGCAATAGCCAATGCATCGCACCATATTTGCATCGATTCACTGGAATTGGATGCTGGTAGCTGGGGAAAATAGTAATCAATGCCATAGTCAACATGGCGTACAAAGATCACGTTGATCCACTGTTTTGAGATTCCAACGGAGATTCAAACGAAGTCCAAAAAATTTGAAAACTTGTCTGGAAACTGCTACAGACATTCCTGATCAAGAATCAACCTAAACATCAACATTTAATGGATGTAAAGGTCACGAAATAATATTTCCAACCTTCGTAGGCTAAAATGTCACTAAGTCTGAGTACTTAGCTATAATATTCTAAATTTGGGACCCCTTGACAAGCCTAAAGGACTGAATTAATGTTAGGATTTTGTGGGTTCTTATATTATCTCCCACTTGGGAACATTCATCCTCGAATAAAACTGCTGAGACTGAGAATACTGAGAGACTTACTTACTTACTGGACATGAACATCTGGAACATGACTATATGACTACTATTATTGGTATTCTAAATTATCATACTGAACATGCATATCTAATGCATGGATATAGCTGAACATGATTCATGAATGTATAACTGAACATGCAATGGGAACTGATACCACATTTAAAACTGAAATCTAAACATGAAACTCATTAAGCTTAAAGAAACTATTACCTTGAGATGAGTCTGGATTAGTGGAAACTAGATGAGGATACTTGGTTTGTATGTCTGCTTCTTCTTCCAAAGTAGATCCCTCAACGGACTGATTCTGCCAAAGAAATTTGCATAACAGAACTTCTTTGTTCCTTAGTCTGCAAATCTGATAGTTAAGGATTTCGACTGGAATTTCTTCATGAGAGAGGTTGTTCTGAATATCTATGCTCTCAATAGGGACTACGACTGATGGTTCACCTATGCATTCTTTATCAAGGAGACATGAAACAATGGATAAACTAAAGATAAATCTGAAGGTAACTCAAGCTCATAAGCTACCTTTCTGAAATACTGAGAATTCGGTAAGGATTGACATATTGGGGACTACGTTTACCTTTCTTGCAAAAATGCTTCACCCTTTTAATAGGAGAGATATTCAAGTACACATAGTCACCAATCTCGAACTCGAGTTCCTTTCTGTCCACATCAAATCATGATTTCTATCGTCTCTGAGCTGTCTTAAGCCTTTCCCTAATCAACTAGACCTTCTCTAAGGTATCAAACACCAAGTCAGGCCCTACTAATGCAACCTCACCCACTTCAAACCAACTAATGGAATATCTACACCTCCTCCCATAAAGTGCCTCAAATGAAGCCATCTTAAAATTGGAGTGATAATTATTGTTATATGCGAACTCAATCAAAGGCAAGTGGTCATCCCAACTACCTTTAAAGTCTATCACACATGCTCACAACATATCTTCTAAGGTCTGAATGGTCCTTTCTTCTTGACCATCTGTCTCAGGATAAAAGGTTGTACTAAGATGAACTCGGGTACTAAGACCCTTTTGGAATGCTTTCCAAAAATAAGAGGTAAACTTGGTACCTCTATCTGAGATAATGGACAATGGAACATTGTGCAATCTGACTAACTCTAAGATATAGAGTTTGGCATTATCCTTTACTGAATAGGAGTTATGAACTGGAAGGAAATGAGCTTATTTGGTCATTCTATCAACAATGACCCAAACTGAATTATGATGACGACGAGTACAAGGCAAGCCCATTATAAAGTCATGATCACTTCTTCCTATTTCAAAGTTGGAATACTGAACTCCTGCGTGGACCCACTATGCTTCTGATTCTTAGTCTTGGCCAGCTGATATATTGAGCACTTAGCCACAAACTCTGCAATGTCTCTTTTTATCCCATTTCTCTAATAGATCTCCTGCAAATCGAGGTAAATTTTTGTGATCCCTGGATGAATAGAGTAATGCGCACCATGAGCCACTGTAAGAATTTTCTGCCTCAAGCCATCTACACCTAGCACACATAGACGACCCTGACAATGCAAAACACCATCTCCCCAATGGGATAAAACCTCTACCTTCCGATTTCTCACTGATACCTTCAACTGGACTAGAATGGGATCCCTATCCTGCTTTTCCATCACTTCAGAAACTAGGGATGATTCTGAGCTACTCTGCACCCACACACTACCTTCTACTGATTGACTAAGCAAGCACCTAGTCGGGCTAGCTGATGAACTTCCTAGGTTAACTTCTTCTTACTATTCTCACCATAGACAACACTACCCCATAGACATTCTACTGAGAGAGTCACCCACTACATTTACCTTGCCCGGATGATACAGAACACTTATGTCATAGTCTTTCAACAATTCCAACCACCTTCTCTAATGGAGGTTGAGGTCTTTTTTGAGAGAACACATACTGCAGGCCCTTATGATTAGTGAACACATCAACGTGTACACCATACAAGTAATGCCTCCAAATCTTTAAGGCAAAAACTACTGCTGCTAACTCAAGATCATGAGTAGAATAGTTCTTCTCAAGGGGCTTAAGATGTCTAGAAGAATAGGCTATGACCTTACCTCTTTTCATTAAAACACAACCCAATCAGACTGTAGAAGAGTCATTGTACATAACAAAACCATCAAAACTATCTGGTAGGGTCAAAACTAGAGCTGTGGTGAGTCGAATCTTGAACTCCTGAAAAATTTTCTCATAAGAATCTGACCACTAAAACTTAACTTTCTTTTGAGTCATTCTGGACATAGGAGATGTAATAGACATAAATCCCTTAACAAATCATCGATAATAGCCAGCGAAACCCAAGAAACTACTAATATCTAATTGAGAGATGGGCCTGGTCCAGTTTCTCATTGCTTTGGTCTTTTGGGGATAAACTCTAATGCCATCACCAAAAATTATATGGCCGAGAAATGCTACTGACCTTAGCTAAAATTTTCACTTATTAATTTGGCAAATAATTGATAGTTTCTGAGAGTCTTTAATACTATTCTAAGATGGTCTACATGATCGTGTTCACTACGAAAGTAAACAAGAATGCCATCTATGCAGACTATGACAAACATGTCTATGTACTTCTTGAACACATGGTTCATCAAGTCCCATGAAGGTGGTTGGGGCATTGGTAAGATTAAAGGACATGACTAAATATTCAAAGTTACCATTCCGAGTTCGAAAAACTATTTTTGAGATGTCATTTTCTTTTACTCTGAGCTGATGATAGCCTGATCTGAGGTCTATCTTAGAGAAATAACTGGAACCCTGAAGTTGGTCAAACAAGTCATCGATTCTGGGGAGTGGATACTTATTATTGATCATAACTTTGTTTAACTGATGGTAATCTATGCACATTCTATGAGAACCATCTTTCTTACGCATGAATAACACTGGTGCATATTACGGGGAAACACTGGTCTGATAAATCCCTTATCCAAGAGATCCTTAAACTGTTCCTTTAAATTTCTGAGTTCTACTGGAGCCATTCTGTTTGGTAGGATAGAGATATGCTGAGTATTTGGGAGAAGATCAATTCCAAAATCAATTTCCCTTTCGGGAGGAACTCTAGGAAGAGTAGGAATCTCATTTCACTACTAGATATTAAATAAGCCATATTTTAGTCCTAAGGTAGAAATTCTACCTAAAGAATGAGTAGCTAAGCCAACTAAGACTAATTTAAGATTCTTTAATCGGTTAAATAATATACTTCACACTAAAAGTAACTTTAAATCCTAAATTCTAGCACACATCTTGCAAATTATCATAAGAATTCTACCATTTTGTCCAATATATGAGAAAGGTAAATCTAGACTACCTGGATGCTGAAGAAAGCCAAGTTAAGTCCGTTAAATCAATGATTTCCCATTCTGGGAAGCTTTAGCACGATGTCATACTATTAAAATAACAATCTACTCATCAATATAAGAACAATGCTAGAAATATAACATCTTTATACTTCGAGTACAAAATTAGGTAAAACTACCACATGGGGCCCGCTTGCTAGATTATACTTTTGAAACTGTCAACGCATCCCTTTATGCCTAAGGAATATTTTCCCTTAAGAATACATCAATTAGGCACACAAATAATGCTAAAATAACTTCAATAATAATCTAGGAATTTTGAGAATAAATTGAGGAATTAACCCTAAATTTATTGAAACTTACCCAAATTTTGATGAAAAAATAAGCAATCTGAGCTCACAATCACCTAAAAATATTTTCATCATCACTCTCATAATTTTCCACACTCTCTAGGTATTTTTAGCTCTTATAATTTTGGAAAATAGGTCAAAAATTTGGCATTTAGAAATTCAATGGCCTCTAGGAGCTACTAAAATGGACACATGACTACTTAAGCAGTCACTGCCAAAGAGTACCCGTTGAGAGCCTAGCAGACTGCTAAAGTGGGCAAGCCTGTGGTAAAGAGTTTGGCTAGACAAGTTGGTCTGCTTAAGTACTAGCTAGCTACTAAAGTATCCTCTGCTAAAGTGCTCAAAGGGTCACTTTAGCGGAGCACTAGCTGAGTGCAATAGCTGAGACTTGGAAAATTTTTGTGATTCCACCGATCCCTCAGAATTTATTCAAAATCCCTTATACATAAATAAATTATGCTACCTTATAAATTTTCCATTCCTGACTCAATGTCACAGTTAAAATTTCCATCTAATGTTATTTTGATACAAGGTGCGCCCTATACCCAGGGGCCATTTTTATTAATTTCAAACTAATAGCTCAAAATGAGTCTAAAAGCCTTTATGTAATGACCCTTCAGGTCATTTTTTATATTAATTCTTATTTCTGCCACTTTAGCTTCTCCATAGCTGTCCTAAGTCATTTATGACTTACTGAGACCAACGGTTTGGTTACCGGGCAGTTCATTTGGTTTTTGGAGTTAATTTCCTATTTTTAAGTCTTCATTGATTCTAAATGGCCATCGGGCAAAAACATCGATGAAGCAATCTCAGATACAAATTTTTACTATGCTAGGTGTTCCAAAATATCAATTTTAGTTAGGTTAGACCTTTGGTTTGGGTTCTAATGCACCCAAGCTAATTTCAACCTATTAGTTGAAAAGTTAAAAAATCAAAACTATAGGTGTGGGCCGCACTTTTAACCTAAATGATCTCGATGAAAGTTTTGATGATTCCATTGATTTGAAATATGTTTTACACTCAAATTTAACTATTGGATCATATATTTTGGGATTAGAATGAATTCCGAGGGTCAAAAATGAGTTTTTGACTTTGCTGTCATGGAGATACCATATCTCTTTGCCGAGGGGTCTATAAATAGACCCCAAGGCTGCAAATATGGGTTATTTCTCTTAATCTTTGAGAGCCAAAAACCCTAAATGGGCATTAAAACACAATATTGAGTTTTGTAGGTGTCTTAGAAGCTTTGTAAACATCTTTTATCATGATTATTATCCAGATTAAGGTAAAATTTCATAACTTTATTTGTGAATTTCATAGTTCTTGATCCAGAACCCCAATTTAGGTTAGTTCTTGATTTAGCCCAAAATTTAATTTGTTTCCACCCTTTAATTAAGGGTTATGATTCCTTGGTGATGTATGAGCATTGGGTTGACCTCAAAAATGCGATTTCCATACGTGGAACTCACTTATGGTTTTTGATGTCATTTTTTGACCCAAAGAACAATAGTGAAATATGGGTATCATTAGACTTATATTGATTACTAGATTATATTTTTGATAGCATGATGGCATTTTGGAGATTGTAAAGTGTAGACGAGCATGTGATACATTATGTGAGGTTTTGCAGTTCGGCCTTAAGGTAGGCGTCTAGCTACTCTTCTTCAAAGATGATGTGTGTTATGTATGGCATATGAATATGAATGTTAGGCTTGATTATGAATAAATAACCTAGTATTGATTATTGATGTTTGGGGAATTTAATGATGTTTTGGAGCCATAAGGTAATATATTTATAACCCTTTCAGAATCCTATTGCCTTCTCCCTAGATTGAATTAGTTTGTAGTATGGAAATATGATCTTGAAACCATATTGTGGGGTATAATTGACATAATTTCCTATGTTTCTAGATGAATTTTATATTTTAGGATTTGTTATGGCTAACTTGACATCTAGAAGTTGAACTAGACACCTTAGCCTAGTATTGGGCATAGTTTACTTTAATATGGAGATTGTGGATTAGAAGTTAGATCATTTGGCCCACTTAGGCCAAGACTTGTGTTAACCCTTATGGGATTAGTTGCAGATAGTAAGCCTAGTTGCGACTAATAAGACTTATTTATGAGATTTACTAGGTGAATTGATAAATTATGATGATTTTCACCTGATTATGGTTAATGTACTATAAAGATGTTAATTTCTCTTAGATGTGATATTAGCCCTTTCGAGATGTTATTTCCTCCTAGTTATGATATTTGGCCTATAGAGATGCATTTTCCTCTTAATTATGATATTTAGCCCATAGTAATGTATTTTCCTATTAAATATGATATTTGGCCCATAAAGATGCATTTTTCTCTTAGTTATGATATTTGGTATATGGTGATGATAATATTAATTATGTACCTTGCATTCATTCCTGCATGCACATTGCCTATCACCAGTATGCACCTATGTCTATTAGCCAGTATGGAATAGATTCCTAAACATAGGTAAAGAATATGCCTTGTGTTTTTGTGTATTGATTGAACCTTTCGAGTCAAGGGTAGTGGAGGTATGCATAGGCTCAGGTAGGTATTTAGTTTTCGTGAGTAGCCAATTATTTGCAATGTTATTGATATTGCTATTATCATTGTTAAAAATCATTATTATTGCTAGCTTATGATAGATTGGAAATTGATCTAGTATCAAGAATTGAGGTATGTCTTTAGCCTCTACTATCTTATGATGGTACTATTGCACATGATTATATCATGTTTAGCCATGCTGATTAGAAACCCTAAGTATGATTGTATTGAAACTTGATGGTATTATGATGAGGTCTTAGAATGAGTATATGATCTAGACTACTCCTTGAGATGACCTCATTTTTATGTGTATGTATATATGTATCTAGCTATATTAATCTATGGCACTACCGTATATCCCTTCCTTCACTTGTTTATATTATAGGTTCATCTTTTGACCTTGTATATTTCTATATATCTTTCTTTCTCTCTTCATTCATATATTAACCTAGGATATATGGTATAGTATCAATGTCTGATGAATATGGCTGGAATAAGATAGTTTACCTTGATACTTCCTTAGTCCTGTTATGTTAGACTCTTGGACTTGAACTAGATAGTTTTGCCTTATTATTCTCATTGACTTGTTATATAAGCTTTGGACTCTTGGATGTTGGTTTTATTCTATTTATTTTTTGTATATATCCGCTTTATTTTTGTAACATAGTTGGCAGTTGTCTACTGAGTACCACTCGTTTGGTACTCATACTACACTTTTGTAGTGTGCAGATCATAGTACGGGTTATCACCATTTATTGTGCATCATGCGAATCGGCCACTGTTTTGAGACTTAGAGTGAACTACTGACATTTGGAGTATTACTCATCTCTTTCCATGTATTAGACAAGTATCTATAGAGAATGAAGTGATAAGTTATATCAATGTAATTCTCTTGACATACCACTTTTATAATCTTAAATATATTTGGAAGCTCTTGTATTGATACTACCAAGTGTTAGGATTTTATTATGTATTGATTTTTGTGTCATTTATTTCACATTCTTTTCCTTATATTATTGAGTAGTTCGTTACTAGATGTACCAAACTACGAATTGGCTTGCCTACTAGTGGGTTATGGTAGGCGCTATCATGATATGATAAACCGAGTAATGACAAATTAGTATCAGAACCAGGTTTCATCGGTGTGTTATTACAAGAGATAAGAGTTAGTAAAGTTTTGCGTATTTCCCTTACCTTTAGTTTGAAGTCTAATTAAATATTTAGTTGTGGATTATCTTATGAGTTGAGTTTTGGTGATTTATGAAAAATATTCATTTCTATTTGATTTGATAATTTTACCCCTCCACGTGATTGCTTTATGGTATTTCTGGAGTGTGGAGATGATTGTAATAGTTCCCAATTTATTTTGATGTGATTTGTATGAGTTTGTGGTTTTTTGTGTCTTTAAAAGCCTTATAGTTGACTTTTATCAATATTTATCAATCAGTGCTTCAGATGGCAAAATAAATTGTACCAACAGATCTGAAATTTCAATTTTAGGTTGGTAACATGGTTGGTGTGGTTTTATAGCTTTTATATCTCATCTTGACACTCGGTTTAAAAAGTTGTTAAACTAAGTCTTCAGGGCCAATTTTGTGAAAATGACATTTTTCAAAAATTTGATGTCGCAATTGAGTTTGGAAGGTCGAATTTGGATTAGTAGAGAGTTTGGTTCGGTTAAGTGGCCTGTAGATCCCATTTCGATCCTTGGTTCAAAAATAGTATAATTAGGGTCCCGGGCGTCAATTTGGTTATAATGAACTTCTTCATAAATTTGATGATTCTATTGGATACGGAACATGTTTTACAATTAAATTTCACTATTGAATCATGTTCATAGGGGTTTGAATGAGTTTCGGGAGTAAAAACAATTTTTTCACATTATTGGTACCTGTGTGTTCGTAAAAGCAAACTTTTGACCAAGATGCTTAAGTGAATTTTTTTACTCTTAAGTTATATTTTGATCCTTTGACTAGGTCTCTTAAGCGACACTTTAATGCTTAAGCGACCATCACTGAGTAAACTACCCAAATTCATATTTTTTACATTTTAGGAGCTACAAAGCATTGATTTTGATGATTTTCTTTGCATTTTTCTCATAGAATAATTGTCTATCAATTTAGAAATCTATATCCCCTATTTCTCAAGAACTTTTATTTTATTTTTGGTGATTTCCACCCAAGCTAAAAATCAGTACCCCATTTCAACCATTTTTAGGCTTGGGAGCTCGAATTTGGATGATTCCAAAGGGTTTTTTGAGATTTGTTCAATGGAAAAGTTTATAATCTTCTAATAAAAAACTTTAAATTTTTTATTTTAAAATGGGTTCAAATTCTTTGTTTCTAAAATATGTTTTAGGGGTTTTTTCTAGTAGATCTTGAAAATGGCTTTTATTTGATTTGAACCTCATTTCTAACTCTTTTTCACATGGGTTTTAGTTGTAGACTCCTATATGTATGTTTAGTATGTTTTAAAAATCAAATTATAATTTTACTCTTCATTTTTGAAAACTCATTTCGTTGGTCCATTTTGACCCTTACTCAAAAATAGGCAATATGGTTTCTTAGGCTTTGTTTTGATGCGTAAATTGTGTATTTGTAGATTATAGTTTATCACAGGTCCGTTCATAAGGGAAAAGCTCCATATTGAAAGCATTTTGTATTGGTGTTCGTTATTTGAGGTAGGTTATGTCTTAACCTTCTTCAAACCTAGTTGGGTAGTTAATAATAAATTAAAAGCATTCTATGGGTATCGGGTTATGTTATGCAAAATGTGTTTATGTCATTTATGTGCCTTTCTGGGGGCCTATGTATATAATTTTGTGTATTTGAGACATTATTTTCTTTGTGCGATCATTTCGGGTCTTGTATGATGTTGTTGGTCAGGTATTGATATATGTATGCTAGATTGCGCTCTTTTTTGTTTGAAAAAGCCTAGATTTTGGGATTTATGTTGTATCAATGACTTTTTCTTACATGTTTCACTTGATGGTTTATGGATTATATTGGATCATGGACGGTTAGTTTATTTGAGTGGATTTTGGGCTCACATTGTTAGTATATTGGTTGGATATTGGTTATTCTCATTTTGGTTGGTTGTGAGCATTACATACTCATTTCATATTTATTCAAAAAACATTGGTACCACCATAGAAATACTACATATACTGGCTTTTTTAATAGAAAATATGACATCTTTAAAAACCCTCTACCGATGTATTTATCTGAGAGAAGTTGTGGATATTGGTATTGGACATTTGTTATATATGGATTGACGAAACCCTAAAGGGTCCTACTTCTGGAGCACATCTTAGTTGGTGTATTGGAGGTTGTTCAACGACCTCGTGCATCATCATCATCTTTATTACATTCCATATATATAGTGCTTATTCAATGTAATATTTTTGTTCTTGATGTGATATATTTCTTTTTTTTATTCCCTTGCCCTACTTGTACCTGATATATGTTTATATATGTGTTTTCTTCTTATATTAGTATTTTTGTATACTTGTATAAAGTAGAACTGTTAGTGGCGACAATGTGGGCTGCTGTTTGGGACATTTTCTAATTGCAGGTGATGTGCCCATAGTAGGCATTTATATTCTTTATTTTTTACTTGACTCAGTCAGACTATGAAACCTATTGTGTACAAGTAGACAACACTCATTCCTGTTGTGCCCTTTTGGTGTAGATCCAGGTACAAGTGCACCTCACAGTAGCTAATTCAGTCAAAATTTGGAGTATATTTATGGTAGTAGACGTCCTTTGTTCCAGGAGTTGGTATACTACCTCTCTATATAAATTCATCTCTTATTTAGTATTCTGAGACTAATATTGATCCTTTTTGGACTATCATTGTATCTTTTGACTTTCGAGATTTATTTAGTAGTTCTAAAATTGTGACACTTGGTTTTGCAATATTGAATGGTATCTTTGGTTGTGTATCTCTTTTTTTCTATATATATGTGGTTCAACTCTATTCGAAGAACTTGCCTTGGGTTTTAGTATTATCATTCATTTCATATTAGTTTGGGTGTAAGCTTACTTGTCATGGTGTGCCACAATAAGTGCCATCATGACTCTTGGTTTTTGGAGTAAGAAAATTTGGGTCATCATGGATAGGTTGTGTGATGACCATTTTTTTGTTATGTATAAATCTTTTGTTTAAAATTCCATGTTAAAGATCTTTCCAGATTTAATGTTATAAATTTCTGACTAGGTTAGTTTCAAATAAAAATGGAGTGAGTCATGTCCTAGGGAAATCTAAGAATGATTTGGTAAAGTTTAGTAGTGTTTGATTTTATTTTTAGTTACCTAATATGACATGGAACCCATAGGAATTTAAGAAATAAAATATAAGTAAGTAGAACTCTCGAAATTGATCTTAGCGTAAAGGGCACTGTTTGGAATATCTCGGGTTTAAGGTGTGTTGATAAAGAGTGGTATTTTTGGGCAAAATACAACATTTTATCCCATCAACAATGCTATAATGACTTGCATATAACTATAGCAACGTCTCTATAGCAAAATAATTCTTGCTATAGCGACGACCAGCCCGATCAATGACTATTATAGCAGTAGGTGCCGTTATAATGATGAAAGCCCCAGTTTTATGTTTAAAATTTCCCAAAATATTTCATTTTTCTAAATCTCATTTTGGGGAAAAGAAGGTGCCATTTCCAGTAGATTTTCTCCCTTAAGCTTGGTTAAAGTACGGATTTCATCTCCATTAATTAGTAATTGATTATATTGGCTTATATTTACTAATATATGAAGTTCGGGGAGGATTTATGTTTGAATCAATCTGCTTAATGGTTCAAAGGAGCGAATTATATATAAAGTTAATGACTTTTCTTAATCATTATTTAGCCTTTCATCTTGTTAATTCTCTAGTTCATCCATGGAATTGGTAGTTCTAGGTGAATTACTACAAAAGGCCATAGAATAGGGAGGAATTTATCATGAACTTGAACTTAGGGGTTGGTTCTGAGGTATAATTTGCAACATGGTTTGTTATTTTATTAATCATATGGTTATATGAGTGTTCTAGACCAAGAGCAAGCAAAAACTAAAAAGAAAGGCAAAGCTCTAGCTTAGAGAAGTTGTGCAAACTTAGTTTAAGGTAGTTGATGGCATTGTAGTCTAATTCAGTTTGTACTATACGTGCATGTCAACTAATTTGTAGTGTGGTTGTTAGTTCATGTTTATTGGTATGGTCAATGTAAGTGATTTTACATGTTATATAATTTTGACACACTTTATTGTTAAAGGTGAAATGTTTAGTATTTGAAACATTCTCACAGGTTATTGGCAAAGAAAGGTAGGTTGTCTAGGGGCATAGAACATGGATAAAATATGTCTCTTGAAGGTTATAACTAGAGGGATAATGTATTACCCATAGTGTCTGTTTGATGGATAGGTGCATTTGACGTATCCTTGTGTGAATTGGGGAATATTATTTTATATATATGACTGATGATTGTTTAATTGTCTTGACTTGGCTAGACTGAATGTGACATGGTTATATTTGGTTGACTTTTTTGTTTTAATACTAAAATGTTTATCTGGTGTTGATATGCCAAATTTATGTTAGTTTTGAGTATTCATTAGATTATACTATATTTTAGTTAAGTGTTCCTATTCTCATCTTACGTTGGCCAAATAACCCTACCAGTACAATGTTGTTTTATGTGTTCAGTTCATATTCTAGTGGCTCCTATGAGACCTCTTGGGATTCCATCTGGTGATTTTAGATTTCAAGGTGAGCGACATATTCGGGCTTCTATAAGATCATTCCCTTAACTCATAGTCCTTTGTTTTGGAGATTATACACTTTATTTTACTTTTGTGATTGCATCCCTATCATGACAATCTTAGATGTTTTTGTAAGGATGACTTTCGGGTCCTAGGGTTGATTTTTTCTCTTAAGTACAATGTTATGCAAATAGTGCACTTTTGGTTTTGTTTTAGATTTTGATTTTTATTGATTAAGTAGTTCTACTTGCTTATTTTAAATGTTAAATATTTGTTAGCTTTTATATTAGTAACTTCTCCCACCAGGTGAGTAGTATTGGTACCACTCAAGATGGGTTTTGTTCATGAAAAAGTTTGTATCAAAGCATAGGTTCATCGATCTTGTCCTAGAAGAATGGGTCCAGTAGAGTCTCCCAGAGTGGTAAAGAGAAGTCTGTACGTTTCTGTAATGCCTCAATTTTCTGGAACCGAAATGCCACACGGTGCTCATGATCCTAAAGGACCACAAGCTAACCCTCTGCTGGTACCTGTAACTGAGCACTACATAATATACTGAAATAAATGTGAAAAACTAGCAGAAACTTACCATAAGGTTCAAAACGTATAAAATACTCAAAACTGAAAACTGAATACTGATATATCTATCCGAAAAGCCTCTAAACTGTCTAAATTGTGGAATTGATAGGACATGTCCCTAACTAACTTCATCTGGTGAAAGTAAACTGAATCTAATGCAATAATAAAATATGAATCATCCTCGAATAAAGAGGACTCACTGCTACGTCTACAGCTGTTGACTAAGTCTGGATTGCTATGGGTGCTCTGGATCCCATACGTCTGAACCTATTGTATAAGATACCATAGTGTAGGAAAGTGTGCGTCAGTACTTTGAATATACTGGTATGCTAAATGAGGTAAGGCTTAATGCAAGGGCTCATGCATGGACTCAAATTAACTGGATATCATGAGAATACTTAATGGGGATATATGCATTAACGCACAAACCAAAACTGGAATCGCAGTAACACTGAATACAAACTCTGAATACTAGTTCCTGAATACTGGCTTACTGATGACTGGGTCTACTAATACTGATATTTGAGTTTACTAACGCTGGAATACTGAATAACTGAATCTACTCGTATCAATAACTGAGTTCTGAGCTTGCTACTATCGACTGACTAAATATGAGATCAAAACTCTCTAACGGATGAACTCTGAATCTATTAATAATGATAAGGAATGATTGTACCTGAGATCAGACCTATCTAGCGGAAAATGTTTGAATTTATTAGTACTGATACTGATTAATTTTATGTGAGACAAGGCCTATCTAGCTGGTGGTCCATGAATCTATAGAACTATCTAAGTTCCTTACTAAGATAGATAATTGTATCTGACAGTCCTGATTTCTGAGTTCTACTCTGAAGACTGATACTGAAACTACAACTGTGGGAGTTATCACTTAATCGGCATGCCCTAAATCTGAACTAGTGGGGTCCGACCTTTAACCCCAGCAGGAAGGGTGTCAATACCGTGCCATGGGTAAAGACTTCTACTATGGTCAAGCCTCTCTAATGGGTGAACCTGAACAGGAAGTCAAGCCTAAGGCAGTATGATAGTTAAGCCTTAATCTAATGGGTGACTCCTGGTCTTGTACTGGCTATGTAGTTTTGGAGTTCAGGGACTGTTACTAACGATTGTACCTCTCTAATAGGGAATCTATCATCCTTGCACTCGCTCGGTGCTATTTCCTACTCCCAACTAAAGGACTCTGAACTAATTATTAACTTAACTTAGAGTAAGCTGAATTTGCTACTGTTCATATTTCTTGACTAATCTGACTGAGTTCACCTGGTTTCGTTATCTGATGGAATGCGACTTGGATTTTACTATCTGGCTAAATGCTGCTGAATTCTTATTAGCCTACTGAGTCTCATTGAAGTCTGAGTTGAATATTGTATACTAGTGAGTACTATTGAATACTGATTACTTTTGAATACTGTTAAGTCAGAACTAAATACTAAGTTGGATTAGACTGATACTGAGACTGGATTGCACTTATACTGAGATAAATGAGTTTCCTTAAGTTTTGTAACTGTCTGAATTCTACTGAGCATAGCACGACTGAGATTATCTCGAAACCAACTTTGCTCTAGGCAAGCAGCTAAATTTTGGGTATTAGATACCCCCAGGACTCGATAGCATAAATATCATAAAACAGGACAACTTGTACATGACATGACAATAGGCTATCATCCACAACATAATCAATGAGATATCTCGCCAATCACTTGAATATCATGAACATGTAATGGTATAGAAAGTGCATACCAATATCTCAAGTTTCACTCAATAAGGAATACACGTGAATGGGAATGCATACAATATATCATAATAATTCAATAAAGCTTTTCAACAAACAAATGGCTTACATGCACTTATACATAATTGGGGATTTCTTGCTAACCATACTATATTGACTTAATTCCCTTCACATAAGCATTTTGTCAAACATGTGGGGAGCATGCTTTAGTTAAACAACAAATACAACACCCAAGTATCAAGATTTCATCATCCAACATGCAACTTGAAGAAAGTTTATCATGAACAACAAGCAATTAATCACATGCTAGAATCAATTCTTAAGACCTGCAGTCTAAATCATGAATTAAAATTCAACAACAAAAAATCATGAACTTCAATACACATAAATCATGAAATCTAAAAAATACATAAACTTTGAAATTTTAAAAAGTATTCTTGAGCTTCTTCGTGGAAGGATCCCAAGAATCAACATCTAACATACCGTAAAAGACTCTTTCTTGAAGGTTCTTGGAGAGATTCTTGGTTTCTTGAGTTTTCTTAAAGAAGGGTTTTGTAATACCCCTTACTTTTGATGCAATATCAAACCAACAACAACAAGAGTTCGGATCCAACCAACAACCACAAGAACTACAACTTTTAGTTTTCGGTTTTTAGCTTACAACACAAGTGATAGTCTTCGGTTTTAAGTCACAATCCGAGAATAACAATAGATGCAACAATGCTAGTGAATCGAAACAAGCCCCACACGGCTTCACTAGACTTCAAGATAAGCAAAAGTAACACAATAACAACAAGATAAGGAAAGATATATAACTTGACATACAATATTCAAGAAACTAAGAACCCTAACAACATGAGAGGACCCTAAGCCTAATGAATATTAACACTAAGCTCTTACAAAGACCAAGAGGCACTCAACAACCTCAAAACCTTTGTTTCTAGCCAAGGAGACAACACAAGTATTCCTCTACTTGTGAGATTTGGAACCGGCTTCTTGGAGAAGAAGAGAGAAGATATTTGGTGTTTTTAGGTTACAAATTCTGATTTCCAAAATAAACTAAGGGATTTTTCACTATAAGGTTCTATTTATACTACAACAAAAGGAGCAAAAAGACCCTTCCACCCTTGCCTTTGTTGTGGCCTCCTTGGGGAATTAATTTATTACACTTTAGGCCCCTCCTCACACATAAGGACGTTGAGGCCCTTGCTTGGTTCGGCCAACAACTCACACACGGCCATTTGCATGAATAAGGCTTGGAGTGCTTGTAATTCCCGCGCTTGGCTTCGTGTGAAAGGCCGTGTACTTGAGGGGGAAGCCATAACCATATCATCCTCTCCATCTTGAGAGGAATTTGACCTCAAATTCGGCATTTGATCATCTTCAACCGCATCTACGAGGGAGAGATCCCCGACGTTGAAGGTGTTGTGCACTTGATATTCCGGTGGTAGGTCAATCTTGTAGGCATTGTCGTTGATCCTCTCAAGTACTTGGAAAGGACCATCACCTCTTGGCAGCAACTTGGACTTCCTTTGAGCCGGGAACCGATCTTTTCGAAGATGCACCCACACCCAATCTCCGGGTTCTAGCACTAGCTTCCTTCTCCCTTTGTTTGCCCGTTTTGCAACCTCTTGGTTCTTCCTTTCAAGCTTAATCCGCACTGCCTCATGCATTTTCTTCATGTCCTCGGCTCTTTTATTTCCATCTAAGCTGGTCATGAGATCACTAGACAAAGGAGTGAGATCTAAAGGGGTAAGGGGGTTTAGGCCGTAAACACATTCAAAGGGAGTCATTCCCGTACTCGAATGTATTACCCGATTGTATGAAAATTCCACCAAGGGTAGGTGTTCTTCCCATGAAGTCAGCTTACCTTTAACCATAGAACGTAGCATAGACCCTAAGGTTCTATTTACTACCTCCGTTTGGCCGTCGGTTTGTGGGTGGCAAGACGTGGAGAAAAGTAACTTCGTCCCAAGCCTACCCCACATGGACTTCCAAAAGAGACTTAGGAACTTGGAGTCCCTATCACTCACAATGGTCCTTGGTATCCCGTGGAGCTTTACAACATGTTCAACAAATAATGAAGCCACACTAGGAGCGTCCTCGGTTTTAGTACATGGAATAAAGTGAGCCATTTTAGAGAACCTATCAACAACCACAAAAATGCTATCTCGCCCCTTTCTAGTCCTTGGCAGCCCCAAAACAAAATCCATTGATATGTCCAGCCAAGGTCTAAGGGGAGTAGGGAGTGGGGTGTATAATCCTTGAGGTCGGAGGCGGGATTTAGCACTCCGGCAGGCCGCACATTGACTACAAATCTTTGTGACATCTTTGCGCATTTTTGGCCAATAGAAGTTCTCCTCTAGGATTCCGAGGGTCTTGTCTACCCCAAAATGACCCATGAGGCCCCCGTCGTGGGCCTCCCTCACAAGCAATTCCCTCCAAGAACTAGAAGGAACACATAACCTCCTTCCTTTGAACAAATATCCCTCGAACCGAGAGTAGGAGGAATGGTTATTTTCCTTAAGCCAACGGTCCCTTCCCCACTCTTCGCATTCCCTAAAAATAGGAGCAAAGGTTGGATCCTCGGGATACAACATCCGCAAGCTCTCAAAACCCATTAACTTCGACGACAAGGTAGCAACAAGCACATGCTTCCGGGACAAGGCATCGGCAACAACATTTTCCTTTCCCCTTTTGTAATGAATTACATAGGGGAAAGTTTCGATGAACTCAATCCACTTAGCATGACGCCTATTCAGCTTGTCTTGGCTCTTAAGGTGTTTCAACGATTCATGATCCGTTTGTATCACAAACTCCTTAGGCCACAAATAGTGTTGCCAATTTCCCAAAGCTCTAACAAGGGCGTACAACTCCAAATCGTAAGTCGAATAATTAAGAGTTGCCCCTTTGAGCTTTTCACTGAAATAGGCAACGGGCTTACATTCTTGCATCAAAACAGCCCCGATGCCGACCTTACTAGCATCACACTCTACCTCAAACATTTTATCAAAATCGGGTAATTGCAATAAAGGCGCCGAGACGAGCATAGCTTTCAAGGACTCAAAAGCCTTAGCTTGCTCTTCACCCCATTTGAAGGGTCCGTCCTTTCTAATTACCTCGGTTAAGGGGGCTGCTATGGAACTAAATCCTTTGACAAACCTCCTATAAAAGCTTGCCAACCCGTGGAAACTCCGGATTTCTCCAATAGTTTTAGGGGTCGGCCAACTTCGTATAGAGTCTATCTTGGAGTCGTCCACTTCCACGCCCTTTGAGCTAACAACAAAACCCAAGAACAAAACTTTATCAACACCAAAAGAACACTTCTCCATGTTGGCATACAACTTCTCCTTTCGGAGTACATCAAACACACATCTTAAATGCATTGTATGGTCGTCAATAGATTTACTATATACCAACACATCATCAAAGTAAACTACCACAAACTTTCCAATAAATGGCTTCATCACATGATTCATTAGCCGCATGAAAGTACTTGGAGCATTTGTTAGGCCGAATGGCATAACCATCCATTCATAGAGACCAAATTTAGTCTTGAAGGCGGTTTTCCATTCATCACCGGGTTGCATTCTTATTTGGTGATAGCCACTCCTTAAATCAATCTTGGAAAATAAACACGAACCATTCAATTCATCCAGCATATCATCTAACCTAGGGATAGGGTGACGATATTTTACCGTAATCTTATTGATGGCTCGGCAGTCCATACACATACGCCAAGTTCCATCCTTCTTAGGCACTAGTAGCACCGGAAACGCGCACGGACTCATGCTCTCCTTGATGTAACCTTTGTTGAGGAGTTCCTCAACTTGATGTTGCAATTCTTTGGTGTCCGTAGGGTTGCTCCTGTAAGCCGGCTTATTTGGCAATTGTGAGCCCGGCACAAAGTCAATTTGATGCTCAATTCCCCGAAGTGGGGGCAATCCTTGCGGAAGTTCTTTAGGAAATACATCCTCATAATCCTGCAACACACGAGAAATCAAAGGAGAAATACAAGGATTAGTGGGGTTAGTGTTAAAGCAATGGGCCAAAAGTAGCATCGGCTTGTTTTCATCATGGTCCATGAAAAGTTCCTTCCTCCTAGCCAACATCACTACGTTTTCCCTTTCCATGGGCGTTGAGATAGCCTCGGATGTGCCTACCTCCTCACCTACGGCTTCCCTTCCTTTTTCTCCCTTCTCGGGTTCTCCCCCTTTCCCTTTCAATTCTCTCATCTTTTGGTACCACGCATTCACTTGGGAGGGTGAAAGAGGGTGAAGTGTGACCCTTCGGCCATCCTTCTCAAGCGTGTACCGGTTGGTCCTCCCATCGTGTTTAGTAGACCGATCATATTGCCAAGGTCTACCCAACAACAAGTGACATGCTTGCATTGGAATCACGTCACAAAGTACTTCATCGTGGTAGTTGCCCACCTTAAATCTAATCACACATTGCCGTGTGACCTTCAACTCACCACAATCATTCAACCATTGTAGCTTGCATGGACTAGTGTGTGGTGTAGTTGGTAGCTTCAGAAAATTCACCATAGCATGGCTCGCAACATTGGTACAACTACCACTATCAATTACCAAGGTGCACACACTCTCCTTTACAAGGCACTTAGTATGGAATAGATTTTCCCTTTGGCTCGGGTCATCTACCGCCTTACTAATCATAACGCGCCTAACCACAAAGTTCGGAACCACACATTCCCCTTCTTGAGGATAGACATCTTCACCATCATCTACTCCTTCCTCATTCGGTTCATGTTCGGCTTCCTCTCCATCTTGAGGCTCGGCCTCAATCTCCCCCCTTTCGGACACCACCTCCTCACCAAGGTAGTATACCTTCCCTTCCCGTAGGATCACATTACGCCGGTTCGGACATTCATTTGCCTTATGCCCCCAACCTTGGCACTTGAAACATTGGAACCCCTTTGGGTTGGGGTACTTGTGAGCCTCCGGCTTCGGAGGAAACTTAGGAGCTATTTTGGGTTCGGGCAGCTTCATAGGACCGGGTTGGTCCTTGTTTTTGGTCCAACCCGAGGGGGTTTGGACCCTTGCCTTGAAGGTTGATCTCTCCTTAAGTTCCCTCTCAATCTCTAGGGCCGCTTGGAATATACCATCAATAGTCTCAAACCGATGAAGGGTTAAGTGAGTGGAAATCTCTTTGTTCAATCCACACTTGAACCGGATGATGTCGTGGCTGATTTGTTCCCCACGGTGATCAAGTTTCAACATGAGTTGTTGGAACTCGTCAAAGTAGGCCATCACACTCTTGCCTCCTTGCCGCAAGCCATATAATCTAGCAAGCAATTCATGTCGGTATCTCTCGGGAAGGTATCGTTGCCTCATCAAATACCTTAACCGAAACCAAGGTGGCGGCTGCCCATCAACCAATTCATTACCAAATCGTTTAATATATTCCCACCAAGTGTTAGCATAGCCCTCAAGGTGAGCTATAGCATAGCAACTCTTCTTTTCTTCCGAGATGTCATTAACTTGGAAGACTTTGTCACAAGCCGATTCCCAAGTCAAGTAGGCCTCGGGATCACTTTCACCCTTAAAGATAGGTAGGCTCAACTTGATGGTGTTGATGCCTACGTCTCTTTCTTGGTGTCGGCTTCCCCTATCTCCATACCCCCGGTATCGTCTCGGTTCCCCCCGCCCCCCTCTTAACTCCTCCTCCCTCATATAAGTATCATCATAGGCTCCCTCGCCATCATACTCCTCTCTACCGTATCCGTCATAGTGAGCTGGTCGGCCTTGGCCATTTTGATTCGTAGGGATTGGAATTTGTGGCCTTTGGTTTAGTGGAGCTTGGAAAGGAGGGTTCGGATTTAGTGGTGGTGCTTGGCGCCCAAATCCTTCGTGTGGAATTGGAGGAGTTTGGAAATGTGGTGGTCTAGTGGAGTCTCGGGTTGGAGGAAAAGTGGTAGATTGGTTGTTGGTATTTTGTGGAGCTTGAGGTGCATTTAACATTTGGTGGACCATTTCGGGAGTGATGGTTGCGGAGGAGGTCCGATCATGGCCATTGGTAGAGACATGTAGAGGAGTCGATGGTCGAGAGTTCCTTTGACTCTCCACTTGATCTAGCCTCCCACTAATAGTCGATACTTCCCCCCTTATGGCTGCCAAATCCCCTCTCACGGCCCCAAATTCCGAGTTCATTCTTTCAAGTGTCCGAGTAACGGCCTCAAGAGTGGCCCTCATTGAATCAAGTGCATTAGTATCCGGATTATGAGATGTTGTTCCTTCCATCGTCAAGGTATTAGCCGCTTAGTCACCACAAGTTCGGGTCTCACAAGTGTTGTATAATTGGCTAGTAACCGTGAGATTTACAAGGTTTGAGTAAGCTCTTAGCCGGAATGGATTCTTGTTTGAAGACTCAAAGAATTCTTGCCGGACTAGAACCAAAATCAGCAACTCATTCAAACGAATAAAAGCACACAAATAAGCGTTGACACGAATAGACGGCTCAAGGAACTAGTTGACAACCTAGTGGAAATTACTAGTTTGTTAATTAGTTCTAAGTCCAAATAAGGGAAACCAAGAATCAACAATTAGCAACAAAGAATATATCCTAAGTTGAGCTTATAGTGACATGATAGCATGCAATGGCCCACACGTTTTTCTCTTCGGGTTTGGATATATATATATATTTTTTTTTTTTTTTTGTCTTGAATTAATATTCACACAACTTGTAAGAGATTGGAAAGTGTTTTGGTGGGAAACTAAAATTTGAAGTCTTGAACTCCTTTTTCCAACTCAAGAAAGTGGATTTGGTTGACAATTTCCACAAAACAAGGTTCCTTGATTTAAGGGAAGTGATTGACAAGTCTACAAAGTGATGAGTGCAAGTCTTTCACAATCAAACTTATAAGTTTACCACTTGAACACACAACAAGATGAACACTCAACAAGAGGAACAATATGCACAAGTTCAAGAGAGGAACACTTCACAACTTCAACACTTCCTTAGCACATTATCACACATCCACCGATTTTTCTTTGGTCATCAATAACATTCAACTTTCGGCCACCTTACAACATGCAACTTTTCAAGCTCAACCTTGGATCTAGATACCTTAGTGTTGGTGAGAAAGAAACCAACACTAGAAACTCACTAAACAAGCAAAATGACTCCTCGATCTAAGTATACAACACCTTTCTCGGTTTCAACTTTAGTGGACAGAAATTTCAGATTTCAGAATTTTTTTCTTGGTGTAGTTTGGTTTAAACCGAGAACTACTAGCCCAAGATGGGTTATGTGAGAACACAACCGGTCTTGCTTTGATACCAAATGATGCAATATCAAACCAACAACAACAAGAGTTCGGATCCAACCAACAACCACAAGAACTACAACTTTTAGTTTTCGGTTTTTAGCTTACAACACAAGTGATAGTCTTCGGTTTTAAGTCACAATCCGAGAATAACAATAGATGCAACAATGCTAGTGAATCGAAACAAGCCCCACACGGCTTCACTAGACTTCAAGATAAGCAAAAGTAACACAATAACAACAAGATAAGGAAAGATATATAACTTGACATACAATATTCAAGAAACTAAGAACCCTAACAACATGAGAGGACCCTAAGCCTAATGAATATTAACACCAAGCTCTTACAAATACCAAGAGGCACTCAACAACCTCAAAACCTTTGTTTCTAGCCAAGGAGACAACACAAGTATTCCTCTACTTGTGAGATTTGGAACCGGCTTCTTGGAGAAGAAGAGAGAAGATATTTGGTGTTTTTAGGTTACAAATTCTGATTTCCAAAATAAACTAAGGGATTTCTCACTATAAGGTTCTATTTATACTAAAACAAAAGGAGCAAAAAGACCCTTCCGCCCTTGCCTTTGTTGTGGCCTCCTTGGGGAATTAATTTATTACACTTTAGGCCCCTCCTCACACATAAGGACGTTAAGGCCCTTGCTTGGTTCGGCCAACAACTCACACACGGCCATTTGCATGAATAAGGCTTGGAGTGCTTGTAATTCCCGCGCTTGGCTTCGTGTGAAAGGCCGTGTACTTGAGGGGGCAGCCATAACCATATCAACGTTTTCCTAGCTAATTTCATCTCAAGAACGTCTAGTATTAGCTTCTAAATTGAATGATGGTAAATCCATGAGGAATCTTTAAGATTTTCACTTTTTGTCATGTGGGAAATTTGATAAGATTTCCGTCAATATAAGATTCACCCAAATCCAATTGCCAAGTCAAAAGTAATGATTATTTTAAGTTCAATTCATAAAACAGTACCATATTAGTCAGTGGCGCGCTGCGCCATAAGAGGAAATGGCATTTGGCAATTTCCAGTAGGTGTCCATGATTATGGCACGTCGCACCAGCACTCAAATTCAAAATTGTCCTTTTTCTAGTGTCTTAGCGCGATTTCCTCTGCATCATACCAAAGTTCCAGGTCATAAAACAAGGGGCAACGCAATGGCTCTACGTCAGGCTATTCATTAATTTACCAATTGTCAATTTTTAGTGACACGGTGCGATAGCACCGCGTTGCGCTAGGGGCCTAGTTCGGGAAAATTTTATTGAAATTAAATGATGCATCTAGGGTTAAAAGGGTCAATTTCCTACCCCTATTTAAACCCAATAACATGTGATTTAATCATTCTTCACCCAAAATATACTATTTTCTCTTAAGTTTCTCTCAAGAACAAGCTAGGGTTTTTATTGGAGATTTAAATTCAAGAAGTTTCACCATCAATCTTCACAAAATCACGAACTAAGGTATGCATAGTGTTCATTCATGGACTCCTTTCGTCCATGAAGCCCAAGAATCCTTTTTCTAAATTCAAGTTATGGATTTTCTTATGAAGTTCATGATTGGGCCGCTTTTGTTCATGTTGATAATGAGTAATTGGATTGTATACCATGAATGAATATTAAATTCCATATAGGTTGATTTGTAGCTATATAGATTCTTAAAACCCTAGGACTAAACCCTTGAATAATTAAATTGGAATTAAATCACGACAGTTATTTTTTTTACAATGTTGTTTACACATTCTATGCCTACTATATGTTTGGTTTAATGCCTAGATGAAGGAAAAGTGTCTAATTACCATGATATCATAAAATCCACCTGTATGTACAAGTTATGCCTATCACATGTTTTGATGGAATGCTTCCATAAATGTAGTATGGATTATGATGTTAGTTATAAGTTCAAGTAAGTTATGCTTGGTCAGTTTTCTTCCATCGAGTCCTGGGGGTACCTGTACCCAAAACATTAGCTGTGTACCTAGAGCCATGCCATGTTTTCACGATACTCTCAGTCAAGCTATGAATCCTAAGACTTCAGATAGTCTGATGACTAAGGAAAAATCTCCATGATCTTATGACTTAGTAAGTTGTCAGATATCAGTAGTATTCCGTCAGTCAACGGAACTTAGCAACTCAGTCCATGTTCAGTTTAGTAAATTATGATTAGTTTCTATTTATATGGGAGTAGAAATTAGCACCAAGTGAACCCAAGGATGGGAACTCACCTATTGTGTGAGGGTCTGATTCCCAGAAGTAATCCTTGCATTCTAGAACTATGTAGCTAGCATAGGTTGAGACATCATAGCCTGCTATATGAGGGTTCCCGCTATTCTCACTAGAGTTACCTATTCTATTAGGGTCACTCACATGTTATCCTTACCAGTGGCGCAGTATTGATAACCTTCCAATTGGGGTTATAGATTGGACCCCAACTCAGCCATAATGTGTATCATGGGCATGTCGGTTAAATACTACCTCCCATAGTTTAATTACCAGTCTCAGTAAAAGAACTCAGATAGTTTTTCAGATTCAAGACTATCAGAATTAGTCTACTCAGATACAGTAAGGAACTTAGATAGTTTTATCAGATTTAGGACTGTCAAATACAGTCACCCATGTTATTAGTTACATTCAGATATAGATATTTATGATATAAGTTGTATCAATTATTAGAATGTCATGTCCTCAATATTCAGATTCAGTAATCACGATATCACAGTGTCAGTTACAATTACATATATATGTATGCATTCTCGCATTTATGTTAAACAGTCAGCTAGCATTATTCATGCATGTTAACCCTTGCATTAGCCTACCTCACATATATACTCATTACATTCCATTGAACTGACGCATTTGCACTATGGTTCTTTCTTTTTATGTTACACATAGATTCAGAGATACGAGCTCCTGATCAACAGTAGATTCCAGTTTCAGCAGTCAGAGTCAGAAGTGAGTCCTCATCATTCGAGGACCTGATTATTTCCTATTATCTCATTAACTAGTTTATTAGTTCAGTCAGTTAGAGGCTTTCCAAATAAGCAAGTTTTAGACTTCAGTATTTTTAATTTTTTTTGGTATTTCATACCCCGTTTAGATGTTATGTTTTACTTCAGTTATGTGAACCTTATGGACTTTCAGTTTATGTTTCAACATTATTCAGTATTTTATGCAGTATATTGGTATAGATATCCATCATGGGTTAGCTTGTCGTCCTTTAGGGTCATAAGCACCGTGTAGCATTTCGGTTTAGCAAATCGGGAGTTGTTACAAACTTGCTATCAGAGTCTATGGTTCAATAGAGTCCTAGGAAATCATAAACCCTCATTTAGTAGAGTCTTTTGCATGGGTGTGTTGCGCGCCACATTTATGTGCAAGATGATATGAGCTATTTAGGAACTTTTTTCCTTCTTTCAGTATTCATGTCATGCTAGTGAGAATAATCACAAGTCAATCTCTCAGTCTAATCTGCTTCTTCTCTTTATTTCAGAATATGCCTCCTAAGAGAAGAAGTCAGTCAGCCCCTCATCCCAAAGAACCTTTGGTCCATCATTCTTCTGATACAGAGTTCAGGACTATATTTACCACTCTTGCCCAATCAGTAGCTGCCTATAATGAGCGACCATCTATTATTCTGGCCAAACCAGTGGCCAACTCAGCTACATCTAGTTTTAAAACTCCCAGCCTTGAATTAATCCTAGTAGTGAATGAATATTCAGATGTCTTTCCCAAAGATCTTCAAGGAATTCCTCCTAAAAGGGAAATAAACTTCGGCATTGATCTTCTTCCAAATACTCAACATATCTTTATTTTTCCATACAGAATGACACCACTAGAACTCAAATAACTAAAAGAAAAATTGAAAGATCTCTTAGATAAGGGTTTCATCAAGCCCAACATTTCCCCATGGGGGACTCTAATATTATTCGTGCACAAGAAAGACAGTTCTCTCAGAATGTGTATAGACTATCGCCAACTCAATAAGGTCACAATTAAGAACAAGTATCCTCTTCCCAAAATCGATGACTTGTTTGACCAACTTTAGGGTGCCAGTAATTTCTCTAAGATAGATCTCAGATCTGGATATCATCATCTCAGAGTTAGGGAATGTGACATTCTGGAAATAGCTTTCCAAACTCACTATGTTCACTTCGAATTTCTAGTCATGTCATTTGATCTTACCAATTCCCTAACAACTTTTATGGACTTTATGAACTGTGTTCAAGCAGTACTTTAACATTTTCATCATAGTTTTCATAGAAGATATTATGGTCTATTCCTGCAGTGAGCGTGATCATGCAGACCATCTCAGGATAGTACTTTAGACTCTCAGAGATCATCAGCTATTCACCAAATTTAGTAAGTGCGAATTTTGGCTAAGTTCAGTAGCATTCCTTGGTCACATTATTTCCGGTGATGGCATTAGAGTGGTCCTCAAAAGACCGAAGCAGTAAGAAACTGGCCAAGACCTGTCTCTCCATTAGATATCAGGAGTTTCTTGGGTTTGTCTAGCTATTACAGATGGTTTGTTGAAGGATTTTCATCTATTGCATCCCCTATGTTCAGATTGACTTAGAAGAAATTCAAGTTTCAGTGGTCAGACCCTTGTGAGAAAAGTTTTCAGGAGTTGAATACTTGACTTACATCAGCACCAGTCTTAGCTCTTCCAGATGGTTCAAATAGGTTCATGTTGTGATGCATCCAGAGTAGGTTTGGGTTGTGTCCTCATGTAGAATGGTAAGGTCATAGCCTATGCCTCCAGATAGCTTAAGCCCCATGAGAGAAATTATCCTACTCATGATCTTCAGTTTGCAGCAGTAGTCTTTGCCTTGAAGATTTGGAGGCATTATCTCTACGGAGTTCATGTTGATATCTTTACAGATCACAGGATCTTCAATATTTCTTTTCTCAAAAAGATCTCAATCTTTATCAGAGAAGGTGGTTAGAGCTCTTGAAAGCCTATGACATAAGGTTCCTCTATCATTCGGGCAAGGCCAACATAGTGGTCAATGCTCTTAGTAGGCTATCCATGGGTAGTGTTTTTCATGTGGAGAATAGTAAGAAAAAGTTAGCTCAAGAAGTCCATCAGCTTACCAGACTAGGCGTTCGCTTAGTCAATTTTTCATAGGGTGGTGTATGGGTTCAGAGTAGTTTAGAATCGTCTCTAGTTTCCAAGGTGAAAGAAAAGCAAGATAGAGATCCCAACATTGTCAAGTTAAAAAAGTCAGTTCAGGATTAGAGAGTAGAGGTTTTCTCCTAATGGGGAGATGGTGTTTTGCGTTATCAGGTTTGTCTCTATGTTCTAAGTGTAGACGACTTAAGGAAGCAAATTCTTGCAGAAATGCATGGTGCGTGCTACTCTATTCATCTAAGGAACACAAAGATGTACCACGACTTGCGAGAATCTATTGGTGGAGTGGGATAAAGAGAGACATTGCAGAGTTTGTAGCTAAGTTCTCTAGATGTTAGCAAGTTAAGATAGAGCATCAGAAGCCTAGTATGTCTATGCAAGAGTTCAGTATTCCTACTTGGAAGTGGGAAGTTGTGAACATAGACTTCATGACGGGTTTGCCTTAAACTCGTCATTAACATAATTTAGTTCGGGTCATTGTAGATAGAATGACCACATCAGCTCATTCCTTCTAGTTCATACCTCTTATTCAGTTGAGGATTACGCCAAGATCTACATCAAGGAGCTCGTATGATTGCACGGTATTCCATTGTCTATTATCTCAGACAGAGGTACCCAGTTCACCTCTCACTTTTGGAAAGTATTCCAAAAGGGTCTTGGTGCCCAAGTTCATCTTAGTACAACCTTTCATCCTCAGAAAAATGGTCAAGAAGAAAGGACCATTCAGACCTTAGATGATATGCTAAGAGCATGTGGAATTGATTTTACGGGAAGTTGGGATGACCACTTGCCTTTGATTGAATTTGCATATAATAACAGTTATCATTCCAGTATTTGGATGGCTCTATTCGAAGCTCTCTATTTTAGGAGATGTAGATCTCTAATTAATTGGTTCGAAGTTAGTGAGGCCTCATTCATAGGTTCTGACTTAGTATTCGACGCCTTAGAAAAGTCCAGTGAATCAGAGAAAAACTCTGGCCTGCATAAAGCAGACAAAAGTCTTTTGTAGATGTTGGTAGAAAGGATCTCGAGTTTGAGGTTGGTGATCATGTCTATATAAAGATCTATCCCATGAAGGGAGTGAAGAGATTCAGCAAGAAGGGAAAGCTCAGTCCCCAATATGTCGGTCCCTTCAAGATTCTCAGTTGTTTTGGAAAGGTAGCTTATGAGCTTGAATTTCCTGCAGATCTACCCTTAGTTCATCCAGTATTCCATGTCTCTTTTCTCAAGAAGTGTATATATGACCCACCAGTCTTAGTCCCTATTCAGATCATTGATGTTTAGAATAGTCTCTCTTATGAAGGGATTCTAGTAAAAATCTTAGACTATCATACTCATAGAATGAGGAACAAAGAAGTTTCTCTAGTTAAAGTTCTTTGATGAAATCAGTTTGTCGAGAAAGATACTTGGGAATAAAAAAGAAGACATGCGTACCAAGTATCCTAACCTCTTCTCCTCCAACTCAGATCAAGATCAAGGTAACAGTTCTCCTTAAGCTTATTCAATTTCATGATAAGTGTTCATTACGAACTTGGTATTCAGTTTCATGTTCATGTTCCCAGTATAATCTTGGTATAAAGTACCATTGCATATTTACTCATGCATTCATGTATCAGCTTAGTTATATAATTATGCATCATAAATGCATTCTCATTGTGAGAAAGTTCCTCAAAACATTCAGTCATGGATTCATGAATTAGTTACACATGCATAAGATATGCATGTTCAGTATTATATATTTAGCTTGTCAGTCATGTCAGTCATGAGATTATGTTCCAGTTATTCATGTTCAGTATGTACGTCAGTTGTCTTTTCTTCCCTCTCAGTTAGTCTCATTCAAGGATAAATGTTCTCAAGGGGGAAATATTATAATACCTTATACTTTTTCCTAGCTAATTTCATCTCAAGAATGTCTAGTATTAGGTTCTAAATTGAATGAAGGTTAATATATGAGGAATCTTCAATATTTTCACTATTTTTCATGTGGTAAATTCAATAAGCTTTCCATCGATATAAGATTCGCCCAAATTCGATAATCGAGTCAGAAGTTACGATTATTTTAAGTTCCTATTGTTAAATAACGCCATATTAGTCAATTGCGACCGCGCCACAAGAGGAAATGGCATTTGGTAATTTCTAGTAGGTGTTTGCGATTATGGTGCATCACGCAAGAACTCAAGTTCAGAATTGTTCTTTTTTCAGTGTCTTAGTACGATTTCCTCCAGGTTGCGCCAAATTTCTAGGTCACAAAAGAAGGGGCAACACGATGGCTCCGCATCGCGCCATTCCTCAATTTCCCAATTGTAAATTTCCAGTGGAATGACGCAATAATGCCGTATCGCGCCAAGGGCCCAGTTCAGGAAAATTTTACTAAAATTAAATTACACGTCAAGGGTTAAAAGGGCCAATTTCCTACCCCTATTTAAACCCAATAACACGTGATTTAGTCATTTTTCACCTAAAATATACTATTTTTTCTCAAGTTTCTCTCAAGAACAAGCTAGGGTTTCTACTGGAGATTCAAATTCAAGAAGATTTCGCCATTAATCTTCATGAAATCATGAACTAAGGTATGCATTGTGTTCATTCATCGACTCTTTTCGTACATGAAGCCCAAGAATCCCTTTTCTAAATTAAAGTTATGAATTTTCTTATGAAGTTCATGATTGGGCTGCTTTTGTTCATGTTGATAATGAGTAATTGAATTATATCCCATGAATTAGTGTTAAATTCCATATGGGTTGATTTGAAACAGTATAGATTCATGAAACCCTAGGACTAAACCCTTGAATTATTAAGTTAGAATTGAATCACAATAGTTAATTGTTGTACAATGTTGTTTACACATTCTATGACTATTACGTGTTTAGTTGAATGCCTAAATGAAGGGTAAGTGTCTAATTAGAATGATATCATAAAATCCCCATGTATGTACAAGTTATGCCTGTCAGATGTTGTGATGGAATGCTTCTATAAATGTATTATGGATTATGATGTTAGTTATATGTTTAAGTAAGTTATGCTTAGTCAGTTTCCTTCCATCGAGTCCGGGGGGTACTTGTAATCAAAACATTAGTTGAGTACCTAGAGCCATGTCATGTTTTCACTATACTCTCAGTCAAGCTATGAATCCTTAGACTTCAGATATTCTTATGACTCAGGAAAAATCTCCATAATCTCATGACTCCGTCAGTTGTCAGATATCAGTAGTATTCCATCAATCAACAAAACTTAATAACTCAGTCCATGTTCAGTTTAGTAAATAATGACTAGTGTCTATTCAGATGGGAGTTGAAATTAGCATCGAACTCACCTGTTATGTCAGGGTGTGAATCCTAGAAGTAATCCTTACATTCCAGAACTGTGTAGCCATCATAGGTTGAGACATCATAGCCTGCTATATGAGGGTAGATGTGATGGCTTTGCTTACTATATGAGGGTTCCCACTGTTCTCACTAAAGTTACCTGTTTTATTAGGGTCACTCACATGTTATCCTTACCAATGGTGCGGTATTGACACCCTTCCAATTGGGGTAAAAGATTAGACCCCAACTCAGCCATAATGGCGTATCAGGGGCATGTCAGTTAAATACTACCTCCCACAGTTTTAGAACCAGTCTCAGTAAAAGAACTCAGATAGTTTTTCAGATTCTAGACTATCAGATACAGTCGACTCAGATATAGTAAGGAACTTAGATAGTTCCATCAGATTTAGGACTATCTGATACACTCACCCATGTTATCAGTTACATTCAGATACAACTATTTATGCTATCAGTTATATCAATTATAATTATGGCATGTCATTAGTATTCAGATTCAGTAATCATGATATCATAGTGTCAGTTACAGTTACGTATTTATGTATGGATTGTCGCATTCATGTTAGAAAGCCAACTAGCATTATGCATGCATGTTAACCTTTGGATTAGCCTACCTCACATGTATACTCAGTGCATTCTATTGTACTGATGCGTTTGCGCTATGGTGCATGCTTTTTATGTTACACCATAGGTTTAGAGACACGAGCTCTAGATCAACAGTAGATTCTAGTTTCAGCAGTCAGAGTTAGAAGGGAGTCCTCATAATTCGAGGACCTGATTATTCTCTATTATCTCATTAACTAGTTTATTAGTTGGTTTTAGTTGGGGACATGTCCCATCAACTCCTTTCTTAGACAGTTCCGTCAGTTAGAGGCTTTCTAGACTAACATGTTTCAGACTTCAGTATTTTCAGTTTTTTTTTGGTATTTCATACCCCATTTAGATGTTATGTTTTACTTCAGATATATTAACCTTATGGCCTTTCAGTTCATGTTTCTGCATTATTCAGTATTTTACACAGTATACAGGTACAGATTCTAATCATGGGTTAACTTATGGTCCTTTAGGGTTATGAGCATGGGTAGCATTTCAGTTCAGCAAATCAGGGTGTTACAGGTTTTGATCTTGTTCTTCGGTTTTTGATCTTGAAAGAAACCCTAGCTTTTGATGTTATAGATGAATAATTAAGTTGGTAGCATTAATCTGATGTAAATAGAGGCTAAAAAGGGTAGAAATGGACTAAAAAGCCCTTTCTAAAATGACTAAAAATCACTGAATGGGACATGTGCCAGTGGAGTGCGATGGTCCGTTGCTGGTTTGATGGTCCGTTGGACTGACTGTCTCACTTGGACCAGAACTAAGACTTCCTGCCTCGTCGCGACGACCTGAGGCGACGGTCCGTCGCTAGCTTGATGGTCCATTGATCCTGACCATCGCACTTTTCTAGTGAACGGGACTACTACTTCATGGTGACAGCTATGGGCGATGGTCCGTCACTAGCTCGACGGTCCGTCGGCCTGCCCGTCGCACCTGGGCAGTTAAGACAACTTTCTGTAAATGTCCATAACTTCTTACCCCGACATCGGACTTTGATGAATTTGGTATCGACGTCCATAAATTAAGACAACCCTTACTCTTATTAAGGATGAAACTCAACTTAAAGAAATTTGGGGTATTCCATTTTCTTTGGGAGGCTATAGGACTTTTGGAAAGCTTTTATTTTTATTTTTTTCGTGTTGTGACTTGATTCCAATTGGTATTTGGTGATCCACATTAGTATTCGATTTCTTCACACTTTTGTCCATAGATGGTGAATACTAGGTCTAATAGAACTCGACTGATAACCCCTGCACTGACCATTCCAACTGAGGAGCCAGCCATAGGGGGAAGAGGATGAGTGAGAGGGAAATCTGGAAGATGAAAGGGATGATCCACACCTGCTAGGGTTGGATCTCGAGCAGCTTCTTTCCAGGATTAAGAAGGGACGGTATCCCTTCTCCACATCTGGAACATGTTAAGGAGAAAGAAGAAGAAGAGGAGAAGGGAATATTGTGGTACCTATTGGGGTTGCAGCCTTAACTATCATGTTTGCTAAGGTTATTTAACAGGTGTTAGCTTTTTTTAGTAGGTAGACTGGAATAGGAGATACTACTATTGCACCAGCTTCTCAATCTTAAATTATTAACTCTAATGTTTTCATGAATCCTATGGTGGATGAGGCTTTATGTAACGCCCAGAATATGGTACCTAAAATGCTACACGATGCTCATAATTCTGAAGGACCACAAGCTAACCCATGACTGATATCTATAACTGAGCATTCAATAATAATAATATCATAAATAAGAAACATAAACTAAACGGCCATAAATTTTAATATGATACATAACTGAAAATATGGTATAACAATATCAAAACAACTGAAATAACTGTCTACCCGTGATGTAGTCTGAAAGCCTCTAAAACTGAACTATCTGAATAAAGTGTTGATGGGACAATCCCCCAACTAACTCCAACTGCTGGAAAAACTAAGTAATGAAAAAAAAATGAAATAATCAAATAATAACATCCTCAAATGATGAGGACTCACTGATGATAGGCGGATTTACACGCCTATATCAATATATTTTGCCCATATTTTAGCCTAGTTTTGAGAACAAATTATATATTTCATGCACTTTTAGTCCTTTTTCCTATAAATGAGCTAATGAACATGATTAGTAAAGTTTCAGGTATAAATGATGCAAAATTCAGCATTTTATGGCTTACTTGACGCAAAAGAAAGCTCACGAAGGAAGGAAAGGGAGTTTACACGCCTAAGGACCAAAACTGCTGCATGGAAAATCTGTCCCGGGCTAAAACAGCATTTCTGAAGACTCTGGGGACCTGGACCAAAATTGCTGCATGGAAAATCTGTTCCGGGCTAAAACAGCATTTCTGAAGACTTTGGGGACTTACAGACACAAAGTTGGATTTGGACAATGATACATTAACCTAGTACAATTGGGTTATGTATTTCATTAGTTTATTTGGATTATGATAATGTTACATTAACCTAGTACATTTGGGTTAAGTATTTCATTAGTCTAGTAGGATTTGGTTATTTATTTCATTAGCTTAGTAGAACTAGGATATGGATATTATAAATACCCTATCATGCTAGAGATTTAAAAACAATCTTTCTATTCTTCACTTAATTCAACAATTAATTTTCTTCCATCCCTCTCATCCTCCAGCACAAACACTTCTAATCTACTCTTCTATTCTTAAATTCCACAACAAGAGAATCGTTACTTGCTAAGGAATCCCGCCACACACCTATCACCTAATCCACACGCCATTACTCAACAATAATAATGCAAATCATGATCTCCTTTGCATTCATGGGTAACTAAACTTCTCTGTTGGGGTTATGGAAGCCGAATGAGTTACTATCTATTGCTGTGAGTTTGTGAGTTCGAGACACGTATATTGCTTATATCATTATTCTCTTCATCTTAATCTACATTCTTTGCGGTTGCAAACGCAAGAATACGCCAGTCTAACATTTAACTTGTTCGCGAGAAAGGTTATTTGTCTGGAAAAGAGATAGTGTCAAGGTAGTAGGACACCCTTTCCTATTAAAAAGCTAGTGTCGTAACTGGACTAACCTCTTGGAGAATTCGTACCGTTAGACACGCTTTAAGCTCGAGAGAGTTAAAGTGAAATAGTCCTTGTTCAGGTCGAGAGACGCTTGGATTTACCATCGACTACAATTCTCTATAAGCACATGCATGTCACAATTCTACACACTCATAAGCAATAGAGACGTATACCTCAGAAGGTGGACATAACCCCAACGCTTCAATTCTCATTGTTTACAACCAACGTAACAATCTCTCTCTTTTTACTTTGCTATTTTCAGCTTTTACTTTATTGTTTTCGTTACACATTACAATCCCTCCTTTTACGAGACTTGCACCAAAAGTTTAGTAATTTCACTTACTTGTTGGCCAAGCTATTCCCTGTGGGATCGATACCAAACCCAGGTTGGGTTCTATATTTGCTAACAACCACTTTACACTCCTACGAGAGCTATAGATTGAGCGTTATCAAAAATTGGCGCCGTTGCTGGGGAATACGAGTGTCAATCAAGTTCGTGATGATTACTAGACCCTTTGGTCAAAGATTCTCGTACTTTTACGTTTAGTTTTTGTTTTTGTTTCTTGCAGGTTTTTACATTAGTGCATGCCCCATACTAGAAGTTCTGGTCAATCGTTATTACCAATCAATCCTGAACCACAAAGAATTAGAAGAATGGAAGCACAAGCTGAAATCGACAGGATGGTTGCTCAACACGAGCAAGCAAGATTAGCTGCTCTTGCCGCTGCCCAAGTACACCAGCAAAACATTGATAATCCTGGGCGAGCAACAAACCCTGACGATGAGGATTTAGGCGATGATGAGTTAATAAACCCAAGGCATGGCGCTGAAACTGCAACACCTGCCAACAGAAGAGGTCGACAAGCTCGGTACAGATATGATCGCCAACCTGTGCAGCCAGCTTTCGACGATGATGATGATGATCTTGATGGTGCCGGAGCCACTGGAGCTATAATTCCACCACCATTAGCGCCTGGAGCCAAGTTCAACATCACAAGCACCATGATTCAGTTATTGCAGCTCAAGGGATTATTTGGTGGACTAGCAGGCGACGATCCGAATATGCATCTCATCAACTTTATATCTACATGCAAGTCCTTTGACAATCCTGGTGTTGGTCAGAATGCTATTCGATTATGTCTATTTCCATTGTCTCTGTCTGGGGAGGCAACACTATGGTTGAATGGGCTGACTCCTGATTCAATTACAAATTGGAGGAAATTGAGAGACGCTTTCCTAGAAAGATTCTTTCCGCCATCCAAAAGGGCTCAATTGAGAGATGAAATCAGCAACTTTCGTCAGCTTCCCTCTGAAGCTCTTCATGAAACATGGGAGAGGTTCAAGACAAAGCTAGCGAGATGCCCAAACCATCACATGACTAATGTTCACCTCATGGAGATCTTGTATAGAGCCTTGAATTCAATAACTAAACCAGTGGTGGACAACGCAGCTGGAGGTTCTTTCATGGACCTCACCTTTGGTCAAGCAAGCAATATGCTAGATCGCATGACAAAGCAAAGTAGAGCTTGGCATACCAGGGATTCAAAGGTAGCAAGCCCCACTTTATCTATTGGCATGTCTACAGACCAAAGAAGAAGAGAAGAAGAACGTGAGCAAGACATGGCACACATGAAAACACAATTGGATCTTCTGACAAAGAACTTATTATCAGGGAAGACCGAAAAAGTGAAAGCTGTAGCGCTAAAAGTAAGAGACGAATCTGATTTTGAAGAAGAGGCCAACTACTTGAACAACCAGGGGGGTTTCCGTGGGAATTCCCAAGGAAACCAAGGTCGGAACTATTATGATAAATCTGGAAGCAAAGACCAAGGTAGTTGGAAGAAAAATAATGAAAATAGTGGTTTGTACGTTCCCCCTGGTAAACGTGATACCACCATATCTAATTCTATGGAAGACATGATGGCTAAGTTATTGAAAGGAGTGGAAGCAACGAGCGCGGGAGTTAAGGAGGCGATTGATGATTTGTCCTCCAAGAAGCAACTGTTGATTCACATTCCATTTCTATCAATCAAATAGAGCTGCAGTTGAGCCAACTTTCAGCAGCATTTAATCAAAGAAAGGCTGGCACCTTAGCAAGCGATACTGTGCAAAACCCAAAGAATGATGGGTCATGCATGGCCATCACTACCAGAAGCGGTAAGGTGCTGGAAACTTCAGCAAAAGGAAAGCAATTGGTTGACGAAGTTGCAGACATGGATGCTAAACTTACTGACGTTACAAGAGGAGAAGAAGCCGCAACAACTACTCCCAACGTCAAGGACGTTTCACCTAGTGACGTGCAGCCTGGAAAAGTGGAAAAACGGAAGCTAGAGGAGAAGAAAGCCGTGGAGAGAACACTACCATACCCACCACCACCTTTTCCCCAAAGATTGAAGAAGGTGGCCGATGACACTAAGTTCAGCAAATTTATGACCATGTTGAAGCAGCTGACTATTAATGTTCCGTTGGTAGAGGCACTTGAACAAATGCCTGGGTATGCGAAGTTTATGAAAGATTTTTTGACTAAAAAGAGGGCAGCAAGTTATGAGCTGAAGGATGATGTGCATCATTGTAGTGCAATTGCTACCCGATCGATAGTTCAGAAGAAGGCCGACCCCGGAGCTTTCACTATTCCTTGCACCGTCGGATCTTTGAACTTTGCCAAAGCATTGTGTGACTTAGGAGCCAGCATCAACTTGATGCCATTATCGATCTACAATAAGTTGGGGTTAGGAGATCCTACACCAACTAATATGAGGCTTGTTATGGCAGATAGGTCGGTAAAGCGACCGGTTGATATTCTATGCGATGTCTTGGTAAAGGTTTCTTCATTTATCTTTCCAGTAGACTTTGTCATCTTGGATTGTGAAGTAGATTCAGAGGTTCCCATAATCTTGGGACGCCCTTTCCTTGCTACGGGAAGTGTGCTCATAGATTTGAGAGCTAATGAGCTTTCATTTCGAATAAATGATGAAGTGGTTTGCTTTGATGTTTGCAAATCAATGAAACAACCCAAAGATTTGAGTGTATTTTCTGTGGCCGATGTTGTCTTTGATGATGAGAAAGAGTTACTTGCAGAAGAGCAAATTCTTGATGATCCTTTGGAGGTTTTGCTCATGATAGGAGAGAATGATGATGCTAAAATTTCTGATGAAGATATTTGTGCTCTATCAGGATTAGGGACATATCGCTATACCCCCAAGAAGCTGGATCTTGACCTCAAAAATCGACCCACACCACCAGCTAAGCCATCTATTGAAGAACCACCCACGTTAGAATTGAAGGAGCTGCCAAGCCATTTGAAGTACACATTCTTAGGAAGCGGAAACACTCTTCCAGTCATTGTAGCAGCCGATTTGGGTGAGCAACAAGTTGCAGCTCTTATTGCAATCTTACGCAAGTATATTAGAGCTATTGGATGGACCATTGCGGATATTATTGGTATTCCACCTGGGATTTGCACACATAAAATTCAGCTTCAAGAAAAGTGCACACCCACTATTGAAAATCAAAGGAGATTAAACCCACCAATGCAAGAAGTGGTGAAGAAGGAGATTATCAAGTGGTTAGACGCAGGAGTTGTATATCCTATCTCTCATAGTACATGGGTGAGTCCTGTGCAATGTGTTCCCAAGAAAGGAGGTATGACGGTGGTCGCGAATGCAAAGAATGAGCTTATTCCACTCAGGCCCGTTACTGGATGGAGAGTATGCATGGACTACCGCAAGCTGAATTCTTGGACGCTTAAGGATCACATCCCCATGCCATTTATGGACCAAATGCTAGATCGATTAGCGGGGAAAGGATGGTTTTGCTTCTTGGATGGTTATTCAGGTTATAATCAAATTTGTATTGCACCTGAAGACGAAGAGAAGACAACGTTTACATGCCCATATGGTACGTTTGCCTTCAAACGCATGCCATTCGGGTTGTGTAATGCACCAGCCACCTTTCAACGTTGTATGATGTCTATTTTCTCTGATATGGTTGAAGACACTTTGGAGGTATTTATGGACGACTTTTCAGTTGTTGGTGAGTCTTTTGAAGCATGTTTGGCAAACTTGAGCATGGCATTGCAAAGATGTGTAGAGTTCAACCTTGTGCTGAATTGGGAGAAGTGCCACTTTATGGTAAAAGAAGGAATCGTTCTTGGGCACAAGATCTCCGAAAGAGGAATAGAGGTTGATCGCGCAAAAATAGAGGTAATCGAGAAGCTACCACCTCTAATTTCGGTGAAGGGAGTCCGTAGTTTTCTTGGCCACGCTGGGTTTTATCGTAGATTCATCAAAGACTTCTCTAAAATTTCTAGTCCATTGTGCAAACTATTGGAGAAAGATACGAAGTTTGACTTTAATGACAATTTCTTAAAGGCATTCGAATGCCTTAAAGGAAAACTCATTGAAGCCCCTATCATGGTAGCACCAGATTGGACGCTCCCATTCGAGGTCATGTGTAATGCTAGTGGTGTAGCCATTGGTGCTGTTCTTGGACAAAGAAAGGAGAAACTATTTCATCCTATCTACTATGCGAGTAAGGTCCTAAATGAAGCCCAAAGGAACTACACTGTTACTGAACAAGAGCTCCTAGCGGTTGTGTATGCGTTTGAGAAGTTTTGCGCCTATCTATTGGGTACTAAGGTGATCGTTCATACAGACCATGCAGCTCTTAGGTACCTAATGACAAAGAAGGATGCAAAAGTGTTGCTGCTGCAAGAGTTTGATTTCGAAGTCAAAGATAGAAGAGGTTGCGAGAACCAAGTGGCTGATCACCTATCTAGACTTGAGAGTGAGCAAGTGGCGTAACCTGAAATTCAGATTGATGATGCATTCCCTGACGAGGAGATATTAGCGACAACAATGGAGAAATTACCATGGTATGCCGACTTTGCAAATTTCGTGGTAAGTAATGTACTACCCGCCAATTTATCTTACCACCAAAGGAGGAAGTTTATGCATGACGTTCAGCACTACTATTGGGATGAGCCTTATGTGTTTCGAAGATGCGCTGATGGTATCATTCGACGATGTATATCCCATGAAGAAGTGCCTACTATATTGGAAGCATGCCACACCTCGCAAGTTGGAGGACATCATGCAGGCAATCAAACGGCGAGAAAAGTATTGCAAAGTGGATATTATTGGCCTTCGATATTCAGAGATGCATATGACTATGTTAAGAGGTGTGACCAATGCCAACGGCAAGGTGTATTTCAAAACACCATAAAATGCCCATGTCCAAAATTCTCGAGGTAGAACTCTTTGATGTGTGGGGTATTGATTTCATGGGGCCATTCGTGAATTCATTTGGAATGAAGTACATCTTGGTCGCTGTGGATTATGTGTCAAAATGGGTTGAAGCTGTAGCATTGGCCGATAACGAAGGAAAGCGTGTTGTAGCGTTCTTAAAGAAGAATATCTTCTCTCGCTTTGGAGTACCTCGTACTATCATAAGTGATGGAGGATCTCACTTTTGCAACAAGCTATTCAAATCTGTATTGGCCAAGTATGGTGTCAAGCAACATAAGGTAGCTACGCCGTATCATCCCCAAACTAGTGGACAAGTAGAGGTTTCCAATCGTGAGATCAAGCAAATCCTTGCAAAGATGGTTAATGCGAATCGGAAGGATTGGTCTCGAAAGCTAGATGATGCACTATGGGCGTATAGGACTGCATTCAAGACACCCATTGGCATGCCTCCTTATCAACTAGTTTATGGAAAGGCTTGTCATCTACCCATTGAACTTGAATACAAGGCATTGTGGGCATTGAAGCGATAGAACTTGAATTGGGAAGATGTGAAGAATCTGAGGTTGGAGCAGCTGAACGAACTAGATGAATTCTGGCTCCATGCATATGAACGATCGGATTTATACAAGGAGCGGATGAAGAAGTATCATGATCAGCGGATTATTCGATGAAATTTCCAAAAAAGGTGACATGGTGCTACTCTTCAACTAAAGATTTAAGCTCTTCCCAGGTAAGTTAAAATCGAAATGGTCTAGTCCATTTAAAGTCATCCAAGTCTACTCGTCTGGAGTAGTCGAATTGGAAGACAATGAGGGTGTTATCTTCAAAGTGAATGGCCAACGTGTCAAGCCATATATCGGTCCTCTTGACTCGATGAATGACATGGACATCACTTATCTCGACGAAGTCTAAGTACTCGAGATTACTACGTCGAGCCACGACAATAAATAAGGCGCTAGATGGGGGCCAACCCATCGTTTTATTGTTTTATCGTTTTATCGTTTCGTCGTTTTAGTATTTTTTCTTTTTGATAAATGAAAATCCAAAAATAAGAGTCGTTCCACGACCAAAACCACGACGCTTGGTGGGAGGCAACCCATCGTACTAATCATTTTCGTTTGATTTTGAACAAAAATAGGTGCAAGAAGTATTCAACGAGGAGATCGATTTCAATTGACGATTTGGACGCATTGTATGGTAAAGTTGGTAAGTTAGGAATGGTGATGCATAAGGCTATGGATTGAGCCTTTTCCTCGTCAAAATAGGCTTCTAGGAAGGCTAGGCCTTGGTAGAACTAGGCCACGAACGATGCACGACCTATCCTATAGCCTAAGGTCTCGGAATCTAGTGTGCTATACACTGTGCGCCGCCTATTCCTAGGTATGCTTTTGACTATGCGCCGCCTATGCTATGGCATTTGGTCTCAGTATCTCATGTGCCATAGACTATGCGGCGCATGTGTCTACAAATGCCATAGACTATGCGGCGCATATGTCCCATTATGCCATAGATAATGCGCCGCATATGTCATTGATATGCCGAGTGATATGCGCCGCATATGTGGTGTTTTTGTCTCCAAATTCGATTGTAAATGGGTCATAAACCGACCCATACTCTTCCTATATAAAGGGGACTTAGTTTTATAACACAACCACATTAGAAAAAACCCTAAGGGCGCCGCATAACCTTCCAAATCCTCTCAAATGTTTTTTCTTTTGCTCTTCCAATTCACAACACCATCTCCACAAGTTTCAAGCAAGTAAGTACTCGCATATTCCTCATTTATTTCTCGCAAATACTACGTTTATGATGAATTTCTAAATCATATATGATTGATGGTGATGTTTATGTGTTTGGATTGTTGTTACAAAATCATGTGAGTAAACATATATGTAGGAAATTCTTGGCTTGTTTCCGACTTGAATTTGGTTTCAATAGCATTGTTATGATAATTGCTGAATTGATATGGCTATGAATATTGCTTAAGATTGTTGTTTGGATGCTTACATATTAGACCATCCCAACCATCGGGATAAGATTATAGTGCCTATCGACTTAGGCGGTTGTGCTTATTGTAAAAATAACGATTCCATGTGGTAACCCCTAGGTCGTAGTGTTGCTATATCTACCATGCAAGTAGTCCAATGGCTGCAAATAAGTGATGCAATGCTGATTTTCTTGTCAGAATACAATACTAAAACGTATGTCGACGAATTCTGAGTAAATCAACTACGTTCACCTCACTGATTTGCATAACAAAATTAAGTGTGGGGTGGTACCCCTAGTGCTTGCATATAGATTGTATCAAGTGAGATTGTGCTGCAACTTACATTATTTCTAGTCTCAGGTACAATGGCACCTAAAGCAAGGCAAGGCAAGGAGAAGGCTACCACATCCCAAAAGGGCAAGAAGAGAAGTCGAAAAGACCAAGGAGAATCATCCTCAGCACACCTACCACGCAGAATGTTCGGAATAAAATGGGTTCTTGAGGAAGAAGCCAAAGCATGGTACAACAGCAACGAAGAAAGAAAATATGTGCACGTCGACTTGATCAACAAGGAGACCTTAGCAAAGAAGGAGCCGCGAATGTTGGCAAAAATAATGGCTTTGAAGCTGGATTTCATCTTCCGCGACATGGGAGAGTGCAATCTTGACTTAACAAGAGAGTTTTATGCCAACTGGTCACCGAATACAACAGGCAATGAAGTCAAAATTCGGGGCCAAGTGTTACAGCTCACCGCGGATTGGATCAACTCTTTTCTTGGCTTACCTTCGGTCGACACAGCACCATTCGAAGAACTGTCCAGCAGGCCTCCTTATAGAGCGATACGACACACGCTTTGTGGAAGTAGATCAATGGCAAGGTGGGGCAGACATAAAGAAACAGGTCGACACAACACCTTCCCCTATGCTCCACTAAATAGGGAAGCAAGAATCTGGATGCGTATTGTCAACTCATGTCTTATTCCTGGGACTCAATACACCAAGATATCGAGAGATAGAGTGTGTTTGGTCTATGCTTTGATGACGAATGTCCCTATCAACTTTGGGGCAATCATTCGATCTACCATGAGGAAGGCCAGACTCTACAAAAGGTCCCATTTCACATTCGGCAATTTGTTGACAGCAATGTTGCGGAAGGAGGATATCGAAGAGGAACCAGCTGACCACAAACTCCCACACAACCCAAAGAAGGTTGACCTCACCAAGGTCAAAGATGCTGAAACAACTCATGGAGTCAACCTTACTACTGCGGAGAGACATGCTCGTGACGAGAGTTTCTTCCGTCATCTCTATGGCATGACACGATTCACTATGATGAGTGGTGGACGTATTCCAACTACTGAAGAACTCTAACAGCTGGACCACGACTACCCAATGAACATGCATGCACGGGAGATGTGTGGAGTGGGTGTATATTTTGAGGAACCTCTAGACGATGATGTGCCGACTGATGATGATAGACGTTTGCCTGATTCTGACGAAGAGGAGAACTCTGAAGACGACTCTTATGATGATTCAGACGAAGGGGGTATGACCCCCGACATTGATGAAGGGTCCGACTAACCAGGTTCTTCAAATTTATTTTCCACTGAGGGCAGTGTCCCGTCTAAGTGTGGGGTGGCAGAATCGCATGCTATACTTCTTTGTTTGCACCTATGTTTGTATGTTTGTTTGTTTACTTTGTTTTTTTTGAGCCCATTTTTTTTTGTTGTTTTTCGTTTGATGTTTTTTTAGTTTTTTTCAGGAGTCAAATTTTTCTAGCTTCGCATGAAATTATTTTGATAGGCAGCATGAGATTATAACAAGAGTATGTGCTACAATTGTGACTATTGAGACGTTTAGGCTCTAGTTGTGACTCATTATGTGATAGTGTGTGATTCAATTGTTGGGTCGAGAGTCTATATTACTTCCAATCAAGTCGACCATGTGCCTTGTGTGTGTGAGATAATAGTATATTCTATGTTTGTGGCTGATGCTAGAACTTGCCTGGTATGTATGCAAAGCGAAAATAAGGAGTGTAAGTTTAGGAGATGATTTAGGCATTTCTTTGGCAACCTATATTTGTTTACCTTCAGTTTTACCTACCTATGGACATCATCCTAGTCAAACCCTTTTGAGCCTTTAGCCTATTTCTTTGACAACCTCGTATGTAAGCCTAATCCATTTTTTTTCAAGATTGTAATTTGATCCAAATTCCTAAGTGCTTTAAATTAAAAAAGTCATGTGACAACATAAGAGGAAATTGGGTAAGTATGATGCTTTAAATTGTAAATGGTGCTTGAATGTGTTATGGAAAAGAAAGTGCGATCATAAGAGGTATGTTGTGAAAAGAAAAAGGAAAAGAAAGATGAAAAGTGAGTTGTTCTTAAAATTGAAAAACAAAAGAGGAGAACAAGGGTGGTAGAATAAAAGAAAGAAGAAAGGTTGAAAGAAAAAAGTGTCAATGATACAATGTGATGTATTGAAGCGCTTAGGAGCTTAGTCACTATTCCTGGCCAAAATAGTCCTACCCGTCCCTTAGCCTACATTACAACCATCAAAAGACCTACTTGATCCTAATCTTAACATTCTGACATTTAGTAGAGTACTACACTAAGGGAAAGCCTATGGTCATCAGTTGCTACATATGAATTCTTTGTGAGAGCGAGAGCAAGGATATTGTTGATACCCATGTTTGAAAAATATGCTATATTTGTGAGTGATTATGGGTACTATATGGTGAGACACACATGGTTCATGAGTTTTGGATAGTTGTATATGATTCTATTCACTTTAACGTTTGCATACGAGTTGATCACCATCATGAGTCTATACTTGAGGTTAAATTGTTTCTACTTATTATCGGAAAGCTACTCTTTGTTGATAATTGTTGTGCTTGTCTTGAAGAATGTTTTGTGTTGTTGCTGTAAAACCCTAAGTTGATGTTTATAAGGACATGATATGTTGTTCGAGGACGAACAAAGCTCTAAGTGTGGGGTGTTGATGATAGGCGGATTTACACGCCTATATCAATATATTTTGCCCATATTTTAGCCTAGTTTTGAGAACAAATTATATATTTCATGCACTTTTAGTCCTTTTTCCTATAAATGAGCTAATGAACATGATTAGTAAAGTTTCAGGTATAAATGATGCAAAATTCAGCATTTTATGGCTTACTTGACGCAAAAGAAAGCTCACGAAGGAAGGAAAGGGAGTTTACACGCCTAAGGACCAAAACTGCTGCATGGAAAATCTGTCCCGGGCTAAAACAGCATTTCTGAAGACTCTGGGGACCTGGACCAAAATTGCTGCATGGAAAATCTGTCCCGGGCTAAAACAGCATTTCTGAAGACTTTGGGGACTTACAGACACAAAGTTGGATTTGGACAATGATACATTAACCTAGTACAATTGGGTTATGTATTTCATTAGTTTATTTGGATTATGATAATGTTACATTAACCTAGTACATTTGGGTTAAGTATTTCATTAGTCTAGTAGGATTTGGTTATTTATTTCATTAGCTTAGTAGAACTAGGATATGGGTATTATAAATACCCTATCATGCTAGAGATTTAAAAACAATCTTTCTATTCTTCACTTAATTCAACAATTAATTTTCTTCCATCCCTCTCATCCTCCAGCACAAACACTTCTAATCTACTCTTCTATTCTTAAATTCCACAACAAGAGAATCGTTACTTGCTAAGGAATCACGCCACACACCTATCACCTAATCCACACGCCATTACTCAACAATAACAATGCAAATCGTGATCTCCTTTGCATTCATGGGTAACTAAACTTCTCTGTTGGGGTTATGGAAGCCGAATGAGTTACTATCTATTGCTGTGAGTTTGTGAGTTTGAGACACGTATATTGCTTATATCATTATTCTCTTCATCTTAATCTACATTCTTTGCGGTTGCAAACGCAAGAATACGCCAGTCTAACATTTAACTTGTTCACGAGAAAGGTTATTTGTCTGGAAAAGAGATAGTGTCAAGGTAGTAGGACACCCTTTCCTATTAAAAAGCTAGTGCCGTAACTGGACTATCCTCTTGGAGAATTCGTACCGTTAGACACGCTTTAAGCTCGAGAGAGTTAAAGTGAAATAGTCCTTGTTCAGGTCGAGAGACGCTTGGATTTACCATCGACTACAATTCTCTATAAGCACATGCATGTCACAATTCTACACACTCATAAGCAATAGAGACGTATACCTCAGAAGGTGGACATAACCCCAACGTTTCAATTCTCATTGTTTACAACCAACGTAACAATCTCTCTCTTTTTACTTTGCTATTTTCAGCTTTTACTTTATTGTTTTCGTTACACATTACAATCCCCCCTTTCACCAGACTTGCACCAAAAGTTTAGTAATTTTACTTACTTGTTGGCCAAGCTATTCCCTGTGGGATCGATACCCAACCCAGGTTGGGTTCTATATTTGCTAATAACCGCTTTACACTCCTACGAGAGCTGTAGATTGAGCGTTATCACTCACTGCTGACTCTGACGGCTGAAATTGGAATGCTACTAATAGTCTGGAGCATATATTTCTGAACTTATGGTATAAAACACCATAGCAGAAATACATCAGTACGATTGAATATATTGGAATGCAAATGAGGTAGGATGAATTCATGGGGTTAATATTCATGAACAATACTAACTGATTGAATAACATGAATGTAAAAATTCATGCATGAATACTTAATTGTAACTGATATCATGATAACACTGACTCATGAATTCTAATAGCGTGGATTTACTGATATCTGAGTACTAATACTGAGATACTGAATGTCTAAGTCTATTGTGTACTGAGGAACTAATATCATATTACTGATAAAGGAATGACTATTTCTGAGTCAAATTATAAAGAACTAGTTTGATTGATTATATCTGACAGTCCTGAAATCTTAATACTGGTAACAAGAATTTTGTATAATTAATATACTATTAACTGGGTGACCGTGTCTGACAGCCTTGATTTTTATGGAACTAGTTGAGTTTCGTACTGAGCGGAGCAACTATATCTGACAGTCCTAAAACTATAAAACTGAACTGAGTTCTATTACTGAGACTTGATTTTAATACTGAGACTGTGGGAGGTAATCATCTAATCGACATGCCCCAAAACAAAACTAGTGGGGTCCAAACTGTAACCCCTACTGGAAGGGTATTAGTACCATCCCACAGGTAATGAAAAGCTGTGAGTAAACCCTCTCTGACATGGAGCTCTTTTGTCAATCCCTCCAAGTAGGAAAACTCGGATGAGGTGTAAGATCCCAAAACTCGTAGGGTACATCTCAACCTACGCTGGCTCCATTGTTCAGGAATGCAAAGATTTCTTCTAAGGATTACACCCTCTACTGGATAACAGGTGAGTCCTCATCCTTGGGTTAACTCGGTGCTGAATCCTACTCCCAACTAAAGAGACACAAAACTGATTTGAACTGAACTTAACTATTACTGACAGTTTTGTTTAGTTGATTTAAATAGAGTTTACTAAATTTTTGTTGACTGACGGAATACTATCGAGATCTGATAACTAACTGAGATTACTGAGGTTACTAGGATTACCAAGAGTACTGAGATTATTGAGAGTACTGAGATTACTGAGTTTTCTTGAGTCAAATAACTAACTGAATTCTGATGATCATATCTTGACTGAGAGTATCATGAAAAATGACACTGGGTCTAGGCACACCGCTAAATTCTCGTGTACAAGTACCCCCAGCACTCGATAGCATAAAACTGACAAGACACATGTTGCCCCAAAAGTATCGTTTGGATGTTACACAGTGCTTAAGACTACGAATATCCCTAAGCTAACCCATGATATCTATATAACTTGAAACCCATATGAAAAGTGAATTAACAAATATAGAAATTGAAAGTAAATAATTTCATAACTTAATGAAAGTCTTTAACTTGGACATCTTAAACAAACTCTTTATTCTTAAAACATACCTAGTCTGAAAAGCCTCTACTAATGACTAGAGAGCTACTGGGATAGACCATAGCTAACCCAAACATAAATGAAAATCAAATAACTAAAATACCTATATCACTAAATAGAAGGATGATAAGCTGGGCCCTCGGACTATGAGGACTCACTAAAAGTTGGGATGCATGAGATGATGCACGTAGTTAATTGTGCTGCTGGAAACGAGCACCATAACCTATATTATAAGATAATATAGCACATAGACTTATATGTAGGTCAGTACCTGTAGAATATACTTAGTATGTAGGTGTGAATTCATAAGTAAAACAATAACTAAATATATAAGTAAACTTTCAAATGATGAACGCTAAGCTTAAATGACTCACCTTGAACTTGAATAAAATAAAGGACTACCAGGTCATAAAACATGAATAATAATGCATATGTGTGAACTTAGTGAGCCATAACACTTGTTTTCTTAGATCTTTACTTTATTTTTTCTTATGGGAGATTCTTCTAACCGACATAAACCCTGTTGGGGATTCTAACATCTTACCCAAGTTGGGGAAAGTTGTTTTATCCTTGTCATCGAAATAGAACCTTAACTTAAGTGATTACTAAATTTCATTCATATTAGGAAAAAGCTTAACCTATAGTGGCTCGTAGTTTCTAGGAATTTAGGATACATTCATCCACATTCCCTTCTCGGTGCTAAATACTACTCTCAGAATACTTATATACTCATACTTAAGAAATCCACTTTAAAATAGCATAATGGTTTATAGACTGAAAACTAATTTTGCTTCTCTTTACCTTAAATCATAATCAAGATGAACAGTTGTGGATTTTATGTATTATATTTAGATCAAAAGATTAATATTTTCTTTAAATCATGTTATAACACATATTAATGGAATTTAAGAGCATAAACTTCTTGTAAACTCGATACTTGTACTTAGGATAGGGAATTCATGCTTTGTTTCATAGAAATTCCTAGCAAAACATTATGCTCAAAAATCACTTTGAAATCTTTCAACAATATCCTAGTCAAGATAATGAAATTCAAATCACAATATAATTCTTCACATATAAAAACATAAATATATGTAAACCTTGTTTCACTTAAAGCTTTCAATCATATAGTAGTGTTATACTTCAAGAATATGGTTATTTTGGTATGAACCCTAATTCAAAACAAGTAATTTTAATCTTAAAATCATGCTTTTGGGGCACAATGATGGAAGATTATCCTTGTTCATAAACCCCACATACATGAAATTTCTTAACTTGTGAAGAAAGTTTGAACCTTGGGACTTGAAAGATGAATTTTTGTGATGAACCCTAATATTGATGTTCTTAAAGATGGGAGAAGAGATGATGTTATTAATTGATTAAGGAATAGAGGAAAATAATGCCTCTTAAGGGTTATAGGTCGTGGGTAGGAGTTATAAAAGGGGCAAAAACCAAAAAGCCCTTTAACTGAACATTACATAATTTGGTCGTCAGTTTTCACGAGTCCACTATACGATTTGTATGGTGAAGGTACGAGTGAACCTTATTACTTGTAAGATTGTAAGAATCAAGAAGGTATACATTAATCATCATACGAGTCAAAACCTATGACTAGTAACATCATAATACAATTTGTATCCCCTAACTCGTAACTTGGACAGAATCTTAAGGAGCCTACACTAATGAACTCATGACTTCCCTTTATAAGACTCATACAATTCTTGACGACTTCTATAATCAACTCATCACTTGAATAGAACTCACATCATCCCACACTGACATGGGTATGACTCACTATATGTGACTTATATGAATTATGTACGACTCTAGATTGAATCATATATTGGACAATGTCTTCCAGACATAGGGTATTACAATCAGGAATATAATAAGGACCAAAACCAAAATGAAAAGCCAAATATGGGGTCACATAGGAAAATGTAGACCCTAAATTAAGAAAATAATACACATCATAGGAAAATAGTTTTGACGTACTAGTGAAAACATCAGGAGAAACTTCAGATTTTTGATGAGTGGCAAGAGCATAAAGGCAGTTCCGACAAGTGGTGGAGCTAGAAGTAGCACCCTTTGGTGTAGGAGCTAAAGATGTGGCAACTGGAACCTTATTAGTCCCAGTAACAAACCTAAAGGATGGACAATCCCGCTGTAGATGGCCCAACTGACCATACTTAAAGCATTTATTCCTTTCTTTCCTTCAAAATACACGATACACCTACCCACAAAAATGGCAATGGGGATAAGATGGGGATTACTGAGATTCACTAGCCTGAGATTGGCACCTGGTGCCCAAAACCCATTGTTGCTTTGAAGAAGGCAATCACTAGATGACTTAGAACATAGAGCAATGGTCGTAGAATACGAACCAAAATTGACTCACTTATTCTTAGACCATTTTCCACCATCTCTACCACTTGCTGATGACCACCACCTTAGTCTGAATACCAAAAATTCTAGTTTTATCTTTCACTCATCTTTGCTTTCTTTTTATTTTCCTCTTCCACCTGTTTCATATACACCATAAGTCTGGATATATCCATATCCATGTTCAATAGGGCGGCCTTGCTTTCCAAAATCAAGTCATAGGACAACCCAAAAGCAAATGTCCTCTTTCTATCCCTCATGATAGATACAACAGATAAAACTTCAAGGCATACTCCTTTACTGCCATCCTGTCTTGCTTCAAATTAAAAAATTCAATAAACTTTTCCTTTCTCAACTCCTGAGGAAAGAAGTGATCCCGAAAAGTACTAGAGAAGTCATCCCACAAAGCGAACTCAGTATCATCGCCCCTAGTTTGATCCTACTCCTCATACGATTGATATGCCACATCATTCAACTGATAAACAGTGAACTCCACTCCCTCCACATCAGTAGCATGCATCATACTGAAAATCTTCTTTATCTCATTAATGAAACCTTGAGGATCCTCCTAAACCTTTGAACTAGTGAAAGTCGTTAGAATCAATCTCATAAATTAGACAACTCTAGTGACCTCAAAAGATAGAGAAATAGAAGCAACACACTCAGTATGAGAGTCCACTAATTGGGGTAAGCAAATGGCCCGACTAGCAAAACTCAATATAAGACACATTAGCTTGAGGTATCCAAAGAAGGCTAGGGGGAGTCAGTTTAACTCTACATGGGGTGGTACAATCAGGAGGTGGAGCTCTAGACAAGGTCTAAACTCCATAAGTAGTATGATCTCTATCGACATTTACCTCAGATAGGATAGAAGAGTTTTTACGAGCATCAGATCTTCTAGGAGGCATGATCTAGAAAGCAAACATACTGGAATTAAAGCAAAATTTCTAGATCTTAGACACTATAGCCCAGAATAGAACAATAAGAAATGGAAACATTCCTAAATATCTCGTAGCCTCTTCCTTATAAGTGTGGTACGCTATACAATAATAAAAGAAACTTTACTCGATACAACTTTATGGACACCCAATGACACCAAACCTAGGCTATGATACCATATTTGTTATGATCCAAACTAAATCCTGGCCATGATAGGCATCACAAGTCTAAATAGGAACAAAGGCCGCCCCCTTCTCCTAACAAAATAGGACAAAATACCTTTAACAATGACTGAATTCCAAATATATACCAAGTGAGCATAAGATGAGCTCACAAAATTTAAGAAATGTTTATAACTAATAATTGTTAACCAACTAACAACCACTACCCAAGTCCACCGTAATCCACAAAGCCTTCGAACAAACTGAAATCACTAAGGGGTCGGGATATGCCCCTGGCTCTAATAATGACAATGACAATGACAATTACAATGATATATTAATATAAAATCTTCAATTCTAGTTATGAATGAAACTAATGGAATGATCAAGTATTCTCGAGAATGGAAGATTACCACTTCACTATAAATGATCGATGAATCAAACCGAGCAACCTAATACTACACAAAAAATGTAGAAGTATCTCTGGTGCTTATATCATGTGGAGATACAATATCTGAAGATTATTAGTAGGTTGAGCATTAGCATGTAACTCACAAATAAGGATAAAGTAATGACAATTCAAAATTTAGTTCAACTCAATGTACATGTTCATATACAGTGTGAATACACACACACACACATATATATATATACTTATGTAACATATTGGGATAGAGAAGAAGGCTTAACATGCACTTTGAAACTTTAGCCTGGATTGTGTAGCTTAATCGTCATATAATAGTACCCACGGGCTATATGGTCCCCAGCTCTCACCCCTGGACGGACCCTAGCATGTGTATCCACATGAAACAGAGAATAATCTCAAATATATGCACGGGGGACTCAAACCTCCCAAACATATACTAAGGTGATTTAAATATCCGATTATGTAATATAGAATGGGGGACTCAAACCTCCTAATCATAATAATAAGTTAGAATCGAACCACCTATTCATAAGCGATGGGACTTGAACACCAGGCATTTTGACCCCCTTTCGGTATATATAGTTTCTAGTATTGGGACCTCCACTTTTATGGCCTAGCTACACAACTCTCTTTCAAGCCCCATTAAAACATTTATCACACATTCTCATTCATTGAACCATAATACATACTTAGGCATATACTATCAGTATTTTCATACAAACTACACTTGCAAGGTATCATCAATATGATAAATCAATTCCATTAACACGAGAAAACAACTCCCTTTGTTCATTAATACAAAGTGGGGGAACTCCAAATCTATTTGTTTACTATATCAACCATCATGTTTCAATAACCTCTTTCTATCATAAAATTGTTCCAAAAATAGTTCAATGCAATTATACTCATGCTCAAAATAACTTCCACAAAATTTGGGTTAGGTTTATTACTAATTCAATTGTAAATATTCACAAAAATTAGTGAAATCACAATCCCCTGGTTTATTCACCTTTCCTATACACCCCACAAGTTCAAAACTATAAATAAAGCTTGAAAAATTGCATGTGAACCATAGAAAACATTATTTTGAAACAAAGATTAAAAACCCACAACTCATGTTCCAAAACCAACATCCAAAACACATGAATAACTATCTAGAATATATGCTTTAACAAAATATTAGTTGGGGAAGAGTAACATGCTTGAAATATCAAGATTAGTGGAGAGAATTTTCCCTTGGGAGCTCTAATTGATCAACTTTTGGAAATGTTAAGTATCTTGCTCGAGAGAATTTAGAGAGTTTAAAGGAGTGGTTTGGTTGTGAATAGAATGATAATGCAGTCCCAGAGAGGGTTTTAAGTCCTAGGGGATAAGTAGGGTAGGAGAAAAATTACCAGGATGCCATTAATTAAAAGATTGAAAACCTATGGGTGACCCCACATCTTGTAGGGTCACCCTATGACTTGTTTAGTCTAGTCATAGTCTGAATAGGGTCTAGGGTCACCCCATACTAGTATAGTTATGAGTCATACCATACGAATTGTATCTAGTCTTTGTGACTCGTATCATTCTAGTTGTATCCAGAGCTGCAACTTAGGATAGTACATTGGTTTTCCTATGATTCATACCCTATGACTTGTTACAAGACCCTATGACTCATAGGGTCCAAGTCATAGTCAACACAGAAACTCCAAGACAACATATTGTCCAAGCTATGATAGGGTCCCTAAGACCCACAATGGCACCCTATGATCGCAGGGTGAGTCGTACTGAGGACAGTAAGCTCAAAGATCAAGAAATTTTGAAGGACGAAACCTAGGGTGTCACATCTTGTCTCTAAACTATGACCAACACGAATCTCAACATCAATCATGATGAGTTATACTTGTATTTACACCAAAAAATTACAGAAGTATTGTATGCATGCTAAAGCCATGAGTACTTAGTAGGAATCATCGATCAGCTGAGCAAATCATAATATAAGTATAATAAAATGCGAGATAAATAATGTAAGTCAAGATAGGAGCACAAACCTAGAATAATGCACCAAATACAGTAGATAAATAGCCATAATGATAATAATAATAAGGAAAACATACTTGTAGCTATAAAACTAGCCCACATAAGCCAGAAAGTGTAGAAAAATAAATAACCCAATACGGGTACCCATAAGCCCAAATGGTGCAATCAAGAGAAGTAACAACCAAAATTATTCTAAGTAACTTCATTTTGAAATCATGACATACATCTCTTATATATAGTTAAGATATCATAAATAACATCTCAATGTTGGACTTTAACTGGAATTCATATCATCACTTGGCAGACTTGAACTATAAATCATATCATCACTTGCCAAACTTGAACCAAAACTCATATCATCACTTTTTGGACTTGACTCAGAACTCATGTCATGAATAATGCTGGAATCAAATCGATGTCAATATTATAAATAACCAGACTCAAACAAAAACTAGTATCATCGCTCGAGTACCAATATAGAGTAAAGCATCATATATTTATCCACCTCAAGCTCTAGAATGTAAATTTAGAAGAGATAATATGCCTATAAAGTCTACAAGGAGCTAATAGTAGTCTTGGCCTAAGATGGGGCGGAGGGGCCTACTTTTGATCCCCAAGTTTCATTCTAAGGTAAATTCTACCACAAACTAGGCTATGGGATATAATTTATCAATAGATCTCAATTAGTCCATATTTTAATCTTAAGATGGCAATTTTACCTAAAGAAGGAGAACTAAGACAATTATGTCTAATTTATGGCTCCTTAATTAGCTAAAAGATCAAAAGTATACTAAACATACCTCCAAGACCTAATTTCCAACCCATATCTAGCACATTATCATATATATACTACAATTTATCCCAATCTATGAGCAAGGAAAACCTAGCCTACTGGACGCTAGAGAAAGCCCGATGAAATTTTCTAAATCATCGATTTCTCCGTCCAAGAAGTTCTACTTGATGACACACTATAAAAATAATAATCTAATCATAAATATGATAAAAATGGTACCCATATTTTATTTTTATGATTCAGTTTAAAAATTACATAAAAATCCTATATGTGGCCCGCTTACGGAATCACACTTCTAAAATTGTCAACATGGCCTTTTGTGCTTAAGGAACATTTATCATTAAGAATAGGTAACTTATGAGATCAAATGGTTCTAAAATCAAGATGCCAATAATCTAGGTATTTTGGGAAATAATTGAGAGATTAACCATGAATTTGATGAAAACTTATTGAGATATTAATGAAGAAATAAGTAATTCAAACTCATAATTTCTCTAATTTTCCTTCTAATCACTCTCTCACTTTCCACATTCTATATGGATTTTTATCTTTTAGACTTATGGTAAAATATAGTGAAAATTGGGTAAAGAGGCATTTAATGGCCTCTAGGTTTCGCTTTAGAGGACACTGATCGCTTAAGCGATACATGCCATACCCGACCATTATGCTAAAGAGGATGAGAAGAAGCTTAATCGGCCTATTCTATCTACTTTAACGACCCTCATATAGAAAATCTAGGTCACTTAAGAGATCAGCTAGCTGTTTTAGCAGTCTCCGCTAAATTGCCCAAAAGTCCACTTTAGAGGATGCACCAGCCAATAACTCAGAATGAGTCTGAAAGATTTAGGACCCAAAAAGAAAGTCCCCCTAGCCTAAAATTGATGTTCTGGAGAATTTAGAATTTTCAAAATTGGCATACGAGGTTGTTTGACGGATGTTTTCATTCAATAGCCAATTCTTACCAGCAAAGAGTTCAAAAGGGGGAATTGGCATTAAAAACCAAATGAACTTCTCTATAAATAAATTGTTAGTCCAATAATTCATAAATGATTTGGGGTATCTATTAGAAATCTCTAAATATCGGAAATAAGTAAAAATGTCAAAAATGACCTAGATAGTCATTATAGGCATATAGAGGTTACTTATGATGTTAAGGAATTGGTCCAAATCTAGTGTTTATGGTATGGGAGAATTCATGGTTACTATTTTAAGGTTTGGATATTTTAGGAGCATTATAATTGGTATGTCTTCTTGATTTCATCCACCGATCTTATGGGGGCTTGACTAGAATATTTATATATTTTGAGACTTCTAGGCTTATTAGGGTCCAGTTAGGATATAGTTACTCAATTTATGTTTGATATTATTTACTAGGTTGTTTATTTTTAGTATTTGAAGAATTATTATAGGTTTACCCATCTCCTTGACTTTAGTTAACCATCTCGCATCATATTGTAATTTTATTATGATTTAGCTTAGTCGGCCAATGATTCCTATTGAGTACCCATTAATTTGTTACTCATACTATTCTTTTGCATATTTTGTTTATGCAGATTAGATTACTAGCTATCATTATTGATGTTTCTAATAGTATTGGTCATAGTTTGGAGGTAGGGTAAGATTTCAGAGATAGAGCTCACTTTCTCTCCTTCTATTTTGAATAGATTTTCTATTCTATACTATTGTACATTTGATACTTATAGTACTGTTATTCTTTTTAATAGAGGCTCTTGTACTAACCTTACTAAGTTATGAGATATTTCTCCTTTTTCTATTATTTGTCTTCAGTTATACTATCATCCCTATATTTTATGGCTTGTAATGTAATAAGAAGTTTAATTTTGATGTCTACCCTATTTTCCACCAACTAGCCCATCACTTTTCATTTTGGGATTTGGCTTACCTACTGGCGGGTTAAAATAAGTGCTATAATGACTTGTAAAATCAGATTGTGAGATATATATATATATATATATGTTATTACCGTATATCCTTCTCTTTCATTGTCTATTCATATTGTATATATATCTTTTGTTCTTGTACTACTACTGTAACACCCCAAATCTGGTACTCAGAATGCTACACAGTGCTCATAATCTTGAAACACCATAAATTTACCCATGACTGATATCTGTAACTGCTCTAAAATAATAATAATATCGTAAATACGGAAACATGAACTAAAAGGTCGTAAGGTTCAATACTGATAAACAACTGAAAATATGGTACAACAATACCAAAACAACTGAAATAATTGTTTGAACATGTTGTAGTCTGAAATCCTCTAGAACTGACTGAATTATCTGAATAAGGAGTTGATGGGAAATGTCCCCGACTAACTCCAACTACTGAAATAAACTAAGTAATGAAATAATAAAGAAATAATTATGTCCTCGAAGGATTAGGAGTCACTGCTAACTCTGACTACTGAGACTAGAATGCTGCCGATGCTTGGAGCACGTGCTTCTGAACTTATGGTATAAAATACCATAGCGCAAATGCGTCAGTTTGATTAAATGTACTGGTATGCATGTGAGTTAGGCTGAATGCATGGGGTTCATATGCATGAATAATACTAACTGAATGAATAACATAAATATGAGAATGCATGTAAGAATACGTAACTGCAACTGAGATCGTGATAACACTGACTCATGAATTCTGACAACATAGATTGACTGATATCTGAGTACAAATACTGGGATATAGAATGATTAATTTTATTGAGTACTGAGGAACTGATGTCATATTACTGATAAAAAAATAACTATTTTTGACAGTTTTGATTATAAGGAACTGGTCAAATTAATACTATCTGACAGTTGTGAAACTGAATACTAATAACATGAGTTTCATATAATTAATATACTATTAATTGGGTGACTGTGTCTGATAGTCTTGATTCTAATGGAACTAGCTGAGTTCCATCCTAAGCTAAGCGACTGTATCTGACAGTCCTGAAACTGTAGAAATGAACTAGTTCTATTACTGAGATTGGATCTAAAACTAAGACTATGAGAGGTAATCATCTAACCAACATGCCCCAAAACTGAAATGGTAGGGTCCAACCTATGACCCTAGCTTGAAGGGTATCAGTATCGTGCCAAGGGTAAAGACAAGTTGTGACTAAACCCTCTCGGACAGGGAGCTCTTCCATTAACCCCTCCCAGTAAAAAAACTCGAATGAGGTGTAAAATCCCTAAAATCTTAGGATTCATCTCAACCTACGTTGGCTATATAGTTCTGGAATGCAAGGATTTCTTCTAAGGATCACACCCTCCACAAGCTAATAGGTGAGTCCCCATCCTTGTGTTCACTCGGTGATAAATCCTACTCCCAACAGAAGAGACACTAAACTGATTTAAACTGAACTGAACTGTTATTGATAGTATTGTTTAGTTGATTTGAATAGAGTTCACTAAATTTTTGTTGACTGACAGAATACTACTGAGATCTGATAACTGACTGAGATTACTAAGATTACTGAGGTTACTGAGATTACCGAGGGTACTGAGATTATTGAGTTTTCTTGAGTCATGTAACTGACTGAATTCTAATGATCATGGCTTCACTGAAAGTATCTTAAAAACATGACACTGGCTCTAGGAACACAACTATATTATCTGGTACAAGTACCCCCAAGACTCGATAGCATAAAACTGACAAGTCATGACACTCTTGAATACATAACCAACATCAACAATACATAATACAATAAGTTGGGGATTTCATAAAGTACATGGTTATCATAATGTTGTACATGGATTGGAATGCATATAAACATGTAATACTTTCTTCAACCTAATCCTATGAAAATTCCATCAAACATTCATAATGCATATAATATCATGGAAGTCATCCTTGATCATAAGGGTAAAGAATGCACTTATTACTTGGGTCACAATTGAGCCATAATACACAATTTCGATTCTCTTAGGTATTTTATCAAACACCTTAATGCACCTCTTAGGGCATAGGCATAATCTTCAAATTAACACATCATAACCACTAAGTTCATAGTCTTCAACTCATATGCTTGCATAGCTTCATGAAAACAAATAAAGATTCCAACTTTGGAATCATACAATCATAATCTCATGAACATAATCAACCCACAACAAAACATTCAGATATATGCTTTAAAAACTTGATTCTTTGGCTTCATGGATGAAAGGAATACATGAATAAACACTATACATACCTTAGTTCTTGATTTTACAAAGATTGACAGAGAAATTCTTAAAATAGAGTCTTGAATTTGAATCCCCAATTGAAAACCCTAACTTATTTTTGAGAGACACACTATATTTTGGGTGAAATATGGCCAAATCACGTGTTTTTGGGTTTAAATAAGGAAGGAAAATTGACCCTTTTGCCCCTTAAGGATGCAAACATTTAATGACTAAAAATTGGGCACCGACGCTACAAGCGATGGGGCGCATTGATGACTGAGATGTAATACTCGATACATCGTGCCATGATCGCATTGAGCCTCAAAAGTTGTGACTCTGGCATCCTGCACAAATGTTAACCAACACAATTGGCGATGGGGCGCGCCATGATTGCATTGGTCCACTATTTTGGGACTTCGAACATAATCTAAACGTGTTCCAAAAAATCTAAAACTCATCCAGGAAAACCTATTGACCTTCCTGATCATGAATTAATAAAAATATGGACTATTAAAGGACATTAAGGTGGAAAAATGAGATTTCCCACTTTTGAAGGAAAAAAATAAACTAAGTCTGGGAACTTAGATAAAATTTTCTAAGTATGGGACCCCCTTAAAAAGCATAAAAGACTGAATTAAGCTGAGAAATTTTGTGGGGTCTTAAAATATCTTTTTTTTGGGAACATTTGTCCTCGAATAGGACTGACTGAGATTTGAGAAATGATAAGATGAAGTACATACTAAACATGAACAACTGAGACATGACTTCGTGACTAGCATGACCGATAAGCTGAATGTATCTTACTAAGCATGCATCTCTAATGCATGGTTAACTGGTTCATGAATGCATGACTAATATTTCTGATAAGCTAAATTTCTCACAATGAGAATGCCTATATGATGTATGATTACATGACTGAATTGACACTTAAACATATGACTGAATATGCTATGGTAATTGATACCAATTTTATAATGGAATCTGAACATGGAACTGAGTGAATTCATAGAAGTCTGTTACCTTAAACTAAAAATATTGATGAGTCTGAGACTAATTACTAATTATGCATGAGTGGAAATATGAGAATGTAAGTGAGTCTGGAACGTGATACATGATATGGATATTGTGATCTAAATTGAGTACCTTAAATACGTGGCTTACGGCTAAGATCAGAGTTTGAGGGTCAACTCTAAGTACCCTCTTACTCTAACTGGATTCATTACGAGAAGAGATAAGGGTATGTTTTATGTCATGAAAGTTTAAGGAATTACCGTGTATCTCCTCCTTGGGAAATTATATCCCTAGAAGAATAATGACTTGACTGAGGTACTAAGGATAACTAGGATGATGCACAGGGCACCTATGAACTGAATCACGGCTGAATATCTGGGATCTAAAGCTAAGACATAATATATGAACTGAGCATATCTTGCAACTACTGCTACTTTATATCTTGTAACAGGTACATTCCTGAGATTTTTAATGGTAGGACTAGGTGGAAAGATGGGAAACTATGCCATACAAATTTGTTGTCTGATTGGTAAACTAAATTACTGGATTTGCGAACTAAGTCACACTGAAAACTTATACTCAACTGGAGCATTTCTATGATATTCTTTCTATAAAGTTCTAGTGACGGTAAGGAGAAAACAAATCTTGGTCTGGCCTGAGCAGGACATCTAAATAGAAGATCGCTACATAGCTGGGATTTTTTTGTATTAGAAGGCAAGGCCTATCAAACATACTCTAAGATAGATGACTAAACCTTATGCACTGCAACTGAGATTACTGAAGAGATTCACATGGGTGCTAAGCACGAATGCATGGATATACTAATTTATCTGATTAACTGAATAACTAATAAATGAATACTAAAATGTAAAATTGAACTGCACTTGATTTGGGATAGCTGGACTGAAACTATAGAGTGTTATGCATAAAAGATAATGACTGACTGGGTAACATAAGGTAATTAATCATGAGTGGGGGAAAACTGTATTACCTTAGGAACACAAGACCAGGCGTCTAAGATAATTTGGGAGCATTCTGCAAACTAAGGTACCGAAATATAAATAACTGAGTAATCAATAGATATAGGCTATGGTTGGGTAATCTTGAAAATGGACTGAGTTTTTTGATCTAACTGGACTAGGACTGGGACTGAGATTGTAGTTAAGACGGTAATTGAGACTGTAACCATAACTAAGACTATAACTGAGACTGAATGCTAGTTTTCTATAACTGAGGGTAAGACTGGTACGGGAGTACTGAATTCTGATGGCTAAGTAACTGATAGCCTAAAGCCATGGTTCTGTAGGACTAACTGAGTTCTTTAATGAATATTGATTACTGAACTGACACTATAACTGAGGCTGCGGGATGGAACATTAACACTACGGATTCATCGAGGGATCTACACTGAGGGTATACGTGACATAATCTGAGATTGACTAAATACTAGGAGTGAAGTCATGAATTATGTGGGCTAAGCATACTGTAAAGCAGACATGAGTGCATGAGTCATGAGCTGCACAAACTAGGTTTAGAATTTCTGAATTCGTGGGACATGATCCACAACATTGGATGAACTTGGACTCCTTATACGAGAAAATTGAAACACACACTATTCTATGAAAAATGCATGGATATAAGTTGTATTCGTGGGACTAAAACATAAAGTATCGGGAGGGTTGAAGTACAAAACTTTTTACTGAAGTAGGAATGGGTCAGGAATCATCTTTTCTTATTGATTTTCTACACATACTGGCATTACTACTAGAATCTGAAGGCCTAAGTTTCTGAGATATCATAATCGGACATTTACTGAATACCTGTCGGGCTGTGTTAGACTGACTCACTAGGGTAGAGACTAGAAAGGTCCTGTTAATATTTGGTCTGACCTTAAAGTTGACTGCTATGAAAGGATTTACAAAAGAACAAGGAATTACCTGAATCTGAATAAATGTGAACATGTAAATGAGGGACCTGTACATACCAGTGGCTGCATTAGGAGGAGATCCTATCAGGACTGAAGTGCATAGAATCTGTTTGGACGTTGCCCACTGATAGCACTGGAACTGGCACCCTACTGATTTGGGTGACCATACTGAGAGTTTGACTGGAGCTCATGCTCACTTGCACGACATGAATCTGAAAGAAAGGAAACTGTTCCTAAAACATCTCATAGCCTCTTGCACATAAGTGTGGTGCACAATACATCCATGTCCAAGACTCTACTAGATGCGGCTTTTCAGACTTCCTAGGACACTGTTGAACCTTAGACTCAAATACACAGTTTATAACACCCCGAATCTAGTACTCGGAATGCTATATGGTGCTTATAATCCCGAAGGACCACAAGCTAACCTATGACGGATATCTATATCTGTCATGACCCAAAACAGGCCCTGGCCATGACGAGCATTTCGAACTATTGAGGCCCAAAACACCCCTATCTGTCTGGTAATCATGCATCTAATTAATATGATCAAAGTAATGCAGAAAAGCACAATAATTCAGAAATATGGTCATAAATATAAAAAGAGACAATAACGGGGAGATAAGGTTCCCTCAACATCAATTAACCTCTAAACATCTTTCTGCGAAAATTTCTAACAAATGACTGAGTCAAGTAACCGTATATAAATTGGGACAAGGCCCCCATTAGACCCTAAAACTAAATATAAGATAAAAAAACTGTAGGACATAAGACCTTCCGAAACATAGAAGGTTCACCACTTGTCTCTACAGCTCTGTCTAAAAGATCTACTAATTCTCTTGACCCCTAGACTGGGCCTCTGAACTTGAGAGGTTGGAGAGGGAAGTGGGTCAGCACAAAAGTACTGGGACGTAGAGATATCAAAATAAAACATAATATTTTGACAATACATAGTTGAGATCCATTATAAAGCAAATCCGTATCAAATCATTTAAAAACACATGGGTGTAATGGAATAGTTTCTCAACAACAATGAAATACAACAGAGCTAGGTGGAATACCCTACATAATTTACACCAACTGTCAAACCTCGGTTGCCACTGAGATTAGAGTATAAGTGAGGGAGAGACACACAAGATCACATAGCATGGTGTCTCGACCCAATGGTAGTGCCCAAGATCACTTAGCCCAGACTCCTACCTATAGTCCCAATTTGGGAATGACATGAAGTCAGGTACACAATATCACTTAGCCTGGTACCAATATTTTGTGTCAGCAAACACGTTTTTCCAGCGATGATCCCTTGTGTCTCAAACGCCTTCTTTGGGCATTCACCTTTCTCATGTAAAATAAATGCATTCAAATTTTATCTTATTCAATCACATATCGTATTCTGAAGGGTATAGTTATACCCGACTTGCAAGTCATCAATATCACATACACATATGCATAATCATGTAAAAACCAACGTGCTTCATCATTTACAACTGGTGAACAATATTTATTTTAAATTCATGCTCTTTTTTGTTGATCACAATACAATATGGAGTATCGAAACAATATCATGGGAATTTAAAAACAATTTATCATTCATATTTATCAAACTTCCATGGAAAATCTCTAATCATATATGCATTGTTTCAACCATTGAAGTATATAGGCAAACAATTCCCATGACATAATGAAAAATGACTTAGAAATCATATTGAAAGCAAGATATTAGCATTTGATTGAAAACCCCCATTTAAAAGCATGCATGTTCATAAAAACTACAACCATGAGATTTTTGGATAATCCCACGTACCTCTATTTCCAAGGAGAATAGATGTTTCTTGAAGCTTGCGGATTGGTGATTCCAGATATGTAATTATCTTTGAAAACCTACGGTCAAATATTGAACTATTTGGGTTTTTATTTTGAAACCCTAGGGAGAATCTTTGAGCACTTTGATGAATGAATAAGTATTTTGGGGTCCTTGGAACTAAATCTCGTGTTTTAGGGCTAAGTAAGGGTGGAAAAGGACCACTTTGTCCTCAACACGGAGTGTTTAAGTCACTAGATTTCTTTACATAGGCACCGTCCATCCCATTACCTATGTTCACATAGGCGCCGCCTAGGCTATCACCTATGTTTACATAGGCGCCGCCTAGGTTATTGCCTATGCTTTCCACTGGCCATGGGCGATTTGTTAGGCGACGCTTATCACTTTGAAAGGCCATAACATCTTGCTCGGGTGTCGGATTTTAGCCAAATTGATATCGTTGGAAAGCTAACTCGAATACCTATCATTTGACACATAGTAGGCTTTCTAATTCTATATATACAGAGAGTTATGGTTGATGGAAGCTGGCACACTTTACAACGTCCACTAAAACTTAGTCGATCAAAATAGTTTCAACTCGTCCTTGAGTTGAAGGACCTCTATGGTATAAATTCAAGCTTGAGTGGATTCACATGCTACACAATAATTAAAATGCCGTGTTGGCATAGGATTTTATGGCTTTGGGATTAACAACGCATTAAAATCATGGCCTGTATTGTAGCCCAAATTGGGGGGCGTTACATTATCCCCCCTTAGGATCATTCATCCCCAATTTCCTACCCCTATTTAAACCTAATAACACGTGATTTAGTCATTATTCACCCAAAATATACTATTTTTTCTCGAGTTTCTCTCAAGAACAAGCTAGGGTTTCTACTGGAGATTCAAATTCAAGAAGGTTTCACCATTAATCTTCATGAAATCATGAACTAAGGTATGCATAATGTTCATTCATGGACTCTTTTCGTACATGAAGCCCAAGAATCCCTTTTCTAAATTAAAGTTATGAATTTTTTTATGAAGTTCATGATTGGGCTGCTTTTGTTCATGTTGATAATGAGTAATTGAATTATATCCCATGAATTAGTGTTAAATTCCATATGGGTTGATTTGAAACAGTATAGATCCATGAAACTCTAGGACTAAACCCTTGAATTATTAAGTTAGAATTGAATCACAATAGTTAATTGTTGTATAATGTTGTTTTCACATTCTATGACTATTATCTGTTTAGCTGAATGTCTAAATGAAGGGGAAGTGTCTAATTAGAATGATATCATGAAATCCCCATATATGTACAAGTTATGCCTTTCACATGTTTTGGTGGAATGCTTCTATAAATGTATTATGGATTATGATGTTAGTTATATGTTCAAGTAAGATATGCTTAGTCAGTTTCCTTCCATCGAGTCCTGGGGGTACTTGTAATCAAAAAATTAGTTGAGTACCTAGAGCCATGTCATATTTTCACTATACTCTCAGTCAAGCTATGAATCCTTAGACTTTAGATATTCTTATGACTCAGGAAAAATCTCCATGATCTCATGACTCCGTCAATTGTCAGATATCAGTAGTATTCCATCAATCAACAAAACTTAATAACTCAGTCCATGTTCAGTTTAGTAAATTATGATCAGTGTCTATTCAGATGGGAGTTTAAATTAGCATCGAACTCACCTGTTATGTGAGGGTGTGAATCCTAGAAGCAATCCTTACATTCCAGAACTATGTAGCCAGCATAGGTTGAGACATCATAGCTTGCTATATGAGGGTAGATGTGGTGGCTTAGCTTACTATATGAGGGTTCCCACTATTCTCACTAAAGTTACCTATTTTATTAGGGTCACTCACATATTATCCTTACCAAAAGCGCGGTATTGACACCCTTCCAATTGGTGTAAAAGATTAGACCCCAACTCAGCCATAATGGCGTATCAGGGGCATGTCAGTTAAACACTACCTCCCACAGTTTTAGAACCAGTCTCAGTAAAAGAACTCAGATAGTTTTTCAGATTCTAGACTATCAGATACAGTCGACTCAGATATAGTAAGGAACTTAGATAGTTCCATCAGATTTAGGACTATCTGATACACTCACCCATGTTATTAGTTATATTTAGATACAACTGTTTATGCTATCAGTTATATCAATTATAGTTAGGGCATGTCATTAGTATTCAGATTCAGTAATCATGATATCATAGTGTTAGTTACAGTTACGTATTTATGTATGGATTCTCGCATTCATGTTAGAAAGTCAACTAGCATTATGCATGCATGTTAACCCTTGGATAAGCCTACCTCACATGTATACTCATTACATTCCATTGTACTGATGCGTTTGCGCTATGGTGTATGCTTTTTATGTTACACCATAGGTTTAGAGACACGAGCTCTAGATCAACAGTAGATTCCAGTTTCAACAGTCAGAGTTAGAAGGGAGTCCTCATCATTCGAGGACCTGATTATTCTCTATTATCTCATTAACTAGTTTATTAGTTGGTTTTAGTTAGGGATATGTCCCATCAACTCCTTTCTCAGACAGTTCCGTCAGTTAGAGGCTTTCTAGACTTACATGTTTCAGACTTTAGTATTTTCAATTTTTTTTGGTATTTCATACCCCATTTAGATGTTATGTTTTACTTCAGATATATTAACCTTATGATTTTTCAGTTCATGTTTCTACATTATTCAGTATTTTACATAGTATACAGGTACAGATTCTAGTCATGGGTTAACTTATGGTCCCTTAGGGTCATGAGCTCGGGTAGCATTTTGGTTCAGCAAATCAGGGTGTTGCAGGTTTTGATCTTGTTCTTCGGTTTTTTATCTTGAAAGAAACCCTAGCTTTTGATGTTGTAGATGAATAATTAAGTTGGTAGAATTGATCTGATGTAAATAGATGCTAAAAAAGGTATAAAAGGACCAAAAAGCCCTTTTCTAAAATGACTAAAATTCACTAAATGGGACATGTGCCAGTGGAGTGCGATGGTCTGTTGCTGGTTTGATGGTCCGTCGAACTGACTATCTCACGTGGACCAGAACTAGGACTTACTGCCTCATCGCAACGACCTGAGGCGACGGTCCGTCGCTAGCTCGATGGTCCGTTGATCCTGTCCATTGCACTTTGCTAGTGAATGAGACTACTACTTCATGGTGACAGCTATGGGCGACGGTCCATCACTAGCTCGACGGTCCGTCGACCTGCCCGTCGCACCTGGGCAGTTAAGAATACTTTCTGTAAATGTCCATAACTTTTTATCCCGACATCAGATTTTGATGAATTTGGTATCGACGTCCATAACTTAAGACAACCCTTACTCTTCTTAAGGATGAAACTCAACTTAAAGAAAGTTCGGGAAATTCCATTTTCTTTGGGAGGCTATAGGACTTTTAGAAAGCTTTTATTTTTATTTTTTTCGTGTTGTGACTTGATTCCAATTGGTATTTGGTGATCCACATTAGTATTCGATTTCTTCACACTTTTGTCCATAGATGCTGAATACTAGGTCTAATAGAACTCGACTGATAACCCCTGCACTGACCATTCCAACTGAGGAGCCAGCCATAGGGGGAAGAGGATGAGTGAGAGGGAAATCAGGGAGATAAAAGGGATGATCCACACCTGCTAGGGTTGGATCTTGAGCAGCTTCTTTCCAAGATTAAGAAGGGCCGATATCCCCTCCCCACATCAGGAACATGTTAAGGAGAAAGAAGAAGCAGAGGAGAAGGGAACATGTCTGCTAAGGTTATTTAACAGGTGTTAGCTTTTTTTAGTGGGTAGACTGGAATAGGAGACACTACTATTGCACCAGCTTCTCAATCTTAAATTATTAACTCTAATGTTTCCATTAATCCTACGGTGGATGAGGCTTTATGTAACGCCTCGAATATGGTACCCGAAATGCTACACGATGCTCATAATTCTGAAGGACCACAAGCTAACCCACGACTGATATCTATAACTGAGCATTGAATAATAATAATAATATCATAAATAAGAAACATAAACTGAAAGGCCATAAATTTCAATATGATACATAACTGAAAATATGGTATAACAATACCAAAACAACTGAAATAACTGTCTACACATGATGTAGTCTCAAAACGTCTAAAACTGAACTATCTGAATAAAGAGTTGATGGGCAATCCCCCAACTAACTCCAACTGCTGAAAAAACAAAGCAATGAAAAAAATGAAATAATCAAATAATAACATCCTCGAATGATGAGGACTCACTGCTGACTCTGACGGCTGAAACTGGAATGCTACTGATAGTCTGGAGCATATATTTCTGAACTTATGGTATAAAACACCATAGCAGAAATGCATACGATTGAATAAATTGGTATTCAAATAAGGTAGGATGAATGAATGGGGTTCATATGCATGAACAATACTAACTGATTGAATAACATGAATGTAAGAATTCATGCATGAATACATAATTGTAACTGATATCCTGATAACACTGACTCATGAATTCTGATAGCGTGGATTTACTGATATCTAAGTACTAATACTAAGATATTGAATTTCTAAGTCTATTGTATACTAAGGAACTGATATCATATTACTACTAAAGGAATGACTATTTCTAAGTCTAAGTATAAAGAGCTAGTTTGATTGATTGTTTCTGACAGTCCTGAAATCTTAATACTGGTAACAAGAATTTTGTATAATTAATATACTATTAACTGGGTGACCGTGTCTGACAGTCTTGATTTTTATGGAACTAGTTGAGTTTCGTACTGAGCGGAGCGACTATATCTGACAGTCTTGAAACTATAAAACTGAACTGAGTTCTATTACTGAGACTTGATCAATACTAAGACTGTGGGAGGTAATCATCTAACCGACATGACCCAAAACAAAACTAGTGGGGTACAACCTGTAACCCCTAATGGAAGGGTATCAGTACCATCCCACAGGTAAAGAAAAGCTATGAGTAAACCCTCTCTGACATGGAGCTCTTCTGTCAACCCCTCCAAGTAGGAAAACTCGGATGAGGTGTAAAATCCCAAAACTCATAGGGTACATCTCAACCTACGCTGGCTCCATAGTTCTGGAATGCAAAGATTTATTCTAAGGACTACACCCTCTACTGGCTAACAGGTGAGTCCTCATTCTTGGGTTCACTCGGTGCTGAATCCTACTCCCAACTAAAGAGACACTAAACTAATTTGAACTGAACTTCACTATTACTGATAGTTTTGTTTAGTTGATTTAAATAGAGTTTACTAAATTTTTGTTGACTGACAGAATGCTATCGAGATATGATAACTGATTGAGCTTACTGTGATTACTAAGGTTACTGGGATTACCTAGAGTACTGAGTTTTCTTGAGTCATGTAACTGACTGAATTCTGAAGATCATATCTTGACTGAGAATATCATGAAAAATGACACTGGGTCTAGGCACACTGCTAAATTCTCATGTACAAGTACCCCGGCACTCGATAGCATAAAACTAACAAGACACATGTCGCCCCGAAAGTACCGTCTGGACGTCACACAGTGCTTAAGACTACGAATATCCCTAAGCTAACCCATGATATCTATATAACTTGAAACCCACATGAAAATTGAATTAACAAATATAGTAACTGAAAGTAAATAATTTCATAACTTAATGAAAGTCTTTAACTTGGACATCTTAAACAAACTCTTTATTCTTAAAACATACCTAGTCTGAAAAGCCTCTACTACTAACTAGAGAGCCACTGGGATAGACCATAGCTAACCCAAACATAAATGAAAATCAAATAACTAAAATACCTATATCACTAAAAAAAAGTCTGATGCACGTAGTTGGGGTGCATAAGATGATGCACGTAGTTAATCGTGCTACTGGAAACGAGCACCATAACCAATATTATAAGATAATATAGCACACAGACATGTATGTAGGTCAGTACCTCTAGAATATACTGAGTATGTAGGGGTAAATGCATAAGTAAAACAATAACTAAATATATAAGTAAACTTTCTAATGATGAACGCTAAGCTTAAATGACTCACCTTGAACTTGAATAAAATAAAGGACTGCGAGATAATAAAACATGAATAATAATGCATATGTGTGAACTTAGTGAACCTTATTACTTGTAAGATTGTAAGAATCAAGATGGTATACATTAATCATCATAGGAGTCAAAACCTATGACTAGTAACATCATAATACGATTTGTATCCCCTAACTCATAACTTGGATAGAATCTTAAGGAGCCTACACTGATGAACTCATGACTTCCCTTTATAAGACTTACAATTCTTGACGACTTCTATGATCAACTCATCAGTAGAATAGAACTCACATCATCCCACACTGACATGGGTATAACTCACTATATGTGACTTATATGAATTATGTACGAATCTAGATTGAATCATATGTTGGACAATGGCTTCCATACATAGGGTATTACAATCAGGAATATAATAAGGACCAAAACCAAAATGAAAAGCCAAATATGGGGTCACATAGGAAAAAGTAAACCCTAAATCAAGAAAATAATACACATCATGGGAAAAGAGTTTTGACATACTAGTGAAAACATCAGGAGAAACTTCAGATTTTTTATGAGTGGCAAGAGCATAAAGGCAGTTCCGACAAGTGGTGGAGCTAGAAGTAGCACCCTTTGGTGTAGGAGCTAAAGATGTGGCAACTGGAACCTTATTAGTCCCAGTAGCAAACCTAATGGATGTACAATCCCATTGTAGATGGCCCAACTGACCATACTTAAAGCATTTATTCCTTCCTTTCCTTCAAAATTTATGATGCACCTACCCACAGAAATGGCAATGGGGATAAGATGGGGATGACTGATATTCACTAGCCTGAGATTGGCACCTTGTGCACAAAACCCATTGTTGCTTTGAAGAAGTCAATCACTAGATAACTTAGAAGATAGAGCAATGGTCGTAGAATACGAACCAAAATTGACTCACTTATTCTTAGACCATTTTCCACCATCTCTACCACTTGCTGATGACCACCACCTTAGTCTGAATACCAAAACTTCTAGTTTTATCTTTCACTCATCTATGCTTTCTTTTTATTTTCCTCTTTCACTTATTGCATATACATCATAAGTCTGGATATATCCATATCCATGTTCAATAGGGCGGCCTTGCTTTCCAAAATCAAGTCACAGGATAACCCGAAAGAAAATTTCCTCTTTCTATCCCTCATGATAGATACAACAGATGAAACTTCAAGGCATACTCCTTTACTGCCATCCTGTCTTGCTTCAAATTAAAAAATTCAATAGACTTTTCCTTTCTCAACTCCTGAGGAAAGAAGTGATCACGAAAAGTACTAGAGAAATCATCCCACAAAGAGAACTCAGTATCATCGCCCCTAGATTGATCCTACTCCTCATACGATTGATATGCGACATCATTCAACTGATAAGCAGTGAACTCCACTCCCTCCACATCAGTAGCATGCATCATACTAAAAATCTTCTTTATCTCATTAATGAAACCTTGAGGATCCTCCTAAACCTTTGAACTAGTGAAAGTCAGTAGACTCAATCTCATAAATTAGACAACTCTAGTGACCTCAAAAGATAGAGAAATAGAAGAAACACACTCAGTCTGAGAGGCCACTAATTGAGTAAGCAAATGGCTCGACTAACAAAACTCAACATAAGACACATTAGCTTGAGGTATCCGAAAAGGGCTAGGGGGAGCCAGTAGAACTCTACATGGGGTGGTACAATCAGGAGGTGGAGCTCTAGACAAGGTCTGAACTCCATAAGTAGTATGATCTCTATCGACATTTAGCTCAGATAGGATAGAAGAGTTTTCACAAGCATTAGATCTTCTAGGAGGCATGATCTAGAAAGCAAACATACTGGAATTAAAGCAAAATTTCTAGATCTTAGACACTATAGCCCAGAATAGAACAATAAGAAATGGAAACATTCCTAAATATCTCATAGCCTCTCCCTTATAAGTGTGGTATGCTACACAACCATAAAATACACTTTACTCAATACATCTTTATGGATACCCAATGACACCAAACCTAGGCTATGATACCATATTTGTTATGATCCAAACTAAGTCCTGGCCGTGACAGGCATCACAAGTCCAAATAGGATTAAAGACCACCCCCTTCTCCTAACAAAATAGGACAAAATACCTTTAACAATGACTGAATTCCGAATATATACCAAGCGAGCATAAGATGAGCTCACAAAATTTAAGAAATGTTTATAACTAATAATTGTTAACCAACTAACAACCACTACCTAAGTCCACAGTAATCCATAAAGCCTTTTAACAAACTGAAATCACTAAGGGGTCGGGATATGCCCCTGGCTCTAATAATGACAATGATAATGACAATGACAATTACAATGATATATTAATATAAAATCTTCAATTCTAGTTATGAATGAAACTGATGGAATGATTAAGTCTTCTCGAGAATGGAAGATTACCACTTCACTGTAAATGATCGATGAATCATGCTGAGCAACCTAACACTACACAAAAAAAGTAAAAGTATCTCTGGTGCTTCTATCATGTGGAGATACAATATCTGAAGATTATTAGTAGATTGAGCATTAACATGTAACTCACAAATAAGGATAAAGTAATGACAATTCAAAATTCAGTTCAACTCAAAATATATGTTCATATACATGTGTGCATACACACACACACATATATATATACTTATGTAACATATTGGGATATAGAAGAAGGCTTAACATGCACTTTGAAACTTTAGCCTGGATTGTGTAGCTTAATCATCATATAATAGTACCTATGGGCTATATGGTCCCCAGTTCTCACCCCTGGATGGACCCTAGTGTGTGTATCCACATGAAACAGAGAATAATCTCAAATATATGCAAGGGGGAATCAAACATCCCAAACATATACTAAGGTGACTTAAGCATACGATTATGTAATATAGTATGGGGGACTCAAACCTCCTAATCATAATAATAAGTTAGAATCGAACCACCTAGTCATAAGCGATGGGACTTGAACACCAGGCATTTTGACCCCCTTCCGGTATATATAGTTTCTAGTATTGGGACCTCCACTTTTACGGCCTAGCTACACAACTCTCTTTCAAGCCCCATTAAAAAATTTATCACACATTCTCATTCATTGAACCATAATACATACTTAGGCATATACTATCAGTATTTTCATACAAACTACACTTGCAAGGTATCATCAATATGATAAATCAATTCCATTAACACGAGAAAACAACTCCCTTTGTTCATTAATACAAAGTGGGGGAACTCCAAATCTATTTGTTTACTATATCAACCATCATGTTTCAATAACCTCTTTATATCATAAAATTGTTCCAAAAATAGTTCAATGCAATTATACTCATGCTCAAAATAACTTCCACAAAATTTGGGTTAGGTTTATTACTAATTCAATTGTAAATATTCACAAAATTTGGTGAAATCACAATCCCCTGGTTTATTCACCGTTCCTATACACCCCACAAGTTCAAAGCTATAAATAAAGCTTGAAAAATTGCATGTGAACCATAGAAAACATTATTTTGAAACAAAGATTAAAAACCCACAACTCATGTTCCAAAACCAACATCCAAAACACATGAATAACTATCTAGAACATATGCTTTAACAAAATATTAGTTGGGGAAGAGTAACATGCTTGAAATATCAAGATTAGTGGAGAGAATTTGCCCTTGGGAGCTCTAATTGATCAACTTTTTGAAATATTAAGTATCTTGCTCGAGAGAATATAGAGAGTTTAAAGGAGTGGTTTGGTTGTGAATAGAATGATAATGCAGTCCCAGAGAGGGTTTTAAGTCCTAGGGGATAAGTAGGGTAGGAGAAAAATTACCAGGATGCCATTAATTAAAAGATTGAAAACCTATGGGTGACCCCACATCTTGTAGGGTCACCCTATGACTTGTTTAGTCTAGTCATAGTCTGGATAGGGTCTAGGGTCACCCCATACTAGTATAGTTATGAGTCATACCATACGAATTGTATCAAGTCTTTATGACTCGTATCACTCTAGTTGCAACCAGAACAACAACTTAGGATAGTACACTGGTTTTCTTATGATTCATACCCTATGACTTGTTACAAAACCCTACGACTCATAGGGTCCAAGTCGTAGTCAACACAAAAACTCCAGGCCAATATATTGTCCAAGCTATGATGGGGTCCCTAAGACCCGCAATGGCACCCTATAATCGCAGGGTGAGTCGTACTAAGGACAATAAGCTCAAAGATCAAGAAATTTTTAAGGATCGAAACCCCAGGGTGTCACATCTTGTCTCTAAACTATGACCAACACGAATCTCAACATCAATCACGATGAGTTATACTTGGATTTACACCAAAAAATTACAGAAGTATTGTATACGTGCCAAAGCCACGAGTACTTAGTAGGAATCATCGATCAGCTGAGTAAATCATAATATAAGTATAATAAAATGCGAGATAAATAATCTAAGTCAAGATAGGAGCACAAACCTAGAATAATGCACCAAATACAGTAGATAAATAGCTAGAATGATAATAATAATAATAAGGAAAACATAGTTGTAGCTATAAAACTAGCCCACATAAGCCAGAAAGTGTAGAAAAATAAATAACCCAATACGGGTACCCATAAGCCCAAATGGTGCAATCAAGAGAAGTAACAACCAAAATTATTCTAAGTAACTTCATTTTGAAATCATGACATACATCTCTTATATATAGTTAAGATATAATAAATAACATCTCAATGTTGGACTTTAACTGGAATTCATATCATCAATTGGCAGACTTGAACTATAAATCATAGCATCACTTGCCAAACTTGAACCAAAACTCATATCATCACTTTTTGGACTTGACTCAGAACTCATGTCATGAATAATGCTGGAATCAAATCGATGTCAATATTATAAATCACCAGACTCAAACAAGACCTAGTATCATTGCTCGAGTACCAATATAGAGTAAAGCATCATATATTTATCCACCTCAAGCTCTAGAATGTAAATTTAGAAGAGATAATATGCCTATAAAGTCTACAAGGAGCTAATAGTAGTCTTGGCCTAAGATGGGGTGGAGGGGCCTACTTTTGATCCCCAAGTTTCATTCTAAGGTAAATTCTACCACAAACTAGGCTATGGTATATAATTTATCAATAGATCTCAATTAGGCCATATTTTAATCTTAAGATTGCAATTTTACCTAAAGAAGGAGAACTAAGACAATTATGTCTAATTTACGGCTCCTTAATTAGCTAAAAGATCGAAAGTATACTAAACATACCTCCAAGACCTAATTTCCAACCAATATCTAGAACATTATCATATATATACTACAATTTAGCCTAATCTATGAGCAAGGAAAACCTAGCCTACTGGACGCCAGAGAAAGACGATGAAATTTTGTAAATCATCGATTTCTCCTTCCAAGAAGTTCTACTTTATGATACACTATAAAAATAATAATCTAATCATAAATATGATAAAAATGGTACCCATATTTTATTTTTATGATTCAGGTTAAAAATTACATAAAAATCCTATATGTGGCCCGCTTATGGAATCGCACTTCTAAAATTGTCAACATGGCCTTTTGTGCTTAAGGAACATTTATCATTAAGAATAGGTAACTTATGAGATCAAATGGTTCTAAAATCAAGACGCCAATAATCTAGGTATTTTAGGAAATAATTGAGAGATTAACCATGAATTTGATGAAAACTTATTGAGATATTAATGAAGAAATAAGTAATTCAAACTCATAATTTCTCTAATTTTCCTACTAATCACTCTCTCACTTTCCACATTCTATATGGCTTTTTATCTTTGATACTTATGGTAAAATAGAGTGAAAATTGGGCAAAGAGGCATTTAATGGCCTCTAGGTTTCGCTTTAGGGGACACTGATCGCTTAAGCGATACATGCCATACCCGACCATTTTGCTAAAGAGGATGAGAAGTGGCTTAATTGGCCTATGCTATCTACTTTAATGACCCTCATATAGAAAATATAGGTCACTTAAGAGATCAGCTAGCTGTTTTAGCAGCCTCTGCTAAATTACCCAAAAGTCCACTTTAGAGGATTCACCAGCTAATAACTCAAAATAAGTTTGAAAGATTTAGGACCCAAACCAAAGGTCCCCCTAGCCTAAAATTAATGTTTTGGAGAATTTAGAATTGTCAAAATTGGCATACGAGGTTGTTTGACTGAAGTTTTCATTCAATAGCCAATTCTTACTAGCAAAGAGTTCAAAAGAGGGAATTGGCATTAAAAACCAAATGAACTTCTCTATAAATAAATTGTAAGTCCAACAATTCATAAATGAATTGGGGTATCTATTAGAAATCTCTAAATATTGGAAATAAGCAAAAATGTCAAAAATGACCTAGATAGTCATTACAGGCATATAGAGGTTACTTATGATGTTAAGGAATTGGTCCAAATCTAGTGTTTATGGTATGGGAGAATTCATGGTTACTATTTTAAGGTTTGGATATTTTAGGAGCATTATAATTGGTATGTCTTCTTGATTTCATCCACCGAGCTTATGGGGGCTTGACTAGAATATTTATATATCTTGAGCCTTCTAGGCTTATTAGGGTCCAGTTAGGCTATAGTTAGTCAATTTATGTTTGATATTATTTACTAGGTTGTTTATTTTTAGTATTTGAAGAATTATTATAGGTTTACCCATCTGCTTGACTTTAGTTAACCATCTCGCATCATATTGTAATTATATTATGATTTAGCTTAGTCGGCCAATGATTCCTAATGAGTATCCATTATTTTGTTACTCATACTATACTTTTGCATACTTTTTTATGCAGATTAGATTACTAGCTATCATTATTGACGTTTATAATAGTATTGGTCATAGTTTGAAGATAGGGTAAGATTTCAGAGACAGAGCTCACTTTCTCCCCTTCTATCTTGTATAGATTTTCTATTCTATACTATTGTACATTTGATACTTATAGTACTGTTATTCTTTTTAATAGAGGCTCTTGTACTAACCTTACTAAGTTATGAGATATTTCTCCTTTTTCTATTATTTATCTTCAGTTATGCTATCATCCCTATATTTTATGGTTTGTGATCTAATAAGAAGTTTAATTTTGATGTCTACCCTATTTTCCACCAACTAGCCCATCACTTGTCATTTTGGGATTTGGTTTACCTACTGGCGGGTTAAAATAGGTGCTATAATGACTTGTAAAATTAGATTGTGATATATATATATATGTTATTACCGTATATCCTTCTCTTTCATTGTCTATTCATATTGTATATATATCTTTTGTCCTTGTACTACTACTGTAACACCCCAAATCTGGTACTCAGAATGCTACACGGTGCTCATAATCTTGAAAGACCACAAGTTTACCCATGACTGATATCTGTAACTGCACTAAAATAATAATAATATCGTAAATACAGAAACATGAACTAAAAGGTCATAAGGTTCAATAGTGATACACAACTGAAAATATGGTATAACAATACCAAAACAACTGAAATAACTGTTTGAACATGTTGTAGTCTGAAATCCTCTAGAACTGACTGAATTATCTGAATAAGGAGTTGATGGAAAATGTCCCCAACTAACTCCAACTACTGAAATAAACTAAGTAATGAAATAATAAAGAAATGATTATGTCCTCGCAGGATTAGGAGTCACTGCTAACTCTGACTACTGAGACTAGAATGCTGCTGATGCTCTGGAGCACGTGCTTCTAAACTTATGGTATAAAACACCATAGAACAAATGCATTAGTATAATTAAATGTACCGGTATGCATGTGAGGTAGGCTGAATGCATGGGTTTTATATGCATAAAAAATACTAACTGACTGAATAACATAAACATGAGAATACATGTAAGAATACGTAACTGCAACTGAGATCGTGATAACACTGACTCATGAATTCTGACAACATAGATTGACTGATATCTGAGTACAAATACTGGGATACAGAATGATTAATTTTATTGAGTACTGAGGAACTGATGTCATATTACTGATAAAAAAATAACTATTTTTGACAGTTTTGATTATAAGGAACTGGTCAAATTAATACTATCTGACAGTTGTGAAACTGAATACTAATAACATGAGTTTCATATAATTAATATACTATTAATTGGGTGACTGTGTCAGACAGTCTTTATTCTAATGGAACTAGCTGAGTTCCATCCTAAGCTGAGCGACTGTATCTGACAGTCCTGAAACTGTAGAAATGAACTAGTTCTATTACTGAGACTGGATCTAAAACTGAGACTATGAGAGGTAATCATCTAACCGACATGCCCCAAAACTGAACTGGTAGGGTCCAAACTATAACCCCAGCTTGAAGGGTATCAGTATCGTGCCACGGGTAAATACAAGTTATGAGTAAACCCTCTCTGACAGGGAGCTCTTCCATCAACCCCTTCTAGTAGAAAAACTCAGATGAGGTGTAAAATCCCTAAAATCATAGGGTACATCTCAACCTACGTTGGCTATATAGTTCTGGAATCCAAGAATTTCTTCTAAGGATCACACCCTCCACAAGCTAATAGGTGAGTCCTCATCCTTGGGTTCACTCGATGATAAATCCTAATCCCAACATAAGAGACACTAAACTGATTTGAACTGAACTGAACTGTTATTGATAGTATTGTTTAGTTGATTTGAATAGAGTTCACTAAATTTTTGTTGACTGACAGAATACTACTAAGATCTGATAACTGACTGAGATTACTGAGGTTACTGAGATTACCGAGGGTACTGAGATTACTGAGTTTTCTTGAGTCATGTAACTTACTGAATTCTAATGATCATGGCTTGACTGAGAGTATCTTGAAAACATGAAACTGGCTTTAGGCACACAGCTATATTATTGGGTACAAGTACCCCCAAGACTCGATAGTATAAAACTGACAAGTCATGACACTCTTGAATACATAACCAACATCAACAATACATAATGCAATAAGTTGGGGATTTCATAAAGTACATGGTTATCATAATGTTGTACATGGATTGGAATGCATATAAACATATAATACTTTCATCAACCTAATCCTATGAACATTCCATCAAACATTCATAATACACATAATATCATGGAAGTCATCCTTGATCATAAAGGTAAAGCATGCATTTATCACTTGAGTCACAATTGAGCCATAATACATAATTTTGATTCTTCTAGGCATTTTATCAAACACCTTACATGCACCTCTTAGGGCATAGGCATAATCATCAAATTAACATATCATAACCACTAAGTTCATAGTCTTCAACTCGTATGCTTGCATAGTTTCATAAAAACAAATAAAGATTCCAACTTTGGAATCATACAATCATAATCTCATGAACATAATCAACCCACAACAAAACATTCATAATATATGCTTTAAAAACTTGATTCTTCTGCTTCATGGATGAAAGGAATCCATGATTAAACACTATACATACCTTAGTTCTTGATTTTACAAAGATTGGCAGAGAGATTCTTAAAATTGAGTCTTGAATTCGAATCCCAAATTGAAAACCCTAACTTATTTTTGAGAGAAACACTATATTTTGGGTGAAATATGGTTGAATCACGTGTTGTTGGGTTTATATAAGAAAGGAAAATTGACCCTTTTGACCCTTAAAGACGCAAACATTTAATGACTAAAAATGGGCACCGACGCTACAAGCGACAGGGTGCATTGATCACTGAGATGTAATACTCAATAAATCATGCCATGATCACATTGAGCCTTAAAAGTTGTGGCTCTGGCATCCTACACAAATGTTGACCAACGCAATTGGCGATGCGGCGCGCCATGATTGCATTGGTCCACTATTTTGGGACTTTAAACATAATCTAAACGTGTTTCGAAAAATCTGAAACTCGTCCAGGAACACCTATTAACCTTCCTGGTCATGAATTAATAAAAATACGGACTATTAAAGGACATTAAGGTGGAAAAATGAGATTGCCCACTTTTGAAGGCCAAAAATAAACTAAGTCTGGGAACTTAGATAAAATTTTCTAAGTATGGAACCCCCTTAACAAGCATAAAAGACTGAATTAAGCTTAGAAATTTTGTGGGGTCTTAAAATATCTTCCCTTCAGGAACATTTGTCCTCGAATAGGACTGACTGAGATTTGGGAAATGATAAGCTGAAGTACATACTGAACATGAAGAACTGAGACATGAATTCGTGAGTAGCATGACCGATAAGCTGAATGTATCATACTAAGCATGCATATCTGATGCATGGTTAACTGGTTCATGAATGCATGACTAATATTTCTGATAAGCTAAGTTTCTCACAATGAGAATGCATATCTGATGCATGATTACATGACTGAATTGACACATAAACATATGACTGAATATGCAATGGTTAATGAGTCTGAGACTAATTACTAATTATGCATGAGTGGAAATATGAGAATGTAACTGAGTCTAGAACGTGATACATGATCTGGATATCGTTATCTAAACTGAGTACCTTAAATACGTGGCTTACGGCTGAGATCAGAGTTTATGGGTCAACTCTAAAGTTTGAGGGTCAACTTTAAGTACCCCCTTACTCTAAACTGGATTCATTACGAGAAAAGATAATGGCATATTTTATGTCATGAAAGTTTAGGGAATTATCGTGTATCTCCTCCTTGGGAAATTATGTCCCTAGAATAATACTGACTTGACTGAGGTACTAAGGAAAACTAGGATGATGCACAGGGCACCTATGAACTGAATCACAGCTGAATATCTGGGATCTAAAGCTAAGACATAATATATGAACTAAGCATATCTTGAAACTACTGGTACTTTATATCTTGGAACAGGTTCATTCCTGAGATTTTTAATGGTAGGACTAGGTGGAAAGATGGGAAACTATGCCATACAAATTTGTTGTCTGATTGGTAAACTGAATTACTGGATTTGTGGACTAAGTCACACTGAAAACTTATACTCAACTGGAGCATTTCTATGACATTCTTTCTATAAAGTTCTAGTGATGGTAAGGAGAAAACAAATCTTGGTCTGGCCTGAGCAGGACATCTAAATAGGAAATCGCTACATAGCTGGGATTTTTTTGTATTAGAAGACAAGGCCTATCAAACATACTCTAAGATAGATGACTAAACCTTATGCACTGCAACTGAGATTACTGAAGAGATTCAAATTGGTGCTGATCACAAATGCATGGATATACTAATTTTTCTAATTAACTGAATGACTGATAGCTGAATACTGAAATGTAAACTTGAACTGGACTTGATTTGGGATAGCTGGACTGAAACTATAGAGTGTTATGCATAAAAGGTAATGACTGACTGGGTAACATGAGGTAATTAAGCATGAGTTGGGGAAAACTGTATTACCTTAGGAACACAAGACCAGGCGTCTAACATAATTTGGGAGCATTCTGTAAACTAAGGTACCGAAATATAAATAACTGAGTAATCGATAGATATAGGCTATGGTTGGGTAATCTTGAAAATGGACTGAGTTTTTTGATCTAACTGGACTAGGACTGGGACTGAGATTGTAGTTAAGACGGTAATTGAAACTGTAATCGTAACTAAGACTATAACTGAGACTGAATGCTAGTTTTCTATAACTTTGGGTAAGACTGGTATGGGAGTACTGAATTCTGATGGCTAAGTAACTGATACCCAAAATCCATGGTTCTATAGGACTAACTGAGTTCTTTACTGAATATTGATTACTGAACTGACACTATAACTGAGGTTGCGGGATGGAACATTAACACTACGGATTCATCGAGGGATCTACACTAAGGGTATTCGTGACATAATATGAGTTTGACTGAATACTAGGAGTGAAGTCATGAATTATGTGGGCTAAGCATACTGTAAAGCATGACATGAGTGCATGAGTCATGAGCTGTAAGAACTAGGTTTGGAATTTCTGAATTCGTGGAACATGATCCACAACATTGGATAAACTTGGACTCCTTATACGAGAAAATTGAAACACACACTAATCTATGAAAAATACATGGATATAAGCTGTATTCATGAGAATAAAACATAAAGCATGCGTAAGTATCGGGAGGGTTAAAGTACAAAACTTTGTACTGAAGTAGGAATGGGTCAGGAATCATCTTTTCTTATTGATTTTCTACACATACTAGCATTACTACTAGAATCTGAAGGCCTAACTTTATGAGATATCATAATCGGAAATTTACTGATTACCTGTCGGGCTGTGTTAGACTGACTCACTGGGGTAGAGACTGGAAAGGTCTTGTTAATATTTGGTCTGACCTTAAAGTTGACTGCTATGAAAGGATTTACAAAAGAACAAGGAATCTCCTAAATCTGAATAAATGTGAACATGTAAATGAGAGACCTGTACATACCAATGGCTGCATTAGGAGGATATCCTATCGAGATTAAAGTGCATAGAATCTGTTTGGACGTTGCCCATTGATAGCAATGGAACTGGCACCCTACTGATTCGGGTGACCATACTGAGAGTTTGACTGGAGCTCATACTCACTTGCACGACATGAATACTGAAAGAAAGGAAACTGTTCCTAAAATATCTCATAGCCTCTTGCATATAAGTGTGGTGCACAATACATCGATGTACAAAACTCTACTAGATGCGGCTTTTCAGACTTCCTAGGACACTGTTGAACCTTAGACTCAAATACATAGTTTATAACACCCCAATTCTAGTACTTGGAATGCTACACGATGCTTATAATCCCGAAGGACCACAAGCTAACCTATGACGGATATCTATATCTGTCACGACCCAAATCAGGCCCTGTCGGTGACGAGCATTTCGAACTATTGAGGCCCAAAACACCCCTATCTATCTGGTAATCATGCATCTAATTAATATGATCAAAGTAATGCAGAAAAGCATAATAATTCGGAAACATGGTGATAAATATGAAAAGAGACAATAACGGGGAGATAAGGTTCCCTCAACATCAATTAACCTCTAAACAACTGTCTGTGAAAATCTCTAACAAATGACTGAGTCAAGTAACCGCATATAAACTGGTACAAGGCCCCCATTAGACCGTAAAACTAAATATAAGATAAAAGGAATGTAGGACATAAGACTTTTTGAAACATAGAAGGTTCACCACTTGTCTCTACAGCTCTGTCTAAAAGATCTACTAATTCTCTTGACCCCTAGACTGGGCCTCTAAACCTGAGAGGTTGGAGAGGGGAGGGGGTCATCACAAAAGTACTGGGACGTAGAGATATCAAAACAAAACATAATATTTTTACAATACATAGTTGAGATCCATTATAAAGCAATTTCGTATCAAATCATTTAAAAACACATGGGTGTAATGGAATATTTTCTCAACAACAATGAAATACAACTGAGCTAGGTGTAATACCGGGATGGTATGGTACATATAGACATATCAAGTGACTAAGACTCCTTAGAACTACGCTAACTTTGGGGTCTCACTTATTAGTGAATTTCCTTTTTATTTTGCCCTTATATCTCCCTTTTTATTTTTTATTGCACATTCAGGTTGGGTAGTCTTTTATTCTTTCTATTTCACAATTTTCCTTTTTTTTTGCTACCACACCCAGCCCTTCTAACTTTTTTCTCTTATTTTACCCTTCTTCATACCTATTTTACACTATACATCTATGTGATGGCAACCTTTAACTTAGGATTTTGCTTGAGTTGAGGTGCATAATGTCCAAGGAGGACCAGGGCCAAAATTGGTTCACTGTAATATAAATTGGAAGGTGAATAAGTGAAAATGAAAAATAGCCTATAAGGCTCAAAACAGGGACCCAGGGATATTATTTCACACAAGGAAGGTCATTTAGGCTAAAAGTGAACTAAATTCAAAAACGTCCTATGATCCTTTCCTAACCGACTATCCTACATCCTATGCAAGACTAACCATGTATGTTTTGAATTGAACACACAAAAAGAATGAAGTATCATATCACATTCATATGGATACTAATCCAATTCATACATATGTTAGCAAATGATTATCATGTCCCTAATCCTAATGCCAAAACAAGATCCACAATGTTCACACATATATACATTCACACAGTTCTAAAACACATTTTTCAGAGGGGTATAATTTTTCTCAAAAATCCATATAAACAAGATAAATTCCCTATATACTTAAAAATCTCCTAATTACACAAAACACAACACAGGACAAAGTAAAATGCAGTACAACACAAATTAACCTAGACATGCCGGTTCATAACCATACCTCGATCAAGAAGAAAAGAAACACAAAAAGCCCATGGTGGCTATTGTATGTCCCACCCCTAACTAAAAATTGTGCACTATCCTAAATGTATGAGATAAAGTAAAATAGAGAAAAGTGAGAACATACATAGGACACACTAAGCGTCGATGTCATGAGCATTCCAAAATAGGGGGTATATCTGCAGATGGAGGCCATGGTCGTGGTAATGCACTACGATAAAAAGAACCCACAACTAGTTTGGAAAGCGTCTGCCTATGAAAGAATGCAGTCTCCATCGAATCATAGGTGGCCCTTTTCAGGGCTTGCTCAAATGGCAGGTCTGAATTCTACAGGTCCCCTTCTCGGCCTCTCTTAGTCCTAACTATGGGGACTATCAATCATCCTTCGCAAATAAATCAAAGTGTTTGAGGCCGTACAAAGGTAATGGTTTAATAATTGGATATACAACTAGAGTGATGTCTAATATGTAGCTCTTAGTAAGAGAGCACACTTCTACTCTCAAGATATCCACTTCCTCTCTCATATGTCCTAGATCCAGCCTTTCGATTTCTACAAATTAGTCTGCCACCCATCTCTCATCAACACCTAGTGAATTTGGTACATTGGCCTCTGTAACAACATCCTCATCAATAGTGTCTATTAAAGACACCACTCGCATATCATCTTGCTGTTGAACTATCATAGACACATCAAACACTACTTTGTTATCATTCAATTTGAAGGTGATCTCTCCTAAGTCCTTATCAATCAATACCCTACTAGTGGATAGGAAGGGTCTACCCAATATAATAGGGCATGACAATTCACATCATAGTCAAGAACTATAAAATCAATAGGGAACATAAGGGATGACACCATTACTTCTATGTCATACAAAATACCTACCAGTTTCCTCATAGATGAGTCAACCATTAATGGTTTTATGGACATAGTCTTGAGTTCCCCCATCCTTAATGGCTTGTACACATCTAATGATATCATATTTACTACTGATCCCAAGTTACATAAAGCCTTCTTGACATTAAAAGGCCCAACAGAAAAAAAATTGTGATAGCTCTAGGATCCTCCTTATTTTCTACTAATGATAAAAAAGAGTTGTACTATAAGGGTTCACATAATCATTGGTCTCGATGACCTAATCCTCACCACTATCATACTCAAAATTTTCATCATCCCAAGTTGAATTCTCAAACCCTGCCTCAGATATCTCATCGCTCTTATGGCTATCAACCTTGGATTCCTTGCCCTTGGGCTTGAAAACCCACCAACTAACGATCATGATGCCTAGCCTTCTCTTTTAATTTGGTCTCATAAGCTTTGAAAGTTACACCCTATTCTCCTACTATATGAACTTTCTCACAATTCATGATCATGAACTGCTTTTACAAAAACCCAAGGTCAGTACTTAGTAGCATAATCTCTTACGCTATAAAATCATCACCTACTCTCTGTTGAACAGGAGCTCTAATAACGTGAGTGCTAGACTCTCTCTGCCTCTCAAATTTTCCAACCTAGGTAAGTGAGAGATATCTGGTCTAAAACATCAAAAGATACCTCCCTACGTAATATCATCAAACATCCTCCAAAGACAGTGTCTAACTGCTATATGGTAGTTTTGATGATAAAAAACTAAACTACGAGGGACCAAGTCCCTGGACATGCACAGTGTTGTACAGTTGGTGCATGGTATCTATACAATTTTATCCTATTGTGCAAAAAACTTGTAGGTTCTATTTTTTACCAACTTGGATAGTTGGTTCAATGATATTCTATCCCAAGTCATTACCCAACAATAAAAGGGAAGACACGCCTTTTAATAAGTGATTTTTGTACAAATTACAAAGATTGAAGAGAGGAAGCAAAATACTATTTCAATACTGCTCAAGTTCTTATCTTTATGAGTGCTTAAATTGAAATATTTCTTGAATGAGTAATGATTTGTAATCAAACTACTCATATTATAAGAGAAGGGCTTTCTTTTGAGAGAGTTGCTTAGGTATAGTTACCTGAGCATGTAGTTGGTTAGAGTTAACAAGTTTTAAAGGGAATCTTGGTAGAGGTATCAAGTAGTGCTTGAAATGGAGGTATTGTAAATAGAAGGAACCTAGAGTTAGGTTCGCAGTCGAATCTGTAATCAAGAGGTTAGTTATAGTGGACTATTTTTGTGCTTGTGAGGGAAAACCGTGGTTTTTCCCTTATTGGGTTTCCAGGTAAAATTCTTGTGTTGTTCTTTCCTGCATTACTCTTGTGTTTCCAACACCTCATAATTTCTTTACTTTTCTAATGCTTGAGAATGACTTGAGAGACCTGGTCCCTCACTTGTGGTGTAGCCCCCAAGGGTTCAACAATTGGTATCATAGAGGGTTCACTTTAAAAGTTTCATACCTAGAGTGATCTTATTATCATGACAGTTATAACTAATCAAGGGGTAAAAAGAAAGGAAGCGGAAAAGAAAATATTCTTGACCTTGAAGTCCTTAGAGTCGAATCAAGATAAAGATAGAAAGAAAAAGGAGAACAATCATTACAAAATGGGCACTATAAAGGGATCTGTCAAAGATGGGAAAGTAGAGGAATGATAAAATTCAGATAAGCATGGGAAGACAAGAGAATACATAACCAAATAGATTTAAGTACTTGAATAAGATAAAGAGGTATTCTCTACCTAGATGGGCCAAGAAAGGGTTGGTCACACTATTTTCTTCTTATTGAGAACTAAAACTTAAGTGGGATCTAAAATCAAACAAATAATAATGGTTCATGACTGGAGAAAAGGGACTTAAGTTAGAAATGTTCATTAAAAGTCAGTGCTCAAGGGTTGATCTTTAAAGATCTAACTATGTTCTCTCTCTTAAGGCACTCTATAGCGGCAGTGTCATATCTTGAACTAGTTAATTTCAAGGGAGTTGATTCTTAGAAGACTTTTCTGAAAAATAAAAAGTTTTAGCAAGGGGGAAAATCACAGATTGATCAATCTAAAATAACCTAACATATGAATAAGTGTCACTACTAGAATTACCCTTGTGGTGACGTTTGCAAAACTGTTGTGATAGACAACAAAACCGTTGCCATAGCTTTAGTGCTATGGTTCAGCAAGTGTCCTATATGTGGGCATTATTATAGATCTATGGCAACAGTTTATGCAACGGTTGTTTGAAACCGTCGCCATAGGTCAAGCTATGGCGACGACTATTTTTTGACTTATTAAGACGCCTATTTTCATCTATTGCAACGGTTAGGCAACAGATATTGTTACAACAGTTTCATGTAGTTGCAATAGAATGTATTGCAATGGTTACTAACCGTTACAATAGATTTATGTCAATGACAGTAAACCATTGCAATAGCATCTATTGCAACACTTTTGTTATTCTATTTTTGCAATGCTTTTTTACTACATATTACAATGGTTTATTGATATATTGCAATGATTATTGCCACAAGTTCTTAAATTAAAATGATTTATATAAATAGTCACTCGTATTAGTGTAAATTTTTATTTACATAAATAATTAATTATAACACAATATATACATATCACAAAACAAAATCATTCTTTAATAATCTCATAATTCAAATTATGCAACAAGCTAGTAATTTAAACCCAAAAGAAAAATGTAATCAAGTCCAAATGATTAGTTAAGTTTTTACATACTAGCAAGTTTGAGTCGCAGTAAGTTTCAAGAAATTTAACAAAAAACTATGGATATTAGAGCATTTATCCACAACCCAAAAATTTTCTCAAGTAAGGTCAATGTCTTCATTACTTTCTTCATCTCTTTCTTCAATTTGGACACCTATATAAAGAGAATAAATATTATCAATTATCACCTAAATGACAACATAAAGATATTATAATAATAATGAAACATGATATAATGGGTAAATGCCTCGTTGGATTTCTACTTCAAGTATTTTTTGAGTTCACATTAGGAGGATTAGGTCAGGCTATTAGTCATATCTAGATTCTGATATAACAATAATACAATGAATGTACTAGGAAGATATAATTCCAGTTACTCACAGGCTAGCGGGTATATAAAATCTACATTCAATACGAACTATGTTCAAGGGGAAGAGTTTAAGGGCTTATTTGAGGAGTGGCTTTATACAGATAAGTCCTGCTTGGAAAAGGAACAAAAAAAATTAGAAAGTTTGCAGACCACAAACATTATCTCATGAATTATAATATTATGGACATGATTATATGTAGTAAAGTCTAGACCAAGAGAGTTTACAACACTACGAGGCATACAACATAACTTGTGAGTTTATCACCCAAAATATATATAGTGAACATTCAAAAATGCATGGATGTTTATCACCCAGAGATCCAAGTTTATATACTACACTAAACCCATAGTTTTTTTGTCCATACATACTATATAAATGGATATTAACTACACTAGGAGTTAGCAATTAAAACAAAGCAGGATACTATAGTAGTAGCTATAGTAGTACGAGTAAAATAAAGATAGCTAGGGTTTCCATTGCAAATTCAAGAAAAGTGAATAGAAGCACAAGAACATGTCTTTGTTACCCAACCATCGATCTTGGCTCATTCAGATGCAACCATTATAGAAATCATCAACATACAAATCGGACAGTGTTTCGTTCAAGAATACTATTTATACTACAATAGACAATATGTCAATGGTGAACTTGTTAAAAGAACATCACATAAACTTTGTTAAGACAACAAATTTAAATCATAAGCTGAGGAAGAATTTTCAGCCATTGAAGCTCCGGTTCAAGGCTCTTGTTAACACCTCCGCTTGCTTTACTTTCAAGTTAATCATGAGGTATTACTTTTTAAATGCTTTATGATTTTTTTCTTTATTGCTGGTAGTTTTAGTCTTAATTTTCTTATGAATTTGTTGAAAAAAATGAACTAAAGAGAGGAAAGGCAGCAGTGAAGTTGATTCGGATCTTTGGTATGTGCTTTAACTTGCTACTGATTTTGAACTGTATAAACTTTAAGGGATTTTATTTGGTCTAAGGTAAAAACCAGTTGCAATATCTTTTTAAGTTTTAGGGGTATTTTGTAGCTAGTAAAGAGGTAACTTATTCATGTAATTAATTTATGTTTGTATAAGTTTAGCAACACTTGGTAGCTCGTTAGGAAGTAAGTTATTCATATCTAATGATATGTTTGAAATTTAGAAACCTATATAACTAATACATATATAAGTTGTGAGGGGACTTGTGTGTTTTCTTTTATAGTCAAAGATGAACAGATTCTAACCTGGCCACAATACCAAACTACTAATACCAAATTACTAATACCAAACTAAACACTAATACCAGGACAAAATACCAAACTATTAATACCAGGACACAATACGAAACTAATAATACCAGGCCATAATACCTGGGAGCATTATGGTGTATGTGGAACTAAGGGAAAACCTGGGGTAGCTAAACAGATGATCAACCTGACAACACTTGTGGAGAATGAATGCATAGTGGGAAAAGCTAGATTTGTACCTCAAGTTTTTGAGTTGCTAGCTGTTCAAGAGAAGTTGGGAAAGAAATAGAGGAACTAAGGATCAAACTGACTTAAAAATATTCTAAAATAGTGCACATGAAATTGCAGAATTAGAAGTTGTCCTTTGAAGGACCAGGTCCGAGAAATGAGCTTGCAGTAGAAAATGCAACACTCATGGAAAAGGTAGCAAAACTGAATGGTGAAAATCAGGAACTGAATACTGACATAAAGTCTCTCACCAAATATTTTTTGGATGCTCACAATGCTTAAAATGCAAGAATGGAGATACTACTTAAGTCCTTTTTCCAAAAACCTCCCTCTAGTTAAGTCTCATTATCCCTGTCCCCAAAACTATTCATTGTTAGTTTCCTATTTTTCTCCTTGTGTTATCTCATAAAGATAATACATTTAATGCACTATTTTATGTATGATTGTACTGATACTAAGATTTTGCTTATGAATGAATTCTATTTGTGATCTTCAATTGATCTCCTTATTTTATGTTGTCTTCATGTTTGTGTTACCCCAGTGGCTATGAGTTAATTAAATTTCCTTATATTTACTTATGGTTTACTATCAATCCTTTTTAATGATTCCAAAAGAAGGATTACTAACTTTATATGTAAAGACCAGAAGTGTATGAGTAATAGGGAATACTAATGTGCTAAACTACAAAATTAGGAATCATATTGATAGGGGGAAGAAATGTTGAAGAAATGCAAATTCACAAATTAAATGTGCATGATCATAGGGGAAAAATGAAAACAAGGGACCACATCCATGTGCTGTATGATAGAGGATGAATGATGATAGGGGAAAATTCATCTTCAAGTGATAATCACTCTAATTAAATGTGATGAATGTGCAATGGTGCTTAAATTTTATGGTTTGGTTTATCATCTTAATAAAGGAGATAATTTCTATATGTAGAATTGATGATGAGCAGGTAAACTATGAGGGACCAGGTCTTTGGACATGTAAATTACCGTTTATTTTTGACATGGTATCTGCACGTTTTTTTCATTTGGTGTAACAAACTTTCAGGTGTTATTTTATACCGACTTGGATAGTTGGTCCAATGATATACAATCCTTAATCATCACCCAACTATAAAATGAAAGAGGCATCTCTTCAACAATTGGTTTTTCCATTAATTACAAAGATTGAAGATAGGCGAAAAAACCCCATTTCAATACTGCTCAAGTTCTTAGCATTATGTATGCTTAAATTGAAATAGTTCTTGAGTGGCTAATGATTTGTAATATAACTACTCATCTTATAAGAGTAGTTCTTTCTTTTGAGAAAGTTGCTTAGGTAGAGTTACCTGAGCTTATAGCTTGTTAGAGTTAACCAGTTTTTAAGAAAAACTTGGCAGACGTGTCAAAGTGAGCTTGCAATAGAGGTGTTACAAGAAGGAGGAACCTAGTGTTAGGTTAACAGTCAAGTATGTTATCAATAGGTTAGTTATAGTGGAATGTTTTTGTCCTTGTGAGGGAAAGCCATGGTTTTTACCATATTGAGTTTCCACGTAAAAATCTTGTATTATTCTTTCCTGTATATCTTTTGTGTTCCGATCACGTCGTAATTTCTTTACTTTTCTAATGCTTGAGAATGACTCTGAGGGACCTGATCCCTCACTTGTGGTACAACCCTTAAGGGTTCAACAATTGATATTAGAGAGGGTTTACTTTAAAAGTTTCATACCTAGAGTGATCTTATTATCATGACTGTTATAACCAATCCAGTGATGAAAAGAAAGGAAACGGAAAAAAAAAGATTCTTGACCTTGAAGTTTTTAAAGTCTAATCAAGATAAAGATGGAAATAAAAAGGAGAACAATCATAAAAAAAATAGGCAGTATAAAGGGATCTGTCAAAGTTGGGAAAGTGAAGGAATGATAAAATTTAGATAAGAATGGGAAGAGAATACACAACTAAATAGATCCAAGTACTTGATTAAGATAAAGAGGTATTCTCTACAAAGATGCACTAAGAAAGGTTTGGTCACATTATTGTCTTCTTACTGCGAACCAAAACTTATGTGGGCTCTAAAATCAAACAAGTAATAATGGTTCCTGACTTGAGAAAAGAAATAGGAGTCAAAAATATTCATTAAAGGTGAGTGCTTAAGGGTTGATATTTGAAGATATGACTATTTTCTCTCTATCAAGGTACTCTATGGTGAAAGTTCTATATCTTGAACTAGTTGATTTCAAGAGACCTGATTCTTAGAAGGCTTTTCTTAAAAACAAAAAGTTTTAGCAACAGGCCAAATCGCAGATTGATCAATCTAACATAACCTGACATATGAATAATTGTCACTACTATAAATTACCCCTATGGTGATGGTTGCAAAACTATTACAATATGCAACCAAACCATTTCCATATCTTTACTGCAACGGTTCAACACTATGGCAATGGTTTATGCAATGGTTGTCTAAAACCATCGCCATAGGTCAAGCTGTGGTGATGGATATTTTTTGACATATTGAGATGACTATTTTCATCTATTGCAATGGTTACTAACCGTTTCAATAGAATCTATTACAACGACATTAAGCCATTGCAACTGCATCTATTGCGATGCTTTTGTTATTCTGTTCTAATGCTTTTTGAGTACCTATTACAACTATTTCATTACTTATTGGAATGCCTATTTTCATCTATTGCATTGGTTACTAACCATCACAATAGATTCTATTGCAATGATAGTAAACCACTGTAATAGTAACTATTGCAACGCTTTTGTTATTCTGTTGCAACACTTTTTGACTACCTATTGCATTGGTTCATTGATGTATTGCAATAATTATTATCACATGTTATTTAATTGAAATGATTTATATAAATATTCACTCGTATTAAGGTAAATTTTTGTTTGCATACATAATAAATTATAACACAATATATACACATCACAAAACAAAATCATTCATTAATAATCTCTTAATTCAAAATATGGAACAAGCTAGTAATTTAAACCCAAAAGCAAAATGTAATCAAGTCCAAATGATTAGTTAAGTTTTTATATAATAGCAAGTTTGAGTGGCAGTAAGTTTCAAGAAATTTAACAAAAAACTATTGATATTAGAGCATTTATCCATAACCCAAAAATCTTCTCAAGTACGGTTAATGTCTTCATCACTTTCTTCATCTATTTCTTCAATTTGGACACCTATATAAAGAGAACAAATAATATATATTATCACTTAAATTACAACATAAAATGATTATAATAACACTGAAGCATGATATAATGGGTCAATGCCTCATTGGAGTTCTACTTTAAGCATTTTTTGAGTTCACATTGGGAGGATTAGGTCGGGCTCTTAGTCATATCTACATTCTTATATAATATATAATACAATGAATTTACAAGGCAGACATAATTCCAGTTACTCATAGGCTAGCAGGCATATAAAATCTACATTCAATACCAACTGTGTTCAAGGGGAAGAGTTTAGGGGCTTATTTAAGGAGTGGTATTATACTGCTAAGTCCTACTTGGAAAAGGCGCCAAAAAGATTTGAATGTTTGCAGACCACAAATATTATCTCATGAATTAAAATATTGAGGACATGATTATATATAGTAAAGTCTAGACAAAGAGAGTTTACAACACTACGAGGCATACAACATAACTTGTGAGTTAATTACCCGAAATATATATAGTGAGCATTCAAAAATGCATGGATGTTTATCGCCCACAGATCCAAGTTTATATACTACACTAAACCCAAAGTTCTGTTGTCTATACATGCTATATATATGAATGTTGTTTACACTGGGAGTTAGCTGTTAAACCAAAGCAAGATACTATAGTAGTAGCTATAGCAGTACGAGTAAAATAATGATAGCTAGAGTTCCCATGGAAATGTCAAGAAAAGTGAATAGCAGCACAAGAACATGTCTTTATTCCCCAAACATCGATCCTAGCTCATTCATATACAACTTTCGTAGAAAGAATCAACATACAAATCGGATAATGTCTCTTTCAAGAATACTAGTTATACTACAACAGGCAATATGTCAAAGGTGAACTTGTTAAAAACACATCGGATGCACTATATTAAGCCCAAAAATTAAAATCATAAACTGAGAATTAAGAATTTTTAGCCATCGAAGCTCCAGTTCAAGGCTCTTGTTAACTCCTCCATGTGCTTTAATTTCAAGGTAATCATGTGGTGTTATTTCTTAAGTGCTTTATCATTTTTCTCTTTATTACTGGTATTTTTAGTTTGAATTTTCTTATGAATTTATGAAAAGAAATAAACTACAAAGGGGACAGGCAGCAGTAAAGTTGATCCAGATCTCCGGTCTGTGCTTAAACTCGCTACTGATTCTGAATAGTATAAATTTTAAATGATTTTATTTGATCCAAGGTAATAACCAATTACAATATCTTTCTATGTTTTTAGTGGTTTTTGGTAGCTAGTAAGGAGGTAACTTCTTCAAGTAATTAGTTTATGTATGTATAAGTTTAGTAATACTTGGTAGCTCGTTAGGAAGTAAGTTAATCATATATAATGATATGTTTGAAATTTAGAAATCTGTATAACTAATACATGTATAAGTTAGGAGGGAACTTGTATATTTTTTGCTGTAGTAAAAATTTAACAGATTCTAACTAGGCCACAATACCAAACTACTAATACCAAGCTAATACCAAGACACAATACCCAACTACTAATACCAGACCACAATACCAAACTAATATTACCAAGCCACAATATCAAACTATTAATACCAAACTAATAGCAAACTTTTACAAGCTAATCAGCAGCAGGAACATGCCAAAAGTGAGAGAAGTTCTACCAACATATTGTTACTTCCAATAAATCAAGAAACAAAGACTGACCTTGATTATTACTACCAATAGATGGACGGTTTATTGGTTGATTAACAACTGCTTCTTCCGATGAATGAACATTGAATCCTATCATATTAGGATTAAGTGTTAATATTTTATTTAGATGTTGAAGTTATGCAATGATTTTTATTCTAATATCTCGCTCAATGACATCTTTTTGAGCATTGAATTTTTCCTGTATTCTTTGTTGCATCCTCTCTTTTAGCTCATCCAGTCTCTTCTTCACCAGTTCATCTACAATATTTGAAGAGGATCCAGAATCAATTGCTTTCTGTTTCAAAAGAGACTTGGTAACCCCACATCCAAATAGTCTTACTCGACCAGGGTGATCAGGCCCCATAACTATTGTGAATGCATAAGTTGGTTGAGTACCATTTTTATTTTCTTGAGTATCTATTCTCTCCATTTCAACCTACACATCAGATTCAAAAACAAGTAAAAATTCTATATTTAAGGGAACAATGATCTTGATCAATTTTGAAATAGAAAATGTCATACTATTTTTTTTGTAATCTCTTCAGATGTGTCCTTATATACTCGATTAGGTTTCTTTCTTCTAGTAGCCATAAAGAATTCCTTATTTGATAAAGCAGCTAAATTTTCCATTTTTCCTAGTTATATACAAGTCATCATTAAAATATTATCAAGTAAAGTCAATAAGTTCATAGTTATAATATGAGAAAACACCAAATGTCGCAGATTAAAGCAAAACTTGTTTTGCCCATAGTGTGAGGATACTTGAACTTTTTCCTATTTTCTTTGTTAGTATTGGACGTATCCTGAAAGTAAATATTTATGAATAAGTTTTTAATAAAAAGATTGAGGTAGTGAAGGTTTAAACACACACAATTTGATGCCTTACATAAAAAGAAAGGACAACGTAGAAAAAAAAAGATCGAGCATGATGAATTCATTAATAAATGCATGCTAACAATAATATAACAGTTGTCCATATTGATATCATACCTCGACTTCTTTGGAATTCAAATACTTAAGGAGATCCTTAAATACAGATTTTGAAATAGTGCTAGGCCTTTTTGACCTTCAAATTTCATTATTGGTACAAGCATAAAAGAAATTTTTATTGAGTCTGGACTTATACCCTCTAAACATTGCATTAATTGATCTCATAACCCAATCTTTCCCATTGTTGGGAATGTCACATTTATCCTATAATTTGGTAGAATTAGGTTAGTGTAACACCCCAGTTTTTTTTAACTGGATCGTTACATGGTGCCCATGATCCCGATGGACCACAATCTAACCCATGACTGCTATATGTACCTATATATTACAATATATGACGTAACAATATGGAAAACATAAACAATAGGCCATAAGATTAAACTGTATAGAATATCTGACAAATCTTAACATCCTTATGGGGTAACGAATACCCAAAACAACTAAAATCTAAATCAAATCTGAGCTAAATCTAAAAGCCACTAGTTACTATCTGAATAAGGAGTTGAAAGAACATGTCTCCAACTCACTTCGTCTAGCAAAACTGAACTGAAATAATAAATGAAATAAATAATATGTCCTCAAATGGATGAGGACTCACTGTAACTCTGCGACTGGAATGCTATTGCAACTACTGATCGGGAGCTCGTATCTGTGAACCTATGGTGTAACATGAAATAAAGTACCATAGTGCAAATGCGTTAGTACAACTGGGAGTACTGAGTATATGAGTGAGGTAGGCTAAATGCAAAAGGTTTTACATGCATGAATGAGGCTAACTGACTTACTGATATGAACGTAAGAGTGCAAACAAGCATACGCAGTAATTGAGATCGTGATTACATAATATCTAGATCTGAACACGAATGCATGATATACTGATATCTAGCATCACAAATACTGAGATTTTGATAACATAGATGACTATGTATGACTGTCCAGAATCTAATAGAACTATCTGTGTTCCATTCTATAACTAAATTGACTGCACCTAACCGTCTTGATATACTAAAATCTGAAGAACTATCTGAATTCTTTTATTGCGACTGGGACTGAAACTGTGTGAGGTAGTTGTTTGACTGAAATTCCCCAATAAAGTATACAGCTAAGTTGGAGTCCAATCTCTGCCCCAACTGGACCGGTGTCAATACCGCGCCACTGGTAGGGACAGTTGTGAGTGACCCTTAGCTGGCAGGTACTCAAAATGAGAACGGTGGGAACCATAAATTGATGGATTAAGCCACCTCATCAACCTTAATATGACAGGTTAAGATGTCTCAACCTATGCTAGCTATGTAGTTCTGGAACACAAGGATGATTACTAAGAATCATACCCTTAACTAGCAAGTGAGTTTCCATCCTTAGGTTCACTCGGTGATAACTTCTACTCCCATCTGAAGAAACTAAATATGATTTAACTGACGGTACATAGACTTAGTAACTGACTTCTATTGACTGATGGATTAGTGCTACTATTTGAGAATTAACTGATATCATGAGATTTCGGAGGTTTCCTAAGTCACATGCCCGACTATGTGGATCTAGGCACACAACTATACTTTTGGGGTACAAGTACCCTTAGGACTCAATGGAAGGAAACTGACACACATAACTGACTTGATCGTAAGAGTATAGTCTACAATTTACCATATCATGAGTAGGGGATTTCACACTAAGCATAGTTCTCAACATCTTATACATGGAAGGGAAGTTCATACAATATGTATATACTTGCATAGCTTTAATATCATGGTCATCCATATCACAACAATAACGTATAGCACTCACATGAAATTCATGGGAAATCGTAAAGCATAGAGCATGGACTTGTCATTTAAGCACTATTAAATCATGGGACATTAATTCTATCATCTTAGGCTTATTATCAAAAACTTTGCATGCATTCTTTTATCTTAAGTGTGTTCACGAATTTCACTATATTAAGCCACATAAGGATCATGGGTTTCAACTAACAAACACATATACTTTATGAAAACACCTTTAGATATCATCTTAAAACCTAAACAACAATCATCAACATGTATATGCTCATATCATAACAACAAAATCGCAAAATAATATTTAAAACATAGTTCTTGAGCTCTATGAACGAAATAGATCCAAAGATGAACATTACGCATACCCGACTCAAGGTTCTTGATGTTTTTAAACTTGAAGGATTTGAAATCCTTTGATTTTTTGAAGAAGATAGGGTCTTGTTCTTGGAGATTAAATTTAGAGAGAAACCCTTGTTTTTGTTTGTGAAATAATAATGAGCAAAATGGCTAAATTCAGACTCATCTGGGTATATATAGGCGAGTGGTAAGTGACCAAAATACCCCGGTTAAAATGACATGAAAGTAAACTAAACGTGGCGTATGACAACCCGACCGACAGTCCATTAGGAACTTGATGGTCTGTCAATTTGACCGTCATACATGGACCAGAAATGGGGTTCACTGGATAAGAGTTAACGGCCTAGATAACGGTCCATCCAAAATCTAATGGTCTGTTAGCTCGTCCGTCAATCCTTATCAAGAACGCGGCCCTACTACCTTGGCTATGATTGTCAATGTGGTGGTCCATCACTTGTTTTGCGGTCCGTCAACTTGGACGTCGCACCTGGCCGTTTCGGTCAGTTTTGAGTAAAACACCCATAACTTCCTCGTTTGGTGTTGGATTTGGAAAAAATTGGTATCATTAGAAAGCTAACTCAATTTTCCACGTGATAGAAAGTAGAAATATCATAAATACCACAGGTAAAAAAATAGATTTGTATTTCAAAGCAAGTACTAGAATCCTTGAGATGATTTCTAGCTAGGAATAAGCACAGGTATTACAATATCTCCCCCTTGAGAACATTCATCCTCGAATGAGACTGACTAAGAGGGAAAATAATAATGAACATTAACTTAACATGAGTGATTGAGACATGACTTCATGACTGACATGTTAAATATACTAAACACATACATATCTAATGCATGGCTAACTAGTACATGAATGCATGACTGAGTATTCTGATAAAATGAGTTTCTCAAGACGAGAATGCATAGCTGATGCATGATTTTATAACTGAACTGATACATGAATGCATGACAGAATATGAAATGGTACTAGATGCCATATTTATAAAGGGAAACATGAATATGAAACTAAATAAGCTTAAGGCGAACTATTACCTTGAGCTTGATCTGAATCAGCGGAGAAGAGGTAAAGATAATTGGTATGTATATCTGCTTCTATTTCCCAAGTAGCTCCCTCGATGGACTGATTTTTCCAAAGAACCTTAACGACAGGGACCTCTTTGTTTCTCAATCGATGAGTCTGATACTCTAAGATTTTGACTGGAATTGTTTTATAAGAGAGACTTTTCTGAACATCAACGCTCTGAATAGTGACTACAACTGCTAAGTCACCTACACATTTATTGAACAATGATACATAGAAGACCGGATGAACTGAGGCTAAATCTGAAGGCAATTCGAGCTCATAAGCTACTTTGCCTAAACGACTGAGAATCCTGAAGAGACCGACATAGCAGGGACTGAGTTTCCCTTTCTTGTCGAACCTCTTCACTCCCTTCATAGGAAAGATCTTGAGATAGACATAGTCATTGACCTCGAACTCGAGATTCTTTCTACGAACATCAGCATAAGACTTCTGTCAGCTTTGAGCAGCTCGGAGTCTCTCTCTGATCAACTAAACTTTCTCTAAGGCATCAAAAACCAAGTTAGGACCTATGATTGAGGCCTCACTAAATTTAAACCAACAAATTGGAGATCTACTCCTCCTTCCATAGAGAGCTTCGAATGGAGCCATTTTAATACTAGAATGATAGCTATTGTTGTATGCAAACTCAATCAAAGGCAAGTGGTCATCCCAACTTCCCTTGAAATCAATTGCACATGCCCTTAGCATATCTTCAAGAGTCTAAATGGTTCTTTCTTCTTGACCATTTGTCTGAGGATGAAAGGTTGTACTGTGATGGACTAGGGTACTAAGACCCTTTTAGAATGCTTTCAAGAATTTAGAGATAAACTGGGTACCTCTGTCTGAAATAATAGATAATGGAACACCGTGTAATCTGACCAACTCCCTGATATAGAGTTTGGCGTAATCCTCAGCTAAATAAGAGGTATGAACTGGAAGGAAATGAGCTGACTTGGTTATCCTGTCTACAATAACCCAAACTGAATCGTGCTGATGACGAGTTCGAGGCAAACCCGTCATGAAGTCCATGTTCAGTTCTTCCCACTTCTAAGTAGGAATGGTGAACTCCTGCAAGGGTCCACTAGGCTTCTGATGCTCTATCTTAACTTGCTGATATGTAGCGTACTTAGCCACAAACTCAGCAATATCTCTCTTCATCCCACTCTACCAATAGATTTCCCACAGGTTGTGGTACATCGTAGTAGCCCCTGAATGAATAGAGTATTGCGCACCATGCACTTCTATAAAAATCCGCTGCATTAAGTCATCTACACTTGGAACGTACAAATGACCCAGACAATGAATAAACCCATCTCCCCCTTGGGAGAAAACCTCTACTCTCTGATTCTGAACTGGCTCTTTTAGCTTGACAAGGCTAGGCTCCCTGTCTTGATTTTATTTCACCTTGGAAACAAGAGATGGCTCTAAACTACTCTAAACACATATACCACTCTCTGAAGAATTAACTAAATGAACACCTAGTCTGGAAAGTTAATAGATTTCAGCTATCTTTTTCTTATTGTCCTCGACGTGAGAAACACTACCCATGGAGATTCTACTGAGAGCATCGGCCACAACGTTCGCCTTGAATGGTACAGGACACTCATGTCATAATCTTTTAAAAGCTCTAACTACCTTCTCTAATGAAGATTGAGATATTTCTGAGAAAAGACATACTGGAGACTCTTATGATCCGTGAAGATATCTACATGAACTCCGTATAGATAATGCCTTCAAATCTTTGAGGAAAATACTACGGCTGCTAACTCAAGATCATGAGTAGGATAATTCTTCTCATGGGGATTTAACTGTCTGGAGGCGTAGGCTATGACCTTTCCATGCTGCATGAGGACACAACCTAAAACCACTCCGGACATATCACAATATGCCACAAACCCATCTGAACCACCTGGAAGATCTAGAACTGGAGTTGAGGTAAGTCGAGTTTTCAACTCTTGAAAACTCTTCTCACAAGGATCTGACCACTGAAACTTGACCTTTTTCTGAGTCAATCTGGATATAAGGGATGTAATAGAAGAAAATCCCTCGAAAAAACATCGATAATAGCTAAGCCAATCCCAGGAAACTCTTAATATTTGATGGAGAGACAGGGCGAGACCAGGTTTTTACCATTTCAATCTTTTGAGGATCTACTCTAATGCCATCATCGGAAACTATATGGCCAAGGAATGCTACAGATATTATCCAAAACTCGCACTTACTAAATTTAGAAAATAGCTGGTGATCTCTGAGAGTCTGAAGAACAATTCTGAGATGGTCTGAATGATCACACTCTATGCGAGAATAGACCAGGATATCATTTATGAAGACTATGATGAACATGTCCAAGTACTTCTTGAACACATGATTCATCAAGTCCATGAAAGTGGTTGGGGTATGGGTGATCTTAAAGTCTATTGGGTGATCTTAAATTCTATTTATAATGATAAGTATTGATTGTCTTTAACAATACTGAATCTGTAATACTGAACTGGGTTGACTGTATCTAACAGTCCTAAATCTGTAACTAAAACTATGGTATATATTCATCTAACCTACATGCCCCAAGCTAAGGTGGATGGGGTCTAATATCTGCCCTGACTGGAAGGGTGTCAATACCGCCCCACTGGTAAGGACAACATGTGAGCAACCCTCATATAACAGGTAACTCTAGTGAGAACGGTGGGAAACCCTCATATAACAGGTTATGCCACCTTATCTACCCTCATATAATAGGCTATGATGTCTCAACCTATGTTGGTTGTATAGTTCTAGAATTTAGGGATTGTTTCTAAGGATCTCAGTCCTAATCTAGTGGGTGAGTCCCCATCCCTAGGATCACTCGGTGCTGAACCCTACTCCCATCTGAAAGACACTAAACTAAATAACTGGGCTGAACTAAATAACTAAACTGAACTGATTAGCTGAACTGATACTGATTAACTAGATTGATACTAGTGATATTTTTTAGCGAGCTAAAACTAAGTTTAGTGGATTCCGATGATTGACGGAACGTACTGAGTTCTAAGGAATGGTTGAGAGTACTGAAGTTACTGAGATTAACTTTGAATACTGAGGTTACAGATATTACTGAGTACTAAGATCACTGAGATTACTGAACTAATAAGATTACTGAGGTTACTGAGCATTGAACTTACTGAGAATGCTGAACTACTGAGATTACTGAGTTTTCCTGAGTCACATAACTGACTGAATTCTACTGAATCATGGCTTGATTTTGTATACCATGAAACATGACATAGCTCTACAAACACAGCTATATTTTTTGGTACGAATACCCTCAGGACTCAATGGAAGGAAACAGACACAACATGACTGACTTGATCTTAAGATTAGAGTCCATAATTCACATTGTCATAAGTAGGGGATATTATACTTCATGTATTTATTCAACATCTCAAACATGGTACGGGAAAGCATAGATATATTTCATGTGCATAATTCATATCTCCATTATCATACATATTTCATACCACAATAATAACAACACATAAATAGCATGGAAATCCATATTAAAGTGTATAGCTAACATGGACTTGTCATTTAGATATCATGTAAATATGAATTTCTAGCATCCTAGGCATTTTATCAAACACCTTGCATGCATTCTTTAAGGCATAGGTGGATTTCATACTTGCATCATACCAAACCACCCAAAGTTTATATTTTTCAACTAACAATGACATATATTCCATGAAAATACCTTTCGATATCATCTTGAAACTTAAACAACAATTATCAACAAGTACATGCTTATATCACCACAAAAAGTATACAAAATAACATTTAAAAGCATGATTCTTGAGCTCTATGAACGAATTGAATCTATAGATGAACACTAAGCATACCTTAAAGCTTGATCTTGAAAGAGATCTAATGTTTCTGAAGGTTCTTGAAGAAATCCTTAGGCTTGCCCTTGATGTTTCTTGACTAGGGTTTAACCCCTTTGGGAAAGAATGTTCTTGTTCCTGAGGAGATGATCTTGAGAGGAAACCCTAATCTTGTGGTTGAAAGTGTATGGGAGATATTTTTGAGATGTTTTAACTAAAGAGAATGGAAGATAATACATTCCTTGAGGGTTATAAGTCGTGGGAAGTGAAGGGAAAAGACCACAATACCCTTATGAAATAAATTTTCAGTTGCTGAAAAATAATAGCTGACGATATTTGTGATAAGGCATCAAAAATGTGGTAAGCTACCACGAATGTAGTCACTTAGGAGCTAGTTTCTGCCTAAGGCTGACGACCTTCGTGATAGGGTGTCACAAATGTGGTAAGCTACCACAAATGTCGTCACTTAGGAGCTGGTTTCTGCCTAAGGCTGACGACCTTCGTGATAGGGCATCACAAATGTGGTAAGCTACCACGAATGTCATCACTTAGGATCTGGTTTATGCCTAAGGATAACGACCTTCATGATAGGGCATCACAAATGTGGTAAGCTTCCACAAATGTCGTCACACTATTTTCAGCCTGACATGCTGGAGTAAAATAGAAATAACCCTTTGCTCCGATATCGGATTTAGGCAAAATTGATATCGTTGGAAAGCTAATTCAATTATATATATGTTGATAGGTCATGACCTCTAAACTTCCAAGTATAATGAGAGATATGTTGGTTTGACTATACCAATATCCTTCTCAAGAATTCAATCGATAAGGAATGTTTTGATTCGTCTGATAGCTGGGAGTTATTTGAAGCCTTAATATACATCTAAATTACTCATAAAACTATAAAAGAACCATGATGTACTATGCATGATCTTGGTACATGTCTCTAATATTGGAATTGTCTTTTTTGGAGTATAAGTTTAAAACAATAATAGCACTTTTCCTACTTCGTCAATCCGCTAGGGTTTCCACAACTCTAGCTATGGTTATTTAGCCACTCATGCTTATGAAATAATCAATAACATTCATTATTGAAATCATAGATGAAATCATAATAATAAGAAGTAGAAAATCCCAAAACCATAACTGAATTAGTCAAATGAAATCAATATAAGACAATTCCAAGACCAAAGTCGGATCTCGGAATCAAAATATATTTTTAAGTATCAAGAGTGCATTCCTTCTACTTAAAACCACATAAGGGGTATTTATAGTACATGAGAAAACCCTAAAATTAAAGCTCGAATGAAATAGGAGAAAAAAGTGTTGGTGGCTACTTGTGGTCCCTACCTGCGCCCTGACCCTTAATGCAGGTAGTATTTGCGGCCTGCAGGGTGGGAGCAAGTGGTGACCATAAATTCCGGGACCAAAAAATCTCATAGGTTAGCTCTCGATATTTTGGACTTTTGACACTTGATTTGCCCACATGTGGTCCACATGTCCTACATGCGATCCGTATTTTGTCTTAGCAATTGTCGAGAGTCATCTTTTTAGCTCATCTTTAATTTCCTCACATACTTTGATCATAAACCAGTTGAAAAGTATCTCGAACATCCATAATTGCTTCAATAAGTAGCCAAAAATACTTTTTTTTGTCTTTTTCACAAACTTGGCATCCAAAATATGAATTCCTGCAAAACATTTGATGATATAATTACTTCCACGTTTCCCACTAATCACATCCATCTGAGACTATCATTGTTATTAAGTGAAAGATATCCTCAACTTGTCGGTTATTATGTTTTCCATTCACTGAATTTGGATAATACTACTAATGATTTGACTTCATTAAAAACAACATGCATTTTACTAGGAAACTTTTGCCAATTTGTTTTCTATATCCGTGATATTATCTTTAGGATTGAAAATTCCGGAGCATTTTGTAGCAAAAAGAACAGTAAATAAAAATTAAACAAACACCTTTGCAATTTAAATTTCTTGATTGACTTTTTCTACAAGAAAACAAAACCTTAACAAACTTCTTGAATTAATTAGAATTTAGTAGAAGCACAAAATCTTGGTCATATCTCGCATCTTTGAATTTCATTTTCTCAAAAAAGTTTTTCCAAACAAAATGAAGGGAGAAATTATAGGTTCCACTATCTGCAGCTTGCCGTCTCTAGTTGTTGTGTAAATAATAATAATAATAATTAAAAAAAAAAATTAGAATAGTATGACATAGGCTGCTCTGGTCCTTCACAATAACAGGATTCCTTTCGATTAAATTTTGTATTACAAGTCAATCAAGAGTCTCCTAATTAAGTACCGATATCGCTCCAACGCCTTGAGTCTTAATATATTAGGTTTATTAATTACTTTTAAAATGTGAAACTATTTTTTACGTTTTATCCTACGTATTTTTATAATAACTAGTTTAGGTGTACGCACTTTGTGTGTCACTTTAATGAGGTCAAACATTATATTAAATAGAATATTTGATTAAATAATAAAGATGAATATGATAATTAAATTTAATATCTTTTGAGTATTTATAGATGAAAAATTTATTTATTAAATCTAATTTTTACCAAAAATATTTTTAAAAGTTGATCAACATTCATCTACCATCTGTAAATTGCAACAAAACAATACAATGATAGAGACATCAAAATAATACAGTTAAATCTAATCTTTACACACGAATTTTTTTTTAAAGTTATCTGACACTTATCTACCACCTGTAAACATAACAAAATAATACGATTATTGAGATATTAAAATAATACAACTAAACCTAACCTTTACATAAAAAAAATTCTCAAAGCGGACGAACATTTATCTATCACCTGTAAACTGCAACAAAATAATACGATAAAAGTGATATCAAAACAATATAATTAAACATAAATTTTACACATAAATTTCTCAAAGTCGATCGAAATTCATCTACGAACTGTATTAAGATAATACAATTAACTCTAACCTTTACCTAAAAAATATTTCAAAGTCGACCCACATTAATCTAGCATTTGTAAATTAAAATAAAACAACAAGATGATAAAAATATCAAAACAATACAATTAAACCTGACCTTTACACAAGAAATTCTTCAAAGCCAACCGACATTCATCTATGACCTATAAACTATAAAAAAAAATATATAATAGTGATCATAAAGCTTCGATTTTAATCCAACTAACTCTTGTCTGGACGAAAATTTTGATCCTAAAGAATGATTTTGAATTAAAACAAAGAAGATACGTATATACATACACACATGTTGAATTCTATTATGCTGACAAAAGTAATGAAGAAGTTGAGGGTTAGAAAGTCAAGCATCCATCATCTAGACATGCAATTGAATCAAGTTAGATGAGCGTCAATCATATTCTCCCAATAAGCAAACTAGATTGTTCTTTAGTTTAACGTACATTTCAATATTTATAAAAGTAATTCCTTAATAGAATCCTATTTTAGGAGTATTTTTCAAATTAAACAGTAGAAAGAAAAATATTAATTAATTTTTCTACCATATATTTTAGAAGTCTAATATATTTTAGGAAGTTTAGTAGAAAGAAAAATATTAATTTATTCTCCTACCATATATTTTAGGAATTCTAGTGAATATAATAAAAAATAATCAAATAATAAATTTAAAAAATAGTGAAAAGACAGTTTTGTCTAAAGAATAGTCTTTTAATGAAGAGTAAAAAGTTCAAATCTCTTTTCTAAGTGTCTTCACACTTTTAATATAATATGCTAGTTTAACCGTACGTGTCTTGTACGTATAGCGTTGATTATTTAAAATTAAATAATTCGATCTATTGCTAAAATTTTAATGAAGTGTAAAAGTTTAAATCACTTTTCAAAGATTCTTCATACTTTAATATAATATTATAAACATAAATATATATATATATATATATATATATATATATATATATATTTCTTAGTGTAAGCAAATATATATTTTCCTGTCAGAAGTGACAATTGGTTGATGGATCATCACTTTTGCATTTGTCATGCAGGTATCTCTTTCCCTTGTTGCCAGATACTAAGAGAAACACATCAATTTAATTCATATTTGTGGTACCATTATCTTTCTTTTTTTTTTCTATATTTAAAATTTGTCCTATTTTTTAAAGTCAAAACTTTATAAAATTATTGATTACATTCTTATTATGTACTTACAAATTTTAAAAATTTGATACTTCTTAAATTTTTCTTATTCTAACGTTTTTATATTTATTTTTATATTTTTTAAAATTTCTTAAAGTCAGATTTAGTTGATTTAGAATTCTTAAACTAATGAAAAAAAATATTATTTGTCATTAATTTTAATGGCTTCTAATAAGGAAAGGTTTTACCATAAATATATTTAATTAATTTTCAACTCTTAAATATTAGAAAAAAATAGTGAAAAATAATTTTGACTAAAAAAAAAGACTTTTAATGAAGGACAATATGCTCAAACAATATTTCTAAGGCCCTTCACCTTTTAATATATTATAAATATAAATATAGATTGATCTCCATTAGGATAAACCTGAATAAGAAACGTATAAATATTAATTGAGACTAAGGTGTCAAATGGTTATGGGATTACCCCTTGTTTTTTGGTCACCTATGAGAATAATCTTTAAATACTAGTCTTCCTTCCTTTTTATGTATAATACAATTATATTTTTTGCCTCTTAAATATTTTTAAACTTTTCATGCTCATTTGTCTTTCAACTTCTTTTTTTGTTTCTTTTTTCACTTTTTATTTTTTCTTGATATTTATAATTTCTTTTCCTTTTTTTTCTTGTTTTAATTTATTTATTGAAATCTTTATTTTTCATTTGCTTTTTTTCTCAAATATTTTCTATTTCTCATTTCTTTTTTTTTTAAATTCAGTTGCCCCAACATTTATTTTATTTTTTATTTTTCTCAAACTTTATTGTTATTTTTTTCTTCTCTTTTTTTTTCTTAATCTTTATTTTTTTCTTTTGTTGTTTATTTTACTCTTTTTTTTCTTAACCTTTATTTTTTAATTTGTTTTTTCTCAATCTTTTCTTTTTCTTTTCTCTCTTTTTTTCTCAACTTTACTATATTTTTCTAATAAATTAGAAGTTGGATAATCCGTAGAGGATCTTCTTTCTTTGTCTTTAAAGTAAATTTTAGGGCATGACTTGTTGTTTGAAAGTCATTTGGGATAAGTGTTGCCTCTAAGAAAAAAACAATAAAATATTTCATAAATCACGACACAATATAGTAGTGTCAAGTCTTACTCGTGGGGCATAATTTATTATTTGAAAATTCTTAAGTCTTACCTCGAAGGCATGAGTTTTAGAGCATCTCATAAATATGACACAATGAGGTAGTATCAATACTTGTCCATTGGGCATAACTTATTTTTTGGGCTGGTTCTTGGGATATGTCTTGTCTTAGAGGTGAGACTAATAGAACATATCATAAATCAAAACACAGTGTGGTAATATCAACTCTTGTCAATAAGGCATAACGTGTCCTAAGTGTTGCCTCTAAGGCATGAATTATAGAACATCTCATAAATCAAGAAATGATGTGATAGTGTCAACTATTCCCCATAGGGAGTAACGTACTGTTTGAAACTCCTTGGACTAAGTTGTGTTTATAAGGCATGACTTATACAACATCTTATATCAAAACATAATGTGGTAGTGTCAACTCTTGCATATGGGACATACCGTGTTGTTTGAGAGTCCTTGATTTATAGAACAACTCATAAATCAAGATACAATATGGTAGTATCAACTCTTGTCCATGAGGCATAACTTATTTTTTAAAATTCCTTTGGCTAAGTCTTGCCTATAAGACAAGAGTTATAGAGCATCTCATAAATTAAAACATAACGTGGTAGTGTCAACTCTTACTCATGGGGTATAACTTGTTGTTTGAAAGTTCTTGGGTAAATTCTTGCCTAAAAGACTATAGTTATAGAACATTTTAAAAATAAAAACACAGTGTGGTAGTGTCAATACTTGCCCATGAGACGTAACTTGTTGCCTGAAATCCCTTGGTCTAAATATTGCCTCTAAGGGAAGACTTATAGAGCATTCCATAAATTAATACACAATGTGGTCGTGTTAGCTCCTGTCCATAGGGCATAATGTCATGACCCAACACTACCCCTAGCTATAAAATGGTGCTTAAGGCCACAAGTAACCCTAACCTACTGTGAGAACTGAATAATATAATAATGAAACATCATATGCGAAAGTTAAACTGATAAAGGTCTTATAAGATATAAATATGAATCAAATACCAAAATATCTGAATTACAGTATAAACCAAAAATAAGTATGAATAACTAAGTATCTAATCTAAATATCTTAATATCTAAGCATCTATTTAAAAGCCTATAAGATATGTGATTTGAAGGGACAAACCCCTAACTTAAACTGACTATCTGAAATGAAAATTATACTAAAACAAACTGAACATAACTTGTCCTAGATGGATAAAGACTCACCACAATTATTGCTAAGTGGTTTTGAGTTGACTAATGGTGATTGGGGAACAGAGAGTCTGAACCTATATTGTGAAATCATTATTGCGTTAAAGTGAGTATGGTACTTTAAATATACTGGTATGTGAGATAGTGACTAACTAAAATACATATGGATAAAGCATGCACTAAAATAATCTATAAAATTGTCTGACTGAATAACTGATAACTGAATAATTGGTCATGCAAACCTGAACAGATACAATCTGAATACTGAACTGAACTAAAACTGTAGGAGCTATTATGTAACTGACATGCCCTAATTTTACCTAATTAGGGTCCAACCTGTAAACCCAGTTGGAAGAGTATCAATACCTTGCCATAGGTACTAAAACTTCTATGTGGATCCACTAAACTAATGTATCAAAGGACTAGGTCAGTCCTCTACTGGCTGGTGACATATCATAACCTATGTTGGCTATGTAGTTTTGGAACTTATGGATTTTTACTAAAGGTCTTAGCCCTCTACCGGCGGGTGAGCCTTCATCCCTATGTTCGTTCGATGTTAAATCCTACTCCAAACTAAACTGACACTGGTATTGATTACTGTTAACTAAAATCATAATTTATAATGCTCAATATGATAATAATACATCTGAATATGATAGTAGAATTCATTATTTGACTAACTTAGTACTTGAAAATCTAAAACATAAGTAAACACATAGGTATAGCATGCTCATAACATCATGGGTTTTGACCCTTAGAATATTTCCTATAATTTTTATTTTCCAGACCCAATACGACCCGCATATTAGGGTATGGGTGGTATGGTCTTGTCGTATGTTGACCAGTGTTAGTTGGTGGGGTGGTTTTTGCTACTAGAATGGGTATGACTTAGGGGTATGATTCATAGGGCTTGGTACAATTTGTATCAGGGACTCTTATAGAGGGTAATGTTTGATCCTCCTGGTATTTCATTCTGCTAGGGATATGGGTTATGGATACGAATCGTATATTATGGTTACTACTTGGTTGGATGAGTCATATACTGGATAGTGTTTGATTTAAGGTTTAATGCTTAGATACGAGTAGTGGGTACCAATCGTATTAGGAGGGTACGGCTCGTATGGGTTAGTCGTATCCCTGTGATGGGTTTTTAAGAAATTTAAGTGGGGGTATTCTGGATATTTGCCTACTTACCCTAATTAGGACCCACGACATCTAATACACTTAAGGTTATTTACCCTATTATTCTATTCATTAACACTTAGACACTATTCCAAAACACTCCATAATTCTCTCAAGATCTAGGGCAAGAAGACTAGGGTTTCATCTTGAGTATAACTTTGAGGCTTGTCTTGGTGATTTCTTTCCATTAGTTCTTCAGTATTAGGCATGATTCTCTTCCCTCATTGTAATTTCAACCAAAGTCATGATTTAAATGTTTGATTTTATGGTTTTACTATTTCATGATTATGGTTTTCAACTATTATTTGAGGGTTTTGATATTAAATGATTGGTTATGGTTTCCTATGATTTTAATTATGCTTTTATTTACATTAATGGTGGCTTTGGACAACTGGATAACATGGTAATGGTTTAATGGTATTTGGATTTAGTTTGGATGTATTATGCCCCCAAGGTGTTTTATAAAATCCTTATAAAGATATGTTCATTGCATTAACTTTTTTTAATAGAACTCTTGCATGTTTTAAACTTGGTAAAGGAATTATCCATGGTTTAAATGGTTTGAAAAGGCTAAAGGCTAAATAATTATTCTTGTGGGGAACATGGAGTATCCAAAGTGGTTTAATATGGTATATATAAGGGTAGTTGACAGTCCCCTTAACCAAAATAGTTTTACTATGGCTATTACTTACAAGTAAGGGGTGGTATGGTGATGCCAATAATATTGGCCTTGGTTAATAAAGTGGTAAATAGATTGGTTGGTTATTTGGAAATGGTTTGAATTGGACATTAATGGAGGGATGTGAAGCAAAGCCATGGAGGGTGGCGGTCCTGAGGGGACCAAAATAGGAAACTCGTATTTTCCGATATGATGATTGGTCTTAGTGGACCATGTGCATGATGTCACACTATTGGGGGATGTACTAGTTATTCTATGGTATACTTCCTTGGTCGAGCGACTACACGTACTAGGGCCCTTTCAGCAATGAAAGCTGAACCCATATAGCTCGTGGGTGGTTTAGGATGGCTAACCTATACCTCCCAGGTAATGGTTTTAAATGCATGGTAAACACAGATCCTCTTTCCAGGTATGGTCATAGATATATGTATGGTTGTGTGCATTGGATGGTTTTACTTGGTTTTATAACTGGCATTATTATATCCATATCTATAGATTCATGCTAGAATTCACTCGCTAACCCATTTATTGGCGGCTATATACCCACGCTATGCATGAACTAGCCATTCAACTCTTTCTACATAGTGATTAACTCGGGGATAATATTTAGACTAAAGTGTTGAGCTTCCCTTCTTTCAGAAGGCATCATTTCATGTTATGGATATTGTTAGATATTTTGACTTTATTTTGGATATTGGTTTTGGTCATAGTTGGGAGTATGTCCTAATCAAACTTGCTTACTCTTTTGGATAGAGGATTTGTGGTACTTCTGGGGGTTGGTATAGGAGGGATCGATATTAGTGTCGCCTTGGCATTGCAATAAGCTTGGAGGCTGGCATAATCAGACATGATTTCTCATTGTTCCATCATATTACATTTTGGGATTAACTATTATATTATGTTTTGGTATTCTCTTTGGTTATAGCTTGGTTCGTGGCCTTTGGTTTGGCTTGGTATAGATGGAGGTTGATTTGGGTTGGTTAAGGTTGGTTAGACTCAATTGGGTTGGTAATAATTATGACCCTATCCCAGAGTCTTCAAAAGAGCATTTACGCTATTTGGTTATATGCTCGAAATTCATCCCATCTAAGGGTAGATGTAGGTGGTTGGGTTAGGTAACAGGGTGTGGTCCCCATTCTTGGTTTAACTTAGGATTCCCATTATGACAAGGCCCAAGGTCAGATCATGTCAAGTTAGTATCAGAGCCTAGGTTTATGGTCACTAGGGATTTCATAAAATCATGTCGAGTAGAGTCTCTTTTAGGGGTGTGAAGTGCGCCACACTTATTAGAGAGAGACTGCAAGATATTTTGGAAGGTTTTACTTTCTTGGTATTCTATCTTCAATCTTGAGTTCTCAAATCTAAAATATGCTTTAATCCTTGTTTGCTCGACTTTCAGATCATGCCTCCTAGATCTCGAACATAAGGAAATTTTTTATCCCATTTGGGGATAATGTTAAAGAGGTATGTCATACATCTGGAGTACATCTTTGATCTCATAGTACTATTCCTAATGGTGGTGGAGTTCCTTCTATTTCAGCTAGTTCGCCATAGGTCTCTCGGGGTAACGTGACAAACGTAGAATTTCATTAGTCTATTCATGTTATTACCCAACTGGTTTTTGCTCAATCTGAGTGGTCTGTTTAGCCAACAAGGGTTGGTCAATTTATAAAGATGTGTCCTTCTACTTTTACTGAAGTAAAGGTGGAGGAGAATCCATAGGGCTTCTTCAATGAGATGGAAATAATTATTCTGGTAATGCAGGCTACAAATGTAGAGGGTGTTAACCTTGTAGCTTATCATGTCAAGGATGTTACTTATCAGTGGTATGAGGAGTGGGACAGAGATAGAAGTGATATAGAAGAGAAAGAGTTATAGAAAGTATTTTCTAATGCCTTCTTAAATCTGTTCTTTCCTCAAGAGTTGAGGGAAGATAAGATGGAGGAGTTTCTAAACCTCAAGAAGAAGAGGATGTCAATAATGGAATATGCTTTAAAGTGCCATCAGCTATCAAGGTATGCTCATGACTTGGTCGCTAATATGAGATCAAGAATGAGGAAGTTTACTTCTGAGTTGAATAGAGATCTAATTCTAGAGAGCAAGACTGTCATGCTGATTAAAGATATGGATATCATGAGGTTTGCTATTTATATACAACAGGTTAAAGATAATAAAAGGGGTCCGGTAGAGTTTGGGGATAGGTAGGGAAAGAGATATAGGTTTTCTGATCAGGGAGCAGCTCAGTCTTAGGGTGGTAGAGATAGTGGAAAAAGAAGTGGGGGAGTTTTGGATCCTTTCCTGCTAATGCTCCTTACCAGTCGGGAGAAAGACATCATCAAGGTAGTGATATTTTTTGGGAACAAGTGGTCCATTCTCAGGCTAGCGAAGGCTAGTTAGTTTCTTTGTGTCCTCTTTGTCGATTCTATGGTAGTCCTTATTAGGGTTATTATGATGAAGAAAGGGAAAAATACTTCAAGTATGGCCAGGCAAGCCATCGGCTCAGGGATTGCCCAGTCAATAAGGTTTCTATGGGGGTGAATAATATTCTTGTGGCTTTATCTTCTGCTCTTGCACCTGGTGGTGTGCCATCTTCTTCTGTTGCTGCTACTAGTTCTAGTATTTTTCAGAACACGTTGTATGTTTTTGCATCCTGATAGGAATCCAAGGCATCGCCTGATGTCATTACTGGTACGTTACAACTTTTCTCTCATGATGTATATTGTTTGCTTGATTAGTGGTCCACTCTTTCTTATATGACTCCCTAGTGGTTGTATCTTTTGGTTTTGATCCAGAAGTTATTTTGGATCCTTTTTCTATTTCTACACTGGTATATAACTTGGTTATTGCTAAGAGAGTCAATAGGAGTGTGTGGTATCTTTTCTTGGTAAACAGACCTTGGTGGATCCATTTGAGTAGGATATAGTATATTTTGATGTAATTCTGGGTATAGATTGGTTGCATTCTTGGTATGTATTCTGGGATTGTCAAACTCATAAGTTTATCTTTAAGTTCTCTGGTGAACCAGTTATAGAATGGAATGGTAATTCGTTAGCTCCTAGGGGGAGTTTTATTTCCTATCTTAGAGCTTGGTGTTAATCTCCAAGGGTTGTCCTTATCACTTAGTTCGGGTTAAAGTTTCTAACTTGAAAGGTCCTTTATTGTATTTGGTCCCTGTGGTTTATGAGTTTTCAAAGGTTTTTTCAGAGAATCTTCCTAGTGTTCCTCTAGAATGGGAAATAGAGTTTGGTATTGATTTGCTTTCGGACACTTGTCCAATTTCTATTCCTCCATATAGAATGACTCCAGCTGAGTTGATGGATCTCAAGGATCAACTTAAGGATCTTCTGAAAAAAGGGTTTATTCATCCTAGTATTTCTCCATTGGGTGCACCGGTATTTTTTGTGCACAAGAAGGATGGTTCCTTTCAGATATGCAATGACTACAAGAAGTTAAAATAGGTGACGGTCAAGGACAAGTATCCTCTTCCTCGGATAGATGACTTGTTTGATAAGTTGCAAGGTGCCAAGTTATTCTTTAAGTATGAGTTTTTGTTAAATATTTTCACTTTCTTAGGTCATATAGTTTCTAGTGAAGGGATCATGGTAGATCTACAAAAGGTTGTTGTGGTGAAGAGGTGGCCTAGGCCCATGACTCCATCCAATATTCAGAGCTTCTTGGGTTTAGCCGGGTATTATAGGCGGTTTGAGGAAAGTTTTTCTTCGATAGTTGCTCCTTTGACTAAGTTGACTAAGAATAAGGTTAAGTTTTCTTGGTCGGATGCTTGTGAAAGGATTTTTGGGAAGTTGAAGGATAAGTTTACTTTGGCTCTAATCCTGACTTTGTCAGAGGGCAATAGTGGATTTGTGGTTTATTATGTTACATCTTGGGTAGGGCTTGGTTGTATTTTGATACAGCATGGAAGGGTGATTTCCTATGCTTCCAGGTAGTTGAAGGTACATAAGAGGAATTATCCTACTCATCCTTTAGAGTTGTTGACGGTTGTGTTTACTTTGAAAATATGGTGGTATTATTTGAATGGTGTTCACATGGATATCTTTTCTGATCACAAGAGTCTTTAGTACATGTTCACTCAGAAAAAGCTTAACCTCAGGTAGAAGAGATGGCTTAAGCTTCTCTAGGATTATGATATAAGTCTTCACTACCACCCAGGTAAGGCTATCGTGGTTGTTGATGCTCTTAGCAGGTTGTATATAGGGATTTTGGATCATGTGGAGTAAGAAAAATGGGAATTGGTAAAGGATATTCAAACCTTGGCTAATCTTAAAGTTTGTCTCTTGGACTCTAAGAATGGTGGTGTGATAGTGCAAGAAGTGGTTTGATAATCTCTCAATGCAGAGATTATGGAGAAATAAGTGATAAATCCTGCCTTGATGAAAATCAAAAGTGACATTAATGGGAAAAAGGTAGTAGTGTTAGAGATTAGTGGTAATAGTACTTTATGGTACCAAGAGAGATTGTGTGTTCCTGATGTCCATAGACTATGGTAAAGGGTTTTGGCTGAGGCGCATGAGTCTCACTATGTTATTTATCCTAGTTTGACTAAGATGTATCATAATCTCAAGGAGATCTATTGTAAGAATGTCATAAAGAGGGATGTAGTTGATTTTGTGGCCAAGTGTATGGTGTATCAACAGGTTAAGGTTGAACACACGAGGCCAAGAGGGTTATATCTAGAAATTGATTTACCATAATAGAAGTGGGAAGTGATTAATGGACTTTGTTACCAGTCTTTCTCGGTCTCGGAGTTTGTATAATTCAATTTGGATCATCATAGATGGGATGACTAATTTTGCTAACTTCTTGCCAGTGTGGACCACCTCTTCAGTGCTTAATTCTGAAAATCTGTATCTACAAGAGATTGTGAAGTTGCATGGGGTGCCTATTTTGATTATTTTTTATTGTGATACGCAGTTTATGTCTCACTTCTGGCGGTCTTTCCAGAAAGGGTTGGGGGACTAAGGTTTGTCTCAGTACTGCTTTTCATCTGCAGTCAAATGGGCAAGCAGAGAGAACTATTCAGACAATAGAGAATATGCTTCGGGTCTATGTGACTTACTATAGTGGCAATTGGGTTGAGCATCTACCTTTGGTGGAATTTGCTTACAGCAATAGTTATCATTTGAGTATTGGTATAGCTCTTTTTGAGGTATTGTATGGTAGAAGGTGTAGATCCCTTATTGGCTGGTTTGAGCTTAGGGAGGCGGACATGTTTTGACCGAATTTGGTTTATCAAGAGATAGAGAAGGTCAAGGTAATTTGGAATAGTCTTAAAGCTGCCTAAAGTCACCAAAAGTCCTATGCGAATGTTAGGTGTAGATACTTGGAGTTTGAGGTCGGGGATAGGGTGTTTCTTAAGGTATCTCCCATGAAGGAAGGGGTGCAGTTTGGGGAAAATGGAAAACTCAATCCTTGGTATGTTTGTCTTTATGAGATTTTGCGGAAGGCGGGAAATATTGCTTAAGAACTATAGTTGCCTGCTAGTTTGGGCTTGGTTAATACAGTCTTTCATTTTTCAATGTTGAGGAAGTGTATTGGTGAATCTTTTTTGGTTGTTTCTTTGGAAGGATTAGGTATTTTAGATTCTCTATCTTATGAAGAAGTTTTGGATGAGATATTAGATAGGCAAGTTCATTGGTTTCGGACCAAGGATGTGGCTTCAGTTAAGGTTCTATGGCAGAACCATAAGGTGGAATAAGCTACTTGGGAAGCAGAAGAGGACATAAAGTCCAAATATCTGCATTTGTTTTTTTCTCCTGGGATTTGTGTGGAAGGTATGTATCTTCAACATATATTTATTTTCTGAGTTTGGTAAAGAAAAGATTAACATCTTTGCCTTTTTGTTTTCAAACTTTATTAAAAGGATGTTTGATAATACAAATGACTCTGTGTATAGTTACCCCTAACTTGTCAGTCATCCGAGTACGAATGTTCCTAGTGGGGGAGAATGAAACATCCTAGGTGTCGACCCTTAGAAAACTTCCTGGAATTTTCATTCTCCGAACCCAATACGACTCATGGGTACGAGCCATATGTTAGGGAATAGGTGGTATGGTCCTCTCGTATACTGACAAGTATTAGTTGGTTAGATAGTTTTGGTCACTTAAATGGGTATGACTTAGGTGTATGAGTCGTAGGGCTTGGTACAAGTCATATTAGAGACTCGTATGGTGGGAAGTATTTGATCCTCTTAGTATTTTATTCTTCCAGGGATACGAGTTATGGATACAGATCGCATGTTGTGGTTTTGGCTTAGTTTGATGAATCTTATACTAGATAGTGTTTGATCCAAGATTTGAGGATTGGATACGAGTGGTGGGTACAATTATATTTGGAGGGTACGACTCGTATGGGCCAGTCGTATCCCTGTGAAGGATTTGTAAGGGATTTAAATAGGGGTATTCTGGATATTTTTCTACTTACCCTAATTAAGACCTATGACTTTTAATATACTTAGGAGGTTATTTACCATATTATCCTATTCATTAACACTTAGAAACTATTCCAAAACACTGCACAATTCTCTCAAGAGCTTTTGGGGCAACAAGATTAGGGTTTCATATTGAGATTGCTTTAGATCTTGTCTTGGTGATTTCTTTCCATCAATTTGTTGGTATAAGGCATGATTCTCTTCCCTTATCATAATTTCAACTAAAGGCATGATTTATATGATTGATTTCATGGTTTTACTATTTTATGATTATGGTTTTCAACTATTATTTGGGGGTTTTGATATTTAATGCTTGGTTATGGTTTCCTATGGTTTTAATTATGCTTTTATATGTGTTAATGGTGGTTTTGGACATTTGGATTGTATGGTAATGGTTAAATGGTCTTTGGAATTGGTTTTCGTTATATTATGCCTCAAGGTATTTGATAAAATGCTTATATAGATATGTTCATTGCATTGACTTCTTTTAACAGAACCCTTGCATGTCTAAAACTTGGTAAAGAAATTATGCATGGTTTAAATTGTTTGAAAAGGTTAAATGGTTATGCTTGTGGGGAACATGGAAGTATCTCAAGTGGTTTAGTTTGGTATTTTGGAGGGCACTTAAAAGTACCCTTAACCTAAATGGTTTGGCTATGGATATTACTTACAAGTAAAGGGTGGTATGACGATGCCACTAATATTGGCATTGGTTAATAAAATGGTAAATTGATTGGTTAGTTATTTGTAAATGGTTTTAATTAGGAATTAATGGTCAGGTGTGCAGTAAAGTCGTGGAAGGTGGCGGTCCCGGGGGGACCAAAACTAGAAACTCGTATTTGCCATTATGAGGATTGGTCTTAGTGGACCGTGTGCATGATGTCACACTATTGGGTGATGTACTAGTCATCCCATGAGATACTTCCCTGGTCGTGCGGCCACACGTACTGGGCCATTTCAGCAGGGGGAGATAAGCCCATATAGCTCGTAGGTTGGTTAGGACGGCCAAGCTACATAGACCAGGTAGTGGTTTTAAATACATGCTAAACCCGGATCCCCTTTCCCGACATTGTTATATATATGTATAGTTGTGTGCATTGGATGATTTTAATTTGTTTTATAATTTCATTATTGTATCCGTATCCTAAGATTCATGCTAGCGGTCACTCGCTAACCCATCTATGGGCGACTGTATACCCACGCTATGTAGGAACCGACCCTTCGACTCCTCCTACATAGTGATTGACTCGGGGATAACATTTGGACTGAAGTGGTGAGCTTCCATCCTTTCGGAAAGCATCATTTCATGTTATGTATATTTTTAGATATTTTGATTTTATTTTGGATATTAGTTTTTTCCATGGTCCCAACCAAACCTATTTACACTTTTGGATAGATGCTTTGTGGTACTTCTGGGGATTGGTATGGGCGGAATCGGTATTGGTGTCGGCCTTGGCATTGGAATAAGTTGGGAGGATAGCATCATCGGATATGATGTATCACTATTCCATCGTGTTACAATTTTTTATTGATTATCATATTATGTTTTGCTATTCTCTTTGGTTATGTCTTGGTTCGTTGCCTTTGGTTTTGCTTGGCATGGTTGGATGGTTGATTTGGATTGGTTAGACTCAGTTGGGTCGGTCATGGTTATGACCCTATCACAGAGTCTTCATAAGAGCATTTACACTATCTGGTTATATGCTTGAAATTTTGCACATCTATGGCTAGTTATAAGTGGTTGGGTTGGGTAATAAGGGGCGGTCTCTGATCCTGGTTGGACTTATGATTCCCACTACGACAAGGCCTGGGGTCCGGTCATGTCATGTTGGTATCAGAGCCTAGGTTCATGTTCACTTGAGAGTCAACAAAGTAGTGTCGAGTAGAGTCTCTTTTATGGGTGTGAAGTGCGCCACACTCATAAGAGAGAGACTGCAGGATATTTAGGAAGGTTTTAGTTTTTCGATATTGTTGCGCCCAAGCGCACACACAAGTGTACGTGGTCTCACCAAGTAATACTATGGCGTTAAATAAAGCTGAATATCCATCCCTCAGAGACTTGTGTTGACAACTATCCAATTCCATTCAACTATTGAGATAAAGTAACCATGAGAGTTTTAGAGTTGTAAACTAAAAGTAAAGTAACTTGTAATACCCCGTACTTCTACCTAGCTTAAAATCATCCCAGAAATATTAAAGACTTGTTTCAAAGATGAATCCACTTTTATACATGTGGGAAATATAATAAGCTTTCCATCGATACCAAATTCACCCAAATTCGACACCCGGGCGAAGAGTTAGAGCCATTTTAGCAAGGCAGTGTGCCACCTGAGCCATCAACACATTGCGGAGCAAGCCAAAATTGCGATCGTCAAAATCCAGTGAGCCTCCACGATTATGGAGTGCCGCACCAAGGTTCAAATTCAGAATTGAAATTTTTCTAGTGTCTCAACACGATGTCTCCGCGTCACGCCAAACTTTCAAGTCACAAACAAAGTGGCAACGCGATAGCCTCGCTTTGCGCAACCATGCAGATTCCCAATTGTCCAAATCCAGTGACTTGGCACGATAGTGGCATGTCACACAAAGGATGAAAATTGGGAATTTTTACAAAAATTAAAATACGCGTCCAAGGGTTAAAAGGGTCAATTTCCCACCCCTATTTAAACCCAATAACACGTGATTCAGCCATTTTTCATCCAAAACATAGTATTTCTCTCAAGTTTCTCTCAAGAACCAGCTAGGGTTTTCAATTGGGGATTCAAATCCAAGACTCAAATTCAAGAATCTCTCCATCAATCTTCATAGAATCAAGAACTAAGGTATGCACAGTGTTCATTCATGGATTCATTTCATCCATGAAGCCCAAGAATCAAGTTTTAAATCTTATATTATGAATATTTTGTTGTAGGTTGATTATGCTCATGTGATTATGGTTGTATGATTCCCAAGTTGGAATCTTTATGTCTTGTTCATGAACCTATGCTAGTATGTAGTCTGAAACATATGAAATTGAGTTGAAATATGGACTTTTGTTGTATTGATTTGATGGTCATGCCTATGCCCTAAGTCACACATCCTAGGTGTTTGATAAAATGCCTAAGAGAATAGAAATTATGCATTATAGCTTAATTGTGACCCAAGTGATAGATGCATGCGTTACCTTATGACCAAGAATGACTTCTATGATATTGTGTGAATTATGAATGGTTGAGGGAATGTCCATGAGATTAGGTTGATGAAAGTATGACATGTTTATATGCAATTCCATTCATGTACAAGACTATGATAACTATGTGCTTCATGAAATATCCAAATTAATGTATTATGAATTGTTGATATTTGTCATGTGTTCAAAAAGTGTCATGTCCTATCAGTTTCATGCTATCAAGTCCTGGGGGTACTTGCACCCAAAAAATTTAGTTGTGTGCCTAGAGTCTGTGTCGTGTTTTCACGATATCCTCAGTCAAGCCATGATCCATAGAACTCAGTCAGTCATGTGACTCAGGAAAGCTCAGTAATATAGTAATCTCAGTACTATTTCATCAGTCAATGGAACTTAGTTAATTCATTCCAGTTCAGTTCAGTAATCCATGATCAGTGTCTATTCAGATGGGAGTAGCAATTAGCATCGAGTGAACCCAAGGATGGGAACACACACTGTCAGATAAGGGTGTCTTAAAAGTCATCCTTGCATTCCAGAACTATGTAGCCAGCATAGGTTGAGGTATCAAAACTGTCAGATGAGGGTTGATAAGGTGGATAAGCATTGTCAGATGAGGGCCCTACCATTCTCTTTTGAGGACACTGTCAGATGAGGGTCACTCACAGCTTGTCCTTACTAGTGGCGCGGTATTGACAACCTTCTAATTAGGGTTACATATTGGACCCCAACTCAGCCATAATGGCATATTAGGGGCATGTCGGTTAGATAACTACTTCCTACAGTTTCAGTTACAGAATCAGGACTGTCAAATACAGTCATTCAGTCTCAGTAATAGAATTCGGATAATTCTTTAGATTTCAAGACTTTCAGATACAGTCAACTCAGAACAGTACGAAACTCAGCTAGTTCTATCAAAACCTATACTGTCCGATACAGTTGCTCAGTATCAGTTATTTTAGTTATACAGTTATCCGTATCCCATGTTATCAGTATTCAGTTTTAGGACTGTCAGATACAGTCAATTAGACCCGTTCTTCATAAACAGAACTGTAAAAAATAGTCTTTCATTTATTAATAATTTAACATCAGTTCCTCAATACTTTATAGACTCAGTTATTCAGTATCCCAGTATTAGCACTTAGATATCAGTAAATCCATGTTATCAGAATTCACAAGTCAGTGTTATCACGAATTCAGTTACAGTCTCTTACTCATACATATATTCTCACATTCATGTTATTCAGTCAGTTAGTATTGTTCATGCATATGAACCATTGCATTCAGCCAACCTCACTTGCATATCAGTACATTCAACGTACTGACGCATTTGCGCTATGGTGTTTTATACCATAGGTTTAGAAGTATGAGCTCCCGAGCATCCTTAGTAGATCAGACATTTGGCAGCCAGACTAACAGTGAGTCCTCATCATTAGAGGATAACATGATTATTTTATTACTTTATTATTTCAGTAGTTCTGAGTTAGTTGGGGACATATCCCATCAACTCTATAATTTTCAGATAGTTTAGAGGCTTTCAGACTACAACATATTTCAGACAGTTTATTTCAGTTTTGGGTATTGTTATACCCCACTACAGACATTGTTTTATATTCAGTATTAGTTCAGTTTTGAACCTTATGGCCTTACAGCTTATATTTTGTATATTTACAATGTATTATTCAGTGCTCAGTTGCAGATATCAGTCATGGGTTAGCTTGTGGTCGTTTGGGATCATGAGCACCGTGTAGCATTTTGGGTACTAGATTCGGGGCGTTACATAACTGATGCGAAAAAGCAATGACGTTGGACAATAAATTGATAGAGACCCAGGATTAAGGCTTACGAACAATCATACTACAATATTGAACTTTATTCATTGGATTACTTATCTTGCCTATTGATTCGTGGGGTTTATCGCATGATCATGGTCTTCCAACCTCAAATCATCTTCCTAACTTGGACATTACAACTACATCATTGAGCAAGGATGTAATAATCAAATTCGATACATAAATTTATCATCCTATATGTGAACCAAGCAAGTCTTCTAGGCACATCCCTGTACTAGATGCTAATTTAAATTCCTTATTTTATAAAGAAATGAAAATCTTGTTCTATCTACCCTACGTTCTATCTTTCTATTCCCCCTCCCGAGATCACAAGGTAGACAATGAATATATTATAAGGGCCATGAATCCTTAAATTATAACAAGGGTAAATAAACAACCATAATGATAAGCAATTCAACAAACTTAATTCAAAATAAAAGTATTCATGATCTTGACCTTAACTCAGGAAAGGGGGCGTTTAGCCGCTAATCGACATAACTGTAACCAACATAATTTAATACATATTATGATCCATTGAAAATCTAAAGTTAAGAATAATAAACCCTAAAGATCGTGCGTGTAATCCTCTTCTTTAGTCCAAAGAAGTCCAAAAGTAATTTTCAAAACGTGACAAGTCCTATTTATAGAAGAAGGCAATTTGTCGTCGGTGGGATTTGCAACGCGTCGCGGTGGATTTTGCATGGCAAGAGCAGCGTGTTGCACCTATTTCACATTGTTTCACTGTTTTGGGTCCATTCAAAGATATTCATGTATATAATGAGGCCATTTTCCATTACCAAGGTCCTTCACGAGCTGGTAACATTCTAGGTGTTCGTTTTACGTTAAATCTTGTCCCGCGCTTTTGTTGATCCATTCTACACCTTTTGGTGTTGTTTCCACTTGATTTCCAGAATTTATATCTTTAATATATCATAATAATAAACTATAAAAGCATACTATAATATTAAACACCACAAATTAGAGCTCAAAACAACACAACATTCACAATGATGAACTAGAAACACGAGCTAAGACTAGGCTTGCTCATATTGAACTTTAACTTACTGTTTTGACTTTTGGCTTGATTCAATTGACCCTTGTACATTATAAACAAGTTGTTCCACATATAATTACACAATAAAATCATTTTAACTTACTAAACACAATATAATCCAACGCGATAGACTAGAACAACACCTAGATCAATCTAGTTTAACTTGTTTTCTCGGTTGAACTCTAAATGATCCATTTAAACCCAAACTTATTTGAAAACAGCTTTAAAAATTGTAATTACACACTTGAATACTTAGATACTTATTTATATCATTATGAACACATAAAGAACTCAATAAGTCCTCAAAACAATGATAAATAAGCTAAGATAGAAACACTAAAGTGCATAAAGACACCCAACATCACCACCCCACACTTAAAGCCTTCTTTGTCCTCGAATAACTCTTTACTCTAAGTATCATAAGCTGAGGTGACTCTACACTTATACTACAATTAAGACACTTACGCTAGTACTATAATGAATACACAAAACATAAGTTTCGACGCAAATCATGTTACACACAATTAAAAGCTCAAGAATACTACTTCAAAACATCCCCGTCTCAGGAATTGACTCACCACGTGGCAAATCTATGAATATTTCTCAATCTAAGACCTCATCTAAATCACCCTACATTCATCAAACATGTTCCCTCACAACAAGAGAGTTACCCATAATCACTTACAATAATGTAATTTATAACACAATGTGTTCAATAATCAAATTGCGCTCACTCTCACAAAGAATTCACAAGTTACAAATGATAAACCATATGTTTTCCCTTAGTATAGTACTCCACCAATATTAGAATGTTGAGCTTAGGAGAAAATAGGTCTTTAATTATTTTAATGTAGGCTAAGGGACGGGTAGGAACTATTTTGGCCAACAATAGTGAATATCTTTCCTAAGCGCTTTAATACATCACAATGTTTATTCAATGAAAATTTAACAATCAATTTCCACCACTTCTATCTACCCACATTTTTTTTTATTTTCCCCATCTCATTAATATCACTCACATATACTATGGTGGGAGTATTGTCTATTCATATTATTCAATTTTACCCTTCTTCACACCCACTTTATGTTACGCACCCCTATGATAGCCACCCTCAACTTAAACATTTGCCTTCATTGAGGTGCACAATGACCAAGGAGGTCCAGGGCCAAAACAAGTTCATTGTAACATGAATAGGCTAAAAATAGAAAATTCTTCAGCACAAATTTCTCTAACTCCCAACCACATTACAATAATTTTTACACACTAATAACTATCACTTAGGGTCTTGAATTTCACCTTTCTCCCTCTTGAATTTTAAACTCCTCACTCAATTAATTTTTCACTAAAGAACTTAGGAGCTTTCAAAACAAATTAATCTCACTCAAATAAGGGGATTAGGCTACATATGAGGCTACCAAAGAATAAGCTAAAGGCTTAAAGGGTTAACTAGGTTAATGCACAAGGGTAGGTAAAAAGAAGGTTTAAAACATGGCTATCAAAGAAATGCCTATATCATCTCCTAAACCATACTCATTATTTTATTTTGTACATACACTACGAAAGTTCTAGACATCACATAAAGAAAGGAATATACAAATAACTCACATCACACATGGTATATGCTCAACTTCAAGTAGTATCATCATAGACTCTTAACCAAATAATAGCATGAATTTAAATTAAGTCAACAAGTACAAGAGTCATAAATATGAGCCTAAGAGTCTCAAAAGTAGTAATTCACACAATCAACATGCTCTTTTCATACAAACCCACTTGCATCATGCAATCAAATATAGCACCAACAAGAATATCCTACATAAAAATTTTAAAATTTACCCTAAAAATGGGAATTCCCCTACCCTTTCACTTAAAATTCTAATTTATCCCTAAAGTTTACTTAAAAGTAGAGATACAAATACTTCCTGAGGCCTCTAGGCCTAGCTAGTAGCATATTTTATACAACAGGAGGGTCTAGGGACCCCACACTCAATCTTCGCTATGCTCCTTAACTCAGGTTTTTCGGTACTCAGACTTCCCCTCCACCTGTGACTCAACAAAAACAAAAACTAGTGAAGTAAAAAACTAAGAATACAGAAAATAAAACATACTTTACTTGGGTTGCCTCCCAAAAAGAGCCTGATTTAGTTTTGTGGTACGACTCACATCAACTTTTTCCTCTACCTTGAGGATATAAATTTCACCCCCAACTTTGTATCCATCTTCTTACTTCACTCATAGGGTGGTGGTACAAAGATTACAAAATTGAGTAATAAAATATGCATGATAAACCACTCAATTTTAAAGTGAGTTATGTTACTATGCTGTTTTTCTTATGCAAAATTAAGAATATAGGATTTCTGTATCTCATCTTCATACTCTCACACTATTTCAGATAATTCAACAGCAAGACATCATCTAAACATAATATAGAAAAGTGCTTTGAATGAGTCCCAACCAATCTCACTTCAAAATTTACACTTTCCATAACAACCTCACCCATATTCACCCTCTCAATTGCAATCTCAAAAGAAAGATAACAGTTGAGTGAATGTGATTCTTATGTTTTCTCCACAAATTGGTTGGGATCCGCCATTTCTTTTCTCATCTTCTGTGGATATGGTGGTGGTGGTATCTCTTTAACCTTCTCAGCAACTTTATTTTATGAGTACTCAGACTTTCTAGAATTATCAACAACTTTTTCTGCATTTGGTTGGAGAGTCAACTCTGTATCTACCTCCTTAGTTGTCTTTTAAGCTTTGCCCTCAAACGTGACTGAGTCAGGATTAGCTCCATACATATCTACAGAGTGATACATATTTCCACAAACCATACACCAACTTGTGGTCTACTACACATGTCACAAGGCCCCCTCCAAATATTGAGATCAAAATCTAGACAAAAAGCCTCATGGTGAGGTCCTCCACAAAAATAACAAGAATTATCATCCCTCGAAAACCATCTATCCCAGACTGACATCTCATGAAGAGTGTGAGGAATTAAAAAGAATAATAAACTAAAAAATATTACTAAACTATGTATAACTCAATATAGCTAAACTGAAAATAAGATAGTTTCCTATTTACAAGTCTCCGGCAACGATGCCAAAATGTTGTTGCGACCAAGAACACAAGTAAGTGTACGTGGTCTCACCAAGTAATACAGTAGCCTTAAATAAAGATAAATATAGATCCCTTAGAGACTTGTGTTGAAAACTATCCAATTCTAGTTAAACTATTAAGATAAAGTAACCAAGAGAGTTTTAGAGTTGTAAATTAAAAGTAAAGTAACTAATGCGGAAAACTAATGACTTTGGACAATCAATGGATAAAGACCCAGGTTTAAGGCTTACAAAAAATCATACTACTATATTGAACTTCATTCGTTGGATTACTTATCTTGGTTGTTGATTTGTAGGGTTTATCACACGATCATGGTCTCCCAACCTCTAATCGTCTACCTAACATGAACATTACAACTACATCATTAAGCGGGGAGGTAACAATCCAATTAGATGCATAAAGTTACTATCCTAAATGTGAACTAAGAAAGGCTTCTAGGTACATCCCTTTCCTATATGCTAATTCAAATTCCTTATTTCATTAAGGAAAGAAAACATTATTCAATCTACCCCACGTTCTATCTTCCTATTCCCCCTCCCGATATCATAAGGTCAACAATAAATATAATCTAAGGGCCATGAATCCTTAAAATATCTATAAAAGGGGTAAATAAACAACCATAATGATAAGAAATTCAACAAACTTAATTCATAATGAAAGTAGTCCTGATCTTGGCCTTAACTTCGAAAAGGGGGCGTTTAGCTGCTAATCGATATAACTATAACCAACATAACTGAATACATGTTATGATCCATTAAAAATCTAAGGTTAAGAATAAGAAACCCTAAAGATCATGTGTGGAAACCTTTAATCCAGTCCAAAGATATCCAAAAGTGTTTTGCAAAATGTGACAAGTCTTGTTTAAAGTAGAAGGCAATTTGCTGTCGGTGGGATTTTCAACGCGTCACAGTGGATTTCACGTGGAAAGAGTAGCGCGTCGCACCTTTTTCACATTGGTTAAATATTTTAGGTCCATTATTAAGATTTTCATGTATAGTATGTGCATATTTTCCATTACCAAGGTCCTCCACTCGCTGGTAATATTTTAGGTATCCATTTTACGTCAAATCTTGTCCCGCGCTCTTGTTGATCCATTACAGACCTTTTAGTGTTGTTTACACTTGATTTACAGAATTTATATATTTAATATATCATAATAATAAACTATTCAAGCATGGTATAATATTAAACATCACAAATTAGAGCTCAAAACAACACAATATTCACATGATGAACTAGAAACACGAGCTAAGACTAGGCTTGCTTATATTGAACTTTAACTTATTGTTTTGACTCTTGACTTGATTCAACTAACCCTTGAACATTATAATAAAGTTGTTCCACATATAATTACATAATAAAACCATTTTAACTCACTAAACATAATATAATCCAACGCGATAGACTAGAACAACACCTAGGTCAATCTAGTTTAACTTGTTTTCTCAGTTGAACTCTAAATGATCCATTTAAACCCAAACTTGTTTGAAACACCTTTAAACATTTTAATTACACACTTGAATACTCATATGCTTATTTATATAATTATGAACACATAAAGCACTCAGTAAGTCCTCGAAACAATGATAAATAATTTAAGATAGAAATTCTAAAGTGCATAAATACACCCAACATCAAGTATTCTATCTTCAAGCTTGAGTTCTCAAACCTAGAATCTTCTCTAATACTTGTTTGTTCATCTTTCAGATCATTCCGACCATATCTGGAACATAAGGAAATTCTTTCATCTCATCGGGGGATAATACTGAAGGGGTACGTCCTACGTCTGGAGTACATCTTTGATCTCATGGTCCTATTCCTGATGGTGTTGGAGTTCCTCCTATTTTGAAGATTTCTCCTTAGGTATCTCAGGTTAACGTGATAAATATAGAATTTTATTAGTCTATCAATATTATTGCCCAACTAGTTGCTGTTTAGGCTGAGCGTGGTACATCTAGTGCATTATCTACTGAGTCTATAAGGGTTGGTCAATTTATGAATATGGGACCTCCTACTTTTACTAGAGTAAAGGTGGAGGTGGATCCACTAGTCTTCTTGGATGAGGTAGAAAAGATCTTTTAGAAGATATAGGCTACTAATATAGAAAGGATTAACCTTGCATATTATTAGCTCAAGGATGTTTCTTATTAGTGGTATGAGAAGTTGGACAAGGATAGAGGTTATATAGAAGAGGAAGGGTTGTGGGAGGCCTTTTCTTATGCCTACTTAGATCAGTTCTTTCCTCAAGATTTGATGAAAGCTAAGATAGTGAAGTTTGTAAAACTCAGGCAGGAGAAGATAACAATAATGGAATATGCTTTAAAGTTACATAAGTTATCAAGGTATGATCCTTAATTGGTGGATGATATGAGGTTGAGAATGAGAAAGTTCACTTCTGGTTTTAACAGTGTTTTGATTTTGTAGAGCAAGACTGCCTTATTGATTAAAGATATCGACATCTCAAGGTTCATTATTTATATGAAGCAGGTTAAGAATGAGAAGAGAAGGTAGATGGAGTTTGGGGATAGGCAGGGAAAGAGGAGAAGGTTTTCTAATTAGGGAGGTGCTCAGTCTCAGGGTGGTAGAGATGGTGGTAAGTGGAAGAAAAAAAAGTAGGAGAGTTTCGGCTCCTTTTCTACTAGTACTCCTTACCAGTCGGGAGACAGGCATCATCAAAGTGGTGACAATTCTTAAGCACGGGATGCTTAATCTGAGGTGAGCGAAGGTCAGTCAGTTTCTTCGTATCCTCCTTATCAATTTTGTGGTCGTCCTTATTGGGGGTTATTGTGATGAAGAAACGAACAAATGCTTCAAGTGTGGATAGACTGTCCATCAGCTCAGAGATTTTTTGGTCAATAAGATTTATATGGGGCTGAATAATATTCATATGGCTTTATCTTCTGCTCCTGCACCATGTGGTATGACATCTTCTTCAGTTACTGCTCCTGGTTCTAATATTGGTCGGAACAGGTTGTATTCTTTGGCATCCCAATAGGAATCCAAGGCATCACCTGATGTCATTACTGGTATGTTACAACTTTTCTCTTATAACGTATATTTTTTTCTTAATTTAGGGTCCACTCTTTCTTATCTGACCCCCTAATCGATGTATCTTTTGGTTATAATCTGGAAATTATTTTAGATCTTTTTTCTATTTCTACCCTGGTGTCAATAGGGGGTGTGTGGTATCAATTGGTGGCAAGCAGACCTTGGTAGATCTGTTTGAATTGTATATGGTAGATTTTGATGTAATTTTAGGTATGTATTAGTTGTATTCTTATTACACATCTTTGGATTGTCGGACCCGTAAGGTTATCTGTAAGTTCCCTGGTGAATCGGTTATAGAATGGAATGGTAGTTCCTTAGCTCCTAGGGGGAGGTTTATTTCTTATCTTAGAGATTGGAAGTCAATCTCCAAGAGTTGTCTTTAAATACTAGAGTGATAGTTATTGTTATAGGCAAACTCGATCAAAGGTAAGTGGTCATCCCAACTACCCTTGAAGTCAATAATACAGGCCCTCAATATGTACTCTAAGGTTTAAATGGTCCTTTATTCCATACCATATATTTAAGGATAAAAAGTTGTACTAAGATGTACTTGGGTACCAAGACCCTTTTGAAAATCTTTCCAAAGGTGAGAGGTAAACTGGGTACCTGTATCTGAAATTATTGCCAGTGAAACCCCATGAAACTTTACCAACTCCCTGAGATAGAGTCTAGCATAATCCTCAACTGATATGAAGTATGAACTAGCAAAAAAAGGTTGACTTGGTCATTCGGTCTACAATGACCCATATCGAATCATGTTGATGACACGTACGAGGCAACCTTGTCATAAAATCTGTGTTCACCACTTCCCACTTCCAGGTGGGGATGTTAAGCCCTGGAAGTATGCCACTAGGCCTTTGGTTCTCAACCTTAATCTGCTGACAATTAACACACTTAGTCAAAAATTCTGCAGTATCTTTCTTCGTACCACTCCACCAATAATTATCCCATAAATAACAGTACATCTTAGTGTCTCCTAGGTGAATAGAATATTATCCACCATGTACCTCAGCTAAAATTCATTGTTTTAGATTGTTAAAACATGGAACACATAGTCTGCCTTGACAACAAAGCACACCATCTCTCCCTTAAGAGAAAACCACAACCTTCTGATCCTTGACTGTCTCCTTCAACTTGACCAAAATAGGATCCCTGTCTTGCTTTCTTTTACTTCGGAAACCAATGAATATTCCAAACCATTCTAAACCCATATACTATATTCAGTCGAATTAACTAACCGAACACCTAACCTGGCAAGCTGATGAACCTTATGAACTAATTCATTCTTTTTATCCTTAGAATGAGTAACACTTCCCATAGACAATCTACTAAGGGTATCATCCATTACATTGGCCTTATGCAGATGATACAACACACTTATATCATAGTCGTTAAACAATTAAAGCAACCTTCTCAAATAAAGATTCAGGTTTTTTTGCATGAACACATACTATAAGCTCTTATGATCCATTAATATATCAATAGGAACTCCATAAAGGTAATGTCTCTAAATTCTTAAGGCAAGGACACTATTGTCAACTCAAGGTCATGGGTTGGGTAATTTTTCTCATAGGGTTTAAGTTGTATAGAGGCTTAATTTATGACCTTACTTCACTGTATTAATATGCAACCAGCACCAACTCTAGAAGCATCATAGTATTCTACAAACCCTTATGTGCCATCTAACAAAGTCAATAGCAGAAGTAAGTTGAGTCTTCAATTCCTGAAAACTCTTATCATAGGAATCTGACCACTAAAATTTACTGACCACTAAAATTTATCTTTATTATGGGTTAGTCTATACATGGGACAAGCAATAGAAGAAAACCCCTCAACAAACTGTTTGTAGTAACCCTATGGGAATACTACATGATCACTTTCTCTATGGGAATAGACGAGATATGAAAACTATGACGAACATTTCCAAGTACTTCTTGAATACCCTATTCATTAAGTCCATAAAAGCTACTAAAGCATTAGTAAGTCAAAAATACATAACTAGAAATTCAAAGTGACCATACCGAGTCTTGAAAGTTATCTTCGGGATGTCACATTCTCTAACTCTAAGCTAATGATAGCCGAATCTAAGGTCTATCTAAGAGAAATAGCTTGCACCCTGAAGTTTGATGAACAAGTCAACAATTTTGGAGAGAGGCTACTTGTTCTTGATTGGGACATTGTTCAACTGATGGTAATCAATGAAAATTCTAAGAGAACCATCTTTCTTATGCACGAAGAGAACTAAAGCACCCCATAGGGAAACATTAGGCCTGATAAAACTCTTATATAAGAGATCCTTCAGTTATTCCTTTATTTTCTTAGCTCAACTGGAGCCATTCTGTATGGTGAAATAGAGATAGGCTGGGTATATAGAAGGAGATCAATTTTGAAGTCAATTTCCCTTTCGGGGGGAACTTTGGGAAGATTTTAGGAAATATATTTGGAAATTCATTCAACACTAGAACTGATTCAAGACTCAGAGTTTCAGAATTTGAGTCCTTGATTGGGACGGGATAGAAATCCACCCCTTGAATATTATCTTTTAAGCCTTAAGATATGAGACAAACTGACCTTTAAGCACAGAAGTACTACCCCTCCATTTAATAATTGGTTCATTCAGAAAATGGAACTGAACAATTCTATTCCTACAATCAACTGAGGCATAGCACGAGTAGAGCCAATCCATGCAGAGAATGAATACAAAATCAGTCATCTCTAACTCCACATAATTAACTAAGGTAACTTTCTAAGACACTATGACTGGGAAATTTCTGTATACTATTCTGGTTACAATAGACTTACCTACTATGGTAGACACTGAAAAAGTCTCCACTAGCATTTTGGGGCTGACACCAAAGTCTACAGCTAACTATGCATAAACATGAAGATGGAGGGCTTGTAACATACCCATAACCATATTAAGAGAACTCTCCTGATCGTGTCAAGTATGGAGAGCGTAAAGGCAGTTTTGACGGTTCCCTATAGTGGAACTGAAGGTGGAACCCTACTGAGTCAGGTGACCTACTGAAGCTTATGAAAAGTTAAATTGGCCTTGTTGACGCAAATGCTTTCTACTCTGAGCAACCACTGGACAATCCCTAATCCTGTGGTCTGGCTTACCATATCTAAAAAACACATCACTGCTTGATCTACACTTACCCTAATGATTCTTACCATATTTTTTACAAAGAGGATTGGTGTGACTACTATTCACACTACCCTGTGACTTAAATCTTGACACTCTATCCCGAATGTCCTGTCTGAACTTAGGAACTGGCACACTAGTTGAAGGTGGGGATGAATCTTAAAATTTATGGTGGAACTGAAAACATTTACTGCCTTCCGACCTTGGTTGAGAGAAGTTAAAGCTACCTATTCTGGCCTCTTATTAACTCTTTTCTTTTCCTTGACATTTTTCTCCTCAATCTACTGAACATGAACTATCAGCCTAGAAAGGTCTATCTCCGTAATAATAGGGTTTTCCAATACTCCTTGACTACCCTATCAGATACACCAGACACAAACCTGCTCATCCTAGACCTAGAGTTAGCCACCATGGTCGGAGCATACCTTGCCAACTGAGTGAACATGAGTGAGTACTCATTTACACTTATACAAACCTGCTTAAGGTTGATAAACTCATGAATCTTAGCCTTTGTTAGCTCATTTTTCTAAAAAGGTTATGGAAAAATCCCCTTACTCTATAGGCCCTACCTCAACATTTCTTTCCTCCTTCTACTGCTTGAACCAGGTATAAGCTACTCTCTAAAACTGTAAAGCTGCTAAGTATGCACTCTCACTTAAAGTATGCACTCTCACTTAAAGTGACACCCATGATGTCTATCACATTATGCACCCTATTCAAAAACTTTTGTGGATCCTACTAAAACTTCGATCCAGAAAACAAAGGGGGATTCATCCGATTGGAGTCTCGAATCCTAGATATAGTTGTATTTAACACTGCATTGGCTAGAGAAACTACCTGTTGGTTATTCTAAGAGGATGCATAATGGTCCAAGATTCTGAAAGAGACCTTGAACTCAACATGGAAAATATAGTCGTTCAGTGGATCTTCCTAAACAGGTGGTGGTACGGGTCGATCCTCGTTCTTTCTTTTGTTATTTCTTCTAAGAGGAATTTTCTGTAAATAAAACAATGAACGAGTTAGAAAAAGGGAATTCAATAGAGTTCATTCTCTTTCGTACGTCATGAACACTGAAAGAAGGGAAACATTCCTAAAAATATCTTGTAATCTCTTGCCCATAATTGTGGCACGCTTCACAACCATGTAAAATATTCTTTTCAATGCAACTTTTAGAATCCCTAGGATTCTTTAAGACCTTAGGCTCTGATACTAAGTTTTTTCATGACCTAAGGATACCCCCAAGTCATAACACGGTGCTTAAGGTCACAAGTGATCCCAATCTAACCCATGATCTGGTATCTTTTGTGAGTACTAAATAATATGATAATGAAACATCATGTGCGGAAGTTAAACTGATAAACGTCTGATAAGATATAAAATTGAAGAAAATATCAACATGTTTAAATTACCGAATAAACTTAAAACAAGTCTGAATAGCCAAATATCTAGTCTGAATATCTAAATATTTGAATATCTAAGCATCTAGTCTGAAAGCCTCTAAGACATGTAGGGTTGACGGGACAAACCCCTAACTAACTCTGACTAACTAAAATAAAAAAAATATTGAAAATAACTGAACATAACTTGTCATCACTGGATGAGGATTCACCACAACTCCTGTTGAGTGGTTCTGAGCTGACTAAGGGCGATCGGGGAACTAATCGTCTGAACATACATTGTGAAATCAATATAGCAAAAAAAAGTATGTGGTCAGTATTTTGAATATACTGGTATGTAAGATAGGGACTAACTGAAATACATGTGGATACCAATCATGAATCCATCAACATATAAAAAAATATAAGACCAAGTATAGCGTGCACAGAAATAATCTATAAAACTAATTGACAGAATAACTGATAACTGAATACTTGTTCATGTAAACCTGAACTGATACTATCTAAATACTAAACTAATCTAAAAATGTGGGAGTTATCATGTAACCAACATGCCCTAATTTGAGTTAATCGGGGTCCAACCTGTAACCCCAGTTGGAAGGGTGTCAATACCTTGCCACGAGAACTAACACTGGCTGTGTAGATTCACTGAACTAGTGTCTCGAAGGATTAAGGAGTTATTTTTCTATTGCTAGGTGACCCCTAAGAGAATGTAAGTCCTTTACTAGTAGGTGACATCCCATAACCTATGGTGGTTATGTACTTATGAAACTTAGGGATTTATACTAAAGGTATCAGTCCTCTACTGGCTGGTGAGCCTTCATCCCTAGGTTCGCTCGGTACTATATTCTACTCCCAACTAAACTGACATTGGTATTGATTGCTATTAACTGAACTCATAACTGATAGTGCTCAACATGATCATAACATAACTGAATATGATAATGGAATTCATGATTTGACTGGTTTAGTACTTGATAATCTGAAACATGATTAATCACATAGTATCACGCGTTCATAACTCTCCAACACAAAATGATATTAAAATACGACAACATCGCTCAAAACAAAGGTAGAAAGTCATAATTTAGAGACCCAAAATATAATACGTTTCAATGAACAACTGAGGTACATGAATTTGAACATGGGGAGGTGTTAAACATAAAAGGATAACTATTTCACATGGGTTAATTCATAATTTGATAATTTGACATGGGATCAATTGAATTTGACATGGGTAATTGCAATTCAAAGTATTAAGTAACCTAATTTACTTCGTTGAACATGTTGACATGGCTTAAATTAAAATTACTAAGAAAAACCATGGATTAAATTCATATTTAAAATGGATAAATTTAACAAAAGATGATAAAATTCATACTTGAATCAAAAAGAGATTTTGGGACTCAATAGGTGGAAGTAACCCATTGACGAATATTCCATATACCTCACTTGGTTGAATTATTGAAGACAACTTGAAATTGGAGCTTTAATGCTTCAATTCTTGGGGAGACACTTGAAATTATGTCCTTGGGAAAAAGGGGAATAAGTTTATAGATAATAGTTAGTGAAGAATGGGGTAATTAATGCCTCTTTTTGGATTCTAAATCATGGATTTGGGTATTTGGGAAGAGGGGAAAGACCAAAATTCCCCTCTTTAAGTTAGTGAAACTTCTACAAAAACATAGCCTCCGTGGCATGGAGGTTATCGCGGAGGCTAATCTCCATGCACAGACCTTATTGCGGAGGTCCTGTCTCCATGTCACATAGGTTATCTGTAATACCCCATATTTTCCTAGCTTAAAAATTCATTCCTAGAATGTTAAGGGATAGCTTTCAAAATGAATAATATTTAATCCATGGGAAATTGAATAAGCTTTCCATCGATACCAAATTCGCCCAAATCAGATACTCAGTTAAGAAGTTAGAGCATTTTTAAGTTGACAGTGCGCCACCTGGACTCTCTGCACATTGCAGAGAAGTCAAAAATGGCAATTGTCAATTCCAGTGGACCCCCGTGATATTGGCACATAATAGAATGGTCCATTTTCCCATTTGTCAAAATCCAGTAGCCCAACGTGATCTTACCACATCGCGTTGGTGGTAAAAATGATATTTCAAAAGGGCACCACATTTTCTCCGCATCGTGCCAAGCCCTCAGTTTCCAGTTGTCTATTTCCAGTAGCCCGATGCGATTATGGTGCGTCGCGCAAAGTGCCTATTTTGAAAATTTTTAACAAAAATTATAAGCTTCATCCAGGGTTAAATTGGCCTTTTCCCATAATTTTATTTCATTCATATATGGGATTTAATCCCTAAAATCATTCTCAAGTCATTCTTTATTGAATTTTTCCCAAATTAAAGTATTCTCTCTCAAGGAAAATAAAACTCTAGATCATCAACCTCCTTCCCAAGAAATTCAAATTTCCTCCTTTAATTCCCCAACGAAATTCAAGATTAATGATTTTCAATACAAGAAATCAAAGAATTCAACTTCAAAGCATCAATAGAGATCTAATATTAAAGTTTTAGCATCTAAGATTATCAATTGAGGTATGTGGGGTTATGAACAAGGACAATCATTTTGTCCTTGTGCCCAAAACTTATTTTAATTATGAATTTACTGAATTTTATGTGATTTTCCATGAATTTGAAGTTAGGGTTTATGCCCATAATTGTTATTTACAAGTTTATGAGATTTTCATTAATTTAGAAGTTGAATTACATGATTATATTCAGACTTTTATGCATAGTGAAGAAATTTCCAGATTTTATGATGAATTATAAATGTTTATATTACCAAGCTTGAATAATTAGATTTCTATTTTAAGAATGTTTGTGCTATGAGCATCCTCAGATAAGATTATTCTCAAATTTTGATAAAGATTTGATCTTTTGATCCTGAGCTAAGATAAAGAATCCACTTTGTTCATATTTTTGAGATTTTAAAAAAAATAAAAGAGCATAATTGGTTTTCTTGTAAACCCTTGTTCTAGTTTTGAAGTGGATTTCTTAAGATTTTGAGCATACGAATAAGAGTAGTATTTAGCACCGAGATGGGTAAGTTACTATAGTTTCATGCCCCAAAACTACGTGTCACCATAGGATTCAGATTATTCCCACTTCTATATGGATTACTAAAATTATGATCACTTAAGATAAGAAGTTCTATTCTGATGGTAAGGATAGAATAGCCCTACCTAACGGAGGCTAGACGTGGAACTCCATGGATACTCACATGGTGTATTTCGATTAGAAGAACCTACCAAAAAGATGTCCCATACTCTTAAAATAGTTTATTGGCTTAAAGCCTTAAGATAAAAGCATATGTTTTGAAAGCTATGATTTTAAGATTCTTAAAGTCTTGAGATGAAGTTATTTCATTGTTAGAACAGTTTTTAAAGAGTTTTCTTTTAGATTACAAATCTTAGAATAGAAAGAGTAACAGAAACGTTTTTGGAAAACTAAGTGTAAAAGCTCACAAGTTTTACTTAGATTATGTTTTAAAGAAAGATAGTAACTTCATATTTCAACTTTTAGAATTCAGATTTTAGAGTGAGTCCTTTCTACACTTAGACATGATGATTTAAAGTGAGAATAAAAGCTCAACCTTTAGAATTAAATGTTATGGCTCAAAGGATTTATAAAGTATGTTTTGCTTCCTATGGCTCAGAGACTAACCTTTGTGACACGCCAATATCACGGAGGGTTACTGCCTCTAGAGTCTGAAATTATCCCAAACCCCATTTGAAAATTTCAAAACTCTTTCGAGACACTTCTTTAATATCCCTAAACATGTTTCAATTTAAAATAAATGTTTTGAATTTGGAAAGGCCAAAAGTAAATTCCTTGAGATCTTGGGCTCATGAAAATGACTAATTTCCTTATACTTAGTGTAAAATTCATGCCTTGGACACCATAAATATATCACTAGGAGCTGGAAATAAGCCTAGATCTTACGGGGTATTACACATAACTTGTTTGATTGTCCTTGGGCTACTTCTTGCTTTAAACCAAGAGTTATAGAGCATTCCATAAGTACATATTACTATGTAGTTGTGTTGACTCTTGCCCAATGTTCATAACTTATTGTTTCAAAATCCATAGGATAATTTGTGCCTCTGAGACAGGAGTTGTAGAACATCTCATAAATTAATACATAACATGGTAATGTCAACTCTTACTCATGGAGCATAACTTATTATTTGCAAGTCCTTAAACTAAAACTTTCCTCTAAGGTAAGAGTTATAGAGCATCTCATAAATCAAAATACAATGTGGTAGTGTCCACTCTTGCGCATGGAATGTAACTTATTATTTGAAAGTCCTAAGTCTTGCTTCTAAATCTAGATTTATAGAACATATCATAAATCAAGATACACCGTGGTAGTGTCAATTCTTTCCCATGAGACATAACTTGTTGTTTTGAAGGAATTGGACAAAACAAAGAAAAGAAAATAATAAAAGTTGTGAAAAATAAAAAATAAAAATCAAAGAAAATAAAAAAAAAAAGAAAAAAAAACAAAAATGAAGGAGTTGAGAGGAGAAAAGAAAAAAGATAAATGTTGACAAAAAATAAAAAAAAGATAAAATAAAAATAAAGATTGAGAAAAAAGAACCAAAGAAAAATAAAAATGGGATTTTTTTTTTTCAAACATAAATTGAAGCTGAGAGGAGAAAAGGAAAATAAGTAAGGATTAAGAAAAACTTTTAAGAAAAAGAGTAAAGAAAAATTAAAAATCAAAGTAAAACTAGAAAGAGAAAATATAAAAAATTCTAGAAGTCGAGAGGAGAAAGGGGGAAAAAGTAAGGGTTGAGAAAAAACTAAAAAAATATAAAAAATAAAAATCAAAGTAAAATAAAAAAGAAAAAAAAATAGAAGTTGAAAGATAAATACATATGAAGTTTAGAAATATTTGAGATATGTAGGGCAAAATAGGTATTAGTTCTATACATAAAAAAGAAGGAAGACTAGCTTCATAGGATTTTTCTTATGGAGAAAAAAGGCAACGCCACCCATTGTGAGGATCGTTTATGTAGTTTATCCATCAAAATAGACTGAGTTAATGAGTTAGACTGAAATTTTGTCCATAATTACTATGCAAAAATGAACCAAAGTGCATAACTATTCGCTTTTTAGGTGGCCATTTAACTGTGTGCATTTTGTACTTTTTTTTTTACAAGTTTACCCGCATTCGAAACATTTTAAACATACACGATTAAAGTTTAAAATTTGTGTCTAATCATATGCATTTGAAATTATGAAAAAAGTACGTACATAACAAGAAACCCTTATTATGGATCTTCACTATATAATTGTTCTAATTTTTTCTTAATTACTTTTATCTTATTTATTGAAAATATAGTTATTTCCTTTTTATTTATTGAAAATACGATCAGTTCTATTGTATCTTCAGTATTGTTTATATTTTACTAATTTTTGTGTAATTTTTTCACTTGCATATATGTTTAAATTTAGATTAGATTTACTTGAGATTAATTTATATTGATTAATTATGTGAAGACCATTTAAAAACAGAGAAACTTTTAGAAAAATTAAAGAATCTTTAATTAGTAATTATTCAGAATATATAAGTCTAAATAAAACAAAAGAAAACCCACAAATATTAGCCAACCTAATTACCTTAATATCTAGTATTGAAGCAAAATTAATAATCCATTTAAAATCTAGAAGAATGAGACACATACCACCTAATTATGATAAAATTAGATTTAGATACCCACCAAAATATTATAAATATGGTTTAAATGAATAATGTACAAAAATACAAAGAATTAAAATAAATTATTTCTAAAAAACGTAAAGAATTAAAAATAAGAATAGAAAAACTACATTATAATATATTTGCCGGAGTTAGTAAAAACTCAATAAATGCACAAAAAGATGAAATGTCAAATTTAGAATCACAAATAGATAGTTTAGAATATATATATCAACATGAACTATTTACAATAAAATGAACAAAGAAGAATTTATAATAGATGAAATAATATATGAAAATCACGAAGGATTATTAATAAAAATAGTATTTTCTAATCTAGGAAGAAGATATAAGAAAATAGGTGAACATTTATATTTAATGCTAGAAAAATAAGAATTAAAATTAGAAGATAAATTGACAGCTATGGTGAGAATAGAAAAAAGAAAATAAAGAAATAGATAGAAAAAAGGAAATAGACAAAACAAAACAATAAACTACAGAAGAAATACAAAAAATAGAAGAAACTAAAAATAGTAGGATTGCTGAATTAGAAAAAGAACTACAAATGTTAAAAGATCTGTATGAAAAAAAACAGAAAGAAAAAGAAGAAAAAGATAAAGAACAAAAATTATTAAATGAGATAGATCAATTTAAAGAAAAATTAGAAATAGATAATAAAGAAATAAAATCGAAGGAATTAGAAATTAATACAATAGATGTTGAAGAAACAGATAATTATGATTCGGAAGATAGTGAAACATATACAGAAATCTTAACAAATGCAAAAAATTTAGGAATCAGTGGAAAACAAGAAGTAATTAATGAAGAAAACTTAGAAAATATAAACACGGAAATAAACACTCTTGATAAAAAAGAAGATGAAAATATAATACCTAGAACATCAGAAATAAGAAAACTTACATATTATAAGAATAAGTTTAAAAGATATAATCTAAAGAATGAATATGACAAATGGACACCTAAACAAATAGTTAATAAAAATTATAACTTTCTAGGCTTAGATTGTGTAATAGATACAGAAAAAGTAATACAATTATGGATAGGATATATGACAAAACAATTATTAGATAGTAATATAAATGTAATAGATGCACCAGAATATATAGAAAGAACACTAATAGGAACAGTGAAATTATGGTTTTTAAATCTAACTGAAAATAGTAAAAGAGTATTAAGAACTGAAAAACCCACAGAAGGAACATCATCAACAACCACAACTAAACTAACACGTATAGAATTATTAAAAAAAAATATGAAATAGCTATAAAAGACGAATTTAGTAGCATGACAACAACAGAAGAAGAACAACATGAAGAGAAATATACAAATAGGAATTTAATGTTAAAATTAGCAATATGTAATATGTGCTACATAGATGAATATACTTGCGCATTTAAAGAATATTATTATAAAGGAGCATATAATACAGAAAAATTAAATAAATAAGAAAATTATATTTTAATAAATTACCTGAACCATTTAGTTCAAAAATAATAAAAAGTCGGGATGAAGCAAAAATAGTAGATACTCTAGGAGCAAGAATAAAATTTTTACATTAATGGTATAGAAACCTATGTAAAAAATATAGAGAAGAAATAAAAATGAAAAAAACATTAATAAAAAATTTAGCATGTTGCAAAGATAAAATAACACCTCAATTTGGATGCAAAGAAAGATATTATAAGAAAATAAAAAGGCATAAGAAATATAAGAAATAAAAAAAATCAAAATATAAGTATAAGAAACCAAGAAAAAGATATTATGTAAAAAATTATAAACATAAAAGACCATATAGGAAAAAGAAATCTATAAAGGAATGTACTTGTTATAATTGCGAAAAATTAGGACATTTAGCTAGAGATTGTAAATTACCTAAAAACCCAAAAAATAAACAAATATCAGAAATAAAAATAGAAAATACAGAATATATGTAGATAGATTATATAGATTATGAATTAGAAAGTGAAGACAGTATATATGGAATTTCAGAGAATGAAACAGATAATGAATTAGACGAATTAAATGACTGAAGAAGATATACAAATAAATCAAATGACTGAAGAAGATATAAAAATAATAACAAAAGAAGAATATTTAAATGACGAAGGAACAAATCAAAAAATAATATTTGATAACAATGTATTTGATGAAATAAAAAGAAAAGAGTTAGTCTTAAGTGTAGAAAAAATATTTACAATACCAACAATAAAAAATATATTTACTAGGAAAAAGGAAGAATATTACGTAGTAAGTCAAAAGGAACATGTAATAGACTGCAGATATGCAAAAGGTAAAGCTAGTATACCACTAGTAACAAAAAGGTTAATTAATAAAGAAATAAATGATATAAAAAGTAGAGGAGACTCGATAAAATATGTGCACTTTGGAGGTACAGAGATATTAATAAAAGCATGTTTTAAAGAAGGAATAGATACAATAATAGAATTATATTTAGCAAATGATAGGATTATAAGACTTATAGAAAAAAGCATAATAACTGCGATTAAAGGAAATTTAATATACCAAAAATTTAAATTTATAATAAGTGAAAATTATTCAGTAGCAATAACAGATAAAAATATAGATAAATCATTAGTATTATATTGAAAAATATCAGGAATAGAACTAACCCCAGGAAGTAAAATATTTACAGCAAGATGTAAAAATCTATATGTATTAACAACAAAACATAAAATAACAGGAAAAAATAAAATTAATAAAATACAAATAGAAAGTCCTTTTGAACAATTCGTAAAAACAATTGATAATAATGATTATAGTTACAGAAATATAGACATAGAAGAAGATTTAGAAATAATAAATGATAGAATAAGTACAACAAAAAGAATAGCTTATGAAAAACCGGAATCATCAAATTCATCAAAAAGAATAAGTTATGAAACAAGTTCAATAATTAATTTAAATCAATATTACATAATAGGAACAATAAACGAAAATGAATATTTAATACTCTTAAATACAGGACAAGAAGAAAATTATATAACAAAATATCTAGTAAAAAATGAGGAAATAAAATCTAACAATAATATATGCCCAAATCTACCAAGAAGCTTAATAAACACTAAAAATATAGCAGAAAAAAGAAATAATAATAGGATTTAGAAAAATGAAAATAGAATTTGAAATAAAGGAAGAAATGCAAAAAGCAGACATAATATTAGGAATTAAATGGCTAGAACAAGTAAAACCATACAATATAGAACATACATAATTATCTATAACATATAATAGGGAAAGATTATTCCTAACAAGAGCTCTAACATGATATGAAAATATATGTATTAATAAAGATAGTAGTAGAAGGATATTATAGTAGGTATTCTACGCCTATAATAGATACAGGAGCAGAAGCTATTTATGTCGATATAATTGTTTACCAGAAAGTAAATGGGATAATTTAAAAACACCAATAATAGTTAAAGGATTTAATAACGATGGAAGCCTAATTACTTATAAAGCTAAGAATGTAAAAACACAAGCATGGGATAAAATTTTAACAATAGAAGAAATCTATAATTATAAGCTAACATCAAAAGATATAATCTTAGGAATGCCGTTTTTAGATAAATTATACCCACATATAATAACTAGAACAGATTGGTGGTTTACAACACCATGTAAACAGAAAGTAAGAGCAAAAAGAGTTAATAATAAAATAAGAAAGAAAACTGATTGGATAAACGAAAGTAAAAAAATTACACAAAAATTAGAAAATATAAAAAATACTGAAGATACAATAGAACTGGTCGTATTTTCAATAAATAAAAAGGAAATAACTATATTTTCAATAAATAAGATAGAAATAATTAAGAAAAAATTAGAACAATTATATAGTGAAGATCCATTAAAAGGATTGAAAAAAACATAAAACCACTATAGAAATTGAATTAATAGATAAAAATAGCATAATAACTCAGAAACCATTAACATATAATTTTGATGATTTAAAATGCTTATAGAAGAATTATTAGAAAAACAACATATACAAAAAAGTAATAGTAAACATAATAGCCCAGCATTTGTAGTAAATAAACATAGTGAACAAAAAAGAGGAAAAGGTAGGATTGTTATTGATTATAGAAATTTAAATGCAAAAACAATGACATATAATTACCCAATACCAAATAAGATATTAAAAATAAGACAAATACAAGGATATAATTATTTTAGTAAATTTGATTGTAAGTCAGGATTTTACCATTTAAAGTTAGAAGAAGAATCTAAGGAATTAACCGCATTTACGGTATCACAAGGATTTTTTGAATGAAATGTACTACCATTTGGATATAAAAATGCACCAGGTAGATATCAACATTTTATGGATAATTATTTTAAACAACTACCTAATTGTATAGTATACATAGATGATATACTATTATATACAAAAACTAAAGAAGAACATTTAAAATTATTAGAACAGTTTATATATATAATAGAAAAATCAGGAATACGTTTAAGTGAGAAGAAAGCAAAAATTATTAAAAATCAGATAGAATTTTTGGGAATACAAATAGATAAAAGTGGAGTCAAAATGCAACAACATATAGTACAAAAAATAATAAATTCAAAAGAAGAACTAGATACAAAAAAGAAATTACAATCATTTTTAGGATTAGTAAAACAAGTAAGAGAATATTTTCCAAAATTAGCAGAAAACTTAAAACCATTACAGAAAAATTAAAAAAGGATGTAGAATATAACTATAACGAAAAAGATAAAAAACAAGTTCAGAAAATAAAAATACTTTGTAAAAGAATTACCAAAATTACAATTTTCAGATGAAAATAGAAAATTTATATATATAGTAGAAGCAGATGCTAGTGAATGTAGTTATGGAGGAGTACTTAAATATAGATATGAAAGAGAAAAATTAGAACACCATTGTAAATACTGCTCAGGTACGTTTAATGAAACAGAAATAAAATGGGAAATAGATAGAAAAGAATTATGCTCATTATATAAATTTTTATTAGCATCTGCACCATATATTGTATATAACAAGTTTGTTGTACGAACAGATAATACACAGGTACGTTGGTGGTTAACAAAGAAAATACAAAATTCAGTTACAACAAAAGTGATTCGGACACTAGTCTTGAATATATTAAATTTTAAATTTACAATTGAAGTAATTAGTACTAACAAAAATGTTATTGCAGACTACATATCAAGACAAAGCTACACAGACTGATATAATAGAAGATGATGCTTTAGAAAAGATATTCAAAAACCTAACTACGCTTTTAATGAAAGTAAACAGTATGGGTAATGAAATAGAAAAGCTAAAGACTAATGAAGATAAACTGAAGTCTATAGCTACAAATCAGATAACTCAGCAGTGCGCAGAGCTATGTCGATTGGAAGACACTAAAATTCTAGAGCTAGAAGGAGACATTGGGGCACTCCTTTAAACCCATAACGTTTACCAATCTACTTTTGCAGGTACAAGCAAAGGAGTTAGGAAAAATATAAATATGAACATAAAAAAGCTATTTGATAAATCATATATTCCAAATACATCAAAAGGTCCAATGTTTATACCCCCACAAATTACCACATACCGAGATAGTTTAAACCAAGACAAAAAGACCTACAACTACACAACCTGAACATATATAGAAAATATCTACAATGTACAAACCTTTTTAAAGACTAACCCCAGAGCTATAAACATCCAAGAACCAAATACAAACTATATAACCCAAAGATTAACTTACCTAAAATCAAACCAAGTCTAGTTAAAACTTGTTATGAATATGGACTACTCAGTACTGTATATACCTTTGACGAAAATGAGATATCCACTATACCAAAAATATATAAAGCATTTAGCATTTTTAAAAGAATAACCAAAGGTACCCTATTTTTTTATAAAAATTTACACGGCGCCAGCAGAGATATTATATGATGAAGTTAAAAAACCCATACAAGTTGTAAAGATAGGAATGACACGAGATATGATTATACCACAAGATATTATTCCACAATCAGAAATACCTAGAATTTAGATACCATAATTTTATGCGAATATGAGGATTATCGAACTATCTACAATTTTGCAAGAGCTAGCAAACACATAACACAACCAAAATCCCATATGGAGTTATTATTCAAGAAATCATGTACTAATATATTCAAATTCAAAGGAATTATGAGAAACATATATGGAAACTATTAGGCAATGGATTCTGATGTTGCTCAAACCAGAGACGGAACCTATCACCAGAGCTATCAGAGAAAAAATTATTTCAGAAGAATTATTAACCAAATATTGCAAGACAATTGGACATAAATATCCAGATCATAAATGTTCAAAATGTAATGGAGGATATAATGATATCCTAGAAGTTCAGCTAGAATAGAAGAAAAATCAACCAAGAAGATAAGAACGCCAGCTGGAAGATACAAGATAAGAAGCAATAATGGAGATATGGAAAAGCAGCAGATAGACAAAGAGAAGATATCAACAGAGTAATAATAGAAGACAAGCTATTAAATTGTGAAAGCGACATGTAAACTTTCACAATTTGCTTTACATAAATTATTGGCATCTTTTGTATAGATTTTTGACTATCATTAGTCTAGGAATTAATAACTTTTGTCTTATTAGAAGACTTTTGTAAAGTAAAGTAGATTAGGTAGATAATTTTTTAAAAGACTTTTTAGAAACGTGTAAAAATAGGAATAATCTTGTAAAGTTTTAGTCTATAAATAAGATGAACCGAAGGCATTGTAGGACAAGCCTTCATGAGTTGAAGAACAAATACTCTCTCTTGTCCACAACAAATATTTTGCTTAGTTATTAAAAATCAGGTATATTTCAATGGAAAAAGCTATGGAGGAACAAAGCTTAGAAATATCAAACCTACCCGAACAGGTATATTTATTTATGATTATGAATAGTTAAATTCATAATTCCCAACAATCATGGTTTGATAAAATAAATTCATGTTAGTTACTTTATAGTAGAATTATTCGAAGAATAATATGTTAAGAAGTTTATTAGCAAAGTGGAAAAGGAGAAAAATCCCTAAGAACTATGTCATTCTAAAGGTGAAACCAATGAGGCAAGAAGCCATGATGGGGAGTAACTAGAGTAGAGGCGTTGTTTAAGGGAAAAGTATCCAGATTACCATGCTAATAGTGACCAAAGAACATGGTATTTAAGAATAATCTAGTATATAGTAATCTAATATGATCATATTTGGTTATGTGTATGATTGAAGGGAATATTTTGAAAATAGCAATTTTATGAAAAATGAATAATTATTTATCTGACAAAATGGTAAATAAATTTAAAATACTTATTTTGTATGCACTTAAGGATATAAAAGTAGTAGATATAAGAAAAATCATATTAGAAAAAATATTCGATAAAGATTATATAGCTAGAATAAATTACATACCACACATACCTAATTACTCTTATAAATACTTACATATACATCAACTATGATAAATCACATATATCTAGAATTTTGGAAAAAAGTTATGAAAAATATACAATTAGTAGAAAAACAAATGAAAACAAATTTAGACAAATACATGGAAACTAACGATATAAAATATATAGAATTCCTTAATGAAAATATACAAGAATTACTTAGACTAAAACAAACAACTAGAAAATATTATGAAAAAGCATTTAATCGAACTTAAATGACAGATGATATTAAAATACTTTTTTTATATATATATTTAGAAATATAGAAATTATAGACATAAAGAAAATAATATGGGAAAAATTACAAGATTATGAAGAGGAAGAATTATTAAACAGTGTAGAAAACTTACACATATATTATGAACATCAATATTACTTAGATTCAGATGGATACTATTCAGAATAAATAAATGTTAGAATATATAAAAAAATTAGAGAAAGGCAAAATTGGATATATGAAGAAGTTAATTACAGAAATCAACTTGAAATAGAAAAAAGACAACTAGGAGAAAAAGTACTTAAAATGAAATTAACCTTAGAAAAAGAAGATACAGATAATGATTTATTTAATACATACGAAAAATTATTTAATACAGATAGAAAATTACCTATACATGATCAACAAATACTAGTTAATTAGATAAAGAACATAAACCTACACATTGAATATATCAAAGTTAGAATAAAATACTACACAGAAATTGCTAAAATTTCAATAGGATAAAATAATAAACTACACAAATTAACCAATACATCTTACGAAAAGAATAAATCATTAAAAGATATCGAAACTAAACTATATAGTTTATACCTACAATACAAAAGATTATATAGTACGAACGAAGATCCTAAAACATTAGATAATTTAATTACGATAATATCCAATTTAGAATATGAATTAATAAGACATCTTAAGTCAAGAAGATAAAAATGAAAATTAAACCAACCAATAATATACACGAAATAATCTACTTAAAAATAAATACTTATTACTTAATAACTATTTATTTCCTAGTAAATTTACCGCGCCTAATCCGCACCATCAGATATATATCTTATCATATTATCCATATTATGCTTAGGTTTCTACGAATAACTTTGATAACTTGGAATTGGATTCTAGTAATTAATTACTTTATCATAGTATTTATTAGTTGTTTGTTTTAATCTTAATAATTCCTCTATATTTTCATTAAGAAATTCTATATATTTTATATCTTTAGTTCTCATATATTCTTCTAAATTTGTTTTTATTAGTTTTTCAATTAATTGTATATTTTTTATATCCATTTTCCAATTTTCTAAATATACGTAATTTATCATGGTTGATGTGTAGGTTTGGTATGTAAGTATTTGTAAGAGTAGGTAGGTAGGTATGGTATGTAATTTATTCTAGTCATAAAATATTTATCAAATATTTTTTCCAATATGATTTTTCTTATATCTACAATTTCTATATCCTTAAGTATATACAATTTGAATTTATCTACCATTTCGTCAGATAAATAAGTATTCATATTTCATATGATACTTTTTCAAAATATTCCCTTCAATCATACGCATAACAAAATATGATCATTTTAGATTACTATATACTAGATTATTCTTAAATAACATGTTCTTCGGTCACTATTAGCATGGTAATCTGGATACTTTTCCCTTAAATTGCGCCTCTACTCTGGCTACTCCCCTATCACGGCTTTCTTGCCTCACCGGTTTCACCTTTAGGATGGCATAGTTCTTAAGGATTTTTCTCTTTTTTCCTCTTTGCTAATAAAATTCTTAACATGCTATTCTTCAAATAATTATACTATAAAGTAACTAATATGAACTTATTTAATCATATCATGATTGTCAGGAATTTATGAATTTAGCTATTCATAATCATATATAAATACTTGTTTTGGTAAGTTGGGGGTTTACCCTGAACGTGTGTAGTGCTTATGCGCCGCAAGTGGGCTTGGATGAGGAGGAGAAGATGTGGTTTTGGGAGGCTTTGGATGAGGTGGTGAGAGGCGTGCCTAGCTCGAAGAAGATTGTTGTAGCAGGAGATTTCAATGGGCACATCAGGGCATTATCGGGAGGCTTTGGTGATGTGCATGGTGTTTTTGGTTTTGGGGAAAAAAAAAGAGGGGACTACTCTATTGGATTTTGCGAGGTCCTTTGGGCTGGTGGTGGTGAAATCGGGCTTCCCGAAGATGGACGATCACCTGATCACCTTCCGAAGTGCGATAGCCAAGACCTAGATAGACTTTTTGTTGCTTAGGAAAGGGGATAGGGTGTTGTGTAAGGACTATAAGGTCATCCGGAGTGAGAATCTTTTGACCCAACATAGGCTCTTGGTTATGGATTTGAGTATAAAGAAGGATAGGAAGAGAAGGGGTGAGGAGTGTAGACCTAGAATTAAGTAGGACGGCTTGACGCCAGTGAATACATGAGAGATAGCGGAGAATTTGGCGGGAACAGAGGCGTGGAAGTGTAGGGGGGACATGGATAGTATGTGGGATAGGGTGGCTAGGTGCATCAGAGAGAATGCTAGTGAGGTGTTGGGTATTTCTAGGGGCCGGGTCAGGCATCATCGGGGGGATTGGTGGTGGAATAAAGAGGTTAAGAATAAAGTGGAGACCAAGAAAGGGGCGTATTCTAAGTTGGTTGAGAGTAAGGACGAAGAAGAGAAGTGGGTAAACAGGAAAGAGTACAAGTTAGCTAGAAAGGAGGCTAAGTTAGCAGTTATGGTGGCTAAGACGACAACTTTTGAGAGCTTGTATGCAGGGTTACAGGAGAAAGGAGGGGAAACAAAGTTATTTAGACTTGCTAAGGCTAGGGAGAGGAAGGGTCGTGACCTCAACCAGGTGAAGTGCATTAAGGGGGAGGATGATACAGTGTTGGTGAAGGACGGCCACATTAAGAATAGATGGCAGTCGTATTTTCATATGCTCTTGAATAACGAAGGGGATAGAGCTATTGTGTTAGGGGAGCTGGAGAACTCATAGGAGAGTCGAGATTTTAGTTATTGTAGACATTTCAAGGTAGAGGAAGTTAGAGAGGCTGTTTGCAGGATGCGAAGGGGTAGGGCGACGGCGCCTGATGAGATACCAGTGGATTTTTGGAAGTTTTTTGGCGAGGCTGGTTTAAGGTGGTTGACTGGATTGTTTAATGAAACTTTCAAGACGGCGAAAATGCCCGAGGCTTGGAGGTGGAATACTATGATCCCTATTTATAAGAAAAAGGGTGACATTCAGAGTTGCAATAACTATAGGGGTATTAAGTCATTGAGTCACTCTATGAAGATTTGGGAGAGAGTGGTCGAGGTGAGGTTGAGACGGATAATGTCTATTTCGAATAACCAGTTTGGATTTATGCCTGGCCGCTCGACAACGGAGGTAATTCACCTGGTACGGAGGCTGGTGGAACAATATAGGAAAAGGAAGAAGGACCGGCATATGGTGTTTATCGACTTGGAGAAGGCATATGACAAAGTCCCCAGAGAGGTGCTTTGGAGATGCTTGGAGGTGAGTGAAGTTCCGGTGGCATATATCAAAGCAATTAAGGACATGTATGATGGAGCTAAAACTCAGGTGAGGAAGGAGGGAGAAGACTCAGAGCATTTCACTGTCTTGACAGGATTGCATCAGGGATGTAATCTTAGTCCCTTTTTGTTTGCTTTGGTGATGGACGTGTTGACGCGGCGTATTCAAGGAGAGGTGCCTTGGTGTATGCTTTTTGTAGATGATGTAGTTTTGATTGATGAGATGCGGGGGGTATGAATAATGAATTAAAGTGTGGAGACAAACTCTTGAGTCTAAAGGGTTCAAGTTGAGTAGGAGCAAGAAAGAGTATTTGGAATGCAAGTTTAATGACGTAAGGCTGGAGAATGAGGTGGTAGTGAACTTGGAATCATAGGTGGTATGTAAGAGGGATAGTTTCAAGTATCTCGGGTCCGTGATTTAGGGTAACAGTGAGATTAATGAGGATGTCACACACCGTATTGGGGCGAGATGGATGAAGTAGAAGCTCGCTTTGGGGGTGTTGTGTGATAAGAAGGTGCCGCCTAAGATTAAAGGCAAATTCTACAGGGTGGCAGTCCATCCGACCATGTTGTATGGAGTGGAGTTTTGTCCAGTTAAGAACTCCCACATTCAAAAAATGAAGGTGGCAAAACTACGGATGTTGTGTTGGACGTGTGGGCTGACTAGGGGGGATAGAGTTCGGAATGAGACTATCAGGGAGAAGGTTGGTGTGACTCTAGTGGAGAATAAGATGCAGGAAATCCGATTGAGATGGTTCGGACACGTGATGAGGAGGGGCATAGATGTCCCAATTTGTAGGTGTGAGAGGCTAGCTTTGGATAATTTTAAGCGGGGTAGGGGTAAGCCGAAGAAGTACCGGGGAATGGTGATTAGGCGGGACATGAAGCAGTTACAGCTCACTAAGGACATGACCCTAGATAGAAAGATCTGGAGGACGCGAATTAGAGCAGAAAGCTAGGGTCAGTTTGGGTCGCTAGTGTAGGGAATTACTTGGTGGGGGTATTATTCTTGTTATGATACCTTGTTTCATGCTTTATTACGAATTTGTTTACTTTTCTCTGTTTTCTATTACTTGTGGGTGTCATATTTATGTTATGTCATCTTGTTCCATGCTTTACTATGAATTTGTGTAGTATTTCGTGTCTCGAGACGGGGGTCTATCGGAAACATCTTTTCTATTTCTTTAGAGGTAGAGGTATGGACTGCGTACATCTTACCCTCCCCAGACCTCACTATGTGGGAATACACTAGGTTTGTTGTTGTTATTGTTCTGGTAAGTCTGATAATTCTAGATTTTCCTTGGAAATATACCTTTTTTTACTAAATAATTCAAAAAAATTTTGTGTACAAGAGAGGGTTTTGCTTTAACTCATGAAGGCTTGCCTCTAACTGAGCAAAATGCTCTCTATTTATAATACTAAGAAAGCGCGTAAACTGTTAACACACTTTACACGTTTCCTAATTTACATCTCCTATTTTTGTCAGAAAGATAAGAATTAATAATGCTACACATGAAAGGTCAAAAAGCCTATACCTAAAAAGTTAAAACTATTAACATCTATTACTAAAAAGTCTTCCTAACTATACAATTTACGTAACAAGATTTAAAAGGCTATACAATAATTTACATGTCACTTTCTAGATTTTATTATCTTTGTCTTTTATCTCTTCCATTATTGCTCCGTTGTTATCTTCTTTTCATCTTCTCATTGTCGTATCTGCTGCTTTTTTTATCTTCTTGCTATTGTAGCATCACATCTAGAATAAAGTTGTGTCTGCCACTACATTTGTTGCATATGTGGTCATCATATCTTTTGCCAACCTGTTTACAGAATTGATCCATAGCTTCTTCTGAAATAATTCCTTTCGTAATAGATTTTGTGACTGGTAACTCTTTGGTTTTAGGATCGTTATGACCCATTTTCTTATCTCTTCTCTGTTATTTTCTCTAATATTTTTACAAGTAAAGTAAACCAATAATTGATTTTTGTTATAGTAAATCCAAACTGGGTTTTGATTTATATAATTATTTGCTAACTCAGTCAATATACTGCTAAGTTCAATAACTCTCTTGTTTCGATAGAAGTTCGGTATCTGATTTTTGGTTATCTCTTCTTGTTCGCATATTTCTTCAGGGATAATATGGTCTCATGTCATTCCTATCTTGACAAAAGTAATTGTCTGTTTTATTTCATCAAACAATATTTTTGCTGGTGCTAAGTAGACACGGACATAGAATAACTGTCCCTTCGTAATCCTTTTATAATCCATAAATTTTGTTGAATACCTAGAACTCTTGTTAACTCTTCTCTAGTAATTGTGTAAACTGTAGATAATAGTCCATAATAGTCCATAATAGTAACATGAAGAAATTAAGTTTGAACTAGTGCCAGGCAAAGCAATAAGTTTATTATAGTTCTGATATTTTTGTGTAATATATCATTGGTTTTGTTTTGTTAAATCTTCACTCTAGATAGGTTTTGTATTTAACAATTTTTGTAAGGTATAAATATTATCAATATATGTACGAGTGATATGGTTATAAGTCTGCTTTTGTTGATTGAGTGATTCGGAATATGTGTGTATTTGGGGAGGTATAGATGACTCTGATTTTTGTATATTTGGTGTATATGATTTTGAGAATATCTCGTTGAGGTTATAATTCTTTTTTTGGTTGTTCAGGTTTATTTTGAGTGACTATATTCTTTCCCTTGGATACATCACTCGCACCTGTAGCAGTAACTGTAATTTCGTTAGTAATTTGAGTTTTTAGGTGTTTCTCATCATCACCTTATAGGTCTAGTTTTTTAATGTGCTCTTTCTGCACAGTATCTTTGCTAATAGCTTATTGTTTTTTATAGTGCTCAACCTGCACTTTTACATTTGTAACTTCAGTAGTTAATGTGATAACTCGTTCTTGTAATAACTTTATTTGTTCAAACACTTGTAATATTAAGTCTGTTTGGGTATGTTTGACATCAGCTTCTTCCATTGGTAAATCAGTTTGAGTAGCTTTGTCTTGATATGTAATCTGCAATAACATTCTTGTCAGTCTTGATTACTTCAATCGAAAATGTAAAATTTAATATATTCAATACTAATCTTCAATTTCCTTCGTCATAACTGAGTTTTGTATTTTTCTTGTTAACCACCATCGAACCTGGGTATTATCTGTTCTCACAATAAATTTGTTATATATAATATATGGTTCAAAGGCTAATAAAAAATTATATAATGAACATAATTCTTTTCTATTTATTTCCCATTTTATTTCTGTTTCATTAAATGTACCTGAGTAATATCAACAATGATGTTCTATTTTTTTATTTTCGTACCTATATTTAATTACTCCTCCATAACTATATTCACTTGCATCTGCTTCTACTATATATGTAAATTTTTTATTTTCGACTGGGAATTGTAATTTTGGTAATTCTTTACAAAGTGTTTTTATTTTCTGAACTTTCTTTTTATCTTCCTCATTGTAATTGTATTCTACATCCTTTTTAAATTTTTTCTGTAAAGGCTTTAGTTTTTCTGCTAATTTTGGTATATATTCTCTTACTTGGTTTACTAATCCTAAAAATGATTGTAAATTTTTTGTATCTAATTCTTCTTTTGAATTTATTATTTTTTGTACTATATGTTGTTGCATTTTTACTCTACTTTTATCTATCTGTATCCCTAAAAATTCTATCTGGTTTTTCATAATTTTAGCTTTCTTTTCACTTAAACTTATTCCTGATTTTTCTATTATATCTGTAAATTGTTCTAGTAATTTTAAATGTTCTTCTTTAGTTTTTGTATATAGTAGTATATCATCTATGTATACTATACAATTAGGTAATTGTTTAGAATAACTATCCATAAAATGTTGATATCTACCTAGTGCATTTTTATATCCAAATGGTAGTACATTCCATTTATAAAATCCTTGTGGTACCGTAAATGCGGTTAATTCTTTAGAATTTTCATCTAACTTTAAGTGGTAAAATCCTAATTTACAATAAATTTACTAAAGTAGTTATATCCTTGTATTTGTCATATTTTTTAATATCTTATTTGGTATTGGATAATTATATGTCATAGTTTTTGCATTTAAATTTCTATAGTCAATAACCATTCTACGACCATTATCCTCTCTCTACTCTCTCTCTCTCTCTCTCTCTCTACCTCTCTCTAAACCTAAACCTAGGCCGACCGCCGACCTTCGGCACTCGGCGCCACCATCGGCGAGACAGCGCCGCCACTACCGCCACAGAAATAGCCGGCCACCGCCGCCGTAAACCCTATCTCCGGCTCCGGCACTGGCACCGGTGACAGGCGACCGCAGACCCTCTTCGGCTCAGTACCGGTGATCGGCGACCGCCGCTCCCTCCCATCACCGGCGACCGTCGACCGCCGCTCCATCTCAGCAGCCGCGGCTTCCTCTCAGCACCGGCGATCGGAGCACCGGCGACCGCCGCCTTCTCCTTCTCCGTCTCAGCACCGGCGACCGAAGTCCGATCTACGTTGGATTTTGGATTCCGACTTGGCCTACAAGCGTAACCCGGTGACTTCTAACCTTTGTTATTTTCAGTATTTCATTCCTCGTATTATGCTAGTACTATCTCCTGTATCTTGACTTGTGTTTGATTTATTGATATTGTCTGTTGCCTGTTGTCGTTTCTTGCACTGCGTCTATTGGGTTAGCGGCTCGGGGCTCTGTTTGGGGCTTTGGGTGTTGAGCCCAGTGGTGTTTGCTCTCTATTTGACTTTAGTTTTGTTTCTTCATTATTTCTTCATATTGGTGTGAGCCTTGTATTCTTGTTGCGGCTTTGCTACTACTACTACCACTGTTTATATTCTCTTATATTTGCTTGTAGTAGTGGGGGTGGGCGGTGATGGTTGGATAGGGTCATGTCCGAGGGAGTTGGGGCATGGGGCTGTTGTGGGGGCGGGGAGTGAGGAAAAGGAGGGAGTGGGAGGGAGACCAAGGTTTGGCCTCAGGGGCGGTAAAGGAAGATGTGGGAATAGTCAGGGTAGGCTGAGGGTTGGGTCTTCGAATATAGGGACCCTTTAGGGTAAGTCCATAGAGCTTGTGAAGATTCTTAGAAAGAGGAAGATTAATATTGCGTGTGTTCAAGAGACCAAGTGGGTGGGGTCTAAGGCTAGGGATGTGGATGGTTACAAGCTGTGGTACTCTGGGAGCGAGAGGCATAGGAATGGAGTTGGCATCTTAGTAGATGAAGAGCTTAGGGGTCAGGTAGTAGAGGTGAAGAGGATCAACGACAGGTTGATGGCTATTAAATTGGTCATTTGGGGGTTTACCCTGAACGTGTGTAGTGTCTATGCGCCGCAAGTAGGCTCGGAGGGGGAGGAGAAGAGGTGGTTTTGGGAGGCTTTGGTTGAGGTGGTGAGAGGCGTGCCTAGCTCGAAGAAGATTGTTGTAGCAGAAGATTTCAACGGGCACATCGGGGCGTTACTGGGAGGCTTTGGTAATGTGCATGGTGGTTTTGGTTTTGGGGAGAGAAATGAAGAGGGGGCTACTCTATTGGATTTCGCGAGGTCCTTTGGGCTGGTGGTGGTGAACTCGGGCTTCCCGAAGAAGGACGACCACCTGATCACCTTTTGAAGCGCGATAGCCAAGACCCAGGTTGACTTTTTGTTGCTTAGGAAAGGGGATAGGGTGTTGTGTAAGGACTGTAAGGTCATTCTGAGTGAGAGCCTTTCGACCCAGCATAGGCTCCTGGTTATGGATTTGGGTATAAAGAAGAACAGAAAGAGGAGGGGTGAGGAGTGTTGACCTAGAATTAAGTGGGGCGGCTTGACACCAGTGAATGCGTGGGAGACAGGGGAGAAGTTGGCGAGAATGGGGGTGTGGGAGTGTAGGGGGGACGTGGATAGTATGTGGGATAGGGTGGCTAGGTGCATCAGAGAGAATGCAAGGGAGGTGCTGGGTGTTTCTAGGGGCCGAGCTAGGCATCATCGGGGGGATTGGTGGTGGAATGAAGAGGTGAAGAAGAAAGTGGGGACCAAGAAAGAGGCGTATGATAAGTTGGTTGAGAGTAAGAACGAAGTAGAGAAGCGGGTGAATAGGAAAAAGTACAGGCTAGCTAAGAAGGAGGCTAAGTTAGCAGTTACGGCGGCTAAGAAGGCTGCTTTTAAGAGCTTGTATGCTGGGTTACAGGGGAAAAGAGGGGAGAAAAAGTTGTTTCGACTCGCTAAGTCTAGGGAGAGGAAGGGACACGACCTCGACCAGGTAAGGTTCATTAAGGGGAATGATGGTACAGTGCTGGTGGAGGACGGCCGCATTAGGAATAGATGGCAGTCGTACTTTCATAGGCTCTTGAATGACAAAGGGGATAGAGCTATTGTGCTAGGGGAGCTGGAGCACTCAGAGGAGTGTTGGGATTTTAGTTATTGTAGACGTTTCAAGGTAGAAGAGGTTAGAGAGGCTGTTTGCAGGATGCGAGGGGGTAGGGCGACGGGGCCGGATGAGATACCGGTGGAGTTTTGGAAGTTCGCTGGAGAGGCTGGTGTAAAGTGGTTGACTGGATTGTTTAACGAAATCTTCAAGACGACAAAAATGCCCGAGGTTTGGAGGTGGAGTACCATGATCCCTCTCTATAAGAATAAGGGTGATATACAGAGTTGCAATAACTATAGGGGGATTAAGTTATTGAGTCACTCTATGAAGATTTGGGAGAGAGTGGTCGAGGTGAGGATGAGACGGATAGTGTCTATTTCGAAAAATCAATTTGGATTTATGCCTGTCCGCTCGACGACGGAGACAATCCACCTGGTACGAAGACTGGTGGAACAGTATAGGGAAAGGAAGAAGGACATGCACATGGTGTTTATCGACCTGGAGAAGGCATACGACAAAGTCCCCAGGGAGGTGCTTTGGAGATGCTTAGAGGTGAGTGGATTCCCGCTGGCATATATCAGAGCAATTAAGGACATGTATGATGGAGCGAAGACTCAGGTGAGGACGGCGGGAGGGGACTCAGAGCATTTCACTGTCTTGACAGGATTGCATCAGGGATCTACTCTTAGTCCCTTTTTGTTTGCTTTGGTGATGGATGTGTTGACGCGATATATTCAAGGGGAGGTGCCTTGGTGTATGCTTTTTGTAGATGATGTAGTTTTGATTGATGAGACGCGAGGGGGTGTGAATGACAAACTAGAGGTGTGGAGACAAACGCTTGAGTCTAAAGGGTTCAGGTTGAGCAGAAGCAAGACAGAGTATTTGGAATGCAAGTTTAATGACGTGAGGCTGGAGAATGAGGTGGTACTAAAGTTGGAATCATAGGAGGTATGTAAGAGGGATAGTTTCAAGTATCTCGGGTCCGTGATCCAGGGTAACGGTGAGATTGACGAGGATGTCTCACACCGTATTGGGGCGGGATGGATAAAGTGGAAGTTCGCGTCGGGGGTGTTGTGCGATAAGAAGGTGCCGCCCAAGCTTAAAGGCAAATTCTACAGGGCGGTAGTCCGTCCGGCCATGTTGAATGGAGCGGAGTGCTGGCCAGTTAAGAACTCCCACATCCAAAAAATGAAGGTGGCAGGAATGCGGATGTTGTGTTGGATGTGTGGGCTGACTAGAGGGGATAGAGTTTGGAATGAGATTATCAGGGAGAAGGTTGGTGTGACCCCAGTGGAGTATAAGATGCGGGAGGTCTGATTGAGATGGTTCAGACACGTGATGAGAAGGGGCATGGATGCCCCGGTTCGTAGGTGTGAGAGGCTAGCATTGGATGGCTTTAGGCGGGGTAGGGGTAGGCCGAAGAAGTACTGGGGTGAGGTGATTAAGCGGGACATGGAGCAGTTACAGCTCACCGAGGACATGACCCTAGATAGGAAGATCTGGAGGACGCGAATTAGGGTAGAAGGTTAGGGCCAGTTTGGGTCGCTAGTGTAGGGAATTACTTGGTGGGGGTATTATTCCTGCTATGGTACCTGGTTCCATGTTTTATTACAATTCTGTGTGTTTTTCTCTGTTTTTATTACTTATGGGTGCCGTTTTTATGTAATGAAATCTTGTTCTGTGCTTTACTATGTATCTATGTATTTGTGTGGTGTCTTGTGTCTTGAGCCGGGGGTCTATCGGAAACAGCCTTTCTACCTCTTTAGAGGTAGAGGTATGGACTGCGTACATCTTACCCCCCCCCAGACCCCACTAGGTGGGAATACACTGGGTTTGTTGTTGTTGTTGTTGTTGAATAACCATTCTACTTTTTCCTCTTTTTTGTTCACTATGTTTATTTACTATAAATGCTGGACTATTATGTTTACTATTACTTTTTTGTATATACTGTTTTTCTAATAATTCATCTATATGCATTTTAAATTCTTTTAAATCATCAAAATTATGTGTTAATGGTTTTTGAGTTATTATGCTATTTTTATCTATTAATTCAATTTCTATAGTAGTTTTATGTTTTTCCCATCCTTTTAATGGATCTTCACTATATAATTGTCTTAATTTTTTCTTTATTATTTCTACCTTATCTATTCAAAATATAGTTATTTCTTTTTTATTTATCGAAAAAACAACTAGTTCTACTGTGTCTTCTGTATTTTTTATATTTTCTAACTTTTGTGTAATTTTTTCACTTCCTTCTATCCAATCATTTTTCTTTCTTATTTTATTAATAACTCTTTTTTCTCTTACTTTTTGTTTACATGGTGTTGTAAACCACCAATCTGTTTTAGTTATTATATGTGGGTATAATTTATCTAAAAATGGCATTCCTAAAAGCATATCTTTTGATGTTATTTCACAATTATAGATTTCTTCTATTGCTATTATTTTATCCCATATCTGTATTTTCACATTTTTACCTTTATATGTAATTAAACTTCCTTCATTATTAAATCCTTTGACTACTATTGGTGTTTTTAATTTATCTCATTTACTTTCTGGTAAACAGTTGTATCTACATAAGTTTGCTTCTGCTCCTGTATCTATCACAGGTGTATAATACCTATTATAATATCCTTCTACTATTATTTTTACAAATACATATATTTTCATATCATGTTAAAGTTCTTTTTATGAATAATTTCTCTTTATTATATGTTATAGATAATTGTGTATGTTCAATATTGTATGGTTTTACTTGTTCTAACCATTTTATTTCTAATATTATATCTGCTTTTTGCATTTTTTCCTTTATTTCAAATTCTATTTTTATATTCCTAACTCCTATTATTATTTCTTTTTCTGCCGTATCCTTAATGTGTATTAGACTCCTCGGTAGATATGGCATATATTACTATTGGATTTTATTTCTTCACTTTTTACTAGATATTTTGCTATAGGATTTTCTTCTTGTCCCGTGTTTAAGAATATTAAATATTCTTTTTCATTTATTGTTCCTGTTATGTAATATTGGTTTGAATTAACTGTTGAAGTTGTTTCATAACTTGTTCTTTTTTATGAGCTTGATGATTCTGATTTTTCATGAGCTATTCTTTTTTATGTACTTGTTCTATCATTTATAATTTCTAAATCTTATTCCATGTCTATATTTTTGTAACTATAATCATTATTATCAATTGTTTTTACAAATTGTTCAAAAGGACTTTCTATTTATATTTTATTAATTTTATTTTTTTCTGTTATTTTATGTTTTGTTGTTAATACATATAGATTTTACATCTTGCTGTAAATATTTTACTTCCTGGGGTTAGTTCTATTCATGATATTTTTCAATATAATACTAATGATTTATCTATATTTTTATCTGTTATTGCTACTGAATAATTCACACTTATTATAAATTAAAATTTTTGGTATATTAAATTCCTTTTGTGGAAGTTATTATACTTTTTTCTATAGGTTTTATAATTCTATCATCTGCTAAATATTATTCTATTGGTGTATCTATTCCTTCTCTAAAACATGTTGTTATTAATATCTCTATTTCTCCAAGGTGTACATATTTTATCAGGTCTTTACTTTTTATATTGTTTATTTCTTTATTAATTATTCTTTTTGTTACTTGTGGTATACTAGCTCTTCCTTTTACATATCTACAGTCTATTACATGTTACTTTTGGCTTACTACGTAGTATTCTTCCTTTTTTCTACTAAATATATTTTTTATTATTGTTATTTTAAATATTTTTAATACACTTAGGTCTAACTCTTTTTCTTTTATTTCGTCAAATATATTACTGTCAAATATTATTTTTGATCTATTCCTTCTTCATTTAAATATTCTTCCTTTGTTATTATTTTTATATCTTCTTCAGTTATTTGGTTCATTTTTATATCTTCTTCAGTCATTTGATTCATCTAATTCACTATCTATTTCATTATATGTTTCATTCTCCGAAATTTCATATATACTATCTTCACTTTCTAATTCATAATCTATATAATCTATCTGCATATATTCTGTATTTTCTATTTTTATTTCTGACATTTGATTCTTTTTTGGGTTTTTTGGTAATTTATAATCTCTAGCTAAATGTCCTAGTTTTCCATAATTATAACAAGTACATTCTTTTATAGATTTCTTTTTCCTATATGGTCTTTTATGCTTATAATTTTTTTTACATAATATCTTTTTCTTGGTTTCTTATACTTATATTTTGATTTCTTGTATTTCTTATATTTCTTATGTCTTTTTCTTTTCTTATAATATCTTTCTTCACATCCAAATTGAGGTGCTATTTTATCCTCGCAACAAGTTAAATTTCTTATTAATATTTTTTCTATTTTTATTTCTTCTCTATATCTTTCACATAGATTTTTATACCATTGTTGTAAAAAATTTATTCTTGCTCCTAGGGTATCTATTATTTTTGCTTCATCCCAACTCTTTATTAGTTTTGAACTAAATGGTTTGAGTAATTTACTAAAATATAATCTTCTTATTTCTTTACTTTCTTCTATATTATTTGTTCCTTTATAATAATGTTCTTTAAATGGGCACGTATACTCATCTATATAGCATATATTACATATTGCTAGTTTTAACATTAAATTTCTATTTATATATTTTTCTTTATTTTGCTCTTCTTCTTCTGTTGTCATATTGCTAAATTCATCTCTTATTGCTATTTCATATTTTTTCAATATTTCTGTTGGTAGTATTTTAGTAGTTGTTGATGTTCCTTCTATTTTGTTATCAGATCTTAATACGTTTTTACTTGCTTCGGCTAGGTTTAAAAACCACAATTTTACTGTTCCTATTAATGTCTTTTCTATATATTCTGGTGTGTTTGTTGTATCTATTTTATTATCTAATAATTGTTTTGACATATATCCTACCCGTAGTTGTATTGTTTTATTTGTGTCTATTACATAGTCTAAATCTAAAAAGTTGTAATTAATTATTTGTTTTGATGTCCATTTATTATATTCATCCTTAGGATTATATCTTTTAAACTTACTTCTGTAATTATATGTTGGTTTTCTTATTTCTGATGTACTAGGTATTATATTTTTATCTAGAGTATTTACTTCTATATTTATTAGTTCTAGATTTTCTTTATTAATTACTTCTTCTTCTCCATTAATTTCTAGTTTTTCTATGTTTTCTAGAATTTCTGTATATGTTTTTCTATCTTCCGAATCATAATTATCTGTTTCTTCAGCATCTATTGTTTTTATTTCTAATTCACTAGTTTCTAGTTCTTTATTTTTTGTTTCTAATTTTTTTTTAAATTGATTTATCTCAATTAATAATTTTTTTTCTTTAACTTTTTCTTCTTTTTCTTTCTGTCTTTTTTCATATAAATCTTTTAGCATTTGTAGTTCTTTTTCTAATTTAGCAATCCTACTATTTTTAGTTTCTTCTATTTTTTGTATTTCTTCTGTGGTTTGTTGTTTTATTTTATCTATTTTCTTTTTTTTTATCTATTTCTTCATTTTCTCTTTCTATTCTTACCATGGCGGCCAACTTATCTTCTAATTTTAATTATTCTCTTTCTAACATTAAATATAAATGTTTACCTATTTTCTTATATCTTCTTCCAAAATTAGAGAATACTATTTTTTTTTATACTTCGTGATTTTCTTATGTTTTTTCGTCTATTATAAATTCTTCTTTGTTCATTTTATTTAAATATATATAGGTTATGTTGATATATATATATATTCTAGACTATCTATTGTTGATTCTAAATTTAATATTTCTTCTTTTTGTGCATTTATTGAATTTTTACTAACTTCGACAATTATGTTATACTGCAGTCTTTCTATCCTTATTGTTAATTCTTTACGTTTTTCAGATATTATTTATTTTAATTCCTTATATTTTTGTAATTTTTGTAGGTTATTCATCTAAATAATATTTATAATATTTTGATGGATATCTAAATCTAATTTTATCATTATTAATAAATTAATCAATAAATTCAAATATATACTACTTCCGATAACTTTAAACAACATAGGCTTTTATCATAATTAATAAATATATACTACTTTCGATAACTTTAAACAACATAGGCTCTGCTACCAATTGTAGTGGGGTGTGGATAAAATGGGTAACTTAAATAGATATATTTTCTTGCATTTCAAACTATGCCTCCCTAGAGATCTAACATTCATAGAAACTCTATTGAGAATTTTGTCCTACCTGAGGACAATGTGGAGGGGACTTTCCCTGTGTATGGAGTGCAGACACGATCTAGGGTCTTTGTTCCTTATTGTGCTGCCCTAGAAGGAGTACCACCTATCCCCACTAGTCTTCCCCAGGCTTCTCGTGGTGGTGATATATATGATCTGCCACCTCAAGAGGATATTTCTAATGCGGAGTTTCACTGGTCTATTTATTTTCTTACTCATTTGGTGACATCTTAGTCTGACTAGCCGAATTGGGTTGGTTCTATTGCTCTTTCATATGAGGTCACTCAGATTAGCCAATTATTGAGGTTAAATCCCCTAACCTTTACAGGCGCTAATGTTGAGGACTATTCACAGGGATTCATGGATGAGTTGGAGAAGACTTTTAGGGTGATACATGCTACTGGTGTGGAATTTGATACATATCAATTAAAGGATGTAGCTGACAAGTGGTATAAGGAATGAGAAGCTATGAGGGGTGATAATGTTGAGTTGGCTGTATGAGATGATTTTTTTGGTGCCTTTCTTGATCACTTTTTTTCTCAGGAGTTGAAGGAAGATAAGGCAAAGAAGTTTGTTAATCTGAAGTACGGATGAGTGTGAAGAAGTATGCACTGAAATTTTAGTAGTTGGCTTGATATGCTGCTGACTTGGTATCTAGACATAGATCTAAGATGAGGAATTTTGCTTTTGGGTTATCTCGTGACATGGTATTGGAGTGTAAGACTGCGATGTTAAACAATGATATGAACATCTCTAGACTTGTGGTTTATATACAACAGACTGAGGATGAAAAGAAGAAACAAGCAGGGATTAAAGAGAGGTAGAACAAGAAGTTTAGGTATTCAGAGCAGGGTGAGGGTCAGTAGAATTGTGGGGGAGATGGAAGATATTGGACCAAAGAGAAGGATTTGGGTAATTCGTATTATTTGCTAATGCTCCTTATCCGAATCCTTCGGGTGATCATCATTTTCAGTATAGCAGTGATTCTAAGGAATAGTATGCCCAGTCTTAGGATAGTGGAGCTTAGTCAGCCCCACCTTATTCTTTTTGTTATTTTTGTGGGCAGCTTTATTTTGATTCATGTGATAAGGGGAGGAACTGGTGTTATAATTGAAGTCAGCTTGGTCACATATAGTGAGAGTGTCCTTCAGCCAAGGTGTCCAGAGAAGCTAATAAAGTCCAGGTTGCTACATCTTTAGATTCTACACCAAAGGGTGATACTTTTTATACTAGCACTCACCAAAATTGTCTCTATGCTCTTGCTACTCTCCAGGAAACTAAGGCATCTCCTGATGTTGTCACTAGTATGTTACAACTCTTGATGTTTATTTTTTGCTTGATCCTGGTTCTACCCTTTCTTGTGTGACCCCTTATGTGGCTGTGCATTTTGGTTTTGGTCCTAAAAGTATTTTCAAATCATTTTATGTGTCTACTCTAGTGGGTGATTCTATAGTTGCCAAAAAAATATATAGGGCTTATGTGGTGTCGATCTTCCATAGAGGAAAATTGGTGGATTTTATAGAGTTTGATATGGTGAATATTGAGGTTATCCTGGGGATGAATTGGCTTCATTCTTGTTATGCTTCTCTGGATTGTAGGACCTAAAAGGTCAGTTTTCACTTTCCTAATAAGCCGATGATTGAATGGGAGGGGAGTTTCTTAGTACCTAAAGGTAGGTTCATCTCTTATCTTAAAGCCAAGAAATTGATTTCTAAAGAGTGTCTATATCATCTAGTTTGGGTTAAGGATTATGACTCAGAAAGTCCTTTTTTGCAATTAGTCCATGTGGTTAATGAGTTTCCTAAAGTGTTTCCTGATGATCTTTTTGGAATTTCTCCTAATAGGGAAATAGTTTTTGGGATTGATCTTCTACCAGATACTCATCCTATTTCCATTTCTCTTTATAAGACAGCTCCTTTTAAGGCTCTTTACGATAGAAGATGTAAGTCTCCTATTGGAGGTTTAAAATCGGTGAGTCTAGGTTGTTTGGTCCCAACTTGGTCCACCAAGCCATGGAGAATGTAAGGGTAATTAGGTAAAGTCTTAAGAGTTCCCAAAGTCGCCAAAAGTCTTATGCAGATGTGAAGCAAAGAAAGTTGGAGTTTGGGGTTAATGATATTATATTCTTGAAACTATCACCTATGGAAAGAATCATAGGGTTTTGACAGAAGGGAAAGATTAGTCCCCATTATGTTGGACCATATCAAATTTTGAGGAGAATTGGGAAAGCTGCTTATGAGTTAGATTTTACTGCGATTTTGGGTTCTATTTATCACGTTTTTTATGTTTCTATGTAGAAGAAGTGTGTGGGTGATCCTTCTTTGATAGTGCCTATTGAGGATATCAGTGTTACGAATTCCTTGTCTTATGAGGAAGTCCCGGTGGAGAAATTGGATAGGCAAATTGGTAGATAGGCAAAGAAAGACGTAGCTTCAGTGAAGGTACTTTGGAGAAACCAAAAGGGTCGCTCATCTACATAGTACCACCCGGTTGCTCATGCTCATACTTCACTTGCTGGAAATTCAAACACTTAGCAATGAACTCCACAATATCCTTCTTTATACCACCCAACCAATATTATTTATTTAAATCATGATACATTTTAGCCACCCCTGGGTGTAATATCTAGGATAATAAGCAACCTCCAAGATCAACCTAATCCATTCACCAACTCTCAACACACAAACTCAGCCACTAATCCTCAAAGTAATATTAGAATCAAGAGACGCTGTCTTAGCCTCGCCACTCAACACCATATCATGAATCGCCCTCCACCTATCATCATCAAACTAATGAGGTCAAATCTGCTCTATCAAAGTAAATATAGCCCTAATAAAAGCTAATATATGTTTGGATGTCAAAATATTAAGCCTAATAAACTAGTTTAGCTAAAGACTAAACCTCCAAGGACAAATGTCGCTCCTAGGTCAAGAGATAAGCTAGACTTCCCATACAAGTCGCTTTTAGTTCATGGCATCTACAACCACATTTTCCTTTATCAGATGATAAAGAATAGTAAGATCATAGTTCTTAAGTAACTCAAGCCACACTATTGTCTTAAAATAAGATCTAGTTAAGTGAAGAACTACTGAAGGCTACAATTATTTGAGAAAATCTCACAATGAACCCCATACAAGTAATGCCGCCATAACTTAACCACAAAGATGATTTCCGCCAAACCTAAGTCATAGATAAGGTAATTATTCTCATGGGGCTTTAACTGTTAAGAAGCAGAAGTAATAACCTTACCCTCATGCATCAAGACAACACCAAATCAAACTCTAAAATTATCATAGAATATGGAAAATCCCACGGCCTCCTTGGCTAAAGTAAAGATAGATGTTGAAGTCAATAACTCTTTGAGCTTTTGAGTGCTCTCCTCACAAGCATCTAACCACTAAAAAACCACCTCCTTCTATTAAAGAAGCCTTAATAAAATAGAAACCATACATAAAATGCCCATAATAATTGATACATTTTAGCCACCCCTGGGTGTAATATCTAGGATAATAAGCAACCTCCAAGATCAACCTAATCCATTCACCAACTCTCAACACACAAACTCAGCCACTAATCCTCAAAGTAATATTAGAATCAAGAGACGCTGTCTTAGCCTCGCCACTCAACACCATATCATGAATCGCCCTCCACCTATCATCATCAAACTAATGAGGTCAAATCTGCTCTATCAAAGTAAATATAGCCCTAATAAAAGCTAATATATGTTTGGATGTCAAAATATTAAGCCTAATAAACTAGTTTAGCTAAAGACTAAACCTCCAAGGACAAATGTCGCTCCTAGGTCAAGAGATAAGCTAGACTTCCCATACAAGTCGCTTTTAGTTCATGGCATCTACAACCACATTTTCCTTTATCAGATGATAAAGAATAGTAAGATCATAGTTCTTAAGTAACTCAAGCCACACTATTGTCTTAAAATAAGATCTAGTTAAGTGAAGAACTACTGAAGGCTACAATTATTTGAGAAAATCTCACAATGAACCCCATACAAGTAATGCCGCCATAACTTAACCACAAAGATGATTTCCGCCAAACCTAAGTCATAGATAAGGTAATTATTCTCATGGGGCTTTAACTGTTAAGAAGCAGAAGTAATAACCTTACCCTCATGCATCAAGACAACACCAAATCAAACTCTAAAATTATCATAGAATATGGAAAATCCCACGGCCTCCTTGGCTAAAGTAAAGATAGATGTTGAAGTCAATAACTCTTTGAGCTTTTGAGTGCTCTCCTCACAAGCATCTAACCACTAAAAAACCACCTCCTTCTATTAAAGAAGCCTTAATAAAATAGAAACCTTACATAAAATGCCCATAATAATTGATTAAACTCATAAAATACCAAATCTCAATAAAAGAAGTAGGTTTAGCCCAATTACAAATCATCACCATCCTAGCTAGATCAAACATAATGTCGTGCTTGGTATTTACATGACCATATAAACAAAAAGAATCCAAAAAGAACTCGCACATGGAGAACTTAGAATATAACTTCTCATCTCCCAACCTTTGAAGCATAATCCTCAAATGTCTCATATGGTCAACCTCATTCTTGGAATAAACAAAGATATCATCTATAAAAAAATCACAGAGAAGTTGAGATATGGTTAAAATACCCAGTTTATCAACTCCACAAATGCTACTAGCGCATCAGTCAATCCAAAGTACATGACCAAAAAACACATAATGACTATATCGAGTTTGAAAAACTAATTTCGGAACATTTGAATCTCTAACCATAATTAGTGATACCCATATCACAAGTCATCTTGGAAAACACCAAATCACTCAGAAGTTGGTCAATAAATCATTAATATGAGAAAGAAGATACTTGTTCTTAATGATCACCTTATTCAATTACCGACAGTGGATACATATACCCATAGAACCATACTTCTTCTTCAAAAATAAGACAGGTGTAACCGAAAAAGACACATAAGGTATAATAAACACTTACTCAATAAGTCCAACAACTTCCTCTTTAGTTTTTTTAACTCAATCGGGGCCATTCTATTTGGGAAATAAGAAAAGACTTTATTCCCGAAACATCAATAACAAAACCCACATCACGATCCGAAGGCATGCCATGCAAATATATAGGAAACACGTCCTAAAATTCCCTAACATCTCGAACATAATCCAAATAATTCTGTGAAACAACACTAGTATCATGAATGAAAGCCAAGATAGATTGATATCCTTTTTATAACATACAATAATCGCGTGAAAAATATGTAACTCCCTTTGAACCTGAATTAAGATCACCCTTCCAGTCTAACCTTGGCACCTACAGAGTAGCTAGAGTGACAGTCTTTTCATAATAATCCAAAAGAGCATGGCAAGAATCTAACCAATTCGTACTGAAGAAAATATTAAATATCTAAAATAATCAAGTCTTTCCTCATCTTATTCCCCACAGAAGTAATAACACAAGATCGGTACAATCGATCCACTACTATAGAATTTTCTATGAAGGTAGAAAAATGAAGAGGCATTGCAAGGTACTCACACAAAGTATCAAAACTAGTAGCAAATATGTAGACACAAAAGAGAATATAGACCCAGTGAAGAAAATTGGTAGAAAACTGGGATGATACCTGTAATAATGGCATTAGAGGCTTGTTTCTTAGGTCTCCCAGGTATAGAATAAAACTCTTCACCTTTGCCACCAGACTAAGCAACCCCATATTTACTATCCTCGAGCTCTCTCTAAAAAACCTCTAGTACCACTATGCCACTCTATGAATCACTTAAAATCGCAGAAATTAGAGTAGGGGAAAACTGAAGCACAAAACCCTGCTTGACATAACCCAATATGCACTTAGGATAGTATTTTCATAATGTCCAATCTCATATCACAAATAATGATCCCTGCTACTATTATCACATTGAAAGGGCCCAAAAGAACCAGAATAACCTCTCTATCCTGAAAAACCATAACTAGATACTCTACCTATGTGACTTAAACCCTCGATACTTGGAGACATAGAAACTGTGAACTTTCTACTTAAACTCTGCAAAGCTGCCTGAACTGGTCTATCATAATAGTTATCAGAATATATGTTAGAGAATCCTTATCTCGAGATATGTGTACACTAAACTCACCTTATTGGTGCATCTTTTTTCCACCAAAACTTAAGTATTCTAACTAATTAAGTCAATAAACTTAGCATTCTGTATGATACTCTACTAAAAATCTCTTGAAACTACCTTCTGGGTTGCAGCTAATTGGTAAGAGCTATCCAATCCCTTGACAAACTTCCTAATCTTATCTGACTCTATGAAGATACTAGTGGTGGAAAATTTGGATAAAGCATAAAGCATGCCTCATACTTATTTATAGTCATGGAGCCCTACTCCAAGTGATCAAACTTATCTCTCATCTGATCCCTCAAACTGTAAGGAATGAACCTCTTTAGAAAAGCTTTCAAAAACTGAGTCTATGTCAAAGAAGTCAAACCCAATGGTTTACAACTAGAAAGAAACCTCTACCACAGTCTGCTACATTAGTCAACTGATAAGGTGTATAAGCAACTCCACGGAACTCAAGGAACTCGAGGTTGTGCAGCCTTTCTTGATTGTCAAACAAGAGAACATATTTTCTCTAAAGAATCTTCTAAACTTGCGATAAGGAAAGCAAGTGAAACTCTCATATATCTTTTGATCATTAGAAGACATCACATGAGCTAAGCATTAGTAGGTACAGTTAGCCTAGTAGGTAGTGAATCAATATGAAGGAATACTATAGAAGATGGTTGTACCTCTAAAGTCAAAATACCATAAATAGAAATTAGCCCTAATAGCTGAACTCCTCCTAATGATTGAGAAATACGTAGTACACATAAAAGAACACTAAAGAGAAGACCATTAAGCTAGTTTAAGAGACAAATTAATAGATTCTGCAGTACAAGATGTTTGTTGAACTTTATAGGATCAGAGCTGGCCTCGCACACACTGTCATATATCCATCCTCTTCCTAATCAACCTATTTTAGGGAGAACACGTCCGTCCTCTAATTGGGCTAGATGCTTATTCTCGTTCCTCAACTCTGGGTTATTCATGATCCCTGCCTTACCTTCTAATTAGGGCTCTTACATCGGCTTCTGGCGTAACATCCCTAGCATCTCTAAACTTAGTACTCACCATCTACATATAAAATAATAAAATACAAGTTTAGAACATAAGGTAAGAATAAACCACGCGATTAAGAGTCAAATTAGAGAAGTTTCCATAAAGATATCTTATAGACTCTTAAAGATAGATATGAATGTCTATGTATTGATTTGCGAGATTCTACTAGATATTCTGTTGTTTCACATATGAGATGAATGAAACCTGGCAGTCTAATACCAATTTTTCATGACCCAAAAGTTTTTAGTACGATGGCATATACATTACAACAAGCCTTAGTAAGTAAGGCAAAAACCCATCCAGATATAAACAAGAAAATATTTAGAGAAAAATCCATAAAACAAGACTTCTAAAACAAAGTTAGGCAATAACATTACACATAGCAAGAATCTAAACAAAATACATATACACCCAAAATAGTGCCATAAGTAGAAGAGCGTCTAAAACATAGTCTTGAAAATAAAAATACAAAATCTATCTCTGAATTCTAATAAATACATAATAAGAATAGATGGAGGCTAGAATAAGGCTCAAATAAAGAGCTCACTGGATTCTTTGAAAGGTCAACTACTACAATACTAATCAACTACCACAGCCAGTACTTATATTGGGGTTTGCATCAAAATGACTTAGTTGGGGTGAGTATGATCTACCTATACTCAGTAGGTTCCATAGGTTGACTGAGAAAAGTAGAAAGTAACATCAGTAAGATATACTATGATCACATCATATAAAAATAGAAAAATTTCCAAATGGTAACTCACACCATCTCCACTAATAGTTCAATAATAAAATATCAAAGTGGAACAACCACACACAAAGTATACATATAATTTAAGTAGACATCAAGTGTATATATAAGGAAACAAAAAAGGTGAAATGTAATGCAATGAAAAGATACAATAAAAGTATGACTTACTTATACACTTTCCAAGCCCCAATGTTTTAGGAAAGGACCCATGGGGGGTTCACAACACATATACTATTATAATCTCAACAAAACTAACCAATGATTACTTTGAATTAGATTCTAATATTTGATAATCGGTCTTGTCGATAATATTCTTGGTCAAAAGCTTTATAAAAAAATTTCCATATTTCTTTCAAATCATAACCTCATCAGGGGCAGTAAGTCTTATGAACATGTATAAATGATATGAGGATATAATGTTTATAACTAATAAGTATGAAGATAAACATCAATTCAATATAGGTATGAATGAGTTCAGAATCTACTCCATATGACATTAATTCATGATATAAGCCATTATAGGGCGTCACTAGTATGTATAATCATGTAAGGCATCAACAATATCATATAAAATCATCATTCATGTATCAATTATATTATAAAGGAAACTAAACCTATAATATCTAGTCAATTCCTAACTCACGCAAAATAGTAATAATTAAGACAAATAATGCACAAGCAATGCCAAAATCACAAAATAAAGCCCCTATACTACCTCTTAATTTATTTATAATATGCATACAATCCCCTGTATAGGAAACACGATAAGAATATAATACTCTCAACATATGGTTTCGATGTTAATAACACTAACCCATAGCGTGATTGACAAATTCGTTTATTACCCAACCTAGTATGAAGGAAGTTAAGTCATAACCTACCTGAAAGTGCAAATATTTAAGCCTAGAACCCTCAACACGGAGCCTTTTCTTTTTGAATGGTCTCTTCATTGGCTAAAACTATTAAAAATATCATTTGCGGATCAAAAAGAAGATAATGATACCCATATTAGCTATAATTCAAATGAGTCCAAAATCAGTTGAAAAAATATATTCAAAAACAAAATGGGTGAACCAGAATATTTCTTTAGAAACACATTCACCACGATTATAGGAGTCTATAGTTATAATCTATGTGAATATAAGTTAAAAATGAAGTTCAAATCAAAGAAAATCCTTTTTAAGAGTTTACGAGCAAAACTCTCAAAAATTCATTTTAAAATAAAGGTTTGGAAGATATGTTAAAGATAGAATCATTAGAAATTAATAGAAATAAGGATTTGGAGCTTGGTCAATCATGAGTGGAATAGAAAACCCTAAAATTCAACCATTCTTGAAGCTCCCAATTCTAAAAAACAGAAGAAATTGTGAAAATGGAGCTTCTATACTATTCTGTGAATAATACCTTATAATCACGACCTAAACCTCACAATTGCAAGGGTCAATGTTATCTTTGCTAAATAATTAACCATCACATTTGTGGCTGCGAAGATCGATAAGCTAGATCATCACATTTGCGATAGCATAGTCCTCTTTTGTGATTGCGACTAGGGGCTCATAAATGTGAAGAAGGCTGAAAATACTTGTTACACTAGATATAACAATTCAACTGAAAATACATGTTTTCAAATTCTCTAAATGGACCATCTGGATTCATTTGGGGTGCCACAAATATAAATCATATAGGTTACTAGCTGTTTTCAACATTTTGGACTTAATAGAACTGTTAGATTTTCAAAAAGAGGTCGTTTAAAACAAATTACCCTCCCGGGCCCTATTTAGGAATTTCCACTAGTTTTTGAATGAAGGGTCAAAATACAAAATAAAGGCTCCAAGCCCAACTATCCATACTACTAAACTAAAATTAACGTTTGAGATCTAATGGAATTATTCCAAATTGTCATCCAGTACTCGAAACAGAACATGTTGATGAAGGTTAATCTAATGATTTTAAAAGCCTCTAAGAGTCTCAAAATCTGTCAAACCACTCCTAAATGCATCAGGACCTATGCCAACCATCTCCACGTCTTATAATCAACATGCAATACTATAGGAAAGGGTAAAATAGTCAAAACATGCAAAAAAAAATTCACATCTCAGGTTGTAACATAGAGGATGTACCCCAAAAGATTTAAGAAATATTAAACAAAATAGGCAAATTGCAAGTAGGTAATCCAAAACTTTATGCAAATTCTTTTGTGATTTGCTGACAAAGAATAAGGAATTTTTTAACTATCGATATGAATGGTCTTTATCGTATTAAGAACCTCATATTAGTTCATTCCCACTATAAAATGCGTATGAGGAGTTTTGTGATGCAATGTGCTTTGATACAAACTACATTGTTAAAAGGTATGACATGTGATTTGCTTCTTTAGGTCTTAGGTCACCTATGTTATTACCGTGTGTACCTTTATACTTTTTTTGATGACTACATTATCTTATATAGGGGTCCAACTCAGGGTCCAGATTCAACGACCAGATTCTACACATTTAAACACCTTAATTAACTTCTAATTTAATGACATTATATGATAATGGGTAATGTTTGGCTCTATACAAGTGTCAACTATGTAATGGTTTCCAGCAACTAACGTAAGTCAGTTGATCTTGTTCTGAGTAAAGATAACATTCTAGTGAGGTGTATAATTTTTTGTGGCATATGAACCTCACAGTGTTTGATATGAGTCGATTCTACTTGATATTCTTTACACAATCATGAAATTTCCCTGGACACTACCTGATTGATGATACTAGCATGTACCTGTATTTGTTATGCTTAATTCAATGTCCAAGGAATAGAAATGAGTAAGTATTTTGATCAACCAAACATATGCAATTCCTTGATTTCTCTCTGAATTGTTTTAAGAAGTAACAAATTTATTTTTTTCTATATTTAATGCTTCATATTTAGCATTTTTGTTTATCCTTTTTAAGAATTAATTTTATGAACTGTGCCTAATATGATATTTTGATGTATAGGATTAAAGATAAAAATATTGAAGCTAAAATAAATTAAATATTAAAAATTATAGAAAAAAAACAAGCAGGTTGCTTATGGAATCTACATAATATTTTAATAAAAAGTGACCCATTTGAATTTCAATTGAAATTTGCTGATAGTGGTTAGCTACTTAATGGCGTGACATGCAGGGAGAGTCCTCTTTTATTTATCCTAATCTATATTGGACTCGGTTATTTTATTTGGAGTTTTATTCTACACCTATAAATTTTTCATAAAATTAGTTTTTACAAAACTTTTGACCTAGAGAGAGCTCGAACCACCGTGGAGGCTGGAGAATATTGATTTCATCTTTTCTTCTCCTTTATTATTTATTCTACGTTTTTATTTGGATGATTTATTGTAATAGCTTCATATCTATATGGAGTTAAACTTCTCGTTCTAGAATTATGGTAGTCAAATAAATATTTGCTTAGTGACTCTTGATTTAATTTATTTGATTATCCTTATAGTTGTTCTTATATTCTTGTGCTTACTATTTTAATACTTAGTTACCATTAAAATAAATCTAATTCTTAGTGTGAACTCGAAAAGAAAATCAATGAGATAGAATGAAGAATATAGGGAGTACGGTCTGTACTTTAGTAAAATAAGAAATTGATTTGTGGGTAGGATAGTAATTTACCTACATCATCTTAATGTAAATGTTGAGACCCTGAGGATTGCACCACATAGTGAGGGACCAGGTCCCTCAAAGTTAATGACAGAAAAAACTTAGTAAAGCAACCAGGAAGTAAGATACAATGCAAAAAGAGTAAAAAACAAAAGAATTTAATATGGAAACCCCCGTACTTAGGAAAAAAAAACCACGGCTTGCCCTCACAATCACCTCAAAATCCATTATAATCAAACTCTTGATTACACCATTCCATGAACCTAACTCTAGGTTCCTTCCACTTGTAATAACTCTACTAAAAGCTCATCTTGACCACTCGACCAAGGACATACCCTGAGCAGCGTTGAATATGGAGCTTTTATTGCCTTTATTTAACCTTTGGATTTGTAAAAACCATTTTATGAAGAAGAATCTTTTTCTTTTTATATAAGAGTGATGATTAGGGCTAAAATATCATTAGACTAGGTGTCCTAATCAGTACAAGTAGCATCTGCTAGTTTGTATTGGACAAAGCTGTGAAGACATGTGCCAGATGTACTATTGCCTCGAATATCTAAGGACCTGGTCCATTGTAGTCATTTTCTTATCATCAAAACTATGTATAATAATTTTTTTCCTTTTTGATGATGAAAAACCAACCATAAAACCTTGAGCATCAATGCACATTCGTCAAATTTAATCAGTGTGATTACCACTCTGAAGATGAATGTTCCCTCTATCATCATGCTTCCATCATTGTGCAACAAAGGGACCTGGTCCCTTGTTGGAATTTGCAGCAAGAACTCTGAGCACATTTGCTCCCCCCTGTCACTGTGCCTTACCATACTTCCCCCTATCAATATGCATCACACATGAGCACACATGCACCACGCATGAGCACACACATACATAGGACTTATATATGAAGCTAGTATTCCCCCTTTTGGCATCACTAAAAAAGATTAACAATATACCAAGAGTAAAGATAAGTTTAGGCTAATTAACTCATGGCCACTGGGGCAACACTACCATGAAGAACAACTTAAAATAAAAAAGATATATGAGGTACACAGACAGAATTCACACATTTATAAACAAATGTTAGTACTAGTAGAATCATACAAAAATAAACACATAAAATAACTATCTTCAAAATCTAATACAAGAAGTAAAGTATGAGACTAACACAAGATTGATTAGAGGACAAGGATAACAAGGCTTAGGTAGAGAGAGGTTTGGGGGATATAGACTTAAGGAACATCTCCATTCTTGCATTTTGAGCATTGTGGGCATCCAACAACTATTTAGTGAGAACCTTTACTTCAGCATTCAGTTCTTGAACTTCACCAATCATTTCTGCCACTTTTTCTTGGAGTTTTTCATTTTCAGCTACAAGTTCATCAGTGGCAATTGGTCCCTCAGAGGACAACTTCAGAATCTTTGGTATCCAACTTGATCCTTAACTCCTCTATTTCCTTTCCCAACTATCCTTGAATAGCTAGATACTCAGATACTTGAGACACAGGTCTAGTATTGCCTCTATGATCATCTGCTTGGCTGTTCCAAGTGTCCCCTTAGTTCCATATGTATCCATATGGAATTTCATGTTTCCTTCCTTTTCATAAAGAACTTTATACATATGTTCTATCACTATAGAAGGTATACTTATCAATTCAAACTTGCTCAAGGATTCAATAAAAAATAAGCCAACACTGGAGGCAATTGTTCTTTTTTTAGACCTTGACAATATGACCTTATTGATAACTCAAATACAAGCCGATACTCACTTTATAGAAAATTCTTTTTCACTTCAGTTGTTGAGGTGTCTCCTACCTTTGATGCCCCAATCATGAATTCTGTGGTGGTTTGTTGATTTACTATAGTTCTTACCCCTACAATAGGCACATCCAAGCTTCTTCCTAGCATTTCTTTATTCAGCTTAAGAACCTTTCCCTATATTTATGTAGTCAAACTCAAACTATTATGTGAGAATTCCATGGAGTAGTAGAATTATCTCATCTCACCTTCAAAGACAATAGGAGTTGGTTCTTCTAGCAGGTGCAACTGACCCTGATACCTCACATACTTTACCAGTTCTACCATCCTTAATTTTTCATAAATTCTTAGATCAAACACTCTACCATACAGAACCTTCTGTGTTCTAAAGTTCCCAATCCTTCTTTCTCTGGACATGTTTTTCTTTTCTGTATTCTTTTTCTTTCTTTTGGCTCACTACTCGGCTCGCCTTCTTCATTAATTTATCTCTTCTTGGGACCATGTCCCCAGAGTCTTTTTATCTTAACATATATATGTTTTTGCCTCATTCTAGTAGAGCACCATTCTTTGACTTAGAGGACCTGGTACTCTCATCATCCTCAACTTACTTTCTTCTTTCTTTAGTAGCAATAACAACTACTGAATCAATTACTTTCCTTTTTCAATCTCCACAACTTCCATGTTTTATTTCTCTTTCCACTGAAATAGATTTCTTCAACCTTTTTTTTTATTGCTAAAGCTTTGTTTGCCTTCATGGCATCTTTCATTATTTTTTTAGAATCTCTTGTAGAATAGTTTCTAGTCACTTTCACCATAGAGTCCATCATTTTCTCATTTACTCTACTTCCTCTTAGTTTCTTCACAGTCCATCTCAGGGGCACTTCATCCCTATCCTCCTCATTCTCCTCATTTTGAGGTAAAAATATATCATTTCTTCCATTTACTTCATTATTAGAACCTACTTTCTATTCCACTCTATTAACTAAGATTTTTTTTGGTTTCATATGCAAGAAGAAGTAAGTTCTTAGCTACCCAGTTCTCATTTGAGGAAAGGTCAAACCTTTTACCAAAATTTCTTCACCAGAAAACTGAGCAAAAATAGGGTTTGAATCTGAGGGTATAGGAGAATCATATGGTTGCAGTGTTTTGAAGGATTCTACCTTTTTTATTTTTTCAGATGACCTGGGAAATTGAAGGTTTTCAGGTAGTTTTGAATACCTTGGAGAAAAGAGAGTTTCAAGATGAGAAATTTCTTGGTATATCAGTGACCCAAACCCTTGGTTTGGATTATCGATCATGATTGGCTGAGCATAAACTTCCTAGGTTCTGGAGAGTTCAATGAAAAATGACTCGATTGTGGGTTTTGGACATTCTAAGGAAGATTGAATTAGAATAATTGACTCAGATTGTTGTTGGATACTAGAGGTGATGTTTTCCATAGTTTTAATTTCAGAAGAATTAAGATTTTCAACTTGGGGATGTCCAGTTTGACTCTCTAGAGTTTTAAAAGTTAACCAATGATAGTTGCAAAGTGATGAAAAGGACTTTTTTGAGAAATATGACATAAGAAAAAAAAGATTTTGAAAAAAAATGTAAAGTATTCTTGATAAGATAAGAATACTGGTGAAAATAAAAGATGAAGAGAGGGGAAAAAATAAAAAGGAAAAAATAATGGGTGATGAAGTCAAAAAGTTCAAAGTTCTAAGGGAAGTGTAAGTCACTGTTATATAGTTTTCTATCCGTTCCCTTGCCAACATTAAATCTCGTTAAAGTCCTATTTGATTCTATTTGAGCATGCTTAATATATGGAGATGTACATAATGAGAAAGTCTATGGTTCTTTGTGCATGGAAAAAATAATGGGTGATGCAGTCAAAAAGTTCAAATTTCTAAGGGAAGTGTAAATCACTATTATATAGTTTTCTACCCGTTCCATTGCCAACATTAAATCTCGTTAAAGTCCTATTTGATTCTATTTGAGCATGCTTAATATATGGAGATGTACATAATGAGAAAGTCTATGGTTCTTTGTGCATGCATGCAGAGTCTTTTTGAGTTTGAGAGTTGTTTTTTTATTCGAAGTCCTTAAATTACATTCAATCATTTGAATTGAGTGTGTGGAATATTTTTTTCCTTGTGAAGGAAGTTGTTTTATGATAGATAGGTGATGTTATTAGCTTTATTTGATATGAGTAGGTGAGCGAGCTTAAATTTGATGAGTTAGAGTCAATCTTTGAGTTTAGGAGGTTAGGGCTTTGTTGTTTATTTGTATTTCTTACATAATGATCTGGAAGTGTACTTGATGTTTTGAATTGTGATATGGACTAATTGTTTTGAATTTTGATATGTTTTCCCCATATTTTTCTATTTCAAATTTTTTAATTATAAGTTTCCCACATTACAACTCCATCACATACTTGCACCAATCAACGCATATTATTCAAAACAAATATTAAACTTTGGTTTCCTCCGAAAAATGCCTTTGTTATCATCATGGTACGACTTTGTTCTTCATCAATCATGGATTATTGAGATATCGCACCTCAAGAAATACGATTCTGGTAAGATCCTATTATAATGCTTAACTCGTTGGACATTCACAAAAATTAGGATCCCGTTTCATTCTCCAATTTTATTGCTCCACTAGGAAAACATTGCACCACCTTGAAGAGACTCGACCATCTAGGTTTGAGATTATATGGAAATAACTTTTACCTAGAGTTGAACACTAGGATATCATCACCACTCTTGAATTCCCTTTTTAGAATCTTGGCATCATGCCATCTCTTCAAATGCTCCTTGCAGAGATGAAACTCTGATAAGACCTCAAGCGGAGCTCATTAATCTCTTGAAGTTGCACCACCCTTGTCTTGGAAGCATCCTCGGAATTCATATTCAATTTGTGCAAGACCCATAATAGATTGTGTTCTAATTCAATAGGGAGGTGACAGGCCTTGCTTATCATCAATTGATATGGTGACATTCAAATGGGAGTTTTGAACGCAGTTGTATAGACCCACTAAGCATTATTAAGTTTTCAGGCTTGATCTATTATACTAGCATTTATGGTATTTCCCTAAAACCCTTTTATCTCTTATTTTGCTAACCCACTGGCTTGAAAATAGTATGGAGAATCCACCTTATTCTTCACTCTATATTTGGCGAGCAAAGAATCAAATGATCAAGTATAAAAATAAAAACCCCTATCACTAATAATAACACCTGATGTCCTAAATAAATTGAATATGTACCTCTTCAAGAATTGAGTGAAACTCTTACCTTTATTGTTTTTCAATATGACAACCTCGGACTATTAGGAAACATAATCAAATGCTACCAAGATATAGCAATTCTCATATGAGCTCATAAAAGGTCCCATTAAGTTCAATCCCCATAAATTAAATAACTCTACATCCATACTGGTTGCAAGGGAATTTTGTATTTTATTGAGATACATCTAGACTTTGGCATTTCTCATATACCTGCACTAACTCATAGAAATCACGATACAAAGTCAGCCAATAAATCACTTATGAAGAATTTTGTAGTTGTATGGACACTACCATGGTGACCACCAACTGGTGATGAATGACATCCCTCAAGAATAGGCCTCATTTCTTCTTCCATAACACAATGACATAACATTCTATCTTTACACTTATTAAAGAGATTGGGTTCATCCCAATAGTACATTTTTACATCCTGGGAGGAAACATTTCCTTTTGTAATGGTTCAAGTTATAAAGGAGCAACCCACTTGCCAAATATTTCATAAAATCAGCATATCATGGTAGCATACTCCCCATAAGAGCCATGACAAGCTCATCACAAAACATTTAATCAATTAAACTCCTTGTTAGACTCAAGGCGAGATAGGTGATCCGCTACTTGGTCTTCACTTCCCTTTAGATCCTTAACTTCAAAATCAAGCTCTTAAAGTAGAAAGATCTCCCTAATCAATCAATGCTAGGTTTCTTTTTTATCCATTAAATATGGAAGAACTGCATGATTGATGTGTATAATGACTTTTGTGCCCAACACCTATGCATGGAACTTTTCAAAATCATAGACTACGAAAAGCAACTCTTTCTCCATAATAGTATACATTTGTTCTACATTATTCAAAGACTTACGAGCAATATATAGGATAAAATATAGTGTCCTTTCTTTGTACTAATACCATTCCCTATTACTAGATGCTTGCATCACACATTAATTTAAAAGGTAGAAACAAATCTAGGACCACAATGATAGGAGCCAAAATAAGTTTTTCCTTGAGGCAATTGAATACCCTCACACACTCTATATCAAACTTGAATTTTTATTCTTTTCCAAGAAGATTACACATTGGATGAGCTATTTTGGATAAATATTTTACAAAACATCTATAAAAGTCGGCATGCCCATGGAAGCTTCAAATGCCTTTCACATAGATAAGAGCTGGTAAATTTTAAATAACTTCAACTTTCACTTGGTCAACATAAATACCTTGACCCAAAATTTTATGCCCAAGTACAATGTCATCCTTTACCATAAACTGGCACTTCTCCTAATTCAATACAAGATTAGTTTCAGAACACCTATCAAGTACATTGACCAAGTGTGCAAGATATTATTCAAAATTTTCACCCACAACAAAAAATTCATCCATGAGAACCTTTATAGTACTATTCACCATATCTAAAAAGATCTATAACATTCATCTTTAAAAGGTAGTGGGTGAATTGTATAACTCAAAGGGCATGTTCTTGAAGCCAAAAGTATAATTGGACTTATGAAGGTAGTCTTCTCTTTGTTCTTGGGTGTGATTAAAATTTGTTTATAACCAGAATATCCATCTATAAAACAATATTAACCCTACCCTGCCAATCAATCAAGCATTTGATCCACAAATGGCATAAGGAAGTGGTATTTTTCCATCTAAGAGTTCAGCTTCCAAAAATCCATGCATACTTTCCAACTCATCATTGGTATCATGAGAATAAGCTCATTATTTGTATTAGAAACCACCGTAATTTCTCTGCTCTTTAGGACACATTGAATCAAGCTTACCCATGTGCTATTTGAGATTAGATACTAGGTGTCGGTATCTAATTAGTTATCTCTTTTTTCACAACATCTTGAATTGGAGGATTTAACCTATATTGACGCTCAATACTCTGTACATAATTGGGCTCAAACTTTATCTTGTGAGTACAAATACCATGATCAGAATAATATTCATAATAGTCCACCCAATGTTCCAATTATATTTTATCATAACCGACATCAATGCTTCTACTTTCCATTGCAATAATTATCCTACAATAATAATGGGTAAGGTGCTACCTACCCCCAAAAAGACATAGCGAAGGGGCAATGGTAATAACTTAAGCTCTAGTTGTGCTGGATTGATAATTAAAGGCTTAGCGGGAGGACTCTCCTGATTTTTCAAGTTAAGATTTATTTAGAATTAGTTCTTGGTGTAGTAACCAAGACTCATCAAGGAAGCCACGACCTCATCATACTTTTCAATATCTCCACTTCCATTATTTTAAAGCACTCCCACTAGTATCTCACTAATTAAATCGACCTTCATATCATTGACCACCTTATCATTAATCATATTAATCATTTAAATGACTTGCAAGTCCCTCAATTGCTTTATGAACTTGCATAAATTAAATGTTACCTCTTCACCATTCATCTAAACCTTCATTTCTCTGCATTTCACATCAACTAAAGCCTTCTTAATAGAAAGGAAATACCTACCAAAATTGATTAGAACTTTGTGGTATCTCATAATCTAGGATCACAAAGTTGGGGGAAAATATGAATTAGTCAACCCAAACAAAAATATTATATAGAATTCCCATTGGACATTTAATAAACTGATCCACCATTAAGAATTTCAAAGTTGTGTGCTTTGGAGTTCTTAACCCCAATTTACTAAATATAACTTGAGGTATAAAGTTTAAACTTACTCCCAAGTCATATAACACTTTGCCAAATTGGTACACCTCAATGGTGCGAGGAATAGTGAATGCATTGGGGTCTTTTTTCTTGACAATCATACAACTTGACATGATAGCACTATAACTATGTAAGATATCAACTATTTCAAAGTCCATGGTTTATTTCTTTGTAACAAGTCCTTCGTGAACTTAGAATAGCCGAGCATTTCAATTAAAGCTTCAACAAAGGAATGGTCACTGACAAGTTGTTAAATTTTGAGAGATACTTCTTAAACTTGGTATTATCCTCCTTGTTCTTAAGCCTTTGTGGGAATGATGAAGGTATTTTTGTTGAAGGCTTTGGTACAATCAAACTTTCTTTTGATTTTGAGACATTATCATTAACCATTTTTGGTCTCTCTTCTACTTTTTGGGCTTTCAATATTAGACCTAGTAGGAATAAGTACTTCATCATTCAAATTTTTAAGTCATTTTCTCTTTCCACTCGCTTGCTCTTCAACCTCCTCTCTCATTAGGGACTTTTTAAAGATTCACAATATCATTACCAAGAGTCTGACCAATCTTAGTAATAGCTGATATGGGTATAATCTTTTAGATTTTTTGTCATGTCGCTAGGCAAACCACCCTTCGGCATTGTGTTTAGCTAAGATGATATTTTTCCTAATTGTGTTTCAGTTTACTTAATTGAGGTTGAATGTGACGTGACCATTTGATTGAGTTGGCAAAAGTCTCTCTTCATTTGCCTTAGCTTCTTGTCACTCCCCCGACCCTTAAAGGATAAAAGCAAGCACATCTTCTTTCTTGTAATATTTTGAGTCCCCGGTAGTAGTCTCTTTACCTTTATTCTATCATGACGACGGATATGTCTATCATGGTCATATTTTTTCTTTCTTCATTCTATTTCTTCCTTGGTCCTTCCAATCACGATTTTTTCAATCATGGTCCCATTTTTTCAAACCTTGATCTCGCTTTATCTTTAGTAGCCAGGTCAAGAACCCCTATTTTATTTGCAAGAACCAAATTTCTTCATCAAGTACCTCCTTATCATCCTTTTCATATATTTTATTTCCCTTTAAATCTATGACATTGACTGCTTTTGGAGTTAAATACATGATCTATTTTGTGAGGAGATCCATTTGTGTTATCATATCTTCCATTTTTCATCTCTTTCCTCACAATTCTTTCTTTGTTATTGGAACACATAATACATGGAGGACACTTCTACCGCCACCTAGTTATCTCGTGTGTGTCATTCTTTATTTTGCACAATCATATGGTCCAACAACCCCTAGGAAATTTCAAAGATCGACTGATCAATGACCCTTCAGCCATATTATTTGCTACTATCTTACTCAATAATTCTATTATTTTAAAATATCCTATGTTTTGAACCTTAGAAAAATTCATGGAATTCCGTTCTCTAGACCCAATATGGCTTATAGGTATGAGCTATTTGTTGGGGTGCGAGTGGTATGGTCCTATCATATATTGACTAGTGTTAGTTAGTGGGATGGTTTTGGTCACTAAATTGGATATGACTTAGGGGTATGAGTCATAGGTCTTGGTATGAGTCATATCATAGACTCATATGGCAGGAAGTATTTGATACTCCTAGTATTTCATTCTGCATGGGATACGGGTCATGGGTACGGATCGTATGTTATAGTTATGACTTAGTTGGATTATTCATATACCGTATAGTATCTGATCCAAGGTTGAGGCTTGGATATGAGTAGTGGGTACCGATCATATAGGAGGGTACCCTACTTACACTAACTATGAGCCACAATTTCTAATATACGTAGGAGGTTATTTACCCTATTATTCTATTCATTAACACTTAGAAATTATTCCAAAACACTTCATAATTCTCTCAAGATCTTTTGGGGCAAGAAGGCTAGGGTTGCATCTTAAGGATTGCTTTGGGGCTTGTCTTGGTGATTTCTTTCCATCAATTCTTTGGTATAAGTCATGATTCTCTTCCCCCATTGTAAAATTAACTAAAGGAATGGTTTATATAATTGATTTCATTGTTTTACTATTTCATGATTATGGTTTCCAACTATTATTTGGGGTTTTGATGTTAAATGTTTGGTTATGGTTTTATTTTTGCTTTTATATGCATTAATGGTGATTTTGGATAATTGGATTTCATGTTAATGGTTTAATGGTCTTTGGAATTGGTTTTGGTTATATAATTCGCCCAAGGTGTTTGATAAAATGCTTTTAAAGATATATTCATTACATTAACTTCTTTTAGTGGAACTCTTGCAAGTTTAAAGTTGGTAAAGAAATTGTGCATAGTTTAAATTATTTTAAAAGGCTAAAGTATAAATGGTTATGCTTGTGGAGAACATGGAAGTCTCCCAAGTATTTTAATATTATATATGGAAGGACACTCAAAAGTCCCCTTAACCTCAATGGTTTGGCTATGGATATTACTTGCTAGTAAGGGGTGGTATAAAGATACCAATAATATTGGTCTTGGTTAATAAAATGGTAAATGTATTTGTTTGGTTTTTTAAAATATTTTTAATTAGGCATTTATGGCGAGGTGTGTAGCAAAGCCATAGAAGGTGGCAGTCTCTGGGGGACCAAAATTGGAAACTCATATTTCTTAGGGGGAGGTTTATTTCTTATCTTAGAGCTTGGAGGTTAATCTCCAAGGGTTGTCTTTATCACTTGGTTCGTGTTAAAGATTCTAACTCAGAAGGTCTTTCTTTTTCTTTGATCCCTGTAGTTAATGAGTTTCTAGAGGTCCTTTTGGATGATCTTCCTAGTGTTCCTCCTGATAGGGAAATAGATTTTGGCATTGATTTACTTCAAGACACTCATCCAATTTCCATTCCTCCATATAGAATAGCTCCAACTGAGTTAAGAGAACTCAAGGATCAATTTAAGGATCATCTAGACAAGGGGTTTATTTATACTAGTGTTTCTCCATGGGGTGCACTGGTGTTATTTGTGCGCAAGAAGGATGGTTCCCTTCATATGTGCATTAACTATAGGTAGTTGAAGAAGGTGACAGTCAAGAACAAGTATCCTTTTCCTTGAATAGATGACTTTTTTGACCAGGTGAAAGGTTCCAAGTTCTTCTATAAGGTAGATCTTCGATCTGGGTAAGATCATCTTAATATTAAGGAGGTAGATATCCCTAAGATGACTTTTCAAACTTGATATGGGCATTTTGAGTTCTTAGTGATGTCATTTGACTAGTGCTCCGGCAGTATTTATGGACTTGATGAAGAGTGTGTTCAGGCAGTATTTGGATGTCTTCGACATTTTATTTATTGATAACATTCTGGTTTATTCGAAGATCAAGATAGATTATACTAATCACCTTCATATGGTGTTTTAAACCTTAATCGAACAATGGTCGTATGCCAAGTTCTCTAAGTGTGAGTTTTGGTTAAATGTTGTGACTTTTCTTTGGTTAATAATTTCTAGTAAAGGGATCATGGTGGATCCGCAGAAGGTTAATGTAGTGAAGAGGTGGCCTAGGCCTATGACTTCATCCTATATTCAGAGCTTCTTAGGTTTAGCCGGGTATTATAGGCGGTTTGTGTAAAACTTTTCTTTGATAGTTGCTCCTTTGACTATGTTGACTCAGAAGAAGGTTATGTTTTCTTAGTTGGATGCTTGTGAAGAGAGTTTGGAGAAGTTGAAGGGTAAGTTGACTTCGGCTCCAATCCTAACTTTGTCGAAAGGCAATGATGGGTTCGTACTTTATTGTGATGCATCTCGGGTAGGGCTTAGTTGTGTTTTGATACAACATACGAAGGTGATTGCCTATGATTCTAGGCAATTGAAGGTACATCAGAGAAATTATCGTACTCATGATTTGGAGTTATTGGCAGTTGTGTTTGCTTTGAAAATATGGTGTTATTTTTTGTATGGTGTTCATGTGGATATATTTTCTGATCACAAGTGTCTTTAGTACACGTTCACTCAAAAAGTGCTTAATCTCAGGTATAGGAGATGGCTTGAGCTTCTCAAGGATTATTATATATGCCTTCTCTATCACTTAGGTAAGGCTAACATTGTTATTAATACTCTAAGCAGATTATCCATAGGTAGTTTGGCTTATGTAGAGAAAGGGAAGCGAGAATTAGTGAAGGATATTTACTGCTTGGCTAATCTTGGGGTTCGTCTCTTGGACTCTAAGGATGGCAGTGTGATAGTGCAAGAAGTGGTTCGACCATCTATTGGTACAGGGATTAAGGAGACGCAAGTGTTGGAACCTTTCTTGATAAAAATCAAGAGTGATATTGGTGGGAAAAAGGTGGTGGTGTTTGAGATCAGTGGTGATGGTACTTTATGGCACCAAGGGAAGTTGTGTCTTCCTGATGTCGATGGGTTGCGACAAAGGGTTTTGACTGAGGCTCATGATTCATGCTATATTGTTCATCCCGGCTTAACGAAGATGTATCATGATCTCAAGGATATCTATTGGTGGAATAGTATGAAGAGGGATGTGGTTTATTTCATAGCCAAGTTCATAGTGTGTCAGTAGGTTAAGGTTGAGCACATAAGGCTTGTATCAAGAAATAGAGTTTCCCAAATGGAAGGGGGAGAAGATCAATATAGATTTCATTATCGGTATTCCTTGGTCTCGAAACCAATTTGATTCAATTTAGGACATTATGGATAGGATGACTAAGTCTGAGCATTTCTTGCTAGTGCAGACTACCTTTTCGTCGGAGGATTATGTGAAGCTATATCTTCAAGGATATTGTAAAGCTGCATAGGGTACCTGTCTTAATTATTTCTTATTGTGGTACACAGTTTATGTCTCATTTCTGGCGGTCTTTCCAGAAAGGGTTGGGGAGTAAGGTCAGTCTAAGTACTATTTTTTATCCATAGTCGGATAGGCAAGTAGAAAGAACTATTCAGACATTAGAGGATATTCTTTGGGCCTATGTGATTGACTGTGGTGGCTATTGGGTTGAGCATCTATCTTTGGTGGAGTTTTCTTACAACAATAGCTACCATTCTATTATTGGCATGGCTCTTTTTTGAGACATTGTATGGTAACAGGTGTAGATCTCCCATTGGTTGATTTAAACTTGGTAAGGCAGACATGTTGGGCCCAAATTTGGTTTATCAAGCTATAGAGAAGGTCAAGGTGACTCGAGATAGGCTTAAGGCTACCCAAAATTTCCAAAAATCCTATTCGAATGTTACACATAGAGACTTGGAGTTAGAGGTCGGGGATAAGGTGTTCTTAAGGTGTCTCTAATGAAGGGAGTAGTGTAGTTTGGAAAAAAGAGGGAAATCATTCCTCCTTTCATTGGTCCTTATGTGATTTTGCGAAGGGTTGGTTATGTTTCTTATAAGTGGGGAGCTTCCATCTAGCTTGAGTTTGGTTCATCCGGTATTTCAATTTTCTATGTTGATGAAGTATTTTAGTGATCCTTCTTCTGTTGTTACTTTAGAAGGATTGGGTATTTCAAATTCTCTATCTCATGAAGAGGTCCTGGTTGAGTTATTAGATAGGTAAGTTCGTCGGTTGTGGACCAAGGATGTGGCTTCGTTTAAGTTTCTATAGATAAACCATAAGGTGGAAAAAGATACTTGGGAAGCGAAAAAGGACACGAAGTCCAAGTATCTGCATGTGTTTTCTTCTCCTGGGATTCTAGTGGAAGGTATGCATTCTTCAACACATGTTTATTTTCTAAGTTTGTTAAATAAAAGATTAACATCTTTGCCTCTTTGTTTTAAAACTTTGTTAAAAGGATGTTTAATAATATAAATGATTTTGTGTGTGGTTATCCTTACCTTGTCCGTCATTCGGGGATGAATGTTCCTAGTGGGGAAAACTAAAACATCCTCGGTTTTGACCCTTAGAAAATTTCCTTGAATTCCGTTCTCCGGACCCAATACGACTTATGGGTATTATTCATATGTTGGGGTATGAGTGGTATAGTCCTGTTGTATGCTCACCAGTGTAAGTTGCTAGGATGGTTTTGGTCACTGGAATAGGTACGACTTAGGGGTATGAGTCATAGGTCTTGGTACGAGTCATATCAGGGACTTGTATAGTGGGAAGTGTTTGATCCTCTTAATATTTAATTTTGATAGGGATACAGGTCATGGGTACGGATCGTATGTTTTGGTTACGACTTGGTTGGATGAGTCGTATACTGGATAGTTTTTTATCCAAGGTTGAGGCTTAGATACGAGTGGTGGGTACCTATCGTATAAGAGGGTACAACTCGTATAGGTCAGTCATATCCCTGCGATAGGTTTTTAAGGGATATAAGTGGGGGTATTCTGGATATTTCCCTACTTACCCTAACTAGGACCCATGACTTCTAATACATTTAGAAGATTATTTAGCCTATTGTTTTATTCATTAACACTTAGAAACTATTCCAAAACACTCCACAATCCTCTCAAGAGCTTTTTGGGCAAGAAGGCTTGGGTTTCATCTAGAGGATTGCTTTGGGGCTTGTCTTGGTGATTTCTTTCCATCAATTCTTTGGTATAAGGCATGATTCTCTTCCCTCATTGTTAATTTAACTAAAGGCATAATTTATATGATTGATTTCATGGGTTTACTATTTTATGATTGTGGTTTCTAACTATTATTTGGGTGTTTTGATATTAAGTGCTTGGTTATGGTTTCTTATGATTATACTTTTATATGCATTTATGGTGGTTTTTGACAATTGGATTTCATGGTAATGGTTTAATGGTCTTTGGAATTTGTTTTGGTTATATTATGCCCCCAAGGTGTTTGATAAAATGCTTATACAAATATGTTCATTTCATTAACTTCTTTTAGTGGAACTCTTGCATGTTTTAAACTTGGTAAAGGAATTATGCATTGTTTAAATGGTTTGAAAAGGCTAAAGGATAAATGGTTATGCTTGTGGAGAACATGGAAGTCTCCTAAGTGGTTTAATATGGTATATGGAAGGGCACTCAAAAGTCCCCTTAACCTAAATGGTTTGGCTATGGATATTACTTGCAAGTAAGGGGTGGTATGAAGATACCAATAATATTGGCCTTGGTTAATAAAATGGTAAATGGATTTAGTTGGCTTATTGAAAAATGGTTTTAGTCGGGCATTAATGGCGGGGTGTGTAGAAAAGCTCTGGAAGGTGGCGGTCCCTAGGGGACCAAAATTGGAAACTTGTATTTGTCGATATGAGGATTGGTCTTAGTAGACCGTGTTAATGATGTCGCACTATTGGGGATGTACTAGTCATCCCATGGGATAATTCCCTGGTCATGCGGCTACAAGCACTGGGGTCCTTTTAGCAGGGGGTTGAACCCATATTGCTCGTGGGTAGTGTAGGACGGCCAAGCTACACAGCCCAGGTAAAGGTTTAAATTCATGCTAAACCCGATTCCCTTTCCCAGCACTTATATATATGTATGATTGTATGCATTATAGATGGTTTTACTTGGTTTTATAACTGGCATTATTGTATTCGTATCCTGAGATTCATGCTAGCGGTCACTCGCTAACCCCGTGCACTGGCGGTTTTATACCCACGCTATGCAAGAATCAACCATTATACTCATCCTGTTTAGCACACAGATTCGGTTTCAGCATTTGGACTGAAGTGGTTATCTTTCATCCTTTCAGAAGGCATATTTTTATTTTATGCACATCTTTGGACATTCTTATTTTATTTTCGATATTGGTTTTGGCCATGGTTAGGGCATGTCCCAACCATATTTGTTTACTCTTTTGGATAAAAGCTTTGTGGTACATCTTGCGGTTGGTATGGGCGGGAACGGTATTGGTGTTTGCCTTGGCATCGTTTTGGTGTTGGGTCTTACACCCTTGGACAGTATTGTTGGTTGTTTCGTCCTATTACATTATGGATTAATCATATTATATTTTGGTATTCTTTTTGTTTATGGCCTGGTTTATGGCCTATAGTATGGTTTTGTATGATGGGGCAGTTGGTGTTATATGGATGGACTTTGTTGGGTCGGTCACAATTGTGACCCTATCCTAGAGTCTTAGTGTGAACATTTATGCTATCTTGTTATATGTTCAAAATTCAGCCCGTCTAAGGCTAGATATAGTTGGTAGGGTTGGATAACAGAGGGCGGTCCCTGGTCTTGGTTGGACTTGGGATTCCCATTACGAGAAGGCCCAGGGTCGGGTTGGGTCATATTTATAGAAGATTTGAAGAAACATCTTATCTAGTGGTTAATGATTTGGACATTGTGACAATTGTTTTTTGAATCTCAATCACGCTTCATGCAATGGTTCCCCACTCACTTGCTAAAACTTTGCGATCTCATCTCACAATTGAAGTATACCATATGGCAGGTAAAACTAATCTCAAAATGCTTTCATTAACTCAACCTAAGAGTTTATAGATGCCTTGGGCAATTCCATAACCACAATGTCGCATCCATCAACGAGAATAGGAAGAGCCTCAATTAGATAGTCTCTTATGAGATATGAGCAATGTCAAATTGGTTGCAAACATTTATAAAGTTCTTCCAATGGAATTTTGTATCTTTAGGAGCTTGAACTCAAAATAACCCTTTCATTTGTAGTAAGTGGATCATAACACTTGTGACGTGGAATACCATTACCCTCTAAAGATGGGATGCAAATTGTACTTGCCCTTCTAGCAAAAGTGATCTTCATCTTCAAGTTGTCCATCAAAGGTAGTGTCGTTGCTACTATATTGACTCATCATGTCGTGTTGACTTACATTATCACCTAAACAAGACAAAAACAACAAATAAATTAAAGTTTAAACTACAACTAACAAAAGTAGCATATAGCCCTAAAATGAATAAAAGGCATATTTCATTCCCCAGTAACAACACCATTTTGATAACGCTTAAGATAAAACTCAAGATTTATGTGATTTCTAGCAATATAATTCTTATCCAACTTGGAGTCGGTAGATTCAACAGGGAATGAAGGTGATAGATTCACCTTCTAATGTTAAAAGTGACCAAGTATTTTTATGTAATGCTAAAAGTAATATGATAAAGTAAATGGGGGTTAATTCAAGATGATTTCATGTTCAAATTATTAATTTCAACTTTGGACTATCAAAATGAATACTATAGAACGTAATTGATAGATAAAAGTTACACCTTCTTGAGAGTGACTATATCTATACCCTAAGTAAAATGTACCTAAACTTGATTGATAGTTATGAAAAGGCTTGGTCTTAGGTATTGGAGATAGTCTTTCAATCTACCGCCAAATTTTATATGGGTTTCTTTCAAACACCCATATGTATACAATACCAACCAACCAACCAATGACCTCAAATTAGCTAATCTATTTTTAGAATTGCCTATTATTTGAGAATTATTCAATTCCTTGTTAACTAAGTCTCTCCACCCTTGTCTTCTCTTTCAAGTAAGACAAGAGATCTAAGCATGACTAGAGTTTTCGACCTCAATTCTTGAGTTGAAATAAAGATATTTGTCTAAAATTGTAAAACACAATCGAATGAAATGGAAAATAATCACTACCCACACAATAATCAACACTTAATAATACATAACCCTAAGCTTGGAAAATTAGCTACTCATAACAATAGAAAAGGAGATATACATATATTATCATTTAAATCTACCATTGAATCCAAATATTTCAAAAGACATTTCAAATTTTAATCAAGAAATAAATAACAAGTAACTAAAGTTTCAATTATAAGTTATATATTTCAGATATAACAAAAGATAGGTTCTAAGCTGCCAAAAGGCTTTATAGCTTCAGCAAAAGTTGGCAAATAAATTATAGAAATTCCACCACGTCAAATTCAGTTGATGACCACACTATCAGTGAACTACTCAGCGATACACTGAATTGACCTTATGTCTCTAAATTGGCATTAACTTTACACTTCAGATGTTGGCATGTTTAACTTTTGGCATGAGGAGTTTTTGAACCGATCTACTTGGTGATGCACTAAATTTATATTCTTTATCGTCCATCTACTTTGATTGAAACTTGGTTGAACTATCACCTTCACTGATGGGATCTTTCTTTTAATGATGTGCCAATTTGTTTGGCGATGCTTCGTGTACTTTTGATCTCTAATTTTCCATCTTTTTATTTTTTTGCTCTTTCAATCACATCTTAGATTTACCCTGAAAATCAATCAAAAAATTAAAACAAACTCAAATTAGCATTGAGGACTTAATTTCTTACCATTTTTAGGCCAATGAGTTGCAATTTGTCGACTCGTCATGTATTGACTATCAAAAGTTGAACAAGGTGACCATCAAGAATAAGTATTATTTTTCATACTTTAGAGATATGTTTAATTATTTTCAACATGTGTCAATTCTTTTGAAGATTAACTTGAGGTCAGGGTTCTATCAGTTGAAAATTAAGGCTTTGAATATCCCTAAGAATGCCTTCAAGACTCAATATGGACATTATGAATTCCTTGATATGTCATTTGGATTAACTAATGCCTCAATGGCATTTATGAAGTTGGTGAATAAAGTATTTATCCTTATCTTGTTTCTTATGTCACTATCCTCACTAATGATATCTTGGTGTATTCTAAAAAAATGGGACGAGCATGAACAATATTTGAGGATTATGCTTTGGAGACTGAGGGATAAGGGGTTGTATGCAAGATTTTTGAAGTGTGATTTTTGGCTAAGTTATTTGGTATTCTTAGGTTATGTAGTGTCCAAGGAGGATATTATGGTAAACCTAATCAAGGTTAAGGTTGTTTGAGATTGGTCTAGGCCTACTTCACCTATCAAAATTTAGAGTTTTATTAGTTTCTCTTGCTATTATAGACAGTTTGTGGAGGGTCTCTCAACAATTGTTGCTCCTTTGGCTAGGTTAACTCAAAATAATATTTCTTTGCAGTGGTTTGATGAGTGTAAAGCAAGCTTCCAAAAGATCAAGGCGTTGTTGACTTCAGCACTATCTCAACCTTACATGTGAAATAAGAAGGTTTTACCATGTATTGTGATGCTTTGAGAGTGGGCCTTGGTGGAGTTTTTATGTAGATAGGGAAGTTTGTTATAATCACCATCCTGGTCATTTTTGCTTATGTATATTTTTCTTATTTTGATTTTCCTTATATTTGTATTTAGTGTTTGTGACATAAAAAGATGGATAGCATAAATCTCAAAGGTCCATTTAGGATTTGTTTTTAGCTTGGGTTTTGCTGGTGAAGGTTTATTTTACCCTTTGTATTTGTGAAGGGTGAGCTTTGAACCTTTGAATTTGCAAGGGTTCCTTTGTATTCATGAAAAAGGGTTTGTCAAACTTGATTTAGGTCCCTCTTCACACTCGTAAAAGACCATCGTGTTCACGATAGCTCAACTTGGTTTATTCTTGTGATCACGACAGGTGTCATTCCGTTCGTAATGAAGAAGCCCTGACAGTATATATTTTTCTAGACTTCAATTTTTGCTTATTTTTGTCTTGTATTTGGAGCATTAACACTTAGGAAAATACTTTTCTTAGGGGAATTTTGTTTCTAGGTTAGTTTGTTGTATCTCTCTCACGGTTTCCCTTTTTCTTATGTACAATTTAATCCTAATTTTGTTAAAATTCTAACTCAAATTCATGAAATTTCTACCATTTATGTTGAGTTTCTTTGGCTACTTGGATGCCCGAATTAGTTTTTGTCTTCGCTCAATTTCAAAGAATGGATTCTTTTCGCCTAATGTATGGTAAGTGCGGAATAAATTTCTATTTTGGTCAATGGACCCCAAGGGTCAATTTTTGACTTGATTTTTTGGCTCAAATTATAAATTACCAATATGGCTGTCATTAATCTTGTACATATGTATAGATTATATATTTGATGGAGTGACAATGATATGAAGCTTTGTGGATTGAAGAAGCTTTCATGTGATGGTTTGAGATAGCAGTTTGATCATGAGGTAGGTTACGATAGAGTACTATTTGGAATTATTTGTGATAGTGTTCATCGATGAAATCTTTGTTAACTCAAGGATTATGTAGAAGAATGAGCAACATTTGAGAGTTCTAGTCCAGTAGTTGCAGGATTAGTGATTGTATGCCAAGTTCTCTAAATGTGATACTGCATTCTTGTAGCATGTGGTGTCCAGTGTTTTGAAAGGAAAATTTGAGGCTCGCCACAAGGAAGGGAACTAGAAAAATGCCTTGAGTCATACGAGTGAGGCTTAAGCCTATAAGGCTTATGCCTTAAGAGCCCAATTATACGCCTTAAGCATGCCTAACGCACAACGCCCGGGGCTCGCCGAACATTTCTTAGGAAAATTATGTGTCAAATTTCTTACTTGACATTTTTGACCCTTATAATTCTCTAATAAGTAAATGATACTTAAGAGTTTTTCATCTATAGAAATTAGAAGATTGAGAATAACTCAACTAACAAGTCATGCTATTGCATATTTATTATTTGAAAGCATCATGAGGGTGAATATAGTTTAACATTACTTTTAAAATAAACTTAATCAGCCAATTTTTACATCTTTACTTATCAATATTGGTCTTTATATTATTTCCATACATCTCAAAATAAATAATAGGTAGTTTAAAGTAAATTATTGTATTTTATTATCCCAAAATTACAGTGAGGGTACTAATAAAGTTTATTGGTTATTTTCTTTCAGGGATGTAATTCATAGTACGATCATAATATACTTTACAAAAATGTGATTTTTTTATTATTTGAAATTTAAGATGTTACATTTGATTTCCATCTCATAGTAGCTATTATAGCATTTCTTAATTTATACTTGTAAAGTTATATTAGAAGTTTTATTTTTCATGAGTTTGTTTGATCATATTGGTAAATTTTTTAATTATTAATTTATTATTTATAATTTTTATTTTATAACACTATTTTATTATATTACAAATTAAACTTTTAAGATCCATGGGGCTTACGCCCCATAGCCTCCAGGCGTATGCCTTGCCCCATGCTAAGTAAAATACCCCCCTTATGCTCCATCCTTTTAAATACTGGTGGTGTCTAAGGATGGTATTTTAGTAGATCCAAAAGAGATTGAGGTAGTTCATGATTAGGCTAGGACCAACTCTCCTACTATGGTTTGGAGTTTGATAATGCTTAGATTATACTCTTGAATAGGTGTAGCAGACGTTGTGAATCTATTTACCCAACAAAGAGTCGGGGTCAAATCCATAGGGAATAATGTGAGTGGCGATTTACTAAATTCAAACATAAGATACAAGTATTTTAGGGGTTTATTTGAAGGATTTCAAATTTCACAAATTATTGTATTAAGACTACTATGTCGAAGCTAAAAACAATTGGAGATAAGTCAAGTGTTGATGGAATTAGGGTTATGCCTTCCTTGGTGTGGGTTCATGCATGGATATTTGATTATTTGTCCAAATTTACCTAAAACTCATGGGTAGGCTAGATTTAGAGCTAATAGTGTCAATCTTTAAATAAAACACTAAACTTTACAAATGGGTTCTTTCGAACACCTCATAACTGTAATATTTTCACCAATTTGTTGCCTCAATTAACATCCTGATGTCTAAGAGATGCTATTAAATGAAATAATTCATGTTATTATTTACATGTATTCTTCACTCATACTCCCTCTTTCTATAAAGATATGGGTTTTAAGGTAATTGGCCCAATTCTTTGTTACAACGTGAAATAAATTAAAGAACCATAATAATTTGCTAATTAGGAAGACAAATAAACAAAACGCATGCACTAATCATAACCTATTAAAGCATAAACCCAAGAAGAAGAATTAGCTACTCATAGAGGGAGAAAGTAAGGATATACCCAAATTCCCATCAAATTGATCCATTGGAAATAAAGAGAATCAAATATTCAATCTTTAATTTAAATAAATCCTCAATTAAAATAATTAATTCTTCACTTGACATATAATCGAATGTTTCTTAACTTCAAAAATAGTACAATTATGTTCAATGGGTGAAAGCTCATGAAAATGAGCTAAAACCCCTATTTAAGCCCTAATTTCACATTTGCTAAATATTACAAAAATGCTACCTTTCTTTTGATCTACTTGATCAGATCCAAAGAAGATGGAGAGAAGATGAAGGCTGATGGAGAATTGATACAAAGCCTATCCAAAGCAAATGCAAAGCAAATGGGCTCTTTTCCTTCACATTTGACCTCTCATTGACTTGAACAGCTTGTTCATCTTTCCTTCTTAACCTTCACCTGCACAAATCAGCATTAATTATGGGATTAACATCAAGTAAATTGAAAAGCATGATAATTTAAGCTTAAAGGTGCTAGCAAGTCATCAAATTGATGACTTATCAATCCCCTAAACTTAAAATCTAGCTTGTCTTCAAGCAACCGAGAATAATTCAATGAGACAGGGTATTTAACTCAAATCCACAGAAAAGAAAGTTATACTAAAGTACTAAGCTAACAAAGCTCTACAAAAACTTTCTAAACATGTCATGGCAACAAGTAAATCAAAAATTTTCAATAAGCACATAACTGTGATGCAAGGGGTACAAAATCTTCAACGATCATATCAATATTCGCAATGTAACATACCTTACCCATTTACCCAAACAAAGAATAAGACTTCACCTTCTATCCCAAAGAATAGGTGTCGTTCATATGCAAGAGTTAGCTCTACATACACAAGACATTTCCATTCTTAAAGGATCTCAAATAATGAAAGAATTTACACTTACTCTCGCAAAGAAATTCAAGTACGAGTAGAACCAGAGGCTTGCCCTTTATATTTTTTTCCTCTAACATAGACTTACCTAGTTTGGGATTAACAAGGTATTGAGGGTCTAGATTAATGTTTAAGGTATGGGAAGGAATATATATGGATCAATGGACAAAAAGACCTCCTTCAATGCAATTGCATATCCCCTTCTACCCTAGAATTTTCAAAATATCCACCTTATGCACCTTCAAATCATTTCCCATGTTTCCCTTAACTTTTTGCTTAGAATTTACCAAATAATTCAAAGCCACCATTTGCTTTCTTCACTTCTTTGACTTTTTCAAAAGATTCTCTAACTTCAAGCCCTTCTTAGCTCCTCATTTGTCAATTTTATGGGCTAGGATATTCAACTTTATCATCAAGCATATCTCTTATCTCTTAAGCACATGAGTTGACACCCTTTCATACATATTTCTTACCTCATATTATCATATCCCATTCTTTTACCAAACTAGGAGTTTGAACCATCCTTATATCAATCTCACAATCACATAAACCCCCCTCCCAAACTTATGATTTCACCTATATTTCATTAATTAAAACAATGTGATGCATCAAAGAAGTTTAAGTTCCAAAAGTAAGATTTCCAAAAAGTTTTAGGCGTTTTAGTATGGTTATCATTGTTAGAAGAAAAAATAATGGGCAAAAAGGCTCAAAAGGAGTTAACTAGGAAATATACTACGGTGGGAATTTGGCTATGTGACGGGTCAAAAATGGCCTCGAGTCATCCTACAAACTAAGATTGCCCAGTATTTTGCTTTATATACACTCGAGGCAAGTTCTAGACTATACATATGTACAAGAGTTATTAAAAAATCTCACTACATATGGCATCATACTCATAGAGCAAAAAGTTAGTCTCCCAACCAATTTGAGCAATTTAAGCTTAATTAGTTACTCCAATTCAAAGACTCATCCTTGTGAAGAGAGAACAAAAATTTAAATTTAATGGTCTCACTCAAAAGAAAGATCACAAAAATTCATGTTCTTTTTCAAAAAGAGAACTATATTTTTAGTTTTTTCATTCCTTGCCAATGATATTTTGAAAGTATTTTTGAACATTTTCCTATTTCCTAATAAATCTAAAAGACTAGAAACTTCACCAAAGGATGTCTCCTTAACATCCATCATGGGTGAACTATCACTTGGTACGAAAAGAAACTTAAATAAAATAAAAACAAAAAGTCAAAATAAAGAGAACATAATTTTATTCCTTAGGAAAGAACTGAGTTTTGAAGAAAATCCTTGAATTTTATTGGACATTTATATACAAAAGGCAATAAGAACAGTAAGAAAAGCATCTCCCCAAATACACCATCAATACCAATATAATCATAATTGGGTATCACATTAGTAATAAGCCCATGAATAAGTTTGAGAAGGTCAATATTTGACATATCTATCCATATACCTATCAAGGGCCAACAAAATCAATGTCAATGGCAAAGAAAATACCACACGAGGTCTGAAGTAAAGAGCAAGCCCCATGAGGGCTAAAGTAAAGAACATAAAAAAAGGTAGGGTATATGTCCAAAATCTATCCAACCAATGCCATCAAATGAAATCAACAGGATAGACCATATAATTATAAGACCCCTCAAAATTTTAACAATTTTATTTTTGATCCTCCTACATACGTAATGTGGATTTTGACTGAATTATGTTTAGAGGTGTTAAAATATTATTTTAGGAAAGTTTTAGAATTTTTAGAAGGGATTCGGGGTTATTTTGAGGTCCCGAGGCAGTAAGGGTCTATGATATTGGTGTGTCATGGAGGATTACCTCTACGATAGTAGAGTGGCATGGAGGCTATCCTTTGCGATATTGGCGTGCCACGTTGCTGTGTTAAAAATTCTCAATTTTTGTTTTTTCATTAGGATGAGGGGATTTTGGTGTTTTTACTCCTTGTATGACCTTTAAACATAAAATAATCTTATTCCCTTCAATTTTTAAATATCAAATTATTTTTTTCTCTCTCAAACTTAAAATCCAATAACATTCAAGGGTTTACCAAGGGATTCACTGTTCAAGCTATAATCTCTGAATTGTTTTCAATTTCTTGTATGTTTTAGGCATGTATCTCATTTCCCTAATTTAATTTACATTATGGCATTTATTTACTCATTATCCATGTGATTCAAACTGATGGGTTTGAAATTGGATTGAGAGGTTTTGATTGGTATTACTTGAATTACTTTTTACATGTTTTAAATTGATGATTTATATTTGAAATTTATGGTTTTTGAACTGAATGGGTGCATTTTATGTAAATTGGAATGAGGAACATGGTTTTCCTCAAATTGATGACCTTTTGGCTTGGTAATGGAATCAACCTAACCCATTTTGTAAATTTAGTTTTTGAACATGAATAATTGCATAATTTAACTTATTTATGAACCCATTCCATAACGTTAATGGATAAATAGTTAAAATAGATTTGAAAGGCCCTTGGTGTCCATGGTTTAGATTTTAAAATGGAACTTCTGGGTCAAATGGTTAATGCTTGGGTTTATGTGCAAATTATTTTAAATTAGCTTAAAGAAAATTGTGTAGCTTATCATGAAGGTGTAGTCCTAGGGGGACTAACACTCGAAACTATGTTTTTCAACATGGGGATCTATATCACTGTCAAATTTGTTCACACATCATATTTTAGAATGTCTAGAGACTTGGTGTCTTTATCCCTTCCTTCAGATTCCTTGGTTCGTGCGGCTAACATGTAATAGGGCCCTTTCAGTAGGAGAGGTTGAACACATATAGCCCGTGGGTGCTTTAAGGATAGAGTGAGGTTAATGGTTTAAATTCTCATATTCATGACCCTTATCCCTATCTCAGAATCCTATAACTTTCCCTGAGTTACATGCTAGTGCTTATCGCACTGACTATCCCTGGACTCTACATTATTTCATGATGTAGGGTCCAAAGGGTTTTCTATTGCTCCTGTACAACTTTTAATTAGTTGGTATTCCTATTCATCTGCTGTGAAGTAGTGAGTCTCCATTCTTTTGGAAGGCCCTATTATTTCATGAGTTTCTTTATTATTTTCAATATTGTTTAGTATTCTATTTTGGATTCCTTTTTGGTCAAAGTCGGGGGCATGTCCTGACTTAATTGGTATTTTGGTTTAGAGACTTTTAGGGACAAGTGTGGGTTGGTTATTATTTTGACTCTTAGTTTTCATTTGATCTATTTATTCATCTTAATATTATGTTTAGTTGGCTTCCACTGTATTCATTTATTGGGTTCTAGATGTTAGGCTAAGGGGGTGGTCTCTAGCTCATGGTGGGCTTGAGAAATCTGTCATGGCAAGGACTTAGTTTGGATCGTGACAAGCTTAATATTAGAGCAAGGTTTAGGATCTTTTGGTATCCACAAAGTCATGTCAAGTAGAGTCCCTTTTATAGGCATGTAGGGCACCACACTTATAAGGGGGAGGCTTTGAGAAATTTAGGAATATTTCCCTTTCTTGTGTTCTATTTTTGAGCTATTGAGTCTAGTTTTGTTAAAACTTCTGTAACTCCTGGCTCACTCGTGTTTCAGATCATGCCTCCTTAAAGATTTTACATACAAAAAAACTCCATTGGACCCTCTGTCCTACCTAAGGATAATATAGATGGGACTCGCCCTATTTATAGAGTGTAGACCTGATCAAGGGTCCCTGCTCCTAACTGTGTTACAACGTGGAGTTCCGTTCGTTCCTACTAATCCTCCTCAGGCTTTCCAGGCCAATGATACTCATGACCAGACACCCTAGGGAGACATTTCTAATATGGATTTCTGTTAGTCTATTCATATGCTTACTCAGTGGGTGGCATCCAAGTTTCATAGTCGGATCATGTTAGTTTTATTTCTTATAAGTATGAGGTCACTCAAGATGGCCAGTTCATGAGGTTGAATCCCCCAACCTTTATAGTCTCTAAGGTTGAGGAGAATCCTCAGGGATTTATTGATAAGATGGAGAAATTGTTTTAGGTGATGCATGTTACTGATTCTGAAGGTGTAGAGATTATTGTGTATCAATTAAAAGATATATCTTATTAGTGGTATGAGGAGTGGGAAGCAATGAGAGGTGATAATGATGAGAAAATGGTATGCAATGAGTTTTCATGGGCCTTTCTAGATCACATTTTTCCTGAAGAGTTGAGGAAAGCTAAGGCTAAAGAGTTTGTGAACTTGAAGGGAAGATAAGTGTGAAGGAGTATGCTCTGAAGTTTTAGTATCTGTCCTATTATGCTTCAGAGTTAATGGCTAACATAAGCTCCAAAATAAGGAAGTTTTCTTCTAGTTTGTCTTATGATTTGGTATTGGAGTGTAAGGTTGTGATGTTGAACAATTATATGGACAGATCCTGGCTGGTGGTTTTAATGCAACAGGTGGAAGATAAGAAGAATAAAAAGGTAGAGATGGGTAAGAAATAGAATAAGAAGTTTAGATATTTAGAGCACGGTAAAAATTCACAGAATTATAGGAGAGATAGTAGATATGCACTAAGAAGAAAAATTAGGGAAATTTGTATTCGATGGTTAGTGCCCCTTATACTAAGCCTTTTGGTGATCATTACTTTTAGACTAGTAGTGGTCCTAAGGAATAGAGTTCCTAAATTTAGGTTAGTGTATCTTAATCAGCCCCCACATTATCCTCCTTGTAGATTTTATGGACAATTTCACCATGGATATTGTGAGTAGGGAGGAACTTGTGTTTCAATTGTGGCCAGCCTGGTCATCTGCAAAGAAATTGTCATATAGCCAAAGTTGCCACTGGAGATAATAAGGTTACAGTCTCTACTTCTTTAGTTCCTGCACCAAAGAATGCTACCTCAAGCATCGACATTGGCAGAAATTATCTTTATTCACTTGCTACCAGTCAGGAGTCTGAGGAATCTTTGGATGTTGTTACTAGTTTGTTACAACTCTTCTCTCGTGATGTATATTGTTTGCTTGATCTAGGTTCTACCCTATCTTATGTGACCCCTTATGTGGTTGTGCACCTTGGTTTTAGTCTTAAAATATTTCTAAACCCTTGTCTGTGTCTACTCTAGTGGGTGATTCAATAATTTCTACAATAATCTATAGGGGTTGTGTAGTGTCCATCTTTCAAAGGGAGACATTGGTGATTTGATAGAACTTGATAGGATGGATTTTGATGTAATCTTGGGATGGATTGTCTTCATTCATGCTATGCTTCTCTTGATTGTAGGGCCCAAAAGGTCAGTTTCCATTTTCCTAATAAACCTATAATTGAATGGGAGGGGAGTTCTTTATTACCTAAAGGGAGGTTTATTTCCTATCTTAAAGCTCAGAAGTTTATTTCCAAATAGTGGTTGTACCATCTAATTTGGGTTAAGGATTCTTATTTTGAAATTCCTTCTTTACAATCTATCCTTGTGGTTAGTGAATTTCCTAAAGTGTTTCTTGATGACCTTCTTAGGATTCCTTCAGATAGAGAAATAGATTTTGGGATTAATTTTCTATCGGATACCCATCCCATTTCCATTCCTACTATTAGGAGGGCTCCGACTTATTTAAAGGAGCTGAAAAAACAATTAAAGGATCTTCTTAATAAGGGTTTCATTTGTCCTAGTGCTTCTCCGTGGGGTGCTCCCATGCTTTTCGTGCGAAAAAGGGATGGGTCTCTTTGAATATGTATAGACTATCATTAGTTGAATAAGGTTATAGTGAAAAACAAGTACCCTATTCCAAAGATTGATAATCTTTTTGACCAGCTTCAGAAAGCTAAGTGTTTCTTTAAGATTGATCTTCGTTTGAACTATCATCAGTTGAAAATTTGGGAGGTTGATATTTCCAAGACTACTTTCTAAACTCAGTATGGTTATTATGAGTTCCTGGTTATGTCATTTGAATTGACTACTGCTCTAGCTATTTTCATAGATCTTACGAATCGAGTGTTCAGGCATTTTTTGAACTTATTTGTGATAATTTTCATTAATGACATCTTGGTGTAGTCTAAGAGTGAGGAGGATCATGTCATTCATCTCCAAATTATATTGGAGACTCTTAGAGACCAAAAATTATATGCAGAATTTACTGTGTGAGTTTTGGTTAAGTATTGTTACCTTTCTTAGATATGTTGTTTCTGGTAAGGGGATCAAGGAAGATCTATAGAAAGTTGAGGCTGTTAAGAACTGGCCTAGACGTACGACTCCTATCGATATTAAGAGCTTCTTCGGCTTGGATGGGTATTATAGGAGGTTTGTGAAGAGTTTCTCATCTGTTGTTGCTCCATTTACAAAGTTGACTCAGAAAAAGGTTAAGTTCTTGTAGTCTGATGCTTGTGAGGGTAGTTTTGAGAAATTGAAGGATAAGTTGACTTTTGCAACAGTTTTAACCCTGCTCGAGGGTATTGATGGGTTTGTTCTGTATTGTGATGCATCCCATGTGGGACTGGGTTTAATTTTGATGCAGCACAACAAGGTTATGGCTTATGCTTCCAGGCAGCTTAAAGTTCATGAGAAAAATTACCTAATTCACGATTTAGAGTTGGTAGTTGTGGTTTTTCCATTGAAACTCTTCCTCCATTATATGTATGGGGTGTATATGGATATTTATTTAAATCATAAAAGCTTGTAGTATATGTTTACTCAAAAGGAATTGAATCTGAGGCAGAGACAATGTCTTAAATTACTCAATTACAATATGAGTTTGCACTACCATCTCGGTAAATCTAATGTGGTTGCGGATTCTCTTAGCGGGTTTTCTATGCGGATCTTATCTCATGTTGATAAGGAGAAACAAGGGTTGGTGAAGGATATTCACAAGTTGGCCAACCTGGGAGTCCATCTATTAGATTCTGAGGATAGATCGGTGATTGTTCAAGAAGTGGTTAAATAATCTCTTGGTGCTGAGGTGAAGATGAAATTGGCTTTGGATATCATATTTATTAAAATTAAGTATGATGTAATTCTGCAAAAGGCTATGGCTTTTGATATTGGGGGAGATAGTATTCTGAGATTTCAAGGAAGGTTATGTGTTCCTGATGTTGATCAGCTATAGGAAAGGATTTTGACTAAGGCTCATGAGTCCAGATAGACATTTCATTCGAGTTCGACTAAGATGTATCATGACTTGAAAGAAATCTAATGGTGGAATGATATGAAGAGTGATTTGGAAAACTTTGTGACTAAAAGTATGGTCTGTCAGCAAGTTAAGGTTGAACACTTGAGGCCTGGTGGCATGTCTAAAGGTATAGAGTTTCCTAAGTGGAAGTGGTGATGATTAATAAGCATTTTTTATGGTTCTTCTACGGTCTCGCAATTAGTATGATTCTATTTAGGTCATTGTGGATAGAATGACTAAGTCTCCTCATTTTTTACCTGTGAAGACTAACTACTCAAAAGAGTATTATGCCAATGCTAAGTTATTCATTCAGGATATTATGAAGTTGCATGGAGTTTTTGTGTCCATCATTATAGACTGAGGTATGTAGTTTTATTCTCACTTTTGGTGCTTATTTCAAAATGGTTTGGGTAGTCAGGTGAACCTTAGCACCGTTTTCCACCCTTAAACAAATGGACAAATAGAATGGACTATTCTGACTTTGGAGCATATGCTAAGGTCCTGTGTGATTAACTCTAAGGGTAGTTGGGTTGACCATTTACCTCTTATTGAGTTTTCTTATAATAACAGTTACCATTCTAGCATTCAGATGGAACCTTTCGAGGCTCTTTATTGTAGGAGGTGTAGGTCTACTTTTGGGTGGTTTGAGGTTAGTGAGACTAGATTGTTTGGTCTTGAATTGGACCACCAAGCCATGGAAAAGGTGAAAGTGATTAGAGAAATATTAAGACAGTTCAAAGTAGCCAACAGTCTTATGCGGATGTGAGGTGAAGGGAGTTGGAATTTGAAGTAAGTGATTGGGTATTCTTAAAGGTGTCTCCTATGAAAGGATTCATAGGGTTTGGAAAGAAGGGGAAGCTCAGTCCCTATTATATTTGTCCCTATCATATTGTGAAGAGGATTGGTAATATCAATTATGAGTTGAAATTGCCTACAAGTTTGGCTTATATTCACCTAGTTTCCATGTGTCCATGCTGAAAAGTATGTAGGTGATCCTTCTTTGACAGTTCCTATTGGGGATGTTAGTATTATGGCTTCAATGTCTTATGAGGCAGTACCAATGGAGGTATTGTATAGGCAAGTTCATAGATTTAGGACCAAGGATGTAGTTTCGATGAAGGTCCTTTGAGAAACCAAAAAGTGGAAGAAGCTACATAGAAAGATGAGGAAGATATGAAGGCCAAGTACTCGTTCTTCTTACCCGTGATGGGTGAAAGTGCTTAAGGTAATAATTTCATTCCCTTTTGAATTTATAATTTGGTTTTGATGTATTCTTATTATTCTCGTGCTAAATTATCCTAACTCCTCATTCAGTGACGAATAATCCTGGGAAGGGGGGTTGTAAGACCCTTCAAAATTTTAATGATTTTAGTTTTGATCCTCCCGTATGCGTAATGTTTTTTTTTTAAATTAAATTATTTTAAAAGATGTTAAAAGCGTGTTTTGGAAAAGTTTTAGAATATTCAGACAAGGTTTGGGGTCATTTTGGGATCCCGAGGTAGTGAGGGTTTGCGATTTTGATATTTCAGGGAGGATAATCTGCGCAATAGCAATATGGCACAGAGGCTAGCCTTTGCAATATCAGCGTGCCATGCTATTATGTTAACAATGCCCACTCTTTTATTTTTTCACTTGGGGTGAGGGGCTTTTGGTCTATTTACCCATCTAAGACCTTTAAACATAAAATAACCTCATTCCTTTCAGTTTTCAAAGATTAAATCATTCTCTTTCTGTCTCAAACTAAAAACCCAAGAACATTTAAGGGTTTTACAAGCAATTCACTATTCAAGCTCTAATCTTCGACTTGTTTTCAATTTCTTGTGTATTTTAGGCATGTATCTCATTCCCCAACTTTAATTTTACATTATGGAATTTATTTACACATTATCCATATGGTTCAAATTGATGGGTTTGAAACTAGGTTGAGGGGTTTTGATTGGTATTACTTGAATTACTTTTTTCATGTTTTAAATTGATGATACATATTTTAAATTTATGGTTTGTGGACTGAATAGGTGCATTGTTATGGGAATTGGAAATGGGGAACATGGGTTTCCCCCAATTGATGACTTTTTGGCTTGGTAATGGCATTATCCCCACCCCATTTTGTAAATTTGGTTTTTGAACATAATTACATAATTCAACTTATTTATGAACCAATTGCATGACATTAATGGATAAATAGTGAAAACGGAATTGAAAGGCCCTTGGTGGCAATAGTTTGGATTTTTAAATGGAACTTGGGAGTCAAATGGTTCCACAAATTGAAATGGCATTCTTATATTAGCTTACAAGCATAATTGGTATGATGATACCAAGTGGTAAATGCCTTAATATAATTGTCCTAGGTTAATGGTTGGGTTTATGTGCAAATTATCTTAGATTGGGCGTAAAGGGAATTTTGTAGCTCGCCGTGGAGGTATAGTCCCTGGGGGACTAACATAGGAAAACATGTTTGCCGACGTGGGATTCTATATGACCGTGTTCTTGGTTCACACATTATATTTTGAAATGGCTAGAGCCTTGGTGTTTTTAGTGCTCTCTTCAAATTCCTTGGTTCGTATGGCTAACATGCACTAAGGCCCTTTCATCTTGGAGAGCTAAACCCATATACCCCGTGGGAGCCTTTAGGACAGAGCGGGATTCATAGTTTAGGTTAGTGGCTCAAACTCTTATTTTCATGACCCTTATCCCTGTCCCGACATCCTATATATGTATATATGAATGTGTGTTTGTGGTTTTTGGCTGGTTTTTGGAATTGGCATTAATTTGTCACTTTTTGTAAGTTACATGCTAGTGCTTATCCCACTGACTGTCTATGGACTCTACATTGTTTCATGATGTAGGGTCCTATTGGTTTTCTATTGGTCCTATGAAGAGTTAGATGACTCAGTATTCCCATGGATCTATTGTGAAGTGGTGATCCTCCATTCTTTTAGAAGTCCTTTTCATTTTGCAGGTTTCTTAATTGTTTTAAGTATTGTTTGTTATTCAATTTTGGATTCTTTTTGGTCATAGTCGGGGGCATGTCCCGACTTAATTGGCATTCTAGCTTGGAGGCTTTTGTAGACAAGTGTGGGTTGGTTGTTGTTTTGACTCAGTTTTCATTTGATTTTTTTACTCAGCTCATCATTATATTTAGTTGGCTTCCATTGTATTCATTTAACAGTTCTTCATATTAGGCTAAGGGGGTGGTCTCTGGCTCATGGTAGGCTTGGGATACCCGTCACGATTAGGCTTTGGTTTGGGTTGTGGCACAAATATAGAATAAGAGGCACCACCACCCACTAAAATTCATTGCATTGTCCCTAATGCAAAAATAAAATGAGAGTAGAGGAGGGTAGAGACTCCTTGTGGCACACTAGGCACTCAGGTTTATGTCAGTGGATAGTCGAATTGCCTTATTAGGAGACTTGTTAGACTAGGATCCTCTATTCGGGTCTGTTAAGGCAATTCATCATCATTTTGGGAGCTAGAAGTAGCCCCAACCATCCGTCTATCTCAACCTGTGGTTTGCACCTCCGAGCCTTGTTGGACTACTTTAGAAGCCGATGCATTGCCCTTTTTGGTTGTAGCTTCCTACTTGCCCTTTTTTGGGCATGACCACTCTTAGCATTCAGTGGAAAATGTTCCTTAGAGATATACCTATAAAAGAAAACAACAACAAACAAAGATAAAAGACAAATATGTTTTTGGATTTTTTTTTTCTATTAAGAAAAAAAATAAAGTTAAAGAAAAAATTAAGTGGACACAAGGTAACCTCATCATTACACTTCATGGGATTCTTTTCTCACAATACTCAACTCTTTGAACTCGACACGACATTGTCGCACATTCTTCACATGTCGCCCAATTGGCTCATAAAATATTCATGGAACCAATTGAAACACAAATGATCCTATACCCTTAAGAATGGTGTCACTCGATCTATCATAGGGCAACACAAGTATTCATGTCTGTCAAGTTACTCAGACTTCACCCGCAAATCCTATGATAATCATATATACAAAACAAATCCATGGAATAAACATTTATCTACAAACTTCACCCAAAATCACTAATTTTCTACCTTTAAGGAGAAATTGGATTCATATCCATACTTTAAGAAAGATCGCATTAACCCTTACGATAATTTAAGGAATTTCTGTCTGATCGATATTTTAATAAAAATGTGATATGCATGATTGGTAGGATCTTGAAAAATAGAACAAAAACAGATATGAGCAAGCTCAATGTACCAATTCATCACCAAACACACCATTGAAACTGAAACTAACCAGATTAGATCACCCACCATTCAATTTAGCCACAAAACTTCAAGAGTACATTTTATCAAACATGTGGTGCACTAGTTTAAAGAAGCAAAAATTTCAAATTTCACATGTAAAACAAGGCACACATTTAAAACTATTCATTCCAACCATCACAATTTACCAAAATGAGCTCAGGTAACTCAACTACAAATCACAATTATCATGGAGGTGAAGCACCATTGTCAATTTGAAAGGAATTCAAAAGAGATTTTTTATGAAAGATCAAGTCTTTTAAGCTTAATAACGAGAAAAAAAGATACAAATAAAGTTTAATGTAATTATCCGGTGATGCATCCTTGAGATAACAAAAACTAGAGACTTTAAATGGGATTGAATTTGTTTGAAATTCTATAGCAATTTTATCTCAAAAAATAGCCCGTATTCATGCACAATTATTAGACCTACGCATGGACTGCTCAAAGCAGTTCTAAGGTAGGTCAGATCAGATTGTTCCTACATTCAACATATTCTTGTCCTATGCCTAGATTGATCCAGTAGGTCCAACATAGGTCTAGTTAGTGTTACTACCATCGGTTGTGTCCAGGATGTTCTTGGGTAGTATTTGGATTGTTGTAGCATTTCCAATACAAGTCCAGACAATGAAGGCTATTTTCAGCTATGTCCAAGCTACTTTTGGCCTGTGCCTAGACTTCTTAAGCATGTCCAGCATAGTTCTAACCAAACATGGGTCTAAGCAGGAACAACTAATTTACTATAGAAAAATTCAGCTGGATATTGGCTTAGGGCATAGTTTTGAGCCCCCGAACCTTTATTCACACAGCCCGACCAATGATTTCACCTACAAACACCAAATATAGAAAAAATTAGAATCAAAAACATTAGAAAACATCAATTAAAAACCCTTGGTTTGCCTCCCAAGTAGATCCTTAGTTAAAGTCACGGCACAATATCATTTGATAATCATTTATGTCTCCACTTAGAAGATTTGAATCTTCAACCCAAAGTTAGAGCAACATCTCTTTGAGGTACTTGAGGCAAAGGTAAGGAAGAAATGATACTAAGTCTATCTCACCACTTTGAAAAATTGAACCTTTTACCCAACTTCACATCAAACATCCGAGTAGGATCGTCGGGTATTGGTGAGAACATCAATAAACCACTAGTTAAACATTGGATTTTTCACTTCTTGTCATTTAATTAATGGACTTTATTTAAAACTTTTGGCATGAAAAACTCCAAAATGTAGGGATTTTGTTCCTCATCTCCAAATTCTTCATTTTCATGGGTGGTTCGACTTCCATCATATCCACCAAGCATAATGACTAAAAGTGGTTGGAATGAGGTCTTCTTTCCATTTCTAGAGTTGCAGTCTTCTTGATATTCTCACCCCAAAATAAACTAGAGCCTTCACGAACGATTTGCTTGGATTTTTCTTGCAACCCTAGTATCACTTCTTCAATTTTGGCATACTTTATTATTTTTGGTTTGATTGGTTGGAAAATCACCATGAATTCTTCAACATAAAGCTCACACTCAACTTTATTGGAAACCGCTTTAACATAATTATGCATATTCAATTAATTTTGAGCACCACATGCTTCAATTCTTGCATTCAATTTGGTTTTCAATTTTAGAGTGTCCATTTCAAATTTAATCCACACTTAACATCACTCAACATGCAATTTGATGGATTTATCCACTATTAGTAACATACCATCAGGTTTACCCTCATAAACTTCCAGTTGTTGAGCTTGATTCATTAGCCATTCTTGGCTCACAATTTATTTCTTGTCAAGTTTTTCTTCATTTGGAGACTAAATCATCTCTAGCAAGAGTCCTTCCATAGAAAAGTCAATATTTTCAAAAACTTCATCATCACCATATTGCACTAGGTCCCACAATTTATCCAACACTTCTCCACATTTTTCATTCTTCTCTATTGTGTTTTCAACATTTCCTCTATTTGATTTCTTGGATAGTCTGGCATTTCTTCTTCTTCTTCTAATTGAGCTATTTCTTCATTTTTGTAACTTTTGTTTAAGTCATCACACATTGTTGGCTCAATTACATGGTGTAAAACCTCTTATTCATCAACTTCATTTTGAGGATTGGGAATACTCATGGCACTTGACAGATTGAAATCCTCACCAACCTCCTTTGTCACATCATGAGACCTATCAAACTCATAAGAAGAACTAGCATTTTAGTAAGCATAACTAGGGGATGAGGCATTTGGAAAATCACTCCAATGTCATCTCAACCACCTCATACTCCCAGTAGGATTGAGATGATGCACACATCTTTTTTGGGGGGGCATATTTATAATTTTACCAAAAGTGGGTTCAAACAATAAGAACATGGATCATCAAGATAATATTTGCAACCACCAAACTCACTTTCATTCCATGATTCCATAGTGATAAGAAGACAAAAACAAAAATCTACCTATCACAAGAAACAAAATAAAATCATAAACACATATTCCCAAGTTTTGTCAAAGCAAGTAAGCTAAAATTCCAAACTAAAGCAATATGCCAAATTTCTCTTCAGAAATGGTGTTATTTTTTATATTGCTTAGATTACACTCATGAATAGGTGTAGCGGATGTTTTCAATATATTTACCCAATAAAAAATCAAGCTCGAATCCACAAGGAACAATATGAGTGGCAATAGAGTAAGATCAAAATGAAGGTAACTTTCTAAATTCAACACTAAGATACAAGTAGTTTGGTGTTTTTTGGAAATATTTTAAATTTCACAAATTGTTGTAATAAGACAACTATTCCGAAGCTATAAATAATTGTAGAAAAGTCAAGTATTAATGGAACTTGGGTTTATTCCTTCCTAGGTGTGGGTTCATGCTTGGATGTTTGATTATTTCTCTAAATTCAGCTAGAAGTCATGGGTAGGCTAGATTTAGAGGTATTCGTGTAAATCTTTCAATAAAACACCAAATTTCACAAATTGGTTCTTTCAAACACCTCATAAGTATAACAATTTCATCAATATATTAACTTAATTAACATCTTTATATCAAAGAGATACAATAAAATTAAGAATTCAAGTTATTGTTTACATGTATTTGCCACCCATACCCCCTCTTTCAAGGATTATATGTGTTCTAAGGTAATTAGGGTTCGTAACCCCCAATTTTTAGTTAAAACATAGAACAAATGTAAAATCCATAACAATTAGCTAATTAGGAAGACAAATAAACAAAACCTATGCACTAATCACAACCTATTCAATCATAACCCAAAAAAAGAAGAATTAGATATTCATAGAGAGAAAGTAAAGATATACCCAAACTCCCATCAAATTGATCCATAGAAAATAAAAAGAATGAAATATCCAAGCTTTAATTTCAATGAATCTTCAATTAAAACTACTAATTCTTCACTTGACCTACACTCTAATGTTTCTTAGCTCCAAAAATGGTACAATATTGTTCAATGGATGAAAGCTCATAAAAATGAGCTAAAAACACCTATTTAAGACTCAATTCTCCATCTGCTAATTATTACAAAAATGTCACATTTCTCTTGATCTACTTGAGCAGATCCAAAAAAGATGAAGAGCAGATGGAGAATAGATTCAACGCAAACCCAAAGTAGATGGAAAGTAGATACAAAGCAGATTATCTCTTTACTTTCACATTTGACCTCTGTTTAACTTGAACGTCTTGCTCATCTTCTTTTTTTAACTTTCACCTATAGAAATAAGTGTTAAGTATGAGATTAACATTAATTCAATGGAAAACCAAGATAATTTAATCTTAAAGGGTGCTAGAAAGTTGTCAAATTAATGACTTATCAAAGTTTCATTAGGTCAGTAGTTGATACAAGCAGTTTATGCATTGACTAGGTTTACTCTAAATAATTTCCCTTTCTAGTGGTGTAATGAGTGCGGGGTGAGCTTTCTAAAGCTTAAGTCCTTATTGACTTCAACCCAAATTCTAACACTTCTTATTAAGGTCCACAGTTTATGGTATATTATGATGCTTCTAGAGTCAGTTAAGATTATCTATTTATGTAGCAAGTCAGGGTTATCGCATATGCCTTTAGGCAGTTAAAGGTTTATGAGAAAAGCTCCCCTACTTATGACATAAGGTTTACGATGATAGTCTTTGCATTAAATATTTAAAGGCACTATATATATGGGATTCATTGTGAGATTTTAACCAACCATCATACTCTACATTACATTTTTAGCCATAAAGACCTTAATTTAACACAACTTAGGTGTTTAAAGTTGTTTAAGGACAGCGATATTTTGATTCTTTATCATCCGACCAAGTCAAATATAGTAGTATATGCCTTGATTCGAAAGAAATTAAGCATGAGGAGTTTGACTTTTCCTATAACTAAAGAATGACCTTTATCTTTAAATATCCAGTCCTTATCCAATCGATTAGTCTGACTAGATATTTTTTAGCTCGGACAAGTTCTTGCTTGGCTACTCAAATTAAGAATAGCATAGTTTTTCACCCGCAATTGATGATCTATCTAAGTGGACTATAAAAGTTTTAAAGGACATGTTTTGGGCATGTTTTATAGATTTTGAGGACTTATGGGACCAGTCTTTTCCTTAATAGAGTTTGCATATAATAAGATCCACCATTCAAGTATTTATATGGCTCTATTTAAGGTATTCTATAGTAAGAGATTTAAGTAACTAGTAGATTGATTTAATGATTCTAATGTTAGATCTAAGGGTACCAATTTGTTGTATGCTTTTACAGATCGAATATGGATAATTCAGGAGAGACTTCATAGAGCTTAGAGTAGATAGAAGAGTGATATCAATTAGAGGGTTTAAGACATGGAATTTATGTTTAGGCATAAAGTGTTTCTTTAGATATCTCCATAAAGGGTGTGATAAGGTTCGGGGAGAGGAGAAATTTCACCCCAAAGTTCATCAATCCATTTTATATCTTGTAGAATATTGGAGATATGGATTATATGTGAGCTTTACCTCTAGATCTTTTAAGATTCATCCTATGTCTATGTATTTATATTGAGATGGTATGTTCTGGTTGAGTCTCACATGCTTTTGCGGGATTCATTTCTGCTAGATGAGACTTTAGCTTTCAAGGAGGAGCCTATAGCTATTTTGGATAGACAGGTCCAGAAGCTAAGATCTAAGGATATTCCATTTGTAAAAGTTATAGTAGAGGCTTTTTCCAGTTGATGAGGCTACTGGGGAGACTGAACTAGACATACACTAGATTTTCTCACCTTTTCAAGTCGTCAAGTACCTTGTATCCTTTAACTTTCATGGAGGAAAGTCTTCTTCAATAAGGGATAAAATAATGACCCTCCTAGTTATTTCCATAACTTTCATGCACTTTTCTCATTCAAACCTTTCTCTTAGTTCCTATTCAGTGTTTGGGATTTGGGGGGATGGGTGGTGTAAATATTCAGGGTCCATTTATGACTTGTTTTTTCTTGGGTTTTGTTGGTTTTTTTTGTATCCTAGTTTTCTAGTGTAACATCATTTTACCCTTTGTGTCTATGAAGGATAAGCTTTTAGACCTTCACATTCACAAGGGGTTGTTTGTATCCATAGAGAATTATCGACTTGACCTGATTCAAGTCCCTCTTCATGCATTCGTGGTAGGTCAGGTGATACAGTCTGATGATCGCAATAGAGGTCCTCACATTTATGATAAAGGATTCCTAACGGTATATATTTTTCCATCCTTTCTTTTAGCTTATTTTATTCATGAATTTGGAGCTTTAGGACCTAGGAGAATAATTTCTTGGGGATTTTTATCATAACTATGTCTGGGTAAGTTCCTTGTACCTTCATTGTATTTTTCCCTTGTGCTAAATGTGTAATTTCATCTTAATACCATCCAAACCAACTCAAATTCTTGAAATTTCCTCCTCTAATCCAAAGCTTTCAAGGATATTTTGAAGCACGAATTGGTATCTGTCTCCCCCTAATTTTTGGGCATAGATTCCTTTCCCCTGGGATTAGGTAATTACATAATTAATTTTTGTTTTTATTAGCGAGCCATGAGAGTTGAATTTTGATCCATTTTGACATGAATAATAAATTGCAAATACCAGTGTCATTATTCGCCAACTTACAAGTAGATTACGTATTTGAAAGTGTGGCAGCAATCTAAGGTTTTGCAGAAGGGAAAGAATCCATGTGACGATTTGAGATTATTGTTTGGTCATGAGGTAGGTTAAAGTCTTTTTAAAAGGAAATTTTATATAAATAAAATATTAAAATATTTCATTATTTAGACTTAGCTTGGATAGACAGTATATAGTATAAAGTGTTTGCTGGTTAGGAGAATTATTTGCTAAAATAAAGTTATCTTTATTAGCCTAATTTGGTGACTTTAGAATTTATTCTTGCTTGAGCCTTAGTTTTATGATGCTTATTTAGTATTAGGATTAGATATGGGATCCTTTGTTTAGATTTGGAATAGAATTTGGTGGTAATAGTAAGGTTAAAGTTGTTAGTTTATGTTGTGATAAGGTTTACTTTCGTATTTCCCTATCTATTGAGAATTGTGCAGCCTATGGCTTGAGATTTCTATGGTATCAAGTTTTTTGGCAGATTTTATAAGTGTACGTGTATGTATTTATATATATATATATGTGTATATATATATATATATTCACCCGTCATTTGCATGGAAAATGTTTGGATTTAAGGGAAAATGTTGATTTTTGTTTCAAAAGAGAAATTATAGCACTTTCTCACTAAGTTATGTCAGTTATTTTTTCATAAGGTTGAGGTTAAATGTCAGGTGACTCAAGATAGAATTCTAGTCCTTTTCTACTTATTTTTCTTTATCGGTGAGTTCAAGGTTAGATTTTGGGCATCTCAAGGAGATATTTTGGGTTTTACTAATGAGTCTAAGGTGATATTTTGCATGGCCCAAGGTATGATTCCAAGTTTCTCTGCATTGGCCACATATTGCACTGTATCATGCCATATGGTATATAATCATTCACATACTATAAGACCCCGCAAATTTTCCTAGTCGTTAAAACTCTTTAAAGCATGTCAAGGGAAGCTTTACAATTAGAAAATTTGGCAAAGTGTTGGAAATTCTTCATTTCATAAGCCTTCAAACTTTGTTGATATATTTCATAACCTTTTCTAACTTCATTATTTGATATTTTAGCTAATTCATGATCCAGAATGTCAATAGGGGTTCTCGGATAAGTTTTGGATTTTTTTGACCTTGTTTAGACCACCTTTGGGGTCTCAAAATAGTAGACCCACGCAATCTTGGTGCGCCGTGTGGCCTATCGCGTTGGTTAACATTGTTGAAGGCTGCTAGAGTCAAAACTGCTGAGGCTCGACGTGATCATCATACAATGCGTTCGGTATTGCATCAATGTCATCGACGTGTCGTGTTGACCAGTGCGTCGGCACTCAGTTTTCCATTCATTAAAATAGTTGTGACCCCAAGGTTATTTCAGTCTTTTTTTCACTCTTATATAATTCTAAAACACGTGATTCAGCCATATTTCACCCAAACTAGAGTGGTTTCTCTCAATTTCTCTCAAGAACATGTTTAGGGTTTCCAATTGAAGATCCAAATTCAAGAAAATTCCACTGTAAATCTTCATAAAATCAAGAACTAAGGTATGTTAAATGTTGATTCTTGGTTCCTTCCACCTAAGAAATTCAAGAATTTTTTTCTAAATTCAAAGATTATATATTTATAAGTTTTAATGATTCATGAATTGAAATTCAAGTTCATGTTGTTATTGGGTTTTAATTCATATTTTGTTTACAAAGTTCCAAGCTTTGATCCTAGTACGTGATATTAATGTGATGTTCATGATAAATCCCTTCAAGATGCATGTTGATTGATGTAACCAGGTTAATTAGGTGTATTGAATAATGTATGCTTCCCACATGTTTAATTAAATGCTTATGTGAAGGAAATAGAGTCATTATAGTATGTTGACAAGAAATCCCCAATTGTGTATAAGTTAATGCATGCCAAGTGTTTATTGAAAGCCCTTAGTGAATGAATTATGATATGTTGAATGCATTCATACTCATGTGCATTCCTTATTGAATGAATTATGAGATAATAGTATGCACTCCCTATACATTTACATGTTTAAGACGTCCAAGTACTTGAAGAGATGCCTCATTAATTCTGTTGTGAATGATAGCCTATTGTCATGTTATGTACGAGTTGTCCTGTCTTGTATTATTTATGTTATCGAGTCTTGGGAGCATTTATACCCGAAAAATTAGTTGTTTGTCTAGAGCCAGTGTCAGTTTCATGATAATCTTAATAAATTACAGAACTCAGTAGAATACAGACAGTTATAAAACTTAGGAAATCTAAGTATCAGTAGCATTCCAAATTAAGTTTAGTAATCGATTCAAAACTCAATAGTATTCCATCAGTCAATGGAACTCAGTGAATTCAGTTTAGCTCAGTCAAACAAGTATGATCAGTAACAGTTCAGTCAAGTCTAGTATGAATTACTAATTAGTTCAGTATCTTCAGTTAGGAGTAGAATTTAGCACTGAGCGAATCTAGAGATAGGGGCTCATCCTGTACATAGGACTGAGGTCCCTAGAAGTAATCCCTAAGTTCCAGAACTATGTAGCAAGCGTAGGCATGAGATTTTACCTGTTAGATAGGATTTGCATACTCGGAGATCACCGGCTAGTACAGGACTAATCTTAGGGGTCACCCGCTAGATTAGGACTGACTCCATAACAGTTATCTTTACTCGTGGCACGGTAATGACACCCTTCCAGCTGGGGTTACAGGTTGGATCCCATTAGTTCAGATTCGGGGCATATCAGTTAGATGACTATCTCCCACAGTCTCAGCTTTAAAATCAGTCTCAGTAAAAGAACTCAACTCAGTAGCACAGATTCAGGACTTTTAGATACAGTCACTCATTAGTATTATTAATGGATTTAGAGATCACCTGCTAGATAGGACTGATCTCAAATTTAGTCAAGCAGTATCAGTATCAGTACCAATAGATTTAGAGATAACCCATTAGATAGGACGTATCTCAAATATAGTCAATTAGTATCAAGTACCATTAGATTCAGAGATCACCCGCTAGATAGGACTGATCTAAGATTCAGTTAATTATCTTCATTATCAGTATATTCAGAGATCATCTGCTAGATAGGGTTGATCTTAACCTCAGTCAATCAGATATCAGTATCAGTAGACTCGGTTATAATAAATCTAGTTATTAGAATTTGGTATTCAGTGTTCCTACAATTTCAGTTATAGTTTGTCCGTTCATGCATGTATCCTCATTCAGTATACTCAAATTATTTAGTTAGTATTATTCATGCATATGAACCCCAATATTTAGCCTTACCTCCTCTAGCATACCAGTACATTCTATCATACTGACACATACTTTCCTGCGCTATGGTATTTTATACCATAGGTTCAGAAGCACGAGCTCTAAAGAACCCTTAGTAGTCCAGATTCAGCCAGCAGCAGCAGAAAGTAGTGAGTCCTCATCATTCATGTATGGTTGTTATTTCACTTTATTGTATTAGATTTAGTATTTTCAGTAGATAGAGTTAGTTGGGGGATTTTTCCATTGAACTCCTTGTTCAGACAGTTAGAGGCTTTCAGACTAGAGATTTTCAAACTAGATATTTAGACAGTTGTATTAGTATTCAGTTTTTACTTGTATTTTAAATGTTTGAACCTTATGGAATGTTTTCTGCCAGTTTTTCATATTTTTAAAGTGTATTATTCAATGCTCAGTTACTGATATCAGTCAAGGGTTAGATTGTGGTCCTTTAGGATTATGAGCACCGTGTAGCATCTGGGGCACCAGACTCTAGGTGTTACAAACTAGGTATTAAATCCTAAGGTTCAATAGTGTACTAGGAAGTCTGAAAGCCGCATCTAGTAGAGTCTTGTGCATAGGTGTGTTGTACACCACATTTATGTATAGAAGGCTATAAGATGTTTTAGTAATAGTTTACCTTCTTTCAGTATTCATGTCATGCGAGTGATCATGATGCTCAAGTTAAAATCCCAATCTAATCCATTCTTTCTTTCATTTATAGAATATGCCTCCTCGTAGAGATAATGCCCGTAGAAATGATAACCAACCACCTCAGCCCGTAGATCCTATGAATGAGAATGTGTAACATGTAGAGTTTTGGGTAGCTTTTTAGGTGCTAGCCCAAGCTGTGATAGCCAATGTTCAGGGTAACCGTCAGGCTGCAGCCCTGAGCAGCTAGCAAAATAAGGATTTAGTCGTAGCTAGGATCAGAAATTTCATAAGAATGAACCCGCCAAAATTCTTTGGGTCAGTGGCAGGTGAGGATCCATATCTTTATCTTTAGAAGGTGAAGAATATCACCCAGATTATGCATGTGTCTACAGAGGAGAGTGTATAATTGGTATCCTATAGGTTGAACAATGTTGCTCATGATTAGGTAGTGATGTGGAGGAAGAGTAGGGGGGGATGCATCCCCCATGATTTGGCAGATATTTTAGGATGCATTCTTAGATAAGTTTTTCCCACTCGAGATGAGGAAAGATAAGGTAGAAGATTTCATGAACCTAAGGCAAGTCTCTATGTCAGTGAAGGAGTATTGCCTCAAGTTTAATTAGTTATCTAAGTATGTTCCCGAGAAGATGGCTGACCCTAGATCTAGCATGAGTAAGTTTGTAACAGGTGTGTCTGGGTTGGTGGTTAAGGAGTGTAGGACTGCTATGCTCAATAGAGACATGGATTTTTCTAGACTAATGATGCACGCTCAGCAGATTGAGGCAGTAAAAGCTAAGAAGAGAGAGAGAGAGTGAATAAAAAAGCCAGAACAGGTAGTTTTAGTTTTTCTCAGCCATGGTCACAGGGTGGTAACCGTTCTCAGCATAGTCAGAAGTTTCCAGTCCCAGCTCTATCCTTTGCTAGTGCACCAGTACCAAAGTTCTGGGATAGCAATCTTGATGGGGCGCCAGGATCAAAAGCCCAGGGTAGTGTGAGAAGTGAGCGTACCTATCTACTTTGTGAAGAATTTAGTAAGAACCACCTAGGTATATTTAGAGCAGGCAATGAGGTATGTTTTGGTTATGGTTAGCCACGCCATAGGATATGAGAGTGTAGAGTGCTAGCTCAGAGGGGTAAATATTTGCTTTAGCAAGGAGCTACTTCCAACAGCACTAGTGGCTAGCGTCAAAATAGATTTTATGCACTCCAGAACTGTCAAGATCCAGAAAGATTCCCTAACATAGATTCGGGTACGTTATAAGTCCTTCATATTCATGATATGCTTTGTTAGATCTCATGCTCCCATTTGAGCTTAAGTTTTCAGCATGAGTTAGTCAGTAAGGCCAGCAATTCAGTTAAGCAGTCAGAAAGTTAAATTTGTATAGTTTGGTTTTCCTATCTTTCTATCTAGACATATTATCAGAATATCTCAGGAATGCAGCTATTCCAAGATAGAGCATCCAAGTAGTTGCGAGTTCAGCTTAGTTCATGAGCCATGTATTAGTTTTAGATCCCAGATGTTTAGTCACGATCCAGCTCGTAGGTGCCTTGTGCATCACCACAGTGTTCCTCAAGGGTTTTAGAGAATTAAGCATTCTTAGAGGGACATAGTGTTCCAAGGGGGATATACCCTATGATTCCCCGATGCTTTCATGATGTTAAACCCATTCAGTTTCATGCTAAAATTTTTCCTTACAAACTTAATATCAGTTATCATTACATACTCAGTCATGCATTTAAGAGTCAGTTAAGTCAGATATTCATGCATTAGATATGCATGTTTAGTAGAAGAAGCTCAAGCTTATCAATAATTTTAGTTATGCTTTCATGAGAATCAACTCAGTCAGATATCCATGCATCAGATATGCATGTTCAGTATGAGATTTTAGAATATCAGGAGTTTTAGTCATATAGTCATGTTTTAGATGTTCACGTCCCTTAAGTAAGTTTAGTGTATTAGTAATCTCAGCCTAGCCAGTCCCATTCGAGGATGAGTGTTCCCAAGGGGGATATATTGTAAGACCTCACAAATTTTCCTAGTCGTTAAAACTCTTGAAAGCTTGTCAAGGGAAGCTTCAAACTTAGAAAATTTGGCTAAGTGTTGAAACTTCTTCATTTCATAAGCCTTTGAACTTTGATGATTTATTTCATGACCTTACCGACCGTTGGTAGTTGATATTTTATCTAATTGTTGCTCCAGAATATTAATAAAAGGGTTTTGGATTTTCAAACCTTCTTTAGACCACGTTTGGGATATAAAAATAGTAGACCAATACAATCTTGGTGTGTCGTGTTGCCTATCGCATTGGTTAACATTGTTGCAGGCTGCTAGAGTCAAAAGTACTGAGGCTTGATGCGATCAGGACATAACACATCGGGTATTGCATCGATGCCAACGACGCGCCATGTCAACCAGTGTGTTGGCACCTAGTTCTCCAATCATTAAAATAGTCGCGACCCCAGGAATATTTCAGTCTTTTTCCCACTCTTATATAACCCTAAAACACATGATTCAGCCATATTTCACCTAAACAATTATGGTTTCTCTCAATTTCTCTCAAGAACAAGTTTAGGGTTTCCCATTGAAGATCCAAATTCAAGAAAATTCCACCGTCAATCTTCATAAAATCAAGAACTAAGGTATGTTAGATGTTGATTCTTGGGCTCCTTCGACCCAAGAAGTTCAAGAATCCTTTCCAAAATTCAAAGATTATATATTTATGAGTTTTCACGATTCATGAATTGAAATTAAAGTTCATGCTGTTATTGATTTTTAATTCATGTTTTGTTTAAAATGTTCCAAGCTTTGATCTTAGTACATGATATTGATGTAATGTTCATGATAAACCCCTTTAAGATGCACGTTGATTAATGTAACCAGGTTAATTAGGTGTATTGAATAAAGTATGCTCCCCATAGGTTTAATAAAATGCTTATGTGAAGGAAATAGAGTCATTATAGTATGTTGACAAGAAATCTCCAATTGTGTATAAGTTAATGCATGCCAAGTGTTTGTTGAAAGGCCTTAATGAATGAATTATGATATGTTTCTTGAATTCCTACTCATGTACATTCCTTATTGAATAAATTATGAGATAATAGTATGCACTCCCTATACATTTACATGTTTAAGACGTCCAAGTACTTGAAGAGATGCCTCATTAGTTCTGTTGTGAATGATAGCCTATTGTCATGTTATGTACGAGTTGTCCTGTCTTGTATTATTTATGTTATCGAGTCTTGGGGGCATTTATACCCGAAAAATTAGTTGTTTCTCTAGAGCCAGTGTCAGTTTCATGATAATCTCAATCAGTTGCAGAACTCAGTAGAATTCAGACAGTTATAGAACTTACGAAATCTCAGTAATCTCGGTATCAGTAGAATTCCATCTTTAGTCCAGTAATCGATTCAGAACTCAGTAATATTCCGTCAGTCAACGAAACTTAGTGATTTCAATTTAGCTCAGTCAAACAAGTACGATCAATAACAGTTTAGTCAAGCCTAGTATGAATTAGTAATCAGTTTTGTGTCTTTCAGTTGGGAGTAGAATTCAGCATCGAGCGAACCTAGGGATGGGGGCTCATCCTCTACAAAGGACTGAGGTCCCTAAAACTTATCCCTAAGTTCCAAAACTACGTAGCCAGCGTAGGCATGAGATGTCACCCATTAGATAGGACTAATATACTTGGGGATCACCCGCTAGTACAGGACTAATCTTAGTGGTCACCTACTAGATCAGGATAGACTCCATAGCAGTTGTCTTTACCCGTGGCAAGGTATTGAGACCCTTCCAGCTGGGGTTATAGGTTGAACCCCACTAGTTCAGATTTAGGGTATGTCGGTTAGATAACTTCCTCCCACAGTCTCAGCTTTAGAATCAGTCTCAGTGAAAGAACTCAGCTCAGTAACACAGATTCAGGACTGTTAGTTACATTCACTCATTAGTATTATTAATGGACTTAGAAATCACCCCCTTGATAGTACTGATCTCATATTTAGTCAAGCAGTATCAGTATCAGTACCAACAGATTTAGAGATCACCCATTAATAGGACTTATCTCAAATACAATCAATTAGTATCAAGTACCATTAGATTCAGAAATCATCCGCTAGATAGGACTGATCTTAAATTCAATTAATCATCTTCTTTATCAGTATATTTAGAGATCACCGGCTAGATAGGACTGATCTCAACCTCATCCAATTATTTATCAGTATTAGTAGACTCAGTTATCAGAAATCCAATTATTAGAATTTGGTATTTAGTGTTCCTATAATTTCAGTTATAGTTTGTGTATTCATGCTTGTATCCTCATTCAGTATACTCAGATTATTTAGTCAGTATTGTTCATGCATATAAACCTCTACATTTAGCTTTACCTCCTCTAGTATACCTGTACATTCCATCGTACTGATGCATACTTTCCTGTGCTATGGTGTTTTATACCATAGATTCAAAAGAACGAGCTCCAGAGCACCCTTAGCAGTCTAGATTTAGCCAGAACCAGTAGATAGAAGTGAGTCCTCATCATTTGGGGATGGTTCTTATTTCACTCTATTGTATTAGATTCAGTATTTTCAGTAGATAGAGTTATTTGGGGGATTTTTTCCATTCAACTCCTTATTCAGACAGTTAGAGGCTTTTAGACTAGAGTTTTGTAGACTAGATATTCAGACAGTTGTATTAGTATTCAGTTTTCAATTGTATTTTAGATGTTTGAACCTTATGGGAAGTTTTTTGTCAATTTTTCGAATTTTTAAGGTATATTATTTAGTGCTCAGTTTTAGATATCAGTCAAGGGTTAACTTGTGGTTTTTCGGGATTATGAGCACCGTGTAGTGTCCGGGGTACCATCCTTCGGGCGTTACACATACTCACACTATATGTATATTATTATTATCATTATCATATTGTTCTATAGACTTCTGGGACTTTTCTATGGATATGATTCCTTTTGTTGTAAATTTTATTATATATTTGTTTCCTGAGCACAGTCGGCTCATTATGCCTACTGAATACTTGTGTTTTGTACTAATTATGAACTTCTGTATATGTCATTCATTTACTTACTTTCATTGTACTTAAATTGACATTTGATGAAAAGAGTAATAATTTATAATGATTTAATTGGTCTACCAGTGGTATTGGATTGTTTTATATCCATATCACTATTGTTTAACTGTTAGCCTAGGTGTGACCTTCCTAAATGGAAGTTTGTGAGAGTTGTATTGAGTAGTTAAAATTCTCGCCATCTCTTTGAATTAAGGTCAACCAATATTGTTGTTGAGTGTATATCTTTTAATACTTACTCTTACTTTTTTTTCTACATTTTTACGTGCAGGTTTTAAGTCTAGAGCTCTTGGTCATTGATTTGCTTTCGTTTGGAGATAAGTCATACAAATTTAAGATAGTTGCTTTAATAATCCAGAACACCTTGTATCTCTTCTATGATTACCATTTTGTCACTTTTTGTTGATTTTTTAGTTTTTCAAATTTGTAATGGATTTGTTCTAGAGGCCTATACTAGTGACTTTCAATTTTTGTGAGAGATGTTATAGTTCTTTAATTTTGATTTTCAGGATGTTTCTTGAGGGTTGTACTTATCGACTTTGTTAGTATTATCCCTTGGGTTTTTTGCTTCTTATTGCATTTAATTGGATATATGATTCATAAATTGGCTTACCTGTCAGTGGGTTAGATTGGTGCCATCACTATCCTCAATTGGGGGTTCATGATATATTTTGTATGTCTAATATATCACTTGTCATAAACTGACATACACGACATATTATACGTATAATCTAAATACAAAATACAAATGACAACATAATTGTATGCAAGTTGTACATTTTGACTAAAATTTATACAGTGTAAAGCGATATGCATCTTGTTCGTAAGTTTTATATATTGACCACACTATATATATTTTTTAAAAAAAACTCTCTTTATTTTTTGAAAAATAGATTGTATTGCTAAATTGGGCAACTATTTATATCTGTTGCTTATGCATGTGAAAACTCAGTAAAATTACTTGTGAAATGCTATTAAAACCTACTTGGATTATTTGAATGTAAATGACTGATAAACTTGAAATGATGAAAATTGTTTTCAAGTGCAAAAATTAACATTATAAATAAGACGTTTCATGTGTGGAGACAAGTGTTGAAATTCCTAACAAGCATTTTATATATTTGGTAAAAAGATGCTAGTAAGTTATTCTGTTATTATAATGACTAATACAATCTTAACTTTTTCCCCCAAAAAATATAACTTTAAAAGTGTTCTTGTAAAAACGAAAAATAGGAAAAACCAATACACAGTGAAGAGGATGTTAAAAATTTATTTTGGAAAAGATATTTTACAAATTATAATCTATTAAGGTTAAAATAGTAAAATGATTATCAAACTCAAGTTCTTATAACTTGAAAAGTCTTAAGCCACAGTAACAAAACTTATGTTTTTAAACTGATTTTAACTTAGGGAAAAGACATCAAAATCACTCGAACTATACACAAAAAGTGGACTTCACACTCAAGCTAATCGGACAACCTATTACACCCCTAATTTAAAGTGAAATTATTTCCATCTTAGAAGGTGATATGGTAGAGAAAGTGCCTTCACCTTATCTAAAGTGAGTGAGAGGAAGGGAAAAAAATCTTAAAATAACAAAATTACACACATGCCACTATTTCATTGGGCATTATATAATTAAGTATTCATTTTCTTCTTAATATGTACAATTAGATTAATTATGTTTTTAAAATTACAAGAAAGATAAATTATATTAAACCCCTCTTATTATTTATTTTTTTATTTTAATTTTGGGTCCCGCCTTCCTTCAATGTTATGTCGTTTTCCTTTTTGGGTTCTTCTTCAGTGAAGGAACATCCCTAAAACCTCCATGGAAGCATCTTTAATTTTTTTCTTTGGGACTTTTAAAGATGAACTTTAAGGAATAAATTGAAAGAAGTAAAAAATATAATGATTTCTATTGAAATGTTCATAATTCCTTTTGATAAAGTTCAAGATGTTTTTGTACAAACTCGCCGAAAAACCCATCCGGAGAAGACCACCAGAAAAAATCATTGTGGAAGACAAACACTCCCACAAAAGTTCTGTGATAGCTATTTGTAAAATTTATAATTTTTATTAACCTAAACTTATCGAATATTCATTGGAGTAGACGATTACTTTCTCTTTGTCTGCACTATTTCCGTTGGAGCACCACCCACGACCACTAAAAGTCATTTCAGTTGCAAGTAATTAATAACATACTTAATTGTGCATACACACAAAGAATACCAATAAAATGTTTGATTTTAATCTTTAATTTTCAAGATTTTATGAAGAATTTTAGTGATTTTACAAATCTAAAATTTTTTACTTGCTTTGCCAGCAACAGTGGTGTTTCCATCACCTATCGACATTCCACTTCCAATAGCTTCTATATTGCTAGATGACTTACTATTGTTTGCTTCTCTCTTTCAATTTTATTTTACCTTCAATATATCAATGATGGAGAAGGAAGAAAAATAATTAAAAGAGGAAGAAATGTTATCATGGAAGCCTCGGAAGAAAAGAGAAAAAGATTTTTTTTTTAAAAAGAGATGGAAATATTTAGGGAAATGATTAAAAAAAATTAAAATGGCATTATACACGTGTTAAGCGGGTGTATAGCATCACTCCACATAAAATTTGGGTTTGTCTTATGAAGGGGGTATAAAATTCACTTTTAACAAGATTAGGGGTGTAACATGAGCTCAAGTTGATCCTCAGTCTAATCCATTTCTTTTTTCTATTTACAGAGTATGCCTCCTCGCAGAGATAGTGCCCATAGGGTTGATGATCATCCCCCTCCGCCAGTAGATACTGAGAATGTGAATGTGTCACATACAGAGTTTTGTGCAGCTTTTCAGTTTCTAGCCCAAGCTGTGACTAATGTTCTGGGGAACCGTCAAGCTGTGGCCCCACCTCAGCAAGATGAGGGTTTAGCCACAGCCAGAATCAGGGATTTCATGAGAATGAGCCAGCCAAAATTCTTCGGGTTAGTAACAGGTGAGGATCCACAGCTTTATCTAGAGGAGGTGAGGAAGATCACCCAGATTATGCATATTTCTGAGAAGGAGAGTGTAGGGTTAGCGTCCTATAGGCAAAAAGATATTTCTCATGATTGGGTAGTGATGTGGAACAAGGGTAGAGGGAAGGATACAACTCCCGTGACTTGGCAAGAGTTTTAGGATGCCTTTCTAGATAAGTTTTTCCCGCTAGAGATGAGAGAGGAAAAGGTAGAAGAGTTCATGAACCTAAGGCAAGACTCCATGATATTGAAAGAGTATTTTCTTAACTTCAACCAGTTAGCTAAGTATGCTCCGAACTTGATAGCGGACCCTAGAGCGAATATGAGTAAGTTCGTGATTGGTGTGTATGGGTTGGTGTTGAAAGAGTGTAGAGCTGATATGCTCAATAGAGATATGAACCTTGATATACTGATGATGCATGCCCAATAGATTAAGGCAGATAAGATAAAAAAAAGAGAGAGAGAGTGAGTAAGAAAGCCAGAACAGATAGTCATAGTTTCTCTTAAGGGCCTAGGGTGGTAGCCGTCCTCAGCATAGCTAGAGATTTTTAGTCCCAGCTCCATTCTCAGCTAGTGTACCCATACCAGAGTTTGGGGTTATTTGTCATGATAAGTCATTAGACCCCAAAGCCCAGGGTAGTGCTAGTGGTTTTCTTACCTATTTGCTTTATGGAGAGTGTGGCAAGAGACACCTATGTGTGTGTAAAGCCGGTAGTGATGTGTGCTTTAGGTGTGGTGAGACAGGCCATAGAATGCGAGAATGTGGATTTCTAGATCAGAGGGATAGAGATTTTTATCAGCAGAGAGCCTCTTCTAGTGCCAATAGTGGCCAGCATCAGAATAGACTCGGGTTTGTTATGAGTCCTTCATTTTTATGATATGCAATATTATATCCTTTGCTCCTATTTTGAGCTTATATGTTAGCATGAGTTATGCATTAGTTTTAGATCTCAGACGGTCAATTATGACCCAGTTCATAGGTGCCCGGTGCACCGCCCCAGAATTTTAGCAATGTGTTCGTAAAGGGACATAGAGTAACAAGGGGGAGATACCCCATACTATTGTGATGCTTTCATGTCCTTAGACTCACTCAGTTTCATGTTTAGACTATCCTTATGAAGTTAACATCAATTATCATTGCATAGCCATTTATGCTTTCGAGAGTCAGTACAGTCAGACATTCATGCATTAGATATGCATGCTCAGTAGAAAGAGTCCCGCTTTTTAGTGTGTTCAATAATGCATTCATGAGATCAACTTAGTTATGAGTCCATGCATCAGATATACATGTCTATTATGAGCATTCCGCGTATGAGTAGCTTCAGTTAAGTATTCTATACATCAGATATGCATGTTCAGTGTAAGAGCTCAGTATATCAGTAGTTCCAGTTACATAGTCATGTTTCAGATGCTCTCATTCCTAGAGTAAGTTTAGTTGATCAGTAGTCTTAGCCTACTGAGCGAAATTCGAGGATGAATGTTTCCAAGGGGAAGATATTGTAAGACCCCACAAAATTCTCTCGTATTTTGAGCCTTAGAGCATGTTCAGTGAAGTGTAAATCTGGCCCTAAAAGTTTGAGAAGTGTCTTCCCTAGTGAGAAATATTTTGAACCGTGTAGAATTTCATTAAAATCCAGCATCAGACGAGGAAGTTATGGCCGTTTTACAAAAAGCAATAGGAACTGCCTAGGTGCGACGGCCAGGTTGACGAACCATCGAGCTTAAGATGGACCATCACCCAGACCATTGCAACCAAGGCAGTAACTCCCTTTTCTGGCCCAGGTATGATGGACAGGACGACGGACCATCAAGGCTGTGATAGACCGTTGCTGAGACCATCTCCAGAGGTAGTGTGACCTCATCCTGGCCAACGTGCGATGGATGGTCCGATGAATCATTGTTGAGACCATTGCATTGAGGCAGTGTGTTCTTTTTATGACTGATATGCAACGGACGATCCGACGGACCATCGGACTGAGCGACTGACCGTCACTTCGACTATCGCAACCTCCGTTCAGCATTTTTTAACTCAATTTCAAAAGGGGTTTTTGGGTTTTTTTCCAATTTTTCAGCCCCTATTTATATCCGATCAAGGCTCACAACTTCATTTCTCATCTTCAACATCAAAAACTAGGGTTTTCTACAAATCAAAACCCTTCTTTCTTCTTCAAGAAAAATCAAGAAATCAAGAATCCCTCCAAGATCCTTCAAGAAAGAGTTTCTCTAAGGTATGTAGATGTTGATTCTTGGGTCCCTTTCATCCAAAAAGCTCAAGAACCCTTTTCAAAAATTCAAAGATCTTACGTTTATGGGTTTTCATGATTCATATGTGTTGAAATTGATGTTCATGTTATTATTGAGTTTTGTTTCATGTTTGTTTGCAAGATTTTCAAGCTTTAACCCTAGTATGTGATATTCATGTGATGCTCATGATAAACCCTCTTCAAGTTGATTTTTAAGTGATGAGTTCATGTCAGTTAAGTGAAGAAATTGTTGAATAAGCAAAGCATGCTCCCCATATGTTTGATAAAATGCTTATGTGCAGGAATTAGAGCCATTATAGCATTTTGACTGGAAATCCCCAATTGTGTGCATGCCCATGCATGCCAAGTGTTTGTTAAAAAGCCTTAGTGAATGAGTTGTGGCATAATAACATGAAATCCCCCAATTATGTGTTCTTTAACTCTTGCTAAGACTTTAATACATGTTAAGTGTTTTATGCACGACCTTGTTGAATAAAGTATGAGTCAATAGAATGTATCCCTATACTATCACATGTTTATGATTCATAAATGCTTGAACAGATGCCTTAATGATTGTGATGGTGAATGAATGTCCATGGTCTTGATTATTCAAGAACTTTTATGTTTTACTTTTATGTTATCAGGTCATGGGGTACTTATACCCAACAAATTAGCTGCTGTCTAGAGCCACTGTCAGTTTTAACGATAATCCCAGTCGAGCCATGACTCTCAGAACTCAGTTAGTTATAGAACTCTGTACTCTCAGTCAGAACTTAAGAAATCTCAGTAATCTCAGTATCGCTAATATTCTAGCCTCAATTTAGTTTTCTGCTTAGATCTAGTAGTATTCGAGTGTTCAGTTCAGACCTTAATAGTATTCAAGTAATCTTTTCAAAGCTTAGTATTATTTAGTTAAATGATGAGATTCAGTAGTATTCCATCAGATACGAAACCAAGTGAATTCAGCTTAACTCAGTCAGACCAGTTGAGAAATATGATCAGTATCAGATTCAGTTCAGTTTAAGTTAATAATTAGTTCAGAGTCTTTCAGTTGGGAGTAGTAGTTAGAACTGAGCAAGTGCAGGGATGGTGGCTCCCCGATAGAGAGGCAGAGTCATTAGGAGAAATCCCAAAACTCTAGAACTGCGTAACTAGCATAAGATGGAGTAGTCACCCATTAGAAAAGGCTTGTCACCCGCTAGATAGGCTTGACTATTATACTGCCTTAGGCTTGACTTCCTGCGAGGGTCACCCGTTAGAGAGGCTTGACTAGAGAGGTCTTTACCCGTGGCACAGTATTGACACCCTTCCAGATGGGGTTATAGGTTGGGCCCTACTAGTTCAAATCCGGGGCATGTCGGTTAAGTGAGCACTCCCACAGTTATAGTTTTAGTATCAGTCATCAGAAAAGAACTCATATATCAGGTCTGTCAGATACAGTCATCTATCTCAGTAAGGAACTCAGATAGTTCCATTGAATCATGGGCCACCCTCTAGATAGGCATAGTCCCATATGAAGTTATTCAGTATCAGTATTATCAGATCTAGATATCACCGCTATATAGGCTTGATCTCAGGCTCATATTCAGTTGAGTAATCTCATTATCAGATCCAGAGATCATCTGCTAGATAGGCTTGATCTCAGTCTCAGATTCGATTGAGTAATCTCATTATCAGATCCAGAGATCACCCATTAGATAGGCTTGATCTCAGTCTTAGATTCAGTCGAGTAATCTCATTATTAGATCCAGAGATCACCCATTAGATAGGCTTGATCTTAGTTTGAGATTCAGTTGAGTAATCTCATTATCAGATCCAGAGATCACCCATTAGATAGGATTGATCTCAGTCTCAGATTCAGTTAAGTAATGTCATTATCAGATCCATAGATCAACCATTATTTAGGCTTGATCTCAGTCTTAGATTCAGTTGAGTAATCTAATTATAAGATCCAGAGATGACCCGTTAGATAGGCTTGATCTCAGTCTCAGATTTAGTTGGGTATTCTCATTATCAAATTTAGAGATATTCTGCTAGATAGGTTTGATCTCAGACATAATCTTTTTTTATCTTTGATAGTATATTACGGGATCATCCATTAGAGAGGTTTGATCTCCAATTCAGTTAGTCGAGAGTAGTAAGTTCAGAATTCAGTCATTGATATGAGTAGATTCAATTAATTAGCTTTAGTATCATCAGTTTTCGAGATCACTCTCTAGATAAGACTGATCTCAACTTTGGGACTCAGTTATCGATATCAAGAGATTCAGTTATTCAGTATCTCAGTATTAGTAGTTAGTTTAGATGTTAGTAAAGCAGTATCCGAGTTTCAATATTTCGAGTTGCAATTTTTTCAGTTATGGTTTACGCATCATGCATATGTCCTCATTCAGTACTCTCATGGTTATTCAATTAAGTAATTGTTTATGCATAAGCCCTTGCATTTAGCCTTACCTCATCTTCAAACTCGGTACATTCCCGTACCGATGCATTTGCGCTATGGTTTTTTATTTGACACCATAGGTTCAGAGGCATGAGCTCCAGAGTACCCATAGCAACTCAGTCCCAGTCAGCAGCAGTAGAAATAGCAGTGAGTCCTCTTCAGTTGAGGATGATCCTTATCTTTAATATCACATCAGATTTAGTTTATTTTCAGTAGACGTAGTTAGTTAGGGACATGTCCCATCAACTCCACCGTTCAGACAGTTTAGAGGCATTTCGGAAAGATGTATCAGTATTCAATTTTAAATTTTGAGCACTTGTAGATGTTTTGAACCTTATGGCCAGTTTCTGCATTTATTATCTATATTATGCAGTGACTAGATACAGATATTAGTAGAGGGTTAGTGTAACGCCCCGAAATCGAATCTCGAGATGTCACACGGTGCTTAAGGTCACAAGTTACCCCAAGCTAACCCTTCATCTAGCATAACCCAAAGCAACTGAATAAAATACATAAAATAGAAGGAATAATGCAGAAACAACCCATAACTTAGTCTGACCAACATGAAAGCAAATTTACACGGTCACAATTCTTCTCATATATATACAAATATGAAACTAAATACACTGACTACTAGTGACTATCTATGAAGCCTCTACTAGCATTGGCCAAAGATAGTCAGGTCATGACTCCCAACTACCCCTACTCAATACGACTGAATACAGAAAATACAATACACCTCAAATCTAAACAACTCAAGTCCCTGAATCAAAAGGACTAATCACCTGTCGATCGAGAGCTGCGACCCAGTTGAACATGATATGTGCGCTACAGCTTGTACCTACATTTTGGTAAGAATGTAGCCCATGGAAATATGTGGATCAGCACATTGAAATGTACTGAGTATGTGGGGGTGCATGCAACAATATAAATAGTATAATCAATTTCATGAAAACATGCATACGGACAATGATGACTCACTTGGCTTGAGTTATATCAAATCATACTTTTTGTAATTTCATAATAAACAGATCATATGATAAAATCTCATAATCCACGTAAATCATTATAAATCATAAATTATGATAAATCATTCTAAATCATCATAAATTATCATATCGTCAAAAATCATCATAGGTAATTACAAATCATCATAAATGAATAAAACGTCATAAACATCTCAACTATTTGACTCAAAGCTCGGAGTGACTCAGTAATTCAAGAAACTTAATCTTATGAACACGGGAGTTTCCTATAACCAACAACCCTACGTGATCTACGTGAAATACCAACGTTTGAAACCCTCATTGGCGGGAGCATCATACTCTTTGCCAGGGAGTACGACCTTAAATCTGCAATAATCACAATCGGGCTCTCTGGCCAATAATATCATCATCAAACAACCTTACGGCGTCACATAGCTTTAGAGAAATATCAAATTTCCCTCTCGGTGCTAAGTACTACTCCCCGACAAGCTCAGAACGTGTTAGGAAATCCACCACAACATCACAAGGGTCTATCATAAAGACCAAATCAAATCTCTTTCTCATTTATCAAATCATATCAATTTGTGGATTCCTAACTCAACACATTTTAGCTCAAAACATTTTAATCTTCCTCAACATCAACAAGTTATCAATGTATTGAACCATAACCGACTAGATATTTGGACAAGGATATGAAGACTCAATACGTAATATTTTCAATAATTTAACTCATCAAAACCATCCAGAAAATATCAAGACTCATTGCAACTTCGATATCAATATACCCAATAACTCAAATCGTCATAAGGAAGCTCAAAATTTGATGCATGGCTCGAAAACATTTGGAAATACCAATAATTCATTCTTGAACTTAAAACGTGGATACATGTACAAAATATCAATTCTTGGTAGAAACACCAAGAATCCTAATACTAAATCTCAATTCATAAAACAAAAATAGTCAAATTCTCATACGATTCAAAACTTACAATTCAAATCTTTATAAGTTCATAATCGAATTATTTAGACATAATTCAACTTACAAAGCCATATGAATCCATTAAATAATCATAATTGGCAAGCTTGAACAATTTACACATAAACATAATCAAAATCTCATGGTAGAATATCTTGGAAATAAATTCATTTTCCAAACTCATAATAATCCACAATAAAAATTAAAGATACGGGCACAAGAACGAAAGAATTATTCTTGTTCAAAGCCCCATATACCTAAATATGAAAGATGAATATGCACTTCCGACTCCGAAAATTTATTCACGAAAATAAAGGGTTCTTCTCGAAGCCCTTAACATGATCAACTCGAATTCCAAATCAATTTGAAATTTCTACGATTCAATCAAGAGACATGGAAGGATGAAATTTGGAGTAGTAGGTGGAGTAATAGACTCAACTCTCTCCTCATTTTAAGATTAATTTGGAGTCACCAATTCCTCCACCTAACACCGTAACATAGCACCATTCCGAATTATAAATTTACACACATCCACATTATTACAATTCCTCATCTCACAGATAATTCTTATTACCACTCAATCAACTCTAATCCACTTAATACTCACCATTTTCAACCATCATATTCATATCAACAAGTCTTGAAGCTTAGGGAGCTATTCATAGGAATATACGCAATTCAACTTATAGCAAGGACAAGGCATGCAACTAATATCCTCAGACAGGAGATATATTCACAATACATGAGTGTTATGCAAGATCAATTTACAAGAGCTTTTATCTTAGACTTCTAAATCAACATAGACACCAAAACTTATCGATAATATAAACTTTAATCTCCGTACATATATAAGCACATGATGTTCAAGCCTATCTTTATAATTACGTATACACTCCTAATCAACACCCATAAAACACCTTTTTTAAATTCTACAATCCTTTATTAAGATAACTTCCGGGCACTATTCTTAAGAAAACACTCACTAACTTTTCCAATTAACTAAGGCATGCACAAGACTTCACTTCAATAATTCCCCACCTACAAACCTAGATAAACCATCACACAACCACTTTTACAAACACAACACGAAATTATTCAAATAACCATGACATCCATCAAAATCCTAGCCTCAAGCTTACTCCACACTTGCCACCTTATCTAAAATGAATATGCCACAATCTTTATCAACAAAAATCCGCTCACTTTCTCCTATCGTCACCACTGTTCATCCACACTCCCTCGACAAATGGAAAGTCATGAAAGGGTAGAATCTGAAGGGATATTGTGTATGACTTGGTGCGGTTATTGAGGCCAGAGAACTAGGGCATCAAATGCATGAATTCAACCAGAATCAAGATTAAAGATTAAGGACACTCAGGACATAAATTGAATCTTATTGGTCGCTAAGGGTATTGCCGGTGGACTGAACTTGAACATACAATAAAACTTAAACACATGCATTATGAACTGCGCAACTTGAGTTTGGAGTTTATAGCTTATGGAATGTCGATTTTGCGCACTAGAAAATTGGGACTCCATATTTCAATAGTTAGGAGAATACATGATTTCCCATGATATGCATGAGCATGTATTATGATCGGGGGAATGAAACATAAGGAATGAGAAAATATCGAAGTCATTGAAAAGGCTAGGGTAAAATAGGATCAACACCACTACTTCTCACCACCAACTTCAAACCTACTGATATACCTACCTGAATCCCTCAATCTTAACTTAGTTAATTTTTTTCCTACTATCTCCCCCTTAGACTTAAGCCAAGACTCCGAGTCAATGAATCACCATACAAACTCTAGTCCATGGAATTCACTTTACTCCAGTGTCCCCGGATATACCCATACACAAGATCCATAACTTAACCCACATAACTACACCCGCGAGCGCAAAACATATTCTTAACATAACTCTCAAATACCCACCAACTTAGACAACTTCAAAAGTTATCATACAATTCATGCACTCCGCAGCTTAGATTCTAGCACTTACAATGGATACATCAAACCTTCACTAAACCATACTATCTTCTGCGTGCTCAACTAACATCACATCTCAAACTAACACCCTTGTCAACCTCTAATGCCCAAGTTAACTCACAATTACATCGTATTCCATATATTATCATTCATACTTACCCGATCAAGGATAACACTAACCACTTAACATTTAATAACTTAAAAAAAATCCCCATAACACCTTGAGCATACTACTACCTCAACACACAATATCACACTTGATCACAAACAAATAGACTTAAGCTCCCATACATACGGTTCAAACCTACTAAATCTCCTCCCTATCACTAACGTCGTAGCAATTCAATCATTAAATTCATTTTTATCATCACCCGCTATACAAACTTAACAACTCACTCTGACTACGATTAACAACAATCTCAACAACCATTTCCATCTATCAAACACCCCAAACATACTAGTCCACCAAAACCTCATAACGACAATAATCATCCATAATTCTATGGCCTACGCCATGATAATTTATTAACACCGCCTTCCACCATGTTTCCAAGCCCCCGGTTCTAACCAATACAAGAACAACAGAGTAAACAGCCAGCTTCTAGTGAATCGAAATAGGTCTCACATGACTTCACTAGACTTTGGTTTTGTATTTTGAAAAAGAAAATAAATATTAAAACAATTATGGTAGTGAATCGACATAAGACCCACACGGCTTCACTAGAATTCAAGTTTTCATCAAAAGATGATCAAAAAATATTTTCAAGAAATAAAAGCCTGGTACACCATAATCAAGGATCCAAAAATATGTGTCTCACTTTACCTCAACTGAACGACTCAAAAAGGATGAGGGCACATCTTGAAAGCTATGGAACCTTTGCTAGTAAGCCCAGAAATATATTCAAGAGAGGAAATTGGAACTAGTTAATCACCCTTTCTCAACATTAGTACACGGATAAGGAAAATACGAAATCATATCATGAATCATAGGGAGAAATCCAAAAACACTTTCGACATAGACTTAATGCACAACCTTCAAGAACTTACATATGACACCTCAATTTTTCGGAACTCAAGAGCACTAATGAAATCATTTTTTTCTAGCTCACTTACAAGCCCGTAATATCAGAGGAGATTATCTAAGAAAACACCATCTATAAGGATTTATGCTTGACTATATCCGATATTTTAGAACAAGGAAAAATGGCCCAATTTAGGCAAGATATGAACCCGTGTGAATTTCTTAAGAAACCTTTCCACAGCACGATCTACGACTTGAAAGAAAGGGAATATTTTCCTAAATGCCTCGTAGCCTCTCGAAAAAAAGTACAAACGTCTCCATACCGGTCTGCAAGACTCTAATAGACACTACTTCATAGACACACTAGGACACTTGAACTCTGTGCTCTGATACAAAGCTTATAACACCCCAAAATTGGATCCCGAGATGTCACATGGTGCTTAAGGTCACAATTGACCCCAAGCTAATCCTTCATCTGGCATAACCCAAAACAACTGAATAAAATACATAAAATAGAAGGAATAATGCGTAAAAAACCCATAACTTAGTTTGACCAACATGAAAATAAATTTACACGATCACAATTCTGCTCATATTTATACAAATCTGAAATTGAATACACTGACTACTAGTGACTGTCTATGAAACCTCTACTAACATTGACCAAAGATAGCCGGGTCATGACTCCCAACTACCCCTACTCAATACGACTGAATACAGAAAATATAATATACCTCAAATCTGAACAACTCAAGGCCCTGAATTAAAAGGATTAATCACCTATCGATCGAGAGCTGCTACCCAGCTAAACATGATATGTGCGCTACAGCTTGTACCTACATTTTGGTAAGAATGTAGCCCATTGAAATATGTAGGTCAGCACTTTGAAATGTACTGAGTATGTGGGGGTGCATGCAACAATATAAATAGTATAATCAATTTCATGAAAACATGCATATGGACAATGATGACTCACTTGGCTTGAGTTATATCAAATCATACTTTTTGTAATTTTATAATAAACAGTTCATATGATAAAATCTCATAATCCACGTAAATCATTATAAATCATAAATTATGATAAATCATCCTAAATCATCATAAATTATCATATCATCAAAAATCATCATAGGTAATTATAAATCGTCATAAATGACCATAAAACATCATAAACATCTCAACTCTTTGACTCAAATCTCAGAGTGACTCGGTAATTCAAGAAACTTAATCTTATGGACACAGGAGTTTTCTATAAACGACATCCCCACGTGAGCTACGTGGAATACCAACGTTTGAAACCCCCATTGGTGGGAGCGTTATACTCTTTGCCAGGGAGTATGACCTTAAAATTGCAATAATCACAATCGGGCTCTCTGGCCAATAATATCAGCATCAAACAGCCCAACGGTGGCACATAGGTTTGGGGAACTACCAAATTTCCCTCTCGGTGCTAAGTACTACTCCCCAACAAGCTCAGAACGCATTAGGAAATCCACCACAACATCACAAGGGTCTATCATAAAGACCAAATCAAATTTCTTTCTCATTTATCAAATTATATCAATTTGTGGATTCCTAATTCAACACATTTTAGCTCAAAATATTTTAATCCTCCTCAACATCAACAAGGCATCAATGCATTGAACCATAACCAACTCGACAATTGGACAAGGATATGAAGACTCAATATGTAATATTTTGAACAATATAACTCATCAAAACCATCCGAAAAATACCAAGACTCATTGTAACTTCGATATCACTATACCTAATAACTCAAATCGTCATAAGGAAGCTCAAAATTTGACACATGGCTCGAAAATACTTGGAAACACCAATAATTCATTCTTGAACTTAAAACGTGGATACATGTTCAAAATATATCAATTCTTGATAGAAACACCAAGAATCCCAATATTAAATCTCAATTCATAGAACGAAAATAGTCAAATTCTCATGTGATTCAAAACTTATAATTCAAATCTTTATAAGTTTATAATCGAATTATTTAGACACAATTCAACTTACAAAACCATATGAATCCATTAAATAATCATAATTGGCAAGCTTGAACAATTTACATGTATACATAATCAAAATCTCATGGTAGGATATCTTGGAAATAAATTCATTTGCCAAACTCGTAATAATCCATAATAAAATTAAAGATACGGGCACAAGAACGGAAGAATTATTCTTGTTCAAAGCCCCACATACCTAAAAGTGGAAAATGAATATGAACTTTCGACTCCGGAACTTTATTCATGAAAATAAAGGGTGCTTCTCAAAGCCCTTAACATGATCAACTTGAATCCCAAATCAATTTAAAATTTCTACGGTTCAATCAAGAGACATGGAAGGATGAAATTTGGAGTAGTAGGGCTGGGGTTTGAGCGTTAAGAAATTTTGGAGAAAAATGACCTATTGAATGCTCTTAATGGAATTAAATACATGGTTTACCCAGATGGATTAGAGTGAAAATAACCAAAATACCCTTAAAATCAAATAATGTCAAAACTGTCCTTTGGTGGACTGCTTTGATAGGCTAAAGTAGATCGACCATAACGTTTTGCTCCGCTAGAAAAATTGGATGAAACCAATTTCATTGGAAAGAGTACTCTTAGAGATTTCTTTTGATATATAGTAGCTCACCCAGATCATTATGTACAAGGAGTTATGATCGTTTCAAGTTGACCCTGCACATTTACTGTTCACCACTATTCACGGTTAGATCGGAATGATCATAACTCATCGCTCGGGTGTCCGTTTTGGATGATCCACATATCGTTGGAAAGCTTATTCGATGATCTACGCGATGAAGGACCCATATTAAGAAATTCCACATATAAAAATTATTAATCATGATAAAGAACAGAATTCAACACATTTTCTTCTAAGATCTTAACGGACTCTTGGAAAGATAAAAAGGCTTTAACGACTCGACACATTTGGGAATGAAATATTTAATGGGAAAACTCGGGGTATCACAGTTAGCTTGTGGTCCTTTGGGATCATGAGAACCGTGTGACATTCCAATTCCAAAAAATTGGGTCGCTACATAGCGTAACTAGACAAGGACTAAATTTTGGATCGGTCTATTCCTTAACCATCCCTACCATGTCATCCCATTCGCCTAACAATACCAACCAAACCACCAAGCCAAACCGATATCGTAGATCCAACTATAACTAAATAAGCTCCATTAATGATTAAATTTATAATTTCGAAATAAAAAAGGATGGAACAACTAGCAATATCATCGATCGATATCAGCCACAATACCAATACCAATGCTAAGGATGACACCGCTACTGACCCTACCCATTCCAACCCATAGCAGTACCGCAAAGCCTCTAACCAAACGAATACCAAAATCTAGTTGGGATATACCCCTAGCCATAGCCAAAACCAATATCCATAAGTAAGTTAAAGTATGAAAAAATATCCATGAAATGGAGCTTTTCGAATGGATGAAAGATCACCACTTCAATCCAAATGTTGATCCCAAAGTCCAAATCGCTAAGCAGGAGTAGTAAAATGGCCAGTTCCTGCATCGTGTGGGGTACAGTACCCAAAGACGGGTTAGCAGGTGAACGCTAGCACGAACTCAGAATAAGGATAAAATAATATCATTTATAAAACCTAGTAAAAAACATCCATATGCACATAGCCATACATATATATATAATCATGCGGGGAAAGAGAACCGGATTTATCATGCTATTAAAACCTTTTCCTGGATTGTGTAGCTGTGTCTTCCTAAACCACCCACAGGCTATATGGGTTCAACTCCCCCTACTGAAAGGGCCCAATTGCATGAAGCCGCACGACAAAGGAAGAAATCCTAGGATGACTAGTACATCCCTCAAAGTATATAGTGTGACATCATGCGCACGGTTACTAATATCAAACCTCACATTGACAAAGATGAGTTTCATGTTTAGATCCACCCGGGACCTCTGCCTCCCATGACTTTGCTACATATCCCTCCTTTAAGCCTAATTAAAACTATTTTTCTATCCAAACCATTATTCCATTATTATTAACCAAGGCTATTAGTAGTAGTATCATCATACCAACAATAACTTGCAAGTATTATCCTTATCCAATCCTTAGAGGATTTCCATGCATCCTACATGATTTCTAATTAACCAAAACAATTGCCACCAAGGCCTTTTAATCCATTCAAAACCATTTAAACCATTCATATCATTTAGGGTTCCTTTACCAAGTTTAAATCTCGCATAAGTTCCATTGAAAAACCAATATTATAGTGAAAACATTGTTATAGGCATTTTTATCAAACACATTGTGGGCATAGTATTTCCAAAACCAAAGTCCATTACCAAAGAATCATTCCCATGCAAAAAATTATCCAAAACCACCATTAATGTGTATACAAGCATAAATAAAAACATGGGAAAACCATAACCAAGCATTTATAACAGAAAAAACCCAAATCATATTTGAAAATCCAAAATAATAGAACATTCAAAATCATAAAAACATTGTATAAAACCATGCCTTTAGTTGGAACTAACAATGAGGGAAGAGAACATGCCTTACGCCAAGATAATGATGGACAGAAATCACCGAAACCATCCCAAATTTACTCCTTAAGGTAAAACCCTAGCTTCTTTTGCCCAAGAACTCTAGAGAGGATTTATGATTGTTTTCCAAGTGTTTAAGGATAGAATAATAGGGAAAATAACCTCCCAAGTTCAATATAAGTCGTGAGACCTTATTAGGTTAAGTGGGGAAATGTCCAGAATACCTCCACTTAAGTTGCACAAAATCTCCTCACAGAGAAACGATTGACCCTTACGAGTTGTATCCTCCCAGTACGAGTGGTACCCATCACTCGTACCCTTTGCCTTGAACTTGGACCCAATATTGTCTAATGTACAACACGCCTAAACCCAAGTCTTATTGAAGTGTACGACTAGTACCCATAAATCGTACCCCTTCCAGAATAGAATCCAGAAGGTTTGAATACTGACCATTATACGAATCCTGGGTATGACTTATACCCTAGATTACGGCTTATAGTAAGCCACTCGTACTCAGATCCAACTTAAGCTACCAAGTCTAAGGTTGAGCTAAGGAAAACCCAAACCAAACAATTTATATCCAACCATACGGCTTGTACCCATTCCAGTGACCAAAATCCATCCCACCTACCAACACTAGTCAGCATACAACTGGACCATACCATTTGTACCCCAATAAACGAATCGTACCCATGATTTGTATTGGGTCCAGAGACCAAAAATCAAGGAAATTTTATAAGGTACAAAAACTAGGGTGTTTGAGTCTCCCCAACTAGGAACATTCATCCCTAAATGACAAAAAAGGTAGGGGTAATCACACGCACTAGTCATTTGCATTATCAAATATATTTTTAATCTTTAACAAATCTTGAAAAGAAAGAGGCAAAGATATTAATGTTTCCTTTAATAAACTCAGAAAATAAAGATATGTTGAAGACACATACCTTTCGCACGAATCCTAGGAGTAGAAAATAGTTGCGGATACTTGGACTTCATATCCTCTGCCGCTTCCCATGTAGCTTTTTCCACCTTATGGTTCCTCCATAGAATCTTAACCAAATCCATATCCTTGGTTTTCAACCTACAAACCTTCCTATCCAAGATCTCAGCCGTGACTTTTTGATAAGACAAAGAGTCTGAGATACCCAAGCCCTCTAAGGGAACAATCGAAGAATGATAACTAAAGAACTTTCTCAACATGGAGACATGAAATACCGGATGAATGGACTTCAAACTAGAAGGAAACTCCAATTCATAATAAAAATTTCATACGCTCTGCAAAACCACCAAACGACCAATATACTGGGGACTGAACTTCCCCTTTTTGCCAAACTACATTACTCTCTTTATGGAAGATTCCTTAAGGAACACCTTATCCCCAACCTCAAACTCCAAATCTCTACACCTTACATCCGTATAGGACTTTTTATAACTTTGGAAAGCCTTAAGCCAATCCCAAATCACCTTCACCTTTTCCATAGCCTAGTAGACCAAATTCAGACCAAAAAAATCTGCCTCACCAAGCTTGAACCAACAAATAGGAAATTTACACCTCCTACCATACAATGACTCAAAAGGGGCCATACCAATACTAGAATGATAGCTATTGTTGTAAGCAAACTCGACCAAAGGTAGATGCTCAACTTAACTGCCACCATAATAACCCGACCATGCCCAAAGCATGTTCTCCAATATCTGAATAGTTTTTTCCACTTATCCATCCATCTGAGGATGGAAAGCAATACTCAGACTCACCTTAGTACCCAATCCCTTCTAAAAAGACCACCATAAATGAGATGAAAACTGTGTACCACGATCCGAGATAATCAAAATAGGTACCCTGTGCAGCTTCACAATCTCCTGAAGATATAACTTCGTATAATCCTCCACTGAAAAAGTAGCCCTCACTGGCAAGAAGCGAGCAGACTTTGTCATCCTATCCACAATGACCCAAATTAAATCATATTAATTCTAAGATCAAGGAAGACTGGTAACAAAATCCATGTTGATTATCTCTCATTTCTATTTGGGCAAAAGAATTTCTTGATACAACCCACAAGGTCTCATGTGCTCAACTTTAACTTGTTAACACATGAAAAACTTGGCCACAAAATCATCCATGTCCCTTTTCATACCATTCCACCAATACATCTCCTTGAGATCATGATACATCTTTGTCGATTTGGGATGTACAACGTAGCATAATTTATATGCCTCATCAAAGATCCTTTTCGCAAACCGTCGACATTAGGAATGCATAACCTACCTTTGTATCATAAAGTGCCATCGCCGTTAATCTCAAAAACTATTACCTTCTTTCTACCTACATTACACTTGATTTTAACCAAGATAGGATATAGCACTTGCTTCTCCTTAATCTCTGCACCAATAGATAGCCAAACAACTTCCTACACCATCACCCAATCATCCTCGGAGTCCAAAAAATGAATAAGATTTCTCAACCAGTGAATATCTTTCATAAATCCCCTCTTTCTTTCCCCCACGGTTGCCAAACTTCCCATGGATAACCTACTAAGAGCATCAGTAACCATGTTAGCTTTACCTCAGTGATAGTGAAGACTCATGTCATAGTCTTTGAGAAGATCTAACAATCTCTTTTGCAGAGATTTAGCTCCTTCTGAGTGAACACATACTGTAAACTCTTATAAACAAAAACATATAATGTTGCCATATTTTAAAAGCAAAATCCGCCAACAGCTCTAAATCATGAGTAGAATAATTCCTCTCATCCACCTTCAACTGCCTAGAAGCATAATCAATCACCTTCTTATGCTTTATCAAGACACAACCAAGTCCCACCCTAGATGCATCACAATAAACCACAAACCCCTCACTGTCCTCAAGAAATGTCAAGATGGGAGCTGAAGTTAGCTTATCTTTCAACTTCTCAAAACTTCCCTCACAAGAATCCGACTAAGAAAACTTCACCTTTTTTTGAGTCAACTTAGTCAAAGGATCCGCTATGGTCGAAAAGCACTCCACAAACCGCCGATAATAACCAACCAAACCCAAAAAGTTCCAAATGTTGGTTAGAGTCATAGGTCTAGGCCACTTTCTAACCACAACCACCTTTTGCGGATCGACGATGATCCCCTCGCTAGAAATAATATGAACAAGAAAAGTCATAGCCTTCAACCAAAACTCACACTTGGAGAACTTGGCATACAACTATTGTTCTTTCAAGGTCTACAATACCACACGAAAGTGACTAGCAGGATCCACCTCACTTTGGGAGTAAACCAGAATGTCATCAATAAACACAATGATGAAGAGATCCAAGAACTACCTGAACACCCTGTTCATCAAGTCTATAAATTTCACTGGGGCATTAGTCAAACCAAAACATCACCAAGAATTCAAAGAACCCATACTGAGTATGAAAAGTTATCTTAGGGATATCCTCCTCCGTAATCTTAAGCTAATGATACCCAGACTGAAGATCTATCTTGGAAAAGAACTTGGCACCTTGCAACTAATCAAACAAGTCATCTATCCTTGGAAGAGGATACTTATTTTTTATCGTTACCTTATTCAATTACCAATAATCAATGGACATCCAAATTTCTATCCTTCTTGCACACGAACAACATCGGTGCACCCCACGGGGATACACTAGAATTAATAAACCCCTTATCCAGAAGGTCCTTAAGTTGCTCCTTGAGTTTTCTCAACTCATCCAGAGCCATTCTATAAGGAGGATAGATATTGGATGAGTTTCCAGAACCAAATCAATACTAAACTCTATTTCTCTATCTGGAGAAACACCAGGAAGATCATCCAAAAAAAATTCAGGTAACTTATTTACCACCAAAAATGACTGTAAAAAAGGACCTTGCAAGTAAGAATCTTTAACCTTAACCAAATAATAAAGAAAACCTTTAGAGATTAACCTTTGAGTTATAAGATATGAAATAAACCTCCCCCTACGAGCTAGGGAACCACCCTCTCAATCTATAACTGGTTCACCAGGGAATATAAAGACAACCTTATGGGTCTGACAATCCAATATAACAAGAGTCTTACCAATACATCCCCAAAATAACATCAAAATCCACCATATCAAGTTTAAACAAATCCACCAGAGTCTGCCTACCACCAACAGGTACCACACAACCCTTATAGACCCTCTCAGTAATAACTGAGTCACCTACTGGATAGAAATAGATAAAGGATATGAAATAACCTCAAGATCAAAACCAATACATATAGCCATAAATAGGGTCATATAAAAAAAATTGGACCCTAGATTAAGCAGACAATACACATCATGAGAAAAGAGTTGTAATGTACCAATAACGACATCAGGTGATGCCGCAAATTCCTATTGAGATGCAAGAGCATACAACCTATTCCGACCAGTGTTGGTACCAGAAGTAGGAGCAAACACCAAAGCCGTACAACTGGGTACAGGATCAAAAGATGAAGAAATTGAAGCTTTGACTGCTTCCGAAGCTCCCTTACTAATTGGATATTTCTTTAGCATATTGCCTGGCTAGCCACATTTAAAACACTTGTCCTTCCTTCATCATAATAACCCCAATGAAAATGACCATAGAACCAGTAAAGAGGGCATAAGGAAATTAATTGACCTCCACTCGCCTGAGATTGGGCACCTTGTTCCCTAAAAATATCATTACCTTACTGACACCGATCACCCGACTGCCCTGGGTAAAGAGCTCTAGCAGAAGAAAAGCAACCAGAACTCCCTTACTTTTTCTTTGGCCATTTACTTCGATCCCGACCACCTTGCGACTGGGAACCTCCCAAATTTGAAAACTTATTCCTCTTACCCTGCCTATCTCCAAACTCCTTCTATTTTCTCTTCATATCCTTCACCTATTGCATGTGGTCAACTAAACTCAAAATGTCCATATCCTAAATCAGCAAGATAATCTTACTTTCAAGATCAAATCTCGAGATATCCCAGAATTTAACTTTCTTATCCTTTTTCTCATGTTAGACACTAAATCAGGAGCATACTTTGACAGCTCATGAAATTTCAAGGTATATTCCTTGATAGACAGTCTCCCTTGCTTAATATTCACAAACTCTGCCATTTTTGCTTCCCTAAGCTCTTGTGGAAGGAAACGATCCATAAAAGCAGCAAAAAAGCATCCCATAAGGACATCTCCTCTATATCACCTCTGTCCCTATCCCACTCTTCATACCATTGGTACGCAACATCCTTGAGCTAATAAGATGCAAAGCTTACACCTTCCACATTAGTGACCTGTATCACCCTGAATATCTTCTCCATTTTATCCAAGAAACCATAAGGATCCTCCTCCACCTTCACACTAGTAAAAGTAGGAGAATTCAGTTTCATAAACTTACCAACCCTTATGCCCTCAAAAAACAACCCACCAGACGTATCTCGCTCTGCCTGAACAGCAACCAATTAAGCAATAGTGTGAATAGACTGGCAAAATTTTGCATTAGTCACCTTACCTGAAGAGGACTAGTAGCAATCAGAGGAACTCCAAAACTATCAGAGATAGACCCTAAGATCAAAGATGAACTCAAGACATAGGATGTACCCTATAAATATTATCCCCGTATGGGACTGAAGAGTCTCCTTGTGTTCCAAATCGTCAAGGCATGATCAAAAAATTGAACAACCAAGGATTAGAAAAGAATTCCAAGACTTGGACTCCAAGATTGAAAATAGAATACCAAGAAAGTTACACATTCCTAAATATCTTATAGCCTCTCTCTTATGAGTATGGCACGCTACACACCCTTAAAAGAGACTCTATCTGACATAGCTTTGTGGACTGCCAATTGACTATGAACCTAAATCTCTAATACTAACTTGACACGGTCCGACCTATGGCCTTATCGTAATGGAAATCCTAAGTTAGACCGAGATCGCAGACTATCTCCGTTACCTATCTAAACCTACAGCCGCTTGTCCTGACTTGGCTAAATTTAGAACATATAACAAGAAATCGTAACTAGACAAGGACTAACTTTGGTATAGGTCTATTCCTAGAACAGCCCTACCAAGTTATCCCATCCGCCACACCATACCAAACCAATAAGCCAAACTGATACTGTAGATACAACTATAATAAAATAAGTTTCATTAATAATTAAATATATAATCCCAAAATAAAAGATGATAGAACAACCTACTATATTGTCAATCGGTATCAGCCCCAATACCAATATCAATGATAAGGCTGACACCACTATTGACCCTGCCTATTCTAATTCATAGTAGTACTATTAAGCCTCTAACCAAAAGAATACCAAAATCCAAATAGGAGATACCGCCAACTATAGCCAAAACCAATATCCATAAGTAAGTCAAAGTATGAAATAACATACATGAAATGGAGCCTTTCGAATAGATAGAAGATCACTACTTCAATCAAAATACTGACCTCAAAGTTCTAATTGCTAAGAAGCGAGAGTGGAATGGTCGGTTCTTACATTGCGTGGGGATACTACGCCTGAAGATAGGTTAGCGGGTGAATGCTAACATGAACTCAGAATAAGGATAAAATAATGTCACTTATTTAACAAAGTAAAAACCATCCATATGCACTCAACCATACATATATATAAATAAACATGTCGAGAAAAGAAACTGGGTTTAGCAAGCCATTAAAACCATTAACTGGGCTATGTAGCATTATCATCCTAAACCACCCACGGACTATATGATTTCAGCTCTCCTTACTGAAAGGGCCCAATGGTGAAGTTGCACGACCAGGGAAGAAAACCTGGGATGACTAGTAAATCCCCCAAAATATATAGTGTACCATCATGCATACGGTCACTAGGACCAAACCTCATATCGGCAAATATGAGTTTCCAGTTTAGATTCCCCAAGGACTCCACCTTCCATGGCTTTTCTACACATCTCTTCTTTAAGCCTAATTAAAACCATTATTCTATCCAAACCATTATTCCATTATTATTAACCAAGGCTATTATTAGTGGTATCATCATACCAACAATAACTTGCAAGTACTATCCTTAACCAATCCTTAGGAGATTTCCATATATACCACATGATTTCCAATTAACCAAAACATGGCCACCAAAGCCTTTTCAATCCATTAAAAACTATTTAAACCATTCATATCATTTAGGGTTCCACTACCAAGTTTAAACCATGCATAAGTTCCATTGAAAAACCAATATTATAGTGAAAACATTGTTATAGGAATTTTATTAAACACATTGAGGGCATTGTATTTCCAAAACTAAAGTCCATTACCAAAGAACCATTCCCATTTAACCAATTATCCAAAACCACCATTAATATGTGTAAAAAGTATCAAAAGAACATCAGAAAAACATAACCAAGCATTTATAACCAAAACTCCAAAATCATACAACATTCCAATCATAAAAACATTGTATAAAATCATGCCTTTTGTTGGAACTAATAATGAGGGAAGAGAACATAACTTAAACCAAGATGATGATAGAGAAAAATCACCAAGAGAAGCCCCAATTTACTCCTTAAGATGAAACCCTAGCTTCCTTTGCCCAAGAACTCTAAAGGATTTAAGAGTGTTTTCCAAGTGTTTAAGGATAGACTAATAGGGAAAATAACCTCCCAAGTGCAATATAAATCATGGGACCTTATTTTGGTAAGTGAGAAAATATCCAGAATACCCCCACTTAAGTTGCACAAAATCCTATCACAGAGATACAATTGACCCTCATGAGTTGTATCCTCCCTGTACGAGTGGTACCCACCACTTGTACCCTTGGCCTCCCCTTCGGAGCCAACACTGTCGAAGGTACAAAACACCTAAACCCAATTCATATTCAAGTGTACGACTAGTACCCATAAACCATACCTCTGGTAGAATAGAATCCAGAAGGTTTGAACACTGACCACCATATGAGTCCTGGGTACGACTCATACCCTGGCTTATGGCTCATGGTGAGCCACTCATACTCAAATCTAACTTAGGATACAAAGTATTTGTTTAACCTAAAGAAAAACCCAACCAAATTAGCCATATCCAACCATACGATTCATACTATTCAAGTCATACCCATTCCAGTGACCAAAATCTATCCCACGAACCAACACTGGTCAACATACAACTGGATCATACCATTCATACCCCAAAATATGGATCGTACCCATGAGTTGTATTGGGTCAAGAGACTAGAAATAAAGGAAATTTTCTAAGTTCCAGAAACTAAGGTGTTTCATATACACAAGTAAAAGCTCAAGAACACAACTTCAAAATATCCTAAACTCAATAATTGACTCACCAAGTTGGGAAACTTATGCATATTACTCAATTATGGAGATCATACAATTCACCTAACTATCATCAAACATGTACCCTCACCATAAGATAATTACCCATATTTACTCACATAGATGAAATTATCACAAGGATAGGTATAAGAATAAAATTACGCTTACCCTCACAAAGAATTAACAGGTTACACATGATGAACCATAGGCTTGCGCTTAGTGTAGTACTCCACTAATATCATAATGTTAGGACTTAGGATCAATCAGCTCTTTAATGGTTGTAATGTAGGATAACGAACGGGTAGGAACTCTTTAGCTAAAAGTAGTAACTAACTTCCCTAAGTGGTTTAACATATCCATGAACATTAAGATATCTCTATTAACAACCTACTCACCACTTCTCTCTATACCCATGTTTTCTTTTGACCCATCTCATTAAGATCATTCATAGATAATGTAGAGGTAGGATTATTCATTAACTCAGGATTAAATTTTCGCAAAAACTAGAAAGTCTTTTCAATACACAACTACGGACCACAACACATATCAATTTCACAAAACTAATAGTTACTTTTGAGGCCTCAATTTAACCTTTTTTCTTATTATTTTTCACTTTCCTTTACTTTATTAATTTTCACTTAAAGCGCTTAGGATCTTTGGATCAAATATAGATAAAAAATGGAATAGACTACATATGAGACTGCCAAAGATTAGGATAATGGCTCAACGGTGATAACTAGGATTATGCACAAGGGTAGGCAACAAAGGGTATGAAACATGGATATCAAAGAAGTGCCTATATCATCTCCTAAACCCACACTATTTATTTCACTTTGCACATGTACTAGGCAAGTTATAGATATCGAATGTAACATGGAATACACAAAAACTTTACACCACACATGGAACATGCTCAACTCTAGTAGGATCATCATAGATTCCTTAACCACAATATCACATGAATTTAGAATTAAGCGAACAATATACAAGAGTCATAAACTAGAGCCCAGGAGTATCAAAAGTAGTAATTCACATAGACAGCATGCTTTTACACATAAAACATATTTTTATTATGCAATAACACATAGCATCAACATGGACATCTCATTTACCTAATCACAGAAATTTAAAATTTACTCCTAAAAAGAAAAAGGATACTAGGTTTAAGGGGCACCCCTATTGAAAAGAACCAAAAAGAATAACCATGGGGTAGGTGAAGTATGCACCTACTCAACTAACACCTAGCTAAATAAAATAAAAAAATAAAATCTCTTTGTAATTTTTTAAAATTAGGCAAAAACTAGAAAAACCATAAGAAATTACGATCCTATAGCATCACTTCACTCTAAACATAGGAAGTTCCCTACCCCACACTTAAAAATCTAATTCATTGATAAAGTTGAATTTAAAAGAAGAGATAAAAATACTCCTTGAGTCCTATAGGCCTAGTGCAGCATCTTTTAATATCAGAAGGATCTGAAGACCCCACACTTAGTCTTTATCATGCTCCGTAGCTTAGGTTTCTGGTACTCAGACTTTTCATCAACCAGTGACTCACAAAAACAAACAATATATGAAGTAAAAACTAAAATACTAAAATGAAATTACCTACCTTAACTTGGGTTTCCTCTAAAGCAGTGCCTGATTTAGTGTTGCGACACGAATCAACATCACTACTCAGTCGAATTGCTTCATTCTCTTCCTCTTACTAAGAGGCTATTTTCTTATTCATTTCTAGTCTTTTGAGTGTGTAATCTCAAGGTCAATAGCTTTCTCAACAATAGCCTTTTTATTCTCATCAATCATCATTAGTTTGGGCTTAGGTGGTGGCTCAGGCAACTCAGTAAGACTATATGAATAGGTCTTTGGTGGTACACTTTATACCACCACACACTTATCCACTACCATCACTATCATAATACACAAATATTTGTAGTGGGAAGGTGGATTAAGTTGATTATAAACTCTAAAAAAAACACCTCTTCGTCATCCAATCTCATTATAAGAGTTCTCTCTCTCACATCTATCAACGCTCTTCCCATGTATAAGAATGGACATCCTAGAATGATCGGTACCCTATAATATACATCATAATCCAAACAATAAAATCAGAAGGAATTACAAACTTACCAATCTTTATGAGGACATTCTTAATTATTCCATCAGGCTTTACAATGGTCTTGTTCTCCAATTGCACCATCAAAAGGTATGGTATTGGCTCACCCAACCCAAGAGTTTTGAATATGGATAGAGACATAAAATTTATACTTTCCCCTAAATCACTCGGGGAATGGACTACTTCACCATCACCAATCTGTATAGGGAGGGTGAAACTCCTTGGGTCCTTAAGCTTCTAAAGCATTTTTTTCACTACCACATAGTTGCACTCATCCATAAATACCACCATATTAATGTCCTATAGCTTCACATTATTATTCACCACATCCTTCAAGAACTTGGTGTACATGGGAAATCCGTATAAAATATCTAATAATGGCAAATTAATGTAAAGTTCTCTAATTGCATCAAAGAACTTGGTAAAATAGGCATCCTCATGGCTTTTTTGAATCTCTGTGGGAATGCTGGTGGTGAGCTATTATTTACTTATTTAGTAACCCCAAAATTATTGGAAACCTTGTTTTTGGTACAGTTGCAAAGAGCTCAAAACCATTCACAAGAAGCCAAACTCGGGAGATACCAAAATTACAAGGCATGTTTATAAAAATGGATGTGTGTGAGTGTATTTTGAGTCCATCCAAGGGATTGCATATGTTGAAGTGTGAAGAAAAGACTTAAACACTCCAAGACCGCCCCTTCTTCACACTCCAAGGTTGTTTCTTTTCATTAAGGGTGTTTTGGTCATTTTCATTTCATTATGTAAAACTCTATAATTAGTCTTCTATCATGTTATTCTTTCCTTAGCTTATTATTATTATTGATATTGAAAGAACATTTCTCTCATGTGAGAGTAGTATCAAAATCGAAATAGGGTAAGTGTGGTTATTCACTTGTGTTGATCTTGAGGTGATAGATTTTCCTCTTGGGTTCACGAAAGAGTTTGGTATTATTATTATGGATCTTAAGGGTATTAGATTTTGATACACACTTAGGTTCTTAGGTTTTGTAATGTCATATGTCAAATTACCTATATTTGTCCTCTCTTGCATTTAGCTTGGTGTTGTGCTTATTGTTATCCTGAAATCAGCTTGTGTTTGTTTCCTTAGTGTTGTTTACATATTGTTTTTATGTTTCATATATAGTATTGTATCTCTTGGTATCAAGATCAAGGTTTGATTTTGTTCCAACAAAATCAATCTCGGGATTGTCTTACAAAATCTAACAAAAAAAAGTTGTTTTTGTTTTGTACCTTGGCCAAAAATTTGAACGCAGATCTAGGAGATGTTTGTATGTTTATTTTATTTCTAGTGTTAAACCTTTATTCACTAACACTAATAGAGTCTATATTGGAGTTTGAGCTTGAACGTATGTTGTTGATGTTTGATGTTGAGAAGTCGAAGCTTGAACGTTTGTTGTTAATGTCGTTGTTGAGGACTTGAAGTTGAACGTGTATTGTTGTTTTTTGAGGGTTCAACATGAACCTTGGTCTTAAAACTTCACTCATTTCCAAGGTCATATGCTTAGGGTGTAGTTTTGAATATTCTTGGTGTTTTTAACAATCTTCATATCTTGTTGAAGAAGAATCTTTAAAAGTAGTTGTTTGATCTAAAACAAAGTGGAAAAGAGTGTGGTCCCTTGTTTGTCTTGAAAGACATAGTCCCAAGACATCCAAAAAAGTAAAGGTGACAAGAGGTTTTCAAAAGTTTTGTTTACCAAAAGAGAGAAAATGCATATCCCGAGACATACAAAAGAGGAAAGAGGTGTAAGGTGATAACGCTCAAACTACAGCTCTTGTAAGAGTGTAAGCGATCGTCGTCAAATATAGAACCCAACTGGGTTGGGTGTCGAATCCCACAGGGAATACTTGGTCACTAAGTAAGGAACGATTAGTAGAATGTTGATCAAAAATTCTATGAAAAGGGGGGATTTAATTGTAGCGTGAATTAAAAGTATCAAAGTTACAAAGAAAATTAGAATGTTTAGTAGGTTTTAATCAATGAGAACTTTAAGTTAGGGTTATGTCCACCTTATGAGTTATACGTATCTATTGGCTATGAGTTATACAAAATTCTGACATGCATGCGCTTATAGAGATTCGTATTCTATGGTAAATCCTAGCGTCTTTCGACCATCACAGATTATCTCACTTTAACTCTTTTGAGCTTAAAGCATATCTATGGTACGAATTCTCCAAGAGGTTAATCCAGTTATGGCACTAACTTTTAAACAGGGGTTGGTATCCCTATTTCCTTGTCATTCTCTCTTTTCCAAACATGTAACTTTTCTTTCGAACAAGTTAATTCTATACTGGCGTATTCTATATGTTTGCAACCACAAGAATTCAATTAAGATGAAGAGAGTAATGATATAAGCAGCATACGTATCAAGAATTCACAAACTCGTAGCAATATATAGTATATCATAAGGCTTCCATAACCCTAACAGAGAAGTTTAGCTACTCATGAGTGCAACGGAAAACACAATAGACATTATCATCATACCAAAATAATAACAATCTCACGTGAAGTATGTTTTGGTGTCACTTGTGGCGTGATTTCCTTGCTAGTAGCGTTTCTCTTGTCGTGAAAGTTAAAAGTCGAATAGATGAAGAATAATGTCAACGATGAATTAATGTAGAAGGGAAAGAATAGAAAGGGGGATGAGAAGAGAATGCTGAAAAGTTTCAGCAAAATAGGGTTTATATAACATCCATATCCTAGTCCTATTCAAATAGGGTTTTTATCCTTGTCCTAGTCCTACTGGGTTACTGCATACTTGTCCTAATCCTACTAAGTTACTGCTGATACCCCAAGTCTTTAGAAATGCTATTTTTGCCTGAGACAAGTTCTCCATGCATCACTTTTAGTCCATAGGATTCTAAAAGATGCCTTCCTTCTTACGTGAGGTTTCCTTTGGCGTCAAACAGTCCATAAAATGCTGAAATCTCCATCATTTATACCTGAAAACTTTCTAATCACGTTGGTTAGCTCACTTACAGGAAAAAGGACTAAAAGTGCAGGAATTATATATTTTATCCTCAAAACTTAGCTAAAATATGGGTAAATTAAGGTGCTTTAGGCGTGTAAATACGCCTAACATCAACACCCCATACTTAAAGCTTTGTTCGTCCTCGAACAAAATATCATGTCCATATAAACATCTACTTAGGGTTTCACAGTAATAGCACAAAATATTCATCAAGACAGGCACGATAATTATTAACAAAGAGTAGTTTTATTGATCAGTACTAGAAACAATTCAACCTCCAACCTAGACTCGTGATGATGGTTAATTCGTATCCAAAAGTTAAGGCACAAAGAATCATACACAACTACCCAAAACTCATCAACTATGTGTGTCTCACAATATATCACCCATAATCACTCACAAGTATTTCATTTTTCGAAACATGGGTATAAGATTTTCCTTGCTCTCACTCTCACAAAGAATTCATATGTTGCAATTGATGACCATAGGGTTGCCCTTAGTGTAATGCTCCACTAATATAAAAATTCTAAGCTTAGGATCAAATAGGTCTTTACAGGTTGTAATGCAGGCTAAGGGACGGGTAGGACTATTTCGGCCAGAAATAGTGACTAAGTTCTCTAAGCGCTTTAATACATCACATTATGCCATTTACACTTTCTTTCAAACAACCTTTCTACTTTCTTTTAATCTACCACCCCTTTTCACCTATTTTGCCATTCAAACATAACTATCTTTTTATTTGATCACAATTTTTTGTTCTTGTTTTTCTATTTCTTTTTCTTTTCTTCTCTTTTTTTTAATAACACACCTCTATGATAAACACTCTTTTTCATAACAAATTCAAGTACCAATACACTCTAAGGCATCATTCTTACCCAATTTCCTCTTATTTTGTCACATGACTTTACAATTTAAAGCACTTAGGAATTTGGATCAAATTATGGTCTTGAGAAAAATGGATTAGTCTTACATATGAGGCTGTCAAAGAAAATAGCTAAAGGCTTAAAGGGGTTCACTAGGATACTGTCCATGGGTAGGTAAAACGAAGGTAAACAATCACAGGTTGCCAAAGAAATGCCTAAATCATCTCCTAAACTCACACTCTTTATTTCGCTTTACACACACACCAGACAAGTTCTAGCATCAGCCACAAACACAGAATATACTATTGCCTCACACACAAGGCACATGGTCGACTTTATTGGGAGCAGTATAGACTCTTGATCCAACAGATGAAGGAATTGAACCACACAATTATCACACAATGAGTCATATTTAGAGCCTAAACGTCTCAATAGTATTGATTTTAGCACAAACTCTTGTCATAATACCATGCTGCCTATTAGAACAATTTCATGCAAAGTCAACTACAAAAAAAATTCTAAAATTTAACTACTAACAAACAAAAGAAACAAACATAAATAAATGCAAATGCAGATAAAGAAGTATAGCATACAACTACCAGCACAGCACCCCACACTTAGACGGGACACACTGCCCTCAGTGGAAGATAAATAAGAAGAACCTGGTTAGTCGGACTCCTCCTCTATGTCTGGGGTCATACCCCCTGCATCGAAATCATCATCAAAGTCGTCTTCATCAGAGTTCTCCTCCACATCGGAGTCTGGCATTCGGCGGTCATCATCGGTTGGCACATCGTCATGAAGAGGTTCCTCAAAATATACACCTACTCCACACATAGCCCTCGCATGCTCATTCATTGGGTAGTCATAATCCAACTATTGGACCTCTGCAGCAGTTGGAACACGACCCTCGCTCATCATAGTAAACCTCGTCATGCCATATAAATGACGGAAGAAGCTTTCGTCGCGAGCATGTCTTTCTGCAGTGGTAAGGTTGACTCCATGCATAGATTCAGCATCTTTAACCTTTGTAAGGTCAACCTTCTTCGGGTTTTGTGGAAGCTTATGATCTGCAGGTTCCTCTTCGATGTCCTCCTTCTACAATATTGCAGTCAATAGATTGCCAAAGCTGAAGTAGGACTTTTTGTGCAGCCTAGCCTTACGCATTGAAGATCGAATAATCGCCCCAATGTTGATGGGGACGTTCGTCATCAATGCGTACACTAAGCACACTCTATCTCGTGTTATCTTTGTGTATTGTGTCCCTAGAATCAGGCAAGATTTGACTACTCACAACCATATCCTAGCTTCCCTGTTCAAGGAGGCATATGGGAAGGTGTTGTGCCGACCGGTATCCTTGTGTCTGCTCCAACGTTCCATTGATCTTGTTCCGCAAGTTTGTGTCTGATTGCCCTATACGGAGGTCTGTTATACAGCTCTTTGAGTGGTGATGGATCAACAGATGGCAAACCCAGAAAAGAGTTGAAGAACTCCGCATTTAGTTGTAGGACTTGGCCCCGAATCTTTACTTCACTCCCTGTAGTTTTCGGTGACCAGTTGGCATATAATTCTCGTGTTAGATCGAGATTGCATTCTCCCATATCTCGGAAGATGAAATCAAGATGTAACGCCATTATCTTGGCTAACATGCGGGGTTCTTTCTTTGCTAGGCTTTCCTTGTGTTTCAACTCCACATGAACATATTTTTTCTCTTTATTGTTCCTATACCACTCCTTTCCTTCCTCCTCTAGGACCCATTTGATTACGAATATGCGGCGAGGTATTTATAGCGAGGAGGATTCACCTTGCTCTTTTTGTCTCCTTTTCTGGCCTTTTTGTGAAATGGTCGCTTTTTTTTTTCCTTATTTTGATTTTGGTGCCATTGTACCTGAGATTAAAATAATAGTTATGTTACCTTCATCTCAGTGGATACAATAAACAAACAAGCAGTAGTGGCACCACCCCACACTTAATTTATTGGCACAAACTAATTAAGTGAACGATGTCGATTACTCAGACTTCATCGATATACGTTTAGGTGTTATGTTTCAACAATATAATCAGTACAGTCATACTTTTCTTGTCATCTTAACTATCCTTGTTCAACTCTATTTCATGTAATTTTTTCCATGCTTTATGGTTTTCATTAATGCACTTTTGGAACAAGATAACTACGTAGAGATCGAATCAAGTTTATGGTGTAGAAATAATCACAACATTTCATGCTTGTATTCAATGATAATTGATCCATTCAAGATATTCCAACGTTCAACTTACATGATTATGTGATTAACTTTACCATTTCGATTCCGCAACAAGATGACAGTGTATAACAATCAACTACAAATCGGAACAAAGTCTCGAACACCCTTACGTATTTGTTCACTTACTTTGTTGTATCACAACAAATCAACATATTCGAATCACCAAGACTAGTTCAAGATTTAAGGAATCATTATAGGCGTAGTATTGTAATGACTACGGAATATAAAAGAAGATCAAAGAAGCACTTAGTTGGTTGATGACCTTGGAAGATGTTCTTGCAAAGTTAAAAGAGCAAAAAGAAAATTTTTGAAAGAATTTGGAGTGGTAGGCGGTGCTTAGGTTGGATTTGCAATGAGTTTTTGTTTTAAGGCTAAGGTTCTATTTATAGGAAAAGCTTGGGTCGGGTTTTGACCCATTTGGAATCGGATTTGGAGACCAAAAGTGAGCATAGGCGGCGCCTAATGCTTTGCCTATGCTTGGCATAAGCGGCGCCTTCTGCAAAGCCTTATTGAGCATAGGCGGCGCCTATGCTATGGCATTGTTGGGCATAGGCGGCGCCTATGCCATGGCATTGTAGAATCTGAGACCAAAGGCTTTTGCATAGGCAGCGCCTATGCTATAGCATTGTTGGTCATAGGCGGCGCCTATGCTATGGCATTCTAGATTCTGAGAGGTTAGGCCATAGCATAGGCCATGACTTGTTCGTTACCTAGATTTACATAGGCCTTGCCCTGTTCGTTGCCTAGATTTTCATAGGCAATGCCTAATCCATAGCCTTTTCTTCTTCATTCCTAACTTACCACCTTTAACATGAACCACTTCCAAATCAAAATTTGAAACCAATCTCCTCCTTTAAACCTCTTGTACCTACACTTACTCAAAAACAACAAAAACGATTAGAACAATGGGTTGCCTCCCATCAAGCGCCTTAGTTTTGGTCATGGCTCGACAAAATCCTAGGAAAACGAAAACAACAAACACAATTAAAAACTATGGGTTGCGTCCCATCAAGCGCTTGATTTATTGTCTCGGCACGACATAGCTATCTCGATTACTTAGACTTCATCGAGATAGATGGTGGATCTTTTTCTGAATGGATTCAGACGACAATGAGGCTTACTTGTAGGCATGCAATCTTCTTCGAGATGACCCTTGTGCATACATATCCCAGGCGGGATACCAATTATATCATCAATAGTCCAACCCATAGCTCTCTTGTATCTCTTCATAGCAGAGATGAGAGCCTCTACGTGCTGTTTACCTAGATCAGCCGCAACACTCACTGGACATGTATTTTCACTTCCCAAGAACGCATACCTTAGGTGACTGGGGAGTTCTTTCGATTTTAGCACTGGTGGCTCTTCAATGGAAGTCTTCACTGTTGGTGAGGGTCGATTCTTAAGATCAAGGTCCATCTTCTTAGGTCCATGAGAATAGGACTTTATTCCTGTTAGAGCACAAACGGTTTCTTCATATTCTTCAACCTTCTCGTGCTCAAAATTCAACAGCACATCAGCCCATGGCTCAATAGTAAGCTGCTTCTCTACAGATAATTCTTTCTCATCTTCATGATAAACATCATCTGTAGAGAACACATTCATATCGTTGGGTTGCTTCATTGCTTTGCATACATCAAAATGGACCACTTCGTCATTTAGCCGAAATAAAAGTTGATTAGCTCTTAAATCAATAAGCACACTTCCAGTTGTGAGGAAAGGGCGCCCCAAGATTATGGGAACTTCACAGTCTACCTCACAATCTAGAATAACGAAGTCTATAGGAAAGATGAAGGAAGAAACCTTCACCAATACATCATATAAGATACCAATAGGTCATTTTACCGACCTATCTGCCATCACGAGCCTCATATTGGTTGGTGTCGGATCGCCTAACCCCAACTTCCTATAGATGGATAGTGGCATCAAATTGATGCTAGCACCCAGATCGCATAATTCCTTGGCAAAATTCAAAGATCCAGTAGTGCAAGGAATAGTGAAGGCACCAGGGTCGGCCTTTTTCTGAACTAGCGATCTTGTATCGATTGCACTACAATGGTGAACATTATCTGCCGGCTCATTGCTTACTGCCCGCTTCTTTGTCAAAAGGTCCTTCATGAATTTAGCGTACCCAGGCATCTGTTCCAGCGCCTCTACCAAAGGAACATTAATGGTCAGCTGCTTCAATATGGTCATGAATTTACTGAACCTGGTGTCATCAGCCTTCTTCTTCAGTCTCTGTGAAAAAGGTGGTGGTGGAAGGGGAATCATTTTCTCCACCACTTCCTTTTTATCTTGCTTCCGACTATCACTCTTTTCAGGCTGGTGACGTCTAGGTGTAACATCATGAGCACTCACTTCAGATTCTACGGCATCTTCAAATTCTGCTTCATCAAGAACATTCTCCTCTGTATTATCAACTACCTGCTTGCCTTTGGACAGACTTTCCAACACTTTACCACTCCTGTTAGTAATAGCCATACATGATCCATCATTCTTCAGATTTTGCACAGTGTTGCTGGGTAGCGTTCCAGCCTTTCTTTGGTTGAATGTCGCAGATAATTGACTCAATTGTTTCTCCAGCTGTTTTATTGAAGTGGAATGCGAGTCAACCAATTGCTTCATTGAGGACAAATATTTTATTACCTCAGTTACTCCCGTGCTGGTTGCCTCCACTCCTTTCAACAGCTTAGCCATCATATCTTCCATGGACATATTTCCAGAACCAGATACAGCGGCGTCACGTCTTCCAGGAGGAACATGCAAACCACTCCTGTCAGTCTTATCCTTCCAACTACCTTGATCACGATCAATGTTTCCAGATCTATCATAATAGTTCCGACCTTGGTTTCCTTGGGCATTACCTCAGAAACCCCCCTGATTATTCAAGTAATTAGATTCTTCTTCAGAATCAGATTCATCTTTTTCTTTTGATGCAACTGCTTTGACTTGTTTGGTCTTCCCTAATAATAAGTGCTTGGTGAGAAGATCCATCTGCGTTTTCATGTGCGCCATATCTTGATCACGTTCCTCCTCTCTTCGTCGTTGTTCTTCAGTCATGCCTATAGATATAGTAGAGCTTGCTACCTCAGAATCCCTGGTATGCCAAGCTCTACTCTGCTTTGTCATACGGTCTAGCATATCACTTGCCTGAATAAAAGTAAGGTCCATGAATGACCCACCTGCAGTATTATCAACCACTGGCTTTGTCACCGAGTTCAAAGCCCTATATAATATCTCCATCAAGTGGACATTGGTCATATGATGATTTGGGCACCTCATAAGCTTCTTCTTGAACCTCTCCCATGTTTTGTGGAGAGCTTCAGTTGGAAGTTGTCGAAAATTACTGATCTCATCTCTCAATTGTACTCACTTGGATGGCGTATAGAATCTTTCTAGGAAAGCGTCTTTCAGTTGCCTCCAATTAGTGATAGAGTCAGGATTTAGCCCGTTTAACCATAGAGTTGCCTCCCCGGACAGAGACAGTGGAAATAAGTGCAGCCGAATTGCATTCTGTCCAACGCCTGGATTGTCAAATGACTTATATGTAGAGATAAAATTGATCAGATGCATATTTGGATCTTTGCCTGCAAGTCCGCCAAATAACCCCTTGAGTTGCAATAGCTGAATCATGGTGCTAGTGATATTAAACTTGGCTCCAGGTGCCAAGGGCAGAGGAATAATAGCTCCTGTGGCACCAGCTCCGTCCAGGTCGTCATCATCATCATCGAAAGGCATTTGCATAGCGTGGCGTTTAGGCCTAAATCTGGCTTGACGATCTCTTCTGTTTGCAGGTGTTGCTACCTCAGCATCACGCCTAGGGTTTAGAAACTCATCATTACCTAGGTCCTCATCGTCAGGATTTGTTGCCCGCCCAGGGTTATCAATATTCTGTTGATGTACTTGGGCAGCGACCAACGCAGCTAGTCTAGCCTGCTCCTGTTGAGCAGCCCTTCTCTCAATGTCACATTGTGCATCCATCCTTCCAATAAGTTGTTGTTCAGGGTTTATGGGTAATAATGGTTTTCCCGAACTTTGAGTATTTGGCATGCACTAGACAAAAACCTGCAGAAAACAAAAACAACAACTAAAAGTAAAGTACGAGAATCTTTGACCAAAGGGCCTAGTAATTATCACAAACTTAGTTGACAACCGTATTCCCCGGTAACGGCGACAAAATTTGATAACGCTCAAAGTACAGCTCTCGTAAGACTGTAAGAGGTCATCGTCAAATATGGAACCCAACTGGGTTGGGTTTCGAATTCCACAGGGAATACTTGGTCACTAAGTAAGCAACGATTAGTAGACTGTTGATCGAAAATTCTACGAAAAGGGGGGATTTAATTGTAGCGTGAATTAAAAGTATTAAAGTAACAAAGAAAATCAGAATGTTTAGTAGGTTTTAATCAATGAGAATTTTAAGTTAGGGTTATGTCCACCTTATGAGTTCTACGTATCTATTGGCTATGAGTTATGCAAAATTCTGACATGCATGCGCTTATAGAGATTCGTATTCTATGGTAAATCCTAGCGTCTTTCGACCATCACAGATTATCTCACTTTAACTCTTTCGAGCTTAAAGCGTATCTAATGGTACGAATTCTCCAAGAGGTTAATCCAGTTACGGCACTAACTTTTAAACAGGGGTTGGTAGCCCTATTTCCTTGTCATTCTCTCTTTTCCAGACATGTAACTTTTCTTTCGAACAAGTTAATGCTATACTGGCGTATTCCATATGTTTGCAACCACAAGAATTCAATTAAGATTAAGAGAGTAATGATATAAGTAGCATATGTATCAAGAATTCACAAACTCATAGCAATAGATAGTATATCATAAGGCTTCCATGACCCTAACAGAGAAGTTTAGCTACTCATGAGTGCAACTGAAAATACAATAGACATTATCATCATACCAAAATAATAACAATCTCACGTGAAGTATGTTTTGGTGTCACTTGTGGCGTGATTTCCTTGCTAGTAGCATTTCTCTTGTTGTGAAAATTAAAAGTCGAATAGATGAAGAATAATGTCAACAATGAATTAATGAAGAAGGGAAAGAATAGAAAGGGGGATGAGAAAAGAATGCTAAAAAGTTTCAGCAAAATAGGGTTTATATAACATCCATATCCTAGTCCTATTGAAATAGGGTTTTTATCCTTGTCCTAGTCCTACTGGGTTACTGCATACTTGTCCTAATCCTACTAAGTTACTGTTGATCTCCCAAGTCTTTAGAAATGTTGTTTTTGCCCGGGACAAGTTCTCCATGCATCACTTTTAGTCCATAGGCTTCCAAAAGCTTCCTTCCTTCTTACGTGAGGTTTCCTTTGGCGTCAAATAGTCCATAAAATGCTGAAATCTTCATCATTTATACCTAAAAACTTGCTAATCACGTTGGTTAGCTCACTTACAGGAAAAAGGACTTAAAGTGCAGGAATTATATATTTTGTCCTCAAAACTTAGCTAAAATATGGATAAATTAAGGTGCTTTAGGCATGTAAATACGCCTAACATCATAAGGGCTTTCAAAAAGCTGTCTTACCAAAAGGATGCAAGGAAAGTCAAACCTTTTTGAATTAGAAAAAGACTTCAAGTCTTGTTGTTTCCCTCCCAAAGTTTATTCTCACTCATCCTAGTGGGGATTGAACAATTTCAAACTGGAGACAAGAAAATTTTTCAAATTTTAACAAAATTTCAATGTCCAATAGGAGGTTGCCACATCATCAACACTCAAAGATTACCTTAGGCTCAAATTTTGGATTCTGGTTTCTTTTCTTTTGTTTCTTTAGTTTCATTTCTTGATTCTAGTACTTATTAACAACTAGGTAATCACCTACTTAGTTGAGAATTAGTTGTTTGAATCAGCTTCCTTGCGTTTGCATTCCTTGTATGCCTTTTATCATTTTGAATCATTGTAGTTTCTTAGATCAAGTCCCGAACAACATTTCTTTGAGTATTTCAAACAAAAATCCATTTTGAATGAGAGTAGAAATCATCCCTCAACTTCTCAAGAAATACAATCCAACTTTCAACACTTGTGAAACCGAGTGTGAGGTATCCAAAGAGAGGAGAGTGTGAGGTTCTTTCTTTTACAGCTAAATTGTTTGTTGTTTTATAGGTGTCTTCTTAGGTATAATGGAAACCGAGGGAACATCTCATCAACCCATAGGAAATAATGATATTATTACTATCTTGGCTTCTCTTGAAGCCCTCAACCGAAGCATGGAAAAGATGAAAATGGATGTGGCTTCGGTGAAAGGGGATATAACATCATTTAAAGGGGAAGTGTCAACAATAAGTGGGAGGTTGGAACATATGGAGAGTCAAAGAAAATCCCACCCTTCTACTCCTCAAAACTACCATGTTTATTCAAGTGGAAATGATCAAAACACTTCCGCTACCATTACCCTCGAAACCTTACATCAAATTTTCAATCCACCAAGACCACCATAAAATGTCACAAATCAAGCTACCCTTTATCCCCAAAATTGAGATCTCAATAGAACATTTCATTCACAATCCCATCAAGTTAGTAAAAAGAAATTAGGAACCAAATGACACCACTAAACCTGGATCCTCCAATCCAAACTCTACTTAACCAAAGGCCTCATCCCCCATGAAATCTAATTCCACTATTCCAAGCTCCACTTAACCAAAACCAACCTGTCCATGTAGAGGAATATGGTAGAGAGGAATAATACTAGGGGTGTGTAGCCTATGATGTTGCCTATATAATGGAAGAAAAGATAAAAAAAATAGATGTATGGATCAAAGAGGATATCAAGGGCATTGAGGAAGAGTTGGTCAATGGAAACAACAAGGGAACCGCCACTAAGATTGGGATGTAGGTATCAATTTTATCAAAGTGAGCCTTCCAATATTCAAAGGTGAGACTGATCCCAAAGTGTATCTTGCATGGGAGTCCTCTTGTGACAAGATCTTCCAAGTTAATGATCTTTTTAAAGAAAAGAAGTGTTGCTATTCTATAGCTCACTTTGAAGGATATGCCAACACATGGTGGGAGTATGTCAAAAGGTTTGGGAATTATTTGAATAAGGGGAAACCCCCTCCGTTTTATAGGTTGAAGTACCTTATAAGGAAAAGGTACTCACCCAATACCTATATACATGAGCTCCTTGCCAAGTTGTACAATTTGAGGCAAGATAGAAAGAGTGGAATGGCTTACTATGATGAGTTCCAACAATTGATGTTGAAGCTTCATCACCAATGAGATTAGGTGAGTCATGAAATCATACGTTTCAAGGTCGGATTGAACAAATACATCTCAACACATATGATTCTTTGAAACTTTGATACTATAAATGGTATGTTTCAAGCGGCATTAGATATTGAAAGGTAGATCAAAGATAGATCAGATTACAAGTCTAAGACTCTTCAATAATCCTTGGGTTGGACTAAGAGCAAGTATGTGTCTCAAGCTACCTCAAGTTAGCCCAAGAAAAAAGATCAACCGTCCAATGCTAAGCAACCTGAGACCATGGCTATCCAAAACTATCCTCTATGAAATGAAGGTGACAGGTATCCTACTCCTAATCCTAACGGGTTCCAATGCTTTAAGTGTTAAGGGTGGGTACATAAGGTAAATAAATGTTTAAACCAAAGTAAGGTGATACTTATGGAAGGAAAATTATACTATCTAGGAGAAAAGGTGGGAATTGAAACCAGAGAGAATGAGGTCGAGCCTCAAGATGGAGAGCAAGTAGAGAATGAGGTGCAAGAAGAATATGATGAAGAGAACACTTTGCCACAAGATGGTGAGTGTCAAGTTCCAAACTTTGTGGTAAGATGGTTCCTGGTTAGTAAGGCTTTAGATGATCCAAGTCAAAGGAAGAATCTATTCTATACTAAGTCTCTTATCAAAGGAGGTATGTGCATAATGGTTATTGATAGTGGTAGTGGTACTAATGTTGCTAGTGCCACCATGGTTGATTTCTTGTAACTACCCACTACTACACATACTAGTCCTTACAAAATCCAATAGTTGAATGATCCTAGATAATTGAAGGTTACTAGGCAAGTGGCGATTCAGTTCAAGGTAGGAGACTACCAAGATGAAGTGCTTTGTGATGTGATTCCTATGTAAGCTTGTCACTTATTGTGGGTAGGTTATGGCAATATGATAGGTCTACTAAGCATGATTTAAGAAATAATAGGTACTCTCTTGAACTCAATGGCCAAAAATTTACACTTCATTCGCTCTCACCATCTCAAGTGAATGAAGTAATCAACAATTGAGGGAGTTAAAGGAAAAGGGGGGCAAAGGGAACCTGAGAGTAGAAAGGGTGAAGAAACCGAGGGGATGACAACATCAAAGGGTAAAAATACTATGCTAATGCTAGCTAGGGAGAGGGATCTCTTCTTGGATCATGATGAAACCACACCCATGCTTCTCCTATCCCATGCTTTTAATACTAACCCCTCTACTTCTTCTATTCCCCTTTCTATTTCTCTTGTTTTGCAGAATTTTGAGGATGTATTTCCTAAGGAACTTCCACAAGATTTTGTGCATTGGCCGTAAAGTTTACAAATCCGGATTTTCACCACACAAGTCTATAGAGTGTCCATTATTGCCACAAATCTCACACCAAATTGGATTCTGCTGCACCATATTAACCTGAGACTGAGGCTGTTGCACACCTAACTTCCTGAATTGATTAATTATTTGGCTATGCATAGCTAAAGTTGGCGTCTATAGTTGTTATTCTATCAACTTCTATCATACCCACATCCTTTTATACTGCGATACTTAAGGTATCACCATGTCGATCTAAATTTCTATGTGCAACCAAGTTCAATAAGGTGTATAGCTCATCATAAGTCTTCCAAAACTTGACCACCTGCAGCTAAATCTAGCAAAATTTTTGTGTTATGCTCAAGTGCCTCAACAAAATTATGAGCTAGTACCTCATTAGTCTGTTGGTGATGTGGATAGTCCTAAAAAATAGCTTTTAACCTCTCCCAAACATGAAGCTTAGAATCTGATACAAAGTCTCGCATTCTTTCCAGATAGGAAGATATAAATGAGGAACTTCCAGACTAAGTCATCCCAAGTTGTGATTGAACTTTTCATCTCAGTGTTCAACCACTTCTTTGATTCCCCCAAGAGTGAAAAGGTAAAGAATGTTAGCCTCATATAATCATTTGACATACTCGTAGGGAAGAATATGTCACTTATCTCTAGAAAGTTTTGTAGGTGGACTTGTGGATCTTCATGTGATAGCCTGATGAATTTTCCATAGTTTTGCAAAAGTTGCACCATGTTCTGCTTTGATTCAAATCTACCTCTAGGTGCCAGTCTACAAATTATGGAGCTCATATTAGTTGAAAATAAGATTGTCACTTTGCAAAAAGTCCTATGGTCCGGTGGGTCCTCAGCCATGGGAGTAGGAAGATCTTGTTCTTCTAGAATCTGCAGGATATGGTATACAAGTACTGCTTCTCTCCTTTTTTGGTGAAAGCATTGTTCAGGCTCAGGGTATGGTTCAAGCAACTCCCTATCCCTTGCCAACTTACTAGTCTACTGATGTTGGGCGTATTTACATGGCCAAGCACCAAAACCTACCCATGTTTTAGCTAAGTTTTGAGGATAAAATACATAATTCCTGCACTTTTAGTTTATTTTCAACTAAGTGAGTTGACCTATGTGATTAGCATACTTTTCAGGTACCAATGAGGAATATTTCAGCATTTTGGGGACCAGTGGACAGCAAAGGAAAACTTCACATAAGAGGGAAGGCAGCTTTTGGACTGAATGTGATGCATGGGAACTTTTTCCCGAGCAAACTCAGTATTTTTAAATACTTAAGGATGCAGTAGCAACTTAGTAGAGAAGGATATTATTAAAAACCTTATTGCTGAATTTTGAGCATTATCATTCATTATTCAATTATTCAGATTCTGTAATAGTTTGGTGAACAGAGAAAAATGGCTAGGCTTGAGCAACGGAGAGAAAAAACACGTTCTTCTCATTAGTAGCGCTAGTCATCTCCATAGCTGAGATTTTTCTAAGTTGTGGTATGATAATTATGTCTATTTTGATTCCCATTGTATTCATGAGTAGCTAAACTTATCTGTTAGGGTTATGGAACCCTTGTAATATACTTTCTATTGCTATGAGTTTGTGAATTTATGATGTGTCATGCCACTTATATCATTACTCTCTTCGTTTTGATTGAATTCTCATGGTTGCAAACATAGGGAATGCGCCATTATAGCATTAACTTGTTCGATAGAAAAGTTACATGTTTGGAAAAGAGAGTGTGACAAGAAAATAGGGTTTCCAACCTCTATTTACACGTTAATGCCTTAGCAGGATTAACCTCTTAGAGAGTTTGTATAATTTGTTGTACATTTTAGGTTCAAGAGAGCTAAGGTGAATAAATCCTTGATGGTTGAAAAACACTTGGATTTAGAATTAGAATGCGACTCTCTATAAGTGCATGCATGTATAAACTCCGCTTTACTCGTAGTTAATAGAAAAGTAGAAAATGTCATTCTCTGTGATTCAATATTATTACATATATCGTCTCATTCGTTACATTAATAATATTACTGTGCACTTAAACCAAAACCCCCTTACCTTGGAATTTTCGACCAACAGTCTAATAATAATTGTAATACTTAGTGACTATAGTATTCCCTGTGGGATTCGACACCCAACCCAGATGGGTTCTATATTTGACAGCGACCACTTACACTTTCTCACAAGATTTGTAATTTGGGCGTATCAAATTTTGGCGCCGTTGCCGGGAAATACGGTTGTCAACTAAGTTTGTGATAGTTAATAAACCCTTTGGTCAAAGATTCCCAAATTTTACTTTTTGTTTGTTGTTTTTGTTTTGTTCAGGTTTGGTAGAGTGCATGCCAAATACACGAAGTTCTGGTCAGCCATTATTAACTCTAAATCCTAAACCACATCTTATTGGCAGAATGGATGCACAACGAGACATTGAAAGAAGGGCTGCTCAACTGGAGCAGGCTAGATTAGCTGCATTAGCAGCTGCACAAGTAAATCAACAGAATGCTGATAACCCAGGTCGGGAAACAAATCTTGATGATGAGGACCTGGGTGATGATGAATTATTAAACCCAAGGCGTGCAGATGATGTGCCTGCACCTGTGAACAAGAATGTCAATAGAGATCGTCAAGCTAGAATGAGACCTGAACGCCGAGCTGTGCAGGTCCCTTTTGATGATGATGATGATGATTTGGATGGGGCTGGTGCCGCAGGGGCTATTATTCCTCCGCCTTTGGCACCCAGAGCCAAGTTTAATATCACTAGCACCATGATCCAGCTATTGCAACTCAAAGGGTTATTTGGTGGACTTGCAGGCGACGATCCAAATATGCACCTGATTAATTTTATCTCAACATGAAAATCATTTGACAATCTAGGGGTTGGACAGAATGTTATCCGGCTATGCTTATTTTCATTGTCTCTATCTGGAGAGGCAACTCTATGGTTAAACGGGCTAACTCCTGACTCTATTACCAATTGGAGGCAACTGAAAGTCGCTTTCCTAGAAAGATTCTTTCCACCATCCAAGAGAGCCCAATTACGAGATGAGATAAGCAATTTTTGACAGCTTCTAACTGAAGCACTCAACAAAATATGGGAGAGGTTCAAGAAGAAGCTTATGCGGTGCCCAAATCATCAGATGACCAATATCCACTTTATGGAAATATTATATAGGGCGTTGAACTAGGTGACTAAGCCAGTGGTTGATAATGCTGCGGGTGGGTCACTCATGGACTTTACTTTTATTGAGGCAAGTGATATGCTAGATCTTATGACAAAGCAGAGTAAAGCTTGGCATACCAGGGATTCTGAGGTAGCAAGCTCTACTTTATCTATTGGCATGACGGCAGAATAGAGACGAAGAGAAGAAGAATGTGACCAGGATATGGCTCACATGAAAATGCAGATGGATCTTCTTACCAAGCATTTATTATTAGGGAAGACAGAAAAGGTCAAGGCCGTTGTATCACAGGGAAGAGATGACTTCGATTCTGAGGAGGAAGTGAATTACTTGAATAATCAGGGGGGTTTCCGAGGCAATGCCCAAGGAAACCAAGGTCGGAACTATTATGATAAATCTAGATACAAGGAACAAGACCAAGGGAGTTAGAAGAATAAGACTGACAGGAGTTGTTTGTATGTTCCTCCTGGAAATCACGAAGCTGCTGCGTCTTGTTCTGGGAAGATGTCCATGGAGGACATGATGGCTATGCTGTTGAAAGGAGTGGAGGCAACCAACACGGGAGTAACTGAGGTAAAAAATGATTTATCCTCCATAAATCAATTGGTTGACTCGCATTCCACTGCAATAAAATAGCTGGAACAACAAATGAGTCAACTATCAGCAGCATTCAATCAAAGAAAAGTTGGCACTTTACCTAGTGACACTGTGCAAAATCCAAGGAATGATGGATCATGTTTGGCCATTACTACTAGGAGTGGTAAGGTGTTGGAAAACCCATCCAAAGGCAAGCTGGTGGTTGATAATATTAAAGAGAATGTGATTGAAGCAGATTGTGATGAATCTGTAGAAGCTGAAAATCAGAATGAGAACGTTCATGATACTACACCTAGATGTCAGCAGTCTGAAAAGATTGATAATGGGAAGCAGAATAAAAAGGAAGTAGTGGAGAAAACTCTTCCAAATCCACCACCACCTTTTCCTCAAAGACTGAAGAAGAAAGCTGATGACACCAGGTTTTGTAAATTCATGACTATGTTGAAGTAGCTGACTATTAATGTGCCTTTGGTGGAGGCACTGGAGCACATGCCAGGGTACGCCAAATTCACGAAGGACCTTTTGACAAAGAAAAGGTCAGCAAGCTATGAGCTGGCAGATAATTTTCATTATTGCAGTGCAATTGCCACGAGGTCTTTAGTATAGAAAAAGGCAGATCTAGGTGCTTTCACTATTCCTTGCACGGTTGGATCTTTGGATTTTGCTAAGGCGTTGCGCGATTTGGGGGCTAGCATTAATTTGATGCCACTAGCCATTTATAGATAGTTGGGGTTGGGCGATCCTACGCCAACCAACATGCGGCTCGTAATGGCAGATAGGTCGGTAAAACAACCTGTTGGTATCTTATATGATGTATTAGTGAAGGTTTCTACCTTCATTTTTCCTGCAGACTTTGTTATTTTGGACTGCGAGGTGGATTTTGAGGTGCCCATAATCTTGGGTCGACCTTTCCTCGCAACAGGAAGCGTGCTTATTTATTTACGAGCAAATGAGCTTTTGTTTCGGATGAATGACAAAGTGGTACGTTTTGATGTATGAAAATCAATGAAGACGCCCAAATATTTGAATGTGTTATCTATATCTGATGTTTATTATGAGGATGATAGGGAATTATCGTTAGAGAAGCAGCTTACTGTTGAGCCATTGGCTACTGTGCTTTTGAACTTTGAGCGTGAAGATATTGAAGAGTATGAAGAAACTATTTGTGCTTTGACAGGAATGGGGTCGTATTCATATGCCCCCAAGAAGTGGGACCTCGACCTTAAGAATCGACCTTCACCACCGGAGAAGTCACCATATATCTCGATGAAGTCTGAGTAATCGAGATAACTATGTCGTGCTGCGACAATAAATCAAGCGCTACATGGGAGGCAACCCATCATTAGGAGTTTGTTTCACTAGGAGTTTGTTTTTGGTAAATAAAAGTCCAAAAAGAAGAGTCTAGCCATGACCAAAACTAAGGCGCTTGGCGGGAGGCAACCCATCTTTCTAATCCTTTTTGTTGTTTTTGATTAAGTGTAGGTGCAAGACGTACAAACGAGGAGATTAGTCCCAAATTTTGATTTAAAAGTGAGCCATGCCAATGGTGGTAAGTTTAGGAATGATGGAGCAAAGGCTATTGTCTAGGCGTCGCCTATGCCAACATAGGCAATGGGCAAGGCGCCGCCTATGCCATTGCCTATGCTCATTGCCTCATATAGGCAATGGGAAAGGCGCCGCCTATGCCAATGTAGGCAATGGGAAAGGCACCGCCTATGCCAATGTAGGTAATGGGCAAGGCGCCGCCTATGCTAACATAGGCAATAGGAAAGGCGCCGCCTATGCCATTGCCTATGCTCACTGCCTCACATAGGCAATGGGCAAGGCACCGCCTATTCCAATGTTGTCAATGCTAAAGGCGCCGCTTACTTATGCATAGGCAATGCTATAGGCGCCGCCTACTTATGTTTTTTTTGCCTACTAACCCATTTGTAAATGGACCAAAACCAACCCATGGCTCATCCTTTAAATAGATCCTCAACCTTAGAACACCATTCAATTGTTTGTTCAACCTAGGTGCCGCCCAAGCTCTCCTACTCTCTCCAAGTTTTTCTCTTTTCTCATCTAATCTTTTAAGATCATCTTCCCGATCCACCACCAAGTAAGTTGTTCTTTTATATTCCGTAGTTGTTGCAGTGCTACGCTTATAATGGTTTAATTGTTTTTGTAGTAGTGCTTGGTGATAAGAGTGAGGTTAGTTTGTTATGATTTTTTGAAGAATACATCTCATTGTGTGAAAGGATTCTTGTGGGTATTCTTGACTTTACTCTGGCATGTATTGATTGATATTCACTGTCATAATTTTTTTTATGGAGTTGAAATTGTGAAGTTAATGCATAATCTTGAGAGTTGTAAGCTTGAATGTTTGAATGACTCGTTCATCGATGGTTGACCACAAGCATAAGATGGTGTGATTGTTTCTGTACTATAACATGATAAGATTTCTAGGTGGTCGTCTTGTTCAAAGAGTGCATTAATCCAATGAAATAAAGTTGGAAAGGATAGTCAAGATTATATGACCAATGTGTGCTGCTTCTCTATATCAAATTGAGAAATTGTTATGTAAAGTGAAGGGTTGAAAGTATGACTGCGCTAATATTGTTGTTGGCATACACCACCTAAATGTATGTCGATAAATTCTGAGTAATCGCCATCACTCACTCAATTAGTTTGTGCAAACAAATTAAGTGTGTGGTGGTGCCATCACAATTTTCTTTTTCGATTATAGTAAATCTTCCGAGATGAAACTAACATGACTTTATTGTGATCTCAGGTAGAATGGCTCCAAAAGGACGACAGGGAAAAGAGAAAGCGGCCACTTCACAAAAAGGTCAGAAAAGGTCAAGAAAAGACCAGGCTGAGTCCTCCTCTCTTCAAGTGCCTTGACGCACTTTTGGGATCAAGTGGGTTCTCGAGGAGGAAGGGAAGGAATGGTATAGGAACAACAAAGTGAAGAAATATGTTCATGTGGATTTAATGCAGAAGGAAAGCTTAGCTAAGAGAGACCCCCGCATTTTGGCTAAAATCATGGCACTAAATCTTGACTTTATCTTTCGAGATATGGGGGAATGCAATCTCGATTTGACTCGAGACTTTTATGCCAATTGGTCTCCAAGGACTACCGAAAGTGAAGTAAAGATTCGGGGTCAAGTCTTGCAATTGAACGCAGATTTCTTCAACTCTTTCCTGGGTACTCCGAGTGTGGACCAATCACCACTCAAGGAGATTTACCACAGACCTCCCTACAGAGCCATCAGACATATGCTGTGTGGATCAAGGTCAATGACTCGATGGATGCGTCACAAGGATAATGGACGTCACACTACTTACCCGTATGCTTCTTTAAACAGATAAGCTCACATATGGTTAAGAATAGTCAACTCCTGCTTGATTCCTGGGATGCAATACACTAAGATCACGCGTGATTGAGTCTGCTTGGTGTATGCTCTAATGACGACTGTTCCCATCAACATTTGTGCGGTTATACGATCGTCAATGCACAAAGCAAGGTTGCACAAAAGGTCCTATTCCAGCTTTGGCAATTTGTTGACTGCAATCTTAAGGAAAGAGCACATTGAGGAGGAGCCAGCGGACCATAAGCTGCCACACAACCCGTAGAAGGTAGATCTCACGAAGATCAAAGAGCCAGAGACTGGTCAAGGCATCAACCTTACCACTACTGAGAGACATGCTCGAGATGAAAGTTTTTTTCGCCATCTGTATGGGATGAAAGTTTTTTTTGCCATCTGTATGGCATGACTAGGTTTACCATGATGAGTGGGGGTCGTGTGCCTACTGATGCAGAGCTGCGGTAGTTGGACTTTGACTACCCGCTTAATGAGCATGCTCGGGCCATGTGTGGAGTGGGAGTAAATTTTGAGGAACTTCTAGATGATGATATGCCAACAGACGATGATCACCGACTGCCAGACTCAGATGTGAAGGACAACTCTGATGATGACGACTCTGATGATGATTTTGGCGCAGGGGGTATGACCCCGGATATAGAGGAGGAGTCCGACTAATCAGGTTTTGCTTATTTATTTACACAGAGGGCAGTGTGTTCCATCTAAGTGTGGGGTGCGGGTATATGTTTTCTGTATTGTGTACTACTTGCCTACATTTATTCTTAGTTGTTTGATTTAGTCGTAGTTAGTTAGTTGTAATGAGTAATACTGAGCCAGATTCTGCATGAAATTGTTCTAATAGACGACATGGCATTATAACAAGAGTTTGTGCTGAATCATTACTATTGAAATATTTAGGCTCTGAGTTGTGACTCACTGTGTAAAAATTGTTTGTGGTTTAATTCATTCATCTGTTGGGTCAAGAATCTATAATGCTCCCAATTAAGTTGACCATGTGCCTTGTGTGTGTGAGGTTATTGTATATTCTTTGTTGTGACTGATGCTAGAACTTGCCTGGTGTGTGTGTGAAGCGAAATAAAGATTGTGAGTTTAGGAGATGATTTAGGCATTTCTTTGGCATCCCTGATTTTGTTTATCTTCTTTTTACCTACCTTTGTATATTGTCCTAGTGAACACCCTTTGAGCCTTTAGCTATTTTCTTTGGCAGCCTCATATGTAGCCTAATCCATTTTTTTAAGACCATAATTTTGATCCAAAAGCTCCTAAGCGCTTTAAACTGTAGAATCAAGTTGAGTAAAGAGTGTGGCAAAATAAGAGAAAAATGGTAAAAGTAATGCCACAAAGTGTATTGGTACTTAAAAATTTGGTGAAAAAGAGTGGCTATCATAGGGATGCTTATAAAAATAGAAATAAAAATAAAGAAATAAAGAAAAAAAAAAGAGTTGTATATTCCCATCATTGTGTTTCTAATTGAATAACAAATTGGGTGAAAGGGGGTTGGTAGATGAAAGGAAGGTAGAGTGGTTGTTAAAAGTTAGTGTAAATGGCATAAGGTAGTGTATTAAAGCGCTTGGGGAACGTAGTCATCATTTTTGGCCAAAATAGTCCTACCTGTCCCTTAGCCTACAATACAACCTGTAAAGACCTATTTGATCCTAACCTTGGCATTCTGATATTAGTGGAGCATTACACTAAGGGCAAGCATATGGTCATCAGTTGTAATCTAAGAATTCTTTGTGAGAGTGAGAGCAAGCAAGTTCTTATACCCATATTTCTGAAAAATGCAAAACTATGAGTGATTATGGGTAACATTTTGTGTGAGCGAACATGGTTGATGATTTTTGGGTAGTTTTATATGATTTTCTTTGGCTTAACTTGTGTACACGAATTAACCAACTTGATGAGTCTATGTTGGAGGTTGAGTTGTTTCTAGTAATGATCAAGATATCTACTCTTTGTTAAAAATTGTCGTGTATGTCTTGTTGAAAATTTTGTGTTGATCTTGTGAAATTCTAGTTAGGTGTTCGCATGGATGTAATATTTTGTTCGAGGCAAAAACAAAGCTTTAAGTGTGGGGTGGTGATGTTGGGCGTATTTACATGTCCAAGCACCAAAACCTACCCATGTTTTAGATAAGTTTTGAGGATAAAATACATAATTCCTGCACTTTTAGTTTATTTTCAACTAAGTGAGCTGACCTATGTGATTAGCATACTTTTCAGGTACCAGTGAGGAATATTTCAGCATTTTAGGGACCTGTGGACAGCAAAGAAAAACTTCACATAAGAGGGAAGGCAGCTTTTGGACTGAATGTGATGCATCGGAACTTTTTCCCGGGCAAACTCAGTATTTTTAAATACTTAAGGATGCAGTAGCAACTTAGTAGAGAAGGATATTATTAAAAACCTTATTGCTGAATTTTCAGCATTATCATTCATTATTCAATTATTCAGATTCTGTAATAATTTGGTGAACAAATAAAAACGGCTAGGCTTGAGCAACGGAGAGAGAAAACACGTTCTTCTCATTAGTAGCGCTAGTCATCTCCATAGCCGAGATTTTTCTAAGTTGTGGTATGATAATTATGTCTATTTTGATTCCCATTGTATTCAGGAGTAGCTAAACTTATCTATTAGAGTTATGGAACCCTTGTAATATACTTTCTATTGCTATGAGTTTGTGAATTTATGATGTGTCATGCCACTTATATCATTACTCTCTTCGTTTTGATTGAATTCTCATGGTTGCAAACATAGGGAATGTGCCATTATAGCATTAACTTGCTCGATAGAAAAGTTATATGTTTGGAAAAGAGAGTGTGACAAGAAAATAGGATTTCCAACCTCTATTTACACGTTAATGCCTTAGCAGGATTAACCTCTTAGAGAGTTTGTATAATTTGTTGTACACTTTAGGTTCGAGAGAGCTAAGGTGAATAAATCCTTGATGGTTGAAAAACACTTGGATTTAGAATTAGAATACGACTCTCTATAAGTACATGCATGTATAAACTCCGCTTTACTCATAGTTAATAGAAAAGTAGAAACTACAAGGTGAACATAACCCTAACTTGTCATTTTCTGTGATTCAATTTTATTACATATATCGTCTCATTAGTTACATTAATAATATTATTGTGCACTTAAACCAAAACCCCCCTTACCTTAGAATTTTCGACCAACAGTCTAATAATAATCGCAATACTTAGTGACTATAGTATTCCCTGTGGGATTCGACACCCAACCCAGTTGGGTTCTATATTTGACAGCGACCGCTTACACTTTCTCACGAGAGTTGTAATTTGGGCGTATCATCTACTACCTGTGCCTGCAAATTCAGAAGCCAAGATCAAATAAAAAGCACCAAGGAAATGAAAAAGTAAAGCTAAAATTATGATGATTGCCAAATTACTCGTCCCCGGCAATGGCACCAAAAACTTATTGCACCCAAAAGCATATGCAAGTGTGTGTGGTCTCACCAAGTATTTTAATGAACTTTTACAAGCCAAGTATCGATCCCTTAGAGACTTGTGTTAACAACTATCCAAGACTAGTTCACTAATAAGATTAATTTAGTATATACATCTTCTCCGGAGGTAGTGGTATGGACTGCATACATCTTACCCTCCCTAGACCCCATTATATAGGAATACACTGGATTTGTTGTTGTTGAACATAACCACAAGAGTTTGCAAGTTATAAGTAACCATATACTAAACAATACGATTAAGTAAAAGTTTGAACAATCAATGTGAAAAGCCCAGTGTTAAGCACACAAGAAGTCCTCAAAACAAGATGAATTAAGGTCGGATAACAAGTCTTAGGTGCATAAATTCACCTAAGATCAATAACTAGAAGATAAAAAGGTAACTACAACTCCAAGAGCTTACTCAATCTCTGAAATTAACTCTACACTAATGGTGAAACAGTGGTGATAATTAGTAATCAGATCTACACTAAAAAGGTACAAAAGTGTAATATGAACACCAAAACCATGGGTACTTAGTAGGCATCATCAACCGACTAAGCTAAATCATGATATAAGTATAATAAGATACAAGATAACATAAGTTATGTCAAGATAAAAGGGAAAACCAGGAATTAATCATTGATAATGTTGTACATAAATAAGCGAATACATACGAGATAATAATGTAAGGATCATACCATTACAACTAAAAGATTGGCCCCCATAAGTCAATTAGTGCATAAAAGTAATTAACCCAATGCAGGACCCCATAAGCCTGGAGGATATAATCAAGGAAACTAACTACCAAACTTCCAAAGTTTACCAATCATTATGCCATAATCAAGAAAATTCCCATCTCGTATTACATCATGAACAATCCTCAGTGTCAACTCAAATCAGAAATCAATGGTATTATCAATATTATCATTAGATTTTATGGACTTGAACCAAAACTTATATCATCAATATTATCGGTAATTGCCAAACTTGAACTGAAACTCAAAATTATAAACTGTTTTAATGAACCATATTAGTGAGTCATTTCAATAAGCTAAACCCAATAAATTATACCAATAGTTTATAGTTGTAGACCATCCCTTTACTCATAATAATAAAGAAGACAAGGAATCATATCTGTATGTCTCATCTGTAATTATGTCTATAATCCTTATCATTAGTCATATCCATAAACCATATAAATACTAATATTCACAAGCAATATTACTAAACATATTCGAAATTCATATTAATAAATGTATCTATAGGCCACCCATATTATCAATAAGCCGCTAATCTTATCTATATGCCACATTATCTCTATGATCCATATTATATCCACAGGCCATTTGTTATATCTATAAGCCTTATTCTATCAATGAGCCAAATCATAATTATGATCCATATAACATTCATGAGCCATATTATATATATAGAGAGAGACATATCATATCTATAAGCCACATTTTATCTATATAAAACATCATACCCATGAGTTATATTATCAACCAACATAAGTCATATCATACCCATGAGTCATATTATATATCTACATAAGTCATATTATACTCACGAGCCATTAACCTTTAATCATACTGATATTTATAGCATTAATCATATCAACCATTTTATTAATCATATTCGGAGTCCATACCCATAATCACATGCATAAGTCATAAATCACACTTTTAAATTATGCCATTAGTCACACATAAGGGCAATATCATTAGCAACACTCAGAATTTGTATCCATCCTCCAATATCTAACTACATACTCAATAATTATATTCAATCTCTTCAAGCATCAAACCTTCCATTAATAAGAGTATTACATACGTGAATGAGTCTATGAAGTTATCATAACTCTTGGCCTAATGTGGTTCAGAGGGACCCACTTCTAATCCCTAAGATCCATTTAGGCAACTTGTACTCCAAACTAGGCTGAGGTATCTAAGTTCATTCCCAGATCTTAAGTAAATCTTAATTAGTCCTAAGATGGACATCCTTCCCAAAGATGAACATCTAAGGCAATCCCATCCCAAATGGTGGCAACTAAGGCAATCCCCTTAACTTAAGCAACTAAGGGCAATTTTGATTTAACATGAAAGACTAGAGCAATTTCACCTACCTTGAGTACTTTAAGGTATTTCAACACTAGATGTATACCTTAAGGACCAATTCACCTAAGCCATGACTAACTATACTAACTACTCCATGTCTAAGGTTCCAAGGTAGCCTAACAGTCCAATTGAGCCAAATATCCTTATTCATACTTCCAACAACTAAATCCCACCCCATATCTAGCATAATATAATAATAAAACTATGAGATATCTAAATCTATGAAAAAGATAAGCCTAGCCTACCTGGGTGCCAAAGAAAGCCCAAAGAATTCGCTAAATCACTAATTTTCCCTTTGAAGAAGCTTTCGCAAGGTGCCACGCTATTAAAATCATAGCCTACTTATCAAAATGAGAACAATAATACCCATATTGAACTATTGTGCTTTGGGTCCAAAATTACATAAAAATTTCATATGGTCCCCCATTTATAGAAATCGTATTTCCCAATCCAACTCAACTCAACGTCCCTCTATTCTCTAGGAATATTTACCCTCAAAATGGGTGAATTCTATGCTATATTGGTGCTATAATCAAGCCACCAAGATTTGAGATTTTTAGATGAGAATAGAGAAATTAACCACGAAATAATGAAATCTTACCACGTATTTAAAGGATAAATGAATAATTAATCCTTTTCCAAGCTCCAAAATCATCCACCAATGTTATTCCCAAGCGCTCCTACTTTGTAGGGTTTAGAAAGCTTGGAGATGGGTGAGAAATAGTGAAAAATAGGCTAAAGGGGGTATTTATACCCTTCCAAGGTACATAAGTATCGCATACATGACTTGTCAATCACATTAGTGATACCAGTCCAAAGAGGTAGAAGTTGCTTATACGACATCTGTATCACGTATATGATACTTTCTATGCTACCCAGGGTGTCAATTATGCAACTAAAAATTTTGCTTATGTGACACTTGTCGGTGCCTTCCATATCGCATAAGTGATCAGAGGCTCACAGTGTGAGTGCACCAGCACCAGCAGAGACTAGGAATTTTTCTAAGTCCCTGAAAAACCCTCGGGATTTATTCAAAATTCCGTGTACGCAAATAAACTATGCTACCCTATCAAATTTGATGTTTCTAACTCAATGGCGCAATTAAAATTTCAATCTGAGCTCATTTCAATAAAAGGTGGGTCCCATGCCTAATTGTCATTTTTTGAAACTTTCATCCAATGGCTCAAAATGAGATCGAGACCCAACCCAAGGATCCACCTAGCCTAAAATTAACATTCCAGAGCTGTTGAAATAGTCAAAATTGGCATACAAGGCGGTTTGACTAAAAAATTTTTCCCGTTAGCCAATCTGAACCAACAAAGACTTCAAAATATAAAATTGGCTCTAAAAACAAATGAACTTCCTGATAATCAAACCGTTAGTTCCAGCAAGTAATAAATAACTTGGGGTAGCTATGGGAAAGCTTAAAATGGAAAAATAAGTGGAAAAATTGAAAATGGCCTTAAGGGTCATTACATTAGTAATATGAGAATACAATTGGTGAGAGAATCAATCAAAATGATCTATTTATAATAGTCATGTCACGATCAGAGACTACCCCCTAATTGAAAAATGATTCTTATAACTACAAGTAATCCTTAACTAACCCATGGTATGGACATAATGCTTGAGTAACTAATTAAAACCTATATAAAAGCTAAACCAACGGAGCAAAAGTATAATCATGAGATAAGTTATTTCAATGTGTTACTTTAAATGTTTACAACATTGTAATCTAGAAGAAAGATAAAATGAAACTACATATAATAACTATAACTGACTAACTATGAAGCCTATTAATACTAACTATAAGCAGCAGGTAGATGACCCTAACTATCCCTAATCAATATATACGAATAAGAAAATGAAATACTGGAACTGCAACGGATTTAAGTCCTCAAAATAAGAGTATTCATCACCTGCAGCCCAAATGTTATGATTTGCCGGACTATGATCTTGATATTAAGCACTTGAATCTACATCACATAGAAAACATACGCAAAAGAGGTATGCTCTCAGTACTTTTTAATGTAATGAGTATATAAGATATGCACTAGTCATAAGAATACTTACAATATGCTTTAAAATTGTGGATATTAATCATTTACTATAATGTGTATTTGAAGTATGTTTGTACATAAAAGTTATGAGTCATAGTGAAATCTCTGAATCCTGATCTAGAACATTGTAAAAATTGGAAGGTTGTAGAAGCGCAAATATTTCATATGAGTTAATGCTTGTGTTGAACATGCTGTAAAATAATATGCTAATTTATTGCAAAGAACATGAACTGAAGAACAATGCCCCGATGTGGAATACACAAAGATGCAATGATAATCTAGAAATTCATAGTTTAAATGTAAGAAAAACTAAATTAAGGGTCATGTATAAATATTGAGTTTGAAATTACGGGAGGTTTTCGTAACTGACATAGAGTAGGGAGGGTATTCTATACCTTGCCAAGTCTATGAACAATGATTAGCATAAATTCACTCATGAGAAGGAAGTCACTCTCAACTAATAAAGACTTCATCTGAAGAGAGTCAATCTAAACTAATGAGGATTGCTTTAACCTACAGTGGCACGTTGTTTGGGACTTAGGTTATACAAACCCCTGTCCTATCGGTGTTAAGTTGACACGACCCAAACCAGGGCCTTGTCGTGATGGGTTTCTTAAGTCAAACAAAGGCCAGAGGCCACCCCCAACACCCCAAATCGTAGACTACCTTACACACATTCAACTAAGTTACAAACATATAAAAAGATAGTGTGCAATGGCTAAAGAAAATTTAATGCATATCCATAACCAACTACCGACGACTGGCCAAACAACTAACCGACATAGCCCAATAACCACAGTAGTCTAGACAAATTCTTCTAAATAGTAAACCAAACTGAATATCAATAAAGTATCGGTACATGCCCCCGACTATAGCCAAAAATAATATTTGATAGTCTATAAAAAAAATAAAAGAGAAACATAAGCCTAAAATGGATCCATCCAAAACATGGAAGCTCACCCCTTTAAGTCAACTCTCAGTCAATCTATGATCACTGAGCAGGAGAAGTAGATCTATGGCTAATTCTTGCATCGCATGCAGATACAACATCCAAAGATGGTTAGCAAGGTGAACACTAGCATGTAACTCAAGGATAAAGATAAAATAATGTCATCAACTCAAATCAAGACAACCAATGTATAATAACCATATGCAAATACATATATAAATATCATGTTGGGATAAGGACCAAGGTTTAGCCTGTACTTTGAAATCTTAACCTGGATTGTGTATCTCAATTATCATATAATAGTACCCACAGGATACATAGGCCCCATCTCTCACCCCCTGGTCGGGCCACAATACGTGTAGACACATGAACACTAGAATAATCTCATATATATGCATATGGGGACTCAAACTGCCCAACATATACTAAGGTGACTTAAGCACCCGATCATATAATGATTTATGAGGGACTCGAACCTCCCAAATCATGAAATAGTAATAAGGGGGACTCAAACCTCCCTAGTCTCTTTGATCCCCACGTCAGTAAATGCAGTTTCCAGTATCGGTCACCCGAACCTCCACTTTAATGACTCAGCTGCACAACCCTATTTATATCACAATTAAAACATTTATCGCATAATCCCATTCATGAACCACATTCCACATTAAGGCATACATTGTTGGTATCCTCATACCAACTACACTTGCAAGGTAACAACAACATGCCAAAACAATTCCCATTAACATAGAGAAAACAACTCCCTTTATTCATTAATACAAGGTGGGGGACACTGACTCTCTTTGTTCATTAAATCAAACCATTGTGTTTCAAATACGTCCTTATATCATGTAATATTTCAAGACTTGTTCAATTTTACAAATACCCATCTTTCTCGTAACTCAATACCAAATTTCACACCATGGGTTGGGGTCATAACCATTTCAAAAGTCACAAGTTTGGGAAAATCACAATTCCCTAATTCATCCAGCATACCCATGCACCCACAAGTTCAAATCAATATCTAAAGCATGAATAATCATAATTAAATGGGAATACATTGTTCAACAATAAGCATTCAAAACCCAAAACCCTTTTTTTCAAAACCAAAACAATTCCATGTGAATAACACTTTAGTACATATGCTTTATAACAAATTAACATTGAGGTAACAGTCACATGCCTGAAATAGTAAGATGTACAGAGATAAATCACCCTTTGCCCTATTTGATCAATATCTCAAAAACCCTAAGTGTTCTTGACCTTGAGGAATTTGAGAGTGTTAAGAAGTTAATTTGAAGTGTATTTAAGGGATAATGATACCCTAAAGGGGTTATAAGAAGTTAATTTCACGTTGGGTAAGAGGGGAAATATCTAGAATGCCATTAACTTAAAATCTAAAAAAGGGTCGTTTTTGACTATAAGTCAATCCTTGACTCGTAGCCACTCCTTACAACTCATTGCCATGAGTCGTAACCAAGGAAGTACCACCAAGGCAACATACACTATTGAGCTTATGATTCAACTATAAGAATCATAATAGGATGTGATGACTCATAGGGTCTAGTCGTAGTCAACACAGAACCCAAATTATGACTTACACTGGACATTCTAAGATTGCACCTAATGACTCGTAACATACCCTTGTGCTCTTAGTGGGATACTTATATGTAGAGAAGAATCTAGCCACAAACTTACTAGTTTGGTTACAACTCATCCTAATGACTCATCAGGACACCCTACGACTCATAGCATAAGGCGTAACCAGGCTATTAAGCTCAAACCTCTATTTTAATTCTCCCCCCCTTGGATCATTAGCCCTTGAATGATGGTACAAGGAATTTATTAGCATGAATTGACTCCACATACCTCTATTCTTACCTTTAACAAAGATAGAAAACAAAGATGTTAAGGAAATCACTCTTTCTTTTAACAAAGACAAAAAAAAATATGTAAAGGAATACACATACCTTAAGCATGATTATATTGAGTGAAAAACAAGAATTGATACTTGGACTTCATGTCCTCTTCTCCTTCCCAAGTAGCCTCTTCAACCTTGTGGTTCCTCCATAGAACCTTTACCAAAGCTAAGTTCTTCATCTGCAACCAACAAATTTGATGATCCAAACTTTCAACCAAGACTTCATCATAAGATAAGGAATCTAAAATACCTACCTCCTAAAAAGGAAAAACCATTGAAGGAACACCCATGCACTTTCTTTACTTCAAAACATAAAATATTGGATGAATGGAGCTCAAAATAGAGGGCAAATCCAATTCATAGGTAACATTACTAACCTTTTTAAACACCAATTACAGACCAAAATATCAGTGGTTAAGCTTCCCCTTCTTACTAAACCATATCACTTTTTATCTAAGGTGGATTTATGTGCCTTACTATTTTTATTCGGGCTTATTTAGCTTTGTCTTGAGGATTTCTTGTGTGCTTGATGAGTAAAAGATGATATAAATGAGAATCTAAGAGTTTAAGTACTTTATAACAATTTTGAATGTGAATTTCAAACAATTTGGGAATCAAATTGATCATTTAGAGTTCATATGAGAAAACTAGTGTTACTAGCTTAAGGTAGGTGTTGTTCCAGTTCACCGTGATGAATTCAAATGTGTATAATGAGTTCCTAATTGTATTATTATGTAATTATGTATGGAAAAACTTTTTTATAGTTTTAAAACTGCAATTGAATCAAGACAAGAATAAAAACTAAGTGAAAGATCAAAAGGGGCAAAAGTAGTATTCTTAGATTAAGTTTCTAGTTTGTCCTCTTGGATGTTTTATTGTTTTGAGCTCTAATTTGTTGTGTTTAATTCTGTTATAAGCTCTTTGAGTTTATTATAATGATATATGAAGGATATAAAATCTTCAAATTGGGTGTAAAAAACACAAAAAGTCTTGGAATGTATCAACAAAAGCACAAGACACAATTTGAGGTGAAATGGACCTCTTGGAAGTCCATGGCACGTTGCATCCAAATAAAAGGCCCTAGGGAGGTTTCCATACATATTGAGCTTCCTAATGGACCATAAAAATTGTGTATATGTGATAAGTGTGCGTGGAGGAGGCATACCCAGAAAATTAACCCCACGACACGGCCTAGTCCAAAAATTGGCAGTTTTGTCCTTCTATAAATAGGACACTTGAACATAAGGCTAAACACCTTGGACGACTTGGAAAAATTAAGGGAGGCTGTAAAACACTTAAATTAGGGTTTTAATTCTTTTACTTTAGTTTTGAATGGATTTTATCATGTATTCATTTATCTTGATTGCGGTTATGTACATGAGTGGCTAAAAGCCTTTTTTCGGGGTTAAGGCCAAGAACATGTTTACTTTCACTTTTAATTGATTTTTTTGGATTTCTTCTCATAATTGGTTTTTATTATACTTTTTATCTCTATTTTAAGGATTCGGTACCCTTATAATACATATATTGTCGACCCTGTAAACTCGGGAGGGGGAACAGGAAGATAGAAGTGGGGAATAATAAAGTAAGGTTCTTATTCTTTTATGAAATAAGAAATTTGAACTAGCATCTAGGATAGGGATAAACCTAGAATCCTTTCTTAGTTCTTTTTTAGTATGATATCTTAATGCATCTAAATGGATTATTGCATCCCCGTCCAATGATGTAGTTGTAATGTCCAGTTAGGTAGAAGGTTAGAGGTTGGGAGACCATGATCATATGATAAATCCTATGAATCAACAACCAAGATAAGAAATCTAATGAATGAAGTTCAATAGCATGGTATTATTGTTCATAGTGCTTTAACCCCGGGTTTTTATCCATTAATTGTCCAAAGTCTTTACTTTTCCATATTACTTTAGTTTACTTTTAATTACAAACTTTCAAAACTCTTTTGGTTATGTTTGCACTAGTTTAATCTCAATAGTCAAACTATAATTGAATAGTTGTTTAACACAAGTCTCTGAGGGATCAATATTTAGCTTTGTAAAAGGCCACTGTATTATTTGGTGAGACCACATACACTTGCTTGTACGCTTGGGCGCAACAAGTTTTTGATGTCGTTGTTGGGAACTTGTAAATTGGCAACTATTTTTTTTTATTTTTACATTTTAAATTTCTTTGGTTCTTTACTCTTGGGATTGATTTTGCAAAAAATAGGTTTACATGCTAGCAAGCTATCAAGGGATAGGGAATTGGTTTAACCAAGCCCCAAACCCGAGCAATGTTTCCATCAATGAAAAAGAGAAGCAATCCTTCTCCATGATACCCCACAATTTTCATATGAACAACACAATCCTGCTCTAATGGCTGAAAATCAACTAGCCTGCAGGATAGTTCATGCAGTGGAAATCCCACTTCCAATAAATTTGACCTCCTCTTTTCAAAAACAAGCTGTTAGAGGTAACTTTGACCTAAAATAGAACATAGTGCGACTTTTGATCAGTAGTGAACAATTTGTGGGACTTTTATATGAAGATCCATAAGTCCAGCTGCGGAACATTTTGGAGATCAGTGACATATTCATCCCTATGGGTGTGTCAACTGACTATGTTAGGCTGACACTTTTCCCCTTTTTACTGTTGGGGAAACCGAATAAGTGGTTGAATGCTGAGTCGGCAAGTTCAATGACAACCTCGGATAACTTTTCCCAGAAATTCCTCATCTGATTCTTTCCATCTGGCAAGACTACGAAACTGTGTAGTGAGATTGCGATCTTCAAATAGAGGGCAAATAAGAACTTATATCATGCTTAGGAGGGATTAAAAGCTCTTCTTCAGGACTGTCCACAACATCAGCAGTCCAATGAGGTATTTGCTCACACTTTTATTGAAGCACTTGATCACAACACAAAAATTTAACTAGATTCAACTGCAGGTGGTTAGACATTGGAATTAATGTATGATGAGCTATATACTTTACTGAACCAAATTGCGCAAGGAAATCCTAAATGGAATTCTGACTCAAGAAATTCTACAAAGAAGGTTGCACGAGTGTTGGAAGTGGATCAATTAACTATTATATCTACTTATATTTTTGTATTCAGAATTAGTGAACAACTCAATTCAATAATATGAAGTTAGGGGTTACACAGTCTGCAGTAATAGTAAATTTAATTCAGCAGACAAGTACTTGGTACGTGGTTTGTGGCAATAGAGGTCATTCTACAGATATGTGTGCTGCAAATCCAATGTCAGTGATGTTTGTGGACAATGTTCAAAGGTTGAATTATGGGAATGCATACAATATAAAGTGACAGACTCAGTCACTAAATTAGCAATGAAATAACTAACCGATACAGTTTCAGCAACCACAGGCTCAAGTAAATCATGTCACTAGTAATATAGAAGAGATGCTAAAACAAATCTTAGATGCTCAAGCACAATTTGTAGTAGATATAAAAATCCTGTAAGTGGCTACAAGGAACTTTGAGTTGTAGATAGGTCAGATAGCAGCAGCACAGAATACCAGGCCTCAAGGTGGTTTCCCAAGTGATACTGAAAATTCTAAACAAGTTATGAAAATTACTTTGAGGAGTGGTGAGGAGCTCAATAAAGAACCTCCAAAGAAAAATAATGAGGTAGATGTTGATTTGGCTTCTAAATAGGTAGATGACAGAGTATTTGAAAATTTGAGAAAGTCTGAGTACTCAAAAACAAAAGTTGTTGAACAGATATAGGAAAGACCACCACTACCTTTCCTATAGTATTATATAAATACAAAGGAGGATGCATGCTTCAAGAAGTTTTTTGACATGTTTAGGGAGGTTTATATTAAACTTCCTCTTTTAGATATTTTGCAGGGAATGCCTAAGTACTCTAAGTAATTGAAAGATGTGGTCACAGAGAAAGTTAAGCTGCAGGATGTAGAGACAGTATTAATCACTGAGGAGTATAGCTCTATCGTGTCGCAAAAGATGCCCAAGAAGATAAAACACCCTGGAAAGTTCACTTTCTCCATTCAAATTGGGAAAAGTGAGGTAGTTCACACACTTATTGACTTAGGGGAAAATATCAATTTAATGCCCCTTTCTTTTTTCAATACCTTGGGCTTGAGAAAGCCAAGACTGAGCTTTGTGTTACTATAACAGACAAATGGGACCACAGCTCATCCTGAAAGAGTCATAAAGGATATTCTCATCATGGTTGGTAAGTTTATTATTCCTGTTTACTTTATTGTTTTAGATTTTTAGGCAAATAAAAAAGTATCAGTCATCTTGGAAAATCCATTCTTGGCAATGGAAGGAGCATTGATAGATGTAAGAGAGGGCATGCTTATAATGAGGGTAGAAGATAAAGAGGCAATTTTCAAAGTGTACAAATCGCTCAACACACTATCCCACTACAAAGATCTGTGTATTATTATAGTGATTGAAGGGGATAAGTATGGTGTGGTGGAGTCTATTCCACAAAAACCTCTTCAGACTTCCCCATTGAGCAGCATAAGCCACCAATACCCAAGCCTAAAATGATGCAAGTACATGAGCCTGAAAAGTTTGTTGTTTGAGAGAGTTTTTGAACTTAAGAGTTCACACTCAAGAAGTCAGAAATGACTAAGAAAATAGCATTTGAGTGTGGGAAGAGGATGAAGAAAAATGGATAAATTATAGATTGGGTTATGCCGCGACACTAAATTAGGCGTTTCTTGGAAGGCAACCCAAGTTAAGGTATGTTTTATTTTTAGTATTTTAGTTTTTACTTCACTAGTTTTGTTTTGGTTAAGTCACAAGTTGATGGGAAGTCTGAGTATCGGAAAACCTGAGCGAAGCATGGCAAAGACTAAGTGTGAGGTCCCCTGTCCCTCTTGATGTATAAAGATGCTACTAGCTAGGACCAGAGGCCTTAAGGAGTATTTCTATCTCTACTTTAGAGTATACTTTGGGGACAAAGTAGAATTTTAAGTGTAGGGTGGGGAAATGCCCATTTTTAAGGTAATTTTAAAAAAACAAATTTAAGAATAAATGTGGGATGTTCTTGTTGGTTCTATATTTGATTGTGTGATGCAAGTATTTTGATCATAAAAAGCATGTTGATTGTGTGAATTTCTACTTTCTAGACTCCTAGACTCATGATTATGACTCTTGTACTTGTTGGATTAATTAGAATTCATACTATTATTTGGTTGGGAGTCGATGAGGATCCTATTTAAATCGAGCATATGCCATGTGTGTGTGAGGTTATTTGTATATTTCTTATAGAATTTGATGCTGGGACTTGCCTGGTATGTGTGCAAAACAAAAAAAAGTGTGGGTTTAGGAGATGATATCGGCATTTTTTTGATAGCCATGTTTCATACCCTCCTTTGACCTACCATTGTGCATAATCTTAGCCATCCCCATTGAGCCTTTAGCTTATTCTTTGGTAGACTCATATATAGCCTAATCCCTTCTTTGATAGACCATAATTTGATCCAAATCTCCTAAGCACTTTAGTGTAAAATTAATTGAGTAAGTATTGTGAAAAAATAAGAGGAGAAGAGGTGAAAGTGAAGCCCCAAATTAGTGATTATTGGTGTGTAAAGTTGATGTGTTGTGGTTGGGAGTGAAAAAGAAAATTTATGCTCATAATTGAATCATGAATTAATAGAAAATACCGCCACCATATTGTATGTGAATGAGCTTAATAATATGGGGTAAAACAAAAGATGTGTAAAGGTAGTAGTGGTGAAAGTTGGTTGTTAGAGATTGATCTTAATTGTATAATGTGATGTATTAAAGCACTTAGGGAAGATAGTCACTATTCCTGCCCAAAATAGTTCCTACCTATCCCTTAGCATATATCACAACCATTAAATACCTATATGATCCTAAGCTTCATCATTCTGATATTAGTGAAGTATTTCACTAAGGGAAAGCCTGTGGTTCATTATGTGCAACTTGTGAATTCCTTGTAAGAGTAAGCTACCTAATTGGTCAAAAGTAGCATTTATGTGAGTAATTATGGGTAACACTCTTATTGTGAGAGCACATGTTTGATGAATGTTGGGTGAATTATATGATGTCTTTGATTGAACAATGTGCATAAGTTTTCTAACTAGGTGAGTTAATTCTTGAGGCCAGGATGCCTTGGAGTAGTGTTCTTGAACTTTCAATTGTGTGTAACATGCTTAGCGAAGAAACTTGCATTTTGTGTAGTCATGGTAGCACAAGATTGAGTGTATTGCATGTAGTAGAAGTGTATATTCACCTAAGCTTATGATTCTTATAGTAAAGAGTTGTTCAAGGATGAATAAGGCTTTAAGTGCGGGGTGGTGATCTGAGGTGGATTTATGCGCCTTAGTGTTGTTATCCGGGATTATTTAGCTTTTTTTAGCAAACTTATTGTGTGATTAATGAGTCAATGATGATATAAATTATCATCTAAGTTTTTAATTACTTGATAACAATGTTAAAGGTTCATTTCAAACAAGTTTTGAATCAAATTGATCATTTAGAGTTCACATGAGAAAACTAGTGTTACACGCTAGAGCGAAGTGGTGTTTATTTGATTGCGATGGATTATAATGTGTATAATGAGTTCCTAATGGTATGATTATTTAATTATGTGTGTAAAAACTTATTTATAGTGTTAAAATTTCAACTGAATCAAGCCAAGAGTCAAAACTAAGTGAAAGATCAAAAGAGGCAAAAGTACTATTCTTAGCTTAAGTTTCTAGTTCGTCATCTTGGATGTTGTGCTGTTTTGAGATCTAATTTGTTGTTTTTAATTCTATAGGATGCTTGTTTAGTTGATTTTTATGATATATGAAGGATATAAAAGATTCAAATCAGGTGGAAATTATACAAAAAGGCATGGAGTGGATCATTGAAAGCACAGGACACAATTTGACGTGAAATTGACCTCTTGGAAGTCCATGGTGTGTCGAGGACTGAATAAAAGTAAATAGGGTGCGTGAAATACATAGGGATATGCCTAATGGACCATAAATAGTTTTTATCTATGATAAGGCCGCGTGGAGGAGGCAAACGCCGAAAATTAACCCTACGACACAGCCTAGTGCAAAAATCTACAGTTTTTTCCTTCTATAAATAGGACACTTGAACATAAGGCTGAACGCCTTAGATGACTTGGAAACATTGAGGGAGGCTGGAAAAAACTTCAATTAGGGTTTTTTGTTCTTTTAATTTTGCTTTTGAATGGATTTTATAATGTATTTATTTATCTTGATTACGGTTATGTCCATGAGTGGCTAAAAGCCCTTTTCCGGGGTTAAGGCCAAGAACATATTTAATTTTACATTGAATTGAGGTTTTTTGGATTGATTATTATAATTGGTTGGTTTTTTATCCTTGTTATAACTATTTTAAGGACTTACAACCCTTAGAATACATATATTGTCGACCCTGTGAACTCAGGAGGGGGAATAGAAAGATAGAACGTGGGGATGAATACAATAAGGTTCTTATTGTTTTATTAAATAAGGAATTTAAATTAGCATCTAGGATAGTGATATACCTATAAGCCTTGCTTGGTTCACGTGTAGGATGGTATCTTAGTGCATCTAAATGGATTATTACATCCCCATTCAATGATGTATTTGTAATGTCCCATTTAGTAGAACGTTAGAGGTCGGGAGACCATGATCATACGATAAACCCTACGAATCAACAACCAAGATAAGAAATCTAAGGAATGAAGTTCAATAGCATTGTATTATTTTTCATAGATATTTAAACATGGGTTTTCATCCATTGACTGTCCAATGTCTTTATTTTTTCGCATTACTTTAGTTTACTTTTGATTACTGCAACACCTCGTATTTCCCTAGCATAATCTAAGTCCTAGTACATGAGTATTAGTATATAAAATTTCTTAAATTCTCATTATTTTTAAGTTTAGAGCCTGTCATTGCGTAGGAAATTCAATTAGCTTTCCAACGATATAAAATTCACCCAAATCCGATAACCGAGTAAGAAGTTATGGCGATTTTAAGTTTCGTTCATTAAACACCGTCATTTTAACCCTCACCGCTTTATGTAGGCAGCCCAAATGACAATTTTCAATTTTCAGTGTGACTCTACAATCATGGCGCATCATGGAGCAAGCCAAATTCCTATTAGTCAATTTCCAGTGGGTTTCCATGATGTTGGCGCATCGCGGAGGTGGCCAACATGGAATTCAAGGCTTAACCGCGATGGCACCGCATCCTGATGATTGTCTAGGTCCCAATTGTCCATTTTTCAGTGGCTTGGCACGATAGTGGCGCATCATGCAAAGGCCAAAAATCGGGTTTTTCATTTTTTGGCTTCCGTTTTTAAATTCGTCCAAGGATAATTGGGTCTTTTTCCATTGCCCTAATTAACCTAAAATGCAAAAGTTATACTCAATTGACCTAAATAGTCATTCATTATTCAACTCTTTTTCAAAATTGAAGATCCCCTTTCCAAAAACAAAAACCCTGGCTCTCAAATTCAAGGCAATTTCTCAAAAACTCTCCATCAATCCTCCCAAATTCATTATCCCAGGTATGTTAGATGTTCATCCATGGATTCCTTTCATCCATGGAGCTCAAGTAACCTTTTTAATTATAAAGTTACGATCTTTTTAAGTGATTTAGTTTTAAATCATGATTTCATCCATTAATCTCTATAAACTTTGATTTAATACCATGTTTAATGAAGTTATTGTTGTTATTCAATTCCTCATGTTTTAGTGTTCTCATTTGTTGAATTAAATCATGACTTAGTATTTCCATGATAATTTTATGTCAATTATGTCGGTCCTTTAGTAATTCTATGATTATTTTAAACCATGAACTATAAGTGTTTGATAAAATGCCTACAAGAGCAATTGATTTAATAAGAGTCTTCATGCTTTGTCCTTCAATGTTTTAGTGTCATGTTGCTACTATTGTTTTGAGTCTTGGGGGTATTGATTACCCAAAACTGTAGTTGTTTACTTAATGTTGTCTCAGTATCTTCAGAATAACTTTAGATTATATCATGAGCATTATCAGAATAGTCAGTTAAACTTACAATAGTCTAACATTACAGTGTCATTCAGTTGGGAGTAGGATTTAGCACTAAGCAAGTGTAGGGATGCAGCTTCCCCATCAAATAGGCAGAGTCATTAGTAGCAGTTCCTATACTCCAGAACTACGTAGCTAGTATAGGATATGAGTAGTCACCCATTAGATTGACTATCACGCAGGGGTCACTCGTCAGTTCAGGCATGACACCCTCAGTCCTTTGGACATTATATCAGTTCAGTGGACCCACACAGCCAGTGTTAGTACTCGTGGCATGGTATTAACACCCTTCCAACTGGGGTTACAGGTTGGACCCCGATTAGCTCAGATTAGGGAATGTCAGTTAGATGATACCTCCCACATTCTCAGATATAGTCTCAGTTACAATCCTAGATCAATTATTCATTCTTAGTGTTGTTTGACCAAAGCATATAGATTTCAGTTATTTTAAGTATTTTAGTTTGCAAATTTCATCCAGTTTATGTCATATGCTTGGTCATGCATCCTCAGTGTTTACAGATTTTATATTTTTTTAGTATTTTACAGACTTTTATGTATGTTCAGTATCTATGGATTTCATGTTCTCTATTCAGTGTTCCATGCTTTACCTGTATAATCAGATAGATCATTACTCTTATTTATGAAACCTTGCATGTTAACCTACCTCATTTAGCATACCAGTAAATTCAAAGCACTGATCGCATACCTTTCTTTTATGTTATGATGTCTCATATCATAGGCGTTGACGCTCAGTTCTAGGATCACACTTAGTCCCTTAGATTCTCAACAGTACAGTAGTAGTGGTAAGTCCTCATTACCCGAGGATAGGCTATCTTATATCATGTCTTTATTTCAGTAGTTAGTAGAGTTAGTTAGGGGTTTGTCCCATCAACTCTCAGTCAGTCAGTCATAGAGGCTTTTCAGATATTACAGTTAGTTAGTTGTTCAGTTTATCAGTACTTTATCAGATTCATACAGTCGTTTTCCTAGATTTATATTTAAGTTTGAATTCAGATATTTAAAACCTTATGGCACTTCAGTTATTCTTCCGCATTCATGATGATATTATTTAGTGCTCATAGCAGGTACTAGCTCATTGATATGCTAGATTTTTATAGAACATTTAGGACTTTTTAACTTGAAATAATTGTAAGTTCTTAAGTAATTATTGGTGTTTTTTATTTTATTTCTTAAGATTTTGTAAGAAAGTCAAGATGCATGGAAATAAATAACAATGGAGCAAAAGAGCTGAAATCTGAGCAAAAAGAGCTGAAAACATGGCAGACGACAACCATGATAAGTCATCAACTTTATGATAGGCTATCAGCATTGGTGTCAGCCTTAACTAGGGATATGCATTCTGAGAAGTAGTTCTAATGACGTTGGTGATGTGGCATCAAAGTCGTGATAAGGAATCAAGAATGGCGTCAGCCTTAAGCAGAAAGTTAGCATGGGAAGAAGATATCTGATGATGTTGGTGATACGTTGTTAGATCCTTGATATGGCGTCAGCCATATCGTTAGCCTAAGACAGAACCTGAAGGCAACTGAAGCCTCTCTGATGCCATCCATGATAGGGCATCAACTTTTTGACGCGGCGTCAGCCTGGGTGTCACCTATTCCAAACAATTTTATTAATTTTGTTATTTTATTTCCTTAATTAGGTTGTAGTATAAATAGCATCTTTTAGGGTTTTTAATTCATTCAGAATTCATCTATCTAATTTACTGGGGCGGAATAGGAGAGAAACCTCTCATTGAGGGTTCCTACCATTCTTGTAAACATCTTCCATTTGAAGATTGATTGTGGGTATGATTTATTACTTATTCTTGATTATGAATTCAATACATATTGTTGATCTTTGTATCATGAATTGCTAATTTTCTTTACTTTAGTTATGGGATCCTTGATGTGAATACTAATTTGGGTTATGAATCTAATGTATGTCCATAAGAAATTGATGTTGTATAAACCTTTCTTTATTTTAATGATCTTTCTTGGATGCAACTTAATAAAGTCAGCACTATAAAATTACTTGTATGAGAGAAAAGTGTTTGTTAGGTTACTTCAATGAAACAATCACTTGTCCGAGAGAAAAGAGCTTGTCGAGCAATGTAACGATCTCTCTTAGTTGCAACTTGAAAGGTGAGCCCAAGAATATCACTTGTCCGAGAAGAAAGTGTATGTGGGAAAATAAAGAGTTTACATGGACTCGAAAGATTTTAATCTTTAGTTTAATGGAAAATGCCTTAACCAGATTTGGCTACATGAGAACATAGTTGAATAGCAAACACATCCTTTAAGTTCGAGAGAATTAACGGATACACTACCTACTGAGGTTGAGAGACAAATGGGTAAATAATAGGATTAAACTCTTCTTGCAATTGAAGTGTCAATTGGAACTCTAAAGTGATTTGCAACACAACCAATGTAAGCATCATGGTAACCATAACTTTAGTGTCCCATAACATTGTTAAATCGAAGTGTTAACAACTTTTGTTTAACCATTTGAAACCCTCAAATTTTATCTTTTTATATTATTTATTTAAATTCAACTTGTAGCTGTAGTTTCAAATTAGTTTAATCGCCAGTCACATTATTTCTCATGGATTTGACCCCGACTCAAAGTTAGGTAAATATATTAATGACAATCGCCTTGCACTTATTGAGGTGTAAGTTGAGCGTTATCAAAAATAGCGTCGTTTCCGGGGAACAATTTGGCGTATTGAGTTAGTTTGGAATTTTAGCTTACTTGCTTGAATTCAAACTTGTAAATATTTGTTTGTGATTTTCTTTGTTTCTTGTGTTAGGTAGATTGTCTTTATTTTTTTTCTATTTCTTACTATGGCATCATGGAATGAATGTAAGTTTGATGGTTGGAAATCTTATTTGGATAATCCATGTCCATATTGTGATGGACCCCACTTTTGGCAAGATTGTAGATATGCTCCCTGGAGAGAGATGTGTGCACCATATCCATCCTATCAGGAGTATAATGGTTCTTTATGTGGTGGTCAATATGGACATTGGAGTGATTGCCCAAATGCCCCCTCCCCCTATTACGCTAACACAAGTTCTAGTTCTTCTTATGACTATGACAGGTCTTATAGTCAAGCACAAGAAGAATGAAGCACTAGAAAGAGTGGCATTGAAGCTATTCTCCAACTATGTTGGATCGTATGGACACAACGAATGATAACATATATGATTTATATCAAGATATAAGGGAAATTAGCAAGGAAAGAAGAATGATTGAGGATATGGATATAGCGGTCAAGCATTCAAAGCACTTTTCCAACTATGTTTAGATGATATCTTGTTTGTGGAATTATTTAACATAATGGACAAGTGTGAAGATGAGGAATAAGAATCCTATATCGATGTTGTGCTTGATGTTGAGCAACCCTCGATGATTTCCCAACCAACCAAATCAACCATGAGGAATGATGCCAAGATTGAGGAAATGGTGCAAGAGAAAAAAAGAAGAAACCAAGCAAATCTCTTTTGAAGACTCTAGCCCAATTCAAGGTGAGGATGCCTAGAAGGAAGCATCTCCGAAATTAAGAAGATTTCCTCATTCAAACCATTTTCAACATTATGCTTAGTAGATGAGATAGAAGTCTACCTACCCAAGAAAATAAGGTGTTTAGAGGATGAGGAACATAATTCTTAGATTTTGGAGTTTGGGATTCAAAAAGAGCAAAATGAAACCCCCCCACTTGAAGGTCAGTAAAGAAAAAATTCAATGTGCATCAAGTGGATTATTGATATTCTCATCAATACCCAAAGAGCCTATCCAAAAATTTGATATGAAGTTAGGTAAGAGATTTAAGTCATTAAAGTGGCGAGATAAAGAAAGTGTCATTGTATCCGTACATTTGCCCAATGCGCCTCGAAGTTGTACTGATCAAAAGTTAGGTCGACATTTTAAATCCTCCAAGTGGAGACATAAATAATTATCAACAAGGTATCTTGATGAAGTCTGAGTAATCAAGATAACTGAGTCGTGCTGTGACACTAAATTAGGCGTTTCTTGGAAGGCAACCCAAGGTATTTTATTGTTTGTATTCGTATTATGTGATTGACATCAGATCTTTGCACCTATGGTGTCACAGGTATATTTCTAACTCTCTCAGTTTGGTTGATGCATTGGGGACATTGCATGATTTTAAGTTGAGGGTAAGGCTACTTGTGGGTGTTGATGTCCTCTTGGGTTTTTTGTTGTCATGCCTCTTTTCCCCGGAGTCTTGTTCCTAGTAGAGCCGGCATATTTAGGCGTATTATGTTTGTTTTGTGATATGTTGTGGTTAACTAGAGAAAAATAAGTATCTAGAGCAGTTGACATATTTTTGTTGATTTTTAAGACTGATAAACACCTCTCCGTTGGTCTATTTTATAACTATGTGATATGCATTTATATGTGGCTATTGTGAATCTTTTTATGGCATTAGTACTAGGGACATGATAATCACTGCTAACAATTGCATAAACCGAATGATAGTAGCTTATGATGTACCATTGTGCCATATGTGTGTGAGGTCTTACTCAATTCCCTATGTGTGTTGAATATAGAACTTGCCTGGTTAGTCTTACCTTGGTTGAAAGATAGGGATTAGGAAAGGATGATAGGCCGTTTTGATTTTTATGTCTTTTTTTTTTTGCCTAAATGACCTTTCCTTTATGCATGATATCTCTTGATCCCTATTTTGAGCCTGAATTGACCATTTTTTTCTATGACACCTATCACCTTCCCGTTTATATCATAATGAACCTACTTTGGCACTGGTCCTCCTTGGACACTATGCACCTTGACTTAGGTAAATAACCTAAGTTGAGGGTGGCTATCATAGAGGTGCGTGATGTAAACTGGGTATGAAGAAAGGTAGAATAAAAGGAAAAGAATAAGTGCAAAATAATAAAAAGTTGGGTGGTGTGGAAGAAGAATGAGAAAAGAAAAAAAAATGAAAAACAAAAAAGCCACATCCATCCTAAATAATGTGTGATCAAGAAAAGGAGAAAAAAAAGAAAAAGGTTAATGAGTGAACCCCAAAAGTTAAGGTAGTGCCAAGGAGGCTTAGTCACTCTAAATTCCATTGAATATCATACCGTCCCTTAGCCTACACTACAAGACAAAGAAAAGACCTATAGTGCTCCTAACTTATTTGTCTGGACACCTTGGTAATGAAAATAAGGGCAAGCATACGGTATTTGACATGCATTGATTGGAATTTCTTTCTGAGAGTGAGTGTCTCTTGACCGTCCCCGCATTGACATGCTTGAGTTCATATATGAGTGAGGAGGGACTTCTTTAGTGTAAGGGCACATCGATTGCATTGCTAGTTGTTTACTTGTTTGGGTAATGTAACTTGTACATATGCATGGTTATTGTTCCTGAATTGATACCATATCTTGATTCCTTTGGGTCACATTGTTAATCTTCATGGATATGCATAATTGTATTTATAAGTAATTGAACGTGGAGAGTGGCATGAGTTTTGAGCTAAACTTGATAATCAACTGTGATAGGTATCTTATGTGTCTCTTGGTTAAGCATCGTAGTATGGTGTTATGTAGTTTCTTGAGGACAAGCAATTGTTTTAAGTTGAGGGTGTTGATGTACTAGATTTTTGTAGCACATTTAGGACTTTTTAACTTAAAATAATTGTAAGTTCTTAAGTAATTATTGGTGTTTTTGATGTTATTTCTTAAGATTTTATAGGAAAGTGAAGATGCATGGAAATAAATAACAATGGAGCAGAAGAGCTAAAATCTGAGCAAAAAAAGCAGAAAACATGGCTGACAACAACCGTGATAAGTCATCAGCCTTGTGATAGGCTATCAGCATTGCCGTCAGCCTTAACCAGGGAGTTTCAGTCTGAGAAGCAGTTCGAATGACATTGATGATGTGGAGTCAAAGTTGTTACAAGGCATCAAGAATGGCGTCAGCCTTAAGCAGAAAGTTAGCATAGGAAGAAGATATCTGATGACGTTGGTGATACGCCGTCAGATCCCTGATGTGGCATCAGCCACATTGTCAGCCTAAGATAGAACTTGAAGGTAACTAAAGCCTCTCTGACGCCATCCGTTATAGGGCGTCAAGTACTTGGTGCGGCGTCAGCCTGGGCATCGCCTATTCCGAACAGTTTTATTAATTTTGTTATTTTATTTCCTTAATTAGGTTGTAGTGTAATTAGAATCTTTTAGGGTTTTTGATTCATTTAGAATTCATCTATCTGAACAATTTTATTGGGGGTTTGGAAAAGCAGAGAAACCTCTCATTGAGGGTTTCTAACATTCTTGTAAACATCTTTCATTTGAAGATTGATTGTGGGTATGATTTATTACTTATTCTTGATTATGAATTCAATACATATTTTTAATCTTTGTATCATGAATACCTAATTTTCTTTACTTGAGTTATGGGAACCTTGATGTGAATACTAATTTGGGTTGTTAATCTAATGTATGTCCATAAGAAATTAATTTTGTATAAACCTTTCTTTATTTTAATGATCTTTCTTGGCTGCAATTTAATAGAGTCAGCACTACAAACATCACTTGTCTGAGAGGAAAGTGTTTTTTAGGTTACTTCAATGAAACAATCACTTGTCTGAGAGAAAAGTGCTTGTCGAGCAATGTAACGATCTCTCTTAGTTGCAACTTGAAAGGTGAGCCCCAGAACATCACTTATCCGAGAGGAAAGTGTATGTGGGAAAAGAAAGAATTTACATGGTCTCAAAAGATTTTAATCTTTAGTTTAATGGCAAATGCCTTAACCAGATTTGCCTACATGAGAACATAGTTTAATAGCAAATACATCCTTTAAGTTCGAGAGAATTAACGGATACACTACCTACTGAGGTCGAGAGACAAATGGGTAAATAATAGGATTCAACTCTTCTTGCAATTGAAGTGTCATTTGGAACTCTAAAGTGATTTGCAACCCAACCTATGTAAGCATCTTGGTAACCATAAATCTAATGTCCCATAACATTGTTAAATCAATGTGTTTATCAACTTTTGTTTAACCATTTAAAACCCCAAATTCTATCTTTTTCTATCATTTGTTTAAATTCAACTTGTAGCTGTAGTTTCAAATTAGTTTGATCGCTAGTCACATTGTTCCTCATGGATTCAACCCCGACTTCAAATTTGGGTAAATATATTGACGGCGACTACCTTGCACTTATTTGAGGTTTAAGTTGAGCGTTATCACTCATGGGTTAGTTTGTGGTCTCTCAAGACTATAAGCACCGTGTAATGACTAGGGGGTAGTCTCAAGTTATTACAAACATGGTATTAGAGCCTAAGGTTTTAAAGTGTCCTAGAAAGTCTAAAAGTTGCATCAAGTAGAGTCTTGTGCATAGGTGTGTATCACGCCACACTTATGGATGAGAGTCTATAAGGCATTTAGGAAAAAGTTCCCCTTCTTCCAAGTATTCATGTCATGCGATTGACCATGATCTCAAGTTAAACTCTCTGTCTAATCCATTTCTTCTTTCTGCTTACAGAATATGACTCCCAAGAAGAACAAAAGAAGAATAGGAACTCAGTCAGCCCCTCAGCCCATCCAGGAAGATCCTCTGGACGAGCATGTCTCTCACGCAGAATTTAGGGCTGTGTTCACTACTCTAGCAAACTCCGTAGCAACAAAGAATGAACAGCCAGCTACTGTTCCAGGCAACCAGTGGCCAATACTGTTGCAACTAGAATTTAGGATTTCACCCAAATTAATCCTTTTTATTTCATGGAATCCAAGTATGAAAAGGATCCACAAGAATTCTTAGATATAGTTTAGAAGGTCATGAATGCTATGAGGGTGACATCTAGTCAGAGTGCTGAGATGGTTGTATATCAGTTGCAGGATGTAGCCCATACTTGGTTTAAGAAGGGCCTATAGAATGGGAAGAGTTTGCCACAACTTTCTTGGAAAGATTCTTTCCATTGGAATTAACAGAGGCCAAAGTATTACAGTTTATTAATTTGAGGCAAAGAAGCATGAGTGGGAGGGAGTATTCTCTCAATTTCACTCAGTTCACTAAATATGGTCCTCATGTGGTGGATGACAATAGGTATAAGATGAGTAAGTTTGTGTCTGGCATGTCTGATAGTATGGTCAAGTAGTGTCGGACCACAATGGTGATAAATGAGATGGACTTGTCTAGACTAGTGATCCATGCTTAACAGATAGAGGAACAAAAGATTAAGAAAAGAGAGAGAATAGACAAGAGAGCTAGGGTGGGTAGTTTTAATTTCAATCAACCAAAGTCAGAATGTGGTAACCGTCCCCAGTTTCATCAGAGATCTTTAACCCCAGTACCTTCTTCAGCCAGTGCCCTAGTACCTAAATTTAGAAATGACAATAGGGATAGGGCACCAGGCTCTAAGTCTAAGGTTAGTGTTAGCAATGCTCGTACCAATCCTTTATGTCAAAAATGTGGTAGAGACCATCAAAGTAAGTGTAGAGTGGGTAGTTATATGTGCTTCGGGTGTGGCAAGCCAGGTCATCAAATTTGAAAGTGTTGGGTAGTTGCTCAGAAGTGTAGGGATGTGCGCCAATAGAGCCAGTCCCATCAGTCGTTAGTTTCATCCGGTCGCCCAAATCAGTAGGGTGTCGCTTCTAGTGCTACTAGTGGCCAGCTTCTAAACAGATTATATTCTCTTCAGTCCTTCCAATATCAGGAAAATTCTTCTGACGTAGTTACTGGTACATAGCAGGTTTTTCACTTACATGTTTATGCTTTACTAGACCCTGGAGCTTCTCTTTCTTTTGTAACTCCATATATAGCTGTCAATTGCAGAGTCAATCCTGAAACTCTAGCAGAGCCCTTTTCAGTGTCTACCCCAGTAGGTGTTTCCATTATAACCAGGAAGGTATACAGAAACTATTCGGTCATAATATCTCAAAACGTTACCTCGATTGATCTTTTGGAGTTAGAGATGACGGATTTTGACGTCATTCTCAGTATGGATTGGCTTCACTCATGCTATGCCTTATTTGATTGTAGAAACAGAATAGTTTATTTTCAGTTTCTAAATAAACTAGTCCTTGAATGGAGGGGTAGTACTACAGCTCTTAGGGGTCAGTTGATTTCGTACCTTAGAGCCAGAAAGATGATATCTAAGGGGTATTTCTACCATCTTGTACAAGTCAAAGACTCTAACTCAGAAACTCCAAATCTTGAGTCAGTTCCAATATTAAATGAATTCTCAGATGTATTTCCTAAAGATCTTCTCGAATTTTCTCCCGGAAGGAAAATCAACTTCGGAATAGACCTTCTCCTAAATACTCAACCTATATCTATTCCTCCATACAAAATGGCTCCAGTTGAACTCAAAAAACTAAATGAACAGTTAAAGGATCTCCTTGAGAAGGGATTTATCAGACCTAGCGTCTCCCCGTGGGGTGCACCTATTCTTTTCGTGAATAAGAAAAATACTTCTCTCAAAATGTGCATAGACTACCGTCAAATGAACAAGGTCACAGTCAAGAATAAATATCCACTTCCTAGAATCAATGACTTGTTTGACCAACTTCAGGGTGCCAGTTACTTATCCAAGATAGACCTCAGATCAGGCTATCATCAACGTAGAGTTAGAGAATATGATATTCCAAAAATAGCTTTCCAAACTTGGTATGGTCACTTCGAATTTCTAGTCATGTCCTTTGATTTTATGAATGCCCTAAAAGCCTTCATGGACTTGATGAACCGAGTGTTCAAGCAGTACTTGGACATGTTCATCATACTCTTCATTGATGACATCCTTGTTTACTCCCATAGAAAAAATGAGCATGCAGACCAGTAAGTGTGAATTTTGGCTAAGATCAGTAACTTTTCTTGGCCATATTATTTATGGTAATGGCATTAGAGTCGATTTTCAAAAGACCAAAGTGGTGAAAAACTGGCCTAAACCTATCTCTCCATCAAATATCAGGAATTTCTTGGGTTTAGCTGGTTATTACCGTCGGTTTGTTGAAGGGTTTTCTTCTATTGCATCCCCCATGTCTAGATGGAATCAGAAGAAAGTTAAGTTTCAGTGGTCAGATACATATGAGAAGATTTTTTAGGACTTGAAGACTTGACTTACCAAAGCCTCAGTTCTTACTCTACCAGACGATTCAGATGGTTTTATCATATACTGTAATGCATCTTGAGTAGGTTTGGATTGTTTCCTCATGCAAAGAGGTAAGGTCATAGACTACGCCTCCAGACAGCTTAAGCCTCATGAGAAGAATTATCTGACTCATGATCTTGAGCTAGCAGCAGTAGTATTTTCCTTAAAGATTTAGAGGCATTACTTGTATGGGGTGAATGTAGATGTGTTCACAGATCACAAAATCCTTCAATATGTGTTCTCTCAGAAAGATTTGAATTTGCGTCAGAAAAGATGGTTAGAGTTATTGAAAGATTATGACATGACTGTGTTGTATCATCCGGTCAAGGCCAATATAGTGGCTGATGCTCTCAGTAGAATGTCAATGGGTAGTATAGCTCATGTTGAGGATGGTAAGAAGAAGTTAGCTTTGGAAGTCCATCAGTTTTCCCAACTAGGTGTCCGTTTACTCAATTCTGTAGAAGCTAGTGTATGGGTGCAGAGTACCTCAAAGTCATCTCTAGATTTTGAGGTGAAGGAAAAGCAGGATAGAGATCCCAGTCTAGTTAAGTTTAAAGATTCAGTCAAAGATTAAAAAGTGGAGGTTTTCTCCCAAAGGAGAGATGGTGTTTTGCGTTGTCAGGGTAGATTGTGTGTGCCTGGTGTAGATGATTTGAGGCAATGAATTCTTACAAAAGCGCATGGTGAGTTACTCTATTCATCTAGGGGAAACAAAGATGTACCGTAATTTGTGGGAGATCTATTGGTAGAGTGAGATGAAGAGAGATATTGCAGAGTTTGTAGCTAAGTGCTTTACATGTCAGCAAGTTAAGATTGAGCACCAGAACCTTAGTGGGTCCATGCAGGAGTTTAGTATTCCCATGTGGAAATGGGAGGAAGTGAACATGGACTTTGTGATAGGTTTGCCTCGTACCCACCGTCACATTTACTCTATTTGGATTATCGTTGATAGGATGACCAAATCAGCTCATTTTTTGCCAGTCCATACCTCTTACTCAGCTAAGGACTATGCCAATCTCTATCTTAGAGAGTTGGTTAGGTTGTACGATGTTCCCTTATCTATCATCTCAGATAGAGGTACTCAGTTTACCTTACTTTTGAAAAGCATTACAAAAGGTTCTTGGTACCCAAGTCCACCTCAATACAACCTTCCACCCTTAGATAGACGATCAACCTGTAAGGACCATTCAAAATCTTAAGTATATGCTGAGAGAAAGAATTGTTGATTTTAAGGGTAGTTAGGATGTCCATTTAACTTTGTTTAAATTTGCATACAATAACAGTTATCATTCCAGTATCCGTATGGCTCCATTTGAGGCTCTCTATGGTAGCAGATGTCGAACTCCAATTGGTTGGTTTGAAGTGGGTGAGGCTACAGTAGTAGAGAATGACTTGGTATTTGATGCGTTAGAAAAGGTTCAGTTGATCAGAGAATGGCTTAGGTCTACCCAGAGCTGACAAAAGTTGTATACAGATGAAAGGAAAAAGGATCTTAAGTTTGAGGTCGGTGATCTTGTGTTCTTGAAAATCTCTTCTATGAAGGGAGTGAGGAGATTCAGCAAGAAAGGGAAACTCAGTCCTTGATATATCGGTTCCTTCAGAATCCTCAGTTGTTTTGAAAAGGTAGCTTACGAGCTAGAGTTGCCTTCATATTTAGCCTCGGTACACCCAGTGTTCCATGTCTCATTGTTTAAAAGTGTATTGGTGATCCAGCTGTAGTTATTCCTTTTGAAAGTGTAGATATTCATAACAGCCTTTCCTTTGATGAAGTTCCAGTCGAAATTCTTGATCATCAAGTTCGTAGACTAAGGAACAAAAAAGTTCCACTAGTAAAAGTTCTTTGGCGGAATCACTCCGTTAAGGGAGCCACTTGGAAAGCACAGGCAGAAAAGAGGACCAATTACCCTCATAACTTCTATACAAATCCAAATTCAATATAAGGTACCAAATCTTCTTAAGATTTTTCTCTATCATGCTCAGTTTTAATTGCACATCATGTTCATGTTAGTCGTGCATTCATGAATAAATTCAGTCATGTATTCCATGCATCAGATATGCATATTCAGTGTGTAAGCTCAGTCCAGTAGTTTTCCTCAGCTTAAATAGTTTTATTCGGGGATGAATGATCCCAAGGGGGAGATATTGTAACACTCCATATTTCCCTAGCATAATCTAAGTCCCAGAGCATGAGTATTCATATATAAAATTTCTGAAACTCTCATTACTTTTTAGTTTAGAGCCTACCATTGCGTAGGAAATTCAATTAGTTTTCCAACAATATAAATTTTGCCCAAATCCGATAACCAGGTAAGAAATATGGTGATTTTAAGTTTTAGTCGTTAAACACCGTCATTTTAACCCTCAGCGCATCGCGCAGAGAGCCCAAATGAAAATTCTCAATTTCTAGTGTGAATCCATGATCATGGTGCATCGCAAAGCAGGCTAAATTCCTGTTTGTCAATTTCCAATGGGTTTCTGGAATGTTGGCACGTTGCGGAGGTGGCTAAAATGGCATCCAAAGCTTTACCGCGATGGCACCTCGTCGTAATGATTGTCTAGGTCCCATTTGTCCATTTTCCAGTAGCTTGGCGCGATAGTGGCATGTTGCACCAAGGCCAAAAATTGGGTTTTTCAGTTTTCAGCTTTCGTTTTTAAATTTGTCCATGGGTAATTAGGTCTTCTTCCACAGTCCAAATTAACATAAAACACAAAATTTAGCCTCAATTAACCTAAATAGTCATTCATTATTCAACTTTTCTTCAAAATTGAAGATCCCCTTTTCAAAAACAAGAACCCTAGCTCTCAAACTCAAGGCAATTTCTCAAGAACTCTCCATAAATCCTCCCAAATTCATTATCCCAGGTATGTTAGATGTTCATCCATGGATTCCTTTCATCCATGGAGCTCAAGTAACCTTTTTAATTATAAAGTTATGATCTTTTTAAGTTATTTAATTTTAAATCATGATTTCATCCATTAATCTCCATGGACTTTGATTTAATACCATGTTTTAATGAAGTTATTGTTGTTATTCAATTCCTCAAGTTTTAGTGTTATCAGTTGTTAAATTAAATCATGACTTAGTGTTTTCCATGATAATTTCATGTCAATTACGCCGGACCTTTAGTAATTCTATGATTATTTTAAACCATGAACTATAAGTGTTTGATAAAATGCTTATAAGTCCAATTGATTCAATAAGAGTATTCATGCTATGTCATTCAATGTTTTCGTGTCATGCTGCTACTATTATTTTGAGTCCTGGGGGTATTGAATACCCGAAACCATATCTGTTTACTTAATGTTGTCTCAGTATCTTCAGAATAACTTCAGATTATATCATGAGCATTATCAGAATAGTCAGTTAAACTCAGAATAGTCTAGCGTTTCAGTGTTATTCAGTTGGGAGTAGGATTTAGCACTGAGCGAGTATAGGGATGGCAGCTTCCCCGTCAGGTTGGCAGAGTCATTAGTAGCAGTCCCTATAGTCCAGAACTATGTATCCAACGTAGGATATAAGTAGCCACCCATCAGATTAGGCTTAACTATCTCGCAGGGGTCACCTATCAGTACAGGCTTGACACCCTTAGTCCTTTGGACATGATATCAGTTTAGTGGATCCACACAACCAGCGTTAGTACCCATGGAACAGTATTAACACCCTTCCAACTGAGGTTACAGGTTGGACCACGAATAGCTCAGATTGGGGAATATCGGTTAGATAATACCTCCCACAGTCTTCGATATAGTCTCAGTTACAGTCCCAGCTCAGTTATTTAGTCTTAGTGTTGTTTGACCAAAGCATACAGATTTCAGTTATATTCAATATTGCAGTTTGCAAATTTTATCCAATTCATGTCATATGCTTTGTCATGCTTCCTCAATATCTATAAATTTCATGTATTTTTAGTATTTTACAGACTTTTATGTATGTTCAGTATCTACAGATTTTATATTCTCTAGTCAGTATTCCATGCTTTACATGTATATCCAGATAGATCATTACTCCTATTCATGAAACCTTGCATGTTAACCTACCTCATTTAGCATACCAGTACATTCAAAGTACTGATCGCATATCTTTTTTTTGCATTATGATGTCTTATATCATAGGTGTTGTCGCTCAGTTCTCGGATCGCACTTAGTCCCTCAAATTCTCAGCAGTACAGTAGCAGTGGTGATTCCTCATCACCCGAGGACAGGCTATCTTACTTTATGTCTTTATTTCAGTAGTCAGTAGAGTTTGTTGGGTGCTTGTCCCATCAATTCTCAGTCAGTCAATATTAGAGGCTTTTCAGATATTATAGTCAATTAGTTGTTTAGTTTATCAGTACTTTATCAATTCCATACAGTCGTTTTCCTAGATTTATATTTCAATTTGAATTCAGATATTTAAAACCTTATGGCACTTCAGTTATTCTTCCGCATTCATGATTATATTATTCAGTGCTCACAGCAGGTACCAGCTTATGGGTTTGCTTATGGTCTCTCGGGACTGTAAGCACCGAGTAATGTCTAGGGGGTAGGCTTAAGTCGTTACAATTATAACCTTTCGAAACTCTTCAGGTTACGTTTGCACTACTTTAATGTCAATAGTCGCAGTAGAATTGAATAGTTATTTAACACAAGTCTCTGAGGGGTTGATATTGGTCTTTGTAAAAGGCCACTGTAGTATTTTGTGAGACCACGTACACTTGTGTGTGTGCTTGGGAACAACAACTCCCTTCATGGGGGATACCTTTAAGAACTCCCAATCACCAACACTAAACTCCAACTCCCTTCACCTCACATCCGTATAGAAATTTTGTCGACTTTGAGCAGCTTTAAGCCTTTCCTAAATCACCTTCTCCTTCTCCATCGCTTGGTGAACCAACTTCAGGCCCAATATCTCAGCCTCACCAACTTCAAACCACCTAATGGGAAACCTACACCTCAAAAGGATTCATACCAATACTTGAGTGGTACCTATTATTATACGCAATCTCTCGAAGAGGCAAATGCTCAACCCAACTACCACCATAATCAATCACACACGCTCTAAGCATGTCTTTCGATGCCTGAATAGGCCTTTCCGCTTGCCCATTCGACTGTGGGTGGAAATCGATACTAAGGCTTACCTTAGTTCCCTAACCTCTATGAAATTAATGCCAAAAATACAATGAGAATAGAGTGCCTCAATCTAACATAATAGAAACAGGATCCCTATGCAACTTCATAATCTTCAAGATGAACAACTTCACATAATCCTCTACTGAATAATTAGTCCTCACTGACAAGAAGCGAGCATACTTACTCATCCTATCCACGATGACCAAGATTGAATCAAACTAATTTTAAGCCTGGGGAAGACCAGCAATGAAATCCATGTTAATCACTTTCCACTTCTACACAGGCAACTCAATTTCTTGATATAACCCTCCGGACCGAAAGTGCTCAACCTTAACTTGTTAACACACCAAGAATTTAGCCGCAAAACTGGCCACATTTCACTTCATATTTTTCAACCAATAAATCTCCTTATGATCATGATACATCTATGTCAAAGCAAGATGAATAGCATAACGTGATTCATGAGCCTCATCCAAGATCCTCTCTCACAACCCATCTATATCGAGAACATATAATCTGTCTTGGTACCTTAAGATACCATTTCCACCAATTTCAAAAGCAATAACCTTTTTCTATCCCATATCTCCCTTAATATTTATTTAAAATAGGATCTGACACCTTCTACTCCTTTATTTTTATACCAAGAGAGGACTGTGCCACCTTTTGCATTAACACACCCCCAGTTCTTAGAGTCCAAGAAACAAACTCCAAGGTTAGCCAAACGGTGATTATATTTCACCAATTCCCTCTTATCCTCATCCACATAAGCTAGACTCGCATGGATAGCCTGCTAAGATCATTAGTAACCATATTAGCTTTACCTGGGTGATAATGAAGACTCATGTCATAGTCTTTCAGCAACTCAAGCCATCTCTTTTGCCTAAGACTCCTTCTGGTAGGACACATATTGCAGGCTCTTATGATACGAAGAGATATCTCCATGGACCCCATACAAATAGTGACGCCAAAGCTTAAATGTGAACACCACAACCAACAACTCTTAAGTCATGCATCGGATAATTCATCTCATGAGCTTTCAACTACCTGGAAGGATAGGCCACCACCCAACCATGATAGATCAACATATAACCAAGTCCCATAAGGGACAAATCGCAATAAACCATGAATACATCATTAACTTTGGGCAGGGTCAAAACTAGAGTTGAAGTCAACTTATCTTTCAGCTTTTCAAAACTACCCTCACAACCTTCAGACTACAAGAACTTTACCTTCTTCTGGGTCAACTTAGTTAGCGGGGAAACTACAGTTAAAAAACTCTCCATAAATCTCCTATAGTAACCATGTAAACCCAAAAAGCTCAGTTGGAGTCTGTCACGACCTAAACCAGGGCCTAGCCGTGATAGGTATCTCAAGTCTACCAAGGATCGGAGACCACCCCTATTTCCCTAACCACCAAGAACCTTACATCCATTGTCGGATGAATTCTGAACATATAATAAGATAAAATAATAAAACTCAAGGATTCTAATATAACAATTTAAAAAACCACCAACATACGCACACAAGTCCACAATAGTGTCTAACAAAGCCTCGAATTAAAATCAAAAATATCCAGTGGTGATATGCCCCCGACCATATCCAAAACCAATTCCAAAGAAATAGTCAAAACATAAAATAAACCAAAGCATGAAATGAGGCCTTTCAAAGTATGAAAGCTCACCATTTCAGTCTGACTCACGAGCTGATCCCGAATCTTAGTCAATGTGCAAGAGAAGTACAAGTATGGCAAATTCCAACATCATGTGGGCATACAGAGTTCGAAGACAGTTAGCGGGGTGAACACTAGCATGTAACATAGGGATAAGGAAAAAATAATGCCATCAATTCAAAACAAAGTCAAACCAAAAAACATGTACACATCCATGCATATCCATGTACATATATATATATATAATGCTGGGATAGGGAATGGGCTTAGCATGAAATATAAGACCTTAACTTGAATTTGTGTAGCTTTATCTTCACAAATCCACCTACGGCATATATGGATCTAGTGTTACCCCTGAACGGGCCCCAGAGCGTGTTAGCCGCATGAGCTAGAGATATCATAGATCATCGGAGATTCCCTTGTAACCTTCACCTTCTATGATACATATAACGAATACACACTTAGGGGATTCCATTGTACCTCACAAGTGCATGGTCATCAAGACCAACCCTTATATCTGCCCTAGAACCATTGCCACCCTACAAAGATCGATCATCGAACGACTTTGGATAAGGAGCACTAGTTGTCAAATTGAACGCAGAATTGCCCGACTTCTTCTTAAAGACCACTTTCCACCTTCTCTACTACTTTGTTGCTGACCTCCACCCAAATCCATATAGCGAAACATTATACTCTACTTCTCCCCAAATTTAGCCTGCTTCTTTTCCTCTTCTTCGACTTGCTGCATATAAACCACCAACCAAGAAATATCTATATTCTTGTTTAATAAGGTAGACTTACTCTCTAGAATAAATTCTTGGGACAACCCAAAGCAAACTTCCTCATTCTATCCCTCATACGAGACACCAAATTCAGAGCATACCAAGATAATTGATGAAACTTCAAGGCATACTCTTTGACTGACATCTCGCCTTGCTTCAGGTTAACGAACTTTTTTACCGTCGCCTCCCTGAACTCTTGAGGAAAGAAGTGGTCCAGAAAAGCACTAGATAAATTATCCCATAAAGTGGACTCAGAATCATCTCCTCTAGACTAGTCCTATTCCTCATACTATTGGGACGCCATACCTTTCAGTTTGTAAGTAGTGAACCCCACGCCCTCCACATTAGTGGAATACATCACATGGAAGATCTTTTCCATCTCATCAATGAAGTATTAAGTATATTTCTCAACTTTACGACCATTAAAAGTAGGAGGACGTAATCTCATAAATTGGCCAACTCTAGTGGCCTTGGAGGTAGGAGTAATTAAGTGACCCGCTTAATCTGGGAAGCTACCAAGTAGGTAAGCAAGTGAATTTACTGGCAAAACTATGTATTAGACAGATCCACTCGAGGTTCCTAAGGAGGAACTGGTGAAGCTCTATAAGGGCAATCAAAAGTACTGATCTTAGATCGGGTTTGAACTCCTAGAGTAGGACGAGCTTCGTCCATATTATCCTCAGACTGGACAAAAGAGTTCCTATGAACATTGAATCCTCTTGGAGGCATGATCTATAAGGAGAACAATTGATAATCAGAAGAATTTAAGACCTTAGACTCTACAGCTCAAAGTAGATCAACAAAAAGAAAAACATTCCTAAATGCCTCGAAGCCTCTCCCTTTAAAGTATGGTGTGCTACACACCCATAAAAGTGACTCTACTTGACACAGCATTATGGACACTCAACTGACCATGAACCTAGGCTCTGATACCAACTTTTCTATGACCCAAACTAAGGCTTGGCCATGACGGGTATCTCAAGTCCACCGAGGACTAGAGACCACACCAAGAACCTTACATCCTATATCGTATGAATTTCAAACATATAACAAGATAAGAGAATAAAACTCAAGGATTCTAAAATAAGAATTTAAACAACCACTAATATCTGCACCCAAATCCACAATAATGTCAAACAAAGCCTCTAACCAAAATCGAAGAATATGCCATTGGGATATGCCCATGACCATAGCCAAAACCAAGTCCAAAGAAACAATCAAAACATAAAATAAACCAAAGCATGAAATGGGGCCTTTCAAAGTATAGAAGCTCACCACTTCAGTCTGACTCACGAGCTGATCTTGAATCCTAATCAATGTGTAGGAGAAGTAGAAGTATGGATAGTTCCTGCATCGCATGGGGATATAGCATTTGAAGATGGTTAGCAGGGTGAACACTAGAATATAACTTAGGCATAAGTATAAAATAATGCCATTGATTCAAAACTAAGTCAAACTAAAGCACATGTACACATCCATGCATATCCATGTATATACATATATATATATATATATATATAATGCTGGGATAAGGAGTGGGCTTAACATGAACTTTAAAACTTTGACCTAAGTTTGTGTAGCTTTAACATCACAAATCCACCCACGGGCTATGGTCCCAATGTTGCCCCCTGAACATGCCCTAGCACATATTAGCTGCATGAACCGAAGATATCATAGATGGCCGGGGATTCCCTTCTGCCCTTCGCCCTTCATAATACATATATACGAATATACACTTGCCAGATTCCCTTATACCTCACAAGTATATGGTTATAAAAACCAACTCTTATATCGGCAAACATAACTTTCCAGTATCAGTCCTTCGGACTCACACGTTCACGGCTAGCCAACACAACTCCCATTATTGACCAATTAAAACATTTAACACATAATCAAACCACCAATTTCAGAAGGAAAATATTAAGGCATTATTAAGTGGTATCGTCATATAAACCACAGCTTGCAAGCAATTAAATTATCCAACACTTAGATAATTCCCATGTACCCCGAGACTCCATTATTAAAATCACTTGGGGGATTCCCATGTACCCTATAAGATTTTAAAAACCATCCTTACCCATTTAACCATTTATACCATGCATTAGTTTCAACAAACAATTCAAGCCAAGTGATAAGGTACAAACCAAAATCAATTATGCTAGTGGGTCGATATTATTACCAATTTCCAAACCAAACTAATTAATTTGGGGATTTCTTGTACCCCTATTTCCATCCACCATTCCCATGCACCCTTAATGCATTTACTAACCATCAATTTCAGCATAATAGTTTCATAATTATCATGGAAAAAATATTTAAGCAATTTATATTAAAAACCCATAACCCATAGTTCAAAACCCAACATCAATATCTCATGAACAATACTTTAAATAACATGCTTTTACAAAATTGACAATGAGGGAAGAGTAACATGCCTAAAATACTAAGAAATTTGGAAGAGATAGCACCATTGGAACCTAGATGACCTCTTTCTATAAAATCCTAAACTTGCATAGTGAGTTTGAGAGAGAATTTGGGAATATTTTATTGGGAATGGTGTAATAATGAAGTCCTAAGGAATGCTTTAAGTCGTGGGGTCCAAAGGGTTAAAGTGGGAAATATACAGAGTGCCCTCAACTTAAAACCTAAAAAAGTGTCGCCTTGACTACAAGTCAACTAGTGACTCATTACCACACCTTATGACTCATCTTCTTAGGTCGTAAGCAAGACAGTGACTAGGACCCCATACACTTTCGACCTTATGACTCGACCAATCAATTTATAATGAGACTCTACGACTCGTAGAGCCCAATTGTAATCAACACAGAACCCATATTGGGTTATACACTGGACACCCAATGATTGAACCAATAACTCGTAACATATCCGAACGGCTCTTAGTGAGCCACTCACACTTAGAGTAGAATCATGCCACAAACTTACATGATTTGGTTATGACTCATCCTAACAACTCATCACACATCTTTAATACTCGTGCCCTTAAGTCATACCCAAAAAAAAAACTTCAATACCCCTCACTGGTCAACTTAAGACTAGGGTCACCTGACCTATGAAGACACCTTACAAATCGTGGGGTCAAGTCGTAACAAAGGCAGTGAGCTCAAAGCTCAAGAAATTTTCAAGGGCCAAAATCTAGGGTATTTCAGAGTCGTAGGCTCAGGACACTTCTTAACCATTGTAACTCAGATCCACTATGATCCCTTCACTAGTAATGACATGACCTAGATAAGTAACAACTTTAAACGAGGACTCTTACTTCGAAAACTTAGCATACAAATATGGATCTTTCAAGGTTTGCAACACAATACAAAGATAGTAGGCATGATCTACCTCACTCTTAGAGTACACCAGAATATCATCTTTAAACACGATGACAAATAAAATTAGAAACTTATGAAAAACCCTATTTATCAAGTCCATCAATGTCGCCAGGGCATTAGTCAAACAAAAACACATGGCTAAGAACTTATAGTGACTATACAGGTTTCCGAAGGTAGTATTAAGAACATCCATCTCCCTAATCTTTAATTGATGATAACCAGACCTAAGATCAATCTTAAAGAAATGTCTATCACCCTAAAGTTGGTCGAATAAATCATCAATCTGAGGAAGAGGATACTTATTCTTTACCATAACCTTATTCAACTGGTTATAATCGATGCACATCTGAAGGAAACCATCCTTCTTACGCACGAACAAAAAAGGAGCACCCCATAGAGACATACTAGGATGGATAAACCCCTTGTTAAGGAGGTCTTTAAACTGTTCTTTATGCTCCTTCAACTCAGTCGGAGCCATTCTATAAGAAGGGATGAAAATAGGACAAGTGTCTACAATAAGGTCAATCCCAAAATCAATCTCCCTATCGGAGATATACTAGGAAGATCATCAGGAGAAACCTTAGGGAATTCATTAACAATGGGAATAGATTATAAGGAAGGACCCTCCAAGTTTGAATCTTTACCCCGGATCAAATAATAAGGCATTCCTTAGAAATCAACTTCTGGGCTCTAAGATACAATATAAATCTTTCTTAAGGAACTAGAGAACCCCCTTCCCACTTAGTAAGAGACTCAATAGGGAATTTAAATATGACCTCATGGATTGGACAATTTGAGGAGGTATAGCACGAGTGCAACCAATCCATCCCAAATATGACATCAAAATCAACCATGTCTAACTCTATCTGATCTACCAGCGTTTCTCTGCCACTAACAGATACCACACAACCCCTATAGACTTTTCTTGCAACCACAGAGTCACCCACCTAGATATAAATAGAAAAGGGATCAGGGATACACTCGGGAACAAATCCAAAATATGCATCCACAAATGGGGTCACATAAGAAAGATTAGACCCTAGATAATGCAAGCAATGCACAAAGCAAGAAAAGATTTGTAACAAACCAGTGACGCCATCGGGAGATGCTTTAAAGTCTTTCTAGGTAGCAAGATCATACAAGCGATTTCGGCCAGTGCCACTGCCAAAATTAGAACCATCACCTTTGGTGAAGGAGCTGATAAGGTGGCAACAGGAATCTTTTTTGCCCCTGAAGCAACTCTAGAAGGACAATTCCTCTGAAAGTATCCTATTTGACCACATTTAAAACACTTGTTCCTTCCCTCTTCATAAAAACTCATGGTGCACTTGCCCGCAGAATCTACAAAGAGGATATGATAGAGAGGACTAAGCCTCACAAGATTAAGATTAGGAACCCTATGCCCAAAACCCACTATTATATCGAGAACAACAATCACTCAACGGCTTTGGATAGGGAGCACTAGCTGTTGAGTAGGAACCAAAACTCTCTCACTTCTTCTTAGACCACTTTCCACCATCTCTAATACTCTTCTTTTGACCTCCAAATTAAAAAATCTAAACTTCTTACTCTGTCTTCTTCTATCTCTTCCTACTTCTTCTTTTTCTTCTTAACCTACTACATATACACAACCAACCTGGAGATATCTATATCTTTGTTCAACAAAGTAGCCTTACTCTCTAAAATAAAATCATAGGATAACCAAGAAGCAAATTTCCTTATTCTGGCCCTCATGCTAGTCACAAATGTAGGAGCATACTGGGAAAACTGATGGCATTTTAAGAAATACTCCTTAACCTTCATCCTACTTTGTTTTAAATTAACAAACTCTTTTGCTTTTGCCTCTCTCAACTCTTGAGTAAAGAAGAGGACTAGAAAAGGCTAGATAAATCACCCGCAGTACGGATTCAACATTGTCTCCCCTAAACTATTCTCATTCCCCATACCATTGATATGCTATATCTTTTAGTTGGTAGAAAGTGAATTCAACACCCTCTATATTAGAAGCATGCATCACATGAAAGATCTTCTCCATCCCATTGATAAAGTTGAGAGGATCTTCCTCAACTTTAAAACTAGTGAACACAAGAGAACTTAACCTCATAAAATGGCCAACCCTTGTGGACTTATAAGATAGAGTAGCAGAAGCTACACGCTCAGAGTGAGAATCTACCAACTAATCCAATATTTGAATAGACTGACAAAATTCCATATTTAAAACATCAGCCTGAGGAGCTCGAGGAGGACTAGAGGGGATTGGTGAAACTCTAAAAGGGAAATCAGGAACTGGACCCCTAGACTGGGTCTGTACCCTATAAGCAGGGCATGTCCCATTAGCATGTCCTCAAGTGGGATAGGGAAGTTTGCATGAGCTTCAGATCATCTATGAGGAATGATCCAAAAAGCAAACAAATGGAAGTTAGAGGAAATTTGAAGACCTTAGACTCTACAGCCTAAAATAAGACAGCAAGACAGGAAAACATTCTTAAATGACTCATAGCCTCTCCCTTATAAGTGTGGCACGCTACATACCCATAAATAAGACTCTACTTGACACGGCTTAATTGGAACCCCAATAATACTAAACCTAGGATCTGATACCACCTTGACATGATCTGAACCAGGGCTTTATTGTGACTGGTATCTCAATCCCAAAAAGGTGCGAAGACCACCACCAACACCCTAAACCATAGACCACCTTACACCATTGTTAGATGGATTTTGAACATATAACACGATAGCGTGCAATAGCTTAAGAAAGTTTAATGCATGTCCATAACCAACCTCTAACGACTAGACAAACGACCGACGGACATTGTTAAATAACCATAGCAGTCCAGACAGAGCTTTCTAATAGTGAACCAAACTAAATATCGATAAAAGTATTGGTACATGCCCCCGACTATAGCCATAAATAGTATCCAATAGTCTATAACAAAAAAATAGAAACATAAGACAGAAATAAAGCCTTTCGAAGCATGAAAGTTCACCACTTCAAGTCAGCTCTCGATCAATCCATAATAACTGAGCAGGAGAAGTAGACGTATGCATAATTCCTGTATCGCATAGGGATACAGTGTCAAAAAATGGATAGTTGGGTACAATCTAGCATGTAACTCTGAGATAAATATAAAATAATGTCGTTAATTCAAATCAAGCCAACCAATGCACCCTAACCATATGAAAATACATATCATGTCGGGATAGGAAATAAGGTTTAATATGCACTTTAAAACCTTAACCTGAATTGTATAGCTCAACCATCATATAATAGTACCCATGGGTATATGGGACCCAGCTCTTACCCCCTAGTTAGGCCCCAATTTGTGTAGCCACGTGAACCAGAGAATAATCTCATATATATGCACACCTCCCAACATATACTAAGGTGACTTAAGCACCTGATCATATAATAATTTATAGGGAACTCAAACCTCCCTAATGATAAAATAATAATAAGGAGGCCTCAAACCTCCCCGATTACTTTGACCTCTGTATTGGCAAATGCGATTTCCAGTATCGGTCACCCGAACATCTACTATCACAACTCAGCTACACAACCCTATTTATAGCCCAGTTAAAACATTTATCATATATTCCCATTCATAAACCACATTCCACATTAAGGCATACATTATTGGTATCGTCATACCAACTACACTTGCAAGGTAACAACAATATTATAAAACATTTTCCATTAACTTGGAGAAAATAACTCCCTTTGTTCTTTAATACATAGTAAGGGACACCAACTGTAATACCCCAATTTTCTAAACCGAAATGCTACACGGTGCTTGTAACCGTAAAGGACCATAAGCTAACCCATGACTGATATCTGTACACTACATAATATACATGTAAAATGCTAAAAACATGAACAATATGCCATAAGTTTCAACTGAATACAATATCTGACAAATCATAACATCCATATGGGGTAATAAATACCCAAAACAACAAAAGTCTAAAATAAATCTAAAACAAATCTGAGCCTCTAAATACTGTCTAAGTAAGGATTTGAAGGAACATGTCTCCAACTAACTCCATAAACTGAAAGATAACCGAAGAAAATAAATAAAGTCAAATCATATCGTCTCCGAATAGAGAGGACTCACTACAACACTGTTTACTAAAATACGACTGCTACTGCTGATCTGGAACTCATGGCTTTGACCTATGGTGTAACATAAAAGAAAGCACCATAGCACAAATGTGTCAGTAAAACTAAAAGTACTGAGTATGCGAGTGAGGTAGGCTATATACAAAAGGGATTACAAGCATGATCAGTGCTAACTGAATAGCTAATATGAACATGAAGTGCAAATATGTATACATAGTAACTGAGATCATTAATACGTAATATCTAGATCTGTACGCTAATACATGGTTTATTGATATCTAACATGACTAATAATGGGATTTCTGATAACATGGATAACTGTGTCTGATAGTCCTGAATTTGATTGAACTACCTGAGTTCTGTATTGTAATTGAATTGACTATATCTGACTGTCCTAGTATACTGAAATCTGAAGAACTATCTAAGTTTGTTTACTGAGACTGAGACTGAAACTGTGGGAGGTAGTTGTTTAATCGACATGCCCCAAATGCGCCATAATAGCTGAGCTGGGGTCCAATTTATACCCTAATTGGAAGGGTATCAATATCGCGCCACTGGTAAGGATAAGTTGTGAGTGACCCTTATCTGGAAGGTTACTCTAATGAGAATTATGGGACCCTAGACTGATAGGTTGAATCACCTCATCAACCCTAATCTAACAGGTTAAGATGTCTCAACCTATGCTGGCTATGTAGTTCTAGAACACAAGGATGACTGCTAAGAATCAGACCCTTATCTGACAGGTGAGTTCCCATCCTTGGGTACACTCGATGCTAACTTTTCCCATCTAAAGAGATTGAACATGATTAACTGACTGTATATGGACAGAGTAACTAACTTCTATTGACTGATAGACTAGTACAATTATCTGAGAATTAACTGAGATCATGAGATTTCTGAGATTTCCTGAGTCACATGACTATCTGAGTTCTATAGATCATGGCTTAACTGAGAGTATCGTGATAACATGACATGGCTCTCAACATCTTATACATGGAAGAAGATGTTCTATAAATCATGACTCGATGGAAGAAAACTGACACACATGACTAACTTAATCATAAAAATAGAGTCTACAATTCACAATATCATAAGTAGGGGATTTCATATTACACTTGGTTCTCAACATCTTATACATGGAAGGGGATGCGTACAATATGTATATACTCGTGTTGCTTTAATATCATGATCATTCCATATCACAATAATAACACACAATAATAATGTGGAGTTCATGTGGAGTCATAAAGAATAGAATATGGGCTTGTCATTTAAGCACTATTAAGTCATAAAAACATGGATACTATCATTCTTGGCATTTTATCAAACACCTTACATGCACAACTTTGGGAATAGGTGTACTTATCAATTTTACAATCTTAATCCATCAAAAATTCATGGGTTTCAACAAACCTACTCACATGTTTCATGAAAAATACATCAAGATACAACCTTGAATCCAAAAAACAATCATCAACATGATTATAGTCATAACACAAAAAGGAAATCACAATTTATAATTTAAAACATGTTTCTTCAGCTCCATGGATGAAAGGGACCCATGGATGAACACTACACATACCTTAGTGATTGAATCTTGAAAGAGATCTAATGTTTCTGAATATTCTTGAAAAAATCCTTAGGCTTGCTCTTGATTTTTTTCTTGACTAGGGTTTAACCCTTTGGGGAGAGAATGTTCTTGTTCTTGAGGAGATGATCTTGAGAGGAAACACTAATCTTGTTGTTGAAAGTGTATAAGAGAGCTTTTTGAGATGTTTAACTAAAGAGAATGGAAGATAATATGCTCCTTGGGGGTTATAGTTATGGGAAGTGAAGGAAAAGACCAAAATACGTTTGCAAAAATGTCCCTCAATTGCTGAAAAAAAAAATAGTTGATGACATTCGTGATAAGTCGTCAAGCTCGTGATAAGTCGTCACGAAATGTCGTCACAAAAAGGTAAAATCTTGATTTTCTGGTTAAGGTTGACGACATTGGTGATAGGCCATCATGGGCGTGACAAATTATCACAAAATATCATCACCGTGGATGGAGATCTGCCCAGGGATGACGACATTGGTGATAAGTCATCACGCTTATGACAACTTATCACGAATGTCGTCACTTAGTTTCCCAGCCTGACATGCTGGAGTAAAATGGGCATAACTCCTTGCTCCGATATCAGATTTAGGAGAAATTGGTATCGTTGGAAAGATAATTCAATTATATATATTTAGGTGGGTCATGAGCTTAGAAATTCATATCATAACAAGAGATATGCTCATTTGAAGTTGACTATACCAATATCTTTCTCAAGAATTCAATCGGTAAGGAAATGTTTTGATTCGTCTATTAGCTAGGACACTTTTGAGGCCTTAATATGAATCAACCTTGATCATAAAACTACAAAATCACTAAAAATTTATTACTCATGAGTTTGAAGAATAATCCAAAAATGTCTGAACTTTTGCGGTATTATGATATCTCCCCCTTGGGAACATTCGTCCTCAAATGGGACTGACTAAGCTAAGATTACTAATGTACTGGCCTTACTTAAGGGATGCAACATCTGAAACATGATGACATGACTAACTTGAATGATAAGTTGAATATATCTGAACATACTGAACATGCATATCTGATGCATAACTGACAAGCTAAACTCATGCATATCTGATGCATGATTACGTAATGGAACTGTTGCATGTATGCATGACTGAATGCAATGATATTTAGTACCAAATTCATAAATGGAATTCTAAACATGAAACTAAATAAGCTTAAGGATAACTATTACCTTGAACTTGATCTGAATTGGCGAAGAAAAGGTGAGGATACTTGGTACACATATCTGCTTTTGCTTCCCAAATAGCTCCCTCAACGGACTGGTTTTGCCAAAAATCTTTGACTAGAGGGACTTCTTTGGTCCTCAGTCTATGAGTCTGATAGTCTAGAATTTTTACCAGAATCTCTTCATAAGAGAGGCTATTCTGGATATCCATGCTCTGAGTAGGGGAGTACAACTGAAGGGTCACCTATGTACTTCTTGAGCAAAGAGACATGGAAGACTGGATGAACTGAAGCTAGATCTGGAGGCAATTCAAGCCCATAAGCTACCTTGCCCAAACGACTGAGAATATTTAAAAGACCGATATATCGGGGATTGAGCTTTTCTTTTTTGCCAAATCTCTTCACCCCTTCATAGGAGAGATCTTGAAATAGACAAAATCATCACCCTCGATTTCTAGATCATTTCTACGAATATCTGTATGACTTCTGTCGGCTCTGAGCAGCCCGAAGTCTTTCTCTGATTAACTGAACCTTCTTTGAGGCATCAAACACTAAGTCAGGCCCTATGACTGAGGCCTCACTAACTTCAAACCAAACGATTAGAGATCTGCACCTCCTACCAAAGAGAGCTTTGAATGGAGCCATCTAAATACTGGAATGATAGCTATTGTTGTATGCAAACTCAATCAAAGGCAAGTGGTCATCCCAACTTCCCTTGAAATCAATTGAACACGCCCTTATCATATCTTCTAGAGTCTAAATGGTCCTTTCTACTTGACCATCTATCTGAGGATGAAAAGTTGTACTGAGATAACTTGGGTACCAAGACCCTTTTGGAACGCTTTCCAGAAATGGGAGGTGAATTGGGTACCTCTGTATGAGATAATATATAGTGGAACACCATGTAATCTGACCAACTCCCTGATGTAGAGTTTGACGTAATCCTCGACTGAATAAGAGGTATGGACTGGTAGGAAATGAGCTGACTTGGTCATCCTATCTATAATGACCCAAACTGAATCGTGCTGATAACGAGTTCAAGGAAAACCCATCACAAAGTCCATGTTCACTTCTTTCCACTTCCAAGTAGGAATAGTGAACTTTTGCATGGAACCACTAGGCTTCTAATGCTCTATCTTAACCTACTGACATATAGAGCACTTAGCCACAGAAGCTGCAATATCTCTCTTTATCCCACTCCACCAATAGATTGCCCACAAGTCACGGTACATCTTAGTGGCCCCTGGATGAATAGAGTATCATGCACTATGTGCCTCTGCAAGAACCCGCTACTTCAAGTCATCCACATCTGGAATACAAAGACGACCCTGACAATGAAGGACACCATCTCCCCCTTGGGAGAAAACCTCAACCTATTAATATCTGATTGACTCTTTTAGATTGACACGGCTAGGATCCCTGTCTTGCTTTTCTTTCACCTTGAAAACTAGAGATGATTCTAAACTACTTTGAACACATACACCACCCTCTGAAGAACCGACTAAGAAAACACCTAGTCTGGCAAGATGATGGATTTCTTGAGATATCTTCATTTTGCTAACCACAATATGAGAAACACTACCTATGGAGAGTCTACTGAGAGTGTCGTCCACAATGTTGACCTTGTTCGGATGGTAAAGAACACTTATATCATAATCCTTCAAGAGTTCTAACCACCTTCTCTGACGAAGATTGAGATCTTTCTAGGAAAGGACATATTGAAGACTCTTATGATCTGTGAAGACATCTACATGAACTTCATATAGATAATGCCTCCAAATCTTCAAGGAAAATACTATGGCTGCTAACTTAAGATCATGACTAGGGTAATTCTTTTCATGGGGTTTTAACTGTCTGGATGCATAGGATATGACCATACCATGCTGCATGAGGATACAACTTAGACCCACTCTGGATGCATCACAATACACTATGAACCCATCTGAACCATCTGAAAGAGCTAGAACTAAAGTTGAGGTGAGTCGAGTCTTCAACTCCTGAATACTCTTCTCGCAAAAATTTGACCACTGAAACTTGACCTTCTTTTGAGTCAATCTGGACATAGGGGATGCAATCGAAAAAAATCCCTCAACAAACCATCTATAATAGCCATTCAAACCTAAGAAACTTCTGATATCTGATGGAGGCTAATTTCTTACCACTTTGATCTTTTGAGGATCTACTTTAATGCCATTGTCGGAAATAATATAGCCAAGGAATGCTACTGACCTTAGCCAAAACTTTCACTTATTGAATTTGGTGAATAGCTGGTGATCTCTGAGTGTCTGAAGAACAATTCTGAGATGGTCTGCATGATCATGCTCTGTGCAAGAATAGACCAGCATATCATCTATAAAGACTATGAAGAACAAGTCCAACTACTGCTTGAACACATGTTTCATCAGGTCCATGAAAGTGGCTGGGGCATTGGTAAGACCAAAAAACATGACTAGAAACTCAAAGTGACTATACTGAGTACGAAAAGTTGTCTTTGGGATGTTATGTTCTCTAACTCTGAGATGATGATAGCCTGATCTGAGGTCTATCTTAGAGAAATAACTGGCACCCTGAAGTTGGTCAAATAATTCATCTATCCTAGAAAGAGGATACTTGTTCTTGACTATGACTTTATTAAGCTGGTAGTAATCAATGCACATCCTGAGAGAACTGTCTTTCTTACGCACGAATAAGACTGGTTCTCCCCATGGGGAAATGTTGGGTCTAATGAATCCCTTATTTAAGAGATTCTTCAAATATTCTTTTAGTTCTCTGAGTTCTGTTGATGCCATTCTATATGGCGGAATAGAAATAGGTTGAGTATCTAGAATAAGGTCAATGTCGAAGTCCATTTCTCTTTTGGGAGAAATGCCTAGAAAATCTTTGGGAAATATGTTTGAATGCTCATTTACAACTGGGACTAATTTGAGACTGGGAGATTCGAAACCAGAGTTTTTAACATGAACGAGATAATAAACACATCCCTTAGATATCATTTTCCTTGCCCGAAGGTAGGAAACAAGTTGATCCCTGAAAGATAAAGTATTACCCTTCCACTCTAGGACAGACTCATTTAGAAATTAAAACTGAACTATCCTATTTCTGTAGTCGACTGTGGCATGGTAGGAATAAAGCCAATCCATACCGAGAATGACATCAAAATCAGTCATCTCTAACTCGACTAAATCTGCTGATATAGATTTCTTAAATATCATAATCAGGTAGTTTATGTATATCCATTGATCTATGATGGTTTTACCCACTGGGGTAAAGACTGAAAAGAGCTCTGCTAAAATTTTGGGACTGATTCTGAAATTGCCTACTATATAAGGAGTAAAAAAAGACAAGGATGCACCTGGATCTATCAAAGCATAAACATGAACATGGAAAATCTGCAACGTACCAGTAATGACATCACGAGAATTCTCCTGATCCTGTTGGGTCTGAAGAGCATAAAGTCAGTTTGGGCGTTGCCCACTAGTAGCACTGGAAGTGGCACCCTGCTGATTTGGGCGACCAGACTGGGCTGTGGAATAATTCTACTGACCCTGAATACCTGACTGCAGACACTCTCTAACCATGTGGCCTGGCTTGCAATAACTGAAAAAAATATCGCTACCAGCTCTACAGGTACCCTTGTGGTTTTTACCACAAGTCTGACATAAGGGGTTAGTTCGGGCACTGCTGACACTACCCTGAGACTTAGAGCCTGGTGCTCGATCTTGGTTTCCATCTTTGAATTTTGGCATGGGGGCACTGGCGGAAGAAGGATCTATAACTGCTGGCTTAGGACGAAACTGTGAACGGTTTCCTCCTTCTAATTTATGTTGAGCAAAACTAAAACTGCCTGACCTTGCTCTCTTGTTCTGCCTCTCTCTAGTCCTAATCGTCTACTCCTCTATTTGTTGATCATGCGTTATGAGCCTGGCTAAAGTCATATCATTGTTCAGCATCGCATACCTACACTCATTTACCATGCTATCATTAACCCCTGACACGAACTTGCTCATCTTAGCCTTGTTGTTTGCAACCACATGAAGGGCATATCTGGCTAACTGAGTAAATCTGAGAGAGTACTCTTTAACCATCATATTCCCTTCTTGAGGTTGATGAACTCTAGAACTTTTGCCTCCCTTGGCTCTTGGGGAAAGAATCTGTCTAAGAAAGCCGTGACAAATTCCTCCTACTCTATTGGACCTGCATCCTCTAACCTCCAGACTTTCACTGTTTGTACCAAGTATGCGCAACATCCTATAATTGGTATGTGGCTAACTCGAAACTCTAACAAGAATTAACTCCCATGAGGTCTATGACCTTCTGTACTTGGTCAATGAATTCCTGGGGGTCTTCATCAGACTTACACCCAAAGAAAGATGGAGGGTTCATTCGGGTGAAGTCCCGAATCCTAGCTATGGCTGAGTTGGCCACTGGATTGGCCAAAATAGCTGGTGGCCATTTATTTTGAGAAGCCACAGACTGATAAAGAGTGGTAAATACGGTCCTAAACTCTGTACAAGAAACATGATCACCCAAAGTTTCTTCGGGGCTAAGGGGTTGACTGATTTCTTCTCTTAGGAGGCATGTTCTGAAATAAAGAGAAGAAGCGGATTAGACTGAGAGACTGACTTATGATTATGCTCACTAGCACGACATGAACACTGAAAGAGAGGAAACTATTCTTAAAACATCTCATAGCCTTTTGCACATAAATATGGCGTGCAACACACCCATGTACAAGACTCTACTAAATGCGGCTTTCAGACTTCGTAGGACTCTATTGAACCTTAGTCTATGAAACCAAGTTTGTAACACCCCGATTTTTTGAACCATAATTCTATATGGTGCTTATGAGCTCGAAGGAGTACAAGTTAACCCATGACTGATATTTGTACCTTTACACTATAATATACATGTAAAATGCAGAAAACATAAATAATAGGTGATAAGGTTCAACTGAATAAAATATCTGACAAATTATAACATCCATATGGGGTAACAAATACCCAAAACAATTGAAGTCTGAAACAAATCTGAACTAAATCTGAAAGCCTCTAAAAATTGTCTGAGTAAGGAGTTGAAGGAACATATCTCCAACTAACTCCGTAAACTGAAAAGTAACTGAATAAAATAAATAAAGTCAAATCATATCATCCCTGAATAAAAAGGACTCACTATAACTCTGTATACTAAAATACAACTGCTACTGCAGATCTGGAACTCATGGATATGAACCTATGGTGTAACATAAAAGAATGCACCATAGAGCAAATATGTTAATACAACTGAAAGTACTAAGTATACGAGTGAGGTAGACTATATTCAAAAGGGCTTACATGCATGAGCAGTGCTAACTGAATGACTAATATGAACGTGAGAGTCCAAACATGCATACATAGTAACTAAGATCGTGAGTACGTGATATCTAGATCTGTACCCTAATACATGGTTTATTGATATCTAACATGACCAATACTAGTATTTCTGATAACATGGATGACTATGTATGACAGTCCTGAATCTGATGGAACTACCTAAGTTCCATACTATAATTGAACTGACTATATCTGACAGTCCCGGTATACTGAAATCTGAAGAACTATCTAAGTTCTTTTACTGAGACTAAGACTAAAACTGTCGAAGGAAGTTGTTTAACCTACATGCCCCAAATGCGCTATAATAGCTGAGCGGGGTCCAATCTGTACCCTGATTGGAAGGAATCAATACCATGCCACTGGTAAGGACAAACTGTGAGTGACCCTTATCTGGCAGGTTACTTTAATGAGAATGGTATGACCATGGTCTGACAGTTCAAATCACCTCATCATCCCTAATTTGACAGGTTAAGATGTCTCAACCGACGGTGGCTACGTAGTTCTGGAATACAAGGATAACTGCTAAGAATCACACTCTTATTTGGTAGGTGAGTTTCCATCCTTGGGTTCACTTGATGCTAACTTCTACTCTCATCTGAAAATATTGAACATGATTAACTAACTATATATGGACTGAGTAACTGACTTCTGTTCACTGACGAAATAGTACTATTATCTGAGAATTAACTGAGATCATGAGATTTCTAAGATTTTCTGAGTTACATGACTGTCTGAGTTCTATAGATCATGGCTTGACTGAGAGTATCATGATAACATGACATGGATCTAGGAACACAGCTATATTTTTTGGGTACAAGTACCCCCAGGACTCGATGGAATGAAACTAACACACATGACTAACTTGATCATAAGAATAGAGTCCACAATTCACAATATCATAAGTAGGGAATTTCATACTACACTTGGTTCTCAACATCTTATACATGGAAGGGGATGCTTACAACATGTATATACTCGTGTTTCTTCAATATCATGCTCATTCCATATCACAACAATAACACACAACAATAACGTGGAGTTCATGTAGAGTCATAAAGAATAGAATATGGGCTTGGCATTAAGCAGTATGAAGTCATAAAAACATAGATTGTATCATTCATGGCATTTTATCAAAACCTTACATGCACAACTTTGGGCATAGGTGTACTTATCAATTTGATAATCTTAATCCATCTAAAATTTATGGGTTTTAACTAACCTACTCACATGCTTCATGAAAAAACACATCAACATATAACCTTGAATCGAAACAACAATTATTAACATGATTATAGTCATAACACCATAAGGAAATCATAATTTATAATTTAAAACATGATTCTTGAGCTCCATGGATGATAACACTCAAACTACAGCTCTCGTAAGAGTGTAAGCGGTCGTTGTCAATTATAGAACCCAACATGGTTGGGTGTCGAATCCCACAGAGAATACTTGGTCACTAAGTAAGCAAAGATTATTAGACTTTTGGTGAAAGTTTCATAAAAGGGGGGATTGTAGCGTGAGTAACAAAATAATAACTTAAGAACAGAAAATAGAAAAGTAAAACGAATTGTTTGGTTGGTTTTGATCAATGAGAATTGAGAGTTGGGGTTATGTCCACCTTCTGAGTTGTACGTATCTATTGACCATGAGTTATGCGGAATTTAGACATGCATGTGCTTAGAGAATTGTATTCTATGGTAAATCCAGGCGTCTTTCGACCATCAAGGATTATTTCACTTTGACTCTTTCGAGCTTAAAGTGTATCTAACGGTACAAATTCTCCAAGAGGTTAATCCAGTTACGGAACTAACTTTTTAACAGGGGTTGGTGCCCTATTACCTTGACATTATCTCTTTTCCAGACATATAACTTTTCTTTCGAACAAGTTAATGCTATACTGGTGTATTCTATATGTTTGCAACCACAAGAATTTAAATTAAGATGAAGACAATAATGATATAAGCAGCATACGTGTCACGAATTCACAAACTCATAGCAATAGATAGTAGCTCATAAGGCTTCCATAACCCCAACAGAGAAGTTTAGCTATTCATGAGTGCGACGGAAATCACAATAGTCATTATCATTATACCAAAATAAAGATAAAACGTGTAGTATGGTTTGGTAGTGCTTGTGGCGTGAATTCCTTGCAAATAGCGTTTCTCTTGTCGTGAAAATTTAGAATTCAAATAGATGAAGAGAATTGTTTTGAAAGTAATTGATGGAAGAAGTATAAAGATGAATGAGAATTCGAATGTGTATTATGAATGAGTTGATTCTTAAAAGCTGCAGAAAAATAGGGTATTTATAATACCCATATCCTATTCCTACTAGGCTATTACGTACTTATCCTAATCCTAACAAATTACTGCATCATTATCCTAATCCTAATAGGTTACTGCTGATCCCCAAAGTCTTGAGAAATGCTGTTTTTGCCCGGGACAGGTTTTCCATGCGTCACTTTTAGTCCTTAGGCGTCCAAGATTTTCTTTCCTCCTTTCGTGAAGCTTCCTTTGGCGTCAAGTTATCCATAAAATGCTGAAATCTTCATCATTTATACCTGAAAACTTGCTAATCATGTTTGTTAGCTCGCTTACAGGAAAAAGGACTAAAAGTGCATGAGTTATATATTTTGTCCTCAAAACTTAGCTAAAATATGGGTAAATTATAGCACTTTAGGCGTGTAAATACGCCTATCATCAACACCCCACACTTAAAGCTTTGTTCGTCCTCGAACAAAATATCATGTCCTTCTAAACATCCACTTAGGGTTTCACAGTAACAACACAAAATATTCATCAAGACAGGCACGACAATTATTAACAAAAAGTAGTTTTCTGATCACTTCTAGAAACAATTCAACCTCTAATATAGACTCGTGATGATGGTTAATTCGTATTCAAAAGTTAAGGCACAAAGATTCATATACGACTACCCAAAATTCATCAACCATGTGTGTCTCACATAAGATATTACCCATAATCGCTCACAAGTATAGCATTTTTCTAAACATGGGTATAAGATTTTCCTTGCTCTCACTCTCACAAAGAATTCATATGTTGCAACTGATGACCATAGGCTTTACCTTAGTGTAATGCTCCACCAAATATCAGAATGCTAAGCTTAGGATCAAATAGGTCTTTTGCAGGTTGTAATGTAGGTTAAGGGACGGGTAGGACTATTTTGGCCAGAAATAGTGACTATGTTCCTAAGCGCTTTAATACATCACATTATGCTATTAACACTTTCTTTCAAACAAACTTTCTACTTTCTTTTATTCTACCACCCCTTCTCTCCTCTTTTGTTTTTCAATTTTAAACATAACTAACTTTTTAGTTTTCTTTTCCTTTTTCTTTTCATAACACACCTCTTATGTTAGCAATTCTTTTTCATAACAAATTCAAGCACCAATACATTCTAAGGCATCATACTCACCCAATTTCCTCTTATTTTGTCACATGACTTTACACTTTAAAGCACTTAGGAATTTGGATCGAATTATGGTCTTGAAAAAAAATGGATTAGGCTTACATATGAGGCTGTCAAAGAAAATAGGCTACAGGCTCAAAAGGGGGTTAACTAGGATAATGTCCATGGGTAGGTAAAGCGAAGGTAAACAATCACAGGTTGCCAAAGAAATGCCTAAATCATCTCCTAAATTCACACTCTTTATTTCGCTTCACACACACACCAGGCAAGTTCTAGCATCAGCCACAAACATAGAATATACTATCATCTCACACACACAAGGCACATGGTCAACTTTATTGGGAGCAGTATAGACTCTTGACCCAACAGATAAATGAATTAAACTACACAACTATCACATAGTGAGTCACACTTGGAGCCTAAACGTCTCAATAGTAATGATTTTATCACAAACTCTTGTCATAATACCATGCTGCCTATCAGAACAATTTTATGCAAAGTTTAAAAAAAAAATTTAACTACTAAAACAAAACAAACAAACATAAATAAGCAAATGCAGATAAAGAAGTATAGCATACGAATACCAGCACCCCACACTTAGATGGGACACACTGCCCTCAGTGGATAATAAATAAGAAGAACCTGGTTAGTCGGACTTCTTCTCTATGTCTGGGGTCATACCCCCAGCATCGGAATCATCATCAGAGTCGTCATCCTCAGAAGTTCCTCAAAATGTACCCCACTTGATTCCAAGAGTGTGTCGAGGTATTTGCAGTACGGAGGATTCAGCTTGCTCTTTTCTTCCTCTTTTCTTACCTTTCTGTGAGGTGGACGCTTTTTATTTTCCTTGTCGTCCTTTTGGTGCCATTCTACCTGAGATTCATATTAGCTCATCTCGGAAGATATAATCGACCAACAAACTATAGTGGCACCACCCCACACTTAATTTGTTTGTACAAACTAATTAAGTGAGTGATGTCGATTACTCAGACTTTATCAACATACATATAGGCGATATGTCCAACAATATGTTCAGCAAAATCATTCTTGCATGTTGTCTTTAACTATTTTTTTCAACTCTATGTCATGTAATCTTGATCATCCTTTATGGTTTGGATTAATGCATTTTTGGAACAAGACGACCACGTAGAGATTGAATCAAGTTTATGGTATAGAAATAATCACAACATCTCATGCTTGTATTCAATCATGATCTTTATCTCGATGAATGGGTCATTCAAACATTCAAGCATTCAATTTTGAAGATTATGCAATTAACTTTACCATGTCGACTTAGCAAAAGTATGACAGTGTATCAAAATCAAATACAAGTTGGAACCAAGTCAAGAACACCCACATGTATTCTTTCACTCAATTAGATGTATCATAAAAAACCAAGCACATTCAAATCACCAACACCAATTCAAGATCTAACGAATCATTATAAGCATAGTACTTACGTAATATAAAAGAAGAACTTACTTGGTGATGGATTTGGAATATGATCTTGCAAGGTTAGATGAGCAAAAAGAAAAGTTTTGAGAGATTTTGGAAGGGTAGGTGGTGCTTATATTGAGTAAACAATGTGATTTTGTCTTAAGGATGAAGTTCTATTTATAGCCCAAAGCTTGGGTCGGGTTTTGACCCATTTGGAATCGGATTAGGAGACCAAAAGTGAGCATAGGCGGCATCTAAGCCATGGCATTCTAGATTCAGAGACTAAAGGCATTGGCATAGGCGGCGCCTATGCTATGGAATTGTTGAGCATAGGCGGCGCCTATGCTATGGCATTGTTAAGTATAGGCGGCGCCTATGCTATGGCACTCTAGAATCCGAGAGCTTATGCCATAGCATAGGCCTTGCCTTGTTCGTGGCCTAGATTTACATAGGCCTTGTCTAACCCATAGCCTTTTGCTTCTTCATTCCTAACTTACCACCTTCGACATGCAATACTTCCAAATCAAAATTTAAAACCAATCTCTTTCCTTACACCTCTTGCACCTACATTTACTCAAAAATAACAAAAACGATTAGAACGATGGGTTGCCTCCCATCAAGCGCCTTAGTTTTGGTCGTGGCTCGACAAAATCCTAAGAAAACAAAAACAACAAAAACAATTAAAAATGATGGGTTGCCTCCCATCAAGCGCTTGATTTATTATTGCGGCACGACATAGCTATATCGATTACTTAGATTTCATCGAGATAGATGGGGCATCATTTTCTGAATGCATTCAGACGACGCTGATGCTTACTTGTAGGCATGCAATCTTCTTCGAGATGACTCTTGTGCATACATATCCCAGGAGGGATACCAATTATATCATCAATCTTCCAACCCATAGCTCTCTTATACCTCTTCAGAGCAGAGATAAGAGCCTCTACGTGCAGTTCACCTAGATCAGCCGCAACACTCACTGGAAGTGTATTTCCATTTCCCAAGAACGTATACCTTAGGTGATTGGGGAGCTCTTTCGATTCCAGCACTGGTGGCTCTTCAATGGAAGTCTTCGCTGTTGGTGCAGGCTGCTTTGTAAGATTAAGGTCCATCTGCTTGGTAACATGAGAATAGGACCCTATTCCTATTAGAGCACAAATAGTTTCTTCATAATCTTCAACATTCTCGCACTCAAACTTCAACAGCGCAGCAGACAATAGCTCAACAGTACACTGCTTCTCTACAGATAATTCTTCATCAACCTCATAATAAGCATCAGCTATAGAGACACATCCATATCTTTGGGCTGCTTCATTGATTTGCATACATTAAAATGAACCACTTCATCATTCAGCTGAAATAAAAGCTCATTGGCTCGTAAATCAATAAGCACACTTCCAGTTGCAAGGAAAGAGCGTCCCAAGATTATGGGAACTTCAGAATCCACCTTGCAATCAAAAATAACAAAGTCTACAGGAAAGATAAAAGTGGAAACCTTTACCACTACATCATATAAGATACCAACAGGTCGTTTTACCGACCTATCTGCCATCACAAGTCGCATATTAGTTGGTGTAGGATCACCCAACCCCAACTTCCTGTAGACGGATAGTGGCATCAAATTTATGCTAGATCCCAAATCGCACAATGCCTTGGCAAAATTCATAGATCCAACAGTGCACAGAATAGTGAAGGCACCGGGATCGGCCTTCTTTTGTACTAGTGATCTGGTAGCGATCGCACCGCAATGATGAACAGTATCTGTCAACTCACCACTTGCTGCCCGCTTCTTTGTTAAAAGATCCTTCATAAATTTCGCGTACCCAAGCATCTGTTCGAGTGCCTCTACCAATGGAACATTAATGGTCAGCTGCTTCAACATAGTCATAAATTTGCTGAACCTTGTGTCATCAACTTTCTTCTTTAATCTCTGAGAAAAAGGTGGTGGTGCAAGAGGGATAGTTTTCTCCACCACTTCCTCTTTATCTTTCTTCAGATTATCAACCTTTTTAGGAGTGTCATCAACCTTTTTCTTTAGTCTCTGCGGAAAAGGTGGTAGTGGAAGAAGAATCGTTTTCTCCACCACTTCCTTTTTATCTTGTTTCCGAATTTTGACCTTTTCAGCCTGCAGACTACTAGTGGTAACGTCATGATCACCCTTGCCAGCTTCTACGGCATCTTCACCATCAGCATCAATATCGTAGTCCGCTATATTATCGACTGCTTGCTTACCTTTGGGTGGATTTTCCAACACCTTACCACTCCTAGTAGTAATAGCCATGCATGTTCCATCGTTCCTTGGGTTTTGTACAGTGTTGCTAGGTAGGGTGCCGGCTTTTCTTTGATTAAATGCTGCTGAAAGTTGACTCAATTGCTGCTCTAATTGTTTTATTGCAGTGAAATGTGAGTCAACCAACTGATTTATTGAAGACAAGTCGTTCTTCACCTCATTCACTCCCGTATAGGTTGCCTCTACTTCTTTCAACAGCTTCGCCATCATAACTTCCATTGATATCTTCCCCGAACCAGATGTCGTGGCCTCACGATTTCCAGGAGGAATATACAAACCACTCCTGTCAGTATTGTTCTTCCAACTACCTTGATCACGGTCCTTATATCTTTGCTTATCATAATATTTCCGACCTTGGTTTCCTTGGGTATTGCCTCGGAAACCCCCATGATTGTTCAAGTACTTGGCTTCTTCTTCAGAATCAGATTCGTCTCTTCCTTTTGACGCAACTGCTTTTACTTTTTCGGTCTTCCCAGATAATAAATGCTTGGTAAGAAGATCCATCTGTGTTTTCATGTGCACCATATCTTGATCACGTTCTTCTTCTCTTCTCCTTTGTTTTGCAGTCATGGCAATAGATAAAGAGGGGCTTGCTACCTCAGAATCCCTGGTATGCCAAGCTCTACTTTGCTTTGTCATCCGGTCTAGAATATCGATTACCTGAACAAAGGTGAGGTCCATGAATGAACCACCTGCTGCATTATCAACCACTGGCTTAGTCACCGAAATCAAAGCCCTGTATAATATCTCTATCAAGTGGACATTAGTCATATGATGGTTTGGGCACCGCATTAGCTTTATCTTGAACCTCTCCCATGTTTCATGGAGAGCTTCAATTGGAAGTTTTCGAAAATTAGTGATCTCATCTCTCAACTGTGCTCTCTTGGATGGCGGAAAGAATCTTTCTAGGAAAGCGTCTTTCAACTGCCTCTAATTTGTAATAGAATCGGGAGTCAGCCCATTCAACCATAGAGTTGCCTCACCAGATAGAGACAATAGAAATAAGCGCAGCCGAATTGCATTCTGTCCAACGCCAGGATTGTCGAATGACTTGCATGTAGAGATAAAGTTGATCAGATGCATATTCGGATCATCGCCTGCTAGTCCACCAAATAATCCCTTGAGTTGCAAAAGCTAAATCATGGTGCTAGTGATATTGAACTTGGCTCCGGGTGCCAATGGCGGAGGAATAATAGCTCCTGTGGCACCAGCTCCATCAAGATCATCATCATCAACATCAAACGGTATTTGCACAGCTCGACGTTCAGGCCAAAATCTTGCTTGACGATCTCTTCTGTTTGCCGGTGTCACAACTTCAGCATTACGCCTCGGGTTTAGTAACTCATCATCACCCAAGTCCTCATCATCAGGATCTGCTGCTCGCCCAGGGTTATCGATATTTTGTTGATGCACTTGATCAGCGGCCAATGCAGCTAATCTAGCCTGCTCCTGTTGAGCAGCCCTTCTCACAATGTCATGTTGCGCCTCCATCCTGCCAATACGTTGTGGTTCAAGGTTTATGGGTAATAATGGTTGACCAGAACTTCGAGTATTGGGCATGCACTGAACAAAAACCTGTAGAAAACAAAAACAACAACTAAAAGTAAAGTACGAGAATCTTTGACCAAAGGGTCTAGTAATTATCACAAACTTAGTAGACAACCGTATCCCCCGGTAACGGCGCCAAAATTTGATAACACTAAAACTACAGCTCTCGTAAGAGTGTAAGCGGTCATTGTCAACTATAGAACCCAACTGGGTTAGGTGTCGAATCCCATAGAGAATACTTGGTCAATAAGTAAGCAAAGATTATTAGACGTTTGGTGAAAGTTTCATAAAAGGGGGGATTGTAGCGTGAGTAACAAAATAATAACTTAAGAAAAGAAAATAGAAAAGTAAAATGGATTGTTTGGTTGGTTTTGATCAATGAGAATTGAGAGCTGGGGTTATTTCCACCTTCTGAGTTATACGTATCTATTGACTATGAGTTATGCGGAATTCATACATGCATGTGCTTATAGAGAATTGTATTCTATGGTAAATCCAGGCGTCTTTCGACCATCAAGGATTATTTCACTTTAACTCTTTCGAGCTTAAAGCGTATCTAACGGTACAAATTCTCCAAGAGGTTAATCCAGTTACGGCACTAACTTTTTAACAGGGGTTGGTGCCCTATTACCTTGACATTATCTCTTTTCCAGACATATAATTTTTCTTTCGAACAAGTTAATGCTATACTGGAGTATTCTATATGTTTGCAACCACAAGAATTTAAATTAAGATGAAGAGAATAATGATATAAGCAACATACGTGTCACGAATTCACAAACTCATAGCAATAGATAGTAGCTCATAAGGCTTCCATAACCCCAATAGAGAAGTTTAGCTATTCATGAGTGCGACGGAAATCACAATAATCATTATCATTATACCAAAATAAAGATAGAACGTGTAGTATGGTTTGGTAGTGCTTATGGCGTGAATTCCTTGCAAATAGCGTTTCTCTTGTCGTGAAAATTTAGAATTCAAATAGATGAAGAGAATTGTTTTGAAAGTAATTGATGGAAGAAGTATAAAGATGAATGAGAATTCGAATGTGTATTATGAATGAGTTGATTCTTAAAAGCTGCAGAAAAATAGGGTATTTATAATACCCATATCGTATTCCTACTAGGCTATTTCGTACTTATCCTAATCCTAACAAATTACTGCATCATTATCCTAATCCTAATAGGTTACTGCTGATCCCCAAAGTCTTGAGAAATGCTGTTTTTGCCCGGGACAGGTTTTCCATGAGTCACTTTTAGTCCTTAGGCGTCCAAACTTTTCTTTCCTCCTTTCGTCAAGCTTCCTTTGGCGTCAAGTTATCCATAAAATGCTGAAATCTTCATCATTTATACCTGAAAACTTGCTAATCATGTTTGTTAGCTCGCTTACAGGAAAAAGGACTAAAAGTGCATGAGTTATATATTTTGTCCTCAAAACTTAGCTAAAATATGGGTAAATTATAGCACTTTAGGCGTGTAAATACGCCTATCATCAATGGATAAAAGGGAACCATGGATGAACACTACGCATACCTTAGTGATTGAATCTTGAAAGAGATCTAATGTTTCTAAAGATTCTTGAAGAAATCCTTAGGCTTGCTCTTGATTTTTTTCTTGACTAGGGTTTAACCCGTTTAGGAGAGAGAATGTTCTTGTTCTTGAGGAGATGATCTTGAGAGAAAACCCTAATCTTGTGGTTGAGAGTGTATGAGAGAGCTTTTAGAGATGTTTAACTAAACAGAATAGAAGATAATATGCTCCTTGAGGGATAAAAGTCGTGGAAAGTGAAGGAAAAGTCGAAAATACCTTTTCAAAAATGTCCCTCAATTGCTGAAAAAAAATAGCTGATGACATTCGTGACAAGTCATCAAGCTGGTGATAAGTCGTCACGAAATGTCGTCACAAAAAAGTGAAATCTTGATTTTCTAGTTAAGGTTGACGACATTGGTGATAGGCCATCATGGGCGTGATAAATTATCACAAAATATCATCACTGGGGATGGAAATCTACCCAGGGCTGACAACATTGGTGACAACTTATCACGAATGTCGTTACTCAGTTTCCCAGCCTGACATGCTGGAGTAAAATGGGCATAACTTCTTGCTCCGATATCGAATTTAATCAAAATTGGTATAGTTTGAAAGATAATTAAATTATCTATATGTTGGTGGGTCATGATCTCATAAATTTATAGCATAACGAGAGATATGTTCATTTGAAGTTGACTATACCAATATCCTTCTCAAGAATTCAATCGGTAAGGAAATGTTTTGATTCATCTATTAGCTAGGACACTTTTGAGGCCTTAATATGAATCAACCTTGATCAAAACACTACCAAAGCACTAGAAATTTATTAATTATGAGTTTGAAGCATGATCCTAAAGTGTCTAAACTTTTGGGGTATTACACGAACTCTCTTTATTCATTAAATCAGACAATTGTGTTTCAAATACATCTTTAGATCATGTAATAGTTCAAGACTAGTTCAATTTTACAAATTCCCACCTTTCTCATTACTCAAAACCAATTTTACATAATGGGTTAGGGTCCGAATCATTTCAAAATTTGAAAGTTTGAAAAAATCACAATTCCCTAATTCATCCACCATACCCATGCACCCATAAGTTCAAAACCATATTTAAACATAAACAATCATAATTAAATTATGGAAAAACATTGTTCAACAATAAGCATTCAAAACCCATAACCCTTGTTTTCATAACCAAAACAATTTATGTGTACATATTCTTTTTAACAAATTAACAATGAGAGAAAAGTCACATGCCTGAAATAGTAAGATGTATAGACAGAAATCACCCTTGATAGTCCTAATTGATCAATATCTTGAAAACCCTAAGTTTTCTTGACCTTGAGGAATTTGAGAGTGTTATGAAGTTACTTTGATGTATTTTTTAGGGCTAATGATACCCTAAAGGGGTTATAAGATGTGGGTTTCAAGTTGGGTAAGAGGGGAAATGTTAAGAATGCCCTTAACTTAAAAGTTGAAAAAGGGTCATCCTTGACTACAAGTCAACCCTTGACTCGTAACCACTCCTTACGACTTGTCACCATGAGTCATAGCCAAGGTAGTACCACCAAGGTAACTGATAGTAACCAAGTGGACACACAAGTGTATGTGGTCTACCAAGTAGTAAAGTGGCCTTCAAGAAAGCCAAATCTTAATCCCACAGGGACTTGTGTTAAACAATTATCCAATTTTAGTTTAACGATTGAGAAAAAGTAAACAAGAAGGTTTTAGAATTTTAAACTAAAAAGAAACTAAGGTAATGCAGAAAAGTAATAACTTGGGACAATCAATAGGTAGAAGCCCAGGGTTAAGGCTTATGAACAATCATACTGTGTTATTGAACTTTATTCGTTAGATTGCTTATCTTGGTTGTTTATTCATAGGGTTAATCACATGATCGTGGTATCCCGACCTTTAACCGTTTACCTAACTTGGACATTACAACTATATCGTTGAGCGGGGATACAATAATCCAATTAAGTGTATTAAGCTATCATCCTACGTGTGAATCAATTAAGGTTTCTAAGTACATCCCTGTCGTAGATGCTAATTCAAATTCCTCATTTCATAAAAGAATAAGAACCATACTTTTTTTATCCCCATGTTCTATCTCCCTATTCCCTCTCCCAAGTTTACAAGGTCGACAATTGATATATTTTTCGGGTGATCAATCCATCAAATAGTTAAATCAAAGATAAACCCATAACCAATAATGATAAGTAAAATTAAACAAACATAATTCAAAATGAAAGTATTCATGATCTCAACCTTAACCCCTAGAAAGGGAGTTTAGCCTTTAATGAAAATATTCATCATCCAATTTCTTGGATTGATGATACAAACCATGAAAGAAACTTAAATTAAGATAATAAAACCCTAAAGAATCTGTAGAGCAGCCTCCAATTGTCCAATGACGTCCAAAAGTGTGCAAAAATGTGACACAATATGTGTATATCTAGTTATCCAAGCCTTAGCCGTATAGGAGTTGGATTTAAAGTTAAAATTGAGCTCGGGAGTAGAAGGGGTACTGTGGGCACCATTGCACCACTCTGAAGGAGGCGTCACGGGCTCCATTGCATCTTAATAGAGCCCGTTCATGGGAAAATAGCGAGGACAGACTTTTTAGGTGCCTTATAAATCTTTTGGTGTGTCTCAAGAACCTATAGTCCCTTACACATACCCTTACTCACCATGGATATTCCAGGCATCCATGTTGCGTATTGTGCTTCTATTGATTCATCCTAAACCATTTTTATTTGTTTCCACTTAATTTGAAGCTTGTATATCCTTTATATATCATCATAATCCATTCACCAATAATCATATAGCATAAAACATAACAATTTAGAATTCAAAACAACACAACATTCAAGACGGTAAACTAAAAACTCGAGCTAAAACTAGGCTTCATTCACTTTGATCTTTAGCCTATTGTTTTGACTCTTGGATTGATCTAATTGACCCTTGCATATTATAAATAAGTTTTTCCACATACAAATACACTATTAAACCATTTGAAACTAATTTAACACATTAGAATCCATCGAGATAGACTAGACAAGCATCTAGCTCAAGCTAGTAATGCTAGTTTCCATGATTGAACTCCAAATGACTCTTTTAGGTACAAACTTGTTTGAAAACACCTTTAAACATTGTAATTACACACTTGAAAACTTATATGCTTATTTATATTATTATCACACTTAAAGCACACGAATTGCCCTCAAAACAAGGCTAAATAAGCTAGAATAGTAATACTATAATGCATAAAGACACCCAATATCAGCAACATACACTGTTGACCTTATGACTCAGCCACAGGAATCATAATAGGACCCTATGACTCATAGCGTCCAGTCCTAGTTAACACAAAACCCAAATTGAGAATTACACTCGACATCTTATTATTACCCAAACAACTCATAACATATCCTTATGGCTCTTAGTGAGCCAGTCGTACTCAGAGCAGAATCTATCCACAAACTTAATTGTTTGGTTACGACTCGTCCCAACGATTTATTAGGATACTCTATGACTCATAGGGCGAGTCGTAACTAGGGCAGTGAGCTCAAAGTTCAAGAAATTTTCAAGGGCCAAAATCCAGGGTGTTTCATAAGTACTACTCCTAACTGAAAGTAAATTGATATACTAAAATACTAAATAACATTATTATTCTAAAATAGAAAAATTAATGTCTTATCTTAAAGTATTCTAAATCGTGAAGACTGACGGGCTGAGTCTTTGACTGATAATACATGATATCCTAAGTCATCGGGTGTTTATAACCCTCCATCTCGGAAGAATGCAACTATCATCATAAATTTTATAATATAAAGAGAAATATAAAATTCCATAACACATGTCCAAAATCATGAATTTTCAACACACTAAGGGTTCATATTTCTAAGTATCTAAATGTACAAAATTTTATGGTAAAACATGGTATGTCAACTAATATAGACTGAAATCCATAAAATCATAATAAATAGTGCTTATCCCACTCTACTATTGCTACACTTATAGGCCCATGCTTCTAACTCTGGGTAATGCAGCCATAGGATTCTGAGAAGGAATCTGAGGGCACATCTGAACTTGGATTAGTGCATGATGTTCATAAACAAGAATGAACTCGTTCAAGGTTTAGAACTTAAAGTCACTTATGGGATCCTTTCAAGCCTGCGTGCAATCTTATAATTTTCTATAGGGACTGTCTGAGAAAACTCTACTAATAGGAATTTAAGCTTGACTATCTGTATTACCTAGAAAATAAGGCATAGTTAGCAAGAATGGAGCAATTCTAGAATCTATATTAGTTTCTTAGAGAGAAACACTTTTGCAATAATTGAGATATGAATGAAGGAGATATTTTCTAATTGATCGATAGCCGCTCGAAGAAAAGTACAGATGTCTCTGTACCATTCAGAAATATTCTACTAGACACGACTTCATAGACACCCTAGGACATTTGAACCTTGTGCTCTGATACTAAGTTTGCAATAATTCAAGACTACTCCCTAGTCTTAACACAATTATTAGAACCACAAGTTATCTCAAGCTAACCTATGGTATGACATAATACTTGAGCAACTTATTAAAACATATATAAAAGCTAAATTGACTGAGACAAAGCATAATCATGAGATAAGTTATTTCAATATGTTATTATTAAAAGTTTACAACACTGTAATCTTAAAAAAAATGTAGAACTAAAACAACATACAATAACTCTAACTGACTATCTATGAAGCCTTTACTAATATTAATTATAGGTAGCCGGGACATGACCCCAACTATCCCTAATCAATACATACGAATAAGAAAATGAAAGGCGTGACCTACAATAGACTTAAGTCCTAGAAATAAGAGAACTCATAACCTACTGGTTGATTATTATGGTCTGTCTAACTGTAATCCTAATAGAAAGCACCTGAATCTACATCATATAAAAAATATAGGTAGAAAAGGTATATGATCAGTACTTTTGAATAATTAAAACATGCTTTAAAATTGAGGACATAAATCGTTTACTGAAATATGCATGTGAAGTATATTAGTATGTAAAAGCTATGAGGCATAGTAAAATCTCTAAATTATGATCTAAAACATTCGTAAAACAAGAAAGTTGTAAAAGCGTAAATATTTCATATGATGTAATGCTAGTGCTAAACATGCTATAAAATAATATTGAATGATAACCGATTACAAAGAGTTGACTAAAGTACAATGACCCTTTATGAAATACAAAAATACTAGTATGGAATGATAATCTGAAAAGTCATAGTTTAAAAGCCAAAAAAACTGAACTAGGGATCATATACAAATAGTGAGTTTGAAATTGTGGAAGGTTTTTGTAATTGACATAGACTATGTGAGCAACATGGAATCCAACTTGTAACCCAAGATGGGAAGGTGTTTTATACTTTTTCAAGGGTATGAACCATGATTGTCGTGAATTCGATAATGAGAAGGAAGCCAATCTCAACTAATGAATATGAAGTGTGATTTTACATGTACTTGAAGCATGGTTCTAATCTTAATTTGAATTTTTGGGGTGTTACAAATCGTTACAACTTTTGTGGAGTAATAGGTCACCCGCAAAGTTTAAATGTCTTTTAGCAAATTCGGGACTTCAATGGTTATTTTATGTTTTTTATCATTAATATATCTTCTTATTACTTATAAAAGGCAAAGGGACCAATGCTTTGACACAATTTCATTGGTCCTTTCCCTTGCCTCCATTTAATTTTTCTGTTGTTTTTAATTTATTTGTCTTACTATTTTTAATATATTATATATTACAAAAAATACGTAAAAATAATATAAACCACAATAATTAACGACTCAAAAAATTTAAGAGATCTAAATATTTGGATGACTCTCAAAATTATATCAGCACCACTCAAATTAGAATATAAGAAAAATTATTATAAATTATAATAATTAAAAATTTAAATTATTTAAAATATATAATTGACTGTCACTGCCACAAATGTTTGGACAAGGAGAGTAATCACAATTTTATTGGTCCTTTTCCTTGCCTCAATTTTATTTTTTCTCTATTTTAAATTATTTGTCTTACTTTTTTTAATTTGTTATATATTTCAAAAAAATACGTAAAAAGTACTATAAATAACAATAATTAACTACTAAAAATTTAAAATATATAAAATAGTTGGCTCAAAATTATATCAGTGTCACTTAAATTGTAATAGAAAAAAAGTATTAGAAATCACAGTAATTAAAAACTTAATTTATTTAAAAAAATATAATTACTATCAATGTCACAAAAATTTGTACAAGGATGGTAACATATATTATTTAAAAATTATATAAAAGGCATTATAAATGACAATAGGTAACAACTTAAAATATCTAAAACTATATATATAAAAATATGATTGGTTATTTTAATTCTATTTGCGTCACACAAATTGAGACAAAAAAGTAGTAACATATTGCACGGGCACCTCAATACACACACGCATACATACATACATACATACATACATACATACATATATATATACATATATACATATATACATATATACATACATACATACATATAGATATAGACATACATACAAATATATACATACATATATATATACATACATACATATACCAAATAATCTTCTAATGTAAAATTATTTGTAAATTCTTCTTTATGGAGTCATTGATTTGTATTTTTCGGTTACATTGCTTTACCTGCCTACCCTTGATTAGAGTTGTTAAAATAGACTTGGTATATGAGGTAGGTCCAATCTAACCCTTTAGTTAAGAAGGGTTGGACTAAGTTTTTTCAGCTCATTTAGGAACGAGGTTTATAAGCCTAGCCTCACTTGACCTGTTAATCTCAGAAGCCTAACCCGCCAACCTCAAAAGTCATCATATGGGTTGGGACATTAAAAATAATTATTAAATATTTTAAGGTCATTTATTGTTAGGAATTAGAATTTTGTCTACCTTTTCTAAGTAGTTACTTGTTTTTTATCCATTCTTTGGTTCATACTAACTTTTCGAAAGTTCTTAGTGTACATTTGAAATGGCTGATAAGTTTCTTTTAGTTGTGAACTTCAAAAAGTTCCTTTTATTCATGATGTTTTAATATTTGTTGCCTTTGCTTAATTCAACATTTTGTTCTTTAAATTTAGGCTTTGTTCTGTTATGATCATATTGCTTTTATGTAGATACTTTGTGTATACCTCTATTTATTATCTTAATCATATTAGAATTTTCCCATGAAATTTGTAGCTAATCATTCTTCTTTGCTTATTACATTAACTGCCACAAGCTAATTACAACTAAAGGTATTAGTAAGATGTCTATAACATGATGAAAACTAGTAGGTGACATATCAAAATGAAAACATAAAAGCTGGTGATTGTCTACAGTCACAATATTTTCATTTATCATGTTTCAGGTTATTTTTATTTTTTTGAAGGGTTAATTCATCCCAATCGTGGCCACTTATTTTTATTTTTTTGAAGGGTCAATTCATCTCAACCGCGGTTGCTTAGGGCTGAATTGAACTGCTATTTTAAAGGCTCTTTAACGAAAAGAGCTAGCCCATTCTATCCTGCTTAACTCTCGCCCGCTAGGATTGAATGGGGATGGGCCAGGCCATTTTGAGAGTCCTACCTGATAGATTGGAACACAAACTTGGGATATTGAAATGGAATTATTTTCATAAGTAGCAAACTTAAGCACATTATTAGGAGCTTCATAGCAACTGTTTCATAATTACCTGATATAGTAACTTGTATTTTGTATTTTAGACACTTTTTCCTACTAAAATACATATCTAACAAGATTTACTGTCCTTTAACTCAAATCAGTTAAGTTAAATAAGGAATAATTACCCTACGTATTTCAAGCAGTAAATTTTTTTCCGTCAATTACTTTTATTTAAAGTAGTAGATTCATTTTTCATAAATTACTCTTGTTTAAAGTAGTAGATTCCCTTTTCGAATCAAACTCAAGTCTGAAGATTATCATCTTCATGATCTTCAAAATTTCAAAATAAAGCATCATGTTTTTTTCTCTCTTTCTCTCTCTTATATCTTTAACTTTTTTCTTCTTATTAATTTTTTCATCTTTTTTTTTATCGTTTTATTTTTTCTATTTTAATTTCTTTTTTCTTTTCTATTTTTTCTTTTCACCTTTTTGTCTCTCTTCTTTTTTCTCTCTTTTTTCCTTTTTCGTTATTTTCTTTATTATTTTTTGCTTTTCTGTTTTCTTTTTTTTTCCTTTCTCATATTTTCCTTTTTCTTTTCCTATTTTCATTTTCTTCTTCTTTTTTTCTATTTTTATTTTTTTGTTTCTTTTTTTTTTGCTTTTATTTTTACTCTTTTATTTTTCTTTCTTCTTTTTATTTCTTTTTTCACTTCTTTTTTTAGATTTTTCTTCTTTCATTTTTTAATTTTTCTAATTTTTTTACTCTTCCACCTCTAGATTTTATTTTTCTTTCATTTTTATATTTTTTTGAATTTTCTTCTTTCTCATTTTCTTTTGGGTTCTATTTTATATTTTCTTTAAGATTTTAAAAATATGGTTACGTTGAGCACAATTATGGATGATAATGAAAACACCACAATCATTTATTCTATTTATATTCGCACCATTATATGTATTCTATATTCGTTGATACAATTGTATTCGTATTTTATAGTTCATACTTGTATTTATAGTCTGCACTTATATTTTATAGTTTGCACTTGTACTTATATTTTATAGGTCATGCTTGTAATTGTATTTTATAGTTTGCACTATCATTTATAGTTTATATAATTCACACTTGTATTTGAAAGCATTATTTTATATTTATATTATATTATTGACTGCATATTGTATTTTTATTTTGTGATAAAAAACTTATATGTTGGATTCATGTTTATGGTTCTATAGTGTTTTAACCTGATTTGAATAAATGGTCCATCTGTTGTAACAGACGTGTTCTCTGTTGCAATGGAAGAGTCATCTATTGACACAAATTACTCACATATTGTAATAGAACCTGAACTCGGTTCCAACAGATGAGACGTCTAATACAATAGGTAACTAATTTGTTGCAACAGGTTCTGTGTCTATTGCAACATGTCACTCATCTATTGGAATCAGCTTTAAAGGTTCTGTAGTACATCTCAACAGGTGATTCATCTGCTGCAATAGATGTATAATCTGTTGCAACATAGAAGTCAATTTTTCCAACCGATGTCTCATCAGTTGGAATCAATTTTAGGTTCTATAGTACTGTAATATGAATTACCAATATGTGATTTATCTATTGCAACATATAACTAAATTTTTGCAACATATTATTCACTAGTTGGAACAGGTTACTCATCTGTTGGGGCTCATGTTACGGCACTATAAAATCACTATTAATTTTATTGTGATGCTATTATTAATTTTTTTAATAAATTTTTTTAATTAGGTACCACTAATGGTAGGATACCAAATGTCTTTATTTGGCACCACAAGATGTAACAACAAAACATGTGTTGTTGTTTGTTATGGACTTACTCATTGTTGTTAACGTAAATGTTATTATTTATTATATAAAATATCTTTTATACTAACTTGTGAATTAATAAAAAAGGTAAAATAGAAACTAAATACAACAGACCACAAAATTATTTTCAGCAAACTACCCATCTGTTGCAATATATGGACATTTGCTGGAAGAACACAATATAGTTCATCAAACTAGAATGTGTTCCTCCAACATATGATCAATCTATTTAAACAGATGGTCCATCTGTTGAATGAACTCAAAACTCTTTCTTGCTACTGGATTCAAAATTGTTTCCCATGTCCAACTGTCGACATGTTTATTGAGATGAAGAAATAAGCAGATTAAAAATTAAATAAGAATTAAGAAGCCAAATTCAACTAAACATAAATATTTTACTAAACAAAAATAAAATACATTAAGTAGGTAGATCCGCTATTAAAAAATAAAAATACATACACTAAAATAAAAAACATCACCTAATTATTATTATTATTATTATTTTTAGCCGGCCAATCATCAACCGGTAGCAGCAGGGCACTCCTCAGCCTGCGACTCTCTCGAAGCAACCTTGCTCTTACAGAAGCAACCTCCAGCTGGAGTTTATTAACTTGCCTTTGAAGTTCCCGCACAGTGTCGTACAAAATAGTAATGTCCCAAACAAGATCAGTCATATCTAGAACATGTATAAATTGACAAAAAAAGTAAGCATGAAAGTAAAGAGAGAAGTCCAAATATAATACAACGTATACTACCAACTGGTAGATTTACACACAAAAAAAAACTTACCTAAACAAAAAAGGAATCTTGTCTTTGCAGAGAAGTGGTTGAAGATGTAATGCGAAAGATAAAATGCAAGAAATAAATAAAGTGGAGTAGAATGAATGAGTATAGAAGGACTTATTTATAAAGGATTGAATCTGAATGTGCTAGGTATAAAGTCTTGATTGTTCACCTCTTTCATCAAATCTAACTAGTGAGGCTTCGATTATTGTGGAAGTCATAATTAAATTTGACTGATGACTTTTGATTATTGTGAAAAGTCATGTCTTTTAAGCTTTTCAATAATATAACCATTTTTATTGAATTGTTAAAACTCGTGAATCCATTTGTTGCAACAATATGTCCATTTGTCACAACAGAGTAACCATCTGTTGCAACATATGATCCATCTTTCATAATAAATTAACCATCTGTTGCAACATAGGTTCATCCGTTGAAACAAATGCTCAATCCCTACCTCCAACCGTCGACATGTTGAGAATAAGGAATAGAGAGAATGAAAATTAAATAAGAATTAAAAAGCCAAAGTCGACCAAGCATACATAGATTTTTGAATCCATTATATACAAATATACAATAAAAAATTAAAGATACATTAGGTTCTTCCTTAGGTAGATCCAATATAATAAAACAAAATACATACGCTAAAAGAAAAAAAATAATATAATTATTATTATTATATTATTATTATTATTATTGTTAACCGGCCAATTGTCATCCGACAACAGCATGACCCTCCTCAGCCTTGCTCTCATGGTGCCTAACTCCCACCAGAGTTCACGCATGATCACCTTATACAAATCCGAACCAGCCATATCTAGAAGTGAAGTAGACTGAAGAAATAAGGAGGGATCTATTTATAGGGACCTAATAATAATATTATTATTATTATTATATTATTATTGTTATTATTGTTAACTCGGCACGATGTGCCAATATTGCGGACCTTCACTAGAATTGGACAATTGGGAATTTGGCTCTCTCCGCAATGTGCCAATATCACAAAGGGCCTCTGGAAATTGACAATTAGGAATTAACACTGCTCTGGGATGCGCTAAGGGTCCAAATGACGGTGTTTTGCGACTGGAACTTAAAATAGTCATAACTTCTTACCCGTTTATTGGATTTAGGCAATTTTTATATCGTTTGAAAGCTTATTCAGTTTCCTACATCATGGAAAGTCCAAATCTAAAGAATTCCACACAAAATAAACATTATTCATTCTAAGAGCTACTCCTTGAACTTTTCGGGACGAGTTTAAGCTAGGAAAATTGTGGGGTATTACAATATCTCCCCCTTGGGAACATTCATCCTCAAATGTGGCTAGTTAAGTTGAAATTTCTTAGGACTCTAGAAATGTAAGATAGCATGCATAACTGGAATGAACTGAATAACTAAATCTAAATCATTCTGAGCTTCTGAGTAATTATGCGAGTGCATAAACTTACATAAGGACAACTATATAGCTCAATATCTTATTAGAAAGGAACTGAATCAAGGAAGAGCATTACCTTCGACTAGATTTGAGTTTGTGAAAAAAAGGTGAGGATACTTGGCTCGCTTATCTGCTTTTTCTTCCCAAGTAGCGCACTCAAATGACGGATTTTGCCAAAGAACTTTGACCAAGGGAACTTCTTTGTTCCTTAGTCTACGAATCTGATGATCTAAAATCTCAACTGGAATCTCTTTGTATGAAAGGTTGTTCTGAATTTCTAAGCATTCTAATGGAATTACAATAGTGGAGTCACTGATGCACTTCATAAGCATAGAGACATGGAATACGGGATGAACGGCAGACAAGTCTGCGGGTAACTTAAGCTCATAAGCTACTTTCCCAACACGACTCAAAATTCTGAAAGGGCTAACATACTGGGGACTGAGCTTCCCCTTCTTTCCAAATCTTTTCACCTCTTTCATGGGTGAAATCTTCAGATACACTAAATCACTAACTTCAAACTCAAGATCTCTCCTTCTCATATCCGCATATGATTTCTGACTACTCTGGGCTATTTTCAATCTTTCTCTAATCAACTTGACTTTCTTCATGGCTTTAAACACTACATGCCCCAGCAAAGCAGCCTCACCCACTTCAAACCAACCTATGGGTGACCTACATCTCCTTACAGACAGAGCCTCAAACAGGTCCATCTGAATGCTAGAATGGTAACTTTTATTATAAAAAAACTCAATTAATAGAAAATGCTCATCCCAACTACCTTGGAAATCAAGCGCACACGCCCTCAACATATCCTCTAGAGTTTGGATGGTCCTATCTGCTTGACCATCTGTCTGAGGGTGGAAAGCTGAACTAAGATGAATTTGCACCAAGACCCTTCTGAAAGGCTCTCCAAAACTAGGAAGTAAACTGAGTACCCTATCCGAGATAATAGACAAGGGAACTCCATACAATCTGACTAACTCTTGGATGTACAACTTAGCATAGTCTTCAGTTATATAGGATGCGTGAACTGGTAAGAAATACATTGACTTAGTCAATTTATCTACGATAACCCATATCGGATCATGATGACTACGCGATTGGGGTAAAACAATCACAAAATCCATATTTACCTCTTCCTACTTCCAAGTGGGGATACTGAACTCTTGCAATGTACCACCAGGTCTTTGGTGCTCTACCTTAACATGTTGACATGTTTCATACTTTGCTACAAACTCTACTATATCTTTCTTCATACCACTCTACCAATAAATTTCTCGCAAATTGCGGTACATCTTGGTAGCACCAGGATGAATAGAATAACATGCACCATGTACTTTAACAATAATTCTCTGTCTCAGATCATCTATACAAGGAACACACAATCTACCCTAGTATCTCAACACGCCATCTCTCCCTTAGGAGAAAACCTCTACCTTTTGGCCTTTAACTAAATCTTTCAGTTTGACCAAACTATCATCCATGTATTGCTTCTCCTTCACTTCTAAAACTAGGGAAGACTCGGAACAACTCTGAACCTAAACATTCCCTTCAGCTGAATCAACCAACCTAACACCCAATCTAGCCAAGCAATGAACTTCTCGAGCTAACTCTTTCTTATCATTCTACACATGAGCAACACTTCCCATAGACAATCTACTAAGGGCGTCTGCCACTACATTGGCCTTGGTCGGATGATACAACACGCTTATATCATAATCCTTCAATAACTCCAACCACTCTCTCTCATGGAGATTCAACTCCCTCTGAGTAAACACATACTGTAAGGTTTTGTGGTCTGTGAACACATCAACATGAACACCATAAAGATAATGTCTCTAGATTTTCAAGGCAAACACCACAACAGTTAATTCGAGATCATGGGTTGGGTAATTTTTTCATGAGGCTTCAACTGTATAGAGGCATAGGCTATGACCTTACCTTTCTGCATCAACACACAAGCCAAATCAACTCTAGAGGCATCACAATACACCATAAAACCATCTGTACCATCAGGTAATGTTAACATTGGGGATGAAGTGAGTCGAGTCTTCAACTCCTGAAAACTCTTCTCACAGGAATCTGACCATAGGAACTTAACTTTCTTTTAGGTTAATCTAGACATAGGAGATGCAATAGATGAGAAACCTTCAACAAAATGGCGGTAATAGCCAGCTATACCCTAAAAACTCCTAATATCTAACAAAGAGATAGGTCTAGGCTAATTTCTTATGGCTTCTATTTTTTGGGGATCAACTCTAATGCCATCGGTGGAAATAATATGACCGAGAAAGGCTACTGACCTTAGCCAAAATTCACACTTGCTGAACTTAGTGAATAATTGATGATCAGTAAGAGTTTGTAAGACAATTTTAAGATGATCTGCATGGTCATCCTCACTATGGGAGTACACAAGGATATCATCTGTGAACACTATGACAAACATATATAGGTACTGCTTGAAAACTCGATTTATGAGGTACATGAAAGCTGCTGGAGTATTGGTTAGCCCAAAAGACATAACTAGAAACTCAAAATGACCATAATGGGTTCTAAAAGCAGTCTTCCTAATATCACATTCCTTAACTTTAAGTTGATGATAGCCGGATCTAAGGTCTATCTTTGAGAAATAACTTCCACCTTGCAATTGATCAAATAGGTCATCAATTCTAGGAAGAGGATATTTGTTCTTGATTATGACCTTATTTAGCTGACAGTAGTCAATGCACATACGCAAATAACCATCTTTCTTTCGCACGAATAGGATGGGGGTGCCCCATGAAAAAACACTATGCCTTATGAAACCTTTATCTAAAAGATCTTTAAGTTTCTCCTTCAACCCCTTAAGCTCTGCAGAAGCCATACGATAAGGAGGAATAGAAATAGGTTGATTATCTGGGAGAAGGTCAATACCGAATTCTATCTCTCTATCGAGAGGTACCCCTAGGAGATCTTTTAGAAAGATATCTGGAAACTTATTTACTATATTGACTGACTGAACTATTGGGGTCTCAGACTTAGTGTCTTTAACTCGAACTATATGGTAAATACAACCTTTGGAAATTAACCTTCTGGCCTTAATATTAGATATGAAATGACTCTTGGGAGACACTGAATTACCTAACCACTCAAAGACTGACTCATCTGGAAACTAAAACTTTACCACTCGGGTGCGGCAATCTATAGAAGTATAACAGGAATGAAGCCAGTCCATACCCATAATAAGATCAAAATCAACCATGTCTAACTCTATCAGGTCTGCTAACATAACTTTATGAGGGATGGTGATAGGACACTTTTTATAAATCTATTTGGCAACAACTGACTCACCTACTAGAGTAGAAACTAAGAAAGTCTTGGGAATCTTTTCAGAACTTATCTCAAAATTTACAGCAACTAACGGGGTCATATAAGAGAAACTTGACCCAGGGTCTAACAACACATAAACATCAAAATGAAAGACACGAAGCATACAGTCAACATCTGGGGAATCTTCTTATTCCTATTAGGATGGAAAAGCATAAACCAATTTTGGTGCTGACCGCCACCGATACTAACTGATTCGCCCTGAGGAGGGACTGGGCGAACTACAGGGCTGCTGCACTAGTAGCCTGAGTCTGAGGACGAATATTTCTGTTTACATTCATAGCATACAGACACTCTCTAATTCTATGTCCTAACTTGCCACAACCAAAGTAACCCTTCTACGCGTCCAAGCACTACCGGGATGTGTTCTACCATACTTAGCACATGGAGGATAATTGAGCTTACCACTCACCCTATTTTGAGATCTAGACATAGAAGACTTACCCCACTTCTCCTACCTATCTCTAGGAGTGGGAGCACTAGCTAAAAATGGTGCTAGCATAGACGAACAATTCAAAAACTATAGGCGATTCTCCCATGGGATCTAGTTTGACCATACTCAAACTGCATTATTCTAGCCCTCTTATTTACTCTCTCTCTCTCTTTCCTTCATCTTCTCTACCTCAATCTGCTGAGAATTCATCATCAATCTAGAAAGATCCACATCTCTATTAAGCATAGTAGTTCTCCACTCTTTTAACTACTAATCCAGACACACCGGTCACAAACTTACTCATGGTTGACCTAGGGTATGCCATCTGATCTGGGCCATACTTTGACAACTAGTTGAACTTGAGGCAATACTCCTTAATTGTCATAGAGCCCTGCCTTAAGTTTATGAACTATTCTACCTTAGCTTCTCTCATCTTAAATGGGAAGAATTTGTCTAAGAATGCATCCTGAAATATCTGCCAAGTCATAGGAGCTACATCCTTCTCTCTACTCCTCTTCCACATCACTACCCAATTATAAGCAACATCCTTCAGCCTATAGGATGCGTATTCTACACTCTCTTCCGCAATAACATGCATTACTTAAGTGATCTTCTTTACCTCATCAAGATACAACTGTGGGTCCTTACCTGTTTTTGACCTAAAGAATTTCAGCGAGTTCATTCTCATAAAGTCTCGAATTCTCAATGTGGCTAAATCCCCATCCTACTGAGGTAGGACTGTAACCTAAAAGATGTGGCAAGCTTCACACAGACCATCAACACTCTATGTAACGCAGCTTATTTTAGTACCTAGGACTCTCTAAATCTTTGGCTCTGATACCAAGTTTGTAATGCCCTAAAATCTGATCCCGGGATGTCACACAGTGCTCAAGGCTACGAGTAGCCTCAAGCTAACCCTTTGAGCTAGCTACTAAGTCTAAACCTTACTTCAAGATCATCTAGTCAAGAAATAATATAGTATCATACAAAAATTGAACTGAATAAACTATAGATAAGGTCTAAACAACAAATACTGAAATTTTGTAAATAAACTCATAGTCCGACAAGCCTCTACTATTAATAAAGAACTAGAGAGCCATTGGGACAAACCCCCAACTGACTCAAACTAAATTGAAAATGATAACTCAAATACTATAAAAGATGGAAATCTAAAGAAGTAGGCCCGTGAATCACGAAGACTCACCAAATATGAAAAAGTACATAAAAATGCTCAAACTACTCACGTTGTTGATATGGAGCACCTTAACCTACATTATAAGATAATGTAGCACATAGACTTATATGTGGATCATTACTTTAAGGATATACTGAGTATATGGGGGTGTAATGCATAAGTTAACATCATCGTAATTGGAAAGTAAATGCATGTGGATGTATATGACTCACATAAGCTTGATTATCCAAAATATTGAAATATAAAATCATGTACAACCAATCAAACTTTTAAATATAGTGAGTCATAAAACTTAGTCTTATAAAAGCTTTTCTATCATTCTTTTCTTTTGAAACTTAGAAACTTTGGGACTTAGAGATTTTAGGCTTGGGAGTTTCTTCTAACCGACATAAACTATGTGAGCTGACATGGAGTCCACCATCTTGCCCATGTTGGGGAGAGCTGTTCTACCCTTTCCATTGGAATAGAACCTTAACTTGAGTGATCACCATCTTAGTCATCTATGTAGAAGTGGCAATAATCTTAGTCCTACGGTGGCACGTAGTTCTGGGGCATGAGACCTTGGAATCATACCCAAATCGGTGCTAAATACTACTCCCATCTTATGCTCAGAACTTTAGAAAATCCACCTTAAAATAGAATAAGGGTTTATAATTAAAATTGTTTATGCTTCTCTTCTTTAAAACTCAAACAATGTGAAAAATATGGATTCTTTGTCTTAGCTTAGGATCAAAAGATCAATCTTTGCTATTAAAAGCACTTATCAAAACTTGTCAATAAAACTATAGATCATAATCTCCTCGTAAAAACATTACTTATACTTTAGGACTTAAAGTATAAATCTTTGCGCATAAAAAACATTTTGAAACTTCATGCTCAACAATTATCTTAGAAGCTTTCAACAATCTTAATCAAGATAGTGGAAAATAACTCATAATATAAATCTCATGATTTCAAACATGGATATATGTAAATATTTTTCAATTGAAGACTTAAATAACATGATAATTTCATAAACAAAAAATAATAAAAATTGGGTATCAACCCTAACTTGCAAATCATGTAATCTTTAATAAAAATCAATTTTTTGGGCAGAAGGACTAAAGATTTGTCCTTGTTCAAACCTCACATACCTTAGATGATGAACTAAATGAATAAGTTTGCTTTTTATATGCTATTTGTGCTCTTGAATGAAGATTCTTGAAGCTCTTAGTCTAGGGATCTTAAATCTTGAAACAATTTGGAAAAAAGATGCTGAAATCTTAAGTTTCTTGGAGATGAATATTGAAGCCTAGGTTTTTGGATGAGAGTAATTTTGATGAAACTTAGCATATAATGCTTCTAAAAGGCTTTAATCATCTGTTTGGACATATTGGAGGTTGGGGAAAAGTCCAAAATACCCCCTTTTGCTCCTGAACAAAACTGGAAAAATAACCTGGAGTCCCAATTTTTGGCCTTGGCGCGACGCTCCACTATCATGCCAAGCCACTGGAAAATGCCAACTGGTAAAATGCTTGGTGGCGCGATGCAGAGGTATCGCGTTGCCATCTTGGATGGGACCTGGAAACTCAGTGCGACGTGCCATTATCGCGGACCTTCACTGAAATTGGTCAATTAGGAATTTTGCTCTCTCCGTGATGTGCCAATATCGCAGAGGGCCATTGGAAATTGACAATTAGGAATTAACACTACTCCGCGGCACGTAAAGCATCCAAATAATGGTGTTTTGTGACTGGAACTTAAAATAGCCATAATTTCATACTCGGTTATCGAATTTAGGCGAATCCTATATCGTTGGAAAGCTTATTCAGTTTCCTACGTCATAGAAAGTCCAAATCTAAAGAATTCCATACAAAATAAACTCTATTCATTCTAAGAGATACTCCTTGACTTTTTTGGGATGAGTTTACGCTACGAAAATTGCGGGATATTATAGTGCAACAGATGGTCCATCCGTTGCATCTTTCCATTTTATTTTATTTTAAATTACTAGCCTATTTAAAAATTGTCTTCTTATAACACAGTATGTTGAAAAAATTCTCTACCTCATGAGGGGTAGAGAATTAGCATACGTAGATACTTATGATGTTGTCGATAGGATATTAGACCTCAACTTCAACAATAATTTCAAGAATAGGTACGATACGCTCAGTATGCAAGAATCAACTCTTGGTGGCTCAAGATTTTATTCATTAGTTTCTACATTCAAATGGGATAAAGATATGATTAAATCTGTTAGAGGGAAGAGGCCATATCCACACAGCAAGGACTGGACCAAAGTAAAGAGGATTTTTGCAGTCATGAACGTAGAGGTCAAACATTTTCTAGATCTTGAGATACTACTCCAGGAGGGAAAGATGAAGGTTTATGACTATAATTTACCTGCTTTTGATGAGGCCATCTATTTTACCTACATGTAGCCACTGTTGGAGTTGTTCCCCAACTTGTTGAGGCAGAGTAAACTGATGGATCATTTTCCATTCAAAGTGTTGAATGAAAGATGGGAATTTGAAGGTCGAAACAAGGATATGATCCTTCCAAAAAATGAAATCGGTGTCACATGTGGGTCGTATGCACTTGCACACATTGAGTGTTTACTAATCGACACAGAAATGACAGAGCCAATGACCTTTCTGTGTGACAACACTGTGGCAAATATACAAGAGGTCTGGGCTTATGAGGTACTAACAAAATGCTTGGAGCCTATCTATAAAAACAAAGATGTAGAAACACAAACACCATGACAATTTTTATTTCATGACAATTTCTTATATTTGATAAAAATTGAATTTTTTTTAATGCAACAGATTGTCTAATTGTTGTAACAAATAGTCTATTTTTTCTGATATATAGTTTATCTATTGTAATAGATTGGTCATCTATTGCATTATGCAGATGTTTATATCTAAGTTTAGCTTATGCAACTATGGGAAGACCTATTTGATAATTTCAAACAAATGACCTACATGTTGCAACATATGTCTAAATTTGTTTGAATCTAAGGATAACATAGACAAAATAAAATAAATTGAAGCCTTTAGAAATTATACGAAATAAATCAACAAATAAATTAAATATAAGAAAATTCCTATGGGTACAGATCTCATCAAATAAATCAAAAATTTAAGTTTTGGTGCCAATAATTCCTAAGGAGAGGTTATTACTTTGATGGACTCACACTGTAAAGATCTACTCAATATAAAAAAGTTGTTCTTCATTCGGTGCTATGGAATTCGGCTTTGGTTGCTATGGATCTTCGTCTTTAGAAGCAGTTGATGGATTATTAACTGTGATATTAAGTTGTTCAGCAGTAGATTCTACTATGGCATCCATCTGGAAAGCCAAAATTGTCAATGCTAATCATAGAGATACTAAAAAATAAAAAAGAATAACTCATCTGTTTTAGCAGATCAAACTAGTCTTTCTCCCATTTTAAATTGTACCAACAGGTTACCTATTTATTACAACAGATAGATCAACTGTTGGGATAAATTAAAACAAGAGTAATACCCGTATAATAATTTCCAACAGATGATCCATCTGTTGCAACATAGGACTAATCTATTTTGACAAACTAAAATAGTAGGAAGTCTTGATTTAATTGGTCCCAATAGATTCCCCATCTGTTGCAGCAGATAGGTCATCCATTGGTACAAATTAAGATAAAAGGAACATTTATTTAATTGCTAAAAAATATGAGACATATGTTGCAACATATAATGTATCTGATGCAACTTGTTAGTCAACTATTGCAACAGATGCATATATTTATTTGATAATTTTCAATAGATGTGTCATCTGTCAAAATAGATATGTAGTTTGCTTGATTGTTGGAACAGATGATATATATTTATATTCTTAATCTCGTGCTGCTCTCTAGTGGCCCTTGTAGATTGATAAAAAGTTCAACACAAAGACAGAGGAGTTACAATATTTCTTTTTTCGATGCTTGATGATGCATTCAAAATTTCTTTCATTCTCCTCTTAGCTGCCTTAATCTCTGATGGAGTGTATGGATATGAAATCCTCTTTGATGGAATGACACCTCTCTTAGATGTCAATTCCTTTACAAAAACAGTAAATGCATTAATAGCATAATCACTCTATCAAGTTTCGCCTTGCAGTCTTGACATTTGCATGCAGAACATTTGTTGGGAAGGGCAAAAGCTGTAAAACCAGTATGATAATAATCATAATGGTTTGTAGTTTCAAAAATAAGAGGAGAATCATTAGCCCTAATAGAAGTACCACTACCACCACCAACAACTTCATCACCACTAACACCATCAGTAATAACAAGCCCACCCTCTAAAATTATTATTTTTCTTGTGATGGTTATTGCTTCAAACAATTCCTTTTTAATTCTGTTAATGACCTTAGGGTCCGATAGAGTTTGCACAGACCGTAAAGTAAGAAAAAATGGTATCTTCAACTCTCGATTGGTAGAAACAAGCCACGGATGCACAATCTAAAATACACGAGTAAATATATTAGAATGATTATTAATTTCTTTAAAAAATCATTAATTAAAACAAAACTTTAATTAGAATTAGACTTACTGCTTCCTTCGGAGGGGGGAGAGATCAATAAATTTTATATTTTTATCAGTTTTGGCCGACAACTATCAAAGGATTCTTATAAATGAAACTTCTTCCTAGTAATTCAATTATTGTCTCAAATAAGAAATGACTTCAAATGCCCAAGCCTATAAAATAACGTCAATAAATCAAAATTGTTATTCAATAAAAAGTAAATGAATCATAATAAAGGAAATATTTTCCGTGAAAGCCCATGGAAAGCCATATAAGTTGACTGTCTTTGGCGTTAATGAGGTCAACAAATATCTGGTAGTTATTTTGAAGCTTTCATAACCCCAAGAATAGCTGTTAAAATAAAAAAGATTATAATTGATTGAAGCATCGTTTAAAAAAGGATAACACTAAATCTAACATGTACAACATAGTAAAATAACAGTTCCAACAGATTACATATACGTTGCAATAGGTGTGTTATCTATTCTAACATATAACTAAACTGTTGCAACAAAAGATTGATTTGTTGTAAACAATAAAAATAGTTTCTATATTGTTCTGATTTCTTCCAACAGATCACTCATCTGTTGAAATAGATTTCTGGTCAGTGGAACAGATCAACTGTCAATATTCTTTAGATTTCTTCCAACAGAAATGTTATCTGTCGAAATAGATAAATTATTTATTGGGATAAATTAACTTTTTGCAACAAAAAAGTTGTCACGATCCAAACCGAGGCCCTGGCCGTGATGAGTATACCAAACCATGAAGGCCCAAACACTCTTCTATCTTGAAATCATATACATCATTCATACGTGAATAAGGAAATACGGAAATTTTAGCAAGACAGAATCATGGTCAAAAATCTGATATAAATTTAGCATTGAAGAACGAAATCCAAAACTAACTAGCAACATCTGCAAAATCTCTACTACATACTCTCTAACATAATCTTAAAGCTGGGAAAAGGCCCTCAGTAGACCAAAACCATATCTAATAATTGTTTGTCTGAAAGTAAACAGGCATTTTGGAATAAAAAAGGCTCACCAACTAGACACTGCAACTCTATATGATAAAATATATTACTTTTCTGGACCCCTAGACTGAGCCTCAATACTTGAAGGGAGGAGGGGGGTCAATACAGATGTACTGGTATGCAAAGTAATCCAAAATAAAACTTTTATATAAGTAAAATAATGGAGAGAAATTTGTTAAAACATCATGCATAAACATTTCTCAAAACACATGGGCATTTTTCTGAAAATCATAAATCATTCTGTCAATGCACTGTCTGTTTTTTGTATTACTTCTGAGTTAGGTGGCACTCCCCTACAAGTCTGATATTCCACGGGCTATATGGAATCAGTCATTGACTCGGCGGGGAAGCCCCCAACCCAAGTGTGCCGCAAGTGTTGGAGTGTCTGAGTTTGATACGCCACAGGGCACTAGGCCAGTGTATAATAATATACCCCGTTCAGTAAATCACGATTTTGGACAATGAGTTGTCTGAACTCATGTCTTCTTTAGGGAACAACATAAGCTCTCTTTATAACCAATTTTATCCTGTTCTAAATAATGCATTATTCTAATTTCAACATCTGAAAAGTCTAACGTCAAACATGCATTCTATTTTGTTCTGAATTACCATGGCATTATATGGATTGGTGTCGTCACACCAAGACTTGCAAGTCCAATTTCTAAGCCATAATGCATCATGCATGCTTCTTATATTAAAACATAGTTCAGACCACTCAAACATGCAAGTTAACAAAGAAAATTCATGTTCCGAAAAGATAAGTCAAAACTATGCAAAATTTCCATCCTTTCTAAACAAGTGGTGGTCATGTAATCTTTAACAAACCATGAAACCCTTCTCATTATATGATTATGTTCAATATTCATCAACATAAACAACCCTCTCTCTTTTGAAATCAAAATCATAATCCAAATATAACATTATTCAAGACATTTCATAACATGCTTTTCAAGATGCACTCAAACGATTTCAAAGTATATCATAAGTAAATGAAAATCATCACAAGAGAGGAATTTTTCATGAATCATGCTCTCAATTTCATCATCAACCTTAAAACACATACTTACAATATATATATATAATTTCAAATCAATTTGGGGAAAGCCTAAAGGCCAAAACAAGATCATCAATGCTTCTAAAGCATGAATATATTCATAAATCTGAAAAACCCTTTCTAAAAATCAAGATTTCCATACCCATGAGATTTTAGGAAAATCCTGCGTACCTCTATTTAGGAAATTAAAAGATACTTCTTGATGCCCACGGCTTATGAATTCCAAATCTCCAAATTGTTTCGAAAACTCATTGTTAAGTCTTGAGTTATTTGGGATTCTTATTTGAAACCCTAGGGAGAGTTCTTGATGGATTTTGGTGAGAGTAGGTGCATTTTGGTGTAATAGGAATTAAATCACGTGTTCAAGATGTTAAGGGGTTATAAAATACCCCAAATACCATTAATGAAACCAGTACTAAAATATAACTAGGAGCCCGATTTCAAGGGCCACCGCGACGCACCACTATCGCGGTGGCTCATTGGAAAGTGACGAATGGGAATTTTGCCCACTCCACGATGCGCCACCATCGCGAAGTCTCACTGGAAATTAACCATTGTCATTTAAAACCTCTCTGCAATGCGCCAAGGACAGGAATGACGGTGTTATACAATTAGGACTTAAATTAACCATAACTCCTTCACCGAGTGTCCGTTTCGCATGAATCTTATGTCGACTAAAAGCTTGTTCGATCATCTACATAATGAAAATTTGAAATCTAAGGAATTCCATAGGTAAATAAGTATAAATCATTCTATAATCTAATTCTTGATACTTTAGGGACAAATATTTATCTAGGAAAAACTTTGGGGCGTTACAATATCCCCCCTTGGGAACATTCATCCCCCAATGTTGATGCGGGGCATAGACAAGCATAATTTCAAGCAAACTAAGGCATAGAAAGAATAAGGCAAGGATTTTACCTTCCATTTTTTCATCCACTGGATCAAAAAGGTTTGGGTATCTAGCTCTGATGTTAACTTATGATTCCCAAGTTGCTTCTTCAATTTCCTGGTTTCTCCACAACACTTTAACTGAGGCTATCTTTTTGCTCCTTAATCTTCTAACGTGGTGATCCAAAATTTCTATAGGCTCTTTTTCATAGAATAAGGAGTCTGTCACTTTGATTTCTTCAACTGGCAACACTAAAGAATGGTCTCCAATACACTTCTTCAACATAGATATATGAAATACCGGATGAACAGAACCCAAACTGGCAGGCAATTCTAACTCATACGCAACACCACATATCCTTCTCACAATTTGGTATGGCCCTATATAGCGAGGACTCAGCTTACCTTTCTTTTCGAATCGCATGACTCCCTTTATGGGAGAAACCTTGAGAAATACCCAATCTTCAACCTTAAACTCTAGATCTCTTCTCTTAACATCAGAGTAGGATTTCTGACGACTCTGAGCTATCTTAAGTTGTTCTCTAATGACTTTCACATCCTCCATTTCCTGATGAACAAGATCAGGACCAAATATCTGCATCTCACCTACTTCATACCATCCTATCGGAGATGTACATCTTCTCCCATACAATGCCTCAAATGGTGCCATCTTAATATTAGAATAGAAACTGTTATTATATGCGAACTCTATCAATGGCAAGTGCTCTACCCAACTACCTTTAAAACAATCACGCAGGCCCTCAACATATCTTTCAGGATCTGGATGGTGCGCTCCGCTTGCCTGTCTGTCTGAGGGTGGAAAGCCATGCTCAAATTTACCTGGGTACCTAAACCCTTTTGAAACAATCTCTAAAACTATGAAGAAAACTATGTACCTCAGTCAGATATGATGGACATAGGTGCCCCATGCAAACGAACTATTTCTGCAATAAATAGCTTGGCATAATCCTCTCTCGAATAATTTGTCCTGACAAGTAGAAAGTGAGCCGACTTGGTCAGCCTATCCACAATCACCCAAATGGAATCATACTGGTTTCGGGACCTCAAAAGTCCTGTAATGAAGTCCATATTAATCATCTCCCACTTCCACAAAGGCAAAGCTATCTCTTGAGAAGAACCACCTGGCCTCATACGCTCCACTTTAGCTTGTTGACAATTCAAACACTTGGTAACATAGTTAGCCACATCACGCTTCATATTATTCCACCAATAAATGGTTTTCAAATCATGATACATCTTAGTAGAGCCAGGGTGAACAATATACCTCAACGTGTGAGCTTTGTCAAGGATTTTTTTCCTCAGACCATCTACATCTGGCACACACAACCTACCCTGGTATCTCAAAATACCATCACCACCAACTTCAAATGACATTACCTTTTGTTGACACAGATCTTTCTTGATCTGCATCAAGATGGGATCTTCAACCTACTTCTCTTTAACTTCTACACAAAAGGAAGATTTAGCTATCTCATGAACAACCACTCCTCCATCTTTGGAATCTAAAAGTCACACTCCTAGATTTGCAAGTCGGTGAATATCCTTTACCATCTCCCTCTTTCCTTTCCTCACATGAGAAAGACTGCCCATAGATAACCTGTTGAGGGCATCGGCTACCACATTTGCCTTGGCCAGATAATAGTGCAGGCTCATATCATAGTCTTTTAGAAGTTCCAACCATCGCCTCTGCCTGATATTCAATTCTTTCTGCGAGAAAACATACTGTAAAATTTTGTGGTAAGTAAATATATCAACATGCACTCCATATAAATAGTGCCACCAGATCTTAAATGCAAAAACCATAGCTGCTAACTCCAAGTCATGAGTAGGGTAGTTTCGTTCATGCGCCTTCAACTTCATAGATGCATAAGCCACTACCTTACCATACTGCATAAGAACACACCCAAGTTCCACTTGAGACACATCATAGTATATAACAAAACCTTCTGTACCCTCCGAAAGGGTCAAAATAGAAGCAGTAGTCAACTTGTTTTTGAACTTCTCAAAACTATCTCACAAGAGTCAGACCACAAAAACTTTACCTTTTTTTGAGTCAACTTAGTAAGTGGTGTAGCTATAGAAGAAAAACTCTCTACTAACCTTCTGTAATAACCCGTCAAACCCAAGAAGCTCTGAATATCAGTTGGAGTTATGGTTCTGGATCAATTCCTCACTGCCTCAACCTTTTGGGGATCAACCTTAATCCCCTCACTAGACACAATATACCCCAAGAAAGCAATAACATTTAACCAGAATTCACACTTGGAGAACTTTGCATACAACCTATGATCTTTGAGAGTCTGGAGGATAATTTGGAGGTGATTGGCATGGTCCTCCTCACTTTTGGAATAAATCAAGATATCATCAATTTAAACTATGACAAACAAGTTTAGAAACTATTGAAATACCCTATTCATTAGGTCTATGAAGGTTGCAGGGGCGTTAGTCAACCGAAGGATATGACTAAGAATTCATAATGACCATATCTAGTTTGGAAAGCTGTCTTGGGAATGTCTAACTCCCTAACTATCAATTGATGATATCTTGAACGAAGGTCTACTTTAGAAAAGCACTTAGCACCCTGGCTCATTCGGAAAAGAAAAAGTAACCTTTCGGGCTCTACAGTCTAGTGTGGCATAATACAAATGAAGCCAGTCCATCTCTAGGATAGCATCAAAATCAACCATATCAAGATCTATGAGATCTGCCACAGTATCCTGACTAAGAATAGAAACAATACAATTTATATATATCTTCCTAGCCATAATAGAATCACCCACTAGAGTGGAAACAGAGATAGGGTCAATAATGACTTCGGACTGAAACCCAAAACCAACAGCCACATATGGGGTCACATAAGACAAGGTAGAACCGGGATCAAGTAATATATAAACATCATGGGAAAATATTTATAACATACCAGTGATAATATCTGGTGAGGCCTCTGCCTCCTGGCGGTTAGTCAAAGCGTACAACCGGTTGCGACCGCTTCGGCAGATGAAGTGGTGCCCTTTTGAGGCGGTGGTGGTGCAGAAAAATTTGCCTGTTACTTAGCTCCACCAACATTCCTCCTAATGGATGGAAAATCTCTCTGAAAGTGACCCAAATGACCACATAAATAACATACCAGCAAGCCCAACTGACACCTTTCTGGATGATGCTTACCACAAGTCTCGCACCGTGGAAAAGTACGATGCTGCTGAGCCACACTGTCCTAGGACTGAGTAGCCTGAGCTCTGGGTCCATGAATAGTCTGAAAACTCTGAGATCGTCTATCAACTGGGGGTCTGGGCGCTAGGGCACTAGGTGCAGACTACACATTACTCTAAAATATCCTCTTTTGCCACCTATTTCCCTAGTTACCGCTCTGGGGCTGACTGTGGCTCTGATTCGTTATTCTGGCTCTCTTCTCCTGTCTGTCCTTCTCTCTAGATTTGACGATTTTATTTTTCTTCTCTTCCACCTACTGCATATGAACTAACAGCCTAGCAAAGTCCATATCCCTATTTAGCATCGCCCCTTGACATTCAAGCACTAGATCATCTGAAAGGCCGGATGTAAATTTCCTCATCCGGGGTCTCATATTACCTGTCATTTTTGGTGCATAATAAGCCAGTTGGTTAAACTTTAGAGTATACTCCTGGACACTCATTTTTCCCTGTTTAAGATTCATGAATTCTTCTGCTTTGGCTTCCCTCAACTCTAGAGGAAAGAAGCAGTTAAGAAAAACTTCCACAAACTCGCCCCAAACTGTGGTCTCAACACTCTCACTCTTCACCTCTTTACACTTATTATACTATTGGTTTTCTACATTCTTAAGTTGGTACACTGCTAACTTAACTCCTTCCACCTAATCTACATGCATTACTCTAAAAATCTTCTCCATTTCGTCCACGAACTCCTATGGGTCCTCTTCTACCTTAGTGCCCAAAAATTTTGGCGGGTTTATTCTCATAAATTGGCCCACCCTAGTATCCTCCGAAGTAGCAGATGCAGACCCAGTATCCTTCGATCTCTGAGTTTGTGCAGCTATCAGTTGAGCAAGTATTTGAATAGATTATCTAAATTCTGCATTCGATATGTCCCTCTGAGAAGACTGAGGATGGTTAACATTTGTCCTTGGACGCCTAGTAGCCTCCTGCTTATAAGTATGGCCTGCTACACACCCATAGGCAAGACTCTACCCGACGCAATTTCACAAACACCCTGAGACCATGAACCGTGCTCTGATACCAAGTTTGTCATGACCCGAACTGAGGCCCTAGCCATGACGAGCATCCCAAACCATGAAGACCCGGATACCCTTCTATCTTAAAATCATATACACCATTCATACGTGAATAAAAAAATACGAAAATTTTAGTAAGATGGAATCATGGTCATAAATCTGATATGAATTTAGCATTAGAGAACGAAATACAAAACTAACTAGCAAAATCTGTAAAGCGTCTGCAAAATCTCTACTACATACTCTCTAACACAATCTGAAAGCTTGGACAAGGCCCCCAGTAAACCAAAACCATATCTAATAATAGTTGTCTGAAAGTAAACATGCCTTCTAGAATAAAGAAGGCTCACCAAGTGGACATTGCAACTCTGTTTGATAAAATCTATTACTTTTATGGACCCCTAGACTGAGCCTCAGAACTTGGAGGGAGGAGAGGGGGTCAATGCAGATGTACTGGTATGCAAAGTAATCCAAAATAAAACTTTTATATAAGTAAATAGTAGAGAGCAATTTGTTAAAACATCATGCATAAACAGTTCTCAAAACACATGGGCATTTTTTTGAAAATCATAAATCATTTTGTCAATGCACTGTTGTTCTTTGTATTACTTCTGACTTAGGTGGAACTCCCCTACAAGTCTGATATTCCATGGGCTATATGGAATCTGCCATTGACTCGGTGGGGAAGCCGCCAACCCAAGTGTACCACAAGGGTTGGAGTGTATGAGTCTGATACGCTACAAGGCACTAGGCCAGCATATAATAATATACCCGGATCGGCAAATCATGATTTTGGGCAATGAGTTATATGAACCCATGCCTTCTTCGGGGAACCACCTAAGCTCTCTTTATGCCCAATTTTATCCTGTTCGAAATCATGCATTATTCTAGTTTCAACATCTGAAAAGTCTGACTTCAAACATGTATTCTATTCTATTCTGAATTACTATGGAATTATCTGGATTGGTGTCGTCACACCAAGACTTGCAAGTCCTATTTCTGAGCCATAATGCATCATGCATGATTCTTTCATTAAAACATAGTTCAGACCACCCAAACATGCAATTTAACAAAGGAAATTCATGTTCTGAAAACATAAGTCAAAACTATGCAAAATTTTCATCCTTTCAATAAACAAGTAGTGGTCATGTAATCTTTAACAAACCATGCAACCCTTCTCATTATATGATTATGTTCAACATTCATCAATATAAACAACCCCCTCTCTTTTGAAATTAATATCATAATCCAAATATAACATTATTCAAGACATTTTATAACATGCTTTTCAAGATGCATTCAAATGATTTCATAGTATATCATAAGTAAATGAAAATCATCACAAAAGAGGGATTTTTCATGAATCATTCTCTCAATTCCATCATCAAACTTAAAACACATTCTTGTAATATATATATAATTTCAAATCAATTTGGGGGAAATCCTAAAGGCCAAAACAATATCTTCAATGCTTATAAAGTATGAATATATTCATAAATCTGAAAAACCCTTTCTAAAAATCAAGATTTCCATACCCATGAGATTTTAGGAAAACCCTGCGTACCTCTATTTAGGAAATTAAAAGATACTTCTTGATGCCCACGGCTTACGAATTCCAAATCTCCAAATTGTTTCGAAAAAATTGTTAAGTCTTGAGTTATTTGGGATTCTTATTTGAAACCCTAGGGAGAGTTCTTGATAGATTTTGGTGAGAGTAGGTGCATTTTGGTGTAATAGGGATTAAATCCCGTGTTCAAGATGTTAAGGGGTTAGAAAATACCCCAAATACCCTTAATGAAATCGGTATAAAATATAACTGGGAGCCCAATTTCATGGGCCACCGCCATACACCACTATCGCAGTCGCTCACTAGAAAGTTACGAATGGGAATTTGGACCACCCCGCAATGCGCCACCATCGCGGAGTCTCACTAAAAATTGACCATCGTCATTTAAACCTTCTTCGTAATGCGCGAAGGACAGGAATGATGGTGTTTTATGATTAGGACTTAAATTAACCATAACTCCTTCACCGAGTGTCTGTTTTGGACGAATCTTATGTAGGCGGAAAGCTTATTCGATTATCTATGTAATGAAAAGTTGAAATCTAAGGAATTCCATAGGGAAATAAGTATATATCATTCTAGAATCCAATGCTTGATACTTTAGGAATAAAAATTTTTCTAGGAATAACTTCAGGGCGTTACAAAAGTAATCTGTTGTAAACAATAAAAATAGTTTCTGTACTGTTATAATTTCTTTCAATAGATTACTCATTTATTAAAATAGATGACTGGTTTGTGCAATAAATCAACTGTCAATATTGTTTAGATTTTTTCAACAGAAGTCTCATTTTTCACAATAGATGAATTATCTGTTGGGAGAAATCAAAGTCTCAAACATGTCGTCCTATTGGAATAGTTGATAGAATTTCAAACAACAGATTATTCATCTGTTGCATCAGATGGTTCATTGTTGCATTAGATGTTTCATCTGTTACATCAGATAGTTCATCTGTTGCTGAAAAAAATGGTATCAGGATTTTGTTCAATAGAACAGTAACAATATCACTATTTAATATCAAATACACCATTTTTACCAAGAACAACAACAAATCAACCCAACAACATCAACACCCACACAACACAAATGCATAAAACAGTGACCAAAAATACTAAAATTGTTGTTTTGTTTGTACAAACACAAAGAACAAAAATCAAACTTCAAAAAACTCAAAAGACACCAACAAATCGAATCAACAGTTCAACAACAAGCACTACAGTAACAACAAAAAATTATTTTTCACTTCGAAAAAAGAAAAGAAGAATAAGAAATACTATAAATTAGCTTTTTATTTAGTCCCCATTTCAAATTTAAGCAAGAAATATTGAAATTACTAATAAATACTAGAAAAAAAGTTGACTCAAGTTCTTTTTTTTCTTAATAACTAAAAAGTCCTAATTTTTTACTGATGAAGGAAGAAAAGGGATGGTGAAGAACTCGAAGCTGTTGTCGCCAGAGAGCAATGCAGTTACGTCGATTAAAGGTTGAAAGTCAAAAAGGAACTCGAGGCCTAACTATTTGTATCCGGGAGGTTGAGTTCGCCGGAGATTGAAGGAAGAAATTTGTAGAACTGTTGGTTGGGAGAAGCTTAAGAGAAACAGTCGAGATAGTGAGAGGGGAGAGGTGTGGTTTGATTTCTATTTTTAAAAAGATTAGAAAGTTTTGAAAATATTAATCAAGTCCACAATTAACTTAATTAAGTTTCCTAATTATGTTTGACCCTTTAAGTTGGTCAATGTCACCAATCCTTCATTCAAGACTTAAATGACACCTTTCATTCAATTTTCTCATGTTATTACATATACAACTATTGTAAACCAGATAAATTTCCGCAAGTTTTAATTCGTTTCCTTTAGTTTATTTCTTTCCTTAGTTATTTTATCTCCTACTCTTTGTAAAACACTTCAAGAAAACAAGTTCCCTTGTGCGTGGGTTTGCAATTTACAATCAAGAGATTATTTCTACTTCCTACTTTTTCTTATGCGTGTAATCAGATTAAGGGCCCTCATCAGGTATGCTCTAACTTTAAATCTTGTTTTCTTATGGTAAGTGATTGATAGATGACAACCCAAGTCCCCAAGATGCTTAAACCAAGTTCAACTTAGAAAGGAGCTAAAATCGCACCTAGGGTCTGCTGTGTAGGCCCAAGGTTTAAAAAAGACAGCTTACACTCGGAATTCAAGTGGATTTTGAGAAATAATAAGGACCAAAAATTGAGTTAAAATCAAAAGTGGGTTCTGATAAGAGTTGACGACATTCATGATAGGCTATCACAATTGTGACGGTTTATCAGGAATGTCGTCAAAGACTTACAAGAATGAAGTGGTTATTATTTAGAGCTGACGACATTCCTGATAAGCTATCACAATTGTGATGACTTATTAGGAATGTCATCAAAAGTTGTTAAAATTTTGAAGGTGTTGGCTAAGGTTGACTTATCAAGAATTGTCGTCACACCTAGAACCTGAAACATGAATAAACCAAAATGATTAATGTATTTGTGTTTGTGCTCTTGTGGGCTAACCAATGGTTTTTCTACTGCTATAGGAACCTTAAAATGGAACCAAAAAGAAAAAGCCCCAAAGCACCAAAGAAAGTGCATATCGTAAGCTCATCGACGAGAAATCTAATTACGAGGAGGAGAAACCCCTGCTCAGGAATAAAAAGAAGAAGCAAAGTCTGAAGAAACCTTCGCCACCTCCACCCATTAAAGTGGAGGATAGTGATGATACTGAAACTACAACACCACCAGAAAGTGCAGCTTCTGAACATACTACCTCTGAGCAAGAGGGTTCTGAACAACATGAGTTTGACCATGCCGAATTTGAAAAAGAGAAGCAGGAAGGGTTTGAGGATTCTGAGTCTGAGGGAATAGCATCTGGATCCTCATCCATTAAACAATAAGATGATGAAGAGTCTCTAGCTCGGGGAATAATTATCAAATGTAAGAACCCCAAAGTTCAAGATAATGCTAGGCGAAAAATTCCTAAGGTAGAAAGTATCTTCATCGTTGGGCTCGGCAGAATTGATAGAAGAAGTGCTAAGAGGCCAATTCAGGAAGAAAAGATGATTATCACTAGAGGGTTGAGTAGGTACCCTGAAGTGGAATAGAAGTTCCAAGGGTATGGCTTGGGACAGACCACAAAAGGAGAAGGTTCATTTTGCCCTACACTGGTTCGGGAGTTCTACACGAACTACTAGGCTTAGTTAGAAAATATGTGCAGGCCAGGTGAAAGAGTAGCAGACCAACCCCTGTTGGATAGAGTGCAGGTAAGGAGCGTAAGGGTTGATGTCTCAATCAGAATAATCAATAGGTTTTTACATGGTCCCAACTTCACTCCTCAGGCCACCGTACCATCAGTTTATGGTAGGATTAGGAACTGGGAGAAACAACGTCTGTGGTTGGCCAATATCATAACTGAAGGAGAACCAGCATGGGTAACAAACCCAAATGAAAGAATCTGTAAGTCCTCTTTGACTCAAGAGGCAAAGTTTTAGTGGGGTATAGTGCGTATCTAGCTGATGTCCACTGATGGAGACAACATTCTGGGTGATGAACGAGCTATTCTAGTGGCGAGCATGGTGCAGAACCTTCCCCTAAATTTGGAGAAATCATTGCTGATGAGATGAAGATTAGAATGTCGAGAACAGACACTGCTTACCCTTTTACTTGTCTTATCACAGAGTTGTGCTGAGGTGCTAATGTGCCAAAGATTGTAGGGGTTGATGATGATATTCCTGTCAGAAAAACTCACAACCCCATATGGTATGATAAAAATCAGCTAGTATTGAGACTTGATAGAGATGTAGAGGTAGTAGCAGACTCTCCAGTTACAAATGCTGGTGCAGTACCTCACGTAGAAGTGCAAGATTCTGAGGCTGTACAGCCAACTTCTTCAGCACTAGTAGGATCAGTGCCTGAGACTGAAGCTAGCCCTTCAGTCCCTATAACAGCAGCAGGTTTTGCATTTTATCCGGTCGATATCCAAAAAGTGGCTAAACAAGCCAAGTGATGTGAGGCATAGCTATATACTTTTGCCAAACAGTTTGCTGCTGTAGTGGATAAGAGAATCAAGGCTGCCATTGAGCCTTTTGTGAATTTGCCTAAGCGGGTTGCAGATTTGGAGAATCAATTCGATGCGCGGGCAAAAGAAATGTCTGGGGCTGATCTTGCTAGATTCAGAGCGGCATTGGACAAGGTAAAGGCAGATGTAAGGGTGTTGCAGTAACACCAATTTATGATGCCAACAGGTCAGGCCATGTATGAATTTGAGAAAGATATTCCAATGTTTGACCTCACTGGAGACTCACCAAAGAAAAAAAGTGAGAAGAAAGGTAAGGGAAAGAGAGAGAGACCCGATAGTGATGAAGAGCAAAAAGTAGAGAAGAGGGCAAGAAAGAAGAAGGAGAAAAAAGAGCTGAAAAGGGCAAAAATTGAGTCCTTAGTTGATAACGAGAAATGAGAGGCAGCCATCCGAGCTAGGGCTGCAGGTGCCTCATCTAGCAGGGCTCCAGCTACTACAAAGCCAGATGCTCCCGATAGAGAGATGATAGCAGATGATGCAGTAGCAGGGTCGGAGACCCAGGATCCATGTGCTTGATTGCCGTCAGGTATACCCTAACCCTTAGAGTAGTTTATTTTTTAATTTAAGTTGAGGGTATAAGGTAGGGTGTTGTTATAGCATATTTTGTAGATAATTAGGAGTAATACAAGTACTTGTGGTAGTTAGCTTGTTTTGTGATATTTGAGTACCTCTCCAGTGGTCTGATATATTGTCTACTGTGTGAATTGCATCTATTTGTGACCACTATACATCTTTTTGTGGCATTAGTTTGGCAACTGAATAACCTTTGTTAAACAAGTACATGAACCGAATAAGTAGTGATATGCAAGATACTTATGTGCCATGTGTGTGTAAGGTCTTACTTAGTTCTCATTGTGTGTTGAATCTACAACTTGCTCGGTTAGTCCTGCCATGGTCATAGGATAGGAGTTAGGAAAGGATCATAGGCCATTTTTTATGATTAGTCCACTTTTAGCCTAAATGACCTTCCCAATGTGATTAATATCCCTTGATCCTTGTTAGAGCCTAATTAGCTTATTTCTTTATACGATACCCCTCACCTTCCCGTTTACATCATAATGAACCTGTTTTGGTCCTGGTCCTCCTTGGACACTATGCATCTTGACTTAGGCAAACAACCTAAGTTGAAGGTGGCTATCATAGGGGTGCAGGATACAAAATAAGTATGAAGATAGGAAGAATAAAAGAAAAGAATAAAACAAGTTGGGTGCAGTGAAAGAGGAATAAGAAATAAGAAAGTTGTGTAAAAGATGACAAAAAGATAATGTGATAATTGAAAAGACCGCATCCATCTTGAGCATGTGTGATCAATAAAAGAGAGGAAGAAAAGAAGGTTGAGAGTTGAAACCCCAAGAGTTTAGTGTAGTATAAAGGAGGCATAGTCACTCTAAAATATCCATGAATATCATACCAGCCCCTGGCCTACGTTACAAGCTTAAGAAAAGCCCTATAGTGATCCTAACTGACCTGTCTGAAAAATTGGGTACTGACTATCAGGGCAAGCCTATGGCATTTGACATGCAGTGTTTGGAACTTCATTCTGAGAGTGAATCTTGTTTTATCCCTCTGTTTATGTATTTGAATCTTGATATGAGCGAAAGAGGGATTTCTTTGTTGTGAGGGCACACAGTGTATGTTGCTAGTCTCTGACTTGTTCAGATGAGTGTGATCTTGGTATGGCATGGTTGTTATTGCTAAATTTTTGTCGTATCTTGATTCTTGTGAGCTGCAAGGTTGTTTTTCAAAACATCAATAGTGAGCTTTAAAATTGACTGACCTTGGAGGTGATGAATGTATTCTGAACTAGTATAAGTAGTTAGCTGCCAAATTGTATTTTGTATTCTCTTAGTTATGTTATGGTTGCTTGAGGACAAGCAATTGTTTAAATTGAGGGTGTTGATGTGTGAGCCTATGCTAACATATTTGAGGCCATTAACTCTAAATAATTGTAAGGTCTGGAGCAACTTTAGTTGTTTTTGATTAGTTTACTTTGATTTTTGCAGTGAATGTTGAGATGTGGGAGAACAAAAAATAATGGAAGCAAAAAGGCCGAAAAGTGAAGCAAAATAAAGGATAAGTGTGGCCTTAGGCTGCAAGAGCCAAAATTGCAGAAGAGCTGACGACATCAGTGATAAGCCGTCAGGTTGGTGATAAGGCGTCAACGTCGTCGTCAGCATTAGACAGCAAAAGCCAAAAGTGCAGAGGAGCTGATGACATCCGTGATAAGCCGTCACGGATGTCGTCTTCTATTCCGAGAAAAAGCAGCAACTTTAATTTTATTTTCTTATTTAGGTTAAACTGTTTAAAGCTTTGTTTTAGGGTTTTCTAAGGAATTATTCATTCATTCATCATCATCATTGTTCAGAAAAGAGAGTTCGATACTTTGAGTCTTGGAGAATATTTTCCGATCTTTCTTTCTCTATTTTGTTTTGGATTCGAACAATACAACTATTTTGGAGATTTTCCTTTGTGATTTAATCTACGATTCACTAATTATTATTCATCCCTGTAAGTTAAACTTCTCAATTATGAATTCAATTATATGTTTCGTTCTTTGCATCATGAGGGCTAAACTCCGTTAACCTGAATTATGGGATCTAGGGTTAGGTCATGATGATGTGCTAAACACTCAAGATTTAATAAGTGTTTAGGATTTCTTGATAATTCTGAGATTTTAATTAACATCTGTTGGTTGAAAACAGTAGACACACCTACTTTGATTTTCTTGAGAAAGAAATCATATACAGTAGGAAGTGAATTATCAACAGGGACTCGGAAATACTTCGTTTAATAATCAGCACTGTAACAAGGTTGATTAACCTGAGGTAAAATCTGGGCAGAGAATAGTGATTTCCTAAGTACGAGAGGATTAGGAAATTAGACGCTTAAATAGGTCGAGAGACATTTGAGCATATCATCGATGAAGATAGCTTGTTATCCTAACCACCGTGAGAATCTTGAGTCACCTTTAGCATCTGTTATGTGCCGTAAGCCCTAGTGAACATAATTCTGGTTATTTCATAAAATCTTGGTTACAAACATCAAAATTAAAGTGACAAACAATCATTTGTGAAACTTAAACCCCCATTTTAGTAAACGTTAAACTATCAGTGAATTAAATCGCAAACGACTTGAGTTCACATCATATTCCCTGTGAAATTCAACCCTAACCTAGTTAGGTTTTATATTGACAACGATCGCTTACACCCATTCAAGAGTGTAGTTTGAGCATTATCAATTATTTCAGTCATCTTCTCTGGATCATTACGATGCTTCGACCCCACCTCTTCGATGCTTGCTGATTTCTTCAATTGATCGGTCGTTAGCGCAAACAACTTGAGTTCACATCATATTCCCTGTGGGATTCGACCCTAACCTAGTTGGGTTTTATGTTGACAAAGATCGCTTACACCCATTCAAGAGTGTAGTTTGAGCATTATCAATTATTTCATTCATCTTCTCTGGATCATTACGATGCTTCGACCCCACCTCTTCGATGCTTGCTGATTTTTTCAATTGATCTGCCATTAGAGCAAATCCTCGCAATCATACAATAAAAAAAATCACAAAAGTAAAAGAAAAAACCGCAAAAACAATGATGAACAAAAAAAATATAAAATATATAAAATTTGGGAAAAAGACAACATAGAATAATTGTAAAATTAGTAATTACCTTATTTTGTGGAGCAAGATTTTTATCTATTAAGGTAACAAAAGACATGAGGAAAAAAAAGAAATTGAAATGAATATATGAAGAATAAGCGCTATAAAAAGATACAATAAAATAGAAAAGAGAATAAATGCTTAGAGTAAAAATAAAAAAAATTACTCCTTAATAACAGTAAAACACACATATATTGAGTAGTCTCATAAAAAACATATTACTTTTACTATAAAATATAATTTTATAAAAATATTGTTATTTATCATAATTATATTATTAAGTTTGTCGCTTTTTCTAATCTTTCCTATTGAATGTGGGGGTGCAAACGAATATTCCAAGTCTTAATGAGTATATGGTGATGAAACCATGTGGCTGGCTGCTCCATTTTTTGCAATCCCCAAAGAAACTCTTCAAATTTCAATTCTCACACGCAAAGAAAGGAGAAGAATTCACAAGACCCGACTTCAGAGGATCCCTCGTTGTTGTTTGTCCACTTCCTCTGTGTACCCATATCCACTTTGAAATCTGAATCTCCAAGGGAAGGGAATTTATTTGAAGCTCAAGAAATCATTTAGATAGAGGAAAAATGGATAAGATGACGGATACAACCATGGCAACCTCTGCAACGACAACGGGGTCTTTCGGGTCATCTTCAATTTTCACTAATTATCCCCTTATGTCTGCTCTCGTTGGCTTTGCTCTCGCCCAATCCACCAAGCTCTTCACTTCATGGTATCCTCCCTTTATTTTGTGATTTAGATTCAATAATAGATTTTTTCTGGAAAGATGTTTCATACTATTTGGTCTTTAATCTTGGACATTAAATGCTTTAGGACCTTATCTGGCATTCAGATGAGGATCTTGACATTAAACAGCTGCTGCAACGCTACCTGCTTTCAGTTTGGACATTGTATATGTACAATAACAACATAATCACACAAATGGGGTGTGGGGATGATAGAGAGTACATAGACCTTACCAAATAAAGCTGTCAAAATGATTCCATCAGTCTTCCAGATAGGCAAGTTAAAAGGTCTGCTCCAACATCAAATATCTACAATAAATATCAATGCAGTGAATATGGTTGGGTCATCCCTGCACGCATTCACAAAACCAATGACCCTACTTTATGGAGGGAGCGAGGTTTTAACCGAATGACCCTCGGCTCAAGTGCAACAAATTAAAGCAGTTATATGAAAAAGAAAATATGACACTAAAGAAAACATGTCAACTAATAAGGACCTCGTATATATATTTGACAAAAATTAAGAATGTATATAAATAATAGATTGCACCTACTTCGGCAACATTGTCTCAAAATAGATACCCCCATCGTAGGAATAGGCAGTCGCACTAAAGAAGATTGTTAGGGACTTGACAGTGGTGACTCAAGGACGCGAAGGGGAGTATAATGAAATGAAGATTGATGCCATTCATCAAGAGCTTGGTTAAGTGTCTAAGAACATAACTTTTTTCTGGTTGGATCTGTATCTGCTCTATAATTATCTATTTTCTGTCTTTTCCGCCTCTGTCACGTTATTTTCTGGGTTCATTTGATGAAATATGATTTTCCTAGACAGAAGAGTTAGTTTTGTTTAAAAGCAATATACAAACTCAAATACTCTAATTCTCTGTCCGTGTGTATCTGGTACAATAGATGGATTCTGCTTATAGAAAGTTAACTGTCACTTGGGTATGTTTCCTTATTATTGGCATTTCAAAGGTATATCCACATTTCTGCTTACTATTTTCTGCTTATATTACAAATGGATTATATGATTTAGTCAGAGATGAGGCATTTGGAATGTGGTCGTGAAAAAGGATTACTTATAGGTACAAGGAAAGACGATGGGATCTTAAGCAACTTGTTGGATCTGGTGGAATGCCATCATCCCATTCAGCAACCGTAACTGCTCTAGCTGTGGCTGTTGGTTTGCAGGAGGGCTTTGGGGGAGCGCTCTTTGCTTGTGCATTAGTTTTAGCGTGTGTGGTACCATCTCTCTGTCTCTGTCTCTCTCTCTCTCTTTCAGTTTTATCTATCACATTGAATTTCGATCACCTCGAGGGATAAACTTATTGCACTGTAGAAAGATGTAGAAAGATACAGTTCTCAACTTGCACCCAAGGGTGTCGCCTAATGGTCAATGAAGTGGGTTGAGCACTATAAGGTCTCAAGTTCAATTCCCTCCCATCTGTTCTAGCCTTAGTGGACAAGGTACTTGGTACTTGTTGCCGGTGGAGGGGCAGGTATCTAATGGAATTAGTCGAGGTGCGCGTAAGTTGACTCGGCCACCATAGTTGTCAAAAATTAACAGATATAGACTATACATGCTTCATCACTAGAATCTGAATGTTAAACTTTTGTACCCGTATGATTTTGTCCATGCTTCTTCTAAGAAAACTCAAGTTTATGTAGTAGTTACTTATTTGTTACTTAGGTCAGAAAACTCAAGTTTTACGTACTAGTGCCTTTAAGAGTTCTCACTCATTTGTTGGTTTGGTTATTTGTGCACAACATATAGCCTCAGGTTGCTAGTGACATGTACAGTGGATACAATAGAGGGATCTTTCTTGAAACTAGTTATATAGGATTAAGGTGCGGTCTGGTTAAAATTTTGAACCTGTATATGGGATTACGAAACCAAGAAATAACCCCTCACGTGCGAAAATATAGAAGATCCCCTTTAAGATCAAACAATTCCATCAAATTGAGTATGATTGTATGTGTGATAGCATCTACTATACCAGGAATATCAATGAACCCGATTATCGCAATTGCTCAGGATAGCCTTTTTTAGCTTCTAGGGTCTATTTCTTAGTTCAAGATCCCTCTTACTAACTGGAATCAAAGAATTAGTAGATCTGTTCCGCCCAAAATGGAAATGGGCTAGGGTTATGAATTTATAATCTGATGATCGAGTCGATTCCATGATTATAAGTTCATTCCATACCGGACCAGACCGGTTATTTCCTATGTTAGTCACAATAATTTTATATAACCTTACTACTATCAAACACTTTTTAAAGATTAACTGATGAATCCTACTCTTTCTTATGCAATAAAGAAAGGTTGAAATAGCACTAAAAGGCCTAGGTTATAAATAGATTTGAATCTCTCTTGCTCTTTCTACAAGGAAACAAGGGAAGAAAGGGGAACAGGTTTAGCTCAAGCTTCAATAAGGGTAGCTACTCTCACTAGAAGTACCAAGAATGAAGTCTAAGCTCTGCAGCAAGGTGTGAAGAACTAAGGTGTGCGTCCTAGAAAATGTTTGGCAATCAAACATTAAAAAAGAAATGATTAATTTATGTGGCCCAAGAGCTCTAGTATGAAAAGGGAGGCACCAAAATAAATCTAATGGTCAAAACAATAGATTAATTGTTTGGAAAATGTTTATGGATAAAAATATTGATCATAAGGAGTAGGACATTAGAAATTAGTATAAAGAAACTAATATCTAGATCTAATTTAAAATTTTAAAATTGCATCTTTGCATGAACCCAAAAACACTGATAACTGTTTGACATGCTTGCATGCTTTTTACTTTATTATCTCTTAACCGCAATAGTTATAATTCCAGTTCTCATATTTAGGTTTCGTTTGGACATGTGATATGACATCATAATGTGAAATCAGATTGATATGAAGTTGAAGTTTTGTTTGGACATGCAATTTGGATTTCTTAGTTGGATTTTTTTTCATAAACATCAAAATCTCACAAGTTGTGAAAACTATTAAAATTACCCCAATTTCTATACAATCTTACCAAATGGGCAAACCATAGTTCATAAATTGGATATCGGAATATCCTAAAGTGCCGCATTGATAAATCGCAAATCTCCATGTTCCTTTATAAATAAATGTTTGTGATTACAAATTTTCAAATACACATGATTTTATAAAGATCCACTAGCCAACAATAATAGTAACTAATTATTTTTTAATATAATTATTTCACATAGTACGAACTATCTTTTCATGCGGAGTACGGGTCTTTTTTATTAAATATTTAAAATGATTGGTCTTTCTCTTCTTACGAAATATAGTCTTATGAATCAATTTTACATTTAAAAAAATTTGAAGTCGTGATTTGGAAACCTAAAATCATGTTTTTTGTTTTTGGAGAATGTGGGATTTGAAATCATAGTTTCAAATCATGATCCCAGATCAGATGTTCAAACGCTGATTTCAGTGGAATAAAATGGCAGGCTTTGAGTTGGGAAACATAGTTTTGATCATAGTTTTGATCGCCCTTCTTGGTAAAATGGACTTAGGTGAGGGCTAGAAGGGACTATCTAAATAAGTTAGAGGGGGATGGAAGATTTCAGTGGAATAAAATGGCAGGCTTTGAGTTGGGAAACATGAAAGGTGGGATGGAGTCTGACCTCGGGAAGGGGGGGTTGAGTTTATAGGCTACAACACCAATCCTTTATAGGATAAGGACCAAAGTATTTTCCTGAGCTCATGGAAAGGTGAAGTAGAAAGGGAAATATGTCTGTATGGTTGGAGTTTGATACACACCGAATCTCCAATGCAAATTGTTTGTCAGACCCGTGAGAGTTGGCCAAAGGTTGCAGCCTTTGCTAAGTTTTGATTAAATGGAACCTGGCCAGTTATAATTTGAGTTCTCTAGCAAGAAGAAGATCCTCAATAACATCAGGATCATAAATACCAGGAAGAGAGGGTAAGTGAGTAAGAGGGACATAGCCATAGACAAGTTCAAAAGTAGAGGTTTTAGTGGCAGTGTGAAAGGTAAAATTTTACTGCCACTTAGCTAATAGAAGGAAGTTAGACCAGTCATGAAGGGTGTCAGTGCAAATCTGTATGTTTCAAGACGGTCTTTAAGGATAATAAGCAGTGGAGGCCTGTATTTGAACACCCTGTAAAGATATGGGAATTCTTGCCAAAAGGCACTAGTAAAAATGGGGTCTTTATCACTAGTTATGGTAGCTGGTTGGCCATGGAGTTTAAACAAATGATCTAGTAACAAAAGTGCCAAAGTTTGTGTAGAATAAGGGTAGGATAAGCCAAAAAATGGTCATATTTGGCGAACCTGTCAATAATCACCCATATCATTGATTTGCAATTAGATTTTGGTAACCTCTCAATAAAATCCATGTTGATTTCAGTCCTAGGGAAACTAGGTATAAGGAGAGGCTAGAGCAGGCTCAGGGAATCAGCTGCATCTTATTTGTTCCTCCTGGGCAGGTGTCATAATTGTGGATATAAGCAGCAATGTCTTCTCTGATTTCCTTCCAGTAGAAATATGTAACTTCCTAGTCGTGGCATCAATATCAGAGTGCTCCCAGTAGGATTACTATGCCATAAAGAGATAAGTTTGCATCTCAACTTAGTATTATTTCCAACCACCACTTTGCCTCCCTTGGTTGGTCATTCAACCAAATATACTGTTAGAATATTAGTAGGAATAGGAATAGCATATAAAATCCTACTTGAAAAAGGATTGTAATGTAGTGTCCTATTAGAAAAAGGATTGGAATGTATTGTCTATAAATAGGGCCTCAATATAATAATGTAGTTACAACAATTCACTAATATTTTTCACATGGTATTAGAGCTTCCACGATCTTGGTAAAGAATCAAAGAGTTTCCGCTGCCGGCGAGCGGCTATAATCCATATATGCCGCCCATCTGGCCAATGATTATATTAGCAAAAGTTGGGTTACTGGCTCATTGTGTATCTTTCTAGTGACTATTTTCTCATTTCTTTGCGTAGCACCATACATCTGTCCGGTGACTATTTCATATCTATTTTTCTTAGCACCGTACTTCTTTTCAGTGACTATTTTTTCATATCTGATTTGCGTAGCACCGTGCATTTTTCCGGACTACTGTCTCATATTTGAGTTACATAGAATCATGCATCTTGCTGGTGACTCAGATTTAATTTACATAGTTCGTACATTTTTCCGGTGACTCCTCATATCTTTTTCAGTAAGGTCGTGCCGTTATTCCGACCTTACTCATATAATTTCTATTTCTCAATAGGGTCGTGCCGTCATTCCAACCCTATACATATTTCTCTTTTTCAGTAGGGTCGTGTCATCATTCCGACCCTACTCATATACCTTGTCCAGGTTCTATTGCCCCTGCACAAGCTCTTTATAGAATGGCTCCTAAAGAGTTGGCGGAACTGTGGAAACTGTGGAAACAATTGAATGAACTGTTGGATGCGGGTTTGATTCAACCTTCCAAGACTCCTTACGGTGCTCCTGTTTTTTTCCAAAAGAAATAGGATGGTTCATTGAGGATGTGTGTGGACTACAGGGCATTGAATAAAGTGACTGTGAAGAACAAGTATCCTGTCCCGCTGGTGTAAGATCTCATGTATAGGCTAAGCAAGGCATGCTGGTTTACTAAGCTTGTTCTGCGATCAGGTTATTGGCAGGTTCGGATAGCAGAAGAAGATGAACCAAAAACCATGTGTGTAACTATGGTTCATATGAGTTTCTTGTTATGCCGTTTGGGTTGACAAATGCCCCGACAACTTTCTGCAACTTGATGAATGATGTGTTATTTGATTACCTAGACAATTCTGTGGTGGTATATCTAGATGGCAGTCATTTATAGTTGCTCTTTTGATGAACACTTTGAACATTTAAAGTTAGTATTGTCCCGTTTGAGGGAGTACAAACTTTATGTAAAGATGGAAAAGTGCGAGTTTGCTAAGAAGTGAAGTTCCTTGGGCATTTGGTTAGTCAAAACCAAGTGAAGATGGATCCAAAGAAGGTGCTAGCAATTGTTGAACGACAAACGCCATGGGGTCAAAGAATTGAGATCATTCTTGGGTTTGGCTAACTACTATCACAAGTTCATTGCCGGTTACTCTAAGAAAGCGGTGGCTTTGACAGATTTACTAAAGAAAGATGTCAAGTGGGTATGGTCTGAAAAGTGTGATGCAGCATTTCAGACGTTGAAGGAAGCTATTGCTTCAGAGCCCATATCGAAGCTGCCAGATTTTGAGTTACCTTTTGAAGTACATACTGACGCGTCAAACAAAGTTGTTGGGGGCGTGTTGGTGCAAGGTCATCTTGTGGCCTTTGAAAGTCGAAAATTGAGTGATGTTGAGCAACGATACTCGATCCATGAAAATGAGATGGTAGCAGTAGTGCATTGCTTGCAGACTTGGAGGGTGTACTTGTTGGACACTCGGTTTACTGTGCGGATTGACAATGTTGCAAACACATTCTTTGAGACGCATAAGAAGCTGAGTCCAAAGCAGGCACGTTGGCAAGAGTTCATGGCTGAGTATGACTTCATGTGGGAACATAAATCAGGAAAGCACAACCAGGTTGCTGATGCACTAAGTCGGAAAGAGGTATTTGCTGCAGTATACTCTATTTCTAGACTTGAAACTGATTTTCTGGACAAAATTAAGTTCTGTGTTGCAAATGACCCACTCTATGTTAAGTGCAAGATGGGACCATTCAAAGGTATTGGATCGAGGACGATCTCCTTTACTTTAGGGGGAGGGGGGTATCGTGATACCTCAAGGTAGTGGACTTCGTAAAGACATAATGAAAGAGGCGCATGACATTCCTTGGGCTGGTTATCCGGGTGGTATACGGATGTTAGCCTTGCTGTCCTGTGTATATTTCTGTCCGAAGATGGAAGATGACATTGAAGCATACGTGAAGACATGTCAAGTGTGTCAAAGAGACAAGACTGAACGTATGAAGGAGGTGGGTTTGTTGCAGCCTCTGCCTATTCCTGAAAGGCCATGGTTATCTGTTTCTATGGACTTCATTTCTGGGTTTCTTAAGGTGGATGGCAATGCATCCATAATAGTGGTGGTATGCTACTTTTGTTGCTTCCCCAACTACTTGCTCGTCGGAAGTTGCTGCTGGATTATTCGATAAAATGGTGGTGTAGCACTTCGGTTTGCTAAGTGATATCGCTAGTGATAGAGATGCGCGATTCACTGGTCGGTTCTGGCACACATTGTTCAGCATGACGGGGCAGCAAATCAGCCTCAAACTGATGGCCAAATTGAGAGGATCAATCACTTGCTAGAAGAATACTTGAGGCATTATGTGACGGCAAGCCAACGGAATTGGGCAGACTTATTGGATACAACGCAATTTTGCTACAATCTACTAAGGTCGGCAACAGAAAAGAGCCCGTTTGAACTTGTCTTAGGCATGCAGCCTATGGCACTATTGGAGGTGGTGACGCTGAAGAGTCATGGCATTTGCCCTGCTGCTTACAGATATGCAAAAGACAAGCATGACATGCTTGTTGAGGCACCAGATAGCTTGAGAAAGGCCCAGAAGCGCATGAAGAAATATGCTGACCAGCATAGGCATGCGGTGGAGTTCAGTGTGGGAGACAAAGTTCTTTTGAATCTCGCTCCACAATTTTGGAAACAGATTGTGAGCAAGAAAAGGCATAGGGGACTGATCCCAAGGTATGATGGCCCGTTCGAAGTCGTTGAGAAGATTGGGGAAGTCGTTTACAAGTTGAACTTGCCAGAATGGTTGAAGATTCACCTTGCCTTGAAAAGGTATAATGAAGATGCTGAAGACCCGGGCAGAAACAAGTCCAAGAGGGCTCCTCCTTTAATTTCGAAGCAGTATAAGGCCAAGATGGTGAAGATACTCGATCATCGGATTGTGGGGAACATAAAAAAGAATACCAAGACAGAATTTCTGGTACAATGGGAAGGCAGGAGTGAAGAGGATGCAGTCTGGGAGAAGGCTCAGAACTTGTGGCAGTTCGACAAGCAGATTGAGGACTATCTCAAAGCAACGTCGACGAGGGCGTCGAGGTCATCTGCTGGGGGTGCATTGTTAGACCCCCAGTCTAATACATAATGGCTGACAAGCCATGTCAAGATGGACATTGGCCTTGACATGTGCTAAGGCAAGCAATTTGATGCTGTGGTGGCTATGAGATAGAAGGCAACTGATGATGACCAAGGTGCTGGAGTGCAGCCTTGGGCGCATGAGGCAACGACAAACGCATGACACCTATGTGGGCATGCGTGCACGCAGTGACATAGGCATGGCACGGCACGACACTGGCATGACATTGACACTGGTATGGCACAGGCGATGGCATGGCACAGACGAAGGCATTAGCATGGTCAAGACAGTGTCACGGCATAGGCAATGGCATGGCCGAGACAGCAGCATGGCGCAGGTGCAGGCGCAGGTGCAGGCGCAGGCAGTGACGTGACACAGGCAAGGCATGATGCTGGCAAGGCAAAGGTGTGGCTGAGAGACATGACAAGGCAAAGACGAAATGTTCTAAGTGTTGGAAAGCTGGAAATTGACTAAGAACATAGCAAAATTGGCTAAAGGGGCAAGGCTGCTCATGTGCTTGTCACATGGGGCAGTTGCTAGTTGAATTTTGAATGTTGTAAACATGTGTGATTTCAGAATGTATTTGAATGCTTAGATCAGGTTGTTGAGTCATGTGATAGGCATGCAGGCCATGTCCAATGACATGCTGCCAGGTGTCATTGTTGTAACTGCTGTAACTGTCCGTGTGCAGTCTATTTATTGTGGTTGCTGGAAATTGTACAAGGCAGGGAAGTGTTGTATTGCCTTTGTACAATTCTTGTGATGTCGTCCTTTTTGATTCTGAGAGAATAAAAGGTTGGGAACTTGTTTCCTGTAATATTGTTGAGTGTTTTTACGTTTCTGCAGCCTTAGTCTATTCTGCTTAGACTGTGCAGTGTGTGTGTGTGTGGCTGAAGTTGTGCAGTGTTGTACGACTGCCAAGCAGTGGTGTCGTGAAAAAGAAAATGCCCGTGTTCAGATTCCAAGGTGCTGCAGATAGGATCAAGCAGCTCACCATGACAATCTTCAATCAGCTTCCGGCTCACTCCTCGGCTCTACTGGTGCGCAAACACAAAGTGCAACAAGTGTAGTATGAGTACAACACGTACACAATTAGTATAATCGCAATACAAACAGGACACTGGAAAGAACATATAAAGCGTATGAACAGGACATGACTTTAACTACACATGTACTCCGACATACATGTATCTCATAATGTAAAACTAGCATAGATATGATGCCTATAACATTATACTAGCATGAATGGATGCTTAAAGTAGTCAATGACACTGGAAAGAACATATAAAGCATGTTGACAGCACCCTATACCCGAACAATTATAACCCCGGTGTCCGCATATGTATTAATCACCTCATATATATGATATGCCCCGTCCATATATATATAGCAACACAACATCAATTTTGGAAAAAATAACGTTGAGGTTAAAGTCTTAACTTACCCCTGTCCAAAGTAACTTTATCCTTCTCAAACACACTCCAAATCAACCACACCGGCTCGATCTATTAGAAAGAATACTCAACTAGGCTAGACGAATACATTGATGTCAATTTCATAGTCTAGACTAGGTCGAAGTCAAAATCAACTCAAAAATTCAACCCCGAGTTCCATGGTCTAACACCATTACAAATTATGTTCTCAGGTTACCCATAACCCTACGAGTTCAAATCTATGATTAGATTTCTAATCCGATGTCAAATCAATGTTCAAATCTTCAATTTGGTGTTTCTAGGGCTTAGACCCAAAATCCCCAATTTCTACATCCAATTTGATGATTTAGATAGCCTAATCTAGCAGAAAAATGTGTAGAATCATTACTCAAAGCTATAAGTTGAGTTCAAGTCAAATCCCCCTTCAACCCATAGGTTAGGTCGCCCAAAATTGTGTTGGAATGTCAAAAATCCCGAAAAACAGCGCTTTAATATTTCAGGTTTCATCACAATTGTGGTGGCTAGCCCCCAATTACAGCATAGCAAAAGAAGCCAGAGGCTCGCAATTGTGGTATCACCACTTCTATCCACTTTTGCAATTACGAGCTCACAGTTATGATGGCTACATCGGCAATTTTAATGCACTGACGCACCAAAAAAAAATTAAATCTGAACATTCTGAAAAGAGATTTCTTTTCCAAAACACACCCGAGTCCCTACTCGAACCATCTAACATGTCACAAATACAGACCTATGGAAACTCTCAAATCAAGGAACATGATGGAAATAATTGAAAAGAGGGGTTGTTAGTTATACCATCATATTTACCACCTTCATTAAATTGATCCTGAAATTAGAATAATTCAAGGCTTGACTGCTTGTAAGTGGACGGGTCCTTCTTGTTCCCGTGTGGTCCTTTTTATTTTTTAAATTTATTTTTTGTTTGTGAGACCCTTGTTACACTTGGAGTTGTCGAGATGTCATATGAAAACCACTCATCTAATATTTTTCCGAAAGTAGCCTTCACTTATTTTCCTGCGCATCCTAATTTGTTGGGAAGGTTGGGATAAATATAATACTTTGATTGTTTTATAGCAAGGGTAACCACTAGAATGTTTATTAACATTAGATCCAATTGGTTCCTGACAGTAAGAAAAGATCCTTCTTATGTATTGTCCCAGGGTAAGTCTAGGAGCTGGTATGTCCTTGCTTTTGGCCAAAGATGCCCCCTTTCGTTATTATCTAATACTATTCCTAATGAAGAAACTGAGCATTTGGTCGTCTGTTGTACTTTCTGGCAACCAAGAAATCTCTAATGTCATAAATCATTGTGGCAGGTCATGTATGATGCCACGGGTGTAAGATTACATGCTGGACGTCAAGCAGAGGTGTGATTCTTGTGGTGATTTTGCTATTTGGACATCTTCTTTGATATGCAAGCATGTCTATCAACTTACATGCATGCTGCATTTCTTACATTTGTCTACAGGAATTTTCGAGCAGAGATTTTCTATCCTTCCAGTACTTTTAGAATTGCACTTTAATCGGTAGCACAGAAATTTCAGTAAAAATATACCACCAACATTCAGCTATAACTCTCTGTTCTTTCTCTTTTCAGGTCCTGAATCAAATTTTATGTGAACTTCCTTCTGAACATCCTCTTGCAGATAGCAGACCATTACGAGAACTCCTTGGTCACACTCCTCCTCAGGTTTCTTTATTTAACTTTACTTAAAAATACTTGTAAATTGGTTGTAATCCTTATCCACCGTAAAAGCTTTCTGAAATTTAACTCCCTCCACCCCATTTTGCCATGTTCACAAATTTCTTTCAATCTTGTTTCTTTGCCGTATGTCTCTCTGTATTCTCTTCATTTTCCTTTTCTATAGGAATTTCAATTTCACCTTCAAAATATTATTAATTTTATTATTTGATCATTTTTTTCCTGAGGGGTGGAGGGGCAGGGAGGCACATGAATGATAATGACGTACGTGTGTGTCCTGGTGAAAAATCTTCTCAGCTGGGAATCCTTCATAGGAAATTGACTATGGATAGTAACCAACTCCCATTATCTTTCCAACAGTAGATCATTATTTACTTCTGACCTTGCTCTTCTTACACTAAAAAAAGTATGAAATAACCTTAAAAATTGTCTAGTGGAATAATGCTCATGGAAAAGATTCTTAGTCAACAACCTAATGTTACCTATCCCGGATAAGATGCAATGCCAAGAGTGAACTTCACAATGTTGTTATATTAGTGGACATCTATGCTTAAGGTTTCCAACATATCCCATGATAAACTGTAACAACTTCAAAGAGTGAATTCTACACAGCTTTAAGTGTCCGGCTTTCCGCTGCAGGTTGTAGCAGGTGGATTATTGGGATTGACTACTGCAATGGCTGTTCATTTTATCACAGGCTGAGGACATCATTTGAGATTTAAGAAACTGTCCCTTACTATGTTGGTCCTTGAAATCCTTGACATTTGAGATATAAGGCCTAAAGCTGCAGATACCTCATTTCACGTCTTAATTGCGTTGCATCGTATTGACTGCAGTGATGCACATTTTAGTATTTCAGATACCTCATTGCCTCCTAATAGGTTTAGAAGAATTACTAATATTCATTTAGGAGCTTATACGCTTTACACGATGTAAATAAATATTGATAATTGAATTTTTGCTACGAAGAACCGCTACCTGTTAACTTAAGCTGCACACTTTTCTGGAAAGTAGTTACAGTGTGTTTTCCATCTCTGCTTATGTTCCCCTATATTTACCTGAATAACTCAAGTACCTCGTACCCTAGTTCTCTCACATCTCGTCCAATTAATTTGGTAGACATCTTTCTTCCAGTTCCTAAATATTAGATAAGCAGATGTGTACTGTTCATATTTTCTGACCATTCATGGTGCAAATTGGATTATGCCAGTGCCATTTTTGTTTTAGAAGAAAACAGAGCAATCAGGACTACTCTAGAGTCTTCAGAATGAGTAGTTTTGTTATGCATATCTATTTTATTTGTTTTATTTGTATTTAGAGTCGAAGATAATGCGTTGAATCGAACCCGTATAACCTGGTTTAGATCCTCGACTCTTGACTTCTGAGGTAGATCTTAGATAAGTTCATAATGATCTTGAAATTTGTTTCCATTTTCTGTTTTTTTAGGGTTTGTTTGGAAAGTCACCTATTAATTGAAATTGGGATAATTACTAGGTAGTAAGTAGAGAAAATTGAAGGAAAGGAGTCTTTTAAGTCTTTTTTAAATTTTGGTGACATTAACCAAGGTAGGGGTGTGCAAAAATTGAACCGATCAATAAAAATGTTATTGGTTTTTCGTTATTGGGTTATTGGGTCGATTTTTTCTTATTGTTTATATATATATATATATATATATATATATATTTCTACAAACTAACAAACTTACTACTTCAATAATACAAACTCTTAATTTCTCCTAACAACATTTAATCAAGACTTGACGATTCTTGTAAATTAAAACACATCATGTAGGATTTTTTGTTGCAACTAAGATTTGATTTTTTTTCATGTTAGTTACTACTATTTCTATTTTATGAGTAATTTTTTATCGGTTAAATCGAAAATTGAACCGTTAAGGACTAGAAATTGATAAACCAAAAATCGATAAAAAAAATCTTATTGGTTTGGTTATTGGTTTAGTATATTTAAAAATTGAAAATCAATAAACTGAACCGATAATATATAAAATCGAAACGAACCGATCGATCCACACCCCTTAAACTAAGGGCAAGGGTCAAAAGTCCTTTAAAAAATGATTAAGTGAAGTGGGACTAAATTAACATTTTTAAAATTTGATATATTTTTTAAAAGAACAAATCAACCCACAACTCTAATTTAATGTGTACTAAAACTAAAGAGACCAATCAATCATTTTTCATCAGACATCAGTTTAAAAAAAAAAAACTCTTTTCCTCCTCTCAACAACTCAACCCTCCTTAACAGATTGCCTCAAACAAAGATAACAGATCTATATTGTTGGTATTTTCGACCACTATTAGTTGTTTGAGAATTCACATTTGACTTCTTCATCCTTTCTGCTTCCCTTGTAGCCGTCACTCTCTCTGTTTGCAGGTAAGACTTCTATATTTGTTGGTTTTCTAGAAATTAGGGCTTTTTAGTTAATGAAGAAAAAGAAGAACTTTAGTCGTCTTCTCTTCAAGTATCGATTAACAATTTTGATATTTTTGTATTCTCAAAAAAGAAAAAACCCGAGAAAATCTTAATTTGTGATATTTATTCTCTTAATATGGTGGTTGATTTAAATGTGGTATCTTTTTTGAGTGAAATATGATTTTTTTTGTTGTTATTATTCTTGTTCTCGAACATTGCTATAAAAATAGTTAAACTCAAACTTTGATTTTTTTCAGAGATATTTATTGTGACAATTTTATCTTATTGTTTGTGTTGTTGTATTGAATCACTTCACTTGATATTTGTTGGTGTATATTAGTGTTGTTGATGTTGTTTGTATTGTTGGTGTTGTTGTTGGTGTTGTTGGTGTTATTGATTTTCTTAGTTTTATTGATGTTGTTGTTGTGGTGGTGTTAGTGTATTGGCAAAAATAAAAACATTGGTGTTGTTCAAGTGGTGATATAGCTTGGTGTTTTTGTTGTTGGCGTTCTTGTTGATATATGATGTTGCCAAACAGATGTGTAATATGTTGCAAATAATAAGAATTTGTTGGAACATATTAAGCATCTATTGGAAACAACTATATAACTGTTGGTTTACTGGTTTGATTTCTTCCAACAGATGTTTGTTTGTTTGTTTTGTTGGTGTTGTTTGTGTTCTAGGTATGTTCTTGGCATTTTTAGTTTTGTTGGTGGTGTTAGTGGTGTTGTTTGATACAAGCCAAATTGCCTCTAGATCTTTGAATGAGATACGTATGATGCTCGAGATGCTTGATGACTCTTTAGCGCTATTAAAAGAAATCACACAGATGAAAATTTTCATTAAGGAGGGTCAAAGGACTTTGACGAGGTCGAAGGAGTGCAAAACGGAGCTCGAAAGCCCATTAGAAGGGTCATGCGCCCAGGGCGCTTTGGATCCATTTTTGATCTTCTCTAACATTTCAAGAGCGGGTAAAAAACAGCCCCTAGTGGGTCTTTTCTTACATTTGAGTCACTTTTGGGCCCTAATTATGTAATATTTAGCCAAACTATAAATACTTGGTAGCTAGGCTTATTTTAGTTAGTTTTTGTTGATTGATAATGATGAATTCATGAACCTCTATTGGGAGTGTTTTGAGAGCTTGAAAAGCGAATGTTGATCTTTGATTAGAAACATTGGTTGTAAGGGAGATTCAATCACCTTTGCGGTCAGGTAAGAGTTAGATGCTATTTAGTAATCTTTAAGAGAGGTTTTTAGGTTTGATACACCCTTTGATCGCCCTTTTGTTATCATATTTGTGTCTAACTTTCTGTCTTTGATATTCTATCCCTCTACTTTACTTTTCTGCATTTAGATTTGAGTCTTCGTGGCGAGAATCATATCATTTGATATCAGAGCTGAACTTGATTTTGTTCCTACAAAGTCAATCTTGAGTTTGTTATCTTGAAAATCAACAAAAAATAGTGTCAAAAATAAAAAATCTCAAAAAAAGTCACTATTCACCTTTTTGTTCTTAGTTCAAATTTTGAGTTGTTAATTTTGTGATTTTCTTGCGTTTCTAGTGTTAGATTTGTGTTCTCTAACACTAAACGAGTCTATAAATTAAATTTGAGATAAATCGGAGTGAAATTGAGCCTTCTACTATCGTTGGAAGCTTGGGTTGATGAAATTTTAAGTGGATTGAAATTCTGAAGATTTTGGTGAAGAATTTGAGCTAAATGATTCTTGGAATGAGTTTGGAAGGTTTCAACTCATTTCGAGCTCTGGAGAAGAAGTTAGGAAAAATTGGTGTTCTTGGAGAAGCTTGCTATCTTTAAGTTGAATTTTTCAGCAAATTGCTCGTTTGATCCAAAAATAATGAAGAAAAATGTGTTAACAGTCTGTGTACAAAAGCATCTACAAAGATTCCAAGGATATTCCAAGAAAAGAGGACAAATGGGGACCAATAGAGGGGCGAAAATGCCATTCCAAGAGGGCTGGGCGGCTGATCTGCGCCCCATCTGCCCTTGACCTGCGTTGGAGCTACTGCAGCAGCCCAAACACATGTCAGACTAGAGGGACATCCAGCTGCGTCCAAGGTGGGTTGGGGATGCGCCCCACCTACTGAAGCAGGTCCCTAATGCAGATCAACACTTCTCATAGGCAAATCAAGCTTCCAAACACATTTAAAGCTTTCCGAATCCATTTTGCTCAAGGTTTGATTCCTTAGTTTCATTTTGTTGATTCCTAAACTCATCTGTTGATTCTTAAACTACTCAAAAACTAAGTAATTCATCTACATAGTTGATTGATTAGTTCTTGAGTCTTATTTATTTCACCGTCCAATTTCTTTCAAGCTTTTCTCTTTTACAATGCGTTGTGATTTCTTGATTCAAGTCCTTAAGTAATTTTTATTTTGATTCATTCAAATAAGAATCCACTCCGGCCGCAAGTAGAGATTGACATCTTATTGACCACTAGAGTATAAGCAACTTCCTACATTCGCCGCTACAATTGTGAGGATCACAAAGGTGAGATTCATACAAGTGTTGGTGATGAGCTTTACTACTAATCTTGTTTGTTCATTTTGTAGGTACAAGGTGATATAAGGAAACATGTCTTCGATATCCTTGGATAATTTTGACTACGACATAGGAGACTATGATTGTGGTGAAGATAGTTATGGCTATGAAGAAGATGGATATTATGGAGGCTATGAATATTGCCATGATCAAGAGTTGAATGAAAAATGAGGGATACTATTCCGAATGAGAATGTGAGATGAATGATGATCCTAGTTTTGATACTGAGTATGGAGATAATGAAGAGCATTGTCATAGTTCTTATGACGAAGATGGGGCATGTGAGGAGTATTATACTTCCTACTCCGAGCCTAGATATGATGTAAGGTATAACCCACCCATTTATAAATCTTATGAGGAAAATGGTGAGAATGTATATCAGGATTGTTAAGTTTCGTATTCCTCATCTTGTAGTACTTCTTATCAAGGTCGAATTGATGTGAATGGCTATGCTAACTATAGTAGAGGTTGTTCCATGGGAATGAAAGAAGTGCATCACCAAAGCCTAGGGATACTACATCTTACTCTTCTTATCCTAGTGCCTAAATGTATAGAAACAGGAACCAAGGTAGATATGAAGGATATAGTAGGAGTCAAGATCTTTCTACTCTCTCTATCTTTATAAGAGAGCTGGGTCTCGAAGAATATCTTGATTGGGAATGGGAGTGTGAAAGGATCTTCATGGATTATGATATAAGCGAGGCAGAAAGAGCTAAGTGTGCCCTTAAACATATTCAAGGTCCGTCATTATTGTGGTGGGATATCAAAAGAAAGTTCGACCAAACATGAAGTGCCTTAAAGTAACTCATGAGGGATGCCCATGCACCACTGAGGTATACGAAGCTTTGGAATGTTGATCTAAGAAGAAACATTCGCTCTTGAAGGGTAAGCATTTGTGGAGTTCCGGGATGCCTCCTTGTGCTAGATGATTGGTGCTACAGAAACTACATCATCCCACCCATGGTTGACTATCTAGGGATACCTCGAGATCCTCTACTTGTTCCATACTTCTTAGAGGGGTAAGGGAAATCATTCTTCCATTTATTCTTCCCAAATCTCAAAACAATATGACCATTTACTCCAAGCCTAAAGAAACTGAGAGACAAAAGATTGAGAGGAGTAAGAGAGTGCAAGGTAGCAACCTAAAAGAGGAAAAATGAGAGGTTGTGAGGAGTGAAGTGAGGGGGTTTCCACCAAACCGAGCTAATATTTTTTGTCCATGTTTTAACAAGGAGATGTGTGTAGGTACCAAATGGCAAGTGGAGGAGAACAAAAACTAAAAAAGAACATTCCCTTTAAAGATTCAACGAGGGCAATCTTAGATAGAACTAAAAAAGAAGATTCCCTTTAAAGATTCAACGAGGGAAATCTTAGATGCTTCCAAAGATTGTGAAGGACCTTCATACCAAGGCAAATAATAATATTCTTAAAAGCTTCAAGGTAAAATAGCTCACTCTTACACTTTTGTACATGTGAATGATGATTGTGTGATAGTAGCCCATTAAGTGTGAGTAGTAGCTTAATGTGAGTCTCATGATTCTTTGCTTCTTGTTGATGATGTACCCGTTGAGAGTGTCAAAATACTAGTTGATCCAATTGATGACCTTGTTGACTCTTCTAGCAAGATTAATTTGAGTCCACCTTGTGTTGAAGCCAATGTGATGAATAATGGTACATTATCTTGTGAAATTTATGTTGATGAAATTGTGTGTGAAACTAGTACACCACTTGTGGATGATTGTGATATGATTAATGAACCTCAAGTGAGTGATGATGTTGAAAATGTTGGTCAAATAAATAGGAGCAGCCCCTTAAGCATGTTCTTTAGTGAATATCCTATTATTTTTCTTGCTTATAGGGATGATTATATGTTTGAAACTTCTTCGAAACTTGATAGTTGTGTTATTGAGAGTGAACTTACAAGTTTTAACCCTCCTTTACGTATTGATCCTTCTCTTTTTAAGTACAGTATCATGTTCGAAGATAGTACAGTCACTCCTAGTGAACCTAATGGTGTGAATAATGATGATGGTATAGTTCATCTTGAGGGACATAGCTTATAGACAACCCACTATAGTGTGATTACATTCCTCCTAAAGATGAAAATCTTTTCCTTGAAGATGAGAGTACTTTTAAGGGAAAAGAATATGAGGTTTTGAAAAGGAATGGTCAATTAGGTGGTGATAACTTTGATTTGCTTGAATATTTAAGAAACCCAATTAGTGATTGTTCCTATGAAAATGCTTGTGGTTGTGATCCTTTGTACGACACCCCACCCTTGTTTGATAATTATGAGGATGAATTGCTTGATTCTTATGATGACTTGAGTAATGATTTCTTTGATGTTAGTAGTCGTATGTGTCTACTTGAGGATTCTTTCCTTGAAAGAGAAAGTATCAATTGTTTGGAAATCGTTCCTTCTTCTACTTTGTGTTCTCTTATTGTTGAGAATACTCGTGATGATGATCTTGAATCTAATAATGAGTATATACATGAGAACACCTTGGTTGAAGTTAACTTGAGTGATACCTTTCTCTACTCTCTATTTTCTTTTGATAATTCTTATGCTAGTGTAGAGAGTATATCTTTTGATTTGGGTGATGTGCTTGGGGGAAAGAAGTGTCGTCTAGACCTATGTCTATGGCCACTCTATCTAGTTGACCCAGGTGACAAATTTGAATGTGGTGATTTCCACATAACCAACTTGATGCTTGGTCTAACTGACAATCAAAGTTTAGATAAGGATGTTGGAATCCTTCCCTATAATGGAAAGTTTTTCTCGGGGATTTACAACCCACTTGATATCCCCAAGTTGTGCATGAGAGGCATTTCCAACAAAGATAAGCATTCATCAAATAAGGGAAGTAAAGAAAAAATCCTAGAGAATTCAGCATTATGTGTTTCTAATCTTGACCATGGTTTCACTATTTGTAGGTCAAAGAGAGAGTCTCATTTTGAAAACACTTTGGATGGATTCCATGCTAGTGATCCCCTTCGTTACGAATTGTTTACAATTGGTGACCCCTTTCTTAAGGGAAGTTGTTTGAAAGGAAAAGGTCATGCGCTTAAATATTTTGATTCTATCCTTGTGTGCATTATGTGCTATATTTTGAGCCAAATATCTTTCTTGTAGATAATATCACCTTGGATGATACTTTTACACTTAATTTATTTCTATACTACCTGTTTGCTTATGATGATATCCATGCTGGTCTTGAATTTGCTGTGGAGGTAGGAAACTTGTTGGTTGGTCCACTTGTTTGAATGGCAATGCTATATGGATCTTGTGGACTTTAAAACCAATTGAGGCACCACTCTTGATGTGGTCTCTTAAAGATGATGAAGAAATTGTGTCTTATAGCCCCTAAGGTGAAGATAACCTTACCTTTTAGATTTAGTGATGCCATTATGACCTTTGTGGTTTCCTTACCTCTTGGTCTGATTCCCATGGACAACTCCTTTGTGCATTTTTCAATAAGTTTGTAATGTTTACCACCAAAAATCCTTGGTTATATCTTAAGTGTGTGCAACCTTGGCATGATGCTATGATTATTTGTGCTAACCCTAACCCTTATGTCATGAGGATGTTGTATTTTTTTGTCCTTTCTTTGGTTTTTCAAGATTTGGATTAGAGGTCGAATGCTTTTCAAGAAGGAGAGGATGATGCAAGCTAAACTGCCTCTGGACCTCTGGATTAGATACATATAATACTAGAGGTGATTGATGACTCCTTAGTGCTATTAAAAGATTCCACATGGATGAAGATTACCATTAAGGAGGCTCTAAGAACTTTGACGAGGTCGAAGGAGTGCAAAACGAAGCTCGAAAGCCTCTTGGAAGGGTCATGCGCCTAAGGCGCTTTGGATCCTCTTTTGACCCACTTATGGATCCTAAGGTGAAGGTAGCCTCACATTTTGGATTTAGTGATGCCATTATGACCTTTGCGGTTTTCTTACCTGTTGGTGATTCCCATAGCCAACTCCTTTATGCATTTTTCAGTAAGTTTCTAATGTTTACCACAAAGGATCCTTAGTATATCTTAAGTGTGTGCAACCTTGGCATGATGCTATTATTATTTGTGCTAACCCTAACCCTCATGTCATGAGGATGTTGTATTTTTTTGTCCTTTCTTTGGTTTGCAAGGTTTGAATTAGAGGTCGAATCCTTTTCAAGAAGGGGAGAATGATACAACCCAAATTTCCTCTGGACCTTTGGATGAGATACGTATGATGCTCGAGGTGCTTGATGACTTCTTAGTGCTATTAAAAGATTTCACATGGATGAAGATTACTATTAAGGAGGGTCAAAGGACTTTGACGAGGTTGAAGGAGTGTAAAACTTGGCTCGGAAGCCCCTTGGAAGGCTCATGCGCCCAAGGTACTTTGGATCCTCTTTTGATTTGTTCTAATATTTTATGAGCGGGTCAAAACAACTCCTAGTGGGCCTTTTCTTACATTTGGGTCACTTTTGGGCCCTAATTAAAATATTTAGTCAAACTATAAATACTTGGTGGCTAGGCTTATTTTAGTTAGTTTTTGTTGATTGATAATGATGAATTCATGAACCTCCATTATGAGTGTTTTGAGATCTTAGAAAAACAAATGTTGATCTTTGGTTAGAAACGTGGTTGTAAGGGAGATTCAATCCCCTTTCCGGTCAGGTAAGAGTTAGGTGCTGTTCGGTAATCTTTAAGGAAGGCTTTTAGGTTTGATACATACTTTGATTACCCTTTTGTTATCATATTTGTGTCTATATTCTATCTTTGATATCCCATTTCTCTATCTTTACTTTTTCATATTAAGATTCAAGTCTTGTGGCGAGAATCGTATCATTGTTGGTGTTTTTGTTGGTATTATTGGTGTTGTTGGTCTTCTTGATTTTCTTAGTATTGTTGGTGTTGCTGGTGTTCTTGATTTTATTGGGTTGTTGGTGTTTTTATTGTGGTATTGTTGGTGTTCTTGATTTTCTTGATTTTGTTATTATTGTTGTTGTTGGTGTCGTTAGTGTATTAGCAAAAACATAAATATTGGTGTTGTTCAAGTGGTAATATGGCTTGGTGTTGTTGTTGTTGGTGTTCTTGGTGTATGCTATAGCTTGTTATTGGTGTTGATGTTCTTGTTGATATATATTGTTGTCGAACAAATGTGTAATATGTTGCAAAGAATAAGAATCTGTTGGAACATATTAAGTATCTGTTGGAAATAACTATATATCAGTTGAATATTGTTTTGATAGAGATAGGTTATCTGTTGAAAGTTATCAAAACAAGTCTTGCTATTGGTTTGATTTCTTCCAACAGATGACCCATCTATTGCAACAGATGAGTAATTTGTTGTAACAGATGGGTCATCTGTTCCAAATATTTTTGTACTACGTTGTATTTATTAAATTTTTTGTTACTGTCTTTTATATGATGCACAAATCAATTATAGTTTTTTTTGTTTTCCTCTTGTTTGTAGATAAAAAATGGCTCCAAAAAAGTGGATCAACTTCTGATAAAGCAACTAAAATAGCTAAATTACAAACACCATTAGAAGAACTTGCTGAACAAGCTCTTTCACAAACAAATGAAGTGTTACCATCTGTAGAGAATGAAGATGTGGAAATAGATATTGAATAATATACCGAAGGAGAATCAGTTGAAAGATCTAGTGATGATGTAGAAAAGAAAGTTAGGGAGATGTAGAAAGGGGAAGATGAAAATAAAAATGAGAAAGAAGATGGAGATAGAGATGTTGTAGAAAGTAATAAAAGAAATAAAGAGGAACGTGAGGATGAAGGTGATAATGAAGAGGAAAAAGAAAGTGAAAATGAAGATGAGAAAGGATAATACGGATCCAAAGAAGGAAAACGAGAGAGTGGATGAAGAGGAAAGAGTTGATGATGATGTTGATAAAGATATTGTTATATTGCCGATCGATTGTGAATGTAGATAAAAAATCCAACATGATCTTGTCAAAACTTTTGGTATTGACCATTTTCAAGTTGAGATGCCTATAGATAATCCTACAAATTGATTGGTGATTTTATAGTGAAATCTGTCATTGGTAAATTTTTGTATGGTTTAAGGAAGATTTTGAGGGATGAAAAATAGAAGGATTACTTTAAGTTCAACTACTTTGGATACTTCCTTGATCTGTCAGAGGACAACAATGCATGCTCTCAAATGACTATGGTATATGATCTTCTCAAACATAGGATCAAATATAAGGGTGATCATGAAGAAACATTGAATGATGAAGACAAAAAGATAGATGAGATCTGAATAAACTACTGTGGCATGCCTATTTATTTTGGTATGAAAGAATTTATGATAGTGATTGGCCGAAGATGTCATCCTCAATCTGAACCTCTTTCCACAGTAACACTCTCAAGAAATCCAAAGGCAAGCAGGCTACCAAAATCAGCCAAGGTATCAAAGAAGGCAAGACGCTGACCAAGATGCCCACCAAAACCAACAAAGGCAATGAAAAAACAAATGAGTTATTGGTCATTTTTTGACCTAGATACAAAGTCAGACAATTGATAGCTGATCTCTAGAATAAAAGGTTTTTAAAGAAGCACAATGAGTCATTGTGCTTAATTTGATTTGTGCATTTTATTTTATAGGCTAGAGACACCAACAAAGTCATAGAACCTAAATTATTGGTGCTTATTCAGGATTTAGAGGCATTCAACAATTATCCCTAGGGATATGAAAGCTATTTCTTGTCTGTCAAATATTTATTGACAAAGTTATCTCTGAAGATGATCAACTTATATGACTTTTCTTGGACATTCATGGTAAACTTCGTCCCTATATCTTTAGTGTTTCATATATTTATTCTAATGAATAATTATTTTGGCTTTCTTTTTGCATCATATTTACATTTTTGGGCTCGGATATTTGAAACCATTCTTCACAGTCAAGAACTACTCGCAAAAGGTTTCCCATCCAAGCATCCTTCGGTAGTTGTCTGCCAAGAACAACTCAAGGATGAATCCCCTCGATCTCTTCAGCCCTCCTGATGATGCAATATGTCTTCTTTTAAGTAGAATAATTTTTACTCTAGTTAACAAGATAACACATTTCAATAGATGACTCATCAATTGCAATAAATTAACCATTTGTTTGCAACAGATGACTCATCAGCTGCAACTAATGGTTCATCTGTTGCAACTTACCTTTGTAAATTACCAATATACTGCAACATATGCAATAGATGGACCATCTATTGCAATAGATGAATCATCTATTTTATAAATTCTATGAACCTGCTAACAAATTACCTAATCTACTGCAAACTAATGCAACAGATAGGTAATTTATTGCAATAAATGACTTATCGATTGCAAATATCTTGTAAATTATAGGTTGATTTAATATATCTACTTTTATTTATAGATTGTACATCCCTGGCTTATACCTACTAAGTAGGAGTTGGAGATGCCTGCCTTTCTTACTATAGGTATTGTTGAAACAAAATTAGACCCAAAGTGGACTTGATAAAGAAAGAATTGGATGGAGCAATAACCATCAAGATAAAAATTGCTAGGATAGTCATCTTTTTCTCGTTGAGCCTATTATTGAGGTTTCTAGTGATGCTGTAACAGGTGTGGGTATTGGTGTTAATGTTGATGTTGGTGATGCTGGTGTCAGGAATGGTGACGATCATAATGCTCATGAAAATTTGTTTGAAAAAGGAGTTGATCGTTATGATGCTCATATTGGTGGTTGACTATGGTGGATATGAAGGATTCACCCCTTTTAGTGGGCATACCACCTCTTTTTGTCCCTTTTCAAGCTCTTGTTCTACTTACAAATACCAAGAATGCAAGGATAGACTTGACAACTTGATTAAAAACATTGATGCTCTGACTGTTGTTGCCAATGAATTAATATCTAAGTAGGATTTCATACCATTAAGAAAGTTGACAGAGCTATTCACTCCATTAGAGGTTAAGAGGAGGAAAAAATAATTTTCAAGGTACGAATATTAAATCAAGAAAGTCTGCAACTCCTCTTTCTTCCACTGTTGAGCAAATTCAAGGGGCCACAGGAGAACAGGGACAAATGAAGAAGGTGAATATCTAGAAGTTGGTAAAAACCACCAAGAAATCTAAGGTGAACATGCTGATCAAATCCAAAAGGCCCCAAAAGTCTACTCCATACATTAATTTGGGCCAAAAAACTTCAAGAACATGACAGATATGGAGCAGTGGTATGAGGACTGAGTAAGTTTACTTCTTATAATTCTTATAACTTACTATATATTGTGTTTCTAACCTTCTAAGTCATTTGTTGAAATAAATTATTCATCTGTTGCATTAGTTTGTAGTAGATTAAGTAATCAGTTAGCAGGTTTAGAGAACCTATGTTATAAATGACCCATCTGTTATAATAGATGACTTATTTGTTGCAACAAATGACTCATCTATTGCTTTCAGCAGATGGGTAATCCGTTAACAGTTCAGAGAACTTATGCAACAAATGACTCATCTGATGCAAAAAATGGACCATCTGTTGCAACAAATTATCCTTCCGCTATATCTTTTCAATTTTAATTATAAGTTACTAACTTATTTAAATTGTATTCTTATTCAGAATGTCAATAAATTATTTACCTCATGCAGGAGAGATATCTTAAATTCATTGATTACTATGACCTCGGGGATAGGATCATAGAGCTCAATTTCTACAATAACTTCTTAAGTAGGACAACAAACTCAGTGAAGAAGCGACAACTCGTGGTGGTTGAAAAATTGAGGATATACTTGTTGAATTTGAATGATATGAGGACATAAATAACTATTGTAGAGGGAATAGGCCATATTTAGGTGCCATGGATTAGACTGGGCCAAAGAGAATTCTTTCAGCGATGAACATGAAGAATAAACATTTTATGATTTTTAAGATCATCATGAATGAGGTAGTCATGAATGTTTATGAATAAAACATACCAGTCTTTGAAGATTGGAATTTTTGATTTGTATAGAGCCTTTGCTGGAGTTTATCCCAAACTTATTAAAGAAAAAGGACATAATGAATCACTTGCCAGAAAAATTGTTCAATGAACAATGGGATTTTAAAGGTTGAGAATAGTACCTTCCCAAAAATAAGATCGATGCCGCGTGCGGGTCATACTCGCCTGCATTTATTGAACATTTGATAATCAAAACTAGTATAACAACTCCAAGGACTTTATTGAATAACAATACAGTGGCAAGAATGCAAAAGGTTTGGGTTGCTGGTGTAGCATGTAAAAGTTTGGAGCCCTGATGTGGGTTCTAATTTGTTCATCTGGATGTGTAACAATACTGATGATAATATTTTTTATTTTTAGTATTTAAGTTAATTATATTATGGAATTGGTGAAGGCAATAGTTTATTATCTTAATTGATGTCCATTTATTTTGTCTTGAATTTTATATTTGGAAACATATACATTATTATTAAAAATAGATTAAATAGTTCAGTTAAAATATTGCAATAGATGTATTATCTGTTACAACAGATGCCTCATCTATTGGAAATAATCAGACATATAGATATTTGTTACAATGCAATAGATGACTAGCCTATTGCAATAGATGACTCATCTATTGAAAATTATCAAACAAATGTAGACATCTGTTGTAACAGATACTAGCCTATTGCAACAGATGACTCATTTGTTTGAAATTATCAAACCGATGTCTACATCTGTTGCAATAGATGACTCATCTATTAGAAATTATCAAACAATTATAGACATCTATTGCAACAGAAAACTAACCCGTTGGAACAGATGACCCATATGTTGGCAATTATCAAACAGATATAGACATATATTGCAACAGGTTATAACTGAACCTAATCACTCAGTGGCATCACTTAGATAAGCATCCAAACGAACCTATTTGCTTATATTAAAAGGTAGGACCCTCTAATTTTCAAAAGAGTTGTGCATGTAAGATCTTTTGGTTGGTAATTTAGTTCACAACAACTAATTATTAAGTTTACAAAATCATCACATAAAACATCTCTTTGGACTATCATTGCTATCATTTCCAATATTTCACCATCTTTCCAACACTAAATAAATCGATTTCTCTTCCTAATCCATTCACCATGAAAATCAACCCATATATTTATTGATTTCTCCCTTAATGGTACCTAAACAAATTTGTTAAGTATAGTAAAATTAATACAGATAGTATAGTAAAAATTAATAATGATAGTATAGTATATACAATAAAAAACTTGTATGGACTATCATTATCATTGTCCCAATAGATGATCCATCTATTGCAACAAATGACTCATCTGTTGGATTTGGCTTTAGGTTCTATCCAGTATTGTATCATAAATCTAATAGATAAGTCATCTGTCGTAAAAATGACTCATCTTCTCAATTTAGCTTTGGTTTCTATCCCCATGTTGTAACATGAATCTAATAGATGAATCATCTATTGCAACTGATGACTCATCTGTTACAACAAATGACTTATTTATTGGATTTAGCTTCAGGTTCTATCCCAGTGCTGTAAGATGATGCAACATATGACTCATCTATTGCAATAGATGAGTCATATATTGGATTCAACTTCTGGTTATATTCCAGTGCTATAACATAAATGTAATAGATGAGTTATTTGTTGCAACAAATGACTCATATATAGGATTTAACTTTAGGTTCTATTCTAGTGTGGTAATATGAATCCAACAGATGACTTATCTGTTGCAACAAATGACTTACTTATTTGATTTATGTTCAGAACCACTAACTTAATCCAACAGGTAGGTCCTTTGTTACAACAAATGACTTACCTGTTGGAACTACTTTATCAATAGTCAAAATTATCCAACAACTGTTATAAATAAATACAACAACCGTTAGATAAGCTACTGAAAATTATTAAAAAATAACAGATATACCTAGATGATAAATTTAACTAAAAATTATTATTTTACTTACCAAAATCACCTATAAAGTAATGCCAATGATATACGAACAAAATTTGATCCAAAAACTTGGTCTAATAGTAGCAGTAGCGGCAACAACAATAAAAATAATGGTAGGACAAATGGTAGAAGAAGAAGAAGATGATGATGAACAATAAGAAGATGATAATGAAGAAGAAGAAGAAAATTAGTAGCAACAATGAACAACAACAATGGATAAAAACACCAAAGTCAAGAGAGAGAGAGAGAGAGAGAGAGAGAGAGAGAGAAAACAAAAGCAACAACAACGTTAATTTTCCTCCTCAATTTTTAGTTATTAGGGTTTTATATTGGTCCAAAGTGTAGCATAAAAATTTGAGAGCAATTCTTACACATTATTCAATATTTCTTGATCTATCATTTAATTTTTGTCCCCCACACTCAATAATTAACACTCGAGTCACCTACACCTTATGTTAAAATCTTTTAGTCACCCTTAATTCATCCTCCCTAGTTACACTTTCTATCCCATTTTATGCAACACCTTTTCTGTTTTAGTCCAGTCCAAAAAAAATGTTGCCTTACTATAATTAGAAATAATTTACCTATAAAATTCTCCTTTTACCCTTAGGGGTCATTTGATAGAGTGTATTAAAAAATGAATGCATGTATTAGTCTTGTGTATGATTAGTACCTTGTTTGGTATATTTTTTAGCCTATGTATAACTAATGCAAGGCATTAGTCATTCACTTTATTATGTATTGATGTGTGTATTACCAATACCTCAAATTCCATGACATTGGTAATGCAATGGATCTAATGCATGCATTAGCATGATTTTAGATACAATTATCCCTCAAAATTTTTTCACATTCTTTCCGACATAAATCTGGAGGGTATTTATCCAACTTCTTTTAGAAATTATGTAATTTATGTTATTTTAAAAATATCATACCAAACACTGCATCAAAAAAATACATACTTAACTAATGCAAGTATAACTAAGACAAGCATTACTAATACACCATATTTTGCATTATCTTTATACACTGTACCAAACGACCCCTTGATGACATGATTTAGTCACAGAAATATCTAAGAATTATTTAACACAATTGTAAAATCCTCTTCTCTTTTTCTGAAACATCATGCCAAGTCAAAGAGTGCCACATAAAATGAGACTGAAGCATCACACATTATAGTAATTATGATGTCTTTTTTGTCCATCAAAATGTTATTACATTGTAATTATAAATATATTATTTGGTTGCACATACATAATTACATAAATTAACTTTCACAACAAAATTTAATTATGAAAAGTTGAAATTAGTATTTGACAAATATGTTTTTTATTATTAATAATAGTATTAAATCATATATTTAAGATACCTATTATTTCTTGAAAATATATTAATAAATACACGTATGTGTAACTAATATTGTAAAAAATAACATATATATAATAATGGTTTGGGTTAAATAAAGTTATTACACATGGCATGTGATGGTGGTTTTCTCTTACATAATTGGCCAAACACATAGCCAGACACCTAAATTTGGCATGAAGTTTCATTTTGGCACCTAAAGTCAACGTTGATTATTTTACGCACCTCAACTAGTATTCCGGTGTGTTATTTTGACACATTTTATATAATCAACAAAAATATATGATGTGTGTGTATTACGCACACTGATGACGTGTAAAGTGATGCATAATATGATGACATTTGTCATTTTTCTCCAAAATAATTTTTAAATAATTAATTTAAATTAAAAAAATCAATCAATAAATGACTCCCCGCCTTCTATAAAAAATCATCATCTCCAAATACCCCACATCTTTAAATTATTGTCGCTGCAACGCCTCTTACCCCCATCCTAAGATTATTTTCTCCAATACCCACCCCTAAAATTGTCTTCTCTATCCCTCCCTTCTTAAATTCCTAAAACCTCAAATTCCAACTCTTCAGAGAAGGACGCAATCGATGGACCTTCACCGAACACACACAAATTGTTTTTTCGCACTTCTCTTTGTGATGATTCATGTGTAGAAAAATGGGTTCTTTAATCAAATAGGGCAAAACCCAATTGGGAAAATAAAATTTTCAATCAAATTCAGAGATACCCAGTTGAAATTGAGCAAAATCCAATTAAAAAAATGGATTGTTTAATCAAATTATGCAAAACTCAGTTGGAAAATTGGTATATCAGATCAAATTGAGAGAGACTAAATTGTAAATTAAGCAAAACCAGTTGAGAAAATGGAATTTAGGACCAAATTGAGAGAATCTAGTTGGAAATTGAGTAAAATTTAGAATCACTGGTGAACATCCCCGTCTCGCCGACACCGATTTCTTCAATACCTTTCAGGATGATTTCGATGATCCCGACATTAACTAAAATATAAAAGAAGCTTGTAATTGTAGTTTTATGTGCTTTGAATTATGGATGCTTTAAGCTTTTTTTTCTTAAATCGAACTATATATTACTTCATAATTAAAAATGCACAACACAAATCCCACAATATTTTGAAAAAAATACAAAAAAAATCAATTCTAACTAGCATAAATTAGTGATGAAAAAAATAATATTTACTATTAAATATGCTTAATATTGTCCAAAATAGCGGATAAAAATAAAAAGAGGATATAAATGAATGGGACTAAGTTAATATACTATTTGTGGGCTAACTTGGACACCATATCAGCCGAAAAGGCCTTCCATGCATCTTCAGGTAAGTGAAATACACGTGTCATGCCAACGGTGCAAAAGGTGCCAAAATGACACATCGGGATGCTATTTGAGGTGCTTAAAATGAACAACTGTATACTTTAAGTGCCAAAGTGAAAACTTGTGCCAAATTGAGGGGCCTATTGATGTGTTTGGCCTACATAATTAAATATTTGCCTTATACTTCTTGTGAAGACCATTACACTTGGATTTTTATAAGTGGTTTCTTCTTTTGATTTTCTAGATTACCTCTTAATTAAAATTTCCTCCATTTTAAATGAAAAATCATTTTAACTCAAAAAAATTCAAAATTACTTAATACACTGAATAAATTTAGAAATGATTTTCAACTTCTACCTTATAGGTTTTTAAATATTATTCAATCATCCAAAAATAAACAATAAATGGGATAACTTAATGATGTCACCCAAATTATACCTCCAAGAAAGTACAACGCGGTCACTGTCAAATATATAAGCCAACAAAGGAAAGGTTGGGGTCGAACTCACAGGGAATAGACCAGATATCTATCATGAACTTGATGAAGTAGCTGAAAAATTCAGAAAAGTAAATGGGGAGATTTTTTGAGAACAGTATTAATAGTAACAAATCTTGATCTCTTTTGGTTGAAATAAATATAATCTGAATACTAGGTCTGTGTACCCTTGACTTCCTAACTTTGTAAACTTATCTTTCTTTGTCAAACCATCCCAATACCTTGCATGTGAAATTTGACAAGTTATGTATCTCCAACTATCTAGTGAACTTCTTTTGATAAATTTCACACTTTAATTTTTGAGTCTCAAAGTATCGCCTTACTAACCCTTGTCTTTGATCTTAAATTAACTATTACTTTTTACGTGTCAAGTTAATTAGATGAAGGTTGGTAACTTGAAATTGCTGTTGTAATCTTCTTTATCTAATCTTTTCCTCTCTGTTGGAGTAATTATTGAATACAAACAAGTTCTTAACGTCTACAGTTGTTAAGAAAACAATCACACCATAGAAGATCACAATACATGCAAGAAGATAGACCAAGAATGACTTTACACTTTCTCTTCTTCGTTATTCCATCAAGGTTCACATAACCTAGTTAGGTGGTTTGGCTCCTCATGTTTGTAAAAACATATATTCAATTCATGAAAGAAAGCATATGAATAATCTTTCCTTAATTGAAGAATAAAATTAGAATCTCAAACTAATATTCAACCGTAAAAACCAAGAACAAAAGTTTCTAAGATTAGGAGTTGAATCTCAGAAATAATATAGTTTTGTGAATTTAAAGAGTGCGCAAACTAATACAAAAACATCAAAGCGGTATTTGTTATTTTCTAAAATAATCCAAAAATCCTAACCAAAATAAAATAGACAAAATAAGATCGACAGTGGGCACGCCTTAGACAACGAGTCGTGTGGACTGACGATGACTCATTATCAGCTTTATGTCCTGTATTCTGTGTACTTTGGTGATGAATAATCGGTGATGACTCATCACTCCTTTGTACGAGTAATTGGCTGAACTCATAGCCTCTCCAGTGAATATTTTTCTTTCAAATCTTTTCTCCAAGTGCTCAAAATGGTCATCACATTTAGTCATAGATGGACATTATGACTCATTACCAGCCTTATCTCCATTATTCTTTAAGCTTGTAAACTTTCAGGACTTCACATAACTTTTGTTCAGATTGGTCCTCCATACAACATGTAGTAAGATCCTACGAGTCATATCCAACATCTACTTTTTTCTTCTTCTCAAAACCATCATTGGTCACCCAATGACTTAGATGACAAGTCGTAGCCTCACCCAATGACTCGTTGTCCAAGTAGAGACTCCACTTTTTTGAGCTTTATCTTTTTATTTTGTTCTACTCATTTCCAACCCTATTTTTCCACAACAGAAGCACAAAAATACATCATATCTAATTAAAACGACCTTCAACGAACACAGACAAAAAAAATTCCTCTCTTCTCTTTGTGATGATTCATGTGTACAAAAATGTGTTCTTTGATTAAATTTGTAATGCCCTAAATCTGGTACCTGAAATACTATGCGGTGCTCATGACCCCGAAGGACCACAAGCTAACCTATGACTGATATCTGTTCCTGTATACTGGATGATATACTGTATAATACGGAAACATGAACTAAAAGTCCATAAGCTTCAAACTGTAACATAATATCTGATAAAATATAACATCTGGGATGGGGTATAAATGTCCAAAACAAAACTGTCTAAACATACTGTAGTCTGAAAAGCCTCTAAAACATGACTTTCTGAATAAGGAAATGATGGGACATGTCCCCAAATAACTCCAACTAATAAACTAATTAATGAGATAATAAATAAATAATCATGTCCTCAAAAGATGAGGACTCATTGCTAACTCTGACTGCGGAGAATGGAATGCTACTGATGCTCTAGAGTTTATGCTTCTGAACCTATGGTATAAGATACCATAGTGTAAATGCATCAGTAATTTGAATGTACTGGTATACATGTGAGGTAGGCTGAATGCAAAGGGTTTACATGCATGATCTATACTAACAAACTGAATAATATGAACGTGAGAATACATGCATGAATACATAATAACTGTAACTAGGGTCGTGATAACATGATTACTGAGTCTGAGTACTGATAACATGAGATACTAATAAATGTATAACTGATACTGAGTGAGTATATCTGATAGTCTAGTTTCTGATGGAACTAGCTGAGTTTTACACTATTCTGAGTTGACTATATCAGACAACCCTGAATTCTGTAAAACTATTTGAGTTCTATTACTGAGACTAAATGACTGTATCTGACAGTCCTGATTCTATAACCGAAACTATGGGAAGTAGTCATGTAACCAGCATGCCCCTAATACGCCATTATGGCTGAGTTGGAGTCCAATTTGTAAACCCAATTGAAAGGGTGTCAATACCGCGCCACTGGTAAGGACAATCTGTGAGTAACCCTCATATAACAGGTAACTCTAGTGAGAATGGTGGGAACCCTCATATAACAGGTTAAGTCACCTTAGCTACCCTCATATAATAGGCTATGATGTCTCAACCTACGCTGGCTATGTAGTTCTAGAATGCAAGGATTGCTTCTAAGAGTCACACCCTCATATAACAGGTGAGTTCCCATCCTTGGGTTCACTTGGTGCTAATTCCTACTCCCATCTGAATAGAAACTGAACATGATTAACTGAACTGGACTAGTCTGAATTCATGGAGTTCCATTAACTGACGGAATACTATTGAGATTACTGAATTACTGAGCTTTCTTGAGTCACATGATTGACTGGGTTCTATGGACCATGGCTTGACTGAGGATATCGTGAAAACATGACACTAAATCTAACAACTATATTTTTTGGGTACAAGTACCCCCAAGACTCAATGGAAGGAAACTGACAAGGCATGGCATTATTGAATACATGGCCAACACCAAAAATCCATAATACAATAGTTGGAGATATTTCATGGGCATTTGATTATCATAGCTTGGTACGTAAATAGATAGAATGTATACATAGCATAATTTCATAAGGCTAACTCATGAGCAATCCCACAAGCAATTTCAATACATAAGAATAACATAGAAGTCATTTTGAACATAAGGTTAAAGCATACATTTTCATTTGGGTCATAATTTAGCTATATTGTATAATTTCTATCCCTTTAGGCATTTTATCAAGCACCTTGGATGCACAACTTAAGGTATAGGTGAAATCATCAAATTTCATAAATCATAAACCACCAAATTCATGGATTTCAATTTATATGCTAACGAAGTTTTCATAATTTCACATAAAGATCCCAACATGGGAATCAAACAACAACCATCACAAAACTTGAGCAACCCACAACATAATAATCATGATTCATAATTTAAAATACGATTCTTGAGCTTTATGGATGAAAGGAATCCATAAATCAACACAACGCATGCCTTAGGTGTTTATTTAGTGAAGATTGATGGAGAGATTTTCTTGAAATTGAATCCCCAATTAAAACACTAGTTTGTTCTTTAGAGAAAATTGAGAGAAACTAGTATATTTTGGGTGAAGAATAGCTAAATCACGTGTTATTTGGTTTAAATAGGGGTGGAAAATTGACCCTTTTAACCCAGGACACATCTTTTAAAATCGGTGAAAATTTTCCGACCTGGACCCCTGATGCGATGCAGCGCTATCGCACCGTGTCACTGGAATTTAACAATTGAAAAATAGGAGAATGGCACGACGTGGAGCCATCGCGTTGCCACTTTGTTTAGGACCTGGAAGTTTGGTGAGATGCGGGAAAAATAGCACTAAGACACTGGAAAAAAGGACAATTGCCATTTTACCTTGTGGTGCGGTGCGTCACTGACCAATATGGCACTGTTTTATGTAGGAACTTGAAATAGTCATAACTTTTTATCCGGTTATCGGATTTGGGAGAATCTTATATCGATGAAAAGCTTATTGGATTTCCCACATGACAAAAAGTGAAAATATTAAAAATTCCTTATGGGATAAAAATCATTCAATTTAGGATCTAATACTTGACATTCTTGGGACGAAATTAGTTAAGAAGCATTGGATTATTACAAAATTGGGTAAAACCTAGTTGGGACAATGAAATTTTCAATTAAATTCAGAGACACCTAGTTGAAATTGAGCAAAATCCAATTATAAAAATGGATTGATTAATCAAATTGTGCAAAACCTAGATGGAAAAGTGGTGTATCATATCAAATTAAGACACACTAAATTGTAAATTAAGCAAAACCAGTTGAGAAAATGGAATTTAGGACTAAATTGAGAGAATCCAGTTGGAAATTGAGAAAAATTTAGAATCACTGATGAACATCTCCGTCTCACCAACACCGTTTTCTTAAATACCTTTCAGGATGATTTTGATGATTCCGACATTAATTAAAATATAGTATAAGCTTGTAATTGTAGTTTTATGTTCTTTGGGTTATGAATGTTTTACGCTTTTTTTCTTAAATCAAACTAGATATTGCTTCATAATTAAAAATTCACAACACAAATCCCACTATATTTTGAAAAAAATACAAAAAAATAATTCTTAACTAGCATAAATTAATGGCGAAAAAAGTAATATTTACTATTAAATAAGCTTAATATTTGACTAAAATAGTGGATAAAAATAAAGAAGAGGATATAAATTAATGAAACTGAGTTAATATACTATTTGTGGGCCAACTTGGACACCATATCAGCCGAAAAATCCTTCCATGCGTCTTCAGGTAAGTGAAATACACGTGTCATGCCAACGATGAAAACGATGCGAAATGACACATCGGGATGCTATTTGCTGTACTTAAAATGAATAGCTATCCACTTTAAGTGCCAAAGTAAAAGCTCATGCTAAATTAAGGGGCCTGTTGATGTGTTTGGCCTGCATAATTTAATATTTTCCTTATACTTCTTATGAAGACCATTACACTTGGATTTTTATAATTGGTTTCTTCTTTTGATTTTCTAGATTACCTCTTAATTAAAAATTCCTCCATTTTAAATCAAAAATCATTTTAACTCAAAAAAATTCAAAATTACTTAATACACTGAATAAATTTAGAAATGATTTTCAACTTCTACCTTATAGGTTTTTAAATATTATTCAATCATCCAAAAATAAACAATAAATGGGATAACTTAATGATGTCACCCAAATTATACCTCCAAGAAAGTACAACGCGGTCACTGTCAAATATATAAGCCAACAAAGGAAAGGTTGGGGTCGAACTCACAGGGAATAGACCAGATATCTATCATGAACTTGAAGAAGTAGCTGAAAAATTTAGAAAAGTAAATGGGGAGATTTTGTGAGAACAGTATTAATAGTGACAAATCTTGATCTCTTTTGGTTGAAATAAATATAATCTAAATACTAGGTCTGTGTACCCTTGACTTCCTAACTTTGTAAACTTATCATGCTTTGTCAAACCATCCCAATACCTTGCATGTGAAATTTGACAAGTTATGTATCTCTAACTATCTTGTGAACGTCTTTTAGTAAATTTCACACTTCACTTTTTGAGGATCAAAGTGTCGCCTTACTAACCCTTGTCTTGGATCTTAAATTAACTATTACTTTTTGCATGTCAAGTTAATTAGATGAAAATTGGTAACTTCAAATTCCTGTTGTGAACTTTTTCTCTTAATCTTTACCTCTCTTTTGGAGTAGTTTTTGAATACAAACAAGTTCTCAGTGTCTGTAGTCATTAAGAAAGTAATCACACTAAATAAGATAACAATACATACGAGAAGATAGATCAAGAATGACTTTACACTTCCTCTACTTCGTTATTCCATCAGGGTTTACATAATCCTAATTAGGTGGTTTAGATGCACATATTTTTAAGAACATATATTGAATTCATGAAATAAAGCATATGAATAATCTTTCCATAATTGAGGAATAAAATTAGAATCTCAAACCAATATTCAACCGTAAAAACCAAGAACAAAAGTTTCCATGATCAGGAGTTGTATCTCAGAATCAATATAGTGATGTGAATGTAAAGAGAGTATAAACTAATACAAAAACATCAAAGGAGTATTTATAGTTTTATAAAATAACCTAAAAATCCTAACAAAAATAAAATATAAAACTAAGATCGATGGTGGGTATGCCTTAGACAATGAGCCGTGTGGACTGACAATGATTCATTGTTAGCTTTATGTCTTGTATTCTGTGCACTTTGGTGATGACTCATTTGTGACGACTCATCACACCTACGTACGAGTAATTTTCTGAACTCATAGCCTCTCCAGTGAATTGTTTTCTTTCAAATCTTTTCTCCAAGTGCTCAAAACGGTCGTAATATTGAGTCATAGATGGACATTACAACTCGTCACCAGTATCATCTCCATTGTTCTTTAAACTTGTAAGATTCCATGACTTCCTATTATTTTTGTTCAGATTGATCCTCCATACGATTCGTAGTAAGATCCTATGAGTCATATCCAACATCTATTTTTTTCTTCTTCTCAAAACCATCACTGGTCACCTGATGACTTAGATGAAAAGTCGTAGCATCACCCAACGACTCGTTGTCCAAGTAGAAACTTCACTTTTTTGAGATTTATCTTCTTATTCTGTTCTACTCACTACCAACCCTATTTTCCCACAACACAAGCACAAAAATACATCAAATCTAATAAAAGGACCTTCACCAAACACAGACAAAAAAAATTTCCGCTCTTTTCTTTGTGATTATTCATGTGTAGAAAAATGGGTTCTTTGATCAAATTGGGCAAAACCCAGTCGGGAAAAATGAAAATTTCAATCAAATTCAGAGACACCTAGTTTAAATTGAGCAAAATCCAATTAGAAAAATGGATTGTTTAATCAAATTATGCAAAACCTAGTTGGAAAAGTGGTATATCATATCAAATTGAGAGACACTAAATTGTAAATTAAGCAAAACCAGTTGAAAAAATGGAATTTAGGACCAAATTGAGATAATCCAGTTGGAAATTGAGAAAAATTTAGATTCAATTATGAACATCTCCATCTCGCCGACACCAGTTTCTTCAATACCTTTCAGGATGATTTATATGACTTTGACATTAACTAAAATATAGTAGAAGCTTGTAATTGTAGTTTTATGTGCTTTCGGTTATGGATGCTTTAAGATTTTTTTCTCACATCAAACTACATATTGCTTCATAATTAAAAATTCACAACACAAATCCCACGATATTTTAAAAAAAATACAAAAAAATCATTCCTAACTAGCATAAATTAATGGTGAAAAAAAATAATATTTACTTTTACATAATCTTAATATTGACCAAAATAGCGGATGAAATTAATGAAGAGGATATAAATTAATGGGACTGAGTTAATATACTGTTTATGGGTCAATTTGGACACCATATCAACCGAAAAGGCCTTCCATGCGTCTTCAGGTAAGTGAAATACACGTGTCATGCCAACGGTGTAAAAGGTGCTAAAATGACACATAGGGATGCTATTTGAGGTGCTTAAAATGAACAACTATCCACTTTAAGTGCCAAAATGAAAGCTCATGCCAAATTGAGGTGCCTGTAGATGTGTTTGGCCTACATAATTTAATATTTTCCTTATACTTTTTGTGAAAACCTTTACACTTGGATTTTTATAATTGGTTTCTTCATGTCACTTGTTAGATTACCTCTTGATTAAAATTTCCTCCATTTTAAACGAACAATCATTTTACGTCAAAAAAATTCAAAATTACTTAATACACTAACTAAATTCAGAAATGATTTTCAACCTCTACTTTATAGGTTTTTACATATTATTCAATCATACAAAAATATATAATGAATGGGATAACTTAATGATGTCACCCAAATTATACCTCCAAGAAAGTACAACACGGTCACTGTCAAATATATAACCCAATAAAGGAAAGGTTGGGGTCGAACACACAGGGAATAGGCCAGATATCTTTCACGAACTTGATGAAGTAGCTGAAAAATGAAGAAAAGTAAATGAGGGTATTTTGTGAGAACTGTATTAATAATAACAAATCTTGATCTCTTTTGGTTGAAATAAATGTGATCTGAATACTAGGTCTGTGTACCCTTGACTTCTTAACTTTGTAGACTTATCGTGCTTTGTCAAACTATCCCAATACCTTGCATGTGAAATCTGACAAGTTATGTATCACCAACTGTCTTGTGAACGTCTTTTGTTAAATTTCACACTTCACTTTTTGAATCTCAAAGTGTGGCCTTACTAACCCTTGTCTTGGATCTTAAATTAACTATTACTTTCTGCGTGTTAAATTAATTAGATGAAGGTTGGTAACTTCAAATTGCTATTGTGATCTTCTTTTCCTAATCTTTACATCTCTTTTGGAGTAATTATTGAATACAAACAAGTTCTCAATGTCTGCAGTTGTTAAGAAAGCAATCGCACCAAAGAAGATCACAATAATGCAAGAAGATAGATCAAGAATTACTTTACACTTCCTCTACTTCGTTATTCCATCAGGGTTCGCACAACCCTATTAGGTGGTTTAACTGCTCATGTTTGTAAAATCATATATTGAATTCATGAAATAAGGCATATGAATAATCTTTCCATAACAGAAGAATAAAATTAGAATCTCGAACTAATATTCAACCGTAAAAACCAAGAACCAAATTTTCCAAGATCAGGAGTCGAATGTTCGAATCAATATAGTACAGTGAATGTAAAGAGTGTGTAAACTAATACAAAAACATCAAAGGGGTATTTATAGTTTTATAAAACAACCTAAAAATCCTAACCAAAATAAAATTGAAAAATAAGATCGGTAGTAGGTATGCCTCAGACAACGAGTCGTGTGGATTGTCGATGACTCATTGTTAGCTTTATGTACTTTATTCTATGCACTTGGGTGATGACTCATTGGTGATGACTTATCACACCTCTGTACAAGTCATTGGCGGAACTTATCAGTGAATTTTCTTCTTTCAAATCTTTTTTCCAAGGACTCAAAATGGTCATCATATTGAGTCATAGCTGGACATTATGACCCGTCACCAGCCTCATCTCCATTGTTTTTTAATCTTGTAAACTTTCAGGACTTCCCATAATTTTTGCTCAGATTGATCCTCTATACGACTCGTAGTAATATCCTACGAGTTGTATCCAACATCCATTTTTTCTTCTTCTCAAAACTATCACTGGTCACCTGATAACTTAGATTACATGTCATAGCATCCCCCAATGGCTCATTTTCCAAGTAGAGACTTCACCTTTTTGTGCTTTATCTTCTTATTTTGCTCTACTCATATCCAACCCTATTTTTCCACAACACAAGCACAAAAACATATCATATCTAATAAAAAGGACCTAAATACTTGCATGTTTTCCAATTTTAATTATCAAAAGTTCTATGAAGTCGTGACACATCAACACCCTCAATTTAGAATGTTTGAATGTCCTCAGGCAACAAACATATAACAACCCAACACGATGCTTAACTAAGACAAATCTCTGGCACTTGTGGATGTCAACTTAATTTCAGTTCAACAACTTTTACCCCCTCTTATTTTCAACTTCCAAAACCAACTTTGTTGATCTATGTATCATAACAATATGACACAAAGAAATCTAGCTATAGTATTATTTTAGCAACAAACAGCTAAGCAAACATGCAATATACAATACCCGAACAGATAAGCAGATAGCAACACAACCCATATGCCCTTACAACAAAGAACTCCCAATCCTACAGTATGATCATGTATGTTAATACAGGAACGATATCAAAACAATAACACTCAAAAAAAAGTTCCAATCAATGTGCATTGAATACCACAGGCTTGCCCTTATTTTCTTTACCCTAGTTTTTTAAACAGTCAAACTAGGATCACTATAGGGCTTTATTCAACTTGTAATATAGGTTTGGGGGCAGGTATGGTACATTTAGGAATTAGTAACTCACCCTCCTTGACACTACAGTTACATTCAGGGTCCACTTCTCAATTATTTTTTCCATTATTTCTCCCTTTTTATTGCTTAATCAGGTTGATTGTGATTTTTTTATTCTTTATTTTTTTCTTTTTCTTTATTTTTTTTATTTATTTTTGATTTTCTCTTTTTATACTTTTTAATTTTACTACACCCAACCCTACTTTTATTTCTCTGATTCAAACCTTTCTTCATACCTAATTTTAACTACGCACCTCTATGATCGCCATACTCAGCTTAGGAGATTTTCTTGAGTTGAGGTGCAAAATTGTCCAAGAAGGGGCCAGGGACAAAAAGTTTCATTGTACTCAAATTTGGGAAAGTGAAAGGTGAAAATAAGAAAATGGGTCAATATTGTCTCAACTCAGGGTTCAAGGTATATTTTTTCACATTTGGATGGTCATTGTAATGCCCCGAGTCTAGTACCCTAAATGCTACACAGTGCTCATAATTTCGAAGGATGACAAGCTAATCCTTGACTGATATTTGTAACTGAACACTAAATAATACACTGTAAAAAGTAGAGAACTAGCAGAAAACTTGCCATAAGGTTCAAAAACTAAAATACAATTGAAAAACTGAATACTGATACAATTGTCTGAATATCTAGTCTGAAAAAGCCTCTAAACTGTCTGAACTGTGGAGTTGATAGGACAATCCCCCAACTAACTCCATATACTGAAATGCTAAATCTAATGCAATAATACAATAAGGAACATCCTCAAATGATAAGGACTCACTACTAAGTCTACTGCTGCTCGCTGAATCTAAACTGCTAAGGGTGCTCTGGATATCATTCTTCTGAACCTATGGTATAAGTCACCATTGCAAAGGAGAAAAGTATGCGTCAGTACGTGGGAATGTACTGGTAATCTAGATGAGGTAAGGCTGAATGCAAGGGTTTACATGCATGAAAAATACTGACTAAATAAGATAAGACTAATGAATGAGGATACATGCATAAACTATAACTGAAGTCATAGAAATACTAAATGCTAAATTCTACTAGCTGGACTTCTAATAACTGAGTCTACTGATACTGATATCTGATTGACTAAGGTTGAGATTGGTCCTATCTAGTGGGTGATCTCTGAATATACTGATGATGAAAATAATTGATTAAGCTTGAGATCAGTCCTATCTAGTGGGTGATCTATGAATATACTAATAATAGAGATAATTAACTGAATCTGAGATCAGTTTTATCTAGCGGGTGATCTCTGAATCTAATGGTTCTAATACTGATACTGCTTGACTAAATCTGAGATCAGTCCTATCTAGTGGGTGATCTTTAAATCCACTGATAATACTATTGAGTGACTGTATCTAACAGTCCTGAATCTACACTACTGAGCTCAGTTCTTTTACTAAGACTAATTCTAAAGCTGAGACTGTGGGAGGTAGTCATCTAACCGACATACCCCTTCTAGCTAAGTTTGGGGTCGAACCTGTAATCCCAGTTATAAGGGTATCAGTACCGTGCCACGGGTAAAGACAACTTTTGTGGAGTTAGTCCTATCTAACGGGTGATCCCTGAATATGCCAGTCCTATCTAATGGGTGATATCTCGTACCTACACTGGCTACGTAGTTCTAGAACTTAAGGATTGCTTCTAGGGATATCAGTCCTATCTAATGGGTGAGTCCCCATCCTTAGGCTCGCTCGGTGCTGAGTCCTACTCCCAACTGAATGACACTGAACTTTCCTACTTCATACTAGGCTCGACTTAGCTATTACTGATCATACGGATTAACTACACTCAACTGAGTTACTGAGTTCTGTTGACTAACAGAATACTAATGAGTTTTGAATTGATTACTAAACTGAAGTTGGAATACTACTGATACTGAGACTACTGAGATTTCCTAAGTTCTGTAACTGTCTGAGTTCTGTAACTGACTGAGAGTACTACTAATCATGGCATGACTGAGATTATCATGAAACTGACACTGGATTTAGACAAGCAGCTAATTTTTTGGGTATAAATACCCCCAAGACTCGATAACATAAATAATACAAGATAGGACAACTTGTATATAACATGGCAATACACTATCATTCACAACACAATAATGAGGCATCTCTTCGAGCACTTGGAAGTCTTAAACATATAAATATATAGTGAGTGCATACTATTATCTCATAATTCATTCAATAAGGAATACATAAGTGTAGAAACGCATGCAACATATCATAATTCATTCACTAAGGCCTTCCAACAAACACTTGGCATGCATTAACTTATACACAATAGGGGATTTCTTGTCAACATGCTATAATGACTCTATTTCCTTTATATAAGTATTTTATCAAACATATGGGGAGAATATTTTATTCAATACACATAATTAATATGGTTACATCAATCATCATGCATCTTGAAGGGGTATATCATGAACATCACATACTAGGATCAAAACTTGGAACTTTGTAAACAAAACATGAATTAAAACTCAATAACAACATGAACTTCAATTTCAATTAACATGAATCATGAAAACTCATTAATATATAATCTTTGAATTTAGAAAAGGATTCTTTAACTTCTTGGGTGGAAGGAACCCAAGAATCAACATCTAACATACTTGGAAATCTAGATTCTTGAAGTTTTTGAAGACTCTTGGAGGGATTCTTGAGATTGCTTTTGAAATTTGGGGGCTAGGATTTTCTATCTTTGAGAGAGAATGCTTTTATTCTTGAGGAATAGTGAAAATAAATGAGCAATTTTGGCTATTAAGGGTTTAAATCCCATGTATAGGCTGGTTAGGGGCTTTAAGAAATTACCAATTGGTCCTTGGAATTAAATAACAAAATCTAAAAATACCAATTTTTTAGGTTGGCATGATGCAGTGAAATTGCGCCAGTTCACTGGAAACTGGACAATTGGGAAACTGGTTGGTGGCACAACGTGGTGGAAATCACGTTGCCACCTTGGTTGCGAACTAGAAAGGCACCTCGATGAGGTGGAATCGCATTGGTGTATTGGAAATTAACAATTCTGAAATTGACCCTTGGCTCGACGCGCCAACATCACAAAGGCTCACTGGTTTTTGACAAATGCCACTTTGGCTGACTCCGCGACGCGCTAAAGTACCAAATGGTACACTGTCTTACTAAAATGGGTCTAGCTCTTCACTCGGGTGTTGGATTTGGGCAAATTTGGTATTAACGAAAAGCTTATTCGATTTTCCATGTGATGAAAAATGGTCTATGATCGCGTGTGGGGTATTATAGTCATTTAGGCTTAGAGTGGACTAAATAAAAAATGGTCTATGATCGCGTCCTATTCTACTATCCTACAACCTATGCAAGACTAACCGGACAAGTTTAGGATTAAATGCACAAAGAAAAATAGGTAAGTATCTCATACCCATATGGTACAGGGCTATATTTCCAACTACCACCTATCCACTTCATGAAAATGCTATGCTATGATTATTTTTCCCTAATCCTATTGCCATAATAAGATTCACAATAGTAACACATATATTTACATCGCATATTTCACAGAATCTCTTGGTAGGGGTATCAATTTACTAAAACACTTAAAAAACAAATAGAATATGTCAACTACCTTGAGGTTCCTAATTTTTCTCCTAATTAAACACAATTAGAACATAACACCTATACAACACAAACACAAAACGACCTAAACATGCTAGTTCTACTAGGATAACACAACCAACAAGAAAAGAAATATGGAAAGAGAAACCCTTAGCTGTGGTACACCTCCACCCCTAATTAAAGACTATGCACTATCCCTAACACATAACTATTATATAAATAAGGGATGAAGACATACCTAGGTGCACTAGGTGCTGAATCATGATGTTTCATTTGGCGAGGCATCAAAATAGGCCCTACTCTTATCAACCATGTTCCCAGTTGTGACCGGGATACTCTACTCAATAATGGCACCAATGGTGGTCAATGCGCACAATGGTGTGTGGCTCTCGAGAGGTGGAACAGTTCCCTCACTTATATTTGCTGCAGCTGTAACTGCTGTCTCAACTGTTCGGGAGCTACCAACTTTTGCTTCCATCTCATGAACCCTAGTTAGATGTTCCTATGAAGTCGAGAGGCTTGCAACCCATGCCGCCTGTACATCCTCTTTATCTTTTCTCTTATTTTTTCACTTTCTCAACCTCTTTCCACTTTATTCTTTAGTACTCTTCTCCTTACCCTTTATACCCAGAATATCTGACACCTCATTTAGAGGAATTTCCTTAATAATTGACGATGTAAGGCCTCGTAGTCATACTCTCAATAGTGGTCCAAAGTGTGTCTAACTGCTCATGCACGCCCAATAGATCTGGGGCTTAAATGGCCACTAACTTTAGGCTAATCCCCTGTACAAGTCTATCGAATCGGGTCTGCATACCCCTTATCTCGCTCTTTATATTGTTCTTCACTCAAGGTTGCACCATCTCCTTACTAGTTGTCATTCATAGCTCAAAGATGCCTAGTCACTTAAGCACTAGTCAGGAACTCCTATGAAGCTAAAGCATAGCCACTTAAAGGTGGTCGACATAAGGATAGTCTTACAGTTAGAGGTGGAGTCGAGGCTTGTGGGGACCTTGCTGCATTGGTGAAGGCCTAAGTCTCAGCTCAGGCAGTCTCTATGGGGGTGTCTCCAAGATCGGTAAAACCAGAGTATCAATGTCCATCTACCTGCTGGCCTGGGATACTATCTAAAGAAGAAAAATGCAAACCTTGGCCTTCAAATTTGGGTTGTCAAGGTCCGAATCAATCCCAAGTCTGTGGTCCTATAGACAACCAAAAATTGATCAATAACTAGAATTTTCGGCACCTACTCATCTGAGCAAATCTCTGTCAATAGGCAAGGGAAGGCTAGGTTAGTTTTCGTACTCATAATCGGTCGCAGATATCCATTGCTAAAATCTTGGCTACATCAATCTCATATCCCACCATAATACCGTCGACCAACACAACTCTATCAAGACTTAATATATTAAACCCCATAATATGTCTAAGTCGATGCCACACCAAGGTCCACCATGCCTTAGACAAAAAAAGTTAAGGTGCCCATCGTAATTTGAGTAGCAAGGCTAACACGACCCAAACTAGGACCTAGTCTTGTCGGGTATCTTGAGTCCAACCAAGATCTAAGATCACCCCTAATACCTAACCGTAACCGCCCTACTCTCTCTGTCGAAAAAATTCCAAGCATATAAATGAGATAAAATAATAATAATTTAAAGACATAAGATTAACTCTACAACCAAGTATCCAACCAATACCAATCCCAATGCCAATACCAATACTAAAGCTAACACTAATACCGACACCGCACATGCCTATAGTAGTCCGACAAAGCCTCTAACCAGAATCAAAGAACATCCTGTCGGGACATGCCCCGGACCATAGACAAAACCAAAACTGAAGAAATAACAATACTGAAAAGAAGTCCAAGCATGAAATGGAGTCTTACAGAGTATGGAAGCTCACCACTTTATTCTGACTCAAAGAAGTCCCCGAATCCAAGTCACTGAGTAGGAGGAATGGTGGTATGGCTAGTTTCTACATCGTGTGAGGATACATAAAAAAATGGTTAGCGAAGTGAATGCTAGCATGTAACTCAAGGATAATGGTAGAATAATGCCATCATTCAAAACCAAATTAAAAAATCACATGCAACCACATATATACATATTTATACACCGTGCCGTGAGAGAGAACAAGGTTTAGGATGTATTTGAAATCTTAACCTGGGTTGTGTAGCTTGGCTGTCCTAAAACTACCCATAGGATATATGGGTTCAACTCCCCTTGCTGAAAGGGCCCCAGTGCATGTTAGCCGCACATCCAGATAAAAAACCTTAGATGACTAGTGCATCCAAAAATATAAAGTGTGACATCATGCATATGGTTGCCAAGATTGTCCTCATATCGGAAAATGTGAGTTTCTAGTGTCGGTCCCCCCGGGACCCCCACCTTCTAGGAGTTTGCTACTCAACCCCCTTTAAGACCATATAAAATACATTCCCAACTATTTACCAAGGAGTCTTTTAATTAGGCATTAACCATTGTAATTGTCATACAAAAATTAGAGCTTGCAAGTCTATTATCTTATGCCATATAAACCATTAAACTACATTAGACTCCATCGTTTCCAATTAACCAAAATAACTTATAATCAAACCATGGCCACCAAATCCTTTCAAAAACCATATGAGACCAACCAAAACCAATTCATATTTATTTAACCATTTATGCAATGTAAAGATTCCAAGGATAATCAAACTATGAGACAAAATCATTCTCATTGACAACTTCACAAACAAGTTAAGGGAATGCCATTATGAAAACCAAAATCACCAAAATTAGGGTTCAACCATGACCCCTTAATTAAATCACCATTCCCATTCACCCATATGTTCAAAACCATAGTTAAAACATTCATAGTTACAATTTAAAACATAGAAAACAGTATTCAATGATATACATTCAACCCCCTCAACCTTTGGTTTCAAAACCACCATTTATGATTCATGAACAATACTTTAAACATATGATTTTGGTAAATTAACAATGAGGGAAGAGTCACATACCTAAATTACAAAGATTCATGAAGAGAAATCAATCCTTCAGCCCTTAGATAACCACTTTGGAGAAACCCTATCCAATTTTTCTTGAGAGGATTTTGAGAGAGTAAAGAGGATGTTTAGTCTTGTAAAGTGTGGAAATTATGACCAAAAAATGTTCTAGGGACATGGGGAATTAATGATTTAAAGTGAGAAATGTCTAAAGTGCCCCCAACTTAAAGCAGTAAAAAATCGTCCTTGGTTAGGAGTCGACCCATCTACTTGTCACCACATCATATGACTCACACCCATGATTTGCCACCAAGACAGTGTGTTGGACACCCATACGCTGTCCACCATGCAACTCCATGACGTAACTTGTGACCGTACCATATGACTCATATGGTCTAGTATTATCCAAGATAGAACTCGAGGGATTGGACACTTGACAACATATGAATCAACCCTACCACTCATAACCTATCCTAACATCTCTTAGTGAGCTACTTATACTCATAGCCAAGTCAAGTCACTAAGTTTCTTATTTGATTATTTATCATCCAAATGACCCATCACCACCCCTAACGACTCATACCACCAAATTGTTACCAAGACTAAAAATCCAAACACCATCCACTGGTCAGCCAACGACTAGGGTCACCTGACCCATACCCATACCATACGACTCATAGGATGAGTCATTACTAGGAAAGTGAGCTCAAATCTCTAGAATTTTCCAAAGGCCAAAACCCAAGGTGTTTCAAATCTCCCCCACTTGCATTCATCCTTGAATTATAGGACAAGGCAGTGCTTAGCACGATTAAATGCCCAAATATCTATACTTTTACCTTTAAGACATAAAACAAAGATGTTAAGAACAATACATACCTCAAGCATGATTTTCCACAATGGGAGATAAGAATGGATACTTCGACTTCATGTCCTTTTCCGCTTTCTATGTAGCCTCTTCCACCTTATGGTTCCTCTATAGAACATTTATTAATGCTATATCCTTGGTACGCAATCGACGAACCTACTGATCTAAGATTTCAATGAGGACCTCCTGATAAGGCAGGGAATCAAAAATACCAATATCCTTGATAGGTACAATTTGTGATGGATCTCCCCCATACTTTCTCAATATAGAAACATGGAACACTGGGCGGATAGAATTCAAAATAGAAGGAAGCTCCAACTCATTCAGAATATTACCAACCCTTTTAAAAACCAAATATGGACCAATATACCGGGGACTAAGCTTTCCCTTCTTCCCAAAATACATCACTCTCTTCATGGGAGAAACTTTCAAGAACACCCTATCCCCAACCTCAAACTCTAACATTCTATGCCTCATATCCGTATAAGACTTTTGGCAACTTTAAGACAATCTAGAATCACCTTTACCTTCTCCATGGCTTGGTGAACCAAATCTAGACCAAACATCTTTTCCTCACCAACTTTGAACCACCCAATAGGAGATCTACACCTCCTACTAAACAAGGCCTTAAATGTAGCCATCCTAATGCTAGAGTGGTAGCTATTATTATATGCAAACTCTATAAGAGGCAATGCTCAACCTAACTACCACCATAGTTAATCAGGCAAGCATGAACCATATCTTCTAATGTCTAAACAACTCTTTTTGTTTGCCCATTTGACCGTGGGTTGAAAGCCGTACTAAGACTCACTTTGGTCCCTAAACCTTTCTCAAATGATCGCCAAAAGTGAGATGATTACTGCATACCATGATATGAGATGATAAAAATAGCTATCCTATGAAAATTCACAATCTCATGGTGGTACAACCTCGTATAATCCTCTGCCAAAAAAGTTTTCCTCACCGGCAAGAAATAAGCATAGTTTGCCATTCTATCTATGATGACCCAAAATAAATCAAACTAATTTTGAGATTGGGGAAGACCGGTAATGAAATTCATGTTGATCACTTCCCATTTCCACACAAGAAACTTAATCTCTTGATATAACTATCCGGGCCTCATGTGCTTAACTTTCAGTTGTTGGCACTCTATTCACTTAGCCACAAAACTAGCCACATCCCACTTTATATTGTTCCACCAATACATCCCCGTAAGGTCATGAAGCATATTTGGTGATCCAGGATAAATAGCCTGGCGTGACTCATGTGCCTTAGCCAAGATCCCCTCTCGCAATCCATCCACGTTGGGAATGCATAATTTTCCTTGTTACTGCAAGATAACATCACAACTAACCTCAAAAGTCATTACTTTCAGCTCACCTACATTACCCTTGATCCTCATCAAGATAGGATCCAACATATTCTTTTTCTTCACCCCAACACAAAGGGACGAATTCACCACCTCCTGAACAAACACATCACCATCCTTAGAGTCAAAGAGGAGAACTCCAAGGTTAGCTATACAGTGAACATATTTCACCAATTCTCTCTTTCCTTTATCCATATAAGCTAGACCCCATAAGGATAGCCTGCTAAGAGCATCAACAACCATGTTAGCTTTACCTGGATGGTAGTGAAGACTCATGTCATAATTTTTGAGAAGCTCAAGCCATGTTTGCCTAAGGTTCAACTCTTTCAGAGTAAATATATACTGAAGGCTCTTATGATCTGAAAAGATATCCACATGCACTCCATACAGATAGTGATGCCAGATTTTTAATGTGACTACTACAACCAACAATCCCAAATTATGAGTCGGATAATTCTTCTCATGCACCTTCAACTGTCTGGAGGCATAAACTATCACCTTGCTATGTTGTATCAAGACATAACCAAGCCCTACATGTGAAGCATCATAGACCATAAAACCATTCGTGCGTTCGGGAAAAGTCAAGACCAGTGCCTTAGCCAGCTTATCCTTTCGCTTCTCAAAGCTACCCTTACAAGCATCAGACCATAAGAACTTTACCTTTTTTTGAGTTAACCTAGTCAACGAGGCAGCCATTGATGAGAAAATTTCCATAAACATTTTGTAGTAACCAGCTAAACCCAAGAAGCTCCGAATATCAGTTGGAGTCATGGGTCTAGGCGACTTCTTAACCACTACAAATTTCTACAGATCAACCATCACCCCTTCACTTGAAATGACATAACCCAAAAGATAATAGCGTTCAACTAGAATTCTCATTTTGAATACAACTGCTGCTCTTTCAAGGTCTGCAACACAAAACGGAGATGATCAACATGATCCACCTCGATCTTAGAGTACACCATAATATCATTTATGAATACAATGATGAACAAATCCAAAAACTGATGAAAAACTCCATTCATCATATCCATGAATGCCGTTGGGGCATTGGTCAATCTAAAAGGCATAACCAGACACTCAAAATGCCCATACCGAGAGTGGAAAACAGTTTTTAGGATATTCGCCTCCCTAATCTTTAGCTGATGACACCCAGACCTAAGATTAATTTTGGAGAAAAACTTAGCACCCTGAAGCTGATCAAATAAATCATCTATCCTTAGAAGAGGGTACTTATTCTTTACCGTTACTTTTTTTTAGCTTCCTATAATCAATACATATGCACGAATAACAGCAGTGCACTCTATAGAGACACACTAGGATGGATAAAATCCTTGTCTAAATGATCCTTTAGTTGCTCCTTAAGCTCCTTCAACTCGGTTGAAGCCAATCTATATGGGGGAATATAAAAAAATGAGTGTCCAAAATAAGACCTATCCCAAAATCAATCTTTCTATCGGGAGGAACGCCAGGAAGGTCATTAGGGAAGACCTTTGGGAATTCATTCATTACCAGGATGAAATGTAAAGAAACACTCTCCGAGTTAGAATAGTTAAACTAGACCAAATGAGAGAGACACTCCTTGTAGATTAATTTTTGAGCTCTAAGATATGATACAAACCTCTTATTAAGAGATAGATAACCACTCTTCTACTTAATAATTGGCTTATTTGGGAATTTAAAGATGAACTTATAGGTTTGATAGTCTAAAGAATCATTGCACAAGTGCAACAAATCCATCCCTAATATTATATCAAAATCAACTGTGTCTAGCCCATAAAGATACACCAAATTCCCCTGACCACCCACATATACCACACGACCCTTATAGACTCTCCTGGACACCACATACTCACCCACTAGGGTAAAAATAGAAAAAGGATCCGAAATACACTTGGGACCGAAGCCAAAATACACAGCCAGTAATGAGATCACATATAAAGGAGGGGACCCCAAATCAAGTAAATAGAACATATCACGAGAAAAGAGTTTCAATATACCAGTAATGACATTAGAAGATGCCTCAGACTCCTGATGAGTAGTGAGAGCATAGAGTCAGGTTTGACCAGTGCCTGCTCTAGATGGTGCACTCTTTGGTGCCCGAGCTGATGAAGAGGCAATTGGAACCTTGTTTCCCCCAGAAGCAACCTTGGCCACTGGATAGTTTCTAATCATATGCTCTTGTTGATCACAGTTGAAGAACTTGTCCTTTTAACTTTATCATAGTAACCAAGATGCATTCAACCAAAAAATCTATAGGAAGGATGTGATGGAGCTGATTGGGCTGTACTAGTATGGTATTGGGCACCCTATGCCCTATAATTGTCACCATTATAAAAACCTCTGTCAGCAAACGACTTTGGGTAGGGATCACTAGCCATTAAGTATGACCCAAAATTTCCCTACTTCTTTTAGGACTACTTTCCACCATCCCTGCCATTCTACTGTTGGCCACCACCCTATTAAAAAAATCTAAACTTTTTGCTCTGCCTCTCCCTTATTTTAGCCTGCTTCTTCTTCTCTTCCTTAACCTGCTGTATGTATACCACCAACCTGGAGATGTTCTTGTCCTTGTTCCATAAGGCAACCTTACTCTACAAAATTAATTCTCGAGATAACCCGAAAGCAAACTTCCTCATTTAAGCCCTCATACTAGAAACTAACTCTGAAGCATACCATGATAACTAGTGAAAATTCAAGGCATACTCCTTGACTAACATCTTGACTTGGTTCAGGTTAATAAAATATTCTGCCCTCACTTCTTGAGGAAAAAAGCGGTCTAGAAAAGCAGTAGAGAAATTATCCCACAAGGATGACTCAGCATCATCACCCCTAAACTATTCCTATACCTCATACCATTTGTATGCTACATCTTTCAGTTGGTAGGCAGAAAATTCTACACCCTCTATGATAGTAACATACATAACGCAAAAAGGTTTTCTCCATATCATTAATAAAACCTTGATGATCCACCTGAACCTTGACACTAGTGAACATATGAGGGCTCAACCTCATAAACTAGACAACCCTTGTAGCATAAAAAATGGAGTAACAAAAGCACCACGCTCATCCTGAGAAGCTACAAACTATGCCAACATATGAATATACTAATAAAACTCAGCATTTATCACATCGGCCTAAGAAGCACGAGAAGGACGAGAGGGGATCAGTGAAACTTTAGGAGGGAAATCAGGAACTGGACCCTTAAATCAAGTTTGGAACCTATAAGTAGGATAGGTCCTATCAACATTATCTCCAGGTAGGATAGAGGAGTTTCTATGAAATTCAGATCATCTGGGAGGCATGATCTAAGAAGCAAACAAAGAGAAATTAGAGAAGATTTTAGGACCTTAGACTCTATAGCTCAAAAATAGAACACAAGAAATAAAAGAATTCCTAAATTCCTTGTAGCCTCTCCCTTATAAGTATGGCATGCTATATACCCTTAAAAGAGACTCTACTCAACACGACTTTATGGACTCCAAATTTACCATTAAAATAGGGCTCTGATACTAATCTGATATGACCTGAACTAGGGCTTAGTCATTTCAAATATCTTGAGTCTAACCAAGATCTAAGACTACCCCCAATACCTAACCGTAACTGCCCTACTCCCTCTTTTGGAAGAATTTTTGAGCATATAAATAGATAAAACAATAATAATTTAAGGACATAAGATGAACTCTATAACTATAACCAAATAGTCACAACCAAGTATCCAACCAATACAAATACGAATGCCAGTACCAATACCAAGGCTACACTAATGCCGACACCGTCCAAGCCCGTAGTAGTATAACAAAGCCTTTAACCAAAATCAAAGAGCATACAGTTGGGACATGCACCTGACCATATCCAAAACTAAAATTAAAGAAATAACAATAATGAAAAGAAGTTCATAACATGAAATAGAGTATTCCAAAGTGTGGAAGCTCACCACTTCAATCTGACTCCAAGTCACTGAGTATGAGGAATAATAGTATGGCCAGTTCCTATATCACGTGGGGATACAACACCCATAGACAGTTAGTGGAGTGATCTCTAGAATTTAACTTAGGGATAAAGGTAAAATAATGCCATCATTTAAAACCAAATTAAATAAACATATACAATCATATATATATGTGTATATATATAAACCATGTTGGGATATGACACAAGGTTTAGCATGCATTTGAAATCTTAACCTGGGTTACGTAGCTTGGCCATTCTAAAACCACCCATGGGCTATATGTGTTCAGTTCCCCCTATTGTAAGGGCCTCAATGCATGTTAGCCGCACGATCGGAGAAAAAAAACCCGAGTTGACTTACATACTAAAATATAAAGTGTTACATCATGCATACGATCACCAATACTACTCTCCCATCAACAAATATGAGTTTTTTGTGTCAGTCCCCTGGGACCCCCACCTTCCACGACTTTGCTACTTAACCCACTTTAAGCCTATATTAAATCATTTACACATTCTAAACTATTTACCAAAGAGACCTTTAATTAGGCATTAACCATTGGTATTGTCATACCAAAATAAAAGCTTGAGATTCTATTACCTTATGCCATATAAACCATTAAATTAAATTAAAATCCATCATTTCCAATTAACCAAAAGCACTTATATTGAAACCATGGCTACCAAGGCCTTTCCAATCCATATGAAACCAACAAAAACCAATTCATTTTTCTTTAACTATTTACGCAATGCAAAGATTCCAAGGATAATCAAACTATGAGACAAAATCATTCCAATTGACAATTTCACAAACAGGTAGAGGGCATGTCATTCTCAAAGAAAAAATCACCAAAATTAGGGTTCAACCACGAACCCTCAATTAAATCACCATTCCCATGAACCCACATACGCAGAACCATAATTAAAACATGCATAGTTACAATTTTAAACATAGGAAACAATATTCAATGATATGCATTCAAACCCCTCAACCTTTGATTTCAAAACCATTATTTATAATTCATGAACAATGCTTAAACATATGATTTTAGTAAACTAAAATGAGGGAAGATTCACATGCCTGAATTACAAAAATTCACAGAGAGATATAAATCCTTAAGACTTTAAATAACCACTTTCAAGAAACCTTATCCAATTTTCTTGAGAGGATTTTGAGAAAGTAAAGAGGATGTTTAATATATTAAAGTGTGGAATGAATGACCTAAAAGTGTTATAGGTACGTGGGATCTTAAGAGTTTTAAGTGAGAATGTCTAAAGTGCTCCCAGTTTAAAGTTGTTAAAAAAACCGTCCTTGGTTATGCGTCGACCCATCGACTCGTCACTATGATGCTGGGTGTATTTATGCATTCTAGCGTCTTTATTATAGCCCTTTTAGCCTTGTTTTATGGATAATTCTAAGATATAATGGTTGATAATGAGATAAATATGTTAAAACACATGTTTCGAAGGTTCTAAGTGAGTTTCAAACAAGTTTGTACCTAAAAGATTTATTTAGAGTTCAACCTGGAAAACTAGCATTACTAGCTTGAGCTAGGTGCTTGTCTAGTTGATTCCAGTGGATTCTGTTGTGTTTAAAGTATTCCAAATGGTTTTTATATGTAATTATATGTGAAACAACTTGTTTATAATGCTCAAGGGTCAATTGGATCAAGCCAAAGGTTAAAACTAGGAGTTAAAGATCAAAGTGAAATTAGCCTATGCTTAGCTCGTGTTTCTAGTTCATTGTGTTGGATGTTGTGTTGTTTTGAGCATTAAATTGTTGTGTTTAATGTTATATGATGATTGGTGAATGGATTTTGAATATATATGAAGTATATATAAGCTTTAAATCAAGTGGGAACAATTCAAAAAGGCTCAGAATGGCTCAACGAAGGCACAATATGCAGATTGATGCACTTTTGGACCCCTAGAATGTATTGGGCACGTGTGGATTGTATTAGTGTCCAATGGATGTGTGAAAAATATCATTAGATTCAGAGGAGGCCCAAAATATCAACCAAAGGCGACTAGAGTGCGATGTACACTTATTTCGGTGCTCCCTTGCCTTAGAAAAATTTCTAAAGACAATTTCCAGAGAGTGCATGCGATTAGCATGCAACGCACGCTCCGATCCACACTTGGGAGTTTTCAAGCTAAGTCAAGTTCTATTGGGATTTGGCTTAGACTTATGCTATAAATACATGTTGTATCACATTTTTACATACTTTTGGACATCTTGGAGGTTTAAGGAGGCTACCACAACTTCTTTTAGAGTTTTATTATCTTAAATTTAGTTTATTTTATGATTTGTATCATCATTCCAAGGGATTAGATGATGAATATGTCCATTAAAGGCTAAAAATCCCTTTCCGGGGTTAAGGCCAAGATCGTGACTACTTTTATTTTGAATTAAGTTTGTTGATTTGCTTATCAATATTGGTTGTTTGTTTATGCTTGTTTTAACTATTTTAAGGATGATCTACCCTTAGAATACATCAATTGTCAACCTTGTGATCTCGAGAGAGGGAATAGGGAGGTAGAACATGGTAATAAGCAAAGTATGTTTTTTTTTTCTTTATGAAATAAGTAATTCAAATTAGTATCTAGGGCAGGGATGTACTTAGATGCCTTACTTGATTCATATGTAGGATGATATTTGTAATGAACTTAAGTGAACTATTACATCCCCACTCAACGATGTAGTTGTAAGGTTCAACTTAGGTAAAGGATTAGAGGTTGGGAAACCATAATCATGCAATTAACCCTACGAATTAACAACTAAGATAAGAAAGTTAACAAATAAAGTTCAATAACGTAGTATGATTGTTTGTAAGCCTTAACCCTGGGCTACTATCCATAGATTGTCCTAAGTCATTATTTTTTTGCATTAGTTTAGTTTAGTTTTAATTTACAACTTTAAAACTCTATTTTATCCTTTCCTTAATTGGTTAAACAAGAATTAGAAAGGCGGCGAACGCAAGTCGCTGAGAGATCGATACTTGGGCTTCCTTGAAGCCACTTTACTACTTGATAAGACCACGTACACTTGTGTGTGCGATTGGGCTCTGTCACACCACATCATAGGACTCGCACCCTTGAGTCATCACTAAGACGTTAGACACCCATCCCTTGTCCACCATACGAATCCATGACCCTACTCTTGACCTGACCATACTACCCATATTGTCTAGTCGTATCCAAGATAGAACCCGAGGGATTGGACACTACTACTGATAACCTATCCTCACGGATCTTAGTGAGCCACTCATACTTAGAGCCAAGTCAAGTCACTAAGTTTTTGATTTGATTAACAACAACAACAATAAACCCACTGTATTCCCATAGCATAGGGTCTAGGGAGGGTAAGATGTACGCAGTCCATACCGCTATCTTCGAAGAGGTAGAGAGACTGTTTCTGATAGATTCCCAGCTCAAGATAAAGGATAGTAAACAGGGTGATGGATGACATAACCAAAATAAAGAATAAGAGAGAATAAAATAGGAATCAAATAAATATGAGATGCGGGAAATAAGAGCAATACAGAATAAGAAAATAGGAACTAAGAAATAAGAAATAGGCCACCCACCTAGTAGTAACATACACTCACAAACCAAAGACACCTATGTACACTGTCCTATGATTACTATCCCAGCTACACAAGAACTCTCCTGACTGTTTGCTACAACACACATACTAACACTAGCCTTTTACCCTTATTCTCGACCTCCACACCTTCCTATCTAGGGCCATGTACTCAGTAAGATGAAGCTACTCTATGTCATTTCTCATCACCTCCATCCAATATTCCTTTCGCCTACTTTTACTCTTCCTGAATCCATCCAACGCTAGCCTCTCACACCAAAAAACCAGGGCATCCACACCTTTCCTCATTATATGCCCAAACCATCTCAGGCTTTCTTCCCGCATTTTGTCCTCCATCGAAGCCATTCTCACCTTCTATCAGATAATCTCATTCCTAACTCTGTCCCCTCTAGTAAATCCACATATCCAACACAACATTGTCATTTCTTCCACCTTCAATTTTGGATGTGAACGTGCTTAACCAGCCAAAACTCTGCTCCATACAACATGGCCGGATGAACTGCCACTCTATAGAATTGCCTATTAGCTTAAGGGGTACCTTCTTATTGCACAACAATCCTGAGGCAAGCCTCCACTTCATCTAACTAGGACCAATACATTTAGAAATATCCTCATTAATCTCACCATTGCCCTAGATCATAGACCCTAGATACTTAAAACTATCCCTCTTACAAACATCCTGGGATTCCAACCTCATCACCACTTCGTCCTCCTGCCTCGAGTCACTAAACTTGCATTTCAAATACTCTGTCTTAGACCTACTCAACCTAAACCCCTTAGACTCAGGGTTTGTATCCAAACCTCTAATTTGTCATTGCCCCCCCCCCCCCCCCCCCCCCCCCCCCCCGCGCGCCTCATCAATCAACACTATATCTTCCACAAATAACATACATTAAGGAACCTTACCTTGAATACTCTGCATCAACAAGTCCATCACCAATGCAAAAATAAATGGACTAAGAGTCAATCCCTGATGCAACCTTATCTCGATCGGAAAATGCTCTGAGTCACCTCTTACCGTCCTCACTCAGGTCTTCCCTTTATCGTACATGTCTTTAATAGCTCTGATGTATGCCACCGAAACCACTCTCACCTTTAAGCATCTCCATAGGAACTTTCTTAAGACTTTATTATATGCCTTATCTAGGTCGATGAACACCATGCGTAAATCCCTCTTTCTTTCTCTATACTGCTCCACCAATCTCCTTACCAAGTGGATTGCCTCTATCATCGAATGACCAGGTATAAATCCAAGATGATTCTCTAAAATAGACACGACCCTCCTCAATCTCCGCTCAACCACTGTCTCCCAAATCTTCATAGTATGACTCAACAGTTTAATACCCCTATAGTTGTTGCAACTCTAAATGTCACTCTTGTTTTTATATAATGGAATCATCGTGCTCCTCCTCCAAGCCTTAGGCATTCTCGCATTCTTGAAAATACCGTTAAACAAATCAGTCAACCACCTTAAACCTGCCCCACTAACATACTTCCAAAAATCCATCAGAATCTTATCAGGCCCCATCGCCCTACCCCTCCGCATCCTACAAATTGCCTCACTGACCTCCTCAACCTTAAAATGCCTACAAAAACTAAAAACATAGCTCTCCTCTGAGTGCTCCAGCTCCCCTAGCTCAATGCCTCTAACCCCCTCCTCATTTAATAGTCTGTGAAAATACTTCTGCCATCTATTCTTAATGTGCAAATCCTCTACCAAAACACTACCATCCTCCCCCTTAATGCAGCTTACTAAATCAAGGTCACAAACCTTCTGCTCCCTAGCCTTAGCAAGCTATACTACCTCTTTACCCCACCTTTTTTCTCTAACCCCGCATACAAGCTCTCGAGCGTAGCTAACTCAGAAGCTATAATTGCTAACTTAGCCTCCTTCCTTGCTACTTTGTAAACCTCCCTATTCACCTGCTTCTCCTCTTCATCTTTACTTTCACTCAACTTAATACGCCGCATTCTTAATCTCCACTTTCTTCTTCACTTCTTTATTACACCACCAGTCTCCCTTATGATGACCTGTTTGGCCTCTCAAAATATCAAACACTTTTCTAACAGTCTCCATAATGCAGCTAGCTGCCCTATCCCACATAACATCCATATCCACCCTGCACTCCCACACCCCCATTCCTGCTACCTTGTCCTCTATCTCCAGAGAACTAACTGGCATCATGCCACCCCACTTAATTCTAGGTCACCCCTCCTCGACCCTTCTATTCTTGCTCTTCTTCTATCACTAGAAGCCTATGCTGGGTTGAAAGATGCTCATTCGGAATGACTTCACAGTCCTTACATAACACCCTATCCTTCTTCCTAAGCAGCAGCAAGTCAATCTGAGTCTTGGTTATCATGCTTCGAAAGGTAATCAGGTGATCTTCCTTCTTCGGAAAGCTCGAATTAACTACCACTAGCCCAAAGGCCCTTGTAAAATCCAACAAAGTAGCTCCATCACCATTTCTATTACCAAAACTAAAACCTCCAGGCACATCATCATAGCGCCCCCATAAGATCCCAATATGCCTATTGAAGTCCCCGGCTATGATAATCTTCTCTGAACTAGGCACGCTTCGCACCACCTCATCCAAATCTTTCTAAAATTTTGCTTTTACCTTCTCTTCCAAGCCCACCTGTGGTGCATAAACACTACACACATGCATCGTAAAACCCCCATTAACCGACACAATCTTCATCATCCTATCATTGACCCTCTTAACCTCCACTACCTATCCTCTAAGCTTCTCATCCACTAAGATGCCAACCCCATTCCAATGACTCACATTCCTTAAGTACCACAACTTGTATCCATCCACATCCCTAGCCTTAAAACCTAACTACCTAGTCTCCTGAACACAAGCAATATTAATCCTCCTCTTCTTAAGAATCTTTACCAACTCTACGGACATACTCTGAAGGGTTCCAATGTTCTAAGACCCTACCCTCAACCTATCTTCTCTCTCCTCTTGCCTACCCCTAATACCCCTCACCACCATATCCCTGACACATGACCTATACCCCATACCCATCCCTGCCCTCCCCTCCTTAGCCCCTCCTAAAATAGTCCTCACCCTAAACCTACTCAAACATGACCCTAATACACCATCAACCCCTCCTGCCAATACTCAAAAACCAACACAAAGCCCATAAATTGACAAACAAATAAATACAACAACAATACAAAAAATAGTAAGAGAAGGCACGCATAAAGTATACTATTCGGCCCAGTAGCTAGAACAACATAACAATAATCCACCAATAAGCAAAGTAACCAGACACCACTATAATAGAAAAAAAGGGAACCAAATATCTAAAATTAGGGCTCAAGATGCAGTAGTCACCACTACCGGTTAGAAGCCAAAAATCAAATTGGAAAAACAATACAAAATTTTACAAAAATTTAGGCAACAAACTAGTAGAAATTGATCAAGAAATCTAATCTTAAATGCTTCTACCTCTAGCTTCTTACAAGTACACTAATTGAATGTATGCTAACACAAACCAGAATGCACAATAGACTATCCAAACACGCCAAAAAATCTGATAGCCAAATAATTAACAACAAGAAATATACAACCAATTTACTAGAGTCCAAAATCCGATAGCCAAAAAAAATTAACAACAATAATTATACCACCAATAAGAAATATCTATGAATTTAGAGATGGATAACAAGGTAGAATACAACTATTGAATAAGAAAAAGATGGAAAAGGAAGGTTTCAAAAAATATAAACCCAAATCATGAACAAGTGAAATGTTAGAACCTGGTCAGGACGACAAGATCTCTGATTTGATTAAGGATTGACCAAATAACCCATCACCACCCTTAAAGACTCATAGCACTAAGTCATTACCAAGAAAAAAAAACCTAACCACCATCCACTGGTCTCCTAATGACTAGGGTCACCGACCTGTACCCATACCATATAATTCATAGGATGAGTCATTACTAGGATAGCGAGCTCATAGCTTAAGAATTTCACAAGGGTAAAAACCCTGGGTGTTCTAGGGTCCCATAACCTAAGATGCCTTCTATTGTTTCGTAACAATTATCCCATAAATCCAATAAAAATGTATAAACTTATTATTCAACCCATTGTACTTAGTCTTTACCTTTTATATTACCTTTATACGGTGATCAATCTTTGAAGTATCTGATGGGAGGTTAAACTCTTCCCCATGAAGGAACTGAGATATCATTTGAGTAGAGATGTACACACAAACACCTCAGAATATCACCGAGTGTAAGATATATCTTCCCTTCTATGACATGCTTTGTGGATACATCCACCTCAACTCTATATGATAAGCTCTATAAAATACTCAAATTAGTGTCGGGATGTGTCTACTTGAGGACTTAGTCATCCACTCAAAGTGGTAATTTTTGAATTTTTCCTCAAACTTTGGAATCTCAAACATGACCACCGTGCTCTACTTGAGATCAAGGTAGAACCCTCTCTTCGGCCACTTTGTAGTGGGGATAATGGCACTATGCCACTCATATAATTCTTAGATTCTGAGGTACTCCCACCAGTTAATGATGGGCATTGAGGAAGGCTCAAATTTGTATATGTGATGCACTGGTGGTGGATGGGAGATATCTCTACTAGTGTGATTTTTCTTGACTCTCTTTCCTCATCCTTCTCACTATTCTTCAAACCCAACTCCAAACCTTCATTATTTGACTCACTGTAAGATAAAATATTATCTTTCTCCACTTCATCCTTATGGTCTAATTTAGACTCTTCTCCTTTTTTAAACTAGAGAGATGAAGGTGGTGGCGATTGACTTGGGTTATTAATTTGAGGCCTAACCTATGGAGGTGGCTGGCCCAAATGATTAGCCTTAGTTCCTTAGGGTACGACAGTCCTTGGTTCCACTGGCTCTGCTATGGGATGTTCTTTTATGAATTTTCTAGACTCATCATAATTGGGCTCTTCCCTAAGTTAATGAGTTATGGGATGAACTTACTTCCTTGGGGTTTGCTCGGAGGAGTCATTCTTCAGTTCCATTGTACATGATGGAAGAAATTTGTTAGATAATACTAGGAAAAAGAAAGAAAAATAAGAGAATAACTAAGAATAATGAAAATGGCTGGGCACCCTACGAGTTAAGCTATGACTCATTTCTAGAGGCTACAAGTCATCCTAACACTTGTAGGGTGGAATGACATGGAATGCTTAATACTGGTCACCCTATTAGTCCACCCAATGAGTAGTTGGTCACTTGATAACTCATCAAGTGACTCGTTGTCTGACTAAAACATAATTGCTAAGTTATCTTTTATTTCCAGTCACTACGAGTCCACACTATAAGTCATAGGGTGAGACAACAACTCATAGTTTGAGTTGTAGTATTACTTGATAAGTCTCAGCCTTACCCACTCTTGTTTTCAATATGTATGAGTCACTTAATGATTCTTTAGGTTACCCTATGAGTTGTTATAAGGCCCATAGCGACTGCAACATGTGTGGTTACGGATGATTCATTTTTGCATTCCTATTTCCCAATGGGTACTCAGACTTCCCCCATAAATTCAACAACTGATTTAAGCCTTAACTTATCCCCACATCAAGGTCTACTCTATTTTATTATAATTTTGAATTTTCTCAAAAACCACATGGTAAACTTTTAACCCTTGGCAAATTATCAACATGGAATCTAAAGCATTTTTTTATTAGGATTTACCATGAACTTTAAATGTACATCATGAGATTAAAGCACTTACTTGAAAATAAAGAACTATTTGCTTGAATTTAGAGTTTTGTTGCTTTGTTCTTGAGAATATAACTTTTAGAGTGATTAAATCTTGATTTTAAGAGTGTTTAAGGATGATTAAGGATGTATTTAGGGTATTTTAGAATGGTTATAGGAATGGAGGGAGTTACACGAGCTTAAATAGAAGGGGAATCAATCAGGAGCTTTAAATCCTTTTTATCTCACATGAATTGGGTTAGGTTATCGTATAACATTTGTGATGTCGGGCCTGATGATGAATTCTAGGAATGATTCATAATGAGTTTCTATGAGTTGTAGTGTTCCTCTATTTATATCTACAGCCTTACTTGGGTCTCTAGTCATCACGACTCAAGGTGGCGAGTTGTTGTCACTGAGAAAATGACTCATTTTGGGAGTCATCAAGACTCTAGAGACCACTTACCTAAGAGATGTCATATTGGATGATTCTGAAGGGTATGGTGATGAGTGATATCATATCCTATGTTTTAGAGGGTCCCTCGTAGGGACCAAGGCAACACAAAATTTTTTGGTCTTTTCCTATATCTTTTAGCCCTTCATACTGAACACACAAGTTACCCTACAATGTAATAAGTACAAAACATGGGTTGCCTCCCATGCAGTGCTTGATTTAATGTTGCGGCATGATGTGGATATGTTGGATACTCATAATTCAACAACAAGCCCATGGATTGCCTCCTATGTAGAGCCTTATTTAATGTCATGGCATGACTCAGTTGCCTTGGCTCTCAGACTTTGTCAAGACTTACATCAACACATATTTTCACTTCCTCTATATATTCTATTTAGTGCTTAACATGCTTCTCGTTCACCTTGAATATGGATTATTTTTCCCACTTCAACTCAATAGCACCATGTGGGAAAAATCTAACCAAAGTGAATAGTTTATACCACCTAAACTTCAACTTTCCAGAAAACATCAATGTTTTAAATTATATAATAAGACCATATCACCGGGATCGAACAGTCTTTTCTCAATCTATTTTTCATGATACAACTTCATTTTCTCTTGTACAAAGCTGAACTCTTATAAGTTCAGAGCCAGAATTTGTCCAATTCATTCACTCTATTTATTCTTAAGTTTGCAACATTGCTCCACCCAAAATTTAGCCTTTTCAACACCCATAGTACCTTATGCTTTAGTTTAATCAACAAGTGGCATGCCTTTCCATACATAAGATGATATGTAGAGGTACCTAGGGGGTTTTAAAAGATGTTTGATAAGACCAAAGTCCACCATCTAGATTCCTCGACCAATCAATTTAGTTGGCATTCACAATCTTCATCAAGATGGACTTTATCTCATGATTAGAGACCTGAACCTGCCCACTCATCTACGGATGATATGGTGTTGCCACCTTATGTTTGACACCATATTTTTTGAGCAACGTCTTAGATAGATGATTATAGGAGTGAGACACACCATCACTAATAATAGTACATGGAGTGCCAAATTGAGAAAATATATTCTTCTTTAAGAATGTGGTAACACTTTAAACCTTATTATTGGGAAGTGCAACCACCTTCACCCATTTAGAAATATGGTTTACTACCACCAGTTTATGCTTTATCCCATATAAACTCATAAATTGACCTATGAAATTAATTCCACACAGATCAAATAGCTCTAATTTCAAGATAAGTGTTATAGGGAGCTTATATTTCTTAAAAATATTTCCATTCCGTGGACACTGATCACAAGCTCAAGCAAAATCATAAGCATCTTTGTAAATAGTTGGTCAATAGTAACCACACAACAAAATTTTATAGGTTGTACGGTACCACCATGATGACCCACAACTGGTAATGAATGAATGGCCTCAAGAATGCTCATCATCTCCACCTCAGGAATACACCACCAAATAACTCTATCCACACACACCTAAAATAGGTAAGTCTTATCCCAGAAAAACTTGTATACTTCATACATGAATCATTTGCTCTACTGAAATGACAAGTCTTTTGGGACAAGGCCACTTTCCACATAGATGGAAAAATTAGCAAGCTAGGGGATTAAGTTTTGAGATGCTACCAAGACCTACTCATCTATAAAAGTATAATCAATTTCAATCTGATCCCCTAATTTTAGCATTGCCTCCTCTTTGAGGTAGGATAGGTGGTTTGCTACCTAATTTTTAGTACCTTTTAGCTTTTCCACCTCAAAGTTAAATTCCTATAGCAATAGTACCCAGTGAATCAACCTCGACTTAGCATATTTATTCGACATAAGATATCTCAATGCTTCATGATTAGTATGAACATGAATTTTGTCCCTATCAAATAGGACAAAAAATTCTTAAAAGCAAACACCATTGTGAGTAGCTCCTGCTCAGTAACTTATGATTGCTGCATAGGGTTGAGATCTTTGTTGGCATAATAGACTGAGTGAAATTTTTTTCATATCATTCACCTAGGAAAGGTCCTAAATCCACACCACTAGCATCGTACATCACCTCAAATGGCAAGGACCAATCTGGAGACACAATAACAGGAGCTGAGATCAATCGCGCCCTTAAGGCACTCAAAGGCCTTGAGACAGGCATCATCAAATATGAACTTCACCTCTTTTTCCATCAACTTACCCAATGGATTTGACGTTTTGGAGATATCCTTGATTAATCGCCTATATAACCCTGCATGATCCAAGAGTATTCTAATATCCTTAGCAAAAATATTTTGAGGTAATTTTTCAATAACCTAATGAAATACCCTAGTTTCTAGAACTTAGACAATTACCAAGAATTTTGATCTCTGGACTAAATACAACTCATGGGAATGAGCTATATGTTGGGGTATTGATCGTATGGTCCAGTCATATGCTGATCAGTATTGGTTGGTGGGATAGATTTTGGCTATTGGAATGCGTATGACTTAGGGGTACGAGTTGTATTGGTGGTTATGGATTATTTGGTTGTTTTACTTAATATTAGACTTTGTTACTTAGGTTGGATCTAAGTATGAGTGGATCACCATGAGCTATAAGCTAGGGTGCAAGTCATACCTAAGACTCATATGGTGGATAGTGCCTAAATTTTCCTTAGGATTAAATTTTCTAGGGGTACAGATAATAGGAGAAGATTGTATACTTTGGATACGACTTGGTTGGATGATTCGTATGCTGGATAGTATTTGATGCAAATGTTGCAGACTGGGGTATGAGTGGAGGATACAACTCATATCAGAGGGTATAACTCGTGAGGGTCAGTTATTTCCTTATGATGGGATTTTGGTGCAACTTAAGTGGAGGGTATTCTAAATATTTCCTCACTTATCCTAATAAGGTCCCATAACTTCTTACCTACTTGAAAGGTTATGTACCCTATTATTCCATTCATTAATACTTAGAAACTCATCTAAACACTAGGATTCTCTCAAAAGTTTTTGGGCAAGAGAAGCTAGGGTTGCAACTAAAGGATTGATAATTGGATTTGGTTTTGGTCATATTATGGCCCCAATGTGTTTGACAAAATATGTATAAAGATATTTTCCATGCATTAACTACTTTTACTAGAACTCTTACTTGTTTTAAAACTTGGTAAAGAAATTATGCATGGCTTAAATAGTGTGGAAAGGTAAATGACTAAATGGTTATGCTTATGGGGTTCATAGAATCCTCTAAGTGGTTTAATATGGTAAATTGGAAGGGCACTTGAATGTTCCCTGAAACCTATAAATGGTTGGCTAAGGATAATACTTGGAAGTACAAATTGGTATGACGATATCAATATTAATGGCCTTGGTTAATAAATGGATAATGGTTTGGTTATTTATAAAATAGTTTTAATTGGTCAGTAATGGCGGAATGTGATGCAGATTCATGGAAGGTGGAGGTCCTGGGGTGCCAAAATGTTAATTTCAGATTTACCGATATGAGGTTGGTCTTGGTAACCTTGTGCATGATGTCACACTATATTTTGGGGGATGTACTAGTCTTCCCAAGGTTTCCTTCCCTGGTCGTGGAACTACATGCACTGAAGCCCTAATAGAAGGGGGAGCTAAACCCATATAACCCATGGGTAATTTAGGACGGCAAAGCTACACAACCCCTATAAAGGTTTTAAAGGGATGCTAAACCCAGTCTTCTTTCTTGGCATGGTTATATATGTATATATTTATGGTTGTGTGCATATGGACAGTTTTATAGAGTTTTATAAATGGCCTTATCTTATCCTTATCCTGAGATCATGCTAGCATTCACTTGCTAATCCATCTACTGGTGACTATATACCTATGTTATGCGGTAATCGATCGTTCTACTACTCCTACATAGTGATTGGCTCCATTTTATTTTATGGATATTTTTAAACATTTTGGTTTTATTTTGGATATTGGTTTTGGCTATTATTGAGGAAATTTCCCAACCAAATTTTATTACTCTTCTGGTTAGAGGCTTTGTCGTACTTCTATGGGTTATAGTAGACGGGATTAGTATTAGTGCCAGCCTTGGCATTGGAATATATCAATGGGCTGACATCATTGGATGATATTGTTGGTCGTTACATCCTATTTTATTTTAGGATTAATTATATTATGCTTTTGAATGTCTTTGGTTATGGCCTGGTTTATGGACTTTGTTCCAGTATCGATTTGGTATAGTTAGATTATTGGTATGGTATAGTTGGACTCGATTTGGTTTGTCATGATTGTGATGTTATCCCAAGGTCTTCATGTGAGCTATTGCACTATCTTGGTTCCTACTCAAAATTCAACAAACTCAAGGCAGATAGTTGGATGTTGGGTTGGATAACGAGGGTTGTCCAGGCCTGGACGGATATAGGTTGCCCATTACAACAAGGCCCCCGATTAGGTTATGTCAAATTGGTATCAGAGCCTAGGTTCATGGTCAATTGGAAGTCCATAAAGCCATGTCAAGTAGAGTCTCTTTTAGGGGTATGTAGCACACCACACTTATAAGGGAGAGGTTATAAGACATTTAGGAATGTTTCACTTTCTTGGTATTTTATTTTCAAGCTTGGAGTCTTAGTCCTTGAATCTTCTCTAATCTTTATTTGTTCGTCTTTCAGATCATGCCTCGTAGATCTGGAACACAAGAAAATTCTTCTATCCTATCTGGGGGTAATGCTGAAAGGGTGTATTATATTTCTAAGGTTCATCTATGATCTCAATAGTCCTTCTTAAGGTGAGGTGACTAAAGTAGAATACTATCAGTTTATTTATGTTATTGCTCAGATGGTCACTACTTAGGCTGAGCGGGGTACGACTGGCACTTTTTCTACTGAGGCTACAAGGGTTGGCCAATTTATAAAGATGGGTCCTCCCACTTTTTCTATAGTAAAGGTGGAGAAGGATCCATAGGGCTTCTTGGATGAAATGGAAAAGATATTTTAGGTGATGCAGGATACCAATGTTGAAGGGGTAAACTTTCCAGCTTATTAGCTCAAAGAGGTTGTATATTAGTGGTATGAGGAGTGGGACAGAGATAGGGGTGATGTGGAAGAATCAGTCTTATGGGATACTTTTTCTAAGTCCTTCTTAGTTCAGTTCTTTCCCCAAGAGTTGAGGGAACCAAAGATAGAGTAAATTATGAACCTCAAGCAGGGGAAGATGCTTGTCAAGGAATATGCCTTAAAGTTTCACCATTTGTCAAGGTATGCTCCTAATTTAGTTGCTGACATATGGGCAATAATGAGGAAGTTCACTTATGGGTTGTATCAAGATTTGATTTTGAAGAGCAAGAATGCCTTACTGATTAAAGATATGGACATCTCTTGGTTGACTGTTCATATGTAGAAAGTGTAGGATTATGAGAGAAAATTGGCAAAGTGTGGGGATAGATAGGTTAAGAGTAGCAGGTTTTCTGACTAGGGAGGTGCTCAGTCTTAGGGTGGTTGAGATGGTCGCATATAACAGAAAAAGAAGTAGGGGAGTTTTGGTTCCTACTCTTTTGCTAGTGATCCTTACCAGTTGGTGACAGGCGTTATCATGGTGGTGATAATTTATGGGCATAAGGTGCCTAATCTCAGGCTAGTGAAGGTTAATTAATTTTTTCATACCCTCCTTGTTAGTTTTATGGTAGTCTTTATTGCGGTTATTGAGATAAAGGAAAGGATAAGTGCTTCAGGTGAGGCCAGACAGGCCATCAACTCAGGGATTGTCTGGTTAATAAGGTTGCTTAGGGGGAGAATAAGATTCCCGTTGCTTTATATTCTATCCTACACCTGGTGGTATTGCATCTACTTCTATTAATGCTCCTGGTTCTAGTGTTGGTAGAAATAAGTTGTATGCTTTAGTGTCCTGGCAGGAATTTAAGGCATCACCTGATGTCGTTAGTGGTACATTACAACTTATCTCTTATGACATATATTGTTTGCTTGATCTGAAGTCCACTCTCTTTTATGTGACTCCTTATGTGGCTTTTTTTGGATCCAAAAGTTATTTCAGGTCTTTTTTTATTTTTACCCCAATAGGAGACTCGATTATTGCTAAGAGAGTCTATAGGGGGAATATGGTTTCTATTGATGGCAAGTAGACCTTGGTGAATCTGTTTGAGTTGGGTATGATGGATTTGTTATTTTGGGGATGGATTGGTTACATTCTTGTTCAACGTCTCTGGATTGTGGGAACCATAGGGTTATTTTTTGGTTCCCTGGTGAGCCAGTTATATAATGGAAGGGTGGTTCTTTATCTCTTGGGGGAGATTTATTTCTTACCTTAGAGCTCGAAGGTTAATCTTTAAAGGCTGCCTTTATTTCTTGGTCTGGGTTAACGATTCTAACTCGAAGGTACTTCTTTTAATCAGTTCCAGTGATTAATAGGTTTCCAGAGGTCTTTTCGGATGATATTCATAGTGTTCCTCCAGATAGGGAAATAGAGTTTGGTATTGACTTAGTTTCGGACACTTATCTAATTTTTATTCCTTCGTATAGAATGGCTCCAGCTGAGTATACGGAACTCAAGAAGAAACTAAAGAATTTTTAAGATAAGGGGTTTAGTCATCCTAGTATATCTCCTTGGGGTGCATCGATGTTGTTTTTGTGCAAGAAGGATGGTTTTCTTCAAATATGCATTGAATATAGGTAGCTGAACAAGGTGATGGTCAAGAACAAGTATCCTCTTCCAAGGATAGATGATCTATTTGACCAGTTGCAAGGTGCCAAGTTCTTTTCTAGGATAGATCTTGATCTAGGTACCATCAGCTAAAGATTAGGGAGATGGATATCCCTAAGATGACTTTCATACTTGATATGTGCACTTTAAGTTTTTTGTAATGTCATTTGGGTTAACTAATGCTCCAGCGACATTTATGGATTTGATGAATAGGGTTTTTCATCAGTATTTGGATTTCTTTGTCATTGTGTTTATTAATGACATTCTGGTCTATTAAAAGAGTGAGGTGGATCATGCTAATTACCTTCGTGTGGTGTTGCATACCTTAATAGAACAACAGTTGTATGCCAAGTTCTCCAAGTGAGAGTTTTGGTTGAACATGTAACTTTCTTGGGTCATATTATTTCTAGTGAGGAGATATAGTAGGTTTGCAAAAGGTTGTTATGGTGAAGAGGTGGGCTAGGCCCACGACTCGATCTTACATTCAGAGCATCTTGAGTTTCACCGGGTATTATAGGAAGTTTATGGAAAGGTTTTCATTGGTAGTTTCTTCTTTGACTAAGTTAACTCAGAAGAAGGTTAAGTTTTATTGGTGGGATGCCTGTGAAGGGAGTTTCAAGAAGTTGAAGAATAAGTTAACCTCAGGTCTAATTCTGACTTTGCCAGTAGGCAATGATGGGTTCGTGGTTTATTGTGTTGCATCTCGAGCAGGACTTGGTTGTGTCTTGATATAGCATGGGAAGGTGATTGCCTATGCTTTCTGGCAGTTGAAAGTGTATGAGAGGAATTATCCTACTAAAGATTTGGAGCTGGTGGAAGTTGTGTTTGCTTTGAAAATATGGCGGCATTATTGTATAGTGTACACATGGATATATTTTCTGATCATAAAAGTCTAAGTATGTGTTCACCTAGAATGAGCTTAATCTCAGATAGAGGAGATGGCTCGATCTTCTCACGGACTATGATATGAATCTGAACTATTACCCAGGTAAGGCTAATATGGTTGCTGATGCTCTTAGCAGGTTATCCATGGGGGATTTTGGCTTATGTGGAAAAATAAAAGTAGGAATTCGTGAAGGATATTCACTTCTTAGCTAATCTTGGAGTTCACCTCTTGGACTCCAAGGATGGTGGTGTGGTGGTGCAAGTAGTGGTTCTATCATCTCTTAATACGGATATTAAGGAGAAACAACTGCTCAATCGAATCTTGATAAGGATCAAGAGTGACATTGGTGGCAAAAGATATTGATGTTTTAGATCGACACTGATGGTACTTTACTGTACCAAGGGAGGCTGTGTGTTGCTGATGTCAATGGGTTGAGACAATGGATTTTGGCTATGTTGTTCATACGGGATCGACTAAAGTGTATCATGATCTCAAGGAGATCTATTGGTGGAATGGAATGAAGAGGGATATGGCTGATTTTATGGCCAAGTGCATGGTCTGTCAACATATTAAGGTTGATCACATAAGGCCAGAAGGGTTGTATCATGAAGTTAATTTGCCTGAATGGAAATGGGAAGTGATAAATATGGACTTTGTTACCAGTCTTTCTCGATCTCGAAATCAATATGATTTGATTTGCGCCATTTTGGATAGGATGACTAAGTCTATGCACTTTTTGCCAGTGTAAACTACCTTCTTGGTGAAAGATTATGCAAAGTTGTATCTTCAAGAGATTGTAAAGATGGATGTGGTGCTTGTTTCTATTTTTTCTAATCATGGAACATAGTTTACATCTCACTTTTGGCGATATTTTTAGAGAGGGTTGGGGACTAAGGTTAGTCTAAGTACTTCTTTCCATCCATAGATGGATGAGCAAGCAGAGAGAATTATTCAGACATTGGAGGATATGCTTTGGGATTATATGATTGAATATGATGGCAATTGGGTTGAGCATCTACATTTGGTGGAGTTTGCTGACAACAACAACTATCATTCTAGTATTGGTATGGTCCCTTTGTAGGTATTGTATGGTAGGAGGTGTAGATCTCTTATTGTTTGGTTTGATCTTGGTGACACATATATGTTTGGTCCTGACTTGGTTTACTAGTATATGGAGAAGGTGAAGGCTATTTGTGAGAGGCTTAAGGCTGCCCAAAGTTGCTAAAAGTCCTATGCAGATTTTAGGCGTAGAGACTTGGAGTTTGAGGTTAGGGATAAGGTTTTTCTCAAGGTATATCCCATAAAGGGAGTAGTGCGGTTTGGTAATAAGGGGAAGCTCAGTCCTCGGTATGTTGATCCTTCTGAGGTTTTGTGGAGAATTGGTAATATTGCTTATGAGTTGGAGTTGCCTTCTAGATTGAGCTTGGTTCATCCAATGTTTCATGTTTCCATGTTAAGGAAGTGCATTGTTTATCCTTCTTCTATTGTTCCTTTGGAAGAAATGGGTATCTCGGACTCTTTTGTATTATGAAGAAGTTTCGGTGAGATCTTGGATAGGCAGGTTCATCGATTGTGGACGAAGGATGTGGATTTGGGTAAGGTTCTTTGATAAAATCATAAGGTGGAAGAAGCTACATAGGAAGTAGAGAAGGAGATGAAGTCTATCCACATATGTTTTCTATTCCTGATATTCGTGCAGAAGGTATGTGTTCTTCAACACATCTTTATTTTTAGATTTTGTTAAAGGAAAGATTAATATCTTTCCCTCTTTGTTTTCGAACTTTGTTAAAGATTGGGAATATATTTGATAATGCAAATAACTCTTGCGTGTGATTCCCCTACCTTGTTCGCCATTTGGGGATGAATGTTCCTAGTGGGGGAGACCGAAACACCCTAGTTTTCGGACCTTAGAAAATTCCCTGGAATTCTGATCTATGGACCCAATACAACTCGTGGGTTTGAGCCGTAAGTTGGGGTACGGATGGTATGGTCCAGTCGTATGCTTATCAGTGTTGGTTGGTAGGAAAGATTTTGGTTACTTGAATGGGTACAACTTAGGGGTACAAGTTTTACTTAATCTTAGACTTGGTTACTTAGGTTGGATCTGAGTACGAGTGGCTCACCATGATCTATAAGCAGGGGTATGAGTCACTAAAATCACCAATAGCATAGGTATTAACTCCTTTTTCTGCCCCTTGAGTATGCAAACCTCGGTTGGTATTAGAGACATGGTCTAATATTTATACAACAAACTCCCAACAAAGCCCCACCAGTAATAGTATTAGCACAACTTTGGTATAGGAATCCAGGGCTCTGTAGAATATCTTAAGCAAATTCCTTCCTGAAATTTTATGATTGGGTACCAACATTAACTTTTTCTTGAACCTCAACCATGTCTCATACAATGGTTATGAATGTATCATTCTAATTATTGATGTACCCATGAGGTAGCTCCCTTAACCATAATATCACTTTGCCTATAAGAGAGAATGGGAACAATATGAGTATCAAAGCATCCAAAATCACCCCAAGTAAATTATACGAAGTTCAAATCCCATCAAAATTCATGATGTGTATATTGGCGTCATTAGTCGTCAGACTTGCAAATACACCTTTTAGATTTAGCAGCTGGATCATATCACTCGTAATATGAAATTTCACCCCTGGGGAAACTCAGGAGAAATTATAGCTACTATGTCGACAGGCTCAATGTTCCCAAAATCTTTCTCTGAATCATTGTATGCTGGCAAAAATGGAAAATCTGGGGGTACTTAAGTTCTATCCTCTCTAGCTCTGTCGAGTTTTACTCAATACTCTTCTTCTTGTGTCACTCTGTCCTATTGATATGAACGAAGGGAAATATTATTCCTCATCTTATTCTCTTCAAATAATAACTGAGTAGTAATTTTCAAGGTCGTCTCTTGAACATCATGCGGAGGTGGCAGAATCAAATTAGGGTCATAATAAACCCCATGCTCATGCCCTTCCATCTTACAATTTTGTCGTAAGGTTCACTCCATCTCAACATCAAGTGGGATCAAGGTATTTCCTTGACTCTGAGTACTTGACATACACCAACGTATGCCCCAAGAATAATAGAAAATGAAAACCAATGACCTCACTAAATTTAATAAAGCAATCCATAATCGTATTCCCCGACAACAATGATGTCGCCCAAATTATACCTCTAAGAAAATACAAGGTAACTGTCAAATATATAACAAAGGAAAGTTCGGGGTCTAGACTATAGGGTATAGGCTAGATATGTATCACAAGCTTGTTGAAGTAGCCAAAAAATACAGAAAAGTAAATGGGCAGAATTTGTGAGAACAGAATGAATAGTAACAAATCTTCATCGTTTTTGGTTGAAATAAATATGAGCTGAATACTAAGACTGTGTTCCCCTTGACTTCCCATCTCTCTTGACTTATCATACTCCATCAAACTATTGCAATATCTTACATACAGAATTTGACAAGTTATGTATAACAAACCATCATTTGAACGTCTTTGGTAAATTTCACTATTCACCTTTAGAGTTTTAGAATGTCGCCTTACTAACTCTTGTCCCGGATCTTAAATTAACTATTACTTTTTGAGTGTTAAGTTAATTAGATGAAGGTTGGAAATTTTAAGCTACTATTCTGAACTTCTTTTCCTAATCTCTACCTCTCTTTTGGAGTAAGTATTGAATACATGCAGGTCCTCAACATCTGTATCCATTAAGAAAGAAATCAAACCTTAGAATATCACAATACATGCAAGAATTTGATCAAGAATGACTTTCCATTTTCTCTATTTCGTTATTCCATCAGGGTTCCCACAAATCTAGTTAGGTGGTTTGGCCTCTCATGTTTGCAAGAACAACCATTAAATTCATGAAAGAAAGCATATGAATAATTTTACAATAATTGAAGAATAAAACAAGAATCTTGAATTAATATTCTACCGTAAACACCAAGAGCAAAGGATTCCAAAACAAAAAAGAAAAATAAGGTTGGTAGTGGCCAAGCCTCAGATAATGAGTTGTCTGGACTGATGATGACTCTAATACGAGTTGAACTAGGTCCAAGTCATGTCGGGCATCTCAAGTCCAACTAAGACCCGAGACCACCCCAAATACCCCACCATTAACCACCCTATGCCGCATGTTAGATGAATTCTGAATATACAACAAGATAAGACAATATAAGCTTAACGACAATAGAGTAAGCCTATAACCATATCCAAACGACCATAACCAAATATCTAACCAATATCAATCCCAATGAACGCACTAATACCAATGCAAACAATAATAATGACAGCGCCCATGCGCATATTTGTTCGACAAATCCTCTAATCGAAATCAAAGAAAATTCGATCGAGATGTTCCCCCGACCATAGCCAAAACAAAATCCAATGAAATAACAAAAATGGAAAGAAGTCCATAGCATGAAATTGTGTCTTCTAGAATATAGAAGCTCACCACTTTAATCTGACTCAAAGATATCCCCAAATTTAAGTCACTGAGAAGGAGGAATGGTAGTATGACCAGTTTTGGTATCGCGTGGGGATACAGCTCCCGAAGACGGCTAGTAGGGTAAATGCTAGCATGTAAGTCAAGTATAAAGAAAAAGTAATGCCATCATTCAAAAAAAAACAAATAACCATATGCAATCACATATATACATATTTATCATGCCGAGGTAGGGAACAAGGTTTAGAATGCATTTGAAACCTTAACCTGGGTTGTCTAGCTCTGCCGTCCTAAAACCGCCCATGGGCTACATGGGTTCAGCTCCCCCGGCTGAAAGAGAATGCTTGCTGTATGACCGGAGAAAGAAACCTGCTATGACATGTACATCCGTAAAATATAAAGTTTAACATCATGCACAGAACTACCAAGACCTCCCTCACATCAGCAAATATGAGTTTCTAATGTCGGTCCCCCCGGGACCTCCACCTTCCATGACTTTTCTACTCAACCTTCTTTAAGACCAATTAAACCTTTTGTAGATAAACAAACGATTTACCAATGAGTCTTTCAGTTAGGCATTAACTATTGGTATCATCATATAAATATTAGAGCTTGCAAGTCCAATACCTTATACCATATAAATCATTAAACCAATTTGACTCCACTATTTCTAATTTCAACCACAATTATGGCCACCAAGGCCTTTCCACAATCATGTGAAACCAATCAAAACCATTTCATGTTTTGTCAACAATTTATGCAATGCAAGGTTTCCATGAATAGTCAAACTATGTGACAAAAATCTTTCTCATTGAAAATTTCACAAACAGGTTGAGGGCATGCCATTATCAAAGCCAAAATCATCATATTTGGGGATCAACCATGACCACTTAATTAAATCACCATTACTATGCATCCACATGTGGAAAACCATAAGCAAAACATGAAAAACCATAATTAAAATCATGAGAAACATGAACCAACAATGAATATCTAAAACCTCCAACCTTTATTTCAACACTATAACAATACCATGAAAACGTTACTTTAAAATACATGCCTTTAGTAAAATAACAATGATGGAAGAGTCACACGCCTTAGACACCAAGAAGTACGGAGAGAAACCACCCTTGCAAGCCTTAATTAATTATCTTGATGAAACCCCAACTTTTGCTTGTAGAGAGAGTATAAGAGAGAATTTGAGAGTGTTTGATTGGGACTAATAGGTTAATGAAGTCCCAAAGGGTGTTTTAAGTATGGCCTCAAAGTGATTTACAAGGGGAAATGTACAGAATGCCCCCAACTTAAACTGTAAAATTATCGTAGGTGGTTACGAGTTGACCCCCGTGACTCGTGATCAAAACATATGATCACCAAATGAATCCGTGGTCCCCAGCCGTGCCCTGACCATATAACTCGTATGGTATAGTCTTATCCAAGATAGAAACCAAAGGGATTGACACTGGACAACATACGACTCAACCTTATCATCCATAACCTATCCTAATTTCTCTTAGTGAGCCACACGTACTAAGAGCCAAGTTAATTCACTAAGTTACATATTTGATTAAGGATCGACCCAACAAACCGTCACCACCATTAATGACCCTAATCGTAACCATAGAAGAATCCTAACCACCATCTACTGGACTCCTAATAACTAGGGTCTGCCCACCCATACCCACACTATATGAATCATAAAGTGAGTCATTACTAGGATAGTGATTTCAAATCTCAGGAAATTTCCAAGGGCAAATTCTAGGGTGTTTCTATTCTCCCTCACTTGGATTATTTATCCTCGAATGATGGAATAAAGCAATGACTAGCATGATTAGACCCCTAAACGTCTCTACTCTTACCTTTTAAAAAATAGAAAATAAAGATGTTAGGAAAAACATATACCTTAAGCATGATCTTTAAGAACTTGGAACAGGAATGGATACTTTGATTTTATGTCCTCTTCAGCTTCCTAAGTAGCCTCTTCAACCTTGTGGTTCTTCTATAGAACCTTCACCGAAACTACGTCCTTGGTCCATAACCGACGAACCTGCCAATCTAAGAACTCAATCGGGACCTTCTCATAAGATAGTGAATCTGTATTACCAATATCCTTGATAGGTATGATCTGCGATGAATTACCCACATACTTACTGAACATAGAAACATGGAACACCAGGTGAATGATGATCAAACTAGAAGGCAACTCTAACTCATATACAATATTTCAAAACTATATATGAACCAACATACCGGGGACTGAGCTTCCCTTTCATCCTCAGTTGAATCACTCCTTTAATGGGACACACCTTTAAAAACACCCTATCCCCAACCTAAACTCTAACTTCCTATGCGTCACATCTGCATAAGACTTCTGGTGACTTTGAGCAACTTTAAGTCTATTTTGAATCACGTTCACCTTCTCCATGGCTTGGTGAACCAAATACGGGCCAAACATCTCTTCCTAACCAACTTTGAACCACCCAATAGGAAACCTACACCTCCTACCATACAAGGCTTCAAAAGGAGCCATCCCAATGCTAGAGTGGTAGCTTTTATTATACGCAAACTTTATAAAAGGAAATTTCTCAACCCAACTACCACCATAGTAAATCGCACAAGATCTAAGTATATCTTCCAATGTTTGAATAGTCCTTTCCTCTTACCCAACCGACTGCGGGTGAAAAGCCATACTAAGACTCACTTTTTTCCTAAAACCCTCATGAAATAGCTGCCAAAAGTGCAATGACACTATGTGCCACGGTCCCAGATTATAAAATAAGCACTCTATGCAACTTCACAATCTCATAGAGGTACAATATTGTATAATCCTCAGTCAAAAAATTTGTCTCCACTGGCAAGAAGTGAACAGATGTTGTCATCCTATCCATAATGACCTAAATTGAATCGAACTGATTCTGGGATTGAGGAAGATCGATAACAAAATCCTCATTGATAACCTCTTGTTTCTAAATAGGCAACTTAATTTCTTTATATAGTCCTCTAGACCTCATGTGCTCAGCTTTCATTTGTTGGCACACTATACAGTTAGCCAAAAAACTAGCCACATCTCGCTTCATATTATTCCACCAATACATTTTCTTAAGATCATGATACACATTAGTCGAATCGGGATGAATAGCATAGCGTGACTCATGCGCCTCATCCAAGATCCTCTCACGTAATCCATCTATGTTGGGAACACATAAGCTTCCTTGGCACCGCAAGGTATCATCATCACTAATTTCAAAGGCCATCACCTCTGTCCATCAATATCACCCTTGATCCCCATCAAGATAGGATCCCACACTTGCTTATCCTTCACCTCAACACCTAGAGATGACTTCGACACCTCTTGAACAATCACTCTACTATCCTTAGAGTCGAGGAGATAAACTCTAAGATTAGACAAATGGTGAACATCTTTTATCAATTCATACTTTCCCTCGTCCACATGAGCAAAACTCCTCGTGGATAACCTACTAAGAGCATCAACAACCATATTAGCTTACCTGGATGGTAGCAAAGACTCATGTTGTAATCCTTGAGCAGCTCAATACATCTCCTTTGCCTGAGGTTCAACTTTTTCTGAGTAAACATATACTGTAGGCTCTTATGTTCGAAAAATATATCCACATGCACGCCATATATATAGTGATTCTAGATTTTCAATGTGAATACTATAGACAATAATTCCAAGTCATGAGTCAGATAATTCATCTCATGAACTTTCAATTGTCTAGAGGCATAAGCTATCACTTTGCTATGCTATATCAAAATGCACCAATACCTACATGGGGCACATAACAAAACACTATAAAATCATCAGTGCCTTTAGGAAAAGTCAAAACTAGAGCCGAAGTTAGGTTATACTTCAGCTTCTCAAAACTACCCTCACAAATATCAGACCATAAGAACTTTACCTTCTTCTGAGTCAATATAGTCAAGGGGCAGTTATAGGAGAAAAACTTTTCACAAACCTTCTGTAATAACCAGCTAAACCCAAAAATCTCCAAATATCGGCTAGAGTCGTGGGTCTAGGCCACTTCTTAATCACAACAACTTTATGTGGATCCACCATGATCCCTTCACTAGAAATGACATGACCAAGAAAAGTGATAATATTCAACAAGAATTCATATTTAAAAAATTTGGCATATAGCTTCTGATCTTTTAGGGTCTGTAGCACAATATGGAGATAATTAGCATGATCCACCCCGCTCTTAGAATACACAAGAATAATGTTTATGAAAATATTGACAAACAAATCCAAAAACTAACAGAAGACCCTATTGATCAAGTCCATGAATGTTGTTAGGGCATTAGTTAACCCAAAAGACATAACCAGGAACTCAAAATGCCCATACCAGGTATGAAAAGCAGTCTTAGGGATATCCACCTATCTAATCTTTAACTAATGGTACTCAGATCGCCGTTTCCTTATTCAGCTATCGGTAATAAATATATATCTGAAGGGAACCATCTTACTTAAGCATGAATAGAATTATTTCACCGCACGGAGACATACTAGGAAGGATGAAACCCTTATCTAAAATATTTTTTCGTTGCTTCTTAATCTCTTTTAACTCAGCCGGAGCCATTCTATACAGGGTAATAGAGATAGAATGAGTGTTCGGAATAAGATCTATCCCAAAATCAATCGCCCTACTAGGAGGAAACCAGGAAGTACACTAGAGAAGAACTCAGGAAATTCAGTTACCACCGGGATGGAATGAAAAGAAGGACTCTATGAGTTAGAATCTCTAACCCAAACCAACCGATAGAGACACCCTTTGGAGATTAATCTCTGATCTCTAAGATATGATATGAATTTTCCTTAGGATCTAGGTAACCACCCTCCTATTCAATAATTGGATTATTAGGGAATTTAAAGGCGACCTTAGGGTTTGACAATCTAAAGATGCATAGCACAAGTGCAACCAATCCATTCTTAATATGACATCAAAATCCACCATGTCTAATTCAAATAGATCCACCAAAGTCTCCAGACCACCCACATACACCACACAACCCCTATACTCTCCTAGACACCACAAAGTTACCCACTAGGGTAAAAATAATAAAAAGGTTCAAAATACACTCAGTACTAAAACCAAAATGCACAACCACAAATGGGGTAATATAAAGTCAGTTTCTACTAGTGTCGGAGCTAGATGGTGCACCCTTTGGTGCTGGAGTTGATGAATAGGCAACATGAACCTTATATGTCCTAGAAGAAACCTTACCAATAGGACAATTTCTAATCATGTTCCCTGACTGACCACAGTTGAAGTACTTATCCTTTTCTTCATCATAGTAACCCTAAAGAAATCGACCAAAAAATCTATAGGGAGGATATGATGGAGCTAATTGGGCCTCTCTAGGCTGAGATTGGTCACCCAGTTCCCTAAAATTATCACCACCCTAAAAATATTTGTTGCCCGCCGACTTTGGATAGGGAGTACTAGCCATCTAATGAGACCCAGAATTACCCCACCTCTTCTTTGACCACTTTTCACTATCCTTGCCACTCTGATGTTGACCACCACCCTGATACAAAAATATAAACTTCTTATTATACCTCTATCTAATTTTGGTCTTTTTCTTTTTCTCTTCCTCGACCTATTGCATATACACAGCCAGCTGGAGATATTGATATTCTTGTTTAATAAGCCAACCTTACTCTCCATGATTAGGTCTCGGGATAACCCAGAAATGAATTTTCTCATTCTTTCCCTTGTACTAAAAGCCAAGTCTGAAGCATACCGAGACAACTGGTGGAACTTCAAAGCATACTCCTTGTCTGACATCTTGCTTTGATTCAAGTTAACAAACTCTTCTTTTTTTTTACCTCTCTCTACTCCTAAGGAAAGAAGTGGTCTAGAAAAGTACTAGAGAAATCATCCCATAAGGTTGCCTCAGTATTGTCACCCCTAGATTGTTCCCAGTCCTCATACCATTGGTATGCTATATCTTTCAATTGGTAAGCACCAAATTCCAAACTTTCGATGTTAGTAGCATGCACAATACGGAAGATCTTTTCCATCTCATCAATAAAACCATGAGGATCTTCCTCAAACCTAACACCAGTAAACATAGGAGGACTCAACCTCATAAACTAGCTAACCTTTATGGCCTCAGAAGATAGAGTAACAGAAGCACCAGGCTCAGCTTGAGAAGCTACTATCTATACCAACAAATAGATAGACTTCTAAAACTCAGCATTCATTAAATCTGCCTGAAAATCTTGAGGAGGGATAGAGGGGACTCATGGAACTTCATGAGGGAAATTAGGAACTGGTCCCCTATACCATATCTGGACCCCCATAAGCAGAGTGTGTCTCATTAGAATTGTCCCCAAGTAGGACATTGGAGTTTCTATGAGCTTTAGATCGTAAGGGGTATGATCTAAAAAGAGAGCAAATGAGATTTAGAGGAAAAATTTAGGACCTTACACTCTACAACTCAAACCTCCCCCTTATGAGTATGACATACTACACACCCCTGAAAGAGATTCTACTTGACACGGCTTTGTCGAACACCCGATTGACCATGAACCTAAGACTCTAATAATAATCTAACACGGCCTAAATTAGGGCCTAGTCGTGTCAGGTGTCTCAAGTCCAACCAGGACCAAAACTACCGTTAACCACCCTATGACATATCTCAGATAAATTTTGAACATATAATAAGATATGATAATATAAGTTTAACGACAATAGAGTAAGCCTATAACCATAGCAAAATGGCCACAACCAAATATCCAACGAATAATAATCTTAATGCCAATACTAATACCAATGCAAACACTAATACCAACACCGTCTATGCCCAAAGTTATACAACAAAGCCTTTAACTAGAATCAAAGAACATCCAGTCGGGATATGCCACTAACTATAGCCAAAACCCAATCCAATGAAATGTTAAAAATAAAAAGAAGTCCATACATGAAATAGTGTCTTCTAGAGTATGAAATCTTACCACTTCAATCTGACACAAAGCTGTCCTTGAATCTAAGTCATTAAGTAGGAGGAATGGTAGTATGACTGGTTCTTGCATCACGTGGGGATACAATGCTCGAAGACGGTTAACGGGATAAATACTAGCATGTAACTTAAGGATGAAAATAAAACAATGCCATCATTCAAACCAAAATAAATAACCATATATAATCACATATATACATATATATCGTGCTGCGGTAGGGAACAAGTTTTAGCATGCATTTAAAACCTTAACTTGGGTTGTGTAGATCTACCGTCCTAAAACCACCAATAAGCTATATGGGTTAAGCGTCCCCTACTGAAAGGGCCTCAGTGCATGTTAGCTGCATGATTAGAGAATAAAACCAAGGATGACTAGTATATCCCTAAATTATAAAGTGTCATATCATGAACATAACCACCAAGGCTACCCTTACATCAGAAAATATGATTTTCTAATTCGCTCCCTGTCCTAGGACCTCCACCTTCCATGACATTGTTACTCAACCCCCTTTAAGTCCAATTAATATTTTTACACCTAATGAAACCATTTACCCAGTAATCTTTTAGTTAGGCATATTAAAGTTTAAAAGTCTATTACCTGATGCTATATAAATCATTAAACCAATTTGACTCCACTATTTCCAAAAAAATTTAAGCTACAATCATGGACACCAAGGACTTTCTAAAATAACATGAAACCAACCAAAACCATTTCATATTTTATTAACCATTTATGCAATACAAGGTTTTAAAGAATAGTCAAACTATGTTACAAAATCATTCTCATTGATAATTTTACAAACGGGTTGAGGGAATGCCATTATCAAAGCCAAAATTATCATATTTGGGGTTCAATCATGACCCCTCAATTAAATCACCATTCCCATGCACACACATGTAGAAAACCAGAAGCGAAACATAAAAAACCATAATTAAAATCATGCATTAGTATGAACCCTTAACCATTTAACCATTTTTATCATGCATTAGTATTAAGAAATAAGTCAAACCAAACACTTTGGGGATTCCATTGTACCCTTGATTCAAATTCCCATTTTTATCATAACTATGCACCATTATAGCAATACAGGGTTGGGGCCATAACCAATTTAAAAGCCATAAGTTTAGAGAAGATTACCATTATCAAGTTCAACCACTATACCCATGCATCCATAAGTTAAAATCCATATTTAAAATAAAGAATACCATAATTAAACCATGAAAAAATGGTATTCAACAATAAGAATTCAAAGACCCCTAACCTTTGTTTCAATACCATAAAATACCATGATATCAATAGATTTAAATATGTGTTTTAAGTAAAATAACAATGAGGGAGGAGTAACATACCTTAAATACCAAGGAATTTTGAATAGATTGAAACGCTAGAACCCTAGATGACTACTTCCTTTGAAACCCTAGACTTAGCTTGAACAGAGAGTTTGAGAGAGAATTTGAGAGTGTTTTATTATGAATAATGTGTTAGTAAAGTCCCAAGGAAGGTTTTAAGTTGTGGTACCAAAGGGACTTAAAGTGGGAAATATCCAAAATGCCCCCAACTTAAAATTGTAAAAAAATGCCCTTAGCTATGAGTTGACCCATTTACTTATCACCACATCATATGAATCATAGGCTTGAGTCGTATCCAAGATAGTGTGTTAGACACCCATACACTTTCCATCTTAAAACTCTATGATCTTACTCCTAACCAGACCCAATAACTCGTTGGGTCTAGTTGTATCCAACATAGTACCTAAATAGGTCAGACATTGGATAATCTATAACTTTACCTCATGACTCATACCTATCCTCCCAGCTCCTAGTGAGCCATTCGTAGTAAAAGAAAAGTCAAGCCACTAAGTTACTGATTTGGTTAAGTTTTTCCCTAAGGACTCATCATCACCCTTAATGACTCATCATCACCAAGTCATAACCAAGGTAGAAAACCTAACCTCCATCTACTGGACACCATAAACCTAGGGTTACCTTACCCATCAAGACACCATATGACTCATATGGTCAAGTATTATCAAGGCAGTGAGCTCAAAGCTCATAAAATTTCCAAGGGCCAAAAATCTTAGGTGTTTCAACAAACTCTTTATCCTCAGCTTCCCCCAACTCCTGAGAAAAGAAGTGATCAAGGAAGGAACCCAAAAACTCATCCTATACCAATTGCTCATTATCATTACCTCTTGACTATTCTCACTCCTAATATAACTGATATACTACTTCTTTAAGCTAATAAGCAACAAACTACATACCCTCTATATTGACAGCAAGCATTACCCTAAAAATCTTCTCCATTTCATTAATAAACCCCTTAAGTCCTCCTAAACCATAGAGACTGTTAAGGTTGGGCTATTCAAACTCATAAATTGGCCTACTCAAGTGACCTCAGATTAATAAGTAATAGAACCAACATTGTCAAACTAATGGTACTATGATGCCACCAACTTAGTAAGTACATTAATAAACTAATGGAACTCCACTGTCATGGCCTGATCCAGAACCTAGTCGTAATGGTATCTCAAGCACACCGAGGGTTGGAGACCGCCCCCTTTGCCTATTTATCTGAGGATAATAATTATAATAGCGAAGTAACACAAAAATAATATGAAAGTTAGAAAGATAACTTAATAGGAACTAAGAGTCAATATATAGTAACCACCCACACATTGTTTACAAAATCCTCTAAATTAAAATACCAAGCTAGGTTGGGACATGCCCTGACCTTGGCCATAAAAAAATCCACAATTATGGAAAGAAACGAATGGGATTTCTAAAAATATAAAGAATAGCAGTGAAATGTCCCACATTCCAAAAGATAGAGGCTCTCCACTTCAAGCTAACAAATGGACGAACCTGAACTACTTAACTCTGCATAAACTATCCAAAAAACCCCTAATACCCTACATCATGAAATGATAAACATCTGAGCATTGTTAGTGGGATAAGGACTAGCGTGTAACTCAGGGAAGGGATAAAATAATTCCATAACCAAATCATTCCAAAACCATCCAAAACTATATGCACACATTCATATACAAATATATGTATGATGATGCGATAAGAAACAAGGCTTAAGCATGAATTTTTAAATCATTAACCTAAATTGTGTAGCTCTAACCATTCTAAGGGTATCCACGAGCTCTATGGGTTCAGCTCCTCCCATTGAAAGGGTCCCAATATGTGTTAGCTTTATAAACTAGGAAAATATAAGTAAGGGCTACGAAATCCACAACCACGACCATTCCAAAATATATAAAAGTATGATCTATGAACAAAGTCATAAAGACCCCTACACCGATAAATGCGGTTTCTAGTATTGGTCCACTCAAGACCTCCACCTTTATCGACAATCTACACAACCCTCTTTTGGAAAAAATTAAAACCATTTACATATTCAACATCCATTAACCAAGGAGTATTTTAGTTAGACATTTACCATTGGTATCATCATACCAAATAAATTTAAGCTTGCAAGCCAATTCCATTATGCTATTCAAAAATCAATTAACCAAATAGACTCCAAAGTTTCAAATTAAAAACTAATCCATGGATACCAAAGCCTTCAAAAACCTTTTTTAAGTTCCATTAACCTTTTATGCAATGCATGGTTCTAAAGTGAGTTAAACCATATGTATTTCCATGTTTAAAACCAATTTCACAATTTACATTGAGGGTAAAGACAATTCCAAACCATTAAACCATGAAATTTGGGGAAATCATGTTCCCAATTCTTATTCCTATGCCCATGCATATATTGAGTTCAAAACCATGAGAATAACCATGAATGACCAATTTAAAATAATGGAAAACCAATTTACACCAAAACCATTCCAAATCCCTCAACCCACATTCAAAACAACAAATTAAATCCACATGGACAATAATTAAACACATGTTTGGATTAATATCAATTTAGGGAAGATACAAATCTCTTAAAATACCAAGCATTCAGATAAGAAACCACAATTTAAACCCTAGGTTCTCAATCCTTAGAAATCATAGCTTTCTTTTGGTTTGGGAGAGTTTAAGAGTAGATAAGTATGTTTTGATTTATTTATAGATGATAATGAGACCCTAGAAGTATTTTTTAAAGTTGTAGGTAATGAGTTAAGAATGGGAAAAGACTGGAAAACCCTTAATAAAAATATGTAGAAAAATTATCGCCAGTCGTTATGGGTTATGTGATGACTCATAATGACATGCTATGAGTCTTTTACTGGACTAGTATTCTAGCTTGAAACATTGGGTGCCTACACTATTATGTTCATGAGTACCTCTCCACGACTTATGACCACACCTTATGACTTGTGAGGGTAAAATCATGAACTAAATAGAAACACTAGCCCATCCTACTTGTTAGACTACATGTGGAGAATGACTTGTGAAAATAGGGTATGGAACATAACTGGAGTCATTAGCTGGGCAGTGAGGGTAAAATTGAAGACATTTCTAGAGTCCAAAACTTCGGGTATTAAATCTGCATTAGAGATATCTCCTTGAGGCGACTGAGCATAAGTGTCGCTAGCCTGAGGAGATCGAGAAGGACTAGTAGGAACTGGTGGAACCCTACATGGATTGGTACAATTAGGAGAAGTGACCCTACACTAGGTCTTTACTCTAAAAATAGGGTGAGTCCCCTCCACATTCTCCTCAGGTGGAATAAAGGTTCCAGTGGAGCTTCTAAGAACATCAGATCTTTGGGGAGGCATAATCTAAAATGTGAGAAATCCAAGAGTTAGAGAAGTTTCATAACACTAGACTCTATAGCCTGAAATAGAACACAAAAAAGGAAATATTCCTCTATGCCTCATATCCTCCCCCTTATAAGTGTGGCGTGCTACATACTTATAAAATAGATTACTCAATATGACTTTATGGACACCAAACGACCTCGAGCTGTGCTTTGATATGAAGCTTTTCACGACCTAAACAAGGGCTTAATTATGATGGTTATCTCAAGCCCACCATGGGCCAAACACCACCTCATTATCCTAACCTCAAGAGCGCAACAATTATAAAATTAAAGTCAAAGCAAATCAAAACATTAATAATAGTAATATGAATACATAAATCAAATGATGGTTCAAATAATTCAAATAGAAATCCACCCACACTTGTCCATAATAGCCTCTAAAACCAGAATAACAACTATGTTGAGACATGCCCTAACTTTGACCATAAGAAAAGAATCCGACAGTACTAAGTCAATAAGTGAAACCAGTTGTAATAACCCTTCAGGTCATTTTCCATATTTACACTTATCTTTACTATTTGAGATTCTACATAGTTTCCCCAACTTATTTATGAGTTGCTGGGGATAACGGTTTTGTTATGGTATAGTTCATTTGGTTTTTAAAACCAATTTCCTATTTAGAAATCTTTGCTGGTTCCAAATTGCCACTGGCAAAATATTAATGAAATGATCTTGGATGCAAATTCTAATTATGCTAGTAGATTTGAAATATTGATTTTAGGCTAGGTATATCTATGGTTTGGGTTCCAATGCACCCGATCTCATTTTAACCTATCGATTGAAAATTTGAAAATTGTAAAGTTTAGGTGTGGAACCTATATTTGATTGAAACAACATCAAATTGAAAATCTCACTTTGCCAATATGTCTAGAACATCGAATTTAGTGTGGTTACATACTTTGTTTGCAAATATTGGATTCTAGATGCATCTCAAGGCATTGAATGAAACTTAGAATCAAATTCCAAGTTTCAACTATCTTATAGTGCAATAAAGTACGTGATTGCGGAAGGGGACTCACTTGGGGTTTTGGTGTTTTTTGGACCCAAAGAACAATAGTGCTATATAGGTATCATTAGACTCATATTGATAAGTAGATTATGATTTTTCTAGTGTGATGGCATTTTGGTTATTGTGAAGTAAGGTTGAGTATATGGTGCATAAAGTGAAGTTTTATAGTTTGGCTTTGAGTTAGGCTTATGTCTACTCTTCTTCATAGATTATGTGATATATATATATATTGCGTGTGAATTTAGATGTTAGGATTGATTATGAATAGAATAACGTAGCCTTGATTGATGATGTTTGGGGATTAAATGAGGGTTTTGTAACCATAAGATGGTATGTTTATAACCTTTGACAATCCTATTTCTTTCTCACTAGTTTAGATTAATTTGTACTATGGATATGATATAATGCTAGGTTTGGGATGTGGTTTTATTTTTGGAAGTATGATAAGAATATTTTAATCTTATTGGACTACTGTGGTTGGATTGAAATCATGATTTGGGTAGAGTTGACTCAAATACCCTTGTTTCTAGATGAAGTTCCTATCTCAGGATTGGTTATAGATTGCTTGACATCTAGTAGTTCAACTAGATACCTTATCCTAATTTGAGGCATAGTTTTCCTAAATATGGAAATTGAGGATTATAAGTGGGATTATCCAGCCCACTAAGGCCAAGACTTGTCTTAGCCTTGTAGACTTAGTTGTGGATGTTATGCATAGTTGAGACTAGTAAACCTTAGTATATGGTTACATCATGATTTGGTAAATTATGATGATGTTCCACAGATTATGACTTATTAGTTATGGCTATGTTATTCCATATATAAATAATAATGGGCTATTAGAGATACTATTTCCTCTTAGATGCTATATTTGACCTTTGGAGATATTATTTTCTCCTAAATTTGATACTTGGCTTATAGAGGTGACTTTCCTCTTAGATATGATATTGGGCCTATGGAGATTATTTTTCTCTGAGGTATGATGTTGCACCTATAGAGGTACTATCTTCTTTTAGATATGATTATGGAACCTATAAAGACAATATTTCTCTTGGATATGACAATTGGTCGAGAGAGGAGACATTCCTCATAACTCTTGATGTATGACATATTGATATGATATATAATATAGATGAATACATCTTTATTATTATTATTCCCCTACATGAAAGATGACTATATGGCTATTGATATTATGCCTCCTATATGTGAGATGCCTCTTATGTGAGAGATGATTACATGCTCATTGATATTATTTCCCTAGATATGAATGCCTTCTATGTTGGAGATAATTACATGCTTATTTATATTAGGCCTCCTATATGTGATATGCCTCCTAAATTTGAGATGATTAGAGATATACTATGGCTTATAAATATGATAATCGATATGTGTTTCGATATGTATAAGACCGAAGGCCATGATTACGAGGTTATAATTATTCATGGCATCTTATTGGGCCTAGGGTTGTGCTATAATATTAATTGTATATCTGAGAAGTGTTTATTATTATAAAAAATACACCTAAAATTTATGATTATACATATATATATTTGTATACAAATATCTCCGGTATGGGATGATAGAAGAAGTAGTATGATACTTATTGTTCAACTTATTGAATACTGGTGATGGAATGAATAGATCTAATGCATTCAAAATTATTATAATGGTAATTGATATGATTCTAACTTAAATACGATCTTATGTATGGTCTTCCTAATTAAGGGTAAAGCTATGTGGTAGCTAGTTTTTATTAGGTGACTATAGCACTTGATGGTTAGGAATCTAATGTTCTAGTTAATAAACCTTTCATAGTTGAAAAAGGTAGCTAGCAATGGTTTATACGTGGCTAATTGTGATGCCATTTTTAGAATAGGTGAATATTAGTTGATAGTGTATACTATGTTCGTGATGTCAATTAGTTGTTAAACAAGGAATTGTCAATTAATGAGGATAGATAGTAAGAGATTTTAGTAATAAGAGACGACTAGTTAATAATAATGAATGGTTGATTGATGATAGGCGAATTTACACGCCTATAGTGCTATATTTTACCCATATTTTAGCTAAGTTTTGAGGACAAATTATATATTTCATGCACTTTTAGTCCTTTTTCCTGTAAGTGAGCTAACGAACATGATTAGCAAAGTTTCAGGTATAAATGATGCAGAATTCAGCATTTTATGGATTACTTGACGCCAAAGAAAGCTTCACGAAAGGAGAAAAGGAAGCTTGGACGCCTAAGGACCAAAAGTGACGCATGGCAAATATGTCCCAGGTAAAAACAGCAATTCTGAAGACTTTGGGGACTAGCAGTAACTTAGTAGGATTAGGATAATGATACATTAACCTAGTACAATTGGGTTAAGTATTTCATTAGCTTATTAGGATTAGGATAATGATACTTTAACCTAGTAGGATTGGGTTAAGTATTTTATTAGCTTAGTAGGAATAGGATATGGGTATTATAAATACCCTATTCTACTAGAGATTTTTATCAATTCACCCATTCATCCACCCATTCCATAAATTCCCATCCATCCACCATCCATCCATCCATCAAAACAATTCCCTTTATTAATTCATTGTTGACATTATTTTTCATCTATTCAATTCTTAATTTCCACAACGAGAGAAAAGCTATTCTAAAAGGAATTCACACCTAAAGCCATACCACACCATACTACACGTGAGATCTTTTATTATGGTATAATGATAATGTCTATTGTGATTTCCAACGCACTCATGAATAGCTAAACTTCTCTGTTGGGGTTATGGAAGCCTTATGAGATACTATCTAAGGCTATGAGTTTGTGAATTCGTGACACGTGTGTTGCTTATATCATTATTCTCTTCATCTTAATGCAAATTCTTGTGGCTGCAGACGCATAGAATAACGCCATTATAGCATTAACTTGTTCGAAAGAAAAGTAATATGTCTGGAAAAGAGATAATGTCAAGGTAATAGGGTCCCATCCCCTATTAAAAAGTTAGTGCCGTAACTGGATTAACCTCTTGGAGAATTTGTACCGTTAGATACGCTTTAAGCTCGAAAGAGTTAAAGTGAAATAGTCCTTGTTGAGGTTGAAAGACGCTTGGATTTACCATCGAATACAATTCTCTATAAGCACATGCATGTCTGAATTCCGCACAACTCATAGCCAATAGAGACGTACAACTCAGAAGGTGGACATAACCCCAACTTCTAAATTCTCATTGTGTACATCTTACTAAAACATTCTTTCTTTTCTGTTTTTACTTTACTATTTTGATTACATTATTTGCATGTTACAATCCCCCCTTTTTTACGAGACTTGCACCAAAAGTCTAGTAATCTTTGCTTACTTGTTGACCAAGCTATTCCCTGTGGGATCGATACCCAACCCAGTTGGGTTCTATATTTGCTAACGACCGCTTTACACTCCTACGAGAGCTGTAGATTGAGCGTAATCAAAAATTGGCACCGTTGCCGGGGAATACGAGTGTCAACTAAGTTTGTGATAGTTACTAGACCCTTTGGTCAAAGATTCTCGCACTTTTACTTTTAGTTGTTGTTTTTGTTTTATTCAGGTTTGTTCAGTGCATCAATGTATGCACAACGTGAAATTGAAAGGATGGCTGCTCAAGTGCATCAACAGAATATTGATAATCCAGGTCGGGCAACAAATCCTGATGATAAGTACCTGGGCGATGAGGAGCTACTAAACCCACAGCATACTGCTAAGATGGTGGCACCCATGCAGAGTAGAGATCGTCAAGCTAGGTTTAGGCCTGAACGCCGAGCTATGGAAATACTGTTCGATGATGATGATGATGATCTTGATGAAACTGGTGCCACAGGAGCCATTATTCTGCCACCCTTGGCACCTGGAGCAAAGTTCAATATCACTAGCACAATGATTCAACTATTGCAGCTTAAGGGATTATTCGGTGGACTTGTGGGTGATGATCCGAATATGCATCTAGTCAACTTTATTTCTACATGCAAGTCATTCGACAATCCTGGCGTTGGATAGAATGCAATTTGACTGCGCTTATTTCTATTGTCTCTGTCTGGGGAGGCAACTCTATGGTTGAATGGGCTGACTCCTGATTCTATTACTAATTGGAGGCAATTGAAAGACGCTTTCCTAGAAAGATTCTTTCCGCCATCTAAAAGAGCACAGTTGAGAGATGAGATCACAAATTTTCGGCAGCTTCCAACTGAAGCCCTCCACGAAACATAGGAGAGGTTCAAGACGAAGCTTATGCGGTGCCCAAATCACCATATGACCAATCTCCACTTGATGGAGATATTATACAGATCTTTGAATTTGGTGACTAAGCTAGTGGTAGATAATGCAGCAGGTGAATCATTTATGGACCTCACCTTTGTGCAGGCAAGCAATATGCTAGATCGTATGACGAAGCAAAGTAGAGCTTGGCATACCAGGGATTCTGAGGTAGCAAGCTCTACTGTATCTTTTGGCATGACTGCAGAGCAGAGGCGAAGACAAGAGGATCGTCACCAAGATATGGCTCACATCAAAATGAAGATGGATCTTCTTACAAAGCATCTATTATCAGGGAAGACCGAAAAATTTAAAGTTGTTGCATCAAAAGGAAGAGAGGAATCCGATTCCGAGAAAGAAGCCAACTACTTGAACAATCAGGGGGGTTTCCGAGGCAATTCCCAAGGAAACCAAGGTCGGAACTATTATGATAATTCAGGATATAAGGACCGTGAGCAAGGTAGTTGGAAGGATAAGACTGACAAGAGTGGTTTGTATGTTCCTCCTGGAAGACGTGACGCCGCTGCATCTGGTTCTGGAAATATGTCAATGGAAGATATGATGGCTAAACTATTCAAAGGAGTACAGGCAACTAATACGGGACTGAATGAGGTGAAGAACGATTTGTCCTCAATGAAGCAATTGGTTGACTCGCATTCCACTTTAATAAAACAGCTGGAGCAACAATTGAGTCAATTATCTGCGGCATTCAATCAAAGAAAGGCTGGCACTTTACCTAGCAACACTGTGCAAAATCCAAGGAACGATGGATCATGCATGGCTATTACTACCAGGAGTGGTAAGGTGCTGGAAAATTCATCCCAAAGCAAGCAAGTGGCCGAAAATAAAGAAGATGAGGACGCCATAGACAATGACCAAGACATCCATGACATCACCCCTAGTGGTTTGCAGCCTGAAAAGACAAAAATTCAAAAGCAAGAGGAGAAGAAAGCCGTGGAGAAAACAATTCCATATCCACCACCACCTTTTTCTCAAAGATTGAAGAAGATTGCGGATGATACAAAGTTCAACAAATTCATGACGATGTTAAAGCAGCTGACCATTAATGTTCCGTTGGTAGAGGCACTAAAGCAAATGCCTGGGTACGCAAAATTCATGAAGGACCTTTTAACAAAGAAGCGGGCGGTAAGCGATGAGCCAACAGATAATGTTCACCATTGCAGTGCAATCGCTACAAGATCGCTAGTTCAGAAAAAGGCCGACCCTGGTGCCTTCACTATTCCTTGCACTGTTGTCTCTTTGAACTTTGCTAAGGCATTGTGCGATCTGGGTGCTAGCATCAATTTGATGCCACTATCCATCTATAAGAAGTTGGGGTTAGGCGATCCGACATCAACCAATATGAGGCTCGTGATGGCTGATAGGTCGGTAAAACGACCTGTGGGTATCTTGAATGATGTGTTGGTGAAGGTTTCTTCATTCATCTTTCCTGCAGACTTCGTTATTCTGGATTGTGAGGTGGATTCTGAAGTTCCCATAATCTTGGGACGTCCTTTCCTTGCAACTGGAAGTGTGCTTATTGACATGAGAGCTAATGAGCTTTTGTTTCGATTGAATAACGAAGTGGTCCGTTTCGATTGAATAATGAGCTGATGTTCATTATGAGGATAAGAAAGCATTATCTGAACCAAAACAGCTGACTGTTGAGCCATTGTCTGCTACACTGCTAAATGTTGAGCATGAGGATGATGAAGATTATGACGAAACTACGTGTGATCTAACAGAAATAGGGACCTATTCTCATACTCCTAAACAGCCGGACCTTGATCTTAAGAATCAACCATCACCAACAGCGAAGACTTCCATGGAAGAGCCACCAATGCTAGAATCGAAAGAGCTCCCCGATTATCTAAGGTATGTGTTCTTGGGATATAGAAATACACTTCCGAAAAATGTTGCGGATAATTTAAGTGAACAACACGTAGAGGCTCTCATCTCTGCTCTGATGAGATACAAGAGAGCTATGGGTAGAGTGATTGATGATATAATTGGTATCTCTCCCGAGGTATGTATGAACAAGAGTCATATCGAAGAAGATTGCATGCCTACAAGTAAGTATCAGCGTCGTCTGAATCCATTCAAAAAACGATGCCCCATCTATCTCGATGAAGACTAAGTAATCAAGATAGCTATGTCGTGCCGCGATAATAAATCAAGCGCTTGGTGGGAGGCAACCCATCGTTTTAATCGTTTTTGTTGTTTTTGAGCAAATGTAGGTGCAAGAGGTATTCAACGAGGAGATTGGTTTCAAACGACGATTTGGACGTATTGCATGGTAAAGGTGGTAAGTTAGGAATTAAGATGCATAAGGCTATGGATTGATCATTGCTCATGACAAAATAGGCATCGAGCAAGGCTAGGCCTAGGTAAAACTAGGCCATGAACAAGGCAACGCCTATACTATAGCCTAAGGTCTCGGAATCTAGTGTGCAAAGGCATAGGCGCCGCCTATGCTCAAGTATGCTATAGCATAGGCGCTGCCTATGCTAAAGCATTTGGTCTCAGAATCTCATATGCCATGCTAAAGGCGCCGCCTATGGTCACTAAAGGCATTGCACTAGGTGCCGCCTATGCTAGCAAATGCTTTGCATTAGGCGCCGCCTATACCATGCATAGGCAAATCTAAAGGCGCCGCCTATGGTAACTTTTTGTCTCCAAAACCGATTTTAAATGGGTCAAAACCCGACCCATTCTTTTCCTATATAAAGGGGACTTAGTCTTGAAACATAAACACATTGGAAACTTGACCTAGGCGCCGCACATACTCTCCAAAACATCTCAAAATTTTTCTTTTTGCTCTCCCACTTCACAAGAACATCTCCAAAGGCTTCAATCACGTAAGTACTCTTTTATTCTTCATCTATTTTTCGTAAGTACTACGTTGCTATGTCTATTATGAATTGCTACATCTTGAAGAAATATTGGTGATGTTAATGTGTTTGAATTATTGATACAAAACCATGTGAGTGAACATATACGTTAGGATGATCTTAAACTATTTCCGACTTGAATTTGATTTTGATGCATTGTTATAATAATTGTGGAATCGCTATAGTCATGAAAATTGCATAACCTTGTCACTTGAATACCTACATGTTAGAAGATCCCGTTCATCGGGATAAGACTTATAGTTGCCTACCGACATAAGAGGTTGTGATTATTGATAGAAACTATACCAGGATGTAATCCCTATGTAGTAGTCTTGTTATACCTAACATGAAAGTATTTCTAAGGTTGCAAGAAGTGATACATCTCTGATTTTCTTGTCGGAATGTAGCGCCTAAAATGCATGTTGATGCAGTCTAAGTAATCGACTACTTTCAATTCACTAGTCTGTACCAACAAACTAAGTGTGGGGTGGTGCCCCTACTGCTTGTTTATAGATTGTATCCATCGAGATGATACTAACATGACTCTATTGAGATCTCAGGTACAATGGCACCAAAAGACAAGAAAAGCAACCACTTCACAAAAAGGCCAGAAAAGAGAAAGAAAAGAGCAAGCTGCATCCTCCGTAATGCAAATACCTCGACGCACTCTTGGAAACAAGTGGGGTACTTATGAGGAACTTCTGAGGATGACGACTCCAATGATGATTTTGATGAAGGGGGTATGACCCCAGACATAGAGGAGGAGTCCGACTGACCAGGTTCTTCGTATTTATTTTCCACTGAGGGCAGTGTGTCCCATCTAAGTGTGGGGTGGTGGTATTTTCATGCTATACTTCTCTATCTGCATTTGCATTTATGTTTGTTTTGTTTTTCTTTTTAGTAGTTATTTGTTTTTCTTTTTTTAGTAGTAAATTTTTTCTTAACTTCGCATGAAATTATTCTACTAGGCAGCATGAGATTATGACAAGAGTTTGCGCTAAAATCATGACTATTGAGACGTTTAGGCTTTAATTGTGAATCACTATGTGATATTGTGTGGTTCAATTCCTTCATCTGTTAGGTCAAGAGTCTATGCTACTCCCAATAAAGTCGACCATGTGCCTTGTGTGTGTGAGGATATAGTATATTCTGTGTTTGTGGCTGATGCTAGAACTTGCCTGGTATGTATGTAAAGCGAAATAAAAAGTGTGAGTTAGGAGATGATTTAGGCATTTCTTTGGCAACCTGTAATTTTTTACCCTCATTCTAACCTACCCATGGACATCATCCTAGTTGAACCCTTTTGAGCCTTTAGCCTATGTTCTTTGACAGCCTCATATGTAAGCCTAATCCATTTTTTTCAAGACCATAATTTGATCCAAATTCCTAAGTGCTTTAAAGTGCAAAAGTCATGTGACAAAATAAAAAGAAATTGGGTGAGTATGATGCTTTAAGAATGTATTGGTGCTTGAATGTGTCATGAAAAAGAAAGTGCTATCATAAGAGGTATGTTATGAAAAGAAAAAGGAAAGGAAAACTAAAAAGTTAGTTATGTTCAAAATTGGAAAAAACAAAAGAGGAGAAAAAGGGTGGTAGAATAAAAGAACGTAGAAAGGTTGTTTGAAAGAAAAAGTGTTAATGATATAATGTGATGTATTAAAGCGCTTAGGAACATAGTCACTATTTCTGGCCAAAATAGTCCTACCCGTCCCTTAGCCTACTTTACAACCTGTAGAAGACCTATTTGATCCTAAGCTAGCATTCTGACACTTAGTGGAGCATTACACTAAGGGCAAGCCTATGGTCATCAGTTGCAACATATGAATTCTTTGTGAGAGCGAGAGCAAGGATACTCTTATACCCATGTTCGAAATGTACACTATACTTGTGAGTGATTATGGGTAATATATTGAGAGACACACATGGTTGATGAGTTTTGGGTAGTGGTGTATGATTCTTTGTACCTTAACTTTTGGATACAAATTAACTACCATCACGAGTCTATGTTGGAAGTTGAATTGTTTCTACTAATGAGCAGAAAACTACTCTTTTTTAATGATTGCTATGCTTGTCTTGACGAATATTTTGTGTCGTTACTGTGAAACCCTAAGTTGATGTTTAGATGGACATGATAGTTTGTTCGAGGACGAACAAAGCTTTAAGTTTGGGGTGTTGATGATAGGCGAATTTACACGCCCATAGTGCTATATTTTACCCATATTTTAGCTAAGTTTTGAGGACAAATTATATATTTCATGCACTTTTAGTCCTTTTTCCTGTAAGTGAGCTAACGAACATGATTAGCAAAGTTTCAGGTATAAATGATGCAGAATTCAGCATTTTATGGATTACTTGACGCCAAAGAAAGCTTCACGAAAGGAGAAAAGGAAGCTTGGATGCCTAAGGACCAAAAGTGACGCATGGAAAATATATCCCGGGCAAAAACAACAATTCTGAAGACTTTGGGGACTAGCAGTAACTTAGTAGGATTAGGATAATGATACATTAACCTAGTACAATTGGGTTAAGTATTTCATTAGCTTATTAGGATTAGGATAATGATACTTTAACCTAGTAGGATTGGGTTAAGTATTTTATTAGCTTAGTAGGAATAGGATATGGGTATTATAAATACCCTATTCTGCTATAGATTTTTATCAATTCACCCATTCATCCACCCATTCCATAAATTCCCATCCATCTACCATCCATCCATCCATCAAAACAATTCTCTTTATTAATTCATTGTTGACATTATTTTTCATCTATTCAATTCTTAATTTCCACAACTAGAGAAAAGCTATTCTAAAAGGAATTCACGCCTAAAGCCATACCACACCATACTACACGTGAGATCTTTTATTGTGGTATAATGATAATGTCTATTATGATTTCCATCGCACTCATGAATAGCAAAACTTCTCTGTTGGGGTTATGGAAGCCTTATGAGATACTTTCTAAGGCTATGAGTTTGTGAATTCGTGGCATGTGTGTTGCTTGTATAATTATTATCTTTATCTTAATGCAAATTCTTGTGGCTGCAGACGCATAGAATAACGCCAGTATAGAATTAACTTGTTCGAAAGAAAAGTTATATGTCTGGAAAAGAGATAATGTCAAGGTAATAGGGTCCCATCCCCTATTAAAAAGTTAGTGCCGTAACTGGATTAACTTCTTGGAGAATTTGTACCGTTAGATACGCTTTAAGCTCGAAAGAGTTAAAGTGAAATAGTCCTTGTTGAGGTCGAAAGACGCTTGGATTTACCATCTAATACAATTCTCTATAAGCACATGCATGTCTGAATTCCGCACAACTCATAGCCAATAGAGACGTACAACTCAGAAGGTGGACATAACCCCAACTTCTAAATTCTCATTATTTACATCTTACTAAAACATTCTTTCTTTTCTGTTTTTACTTTACTATTTTGATTACATTATTTGCACGTTACAATCCCCCCCTTTTTACGAGACTTGCACCAAAAGTCTAGTAATCTTTGCTTACTTGTTGACCAAGCTATTCCCTATGGGATCGATACCCAACCCAGTTGGGTTCTATATTTGCTAACGACCGCTTTACATTCCTACAAGAGCTGTAGATTGAGCGTTATCATTGATAAATGAGGATTAATTTGTAAATGATGGTTAATTAATGAATAGTGTTAGTTATATAAATATGGTTAGATGATAAATTATAATGTATTGTCTATTAATGATTAATTAATATTGGATGATAAGTTGATAATAGTTTCGTGGATAAATAACGGTTATGGTCTTGTAATGAATCTTTACCAGATATTGGGTATTGATTACTTATTATCCAATTACTAGTTGTTATTCCATGAGTAAGGATTATGTGAAGGATAATATTTAGGCTAATAATTAGGGGACATGTGAAGACTAGCAAACTAGTGGTTTAATGATGATAAGTGTTGGATAGCTAATATCCAATAGTTTGGAAGTATCGACAAGTTAGATATTTTTATGATTATATGATGATGACATTGAGTATATTAAGAAGCTAGTAGATTTACCTTCCTTTTGCCACATCTTGAATCCGTGCACCTATTATATGTTTATAAATATATGTGTAATGATGTTAATGATTATATTGATACCCGAAAAGGTCAAAGGATAACGTGCTGATATATTATAGCGTGATGATATTGATACCTTGCAAGGTTGGAGGATATTGTGATGATGATATTGATACCTATCAAGGCCAGAGGATATTGTGATAATGATATTGTTACCTGAAAAGGCTGGAGGATATTGTGATGATGAAATTGATACCTGACAAGGCCAAAGGATACTGTGATGATGTATTGATACCCGACAAGGCTGGAGATTGATTGCTGTAATACGCCATACTTTTTTCGAGCTAATTTCATCCCAAGAATGCCTTGTATTATTATCTAAATTGAATGATGACTATTCAATAAGGAATTTTATAGATTTTCACTTTTTTTTTCATGTGGGAAATTCAATAAGCTTTCCATCGATATAAGATTCTCCAAAATCCGATAACTGGGTTAGAAGTTACGACTATTTTAAGTTCCCGTCGTAAAATAGTGCCATATTAGTTAGTGGAGCACCATGCCACAAAAGGAAATGGCATTTGGAAAATTCTAGTGGGGTCCGTGATTAAGGCGCATCGCGCCAGGACCCAAATTCAGAATTTTCCTTTTCTAGTGTCTTAGAGGGATTTCCTCCACGCCGCGCAAAAATTCCAAGTTGCAAAATAAGTGGCAATGCGATGGCCTCACATCACGCCATTCCTCAGTTTCCTATTTTTCAAATTCCAGTGACATAGCGCGATAGCACCGTGTCGCGTCAGGGGTTCACTTTGGGAAATTTTACTGAAATTAAATGATGCATCCACGGTTAAAAAGGTCAACTTTCCACCCCTATTTAACACCTTTAACACGTGATTTATCCACTTTTCACCAAAAATACACTCTCTTCTCTCAAAAACCTCTCAAGAACAAGCTAGGTTTTCATAAAAGATCCAATTCCAAGAAAGTTTCTCCGTCAATCTTCACGAAATCACAAACTAAGGTATGCATAGTGTTCATTCATCGACTCCTTTCGTCCATGAAGTCCAAGAATACCTTTTCCAACTTCAAGTTATGAATTTTCTTTATGATTTCATGATTAGGCTATTCTTGTTCATGTTGATAAATGAGAAATTGAATTCTACTCTATGTTGGGTGATAATTTCTATGTGGGTTTAATTATTATTGATATAGATTCATGTAAACCTATGAATAAACCCTAGATGATGAAATTAGAGATGAATCATGATGATTAATTATTGTATAATGTTGTCTACATATGCTATGCCTACCATGTGTTTTATTAAATGCCTAGATGAAGGAACAATGCCCAACTAGTATGATATCATGAAATCCCCATGTATGCACAAGTTATACCTATCACATGTTTTGATGGAATGCTTCTGTAAATATATTATGGATTACGATGTTAGTTATATGTTTAAGTAAGTTATGCTTGGTCAGTTTCATTTTATTGAGTCTCGGGGGTCCTTGTACTCGAAACATTAGCTGTGTGTCTAGAGCCATGTCATGTTTTCACAATACTCTCAGTCAAGCTATGATCCTTATACTTTAGACAGTCTTATGACTTAAGAAAGCTCCATGATCTCATGAACTCAATCAGTTGTCAGATATCAGTATTATTCCATCAGTCAACGGAATTCAGTAACTCATCCATGTTCAGTTCAGTAAATCATATTTAGAGTCTATTCAGATAGGAGTAGGAATTAGCAACGAGTGAACCCAAGGATGGGAACACACATTATCAGATGAGGGTGTAATTCTTAGAAGTCATCTTTGCATTTTAGAACTATGTAGCCAGCATAGGTTGAGACATCAACACTGTATGATGAGGTGGATAAGCATTGTCAGATAAGGTCCCCACCATTCTCTTTTGGGGATACTATCAGATGAGGGTCGCCCAGAGCTTGTCCTTACTAGTGGCACTGTATTGACACCTTTCCAATTGGTGTTACAGATTGGACCCCAACTCAGCTATAATGACATATTAGGGGCATATCGGTTTGATAACTACTTCCCATAATTTCATGTTACAAAATAAGGACTATTAGGTACAGTCAATCAGTCTCAGTAATAGAACTCAGATAGTTCTTCAGATTTTAGGACTGTCAGATACAATATGAAACTCAGATAGTTCCATCAGATTTAGAATTGTCTGATACATTCACTCATATTATCAGTTATATTCAGATTTAGTAATCATGTTATCACAATATTAGTGTCAGTTGTTATGTCTCATACATGTATTCTCACGCTTATGATAGTTATCCAGTTATTATTATTGTTCATGCATATGAACCCCATGAATTCAGCCTACATCACATGCATACAAGTATATTCAAAGTACTGACGCATTTACGCTATGGTGTCTTATACCATAGGTTCTGAGACACGAGCTCTAGAGAAACAGTAGATTCCAAATATCCGCATACAGATTTAAAAGTGAGTCCTTATCTTTCTAGGACATGATTATTTTCCCTATTATCTCATTAATCAATTTATTAGTTGGAGTTAGTTGGCGACATATCCCATCAATTCCTTACTCAGATAGTTCAGTTAGTTAGAGGCTTTCTAGACTATCATGTTTTAGATTTCAGTATGTTCAATTTTATTTTGGGTGTACTATTACCCCATACAGATGTTATATTATTCAGACCATGTTCAGTATTGAACCTTATGGCCTTTTAGTTCATGTTTCTGCATTATAAAGTATTTTATGCAGTATATTGGTACAGATATCAGTCATGGATTAACTTGTTGTCCTTCGGGGTCATGATCACCGTGTAGCTTTCTAGGTACCAGATTTGGGGTGTTACAAACTTGGTATCAGAGCCTAAGGTTCAGCAGAGTCCTAGGAAGTCTAAAAGCCACATCTAGTAGAGTTTTGTACATGGGTGTGTTGCACGCCACATTTATGTACTTGAGGCTATAAGATGTTTTAGGAACAGTTTCCCCTCTTTCAGTATTCATATCTTGCCAGTGAGCATAATCTCTAGTCAATCTCTCAGTCTAATCTGTTCTCCCTTTTTTCTACAGAATATGCCTCTTAAAAGAAGAAACAAGAATTAGCTAGCCCCTCATCCCGAAGAACCTTTTAGGGGAACATGTGAATCATCCAGAGTTCCAAGTTGCATTCACTACTCTTGGTAAGTTAGTTGTTACTCTGAATGAATGAACAAATATCGTTCTAGCCAATCCAGTGGCCAATTCAACTGCATCCAGGATTCGGGATTTCACCTGAATGAATCCTCCATCCTTTCTTGGGTTTAAGTCAGATGAGGACCCTCAGGAATTCCTAGATCAGGTGCAGAAGGTTATAAACATCATGGGGGTGACTACTGTTGAGAGTGCTGAGCTAGCTACATATCAGTTATAGGATGTGGCTTATACTTGGTTCAAACAGTGGAAGTTAGAGAGGCCAGATGATGCAGGTCCTATAGAGTGGGAGGAGTTTGTCACTGCATTCTTAGATAGATTCTTTCACTAAAAGCTTAGAGAGGTTAAGCTGCTAAAATTCATCAACCTCAGGCAGGGCAATATGACGATGAAAGATTATTCTCTTAAGTTTACTCAATTAGCCAGTTATGTCCCTTATGTGGTTGTAGACAGCAGAGCTAAGATGAGTAAGTTCGCTTCAAGGGTAAAAGATAGTGTGGTAATTGAGTGCAGATCTACCATGCTGAACAGTGACATGGCTTTAGCCAGGCTTATGAATTATGCTTAACAGATAAGGAGTAGGAGATTAAGAAGAGGGAAAAGAAGAATAAGAGAGCAAAGACAGGAAGTTTCAACTTTGCTCAACCTAAATTAGAAGGAAAAAACCATTCCCAGTTTTATCCTAAGTCATTAGTTCCAGCCCCTTCTTCAGCTAGTGCTCCAGATCCTAAGTCTAGGAAGGGTAACAAAGATAGAATGCCAGGCTCTAGGTCTCAGGGCAGTGTGAACAATGCCCAAACTAATCCCCTTTGTCAGACTTGTGGTAAGAACCACAAGAGTACTTGCAGAGTGGGTAGCGATGTTTGTTTCGATTGTGGAAATCCAGGACACAGAGTTAGAGACTGCCCTCAGTTAGGTTATTAGAGTCATCTCTGCTTCTCAGCTCAGTCCATCCACCCAAATCAGCAGGGTGCCACCACTAGTGCTACTAGTGGGCAACGCCTAAATCATCTCTATGCTCTTCAGTCCCGACAGGTTCAGGAAAATTCTCCTGATGTAGTTACTGGTACGTTACAGATTTTTCATGTGCATATTTATGCTTTGCTAGATCCAAGATCTTCTTTGTCTTTTGTTACTCTCTATATAGCAGGTAATTTTGAAATAAGTCCCGAAATCCTAGCAGAGCCCTTTTCAGTCTCTACCCCAGTAGGTAAAACCATCATAGTATGGTGGGTATATAGGAACTGCCCGATTATGATATTTTAGAAAGTTACTTTAGCAAAATTAGTCAGATTAGAGATGACTAATTTTGATGTCACTCTCGACATGGATTGGCTTCATTCTTGCTATGCCATAGTAGATTGCAGATATAGAATAGTCCAGTTTCAGTTTCTGAATAAACCCGTCCTTGAGTGGAAGGGTAGTATTTCAACAATTAGGAGTTCATCTTATTTCCTACCTTCGAGAAAGGAAAATGATATTTAAAGGATGTGTCTATCATCTGGTTTGAGTTAAGAACACTAGTTCCAAAACTTCCAGCCTTGAATCAGTTCTAGTTGTACGTGAATATTCAGATGTTGATGTGTGAGCAAAAGCTAACACATTTATTGCTTTTTAGCTTAAAATAATTGTGAATTCTGAAGCAACTCTTGTTGTTTTGATGTGTTTTCTCATGATATTATAAAAAAAGGCTGAAGAAATAAGAATAAATAATAATGAAGAAAAAGAGTTGAAAATCTGAGCAAAATAGAAGAAAACATGGCTGACAACCTCTGTGATAATTCATCATCCTCGTGATAGCCTATCAGCATTGGCGTCAGCCTTAACCAAGGAGTTGCAGTTTGAGGAGCAGTTCTGACGATACTGGTGACATGACATCAAAGTCCTGATAAGGCATCACGATGGACGTCAGCTTAAACCTGAAAATTGAGTTTGAAGAAGAAATCTGATGACATTGGTAATACGCCGTCATATTAGTGATGCGGCATCAGCTACATCATCAGCCTAAGATAGATTTTGAAAGAAACTGAAGTATTCTGGCGCCATCCGTGATAGTTCGTCAGACTTTTGACGCGGCGTCATCTTGGGCATCACCTATTCTGAGAATTTTATTAATTTTGTTATTTTATTTCCTTAATTAGGCTTTAGTATAAATAACATCTTTTAGGGTTTTTGATGCATTGAGTATTTATCGATAAGACATCAACTCTAAGAAGAGAGATGCGTATTTTTGCTATTTTTCATAAAATATTCTTGTGTTTTCGTATCAACTATTTTTGGGGTTTCTACCTTGTGATTAAATTGGAGGAATTACTTGTTGTTTTCTATCCATTCATAAGTTTATCATTATAATCATGAATTCAACTTGTTATTTCTTTCATTAAATCATGAGCGGCTGATTTCATTAGCCGGAGTTATGGGATCCATGGATAAGGGTTTGATATTATACTAGGTGTTTAACGGATTCAAAGAGTAGTAAAACATCTTGAGATTCTATTGTTTTAACTAAAATCTAGTGGTTACAAACATTAGGTTATGCCTTAGGTTTTATTTGCTTCTAATAGAGAAATAGACTAGAGGACGTGAATTATCAACAGGGACTCGAAAGCTACCAACCTTCTATTTAATGATTAATGCTGTAACTAGACTAATCTACCTGAGATAACATCCTATTGAAAATAGATAATTTATCTAAGTTCGAGAGAATTAGATAATAAATTATTTGGTGAGGTTGAGAGATTTGTTAGATAGTATAATCGTTAGGGATATTCTGTTGTTCTACTCATTTCGAGAATTTCTAGCATTACCTAGTATCTGTCAATTCCCGAAACCCTTGGTGAACATAGCATGGTTTCCTATTTATCTTGATTATAAACACTGAAGTCTCGAAAGTGATATTTAACACATCGTGAACTTAAACCCCATCTTTCAAAAACCGTAAACTACTAGTAAATTTTTTCGTAAACAAATCAAAATTCACACCCTATTCTCTGTGGGATTCGATCCCAACCTAGTTGGGTTTTATATTGACAACAATCGCTTACACCTATTCAAGAGTGTAATCTGACCATTATCAAAAATAGCGCCGTTGCCGGGGAATGATTTGGCGTATTGAGTTGGTTTGAAATTTTAGCTTACTTGCTTGGAATTCAAAATTGTGAATATTTGTTTGTGATTTCTTTTGTTTCGTGTGTTAGTTAGATTTTATTTATTTTTGCTTATTTCTTACTATGGAATCATGGAATGAATGTGAGTTTGATGGTTGGAAATCTTATCTGGATGATCCATGTCCATATTGTGATTAACCCCACATTTGGCAAGATTGTAGATATGCTCCCCGGAGAGAGATGTGTGCACCATCTCCATCCTACTGAGAGTGTAATTGTTCTTTATGTGATGGTCAAGATGAAGATTGTAGTGATTTCCCAAATGCCCCCTCCCCCTATTGCGCTAACTTCTAGTTTTTCTTATGAGTATGACAGGTCTTATGGTCAAGAAAAGGAAGAACACAACACTGAAAAGAGTGACATTAAAGCTATGCTTCAACTAATGTTGGATCGTATAGACATAATAAATGATACCATATGTGACATACATCAATACATTAGGGCATTTAACAAGGAAAGAGAAAGGATAGAAGAGATGGATATCGAGGTCAATCATCTAAAACACTTTTCTAGATTATGTTTAGATGTATCTTGTATGTGGAATCATTCAAAATAATGGAAGAGTGTGACGATGAAGAGCAAGATTCCTATCCTAATAATGAGCTTGATATTGATCAACCCGTAGAGATTTCCCAACCAACTGAACCAACCATGAGGGATGATGCCAAGATTGAGGAAATAGTGCTAGAGGAAAAAGAAGAAACCCCAATCTCTTATGAAGACTCTACCCCAATTGAAAGTGAAAATGTTGAGAAGATGAATAAAAGTGAGTGTGTAGAGAATAGTGTAAATTTTGACATAGTATTTGTTGGGCCACACCCGAAGCATTTTTTTACATTATGTTTAGATGATATCTTGTCTGTTGAATCATCTAAACTAGTGGAAGAATGTGAAGATGAGGAACAAAAATCCTATATTCTTTATTTTACACTTGATAAACAACATAAAAACACAACTCACTTTAAGGCCGAGTTGTTTACCATGCATTATTCATTACTCGGCTTTTAATCTTTATACCACCCCTCTATAAGTGAGGCAAGAAGATGGACTCTATGTTGGGGATGAAATTCATATCCTCATGGTGGTGGAAAAAGTTGAGTTGGGTAGTGCCGCGATGTTAAACTAGATGCTTCTTGGGAGGCAACCCAAGGTAATTTATTGTTTGTATTCGTATTATATGATTGACAGCAGATCTTCGCACCCATGGTGCCACAATTATGTTTCTAACTCTTTTTTTTGATTTGACACATTGGGAACACTACATGATATTAATTTGAGAGAGGGTCTACTTGTGGGTGTGATATCCTCCAGGGGTTTTTATTGCCGTTCCTCTTTTCCTCGGAGTCTTGTTCTTAGTAGAGCCGGTATGTTAGGAGTATTGCGTTTATTTTGTGATGTGTTGTGGTTAACTGGAGAAAAATAAGTATCTAGAGTAGTTGATATATTTTTGTTGATTTTTAAGACTGATAAACACCTCTTCATTGGTCTGTTTTATCACTATGTGATATGCATTTATATGTGGCTAGTGTGAATCTTTTTATGGCATTAGTACTAGGGACATAATAATCACTGCTAACAATTGCATGAACCGAATGGGTAGTAGCTTGTGATGTACCATTGTGCCATGTGTGTGTGAGGTCTTACTTAATTCCCTCTGTGTGTTGAATCTAGAACTTGCCCGGTTAGTCTTACCTTGGTTGAAAGATAGGTGTTAGGAAAGGATCATTGGTCATTTTGATTTTTAAGTCACTTTTTGGCCTAAATGACCTCCCTTGTATGCATGATATCTCTTGATCCCTATTTTGAACTTGAATTGACCATTTCTTTCTATGACACCTATCACCTTCCCATTTAGATCATAATGAATCTGTTTTAGCACTGGTCCTCCTTGGACACTGTGCACCTAGACTTAGATAAACAACCTAAGTTAAGAATGGCTATCATAGGGGTACGTGATGTAAAATGGGTATGAAGAAAGGTAGAATAAAAGGAAAAGAATAAGTGAAAAATAATAAAAAGATGGGTGGTGTGGAGGAAGAATAAGAAAAGAAAAAGAATGAAAAAGAAAAGCCACATCCATCCTGAATAATGTGTGATCAAGAAAAGGAGAAAAAAAAGAAAAAGTTTAATAAGTGAACCCCAAAAGTTTAGGTTGTGCCAAGGAGGCTTAGTCACTCTAAATGCCATTGAATATCATACCATCCCTTATCCTACATTACAAGCCAAAGAAAATACCTATAGTGATCCTAACTTACTTGTCTGGACACCTTGGTAATGAAAATAATTGCAAGTATATGGTATTTGACATGCATTGATTGGAATTTCTTTCTGAGAGTTAGTGTCTCTTGATCGTCCCCACATTGACATGCTTGAGTTCATATATGAGTAAGCAGGGACTTCTTTTTTTTGTAAGGACACATCGGTTGCATTGCTAGTTGTTCACTTGTTTGGGTAGTGTAACTTGTACAGATGCATGGTTATTGTTGCTGAATTGATGCCATATCTTGATTCCTTTGGTCACATTATTAATCTTTATGGATATGCACAATTGGATTGAACGTGTAGAGTGGCATGAGTTTTGTGCTAAACTTGATAATCAACTGTGATAGGTATCTTTTGTGTCTCTTGGTTAAGCATCGTAGTATGGTGTTATGTAGTTACTTGAGGACAAGCAATTGTTTTTAGTTGAGGGTGTTGATGTGTGAGAAAAAGCTAACACATTTAATGCTTTTTAGCTTATGATATTGCAGAAAAAGGCTGAAGAAATGAGAATAAACAATAATGGAGCAAAAGAATTGAAAATCTGAGCGAAATAGAAGAAAACATGGTTGACGACCTCCGTGATAAGTCTTCAGCCTCATGATAGCCTATCAGCATTGGCGTTAGCCTTAACCAGGGAGTTACAGTTTGAAGAGCAGTTCTAGTGACACTGGTGATGTAGCGTCAAAGTCCTGATAAGACGTCATGATGGGCGTTAGCTTAAACCAGACAATTGAGTTCGAAGAAGAAATCTGATGATGTTTGTGATACGCCGTCATATCGGTGACACGACATCGGCTACATCATCAGCCTAAGATAGATTTTGAAGGCAACTCAAGTATTTTGACGCCATCCATGATAGGGCGTTAGACTCTTGACGCGGTGTCAGCTTGGGCGTCACTTATTCTGAGAATTTTGTTATTTTATTTCCTTAATTAGGCTTTAGTATAAATAGCATCTTTTAGGGTTTTTGGATGCATTGAGTATTCATCGATCAAACATCAACTCTAAGAAGAGAGACACATATTTTTTCGCTCTTTCATAAAATATTCTTGTGTTTATCAACTATTTTTGGGGTTTCTACCTTGTGATTAAATCGGAGGAACTAATTGTTGTTTTCTATCCATTCATAAGTTTATCATTATAATCATGAATTCAACTTGTTATTTCGTTCATCAAATCACAAGCGGCTAAGTTCATTAGCCAGAGTTATGGGATCTATGGATTAGAGTTTAATATGATACTAGGTGTTTAATGGATTCAAAGAGTAGTAAAACATCTTGAGATTATGTTGTTTTAACTAAAATCTAGTGGTTGCAAACATTAGGTTATGCCTTAGGTTTTATTTTCTTCTAACGGAGAAATAGACTAGAGGATGTTAATTAACAATAGGGACTCGAAAACTACCAACCTTCTGTTTAATGATTAATGCCATAAATGGATTAATCTACCTGAGATAACATCCTATTGTAAATAGATAAGTTATCTAAGTTTGAGAGAATTAGATAGTAAATTGTCTGGCGAGGTTGAGAGATAAGTCAGATAGTATAATCGTCAGGGATATTCTGCTGTTCTACTCATTCTAAGAATCTCTAGCATTATCTAGTATCTGTCGATTCCTGAAACCCTTGGTGAACATAGCTCTAGTTTCCCATTTATCTTGATTACAAATATTGAAGTCTCGAAAGTGATATTTAACACATCGTGAACTTAAACCCCTATCTTTCAGAAACAGTAAGCTACCAGTAAATTCTTTCATAAACAAATCGAAGTTCACACCCTATTCCCTGTGGGATTCGACCCCAACCTAGTTGGGTTTTATATTGACAACGATCGCTTATACCCATTCAAGAGTGTAATTTGAGCATTATCAGATGTCTTTACCAAAGATCATCCAGGAATTCCTCCCAAAAGGAAAATAGACTTTGGCATTGATCTTCTTCCAGATACTCAGCCTATATCTATTTTTCCATACATAATGGAACCAGTAAAACTTAAAGAACTAAAAAAACAATTGAAAGATCTCTTAGATAAGGGATTTATCAGGATCAATGTATCCCCGTGAGGTGCACCAGTATTATTTGTGTGCAGGAAAGATGATTCTTTTAGGATGTGCGAAGACTATCGTTAACTTAATAAGGTCATGGTCAAGAACAAGTATCCTCTTCCCAGAATCGATGACTTGTTTGACCAACTTCATGGTGCCAGTTAATTCTCTAAGATAGACCTTAGATCTGAAAATTATCAGCTCAGAGTCAGAGAATGTAACATTCTAAAAATAGCTTTCTATACTCGGTATGGTCACTTCAAATTCCTAGTCATGTCATTTGGTTTTACCAATGCCCCACCACTTTTATGGACTTGATGAACCGTGTATTTAAGAAGTACTTGGACATGTTTGTCATAGTCTTCATAGATGATATTTTGGTCTCTTCCCACAGTGAGCATGATCATGCAGACCATCTCAGAATAGTACTTCAGACTCTCAAAGATCATCAACTATTCGCTAAATTCAATAAGTGTGAATTTTGTCTAAGGTCAGTAGCATTCCTTGGTCATATCATTTTCGATGATGGCATTAGAGTGGATCCTTAAAAGACCAAAGTAGTAAGAAATTGGCCTCGCCCAGTCTCTTCATCAGGTATTAGGAGTTTCTTCAGTTTGGCTAGCTATTACAGATGGTTTGTTGAGGGATTTTCTTTTATTGCATCCCCTATGTCTAGATTGACTCAGAATAAAGTCAAGTTTTAGTGGTTAGATCTTTGCAAGAAGAGTTTTTAGGAGTTGAAGACTCGACTCACCTCAGCTCCAGTCTTAGCTCTCCCAAATAGTTCAGATAGGTTCGTAGTGTATTGTGATGCATCCAAAGTGGGTCTAGGTTGTGTCCTCATGCAGCATGGTAAGGTTATAGCCTACTCTTCTAGACATATTAAGCCCCCTGAGAGAAATTATCCTACCATGATCTTAAGTTAGCAGCTGTAGTCTTTGCATTAAAGATTTGGAGGCATTATCTATACGGTGTTTATGTAGATGTGTTCACTGACCATAAAAGCCTTCAGTATGTCTTTTCTCAGAAAGATCTCAATCTTCGTCAGAGAAGGTGGTTAGAGCTCTTGAAAGATTATGACATGAGTGTCCTTTATTATTCGGGCAAAGCCAACATAGTGGTTGACGTTCTTAGTAGACTGTCCATGGGTAGTGTTTATCATATTGAGGACAGTGAGAAGAAGTTAGCTCAAGAAGTCCATCAGCTTGCCAGATGAAGTGTTCGCTTAGTCAATACAGATGAGGGTGATATATGGGTTCAGAGTAGTTCAAAATCATCTCTAGTTTTTGAGGTAAAAGAAAAGAAAGATAGAGATCCCAGCCTTGTCAAGTTGAAGAGTCAGTTCAGGATCAGAAAGTAGAGGTTTTCTCCCAAGGGGGAGATGGTGTTTTGAGTTTTCAGGGTTGTCTCTGTTTTCTAGGTGTAGATGACTTAAGGTAGTGAATTCTTGTAGAAGTGCATGGTGCGCGCTACTCTATTCATGTAGGGGCCACAAAGATGTACCGCGACTTGCGGAAAGTCTATTGGTGGAGTGGGAAGAAAAGAAATATTATAGAGTTTGTGGCTAAGCGCTCTACATGTCAGCAGGTAAAGATAGACCATCAGAAGCCTAGTGGGTCCATGCAGGAGTTCAATATTCCTACTTGGAAGTAGGAAGTAGTGAACATAGACTTTGTGATGGGTTTGCCTCAAACTCGTCATCAACATAATTTAGTCTAGGTCATTGTTGATAGAATGACCAAGTCAACTCATTACCTTCCATTTCATACCTCTTATTCTATCGAGGATTATACCAAACTCTATATCAGGGGGTTGGTCAGCTTGTATGGTGTTCTGTTATATATAATCTTAGACAGAGGTACCCAGTTCACCTCTCACTTCTAGAAAGCATTCCAAAAGGGTCTTGGTACCCAAGTTTATCTCAGTTAACCTTTCATCCTCAGAAAGATGGTCAAGCAGAAAGGACCATTCAGACGTTAGAAGATATGCTAAGGGCGTTTGGAATCGATTTCAAGGGAAGTTGGGATGAACACTTACCTTTGATTGAGTTTGCATACAACAACAACTATTATTATAGTACTAAGATGTCTCCATTTGAAGCTCTTTACGGTAGGAGATGTAGATCTCCAATTGGTTGGTTCGAAGTTAGTGAGGCCTTAGTTATAGGACCTAACTTAGTATTCAATGCCTTAGAAAAAGTCTAGTTGATTAGAGAAAGACTCGAAGCTTCTCAGAGCTGACAAAAGTCTTATACAGATATGTGTAGAATAGATCTCGAGTTTGAGATTGGTCATCATATCTATCTAAAGATCTCTCCCATGAAGGGAGTGAAGAGATTCGGTAAGAAGGGAAAGCTCAGTCCCCGATATGTCGATCCCTTCAAGATTTTTAGTTGCTTTGGCAAGGTATCCTTTGAGCTTGAATTGCCTTCAGATTTATCCTAAGTTCATCCAGTCTTTCATGTCTCTTTGCTTAAGAAGTGCATAGGTGACCCATCAGTTGTAGAACCTATTCAAAGCATTGGTATTCAGAACACTCTCTCTTATGAAGAGAGTTTCAAAATCATAGACTATCACACTCATAGATTGAGGAACTAAGAAGTCCCTCTAGTTAAAGATCTTTGGCGAAATCAGTCCGTTGAGGGAGCTACTTGGGAAACCGAGGAAGACATGCATACTAGGTATCCTCACCTCTTCTTCGCCAACTCAGATCAAGCTCAAGGTAACAGTTCTCCTTGAATTTGCTCAGTTTCATGTTCGATATTTATCACAAACTTGGTATGCAACTTCATGCTCATGTTCCCATTAGAAACTTGGTATCAAGTACCATTGAATATTTTGTCATGCACACATGTATCAGTTTAGTTATGTAATTATGTATCTGACATGCATTCTCATTATGAGAAACTTGGTTCTTCAGAACACTCAGTCATGCATTCATGAATCAGTTACACATGCACCAGATATGTATGTTTAGTATTATATGTTCAGCTTATCAGTCATGCCAGTCATGAGATCATGTTCCACTTATTCATGTTCAGTATGTACATCAATTGTCTTTTCTCCTCTCTCAGTCAGTCTCATTTGAGGATGAATGTTCTTAAGGGGGAGATATTATAATACCCTGTACTTTGTCTAAGATAATTTCATCCCAAGAATCTCTAGTATTAGATTCTAAATTGAATGATGACTATTCCATAAGGAATTTTCAAGATTTTCACTATTTGTCATGTAGGAAATTCAATAAGCTTTCCATCGATATAAGATTCTCCCAAATCTAATAACCGGGTCAGAACTTACGACTATTTCAAGTTTCCATCGTAAAACACTACCATATTAGTCAGTGGAGTGCCGCGCTACAAGAGTAAATGGAATTTGGCAAATTACAGTAGGGTTCCGCAATTATGGCGCATCGCACCAGGGCCCAAATTTAGAATTATCCTTTTCGAGTGTATTAGCACAATTTCTTCTACATCGTGCCAAAGTTTTAGGTTGCAAATGATCTAGAAAAGCAATGGACCCGCGTCACTCCATCCCTCAGTTTCCTAATTGTCAAATTCCAGTGACACACCGCGATAGCGCCACGTCGAGCTAGGGGTTCAGTTCGGGAAATTTTACTGAAATTAAATGACGCATCCACGGTTAAAAAGGTCAACTTCCCACCCTTATTTAAGATCTTTAACACATGATTCAGCCACTTTTCACCCAAAATACACTCTCTTCTCTTAAAAATATTGTAAGAACAAGCTAGGGTTTTCATAGAAGATCTAATTCCAAGAAAGTTTCTTCGTCAATCTTCACAAAATCACAAACTAAGGTATGCATAGTGTTCATTCATGTACTCCTTTCATTCATGATGTCCAAGAATCCCTTTTCCAACATCAAGTTATGGATTTTTTTTTATGATTTCATGATTGGACTGTTCTTGTTCATATTGATAAATAAGAAATTATATTCTATTTAATGTCGGGTGATAATTTCTATGTGGGATTTATTATTATAGATATAGATTCATGTGAACTTATGAATAAACCCTAGATGATGAAATTAGAGATAAATCATGATGATTAATTGTTGTATAATGTTGTATACATGTGCTATTCCTACCATGTGTTTGATTAAATGCCTAGATGAAGGAACAATGCCCAACTAGTATGATATCATGAAATCCCCATGTATGTACAAATTATACCTATCACATGTTTTGATAGAATGCTTCTATAAATTTATTATGGATTATAATGTTAGTTATATGTTCAAGTAAGTTATGCTTGGTCAGTTTCCTTCCATCAAGTCCTAGGGGAACTCGTACCCGAAACATTAGTTGTGTTCCTGAAGCCATGTCATGTTTTTACGATACTCTCAGTTATGCTATGATCCTTAGACTTCAAACAGTCTTATGACTCAAAAAATCTCCATGATCTTATGAACTTAGTCACTTGTTAGATATCAGTAGTATTTCGTCAGTCAACAAAATTCAATAACTCAGCCATGTTTAGTTTAGTAAATCATGTTCAGAGTCTGTTTAGATGGGAGTAGGAATTAGCACCGAGTGAACCTAAGGATGGGAACACACACTATCAGATGAGGGGGTGATTCATAGAAGTCATCCTTTCATTCCAAAACTATATAGCCAATATAGATTGAGACATCAATACTGTCCGATGAGGGTTGATGAGGTGGATAAGCACTTTCAGATAAGGGCCCCACTATTTTCTTTTGGGGACACTATCAGATGAGGGTCGTCCATAGCTTGTTCTTACCGATGGAATGGTATTGACACCCTTCTAATTGGGATTATAGATCGGACCCCAACTCAGCCATAATGGTATACTAGGGGCATGTTGATTAGATAACTACTTCCCACAGTTTCATGTTACATAATCCGAATTATCAGATACAGTCAATCTATCTTATTATAGAACTCAGATAGTTCTTCGAATTTTAGGACTGTCAGATACAGTCAATTCAGATACAATACGAAACTCAGATAGTTCTATCAGATACATTCACTTATATTATTAGTTATATTTAGATTCATTAATTATGTTATCACAGTATTAGTGTCAATTGTTATGTCTTATGCATGTATTCTCACACTCATGAGAGTTAGTTAGTTATTATTATTGTTCATGCATATGAACACTATGAATTCAGCCTACCTCTCATGCATACTAGTACATTCAAAGTACTGACACATTTGCGCTATGGTGTCTTATATCATAGGTTTAGAGATATGAGCTCCAGAGCAACAGTAGATTCTAGATATCCGCAGACAGAGTTATAAGTGAGTCCTCATCTTTTGAGGACATAATTATTTTCCTTATTATCTCATTATCTGTTTGTTAGTTAGAGTTCGTTAAGGACATGTCCCATCAACTCCTTACTCAGACAGTTCAGTCAGTTAGAGGCTTTCTAGACTATCATGTTTTGGACTTCAGTATGTTTAGTTTTGTTTTAGGTGTTGTATTACCCCACACAGATATTCTATCATTTAGACCATATTCAGTATTGAACCTTATGGACTTTCAGTTTATGTTTTTGCAGTATAAAGTATTTTATACAGTATACAGGTACATATATCAATCATGGGTTAGCTTGTGGTCCTTCAGGGTCATGAGCACCTGTACCATTCTGGGTACCAGATTTGGGGCATTACAATTATGCCAATAATGGTCCTGATGATGACACTTATAATTGAGATAGTTATGATAATGAGATTGTTATATTGATTGTGTACTTTGCATTCATCCCTACATGGGCATCGCCTAACATCAATATGCACCTATGCCTATAAGCCAGTATGGAAATATTGCATAGATAAGGGTAAAGAGTGTGCCTTGTGTTGTTATATACTTATTAAACCTTTCATATCTAGGGAGGTGGGGGTATACATAGGCTAGGCTAGGTAATTAGTTGTTTGGAGTAGTCGGTTATTCACATTGTTGTTGATATTGACATTATCATTGTTATGATGATTATTATGGTTAGCTTATGAAAGATTTGTCGTTGATCCAGTATCGAGATATGAGGTATGTCTATGACCTCTTCTATCTTATGATGGTACTATTATTCACGATTATTTCATGTCAAGCCATGCGGATTAAGAACCCTGAGTATAAAAGCATTAAATCCTATTAGTAATATAATTAGGTCTTAAAATTAGAACATGATGATCTAGGTTATGCTTGAGATAACCTCATGTTTATATGAATATATATATATATATATATATGAAGATATGGTACTATCATATATACCTTTCATCATTTTTCATATTGTATAGTCATTTTTTATCTTATTAATTACTCTATATATCTTTCTTTCACCCTTTATTCATAAATTGGCCTGGGGTATATAGAATAACATTGACATCTATTGATTGTGGCTGGAATACTATAGTTTACCTTGATATTTCCTTAGTCTTATTTTTTTAGACTCTTGGACTTGAAAAATATAGTTGTCCCTTATTATCCTCGTTGACATTTTAGATAATTTCTGAACTCTTAGATGTAGTTTTCATTCTGTTTATATATTGTGTATATCTGCTTTATCGTTGGAGCTCAGTTGGAAGTTGCCTACTGAGTACCATTTATTTGGTATGCATACTATATTTTTGCAGGCTGCAGATCAAATTGTGTGTTATCGCCATTAATGTGCACATCTTGCGGATCAAACCTAGTTCAGAAACTTAGAGTGAACTCCAGATGTTTGGAGTATTACTTATCTCTCTCTTTTGTATTAGGCTAATCTCTATATTGTGTTAAGAGATAAGTTATATAAGTGTAGTTCTATTTTTGTTTTACTTTTGTACTCTTATTAAATTAGAAGCTCTTGTACTAATACCACTAGGGCTTGGGATTTTATTATCTGGTGATCTTTATTCATTTATTCCATATTTCTTTCCTTAAATTATTGAGTAGTCCATTATTAGCCATTCTGGGCTATTGGTTGTCTTGCGTACCGATGGGTTTCGCTATACACCATCATGACCTGAGGAATGGGGTTGTGACAAATTTGTATTAGTGCATAGGTTTCATTGGTATGTTAGTACAAGATCTAAGTGTTCATTAGAGTACTACAGATTGATGCGAGATGTCCATAACCTATCTTTGGGAGCCTACAATGACTTGTTAGGAAATTCACCTCCTGACTCCTTATCATGTGCCCGCATTCCAATGAACCTCAAACACACCCTATAACTCTTTCCTATCCTCAAAGGACAATATGATATTATCAAAAATTGTAGACAAGACTTCAATATGCATTTCTAAAGTTTCAGCAAAACATCGGACTAGAGAGTTAGAGATAGATATCAAAGTTTTTCAGCAACAACCAAATGGATTTATTCCATCTTAGGATTTAGTAAAACTCGTGACTACTTCATCCTTTGAGGTTTAATATTTAGAATTCAAGTCATCTTGTAGATCCCTCTCAGCCATGGATGATGTTTGATTCATCGAGCAGTTCTCAGACTAGAGTTTGGTCTATTGGTGACAATCAGGGTTATTTACCAAGATTTTAATACGAAATATGATCTCTCATGTGGTCTAGGCAGTGTTCCTATGCTACATCATTCTAAGCCAGACATTGGTGTATGGATGTGTTAAAGGGTTAGTATTGTCACTCTATTTGGTGTCGAAGTACTTTATAACAACCAAATCTTCCTTCTCCCAGGGTGTTGTTTTTGTGAGGACCATAGAGAGCATATGTATTAATAGTTATTTAAACAGCAACAAGAGGCATGCCATCAATATAGTGCTATTGGTATTTTATCCGAGAGTGAGGATTCTTTTGGTAGAGTTTAGGTTTACTTACATCCCATCGACTCTATGTAAACAATATTCCATAACATACATAGTTCCCAGATTTTTCATGATGATCATAGTGAGTAGAGTACTCATCAGACTTACATAATGTGGTATGGTTCTTTGAGCCATGTTGATCATTCTGGGTTAGAGAATGCCTTAGATATGAGATAAATGACCAACTAGTTTAGAGAATGCCTTAGATATGAGACACTAGTTTAGAGAATGCCTTAGATATGAGATAAATGACCAACTAGAGTTAGCATATATTCTCTGCCAACCTAGAGTTCCTGAGATAGTCCATGATTTTGAAAGTATGGACATAAATTTTTAGATTTCACTTAGCGTCAGTCGGCCAGCCATTTGGCTCAGTTTGTGTTCTCTCTATATTGATGCTTTAGAAGTTCCTACGACTATAAAAAGACCAACTACTAATCTAGAGAGTATCCCCGATATGGGATTTTCAGTCATTCAACACATTTAAATCAACCTTATGATGTTATGACATCTTCAATTAGCGTTAGTGTGAGGCACCACAATTGATAATTTAGTCAGTCAGTCTGAGATGGACCTGTTCAAATTTGTTTTTCCTATGCCCATCAGACACATAATTGCAGATGTCACCTCGATTGTTGTGTTCTTATTTCTCATATTTATCTCTTATTATGTATGTGTATAGGGTTTTCATACCCATTAATGATTATATGCCTTAATGAATTGATATCATTCATTATGTGCCTTATTGTTGAATTCATGATTAAGTTACTACTCCATGGTTTATTTCTTTTAGAAGTGAATGGATTAGATTTTTATTGATATTTCCCCCCTATGGGTGTGGTTTTTGGGTTTGAGTCTCATTTATCTTGGTATATTAGCCCTATTGTGGCCCTTGAGTGATATATGATATTGATGTTCATTTTGGTACCACTTGTTTAGTATATTGATTTTGATATTATAGTTCCTATTGCTACCACTGAATAAAGTTTATAATATTGCTTGATATTACTACTTGATGTAATTGATTCTTGCTTGGTAGCTATATAAACTAGTGTTATCTAGTTAGAATTTTATTTTATTATGATATTATTCAGTGGCTTGAGTAGATATAGCCTGATATGATAATTTCTTTCCCCTAGTGTGAAGAGGTTGACTATTTTCTCTCTTGGTTAGCAGCATTAGATTAATTCAGTGATGTATTATGGTATAAAAAGTAAGTTGACCTTTCATGGGTCTAAGTGGTTTTTCAGTTGGTAATTTAGTTATATATGTTGCCTGTTATTGAATTTGAGATTCTTAGACTAGCTTCCTGGGTTGCGAAGGCTTTTGTTTTTGCTATCCCTTCCAATATAACTCATTTGCTAGAAGGACCACTTTTTAGGTCCATTCTTCATTTGTGGCTACTTCATTATTCGATAGCAATTTTGATATTGATGTTGAGATGTCGTGGCTACATCATAGGTTTGTTGGGTTCGTTCCCTTAGGGTGGTTTGCCCTATTGCTAGTGTGGATGTTAGTTACTCCTTTGTTATTGTAATATGATTTTGTCTAGTATAGTTGGAAATTTAGAGGCAGGTGGCCTTTTCTATGATTACTTCTTAAGTTAGAAAATTAGAAACTCCTTACCTTGGGTTGTTGGTTCTTTGGTGGTGGTCCTAATTTTGATGTTGGTTTAGAGATTGGTATATTTCTTCTATGATGATATGAGTCTTTGATAGATTGAGTGGTGATTTTCCTACTTTGGTAGATTTAGAAGATCCCTATTTTAGAGTTTGTATGACTAAATGAGGCTTGGTGGAGTGTTTCTCCTTGATAATATGTTCCTATGGCTATTCTTTGCTGTGATGGAGTGTTAGATTGATTAGTTGTCGGCTAAAGTTTTATTTCTCTAAGTTGCTAGAGTTTTTGCCAATACTAGTGTGGTTTTTAGCCTTGGGGAGTTTTTGAGTATGTTTGGATAGTTCATACCCTCTAGTGGATATGGAATGAGTTATTTGTATTTCAGCCAGTGATCCATCCTTTTGCATGATTTCTATGTTGCACTATATTTCGTGCCCTCCAACTGATATAGAGTTTGTTGCTTTTGTTTTTAGTCGGTGGTTATTCCTATGGTGATTTTTTTCTTCAGATATGTCTCCATAGTGGTTTGGTATGACTTATCTCAGATATGTCAGATTTGGATACTAGAGTCAAGTTGGGATAGTTGGCATTGAGATCATCCCGTTTGTTCAGTTTCGAGGTTGATCCTTGTAATGGCTATTTGGAAGTATGATAGATTGGGAGCATTAATTCCTAGCCATCTTTAGGTTTGGTTTGGGTAGTTGATATTGAGTAATTCAGCCTTGGTATTGAGATTTCAGCTTGATGTTGTTGAGCTTGTGTGTAGCTTTTATTTTAGACTTGTCTTTGCTCAAATTTTATTTATAGGCTAGTTGGACCTACTCCGTGACATTCTATTCGATCTTCTCGATGTTGATTGGATTATATTTGATAAGTGTTCAGATGATAGCCCATGGCCCCTATATTAGTTATTTCTTTTGACCTCGAGTTTTAGTTTTCTTTGGAATTTTGGATGATTGGTCAGTAAGAGTAATACTTGACTTGGATTTAGTATGGCTTCATTCTTGGTAAATGAGACATCTTGAAATGGAGTATTCAGTGATGGGTTAGATATCTTGGATTGGTTCATTATTGGTTGATGACTGCATAAATACAATAACTCACTGCAAGAGTGTGGGCGACAGGTACAGAAGCACAAAAGGAAATGGATAAAAATGATTCAAATTGTGACGAAACAGATAAGAACTCTACTTATTGAAATTGCTTTTATTAAAGAGTGTTAAAACCTTACGTGATAATTAGGGTCGTCGAGCAATATTACAAGATTATCTATAGTAATAGAAGGAAGATCTCTGGGTCAGAGGAGCCTATCCATTGAATACATAGAAAATACTTTCTCAAGACACTAGATCAAGAAGAACTTTGCTAGGCAGTAAGAGTGAAGAACCAAGAATAAGATGAGTTGATTTACGTTCATTATTATTGATTATGATTGTTATCTATTTTTCCAATTTTATTATGACTGCTATTTATTTTTACTTTCTTTATCTTTACTAATTTTGTTGTTGGTATTTTCTTTCTACAATATTCTCATCAAACCTTATTTACTCTTGCATTATTTTTTCAAAACTGTTGTGAAAACATATGGTAGGGTTAAGGTTCGCATACATCCTACCTTTCCCATATTCCACTTGTGGGTTCTCATCGGGTATATTGTAAAAACCTATGGTAGGGATTGTTCATTGCTCTGAAATGTTCAATTTTCTTTCTGAACCATAATGATAGACATCTACCTTACATAAAAAGAAGAAGCAGTTGCATATTGATCTTGCATCAAAGGTTTGCGTAAACTGACACCATTTTTACCCAAAAAAGCCAAACTCGATGTTAATGATGTTGCATGATGTGCTTTTAGGTCGGTGAACTGAGTGAGGTTTCAAATAAATAGAACAGTGATGAGCTAAATCTTTTTCTGGAAGTAGATTTCTACCTGGTAATGCCTCGCTTACTCATCTTCCATTTTGGTGATAAACTTATTGCTTGCTTAATCTGTGAGGCTTTATTCTGCGTGTTTTATTTTGTGTATTTTTGAAGGATTTGTGACCTTTGTCTCTACCAGAGAAGACAACCAAAGAAGAAATTCTTCTATTTTTCAAATTTTATGACCCTTTGAAAGAGAAGATAAGGTATTACTCTTTGCTTCTCAGTAGCTGGAACTATTTCCACTAAACTAGTGATTTTTCATGTTTGAATTCAGGATTTCTCTATTTAATTCCTTTTTGTTATCAGCTATGTTGGATGAATTTTTGTAAAATTAAATGAAAAGCCGTTGGATATAATAACAATGCTGAAGGAATTTGTTAGATTTTCGCATGATGTCTTAACTTGACCTACTATTGTGCATCTTTCAAAGGACGTTAGCTTAATACGTTTGTTCATTTGATACATAAGCGATACTTTCAAGCCCAAAATAATTTGTACAGTCATTTGAATCCCTCCCATGGCTCCTTCAGAAGTAGTTCACCACTTTTGTATTGAAGAGAGAGAAGAAAGTTGATAACTACAGTGATTGTATAAGATGTGCCAAAGCATTCTTGCAAGAAGCAAATACTTTTAACATTCTTCAAAAAAGCAAAGCAGTCACATATGCAAATGTCAAGAGAAAAGGAGAATTTTAATGACCTGAAAGTTGAAATCAACAAGAAGATTGTACAGACTCAGGCGACATAGAAGATCTCAAGAGGAAACTAAAAAAAAGCATTTTGAAAGGAAACACAAAGAGGGTATTACAAAAATGGAAGCCACACCTCAACTAACTGGGATCATGGCGCATCACATGTTATTATATGCATTTTGTTATTGTGTAAATAAAATCCAAATAACTATTTTCTAAAATTTCGTTGTTATTAAATTTGAGTTTTCCTTAATTTTTAATTAAATAGTACTTGTATTGATTTTAGAAAATTAATTTGTAAACAAAATTTTTTTATCATAATTTTTTTTTTAAAAAGGAACTTTTAGTGGAGACATTTAGTTGCCATTAAAAGTTAATGGTTATTGTAGCGATAAGATTTGTCGCAAAAAGAATTGCTACTGAAGACATAGGGGTTTCGTGGCGGGTTAAGTTGCCACTAAAAGGTGACCTGTAGTGGCGACTCCACTAGAAAAGAATCTGGTTGTTGGATATTCACATACTTATTGTGGCATCATAAATCGCCACAAATGTGTGTCTTTAGTGGCGAAATGCAATAGTTGTCACAAACAACTTTTAGTTATGGAAGTACTAGCCACATCATGAAGGTCGCCACTAAAAACCTTTAGTGGTGATATTTGAAGTTTTTGTGGCAACTTTTGCCACCACAAAAGGTACAGTTTCTTGTAGTGCCACCATTCTCCTTAGAGTAGCTGTTAGATGAGGGATTACTCACAACTTGTCCTTACAAGTTCCGCGGTATTGACATCCTTCCAATTTAGGTTAAAGATTGGACCCCAACTCAATTACATTATCTTATTTGGGGCATGTCAGTTAGATGACTCAGATAGAACTACAAAATTCAGGACTATCACATATAGTCACGCAGTCCAGTACGGAACTCAGCTAGTTCCATCAGAAATAGGACTGTCAGACACAGTCATTCAGATAATAGTATATCAGTTATACAAAACTTATGTTTTCAGTATTCAGATTCAGTGATGTCATTATTTTAGTTACAGTTCATGTATTCATGCATATATTCTCACATTTATGTTATTCAGTCAGTTAGTATCATTCATGCATGTAAAATCCTTGCATTCATCCTACCTTGCATGCCAGTACATTCAATCATACTAACACATTTGTGCTATGGTGTTTTATACCATAGGTTCAGAAGCACGATCTCCAGAGCATCCTTAGTAAATGTGATGTTCAACAGCCATACTAGCAGTGAGTCCTTATCATTTGAGGATAGCATATTTATTTTATTACCTTATTATTTTAGTAGTCCAGAGTTAGTTGGGGACATGTCCCATCAACTCCATAGTTTTTAGACAGTTTAGAGGCTTTTAGACTAGCATGTTCAGACAGTTATTTCAGTTTTGTTATGTTGATACCGTATTATTCAGATGTTATGTATTATCAGATATTTGAACCTTATGGCCTTTCAGTCTTTTATTCTGTATTTATACAATATGTTATGCATTGCTTAGTACAGATATCAGTCATGGGTTAGCTTATGGTCTTTCAGGGTCATGAGCACCGTGTCACATTCTGGGTACCAGATTCGGGTCGTTACAAACTTGGTATCAAATCCTAAGGTTCAATAGTGTCCCAAAAAATCTGAAAGCCGCATCTAGTACAGTTTTGTGCATGGGTGTCTTGCGTGCAACATTTATGTACAGGAGGCTATAAGATGTTTTAGGAATAGTTTCCCTTCTTTCAGTATTCATGTCATGCCAGTGAGTATGAGCTCAAGTATAACTCTTAGTCTAATCTATTTCTCCCTTTCATTTACAGAACATGCATCCCACAAGAAGAAATCAACCTATCCAAGAAGATCCCTTGGATGAACATATTTCTCATGCAGAGTTCAGAGCTGCATTCACTACTCTTTTTAATTTAGTTGCTTCCTAGAATGAACGACATTCTATCATTTCGGCTAACCCAGTGTCCAATTCAGCTGCATCTAGGATTTGGGACTTCACCTAAATAAATCCACCGTCCTTTTTTGGGTCTAAGACAGATGAGGATCCTCAGGAATTCCTTGATCAGGTGCAGAAGGTTACAAATATTATGGGGTTTACTACATGTGAGAGTTCTGAGCTAGCTACATATCTATTGCAGGATGTGGCTCACACATAGTTCAAGCAATGGAAGGTAGATAGGGCTACAGACGCAGGGCCTATAGAGTAGGAGGAGTTTGCCACTGCATTTCTAGATAGATTCTTTTACCTAGAGTTGAGATGATCTAAGGTGTTAGAGTTTATCAACCTCAAGCAGGGAAACATGACAGTGAAAGAGTATTCTCTTAAGTTTACTCAATTAGCTAGATATGCTCCTCATGTAGTGGCAGACAGCTGGGCTAAGATGAGTAAGTTTGTTTTTGGGGTAAATGATAGTGTAATCAATGATTTCAGATATGCAATGTTGATTAGTGAGATGGACATAGCAAGACTTATGATTTATGCTCAATAGATAGAAGAACAACATATTATGATAAAAGATAACCAGAATAAAAGAGCTAGAACCGGTAGCTTCAACTTCAATCATCCCAAGTTAGAGGGTGGTAACCATTCTCAGTTATGCCTAAAGTTATCCGTTCAAGATCCTTCCTCAGCCAAAGCTCCAGTTCCTAAGTTTAGGGATGGTAGCAAAGATAGGGCACTAGGCTCTAAGTCTCAGGGCAGTGTTAGTAGTGATCGAACCAATCCTCTTTGCCAGACTTATGGTAAGAACCACAAGGGTATTTACAGAGATGGCAGTGATATGTGTTTTGGATGTGGCAAGCCCGACCACACAGTTAGATATTGTCCCCAGTCAGGATTTCAAGGTCAGCAAAATCATTCCTCAGTTCAGTCCGGTTGCTCGAATTAGCAGGGTACCACTTCCAGCGCATCCAGTAGGCAGGGCCTAAATAGACTCTATGCTCTTCAGTCCCGACAGGATCAGGAAAATTCTTCTAATGTGGTTACTGGTATGTTACAGATCTTTCATATACTTGTTTATGTCTTGCTAGATCCAGGAGCTTCTTTTTCTTTTGTTACTCTTTATATAGCAGTTGATTTCAGAGTCAGTTCCAAAATTCTAGTAGAGCGCTTCTCAGTCTCTACCCCAGTGGATTAAACTATCATCGCCCGATGGGTATACAGGAACTGTTCGATTATGGTATATTAGAAAGTAACTTCAGCAAACTTAGTCAAATTAGAGATGACTGATTTTAATGTCATTCTCACCATAGATTGGCTTCATTCCTGTTATACCATAGTAAACTACAAAAATAAAGTTGTTTAGTTTTAGTTCCCGAAGGAACCCGTCCTAAAGTGGAAGGGTAGTACTTCAGTTTTCAAAGGTCAGCTTATTTCCTACCTTCGGGCATAGAAACTGATATCTGAGGGATGTGTTTATTATCATGTTCAAGTTAAGGATACTAGTTTTGAAACTCCCAGTCTCAAATCAGTCTCAATAGTGAAACAATATTCAGATGTCTTTCTCAAAGATCATCCAGGAATTCCTCCCAAAATAGAAACAGATATTTGCATTGACCTTCTTCCAGATGTTCAGCCCATATCTATTTAGCCATACAGAATGGCACCAACAGAACTCAGAGAATTGTAAGATCAGTTAAAAGATCTCTTAGATAAGGGTTTCATCAGACCCAGTGTATCCCCGTGGGGCACACCAGTCTTGTTCATACACAAGAAAGATGGTTCTCTCAAAATATGTATAGACTATCTTTAGCTTAATAAAGTCACCATCAAGAACAAGTATCCACTTTGCAGAATCAATGACTTTTTTGATCAACTTCAGGGTCCCAGCTGTTTCTCTATGATAGACCTCAGATCAGGCTATCATCAGCTCAAAGTCAGAGAATGTAACATTCCAAAAATAGCTTTTCGTACTCGGTATAGTCACTTAGAATTCATAGTTATATCCTTTGGTCTTAGCAATACCTCAGTAGCTTTCATGGACTTGATGAACCGTGTGTTCAAGTAGTACTTGGACCAGTTCATCATAGCCTTTATAGATGATATTCAAGTCTATTTCTGCAGTGAGCGTGATCATGCAGACCATCTCAGAATAGTATTGCGGACTCTCAGAAATCATCAATTGTTCACAAAATTTGGTAAGTGTGAATTTTGGCTAAGGTCAGTAGCATTCCTTGGTCATATCATTTTCGGTAACGACATTAGATTTAATCCTCAAAATTCCGAAGCAGTAAGAAACTAGCCTCGCCCTATCTCTGTATCAGATATTAGAATTTTCATTGGTTTGGCTGCCTATTACAGAAGGTTTGTTGAGGGATTTTATTCCATTGCATCCCCTATATCTAGATTGACTCAGAATAAAGTCAAGTTTCATTGGTCAAATTCATACGAAAAGATTTTTCTGGAGTTGAAGACTCGACTCACCTCAGCTCCAATTTTTGGCTCTTCCAGATAGTTCAAATGGGTTCATAGTTTTTTTCTATGCATCCAGAGTAGGTTTGGGTTGTGTCCTCATGTATAATGGTAAGGTCATAGCCTACACCTCCAGATATCTTAAACCCCATGAGAAGAATTATGTGACTCATGATCTTGAGTTAGCAGCCATAGTTTTTACCTTAAAGATTTGGAGGCATTACTTGTACGATGTTCATGTTGATGTATTCATAGATCATAAGAGCCTTCAGTACGTATTCTCTTAGAAATATCTTAACCTCCATCAGAGAAGGTGGTTAAAGCTCTTGAAAGATTATGACATGAGTGTCCTTTTTCATCCGGGCAAGGCTAATTTAGTGGCCGATGCTTTCAGTAGACTGTCTATGGGTAGTGTTGCTCATGTTGAGGACAATAAAAAGTTAGCTCAGGAAGTTCATCAGCTTTCTAGACTAGGTGTCCACTTAGTCAATTCAGCCGAGGGTAATATATGGGTTCAGAAAAGTTCTGAATCATCTCTAGAATCCGAAGTGAAAGAAAAGCAAGATAGAGATCTCAATCTTGTTAAGATGAGAGAGTCGATTAGAGATCATAAAGTAGAGGTTTTCTCTCAAGGGGGGAGATGGTGTTTTACATTGTCAGGGTTGTTTGTGTGTTCCAGGTGTAGATTTCTTGAGGAAATGAATTCTTGTAGAAATGCATGGTGCACTCTACACTATTCATCCAAGGGAACTAAGATATACCGCAACTTGTATGAGGTCTATTGGTGGAGAGGATAAAGCGAGATGTTGCAAAGTTTGCAGGTAAGTGCTCTACATGTCAGCAATTTAAGATAAATCATCAGAAGCCAAGTAGGTCCCTGAAGGAGTTCAGTATTCATAATTGGAAGTAGGAAGAAGTGAACATGGACTTTGTGAAGGTTTTACCTCGTACTCATTGTCAGTATGATTTAGTTTTGGCCAATGTAGATAGGATGTCCAAGTAAGCTTATTTCCTTCATCTCCATACCTCTTATTCAGCCGAGGAATATGCCATACTCTATATCAGGGAGTTGGTCAGATTGCACGGTGTTCCATTATCTATTGTCTCATATAGAGGTACCCAGTTCATCTCTCACTTCTGGAAAGCCTTCCAAAAGTGTCTTGATACCCAAGTTCATCTCAGTACAACTTTTCATCCTCACATAGATGGTCAAGCAGAAAGGACCATTCAGACCTTGGAAGATATGCTAAGGGTGTGTGCAATTGATTTCAAGGGGAGTTGGGATGACCACTTGACTTTGATCGAGTTTGCATACAGCAACAACTATCATTCCAGTATTCAGGTGGCTCTATTTGAAGCTCTGTACGGTAGGAGGTGTAGATCTCCAATTGGTTGGTATGAAGTGGTATTTGGGTCTTTTTTCCACCCGTTTTAACCCCTAATTATACCAGACCTGAGCTCATAACTTCTTTATTCATCTATAACACCAAAATAGGGTTTGTCTCAAATATCAATCCCCAAGAGCAAGAAATCCTAAGTGTTTCATTTCAAGTCAAGAATTCAAGCTTTCCTCCACTAATATTCAAGAAATCATCCGCCCAGGTATGTCAAGTGTTGATTTATGGGTTCCTTTCACCCATGAGGCTCAAGAAACCCTATTTGAAAGATAAACTTTGGATTCCATGGTATGAATTGAATTATATCCATGTTTATGTTGTTGTTTGATTTCCAAGTTGAACTCTTTAATGACTATCATGAAAATATGTTAGCATGTGTTTGAAGTTCTAGCATTGGAAGTGTAAAATATTGCCATAATGTATTATTTCAATAGTCATGCCTAAGCCTAAAGATATGCATTTCAGGTGTTTGATAAAATGACTAAGAGAATAACAATTATGCCTTATGACTCATTTGTGACCTAAATTGATGAATCCATGTTTCTCCCTTATGTTTGATATGACTCCCACATTATTGCTATGCTTTGTAATGGATTGACTTAATGCTCATGAGATTAGGCTCATCAAATTATGATATATTTACATCCATTTCTATTCATGTGTAATCTTATAGCACGCGAATACTTCAGGAAAATCCCCATTGATTGTACTATGAATTTTTGTCTATGGTCATATGTCAAGAAGTGTCATGTATTATTAGTTTCATGATCTCATTTACAGTTCACATATTCATGCATGGATTCTCATGTTCATGTTATTTTGTCAGTTGGATTCGTTCATGCATATAAACACTTTGCATTAAGACTACCTCACTTGCATACCAGTACATTCGATCGTACTGATGCATTTGTGCTATGGAATTTTATACCATAGGTTCAGAAGCATGAGCTCTAGAGCATCCTAGTAGACCAGACGTTCAGCAGTCAGACTAACAGTGAGTCCTTATCATTTGATGATAGTATGATTATTTTATTACCTTATAATTTCAGTAGTACGAAGTTAGTTGGGGATATATCCCATCAACTCTACAGTTTTTAGACAGTTTAGAGGCTTTTAGACTAGCATGTTTAGACCGTTATTTTAGTTTTGGTATGGTGATACCGTACTATTTAGATGTTATGTGTTATCAGATATTTGAACCTTATGGCCTTTCAGTCTTTTATTTCACATTTATATAATATGTTATAGAGTGCTCAGTATAGATATCAGTCATGGGTTATCTTGTGGTGTTTCAAGGTCATGAGCACCGTGTGGTGTTCTGGGTACTAGATTTGGGTTGTTACACTTAGTATAAAGTTACTTCATGATTTGGTAAATTGTGATGATATTCCCTAAATTGTGAGTTATGAGTTATGGCTATGTTTTTTTTATTGATATAATAATGGACCATTAGAGATACTATTTCCTCTTAGATGCTATATTGGACTTTTGGAGATGTTGTTTCCTCCTAGACTTGATACTTAGCTTATAGAGGTGACTTTCCTCTTAAATATGGTGTTGGTCCTATCCAGATAATTTTCTCTTAGGTATGATGTTCGGCCTATAGAGATGCTATTTCCTTTAATATATGATTATGGGACTTATAGAGATGATATTTTTCTTGGATATGACAATTGACCGAGAAAGGTGATATTCCTCATAAGTCATGATGTATGACCGATTGATATGAGATGTCTTATAGATGAATATATGTTTATTGTTATTCTGCCAATATGCAAAAGATCACTATATTCCTATTGATATTATGCCATCTAGATGTGTAATGCCTCCTATGTGAGAGATGATTACATGCTTATTAATATTATGTTTCTTGGATATGAGATGCCTCCTATATGAGATACGATTACATGCTTATTGATATTATTCCTACTATAGGTGATATACCTCTTATATGTGAGATGATTAGAGATATGCTATGACTTATAAATATGATTATCGATATGCGTTCGGATATGTATATGGGCCAAAGGTGGTGATTATGTGGTTGTAATTATCCCGAGCATATTATTAGACCAAGGCTCATGTTATGATATTGATTGGATATCCAAGAAGTGTTTATTATAATAAAGGATGCGATTACAGTTTATAAATATGCATATATATGTTTGTATATACATAAATCAGGTAGGGGATGGAGGAAGACGTAGTATGATGCTTATTGTTCAAATGATTGAATGCTAGTGATGAAATACATATATCTAGTATATTTAGGATTATTATAATGGTAAATGATATGAGTCTAGCTAAAATACGATCTTATGAATGGCCTTCCTAATTAAGGGTAAAGCTATGTGGTAGCTAGTTGTCTATTAGGTGACTATTGCACTTGATGGTTAGGAATCTAATGTTCTAGTTAATAAACCTTTCATAGTTGAACAAAGGTAGCTAGCAACGGTTTATACGTGGCTAATTATGATGTCATGTTTAGCATAGGTGAAGACTAGTTGATATTGACGACTAAGTTCATGATATTTATTAGTTGTTAAATAAGGAGCCGTGTATTAATAAGGCTAGATAGTAAGAGATGTTAGTGATAAGAGAGATCTAGTTAATATTGATGAATAGTTGATAAACAAGGAATAGATGGTAAACGATGGATTATTAAAGAATGGTGCTAGTCAAATAAAGATGGTTAAATGATAAATGGTAATGTGTTCTATATTAATGATTAACGGATATAGGATGATTAGCTGATAATGTTGATTGGTGGATAAATAAGGATTATTGCCTAGTAATTAATCTTGACTACATGTTGGGTGTTTACGACTTATTATATAATGATTAGTTGCTATCCCATGAGTAAGAATTGTGTGAAGGATAATGTTTAGGCTAATAATGTAAAGACTACTGAACTTATGGTTTAATGATAATAAGCGCTGGATATCTAATATCAAATAGTAGGGAAGTATCGACAATTTAGATATTTTTAAGATGATATGATGATGATTATGAGTATATTAACAGGCTTGTAGATTTAAACTCCTTTTGCCACATCTTCAGCCTGTGCACTTATTATATGTCCATAAATATATGTGTATTGATATTTATGACTATATTGATACTCGACAAGGCCAGAGAATATGATGATGATATATTGATACCCGGCAAGGCAGGATAATATTGATATCTGGTATGGCCGACAGATATTCTGATGATGATACTAATACTCGACAAGGATGGAGGATATTGTGATGATATATTAATACCCGACAAGGCCAAAGGTTGATTCCACTGATGATGGTCATGATTATGAAAGTAATAATAGAGATGGTTAAGATAATGCGATTGTGATATTGATTGTGTACTTTGCATTCATTCCTGTATGCGCATCATCTATCATTAGTATGCACCTATTTCTATTAGGCGGTATGAGATGGTTCCAAAGTTATGGGTGAAGAGTATGAATTCTGTTGATGTATGTTTATTGAATCTTCCGAGTCTGGGGTGATGTGGGTTCTTATAAGCTTGGCTAGGTATTTGGTTTTTCAGATTAGCTAGTTATTCACGCTGTCATCGACATTGACATTATCATTTTTATAATGATTATTATGGTTAGCTTATCACAGATTTGTCATTGATCCAGTATCGAGATATGAGGTATGTCTAAGACCTCTTCTATCTTATGATAGTACTATTCTGGATGATTATATCATGTCTAGACATGTGGATTAGAAACCCTGAGTATGATAACATTAAACCCTAGTAGTTATATTATATATATATATATATATATTTACATATATGAAGATATGGTACTACCGTATATCCCGTCCTTCGTTGTTCATATTGTATAGTCATTTCTACAACTTGTATATTGCTATATATCTTTCTTTCGCCCTTTATTCGTATATTGGGATATACTGTACAACATCAACGTCTATTGGTTATGGATGGAATAGGATAGTTCACCCTCAAAATTCCTTAGTCTTATTGTCTTAGACTTTTGGACTTGAACAGGATAGTTGTCCCTTATTATCCTCATTGACTTGTTATATGATTTCAGGACTCTTCGGTATATTTTTCATTCTATTTATATGTTGTGTATATTTTCTTTATTTTTGGAGCTCAGTTGGCAGTTGCCTACTGAGTACTATTTTTTTGTACTCATACTACATTTACATCCCGCAGATTATAGTATGGGTTATCTTAGTTAATGTGTGCATCATGTGGAGCAGCCATGGTTCAGAGACTTAGAGTGAACTCCTAACATTTTGAGTATTACTTATCTCTCTCTTTTTTATTAGGTTAATCTCTATATTATGTTGAGAGATAAGTTGTATAAGTGTAGTTCCATTGTTGTTTCACTTTTGTAGTCTTGTCATATTAGAAGCTCTTGTACTGATACCACCAGGTCTTGGAATTTTATTATGTACTGATTTTTATTTCATTTATTCTGTATTCTTTTCCTCATATTACCGAGTAGTCCGTTACTAGCCGTTCTGGACTATGGGTTGGCTTGCCTACCAGTTGGTTATGGTAGGAACCATCATGACCTGAGGATTTAGGTCGTGACTCTAGTGAAATGAAAGAGCCTTCCAATGGATGGAGGCTTACTACTTCACAGTATCTCAACGAACGCACCACACCATCTAATGGTGCATAGGAGTAACAAGAAACCCTTTGGACCCTATATCATGAAATGATGTACAATCTAGGAATGGTCAGTAGGATATGCACTTGCATGTATCTTCGGGAATAAGGACAAAATGCTGCAATTACCAAAATCTAGTCATAAATCATATGCACCACATTTATATACATATATATTAGTTGTTAGGATAGGGACAAGGGTCATGAAGTATGAGATTTTAAAGATTTAACATGAACTATGTAGTTTGATCTGTCTTAAAGGCACCCATAGGCTATATGAGTTCACCCCCTGCTAAAAGGGCCCCAATGCATGTTAGCCGCACGAATAGAGGGAAAATCATGGGAAAACTTAAGCCACCCGGTAAATAGCCATCCCAATATATATATATATATATATATATATATATATATATATCAAGTGTGCACCATACACACAGTCATAGAGACCCCTAATACCAGAAAACATAGATTCCATTATTTGTCTCCTCGGCACTTAAACATTCACGATGAGCTACACAATTCTTTATAAGACAAAATTAAATAATTTTCACAAAAACCAATCCATTAACCTAAGAGTCATTCATTAAGGTGTTTACCAGTTGTTATTGTCATAGCATTATGTTTGCAAGCTTATTTAATTATTCCAAATGGATTCACACAACCAAATTGAACTCCCAAGTCTCATTTAAAATCCAAAACCAAGGCCACCGAGGCCATCCAAAACCATATCATATCCATTTATCCTTTAATGTAATACAATAGGTTCAGAATAAGTTAAACCATGCAATTATCCCTATTTAAAAACATGATTATACAGTGGGTTAATGTTAATGCCAATTCTATGCAAAAATTCATCCAATTTGGGAAAACCAATGTCCCCCATTCCAATCATTTAAATAGTGCTCTAATTCAGTCCCAAAAACATCAATGTGAAGCATGGATAATAAATTTAAAACATTAAACAAGTAAGTCAACCAATAGTTACAAAAAAAACCTTATCCTAATCTCAGAACCCTCAATTAAATCACATGAAAATCCATTCAATTAATGCCAAAATGTAAAATTCAAGTTTAGTGAAAAGAAACATACCTGAAATACACAAAGAATTGATAGTCAATTCCATGTTTGGAGTTTGAATAGTGAATTTTTTGTGGAACCCTTAGGGTTTCTTGCCTTAAGCGTAAAAAAGGAAGAAATGGTCTTTCATCCTTAAAATTCAAGGAAAAAGTGTGTATTTTATGTTTAAGGGTCGTACAAAGGGTAAAAAGATAAAAAGCCCCTCACCCTATGTAAAAAAAACTAAAACTGGACGAATTTAAAACAACAGTGTGGAACGCTAATATCATGGAGCTTAGCCTCCATTACATTCTAATATCATAGAGATTAACCTCCGTAACACTGTCTTATCATAGAGTCTTAATATCTCGGGTCCCAAAATAACTTGACCCCTTTTTGAAAAATTCGAAATTTCCCAAAACACCTTTTAATATGTCTAAAGATAATTCAAGTCAAAAATTGATATTATGCATGCGGGAGGGTCAAAAATAAAATCATCCAAATTTTATAAAGTCTCATACTAATTAACTTAGAGAATGGACCACATCGTTGTCACCAGTTTGTATGGGGAGGGTGAAAATACTTGGGTTAATATTCTTCTTGGGAATCTTCATCATCACTACAAAGCTGCAATCCTCAATCAATGCTTCTATTTCAATGTCCTGCAACTTAATCTTATGAGTCACCACGTACTATATGCACTTAGCGTTCTTAGGCATTCGCTGCAAAACATCTCTTAAGGGAAAATTAATGTGAATTTCTATAAATATGTCAAAGAACTTCTTGAAACAAACATTTTATTTGGCCTTTCAACCCTGGGGGAATGGTGGTGGTGGTGTTTCCTACACTTGCTCAACAACCTTTCCTTTTGGGTACACAAACTTCCCTAAATTATAAAGATTTTTGCATGTAACCTGTGATGGAACTAACTCTAAATATAAATACTTATTTCTCTTTAGAGTCCTCTAATTAATCTATTTACCACTCCTCAAAATGATTGCCATAACATGATTCAAATGTTCATTATCTCTTGGAAAACAACCTTGAGGCCTGGTATTTTATCTCAAGAATCCATGGATTCTTGATTTGTTGCACACAAGTATTGAGAGTGACCACAATTTCCTGGTATTGTATACTTGTGTGCCATTAAGTATTTTATCCTGGTATTTTATCCATGGATTCTTGATTTGTTGCACACAAGTATTGAGAGTGACCACAATTTCCACAAATCTCTGACTACCATGAGGTATGTTGCATTGCATTCACTAGAGTCGGAGATTAGTTCAAACCTAATTAGCCAAATTTAGTCATCATTTGATTTTTTATAGATAACAATTTGGTGGTTAAAGTTGTGATACTATAAACTTCAATCATGCCCGCAACTTTATTCACTGAGCTTCTTGACATGTCACTATACTAGTTAGGATTTCTTTGAACAATGCGGTTGAATAAGGTGTAGAGCTTATCATAAGTTTTCTCCAGTGCTTGACCACTTGTAGTTAAATTTGGAAAATATTTGGTGTTATGGTCAAGTGCTTCAAAAAAGGTGTGAGCTAACACCTCATTGGACTATTTGTTATGTGGACAGTCCCGGAGAAGAGATTTAAACCCATGCCAAGCATGATAAAGGTTCTTATTTGGATTTTTCTTAAAGCTTAATATCTCACTACACAATCTTTTAGTCTTGCCGGAAAGGAAGAAGAGGATGAGGAATTTCAAAGCCAAGCCATCCCATGTGATGATTGACATTGTCGGTTCAGCATTCAATCACTTCTTGTCTTTCCCCAAAAGTGAGAAGGGAAATAGTGTCAGCCTCACATAATGAGTGGATTTCCCCATGGGTATAAAATGTCACTGATCTCTAGAAAATTCTAAAAGACAACCTGTTTATCTTTATGTGATAAGCTGGTGAATTACATGCTGCTTTGAAAAAGTTGCTTCATGTTTTGTTTCAACTCAAATATTTCTCTTGCAGTGGGTCTGTAGATGGTGGAGATAACATTAGTCGCAACTGGGATTGGCACTTCATAAACTGTCCTATGGGTTGGTTGATCTTCATCCATAGGTGTAGGATGATCTTCTTAATCATAAATTTAAGGGATTGTAGAGAAGGACTGCTTCTCTCCTCCGTTGGTGTAAACGTTGCTTGGGTTTGGGATATGATTCCACCAACTCCTTATCCCTTACTAAGTAACTATCTTTTTAACTCGTGCCTGAAAATTTAGAAGCTAAGATCAAGTAAGTAGAAATTAAGAAATCAAAAAGAAAAACTAGAACTGCTACATTAGACAATTCACAAGTCCTCGGAAATGGTGTCAAAAACATTTTGCGCTCAAGTGTACATGCTAGTGTACGTGGTCTGCCCAAGTAATATAGTGGCCTTATGAAAATCCAAGTATCAATCCCACAGGGACTAGTGTTAAAAAAACTATCCATTTACAGTTTCACTTCAAAGATCAAATAACTGATTATACTAAGATATGTAACTTTGATAGTTAGACAAATTATCTTGATTTTGGTCCACTTGGTTGATATTATGATTACAGTATTCCGAACCTCTAATCAATTATCTTATTTAGCCCCACAACTAAATTATTGAGCGCGGATGCAAGAAATAAATTAAATACATTCCTATTCTTTCCCTTAATTGAACCAAATAGGGAACTTAGGTGTAATCCAATCCTAAATGCAAATCATAACTTCATTCGATTGAGATTACGAACCTATTATATCTATCCCACATTCTATCCCATTATTCCTTCTTCTGGGTTCATGATAGGAGTAAGCATGCATTCTAAGGCCTGTGAATCCTTAACATTTTGACACAAGGATAAATAGAAAAAAAAGTGATAAATAACAAAAACCAATTCAATTCATAACAAGAGTAATCACATTCTTTGCCTTAACCCCTGAAAAGGGTGTTTAGCCACTCATAGATATACACGTAATTACAATAAATCATGACATGTTAAAATAAATAAAAAACCAAAGTAAAAGAATAAATCTCCTATTTTCAGCCTTCTCCATCATTTATTGAAGCCCCAAGTCCGTCCAAGGTGTGTACAATAATGTTTAAGTGACCTTTATAATAGGACCAAAATTGCCGAATTGAACATGCCTTCATGCAACAGCCCTATCGTGGTAGATAGGCAGTGTGGAACATAGCTATCAATCCTAAATACTTTAATTGGAAATTAAACAATGTAACCAAGGATGTTCCATGCCCTTATCATTGTTCATAGGGTCCATGGCATGCCAATGAGTCCATATTTCTATATGGAGTGCATTGTGAGATTTTCACTGACCCTCACAGTCTTTAACATCCTATGACCCAGAGATAGCTTAATGCTAGGCAGCATAGATGTATGGAGTAGCTTAAGGGTTATTATATTTCCATCTTGTATTATTCGGGCAGGGCTAATGTAGTAGCGGATGCCTTGAGTTGAAAGACAGTGAGTATGGATAACATTGCTTGTATTTCAGTTTCTAAGAGGTTGTTGGCGTGGGACATTTATTCCTTAGACAACTTGATGGTTCGTCTTGATATTTTGGACCCTAGGATGATTCTTGCTTGTGTTGAGGTGAGGTCTTTGCTTTTTGAGTATATTCGTGATTATCAGTTAGAGGATGGTAAGCTTCTCTTCCTTCGTGATCATGTACGGAGTGGTGAGTCCGAGTGGAACACCACAGATTTTGAAGGAATTTTGCAAATTGATAGCCACATTTGTGTTTTGTAGATTAATGACTTAATTCAATTAATTCTACTCGAGGAACAAAACTCTAGATATTTTATTCATCCAGGGATAACTAAGATGTATAAAGATTTGAGACAATATTGTTGGTGGAGTGGAAAGAAGAATGTAATGACCCTTTCGATCATTTTTCATATTTTTTCTTATTGTTTCCATTAGAGATTCTCCATAACTGGCCCAACTCATTTATGGCTTGTTAGGACTAATAGTTCGGTTACCAGGTAGTTCATTTGATTTTTAGAGCCAATTCCGTATTTAGAAGTCTTCACTGGTTCCAAATGGCCACATGGAAAAATCTTTAGCAAACCAATCACAAATAAGAATTCTGACTGCAACAATAGCTCTAGAATATTTATTTTAGGCTGGTTTGACCTCTGGTTTGGGTCCTGACACACATGAACTCATTTTGACCTATTGGTTGGAAAGTTGGAAAATTGGGAATATGGTTGTGGGACTCATATTTGGTCAAAACAATGTTAGATGGAAAATATGACTTCACCATCACGTTTGGAATGTTAGTTTTAGGCTAGGAGGACCTTGGTTCATGTACCAAGGCTTCTGGAATTTTTTTAGGCTATTAAGTGAATTTTATGAAAAATGAAACAATAGATGTGGGCCCCTCTTTTTTACACAACGAACTTGGATTAAAGTTTGGATGATTCCATTGGATCTGAAATGTGGTTTACACTTAAATTTCACTCTTTGATCATGTTCATAGGTTTCCAAATGAGTTCCGAGGGTTAAAAATAAGTTTTTGACTTTGCTGATATCTAGTGCACAGTGGGGATACCACGATCGCACAAGGCATATGATAATTGCTCTATTTATTTTGTAATACCCGGATTACGATAGAAACATCTCAATACCTTGTATAGGTATAAATTTCGCCCTTAGGCCGCATTTTGGTTATTTCTCACTAATTCTTGAGAGCCAAAAGCCCTAAATAAGTGTGATAACTCAAAATTAAGTCTTGTGGGTGACTTGGGAGCTTGATAAACATTTATTATCATAATTATCATCCGATTTAAGGAAATATTTCATATATTTCTTGGTGAATTTTCTTATTTGTGAACCCAAAGCCCCAAATCACTTAGGGTGTGATTTAGCCCAAAGTTTTCACTTATTTTTAAGGGCATTGATTCCATGAAATTATCATGTTTGGTTGACTTGGGAAATGCATTTTCCATAAGTGAGATCTACATGGGGTTTTTGGTGTTGTTTTTAGACCCGAGGCACAATGGTTCAGTATGGGTATATGTATTCTTGTATTGATGAGTAAATTATAATTTTGATAGTGTGATGGCATTTTGGGATTGCGAAGTGGAGATAAGCGATTGATGAATGATGTAAGGTTTTGAGGTTCGGCTTTGAGGTAGGCTTCTTTCTATTCTTCTTCGTAGATGATGTGTGATATATATTGCGTGTGAATGTGAATGTTAAGATTGATCATGGGTAGAATGACTTAGTATTTAATATTAATGTTTGGGGATTAGATGATGGTTTTGACCCATAAGATGAAATATTTAATACCCTATTATAATCCTATTGCCCTCTCCCTAGATTGAACGAATTCATTTAATGGATATGATATGATATTTGGGATGTGGTTTGAGTGTTAAAATAATGGTTAGTTTGATTACCTTAATTGGGCTAGTCTAGTGATTTTGAAATTGTAATTTAGGTATAGTTGACATAAATGCCCATGATAATAGATGAAGTTCCTATCTTAGTATTGGTTATGGATTACTTGACATCTATGATAACGCTTAACTTACACCTATATTTAAGTGCAAGGTAGTCATTGTCAATATATTTACCCAACTAGGAGTTGGGGTCAAATCCACGAGGAACAATGTGAGTGGCGATTGAGTAAATTTGAAATATAAGTTTCTTGCTTGGTTCAAACCTATGATACAAAATGGTTTGGGGGTTTTTAATCTTGTCAAAAGTATAAACAATCCTTGGGATTCTACGGGACTAATTCAAGACAAGAACAATTAGAGCATAAATAATTAAGAGCAGATCTTGGGGTTATGCTTTCCTAGGGGAAAGTCATACTATGATTCATGAAGATTCAATGCAAACTCTAATAGTTGAGGATGTGGTAGGCTAGGTTAAAATTCTTTGAGGTTAGTTTTTCAAGAAACCCTTAATGATGTCACTCATTGAATCTTTCGACTACCTAACGAGTATGTCAATTAAAGCCACCCACTACTTTAATAAGGCACCCCTTTTTCTAGGATGGTAGCCAAGGTATAGTCAACCTCATAATCGCCCTTATGTCTAAGATATTGAAAAATTAGCAAACCCATTAATTAACTACTATTGCCTTTGTTTCCACGTCCCTCTTTCAAGGATGAGTGTTTGGGATTTAAACCAAAAATCCAAATCAATTTAATCAATCAATACTAGAACCCATCATCAACAAACTAAAATCTATACAAAGACATCACAACCCACTCTTTGGAGTTCCTCTAATTAAATCTTAACTCAAATTAGTACAAATTTAGGCTCCAAGCTCTAAGAAATTGAAAAACCCTAAAATAAGTATGGTAGGTAGGGTTATGGAATGACTGATTTCAAAGATGATATAGAATAAAGTGATTTTAAGACTTAAATTTGATTTGGGGTCAGCTGGTCAAAATGATGTTTCTACCCTTGGGCTATTTTTTGCCCTTACGCAATCATGGGAGATTGATCACGATCGCACTCACTACAATCATAGTTAGTCCATTGCCATTGCAGTTGGTTGACTAGCTTGACTTGATAAGGCTAGATCCTTATCCTGCTTCAGCTTGTCCAGCTCTTGCACTTTAATTCCCTTTTTGATCCTTTTCTTCTCAAGTTTGGTTCTTTTTTCTAAGCACTTGTACTCCTGTAAAATATAGGAATTAGTATATTTAACCCCAAATATATCTCACTTTTAAATTCAAATCATAGTAGTGTGCTTGAATATTTAGTGCAAATGAGTGGTAAATTCACCCCTCATCAATCTAGAAGTTGAACTAGATAACTTATCCTAGTTTGGACGTAGATTGACTAAATATGAATATTAAGGATTAAAGTGGGATTGTCTGGCCCACTTAGGCCAAGACTTTTGTTAGCCATTATGGATTTAGTTGCGGATGCTAGGCATAGTTGAGACTATTTAGCCTTTAGTATAAGTTTACTTCATGGCTTGGTAAATTGTTGTGTATTTTCACTCAAATAATAATTAATGGCTTATGACTATGATTTTCCTTATAGATGTGATATTGGGCCTTTAGAGAAGCTATTTTCTCTTAGATATGATATTAGGCCTTTAGAGATGATTTTTCCTCTTTGATATGATATTGGACATTTAGAGATGTAATTCCTCTTAGATATGATAATTTTCCAATAGATATGAGATTACTCATAGTCATGATATGTGACTTATAGCTATGAGATATCTCATAGATGTTGCATGCCTCATAGTTTTGAGTTATGCTTCATGGATGCAGTATGCCTCCTAGAAGTGAGATTTATCCTATAAGTGAGATGTGTATAGTATGCTTTATAGCTTATAGATATTTCATTCCTCGTGAATACGCGATGAATTATAGATAAGGGATAATTTATATACATGGTTATTAATAGGAGTTTCAAATATGTGATTATGATATTGTAATTATTTCAAGCATATTATTGGGCCAAAGGTAGTATTGTGATATTTGTTAGATATCTGGAAAGTATTTAACATTGTAAAGGATACAATTGTAGTTATGAATATATATATATATATATATATATATGTGTGTGTGTGTGTGTGTGTGTATGTGTGTGTGTTTTAATAACTGTATCTCTCTGGTACACGATGGAGGAAAATGTAGTATGATACTAATGGTTTCATTGTTTTTGATACTAGTAATGACATGCATGGATTAGGTATATTCATGATCATTCTATGGTCTTATGACTATTCTTACTAAATAATTGAACCTTTCTACCTTTTTATAATGATTTAGTCCCAAAGTTCACTTTGGGCAATGGACTTGTGGATTTATAATTTTCTTAGCCATGACTTGAGCCATGATTATGATGATATATTGACACCCAATAAGGCCGGAGGATATTGTAAAGATGATATTGATACCCGACCAAGATGAAGGATATTGTGACAATGATATTGATACCAGGTAAGGCCGGAGCTTGTTATGATGATGATATTGATGCCCAAAAAGATCAAAGGTGATTATATTTATAACCCCCAAATATGGTACCCGAAATGTTACACAGTGCTCATGACTCCGAATGATCACAAGCTAACCCATGATTGATATCTTTAACTGATCATTGAATAATATATTATAATTATACAAGATATAAGCTGTAAAGCCATAAGGTTCAAAACTAAACTAATATTGAGTGTAAAACAATGTCTGTAATGGGGTATAACAATACCCAAAACTGAAATAAACTGTCTGAAACATGTCGTAGTTTGAAAGCCTTAAAATTGTCTAAAACCAGTGGAGTTGATGGGGCATGTCCCCAACTAACTCTGAACTGCTAAAATAATAAAGTAATAAAATAATTATCCTATCCTCGAATGATAAGGACTCACTGCTAGTCTGGCTGCTAAACGTCTAATCTACTATGGATGCTCGGGAGCTCGTTCTTTTAAACCTATGGAATAAAACACCATAGCACAAATACGTCAGTACGATTGAATGTACTGGTATGCAAGTGAGGTAAGCTGAATGCAAAGGGTTCATATGCATGAACAATACTAACTGACTGTATACATGAATGTAAGAACAGATAAATGAATACGTAACTATAACTGAGGTCGTGATAGGTCTGAGTACTAAGTTCTGACTACTGAGTCTACAGACAATATGGATTTAATGATATCTGAGTTTCCTAGTAACTAAAAACTGAAAGATTGTTTCAGACAGTCCTAATTATAAATAATTAATCTAAGTGTTATATGGAGCTGGATGACTGTATCTGACAGTCCTGAAATCTAATGGAACTAGCTGAGTTTTGTACTGAGCTGAGTGACTCTGTCTGATAGTCCTAATTTCAATTGAACTGGACTATGTTCTTTTCTTAAAAGTGAATCTAAAATCGAAGGGAAGTAATCATCTAACTGACATGACTTAAATTTGGACTGGTAGGGTCTAACCTATAACCCCAGCTAGAAATGTGTCAGTATCGAGCCATGGGTAAAGACAAGTTATGAGTAAACCCTCTCTGACAGGGAGCTCTTCCGTCAACCCCTCCTATGAGAAAAAGTCAAATGATATGTATAGTCCCTAGAATTGTATGGGTACATATCAACCTACGCTGGCTATATAGTTCCGGAACATAGGGACTGCTACTAAGGATCACACCCACTACTGGCTGACAGTGTGTGTACTCATCCCTTGTTTCACTCGATGCTGGATCCTTCTCCCAAATGAATAAACATAGAACTAATTTCCTAGTTCATACTAGGCTGGACTGATCTGTTACTAACTTTACAGTTTAACTAGATTGAACTGAGTTCACTAGATTTCCGTTGACCTATAGATTACTACTGAATTCTATTAACTGACAGAATGCTACTGAGTTCTGCTAGCTGACTGAGTTTACTAAGGTCCGAACCGTATACTACTGAGACATGATGACTGACTAAGATCACCAAGATTCTTGAGATTAATGAGATTACTTAATGGGACTGGACTGATCCTGTGTTTACTGTGTTTTTCTAAGTCACATGATTGACTGAAATCTACTGATCATGGCTTGACTTAGAGTATCGTGAAAACTAACACTAGATCTAGGCACACAACTAAATTGTTGGTTATTTAATATCCCCAGGACACGATAGCATAAAATTAAATCATGGCACAATCTTGAAAGCACAACAATGACTATATATATATATATCCAAAATTCATTGAATAAGACATTTAGTCAAACTCTTTACATACACTAACGTGTACATGATTGGGGATTTCATAATAACATTCTATGAAGGCACTATTTACTCACATAGGCATTTTATCAAACACATGGGGAGCATGCTTTTGTTATACAATAATCAATAAATCAAATTATCATGGCTACATAATTCAACTTGCAAATTAAAGGGTTTTTTGTGAATATTATCCGAAACATCACCTACTAGGATCAATCATTCGAACATGTAATTTGAAACATGAATCAAAACCTAACAACAACATGAACATGAATTTAAATTCAACTAAATCATGAACATTCATAAATACAAAATCATTAGATTTTGAAAAGAGATTCTTGAGCTTCATGGGTGAAAGGAACACTTGACATACCTTGATTGTGAGTTTCTTGAAGTTTTTGGAGCGATTCTTGAGATCTTATTTTGAAACTTGGGGCTAGGTTTTCTATCTTTAAGAGAGAGTGATTTATTTCTTGAGAGATATGAGTAAACAATGAGATAATAGGTCTTTTTAGGATTTAATGTCGTGTATAGGATGATTTGGGGTTTTTGGAATTTACCAAACAACCCCTGAAATTAAATGACGGAACCTAAAAAATCCTAATTTTAAATGATGGCACGATGCGGTGAAATTACGCCAGGTAACTGGAAACTGGACAATTGGGAAATTACTTGGTGGCACGACGTGGTGGAAATCGCGTTTCCACCTTGGTTATGAACTGGAATGGCATCGTGATGTGGTGGATTCATGTTCGTGCACTGGAAATTGTCAATTATAAAATCAAGCCTTGTCGCGATGTGCCAATATCATGGAGGCATACTGGTTTTTGACAAATGACATTTTGGCTGGCTCCGCGACATGCTAAAGTACCAGGTGGTATACTATCTTACTAAAATAGCTCTAACTCCTCGCCCGGGTGTCAGATTTGGGTGAATTTGGTATCAATGGATGGCTTATTAAATTTTCCATGTATAAAAGTGGATTCATCTTTTAAAGCAAGTATTTAACATTATTTTGGATGAATTTAAGCTAGGTAGAAGTACAGGGTATAACAATATCTCCTCCGTGGGAACATTTATCCTCGAATGAGACTAACTAAAATGGGAAACACGATAAGCTATAGTACATAATGAACATGAGCAACTGAGACTTGAGTACATGACTGACATGAATGATGAACTGGATGTATCATACTGAACATGCATATCTGATGCATGAATACATGACTGAACTATCATATGACTGCATAACTGAATATGCAATGGTAATTGATACCATGTTTGTAATGGAAATCCCTGATACTAAGTTTTTGATGGAAATCTCAGCATGAAACTGAATAAGTTCAAGGAAGACTATTTTCTTAAACTAAAAATGCTAATGAGCCTGAGATTAATTACTAAATATGCATGAGCAGAAACATGAGAATGTAACTGAGTCTGGAATGTGATACATGATATGAATATCATGATCTTAACTAAGTACCTTGAATATGTGGCTTATGGTTGATATCGGAGGATGAGGGTCAACATATAAGCACCCCTTACCGCAAACTAAATTCATTATAAGAAGAGAGCAGAATGTTTATGTCATGAAAGTTTTGGGGAATTATAGTGTATCAACCCCTTGAGACATAATTCCCCAGGAAGAATGCTGGGCAAACTTGGCTGAGGTATGAGGAAAACTAAGGTGATGCATAAGTCACCTACATATTAAATCGTGACTAATTATCAGAGATCCAAAACTAAGAGATGATGCATGAACTGGGCTAAACATGTAACTACCTGGTTAGTCCATCTTAGAATAATCACATTCATGAGACTCCGAATAGTACGACAGGATGGAAAAAATGGAAACCATGCCATCCGAACTTATTTTCCTGGCTACTAAAGTGAACTACTGGATCTGTGGAGTAACTTATCCTGAAAAATTATACTCTACTAGAGAATTTCTATGACACTCTTTCTATAAAGTTCTAATGACTTTAGAGAGAAAGCGAATCTTGGCCTAGTCTGAGTAGGACTTCTGAATGGGAGATCGCTACAAAGCTGGGATTCTTGTATTAGGAGGCAAGGACTATGAAAAATCATCTAAGGTTAAGTGACTAAACCTTATGCACTGCAACTGAGTCTACTGAAAAGGTTCACATGGTGTTGAGCAAAAATGCATAAATATACTAACTGATTTGATTAACTGAATAACGAATAGATGAATGCTGGGCATATAAGACTAAACTGTACTTAGTATGAATAACCAGCCTAAGGCTATAGAGTATTATACATAGGAGGTAAGGACTAACTAAGTGACATGAGATGACTGGGCATGGATTTATAAAAGATGTATTACTTGCGAGACCAAGCGTATGACATGATTCAGAAATATTCTGTAACTGTGGTACAGAAATACTAATAATTGAGTAATTAATGGACATAGGCTATGGTCAGGTAATTCTTAAAGTGAACTGAGTTTCTGATCTGACTGGACTAGGAATGGGACTAAGATTGTAGCTAAGATGGTAATTGAGACTGTAACCGCAACTAAGACTATTACTAGGACTGAATGCTAGTTTTTTGATAACTGAGGTTTAGAATGATATGGATGTACTAAGTTCTGATGGTTAAGTTACTGATAGCTGAAAGCCATGGTCCTGCAGTACTATCTATTCCTTTACTAAATATTGATTACTAAACTAATGTTGTAACTAAGGACTAAGGGATAGAACATTAAAACCATGAATTTACCAAGGGATCCAAACTGAGAGTATATGTGACATTATCTGACTTTGGCTTATCACTAGGAGTGGAGCATGAGTCATATGTGCTGAACATACTGTAAGATAGGACATGAGTGCATGATTCATGAGATATATGATCTGAGTCTATAGTTTCTATACACATGGAACATGATTCGTAACACTGAGTATGTCAAAACTCCTCATAATAGGAACATAAAACACACATTATTTTATGGAAAGCGTGTGAATATAAGTTGGGTGCATGGAATTATGATATGAAGCAGGCGTAAGTAGCATTATAGATAAAGTACAAAACTTTACATTGAGATAGGAATGGGCCGGGAATCATCTCCACTTACTAACTTTCTACACATACTAGTATTACTACTAGAAACTGAAGTCCTTTCTTTCTGAGACATCATAACTAGAAATTTCCCATATACCCGTTGGGCTATGATCATTTTACCCACTAGGGTAAATTGAGAAGGTCCTATTAACATATAATCTGACCTTAAGGTGGACTAGTATATAAAGAGTTACAAAGAAAAAGAAGTCCCTGAATTTGAAGAAGTGTGAACATGTAAATGAGGGATATGTAACATACCAGTGGCTGATTTTGGAGGACTTTATTGATGTTGTCAGGACTAAAGTGCGTAGAGTCTATTTGGGCATTGCTCACTGACGGCACTGGAAATGGCACTATGCTAATTCAAGCGATCGAATTGAGTTAAAGGACGATCGTGCTGACTTCGTGGACCGAGTTAAGCACAGTCTCAGACCTTGTGAGCTGACTCTTCATAACTGAAACACACATTACTACTGGCTCTACATACACCCTTATGATACTTACCATATTCTTTGCAAAGTGGATGAGTGAGAATAATGCTTGCACTATTATGAGATTTAGAGCCTGGTGCCCTGCCTTTCCTACCATTTATGAACTTAGGAACTAAAGTACTGGCATAGGAAGGCGATGGAACTAAAAAATTATGGCTATGCTGAGAAAAGTTACCACCCTGTGACCATGGCTGAGAAAAACTATAACCACCTATTCTGGTTCTCTTATTCTTACTCTTATTTTTCTTAAGTTTCTTTTCTTCAATCTATTGAGCATGGACCATAAGTCTAGATATGTCCATTTCCTTAATCAACATCACAGTCCTATATCCCTTAACCACTCTACCTGAAACACTAGACCCAAACTTACTCATTCTGGATCTACTGTTTGCTACTACAAAGGGAGCATACCTGGCTAACTGAGTGAACTTGAGAGAGTATTCTTTTATGCTCATGCTACCTTGTCTGAGATTGATGAACTCTAACACTTTGGCTTCTTTCTATTCTAGGGAAAAGAATCTATCTGAGAAGACCGTAGCAAACTATTCCTATTCTATGGGCTCTGCATCTGTACCTCTATCTACCTTTCACTATTTATACAATGTATGGGCTATATCTTGTAGCTAATAAGTAGATAACTTTACACTCTCACTGGAAGTCACTCCCATGATATCTGTGACTTTCTAAACCTGGTCAAGGAATTCCTGTAGATCCTCTTTGGAGATAGAACCTAAGAATAAGAGAGGATTCATTTGGGTGAAGTCCCGAATCCTGGTTGCAGCTGAATTAGCCAATGGGTTGGACGAAACAAGAACTTCCCATTCATTCTGAGTTGTGACTGAATTGGCTAGAGTAGTAAATACAGTCCTGAATTTTGCATAGAAAATATGTTCGTCCAAGGAATCTGTCTAAACATGCTGAAGTGCTCACTGATTACCAATTCTCTTTTCTCTAGCCCCTTTAGAAGGCATATTCTATATGCGAGAGAAATAAGGGGATTTGATTGAGAAAATAATTGGAGATTATACTCACTGGAACGACATGATTACTGAAAAAGGGAAACTATTCCTAAAATATCTCATATCCTCCCGTACATAAGTGTGGTGCACAACACACCCATACATAAGACTCTACTAGATGCGGATTTTCAGACTTTATAGGATACTGTTGAAACTTAGGCTCTGATACCAAGTTTATAACACCCTGAATCTGGTACCAGGAATATTACATAGTACTCATGAACCTGAAGGACCACAAGCTAACCAATGACTGATATCTCTAACTAAGCACTAAATAATATACTGTAATTATATGAAATATAAGCTATAAGTCCATAAGGTTCAAAAATAAACTAATACTAAATATAAAACAATGTCTGTAATGGGGTATAACAATACCCAAAACTAAAATAAACTATTTGAAACATGTTGTAGTCTGAAAGCCTTTAAATTGTCTAAAATCTATGGAGTTGATGGGACATATCCCCAACTAACTCCAAACTTCAAAAATAATAAAGTAATAAAATAATTATGCTATCCTCGAATGATGAGGACACACTGCTAGTCTGGATTTTGAACATCTGATCTACTAAGGATGCTCGAGATCTCATGCTTCTAAACCTATGGTATAAAACACCATAGCACAAATACGTCAGTATGATTGAATGTACTGGTATGGATGAAAAGGTAAGCTAAAAGAAAAGGGTTAATATGCATGAACAATACTAAATGACTATATACATGAACGTGAGAATATAAGCATGAATTCATAACAGTAACTGAGGTCGTGATAGGACTGAGTATTGATTCTACTGATAATACGGATTTACTGATTTCTGAGTTTACTAGTAACTAATAACTGAAAGACTATTTTTGACAGTCCTTATTATAAATAATTGATCTAGGTGTTATACAGAGCTAGATGAGTGTATTTGACAGACCTAAAATCTGATGGAACTAGCTGAGTTTCGTACTGAGATGAGTGACTTGTCTAAAAGTCCTGATTTTTATAGAACTGGATTGAGTTCTATTCTAAAGACTAAATCTTAAATTGAAACTATGAGAGGTAATCATCTAACCAACATGCACCGTATGTAAACTGGTGGGGTCCAACCTATAACCCCGGCTGGAAGGGTGTCACTACTATGCCACGATTAAAGATAAGCTATGAGTAAACCTTCTCTGAAAGGGAGCTCTTTCGTCAACCCCTCCTATAAGGAAAACTCAAACGATATGTATAATACTTAGACTCATAGGGGTATATCTCAACCTACGCTGACTTCATTATTCCAGAACGTAGGGATTTCTACTAATGATCATATACTCTACTGGATGACAGTGTGTGTCCTTATCCTTGGGTTCACTCGGTGCTGAATCCTACTCCCAACAAAATAGATATAGAACTGATTTCCTAGTTCACACTAGACTGGACAGATCTATTACTGATTTTATTGATTAACTAGATTGAAGTAAGTTCACTGGATTTCTGTTGACCGACAGAATACTACTGAATTTGGTTAACTAATAGAATGCTACTGAGTTCTGCCAGCTGATTGAGTTTACAAAGGTTCGAACTAAATACTACAGAGACATAATAACTGATTGACATCACAGAGATTCTTGAGATTAGTGAATGGGACTGGACTGATACTGTGTTTTCTGAGTTTTCCTGAGTCACATGATTGACTGAATTCTACTGATTATGGCTTGACTAAGAGTATCATGAAAATTAACACTGGCTCTAGGCACACAACTAAATTGTTGGGTATTTAATAACCCCAGGACTTGATAGCATTAAAGTAAATCATGGTACAAGTTTGAAAGCACAACAATGGCTATATATATCCATAATTCATTGACTAAAACATTTCATCAAACACTTTACAGGCGCTAACTTGTACATGAATGGGGATATCATAATAACATGCTATGAAGGAACTATTTTCTTTAGAATAGGCATTTTGTCAAACACATGGGGGTCATGCTTTGGTTATACAATAATCAATAAATTAAATTATCACAGCTACATAATTCAACTTGCAAATTGAATGTTTTTTCATGAATATTATGCAAAACATCACGTACTAGGATCAATCATTGGAACAGTAATTTGAAACATGAATCAAAACCCAACAACAACATGAACATGAATTTCAATTCAACTAAATCATGAACATTCATAAATACAAATTTTTTAGATTTTTAAAAGAGATTCTTAAGCTTCATGGATGAAAGAGACCCATTTATCCACACTTGACACACCTTGATTATGAGTTTCTTACAGTTCATGGAGAGATTCTTGAGATTTTCTTTTAAAACTTGGGGTTAGGGTTTTCTATCTTTGAGAGAGAGTGATTTATTTCTTGAGAAATATGGGTATACAATAAGATAATAGGTCTTTTTAGGGTTTAATGTCGTGTATAGACTGATTTGGGGTTTTTGAAACCTACCAAAAACCCCTAAAATAAAATAACAGAACCTAAAAAATCCCAATTTTACATGCTGGTACGACGCGATAAAATCACGCTAGCTCACTAGAAACTGGATAATTGGGAAATAGGTTTGTGGCGCGATGTGGTTGAAACCGCGTTGCCACCTTGGTTGTGAACTGGAATGGCACTGCTATGTGGTGGAATCCTGTTGGTGTACTACAAATTTATAATTCTAAAATTGAGCCTTGGCGTGATGCAACAATATTGCAAAGGCTTATTGGTTTTTGACAAATGCCATTTTTGCTAGCTCCATGAATCGCTAAAGTTCTAGGTGGTACACTATCTTATTAAAATAGCTCAAACTCTTTGCCCGGGCATAGGATTTGGGTGAATTTGGTATTGATGTAAAGCTTATTCAATTTCCCATACAACAAAAAATCAAAATCTTTAAAATTATACATGTATAAAAGTGGATTCATCTTTAAGATTTTTTTGGATGTATTAAAGCTAGGTAAAAGTATGAGGTATTACGATATTAATGTTTCTATGTGTATATCTACTAATTTGAGTCAGTATAGCCTAAGGTATGGTATTATATATGTGTATATATATCCAGCAAGGTCGGAAAATGATTTCAATAAGAATGGTTATGATTATGATGGTTATGATGATGATTTTTATGATGGTGCTGGTTTTGATGATGGTATTCTGATATTGTGGATTCTGTTATATTCATTATTGTATGTTCATCACCTATGACCAGTATGCACCTATATCTATCAGTTCGTATGGGAGGCTTGAATATATATGGGTGATGACTAAGCCTTATATTTTTGTATGCTTATCGAACCTTCCAAGTAAGGGGTGTTGGGGGCATGCATAGTCTCTGCTAGGTATTTGGTTATTCAAAATAGCTGATTACTCATGTTGTTATTTGTATTGTTATTATAATTATGATGATCATTTTTATGGATAATTTATAAATGATTGGTCATTGATTCTGTGACGAGAGTTGAGGTATGATTCTGGTCTCTTCTATATTACGAATTCATTATTAATACATGTTGATACATATGGATTTGAAATACTGAACATGTTAGTAATAAATATTAATAGGATTATGGGACCATAAAATTGAAGATATGATGATCTAGGTTGTGCTTCAAGGTGACCTTACATTTACATATAGATGTATATCTAGCAATATGTAGCTTTTGTATCATTGTATATCCCTTCCTTTATTTTTTTTGGATTGTATATTCATTCCTTGGCCTTGTATATTGCTATACATATTCTCCTTTTGCCCTTTATTTATACGTTGTCCTAGGATATATGATATATTGTTGAGATTTATGAGTACGGTTGAAATAGGATAGTTCATCCTTGTTACATTCTTAGCCTTATTATATTAGTCTCTTAGACATAAGTAGGATAGGTTATCTTTATTATCTTATTAGCTTGTTACACGGTTACTGGACTCTTGGGTGTAGTTTTCATTCTATTTATATATTATGTATATCTTCTTTATCTTTTGAGCTCAGTTGGCAGTTTCCTACTAAGTACCATTTTTTTGGTACTCATACTACACTTCTACAACCTGCAAATCATAGTATGGGTTTTCACTGTTGATGTATTCGTCATGTAGAGCAATCATAGTTCGGCGACATAGAGTGAGCTCTTGACATTTGAGGTATTACTTACATCCCTTTAATATATTAGACTAGTCTCAATATTGTACTCATAGATAAGTTGTATTAGTGTACTCTTGGTATTTCACATATGTACTCTTATTATGTTAGAAGCTCTTGTATAGAACCACCAGTTTTAGGGACTATTTATGTATTTGATCTTTTACTTTCTTTATTTCTCTTGGTTTCTATATCTATTTAGGTAGTTCATTACTAGCTATTTTGGACTATGGGTTTGGCTTGCCTATTGGTGGGTTATAGTGGGTGCCTTTAAGGCCTATGAAATTGGGTTGTGACAAATTAATATCAGATCCTAGGTTCATTAATGTATTAGTTAAGAGCTAAGTGTTTAGTAGTCCTGCGGATCGGTGCAGTGATGTCCATAAACTATCTTTATTAGGCTATAGAGACATTCTAGGAAATTCACTTTGTGACTCCTTATTGTGTTTTCATATTTCTATAAACTTCGAACATATTTTTTGACTCTATTTTGTCCCTAATATATGATGGAAGAAGGGCAACATTGTTGGCAAATATAGAGAAGATTTCAACACGTATTTCTAGTGTTGTAGCACATTATCAAACAAAAGAGTCGGGGATGGCTACAAAAGATCTACAATATCAACCAAAAGGATTTGGGTCAAACTTAGGCTCTAGTTAAGCTTGTGACTACTCAAGCCCATTTAAATTCAACATTGAAGGTTCGTGTTAAGTTGTAGATCCCTTTCATATATTGATGATATATGATTTATCAAGATATTCTTAGACCAAGTTGGGTCTAATGGTGTTCATCATGGATTTTAAATAGTTTTTGAGTATGAGACTGGGTTTCTAGATATGGCCAGCCATATTCTTATGCTATACTCTTTTGAGCCAAGCATAGTATGGATTTATTAGAGGTCTAACATTGCCACTCTATTTGGCATTGGAGCATATGATAGTTTTTATGTTTTTCTTCTCCCAAGTGATGGATTATGCGAGGGCCATATAGAGAGTATATACTGAAACTTATGGATGTGGCAGCAAGAGGCCATGCCATCCATATAGTTCTATTGGTATTTTATCTAGGAGTGAGGATTCTTTGGGTCGAGGTCAACTTCACCTGCACTATATCAGCTATAGGCAGGTAGTATTTTAATCTATAAATGGCTCTCAAATTAGTCATGGTGCTTATAGTGGGTAGAGCTCTCATCAGAACTTGCAAAGTATTAGTATGGATCTTCAAGACATGATGACCATTCAAGATTATGAGGGGTAGTATCTCGAAGTATTCTAGGATTCAATTTTAGTTGTAGATAGATGGTTCGCGGGTCTAGAGAATGTCCTCGATATGGGATTTTTAGCCAGTCACCTTTTTTAGATAAAACTCATGATGTTGTAGTATCTTTAGTTAGAGATAGTGCTCTTCCTGCTTCAGTCGATGATTTAGTCAGTTGGTCCTAGTTTGGACTTGTACAAAGTTATTCTTCCTATGCTCGTTAGGCATGTGATTAAGGATTTCACCATGATAGGTGTGTTTTTATTTCCCACATTTATCTTTTATTATGTGTATTAGGGTTTTCATACCCATTAATGTTTATATGTCTTGATGAGTTGATATTGGTTATTGTGTGACTTGTAATTAAATACATAATTATGTGACTACTATATGGTTTATTTCTTCCAGTAGTGGATGTAGTAGATTTGTATAGATATTTTCTCCCTATGGGTGTAGTATTTGCATTTGAGTCACATTTATCTTGGTACATTGGCCTTATTATTTTTAATATTGCTATCACTGCTTGAGGTTATTGATATTGTTGATTTATTATTTAATGTAAATGATCCTTGCGGGGTAGCAGTTTACACTAGTGTTATCTAGTAAAAATTTCATTTTTGTGGTTCTTATTCGGCAACTTAAGTAGATATAGACTAATTTGGTGATTTCTTCCCATAACATCAAAAAGTTGATTATTTTCCCTCTTGATTAGCTGTGTTAAATTGATTCGAGAATGTACTATGTTATTGGAGGTAAGTTGACCTTCTATGGTTTTGTATGGTTCTTAAGTGGCAATAAAGCTATATTTCTTGATCATGAGTTGGAGATTCATAGACTTGCCTCCTGGGTTGCAAAGGCTTTTGTATTAGCTATCCGTTTTTATATATCCTATTTTGAGTTTGAACAATTTTAGGTCCATTCTTTATTTATGGCTATTTCATCATTTGATAGAGTTTTTAAATTGAGATTGAGATGTTGTGGATTCATCTCTTAGATTTGATGGGTTCATTTCCTTGTGATAATTTGCCCTTGTTATTAGTGTGGAGATTAGATGCTTCCTTACTGTCATGATGTGGTTCTTGTCTAAAGTGAAGTTTGAGAGTTAAAGGCTGGTGGTCTTTCCTATGATCATTTCTTAAGTTAGAAAATTGAAAATTCTTATCTTGAGTGGTTGGTTGATTTTCCAGTAGTGGCCTTAACCTTGGCATTGGTGTCAAAATTTGTATTTTCTTCCTTGGATAGGTGATTCATGGTTTGATTGAGTTATGATTGTCCTACTTGGGTGGATTCAGGAAATCCCCATTTAAGAGTTTGCTCAGCCTAATGACGCTTGGTGGAGTGTTTCTCCTTGATGTTAGGTGCCTATGGATATTTTTATTGAGATGAAATATTGGATTGACGTTGGCTAAGAGTTACATTTATTTGAGTTGATTGAGTTTTGCTACTACTGGTGTGGATTGCAGATTCTGGGAGTTTTGAGTATGTTTTGATAGTTCATGCCCTCCAACAGTTATGGAGTGGGTTATTTGCATTTCATAGGCGATGATTTATCCTTCATCATGGTTTCTATTTTGTGTCTACTATCCGTTCCGTCTTACTGATATAGAGTTAGTTATTGCCTTTCAATCGATGGTTTATCCCTATGGTAATTTTTTTTATGCTATGTCTCGATTGTGGCTTGGTATGATTTAGCTTGGATATGTTAGCTTTGGATGCTAAAGTTGATCTGAGTAGTTGTCATTGGTAAACTAGTTGGCTCAGTTTTGACTTGATGCCTTGGAATGGTGATTTGGAAGTTATGATAAATTTAGAGTACCTACCTATCTTCGGGTCTTATTTGGGTAGTTCAGATGGAGCAATTCAGCCTTCGTGCTGAGATTTTAGCTTAAAGTTGTGGAGATGAGTGCAACTTTTGTTTTCAAATTCACCTCAGTTAGAGTTTAATTTATAGGATGGTTGAGCCCACTCCGTTGTAACCTATTTGGTCTTCTCTACTTCCGATGGATTATAGTTGATAAGTGTTCAGATGATGACCCATGGATCTGATCTTTGTCCTTTTAGCCTTGACCTCGAGTTTGAAGTTTTCTATGGGAATTTAGAATGATATGCTCAATTGAAGTAATATACTTGATCTAGATTCAGAATGGTTTCATTCTTGGTTAATGGGATATCCTTGAGCAGATTGTTTAGTGATGAGTCATTATGCCTTGATCCTTTGGATTTCAATTTGATTATTATCCAGACTAGTTGTAGCATTGACATCGATTGCAATTCTTAATTATCTCTACTTGTGTGCCCAGACAATGCCTTTTGTGCTAATTCTCATATTTATTGAATTGACATGTAGTGGATCAACCTCAGTTCTTTGAGTTGTCTGTGATGAGATTGCACAGACAGGACTCAGGTGATTTTTCTCCTAGTTCGAAGTGGATAGCAGGTGAAAAATGGTAAAGAAAAGTTATATTTTGATTAGGAGGCGGTGGTATAATAATGTCTTGGGTTGGTTTTAGATCCGATGAGCCTTTGTAGATTTGGGCAGATATCGAGATGGTATTAGTGTATTGTGGTTCAAATTTGTAAGCATCAGCCTTTTCGGTTCTGTTGGTGTCCAATTAGTAGTTTTAAGTTGACGTTCGGCTATTTGGAAGTGAAGTGAAAGTGCTGCTGAAAAAGGGATAACTATGGCACAAATCCCTTGGAAGTGTTTTCTCTTCGTGGAGGTTATCTGGGAAGTCATGCTCGGAGCATGCAAGCCCATTACGTCATCTTTCTGAGCTTTTGAGATTTTTTCTATCTGTTGACTTTCAAGGATGAAAGTCCTTTTAGCAGTTGATATTGTAATGACCCTTGCAGTAATTTTTCATATTTATTCTTATTTCTGTCATTAGAGTTTCTCCATAGCTGCCCCAAGTTATTTATGACTTGCTAAGATGGGCAGTTTGGCCATCGGAAAGTTTATTTGGTTTTTAGAGCCAATTCAATATTTAAAATTCTTTGTTGGTTCCAAATGTCACCGACCAAAACGTTCAGCAAAACAATCTCGGATGCAAATTCTAACAATGCCAGAAGCTCCGGAATATTGATTTTAGGATAGGTAGACCTTTGGTTCAGATCATGATGAACAAAGTTCATTTCGACCTATTGGTCGGAAAGTTGGAAAATAGAAAATATGGGTGTGGGACCCACATTTGGTCGAAACAACCTTGGATAAAAAATTTGACTTTTCCATTGCATCTGAAACATCAATTTTATGCTTTGGGGACCCTTTGTTCAGGTCCCAAGGCTTTCGTACTTACTTTAGCTATTGAGTGGATTTTATGAAAAAATGGAACTATAGGTGTGCTACAATTTTGGCCAAAATGTTCTTGGATAAAAGTTATTATGATTCCGTTGGATCTAAATATGGTTTAAACTCAAATTTCACTAATGGATGATGTTCATAGGGTTCTTAATGCATTTTGACGGACAAAAACAAGTTTTTGACTTTGCTGTCATATGGTGCACAGGGGGGATACCGTGATTGTACAAGGGGTATGGTAATTACCCTATTTCAATAGAAATCACTGTATTGTGATAGCAATATCTCCATACATAGTATGGGTATAAAATGACTCCTTAGGCCATGTTTTGATCATTTCTCATGCTTTCTTGAGAGGCAAATGCCCTAAATAAGCGTGATAACTCAAAATTGAGTCTTGTGGGTGACTTGGAAGCTTGCTAAACATTTGTTATCGTAATTATCATCCGATTTAAGGTAAGATTTCATCGATTTCTTGGTGAATTTTCTAATTTTTTGACCAATGGCCCAATCACTTAGGGATTGATTTTAGCCCAAAATTTGCTTAGTTTCACCTATTTTAAGGGTTTTAATTCCATGAGCTTCATATCACATTGGGTTGACTTCAAAAATATGTTTTTCGTAAGTAGGACCTGATAACACTCAACTAACACCATAATTTCTATGCAAAGCGTTCGTTGTCAGTATTTACCCAACAAGAGTCGCGGTCGAATCCACAAGGAGTCAAAACTATCTTTCAATATTCATATGTGTTGAAAGTTAACTGTGGGATAACTCATAATGTAAAACTAAAACAAAACATGAAAGTAAATTGGAGGGGGGGGGGGGGTGAATGCCGAACCTTGTTGAACAAAATTACAAAATCTTACTACTATGAGATCGAACAATTTTTAAGTTTATCAAATTTAGAGAGAACTAGGGGTTATGTTGTCCTAAGTAGTGTTCATGCATGGGTAATCAAGAGTTAGTATAGTTTTTGATAAGGGTTTTGAGTAGTCTAGCTTTAGGGTCTTAGTGATAATCTTTCAATAAAACACTAATTTTTTCTCATGGACTCTTTTGAACATCTCATGAGCGTGAAAAGCTTAGAAATCAATAACCTCAACTTAGAATCTTTAATTCTAAGATGATGCTTATGAACATATCCAATTTACTTAACACCCTTACTCCTAAGACAATTCAAACAAACAAGCTATTTCAAGGTGCTGTTTCTAATAACTCTTCACCCATATCATTCTTCCAAGGATAATATGGGATCCAAGGAAATTAGGATTTTCACCCACAATTCTCAATTCAACTATAGAGTAAAGGCAAAACCCATAAGAATTAACCAATTAATTGTACTAACAATTAACATTCACATATCACTCACTACCTAATCAAACATAACCCAAGATATAAAATTAGTTACTCATGAAATTAAAGAGTGGAATCTTTCCCAGATTTGCATCCAATTCCTCCATCATAATCCAATTAAGAGTAAGCCCAAACTTCAATCTTAATTTACAAATAAAAATCTCTTGGAATCAAAATAAATAAATTTTTCTCAACTCAAAGGTAAATTGCTTTTCTCTCTCTCAATTTGAAAATTGAATAAAAAATGCCCCAAAAATGTGAAAGTGTTTTGCATTTTGTGATTTTAGGATTCAACTCTATGAAATTCTAGTTTTGCCCTTAAAGAATTCCCGGCATATCGCAATCGCTATCTTTTGGTCCTGATCGCGGTTCTGCAACCGTGTGGCCTTTTCATGCAATTGCTATAGACTGAATTTCTTTTGACTGACTGTGATCACGACCCTCAGGTTGCGATTGTGGTACCTGAGAGTTGTCTGATTTTAACCTTTAGCTCCTTCAGCCCACTTCCCTTCTCTTTAAACTTTTCTCAACTTATTTTTATCAAATTCCCTCTATAAATCATAGAAACTAGATATTAATATATTTCAATGAAGAATTAGTCCTATTTATACAATTAAATCATTATTGTGTGCAAGAATTTGTATGTAAATGAGTGGAAAATTTGCCACACATCAACACCCTGAACTTTAAGCTTCTCTTGTCCTCAAGCAACACTACTTCATACTCAATGAGACTATTAAACTTTTAAGCCAATTCTTACTACAAAATGAACACCGTGAATCTGAAATTAATTAACATTAACATTCAGAAAAGAGGCATAGGAAAAACTATTGTGCAACACCCCAAAAAATCAATCACCTTTTTCAAGGATGTAACAGACTTTAAAGAATAATCAAGTAAAAACAAATAACTTTAAAGATGTGACTCTCTATCAATTATAACTCGACTATACTTCTTCTCCTTTTTTTGGAATATGACAACTTCACCAATCTCAATTAGTTTACATACCTCCTGGCGATGAAATGTCTCATCACATCAAATTTCGTTTATGCAAAAAAGGAACAAATGAGAAAAAACTCACTCTCCCCAAGAATTTCTCAAGAAACACAAGTATCATGCCATATTCTTGCCTATATTTTCAATCTCTACTAAATCAAAAACACTCTATTGAAGATCTCAAATAACTTTTTTAAATATTATAATGTAGGCTCGGAGCAGTGTAGGATAGTAATTTGGGAACAACATGACTCACCCTTCTTGAACTTTTCATGAAATGTTATTAAACAAAACTTTGGATCATTGTCCACTTTATTCATTCCTAACTCATACATGTGCCTACTCATTTCTTTCCTTTGTGTAATCTCATGCTTTTCCTTTCTTTGTTGGTCCCTTTTTTTTTCTCACTCATTAGTCTTCATTACTAATATTTTAGGCTTACACTTACAATACCGTGGCCCAAGACCACATCTTCAATGATTTACCACCCCCAATTTAGGATTTTAGCCTCAGGTTGCATTTTTAAGTTCAAGGAGGGTAGGATTCAAAAGAGGGACAATGTTCAAATGGTTCAAGGGTTGTAACGAGGTTCCCATAGAAAAGTTCGAAGGCTAAAAAAGGGAGACTAGGGATTTAAATATATAATGGGTAGGCTTTTTAGGCTAAAGTGGTTTTACATGATTACAAAGAAGGCCTAAGATCATTTCTCCAACCATATGTGATTACTGTTAGATTTAAGATATCAATGGGGAAGTTCTAGATAACACAAGTATGCATGAGCATCAATCAACTAAGCTCACTGTACATGGTATGCATACTTCTCTAGGAGGATCGGTTTCATCTTCTATTTTAGGAAAAAGTATTTAATCACCACACACTAATTACTAATGAATTTGGAGTCATAAAAAGAAGTAAAGAGTTGTGACAAAATAGTTCATGTCGATACCCTTGATTTTTCTAGAAAAAAATATTTTGGATGTTGGGGGTGTTTGCTTTGTATTTTACCATGCAATATTAACTATTGTTGGCACCAAATCAAGTCGCCATCTCACATTTGGGATCTCACAAGGGCAACCCATATGGCTACTCAGACTTCACCATAGGAATAATGGCAATCCCAATCTATAATACCATGGGTATTCAGATTTCTCTCTTGAATTTATAGTATAAATTCCCTACTCACGAATTTTCCCTTAAGAATGTCGCCACTTAATCAATCATAGGGAAAGTCTCATCCAACACCAAATAAAAAGTGAAATAAAAAGCTAAAAATGAAACAATTAATTCACTATATCCATGCTCAGTGTGAACTAAATTCAAACATTAAAAGCAAAAATTAAAATATTGCACATCAATGCTCACACACACAAGCGCCACACCCCTAACTAAAGATTTCCAGTGTCCTCACTACATAACACAAAAGAATAAGAATGGTCAAAGTTGATCACTAAAATTGCATTAAGGATGAAGGCAAAAGTTGGATCTACTATTAAGATTGGGACATAATCAGTGTGGTTGCAATACCGCGCTCACGATCCTTGGATCACAATCATGGTACCTGAGGCATCATACTCCCCTATTTTAACCTATTTTTATTCGTGGCTTCCACACTTCTAAGCTCAATTTTCCCCAATTTTTTGTCAAATTTGTCCAAAACACCTACATCAACATTATGTAAATTAATCAAAAATAAATGGTGCAAATATGAAAATGATGGGTTTCCTCTCATTGAGTGCTTGATATAAAATAGTGGCACGATGACCATTTATCATTATTGTAGTTCTTTAATTGAAATAACTCAATCTTGCGTCCTGTAGGTCCACCTAAATTTTAGTGCTTTAGCCTTTGACCATTCACCGCAAAACTTTTTTTCTTAGTGACTTCTAACTTGATCACACCACTAGGATACATTGTTGTAACCACAAATAGACTGAACCACTTGGAAAAAAGCTTTCTTGTAAAAAGCTTCAATTGACAATTGTTGAGGAGTACATCATCCTCCATATGGAACTCCCTTTTAGAATTTTAGAATCATGCTACTTCTTTATTTTTTCCTTCCACAACATGAAGCTGTTACATGCCTTGAGTAAAAAAATTTCCGACTAATGGATTTGAGTCACTGTTGACTTAGATGAATTCAACCAATCTATATTCAATTTTTTTAGAGCCTTCAGAGTTTTAAGCTTTAGTTCTAAGGGTAAGTGACATGCCTTTCCAAATACCAATTGATATAGGGACATACCAATAGGATGTTTGTAAGTTGTGGTCCCAATTTGTTCAACTAACATTCACATTTTTCTCAAGGATAGACTTAATTTCCAGATTAGACATCTCGAATTGGTCATTCGCTTGGTGTGATATGGGGTAGCTACCTTGTGCTTCACCATATATTTTCCAAGAAGAGCGTTGAAAACTAGATTACAAAAATTTGAGCCTCCAGAGCTAATGATTGTTCATGATGTTCCAAACCTTGTAAAAAGGTACTTCTTCAAGAAGAAAGTAATTCGTTGCTCTCATTGATCAGAAGAGACATGGCCTCTACCCATTTGTAGATAGAGTCAACCACCAATATGATGTATTTTTTACCAAAATAGCTCACAAATGGTTCCATGAAATCAATTTCCCATAAGTCGAATAGATTGTCTTCGAGATTGGGTTTAAGGGGCCTCTCATGCCTTCTCAATATGCCACCATGTAGTTGGCATTGATGAAATTCTTTGACCATCTCAATGGAATCTTAATGAATGGTGGGACAATAATAAAAACTTTGAAGAATTTTGGTGGTGATTCGAATGAAACACCTCAGAATTTGGTCATTAAAAGTTTCTTGACCTATGTACTGTCAAGACTACGACTCTCTCTACGAGTTGTAAGTTGTCATTACGAGTTGTAGGACCCTAATCGTAGCCTGACTAATATGGATTGGTAAAGTTTCTATTATGATTATGATTGACTCCTAACATATCATAAAGACTCTATATGAGATGTATAGTCCCATCCGTAGCCAAACTAGTGTGATGCACAAATATTTCTATCTTGCCTATGATTTAACCTAACAAGTCATAGTATCTGATTACGAGTCTTGTAGTACTACTCAAAACCAGATTAGTGTGGGTGTCTATGGATGCTATCTAGACTAAAACTGGATGTCACGAGTTATAAGGTAACGCTACGATTCCTAAGGTTACCCTTAATGACTGGGCAATACTTTTTCGGGGTTTTAATTAAGGGAACTTTAGACATTTCCCCTTTTCCCCAAGCATGACCCAAACCTTTAAAACTTTTTTACAACCCCATTCGAATTCATTACACACCAAAATAACTTCTTAATTATCACAAATTCTCTTAAGCAAGAGCGCTAGGGTTTTCTCAAGGTTGATTATCTAGAGCTTTCAAGGGAAAATTCCCTTTAAAAATTGTTATCCTTTCAGGCATGTATCTCTTTCCCAAGAATATATTTTTCTAAGGCATATGTTTTAATTTTGAAGTCATGAGGTTTTGATGGTGGTTAAGGAACTTGGGTTGAGGTTTGACAGTTCTCAAGCGCACATGCAGGTTGTAGATAAGATGCTCGAAGATCACTGTCACTGCTGGGACTGAGCACCTGAACCTAGATTATGAGACAATGTAGCATACAGATGTGTATATGGATCAGTACTTTAAGGATGTACTGAGTATATGAGGGTGTATGCATTAATTAACACAATAGTATCAATCTTAACAAAAATCATTTGTGCAACTATAAATGACTCGTATAGCTTGAATAAAACTGAAAAACTGAATATCATAAACTGTGTACAATAAAGGATAAATCATAAACCTCGTGAGTCATTATATTAGTTCCAAAATCCATATTCTCCATCTTATTCTCAAAATAGGTAAGTAAGAGAAATCTTAAAACATTAGTTCTTGAAACTTGAACTTTGATCTCATGGAGAATAAATGACTTCTTTAAAACTTAAAACTTATAGAACTTTGGGACTTAGGAAAATTTTATCTTAATTAGAGTAGGAGACTACTTTGGGAGTTTCACTTAACCGACATAAATCACATGAGCCACATAGAGTCCAACGTCTTGCCCATGTTGGGGAGAGATATTTTATCATTTCCATCAGAGTAGAACCTATACTTTAGTGATCACTTATCTTACCCCAGTTTGGGTAAATCAGAAATCTAAGGGGGCACATAGTTCTGGGGTATTTGACCTTGGAATCATACCCAACTTGGTGCTAAATACTACTCCCATACTTAAGCTCAGAACTTTTAGGAAATCCACCTTAAAATAATTCAAGGGTCCATAATAAAGACCAAATATACTTCTCTTGTCTTTAAAGCATAACTAGTGTGGACTCCTATGTTAGCTTAGACCCAAAAAGGTAAAATCTTTACTTAAAATCTAAAAATTGCTTAGCTATGGGGAACTTATGACCCAAACAATCCTGAACAACAATATTAAAAAGGGGGTCTATTAACCCAAAAAGTAATTCTAAAGTCAACATCTCAAAATTCATTCTTAAGAATGCAATTACTCATAAGGAATCTTGAAATCTATAATTTTTTTATCAATAGGCATGGAATACAATTAAAATCATGTAATTCAACTCTTAGTTCATGGAAAATTTCAAAATCATACAATTAATGGAAATGGGTATAAACCCTAACTTGATTTTCATGGAAAAATCTTATAAATTGTAGAAATTTTTAATTTAAAGTAAGCTTTTGGGCACAAGCGTGAAAGGGTTACCCTTGCTCAAACCCCACATACCTTAGATTGTTATATTGAATGAACAAGCTTGCTTGAGACTCTTTTTGGAACTCTTAAGAGAGGGTTATTGAAGCCTTTGACTTGGGAACCTTGAATCTTAACTCAATTTGTAAAATGTATGGTGAGTTCTTGAATTTCTTGAAGGAAGATTTGGATTTGCTCTAGAGGGTTGATCTTGAGAGAAAACCTTAGTTTTTGATGTCTATGAAGAATGTGAAGCTATGATATTTGTTTGGCTATATCTGAGTGTAAAAAGGGTGGAAAAAAACCAACAAGCCCTTGTAAAAATGGCTTAAAATCACTGAACAGAATAGGCGACGGTGGGTGCGATGGTCCGTCAGGGCCTGACAGTCCGTCGTCCATAACCATTGCACCTAGGCCAGAATTAGACTTTGTGCCTTGCCTGCGACGGCTGGGTCAGCGGTCCATTGCTAGATCGATGGTCCATCGGCCTTACCATCGCGCCTAACTAGAATAAGGTCTCACTGCCTCCTTTACGAAGGTTTGGGCGACGGTCTATCACTTCCTCGATGGTCTGTCGGACTAACCGTCGCACTTATCCAGAGAGTGGATCACTACCTTAGTTACGACGATCTGGGCGATGATCCATCGCTAGCTTAATGGTCCATCTGACCTCTTTGTTGCACCTGGGCAGTTCATACTGCTTTATGTAAAACGTCCATATCTTTCTCTTCCGATGTCAAATTTTGACAAAATAGGTATCATTAGAAAGATATTTCAATTTCCCACACGATAAACACTAATCACTTTGGAAGTCATTTTTAAATCTTTTAAAAAAGAAATTGGGCTTCACTTGATACGCTGTAAAGGCTTAGACTCTGAGGGAAATTTATGGGGTCTTACACAGGGTACGTGGTCTACCAAGTAATATAGTGGCCTTCAAGAAAGACAAATATCAATCCCATAGAGACTTCTTCCAATAACTATTCAATTTTAGTTCACTATTTTGATCAATTTAGTGCAAGTGTAACCAAAAGAGAGTGTGAATTGGATTGTTACATTTAACTAGATTATCCTATACGGGAAATTCTTTTTTTTTTAAGCAAATGATATAAATAAGCATTTAATTGGATTATTACATCATTGAGTGGGGATGTAATAATCTAATAAAATGCTTATTTATATCATCATCAACATATAAAGCACACGAATTATCCTCAAAACAAGGCTACATAGGCCCGGATAACAATGCTAGAGTGCATAAATACACCCAACAACACCACCCCATACTTAAAGACTTGTTCATCCTTGAGCAACTCTTAGCTCTAAGAATCTTTAATTGAGGAGACTCTACACTTCTACTATATGCAAGATACTCAAATTAGTACTACCATGATGACACAGAATGCAAGTTTCTATATTAAGCATGTTATGTACACCATTGAGAGTCCAAGAATACTACTTAAAAACATTCTAGCCTAAAAAATTGACTCACCAAGTTAGCAAGCTCATGTGTATTTCTCAATAAAAGACATCATACAAATCACCCATATTCATCAAGCATGTGCCCTTATAATAAGAGAGTAACCTATAAACACTCACATAAATGCAATTCATAGCACAATGGGAACAAGAATCAAGTACACTCACTCTGACAAGGAATTCACAAGGTAAACATAATGAACAATAGGCTTGCCCTTAGTGTAGTACTCCACTAAATCAGAATGATGAAGCTTAGGATCAAAATAGGTCTTTAATATTTGTAATGTAGGCTAAGGTATGGGTACGAACTATTTCATACAAGAATAGTGATTGTCTTCCCTAAGAAATTTAATACATCACTTTTGACAATTGAGAGCAATCTATAATAATCCATGAACACCACTTTCATCTACCACATCTTCTATTTTTCCCCATCTCATTAATTTTATTCATATACATTATGGTGAGAGTATATTATGTATATATCATTCAATTTTTCCGTTCTTCGCACCTATTACATATTATGCACCCCTGTGATAGCCACCCTTAACATGAGCGATTTGACTTAATTGAAGTGCACAATGTCCAAGCAGAACCAGGGTCAAAACACAGTTAGGCTAAAAATTGGAAATTTTCAAGAACAAGTTTCTCCAACTGCCAACTACAACACAATAATTTTTACACACCAATAACTATCACTTTGGGAATTAAAATTCAACTTTCTCCTACTTGAATTTTCAACTCCTTAACTTAATTAAGTTTACACTAAAACACTTGGGATATTTTGGATCAAATTAAGGTCTATAAAAGAAGGGAATAGGCTACACATAATGCTGCCATAGAAAAATCCAAAGGCTCAATGGGGCTTACGAAGATTATGCAACAAGGGTATGTAAAATATGGTATGAACAGGGCTATCAAAGAAATACCTATAAAATATGGTATGAACAGGGCTATCAAAGAAATACCTATATCATCTCCTAAACCTACACTCTTTATTTTGCTTATCACACACACCAGGAAATTTCTAGAGATCATATGAAACAAGGAATATACACTACCTCACACATACATGACACATGTTTAACTTACATAAGATAATCATAGACTCTCAACTAAATAATCACATGAATTCGACTTTAAGCCAACAAGTACAAGAGTTATAGTCATGAGCCTAAGATTCTAAAAAGTAGCAATTCACATCATAAACATGCTTTTTACATCCAAAATACATGCATTATATTGTCAAATATAGCACTAACAAGAACAACTTACTTATTCGAAACACAAAATTTTAAATTTACCATAAAAATGAGAATTTTCCCACCCCACACATAAAAATCTACTTTGTCCCTAAAGTAAACTTAAAAGGTAGAGATAGAAATACTCTCTAAGGCCTCTTGTCTTAGCTAGTAGCATCTTTATACATCAAGAGGGTCCAGGGATCCCACACTTAGTCTTTGCCATGCTCCTTAGCTTAGTTTTTTAATACTCAGACTTTCCATCAACCTGTGACTCAAGAAAAACAAAAATTAATAAAGTAAAAACTAAAATACTAAAAATAAAACATACCTTCTTAACTTTGGTTGCCTCCAAAACAATGCCAGATTTAGTATCGCAGCACAACCCAATCACGACTCATCCAAATTCCTTCATCCTTTTCTCATACTTAGATGCCATCTTCATATTCATTTAAGACCTCATGAGTGTGAAATATCAAGATCAATAACTTTCTCAACATTAGCCATTTCAGGCTCATTAATCTGCACATATCTGGCTTAGGTAGTTGTGGCTTAGGCTACAAAATGAGGAAGTCTGTAGAGTTCTTTTATGGAACTATCTCTATCACCTAGAATTATCCTCTTCAATCACAGTAATCATTCATAAGTCTTTGAAATAGGATAGTATGTTAAGCGGTTTATGCACTTTAAAAACTGCCTCTTCATCCTTCAACCTCATTGTGAGTGTTTCCTCTCTCACATCTATCTAAGCTTCTCCTGTTGCTAAGAATGGATATCCCAATATGACTGTAATCTTTTATCTACCTAAAAATCTATAAAAATAAAGTCTTTAGAAATAATAAATTTATCAACCTTTATGAGAACATTCTCTATAACTTCTTCAGGATGGGCTATGGTCCTGTTTGCCTATTACAATAGCACAGAGCTTGGTCAAGGCTTTCCCAAGCCCAATGTGTTGAAGATAGATTAGGGAATCAAGTTTATTCTTTCCCCTATGTCACTAAATACATGGACCACCTGACTATTGCCAATTTGAATGGGGAAAGTGAACTTCCTAGGGTTCTTAATATTTTTGGGCATCTTTTGAGTCACCAAAAAGCTACTCTCCTCAGTAAGTGCTACTGTCTTAGCATCTTCCAGCTTAACTTTATTAGAAATCATGTCCCTCAAGTACTTAGCATACTTGGGCATTCCCTACAAAACATCTAAAGGTGGTAAATTAATGTGAAGCTCTTTAAACATGTCAAAAAATTTCTTAAAGCATGTATCCTCCATCATTTTTCTCAGAACTTACGGGAAAGGTAGTGGTAGACTCTCCTTTACCATTTTTGTAACTTTATTTTTTGAATACTCAGACTTTCTCAAATTTTTATTAACTTTATCTGCAATTAGTTGGGGAGTCATATCTATATATACCTTCTTAGTTTTCTTTGGAGGTTCTTCGCTCATCTCTTTCCCGCTTCTTAAATTGATTACCATGATTTGTTTAGGCTATTTTAGTATTACTTGGCAACCTAACTTGATTCTTGGTGTTCCGTGTTACTTTTATCTGGCCTACCTGCAAGTCCAAGCTCCTTGTAACTGATTGTTGGATTTTTATATATGCTGCCAATTGTGCTTGAGCAAATAAAATTTGTCTCATCATCTCTTCTAGATTGCTATTTATGGCTTGATTTGCTTGGGCTTGTGGTTGCTGAAAGTACTACTACTAGGCATTCCATTGTTAATTTAGTGGCTGAATCTTCCACTTCATGTTGTAGGAGTTCCCATAGTTAGGCCTCTGAACATTTCCCACAAATATCACAAACTCAGGATTTTTAGCACATATATTTGTAGAATGACCACTATTTCCACACACCACAAAATAAGTGCTTATCTGCTGAATTACATTCACTTTGGCTGAAGGCGGTGTAGCTCCTAATTTCTTATTACTGAGTTATGTAGTCCACTGATTTTATAATGAAGCAATATGTGCAGATATTTTCGTAAACTGATACACCTCCAAAACACTAGCTACATTCTTTGTAGAACTCCTTGAGTTTTAATGCCACTCAGGATTAACTTATGCAATTTGATATAAAAAAGTATAAAAATCATCATATGTCATCTCTAGAGCTTGACCACCTGTAGCTGAATCAAATAGAATTTGTGTTTTAGTTAAGTGTCTTAACAAAAGTATGAGATAATACCTTATTGGATTATTGACGGTGTGGACAGTCTTGAAAAAGAGCCTTGAAATGCTCCCAAGTATGATATAAATTTTTTTTGGCTTTTATTTGAATCACACAATCTTACTTTGAAGTCTCACAGTCTTTCCAGACGAGAAAAATTAGATGAGAAATCTCCTAGCTAAGTCATCCCAAGTAGAGATTGAATTTTCTAGCTCAGCATTCAACCACTTCTTTGCTTCCCCTAATAGTGAAAAGGGGAATAGTTTAGGGCTTACATAGTTTTTTGGCACGCCCATAGGGATGAATGTATCACTTATCTCTAAAAGGTTTTGCAGGTGGACTTGTGGATATTCATGCAAAAGCCTAGTAAACTGTCTATTGCTAATCGAAGCTATACCATATCCTATTTCAGCTTAAAATTACCTCAAGTAATTGGTTTCTGAAAAGAAGAGGTCAAATATTTTAGAAGTGGGATTTCCACTTCCCTAAGTATCTTGCAGGATTTTTGATATTCAGCCATAATAGCTAGATTATCTTGATCTTCTACAATTTGTGAAAAACGAGTGAGAAGGATTTCTTTTCTCCTTCTTTGATGGAAGCTTTACTCATGTTCTGGACTTAGTTTAACCAATTCCCTATCCCTTGCTAACTTAATAGCCTGAAAACCTATTTTCTGCAAATTTAATACCAAGACCAAGTATAAAACACCAAAGAAATCTAAAAAGTAAAACTAAAGTAAAAATAGTTGGTTTATAGGACATTTCTTTGATCTCATTCTTTCATAGATGGCCAGGACACGTGCTACCACTACATAAGACAAGGGTACCGAGATTGAGCCTAAGAATCCTACTCCTATTTGAGAATGACCTAGAGGTCTTAGACAATATAAAGATGTATTCAAAGCTAGGTTCTAGGATAGGGGCCTTCACCAAACCGTATTCTTACTCCTAAGTGGATATTCTTCCACCCTAGCTATCAGTGGGCTGGGACTATCCTAGGCTCTACCAAGTTTATTTCTTATTTTGTGTTTAGAGATGCTTTGGTTTAGCTTTTAGGCATAGTTGGTGGTGCACCATATGATGGTGCACAGTCTATGGATTAGAGTAAGGGTATATACTAGCTACAACTTCAAGAGTTGAGGGTCTTCATGTGATGATGGTTTCTCAATTTGTAGTAGCTCATCCAGTGGTTTCCCAACCTTCTTGGTCTATTAAGGAGCAGATGATGTTGGGTAGATTCTTGAAGTTAGATTCGTCTAGATTTTTTTATGCTTTAGGCAAGGATTTGTATGTGTTTTTGATTGCTTTTGAGGATAGGATTTATAATTTTTTCCTTGTTGAGACTAATAGTTTGGATTAAACTATATATCAGTTATATTTGGCTACTCAACATTGGTGGAGAAGTTGTATGGATTCTAGACTAGCTAGATTTTCTCCCTTGACATGGACTCAATTCTTTGAGATATTCTTAGAGAAGTACATGCCTCACAGCCTAAGGTATTATTTGTGGGGTCATCTCTATAAATTGTAGCAAGGATCTAAGAAATTTATAGAGTATGAGGCTTATTTTCATAAGTTTTCTAGGCCTGCTACTTCTATTCTGGAAATTGAGCATGAGAGAGTTCATTGATTTTTTCAATAATTGAGACATCCATTTTTATGTCCACTAAGAGTTTAGTTGCTATGAGTAGGTCTTTTACAAATGTTTTAGATCATACTCAGGTGATGGAGGAGATTCATCATGAGGCCCAAGGGGGTAATAATAAGAGGCCTAGATATCAAGGTAGTTTTAGTAGGAGCCATAGTAGTTCCTAATTTATAGGTAGTAGTTCTAACAGTAGGTATCCTCTATGCCTATCCTATCACCTTCAGAGTCATCCCAGTTGACTAATTAAGGCAGTTTTTTGAATTACTAATAGAGGTCATTCTACTGCTAGTGATCAACCTTGTTAGGTTAGTGACCTATTATTAAGGGGTTCATCTTTAAGCATTCTAGTTATGGTGGTTACTCTGGGTTGGTAGGATCTATTGGTTCTTGCTCAACTCAGGGGGTATATTAAAATTATGCATCTTTTAGTCACTATTCTCATTAGTGCCCTATTCGTGGAGTAACTATTGTATTATCTTTGTGTGTTTCCCTTATTATAGTAATTCATCCCTCAGGTAGAGGAGGTTCTTAGGGTTATAGGAGTGATTTTTATGGTGATCGTGAATTTTCTCAAGAAGGCAGTTTAAGAGGTCAGTTAGGAGCCCAGTCAGTTGGCGAGCATGGTCCATTATATGCAGTGCTAGCTAAACTCGAGGCTGAGTCTTTTGATGTCGTTATTAAAGGTATGATTTTACTGTTTCATCAACTATCCCTTGCTTTATTTGATCTAAGATCCATTATTTCTTATATTTTTGCTTATTATGCTTTACTGTTAGAGTTATCTTGAGATTTATTATTTGTGCTATTATGTGTATCAACTCTTATGAGTGATTCTTTAGTAGTGGATAAGGTTTTCTGACCATGTGTTATGACGGTTCGAGTTATTGATACTTATGCTGATCTTATTATTCTGGATATGGTGGATTTTGATATATTTTAGGGATGGACTTGTTATCCTACTATCATGTTTTTATGGATTATTTTGCAAAGAATGTCACCTTAGCCATGACCTATGTACTCTCAGTTGCGTGGTGTGAGACAATGGGGATTATTTTTTATGTTTATGCTAGGAGGCTTATTTTGAGAGGTGCGAGTCTTATCTAGCTTATATTTATGATACCACTGTGGAGAGTCCATCACTTGACCATGTTCCTATAGTATATGAGTTTCCTGATTTGTTCCCTATTGACCTTCCAAGTATTCCCTCTTTCCATGAGATTAAGTTTTCTATTGATCTCGAGCTTGGAACCCGACATATTTCTATGGCACCTTACTATATGGCTCCTGCCGAACTAAATTCTAAACTTTAAAATCTTTTAGGTAAACATTTTATTAGACCAAGTATGTCTCCATGGAGAGCTCTTATGTTTTTTTATTTAGAAAAAGGAGAGCTCCATGCGTTTGTGTATTAATTATAACAGCCTAATAAAGGCTGATGAAGAATTGTTATCCAATGCCTCATATTGATGATTTGTTTGACCAACATTAGGGTGTGATGGTATATTCTAAGATTGATTTGAGATATGGTTACCATTAGTTTTGGATTCGGGCTGAGGATATCCTAAAGACAACCTTTATGAATAGTTATGGTCATTATGAGTTCTTGGTCATGTCATTTGAGTTACCTAATATGCCAACCACATTTATAGATTTGATGAACCGAGTATTTACCTTACTTGCATTCCCTTGTAATTGTGTCCATTGATGACATCCTTGTGTATTTAAGGAGTAGACAAGAGAATGCACAATATTTGAGGATTATGCTCCAGACTTAGATAGATCATGTACTTTTTTCCATGTTTTCTAAGTGTAAGTTTTGGGATTAGTCAGTGACATTTCTTAGGCACATGGTGTCTAAGGATGGTGTTATGGTATAACAAACCTAGATTAAAGTGACTCATGATTGGGTTAGACTTATATCTCCGACTAAGGTTTGTAGCTTTATTGGGTTGGCAAATTATTATAGATGATTCCTTGAGGGTTTTTCTACTATTTTAACATCAATGACTAGATTGACTTGGAGATAGGTTCCTTTATAGTGGTCTGGGGAGTGTGAATTGAGCATTGGAAAGTTCATGTATGTTTTTACTTCATCTCCTATTTTAGATCTTCTTGTTAAAGGTGAGGGATTCACTATATTTTGTGATGCATCTAGTGTTGGTTTGGGTTGTGTTTTAATGTTGTAGGGTCGTGCTATTACTAATGATTTGAGATAGATTAAGGTGCATGAGCACAACTATCCCACTCATGATATATAGTCGGTGGCAGTAGTTTTGGCGCGTAAGATTTGGAGGCATTATCTATATGGAGTGAATTGTGAGATTTTCACCGACCCTCATAGTTTTCAACATCCTATGACCCAGAGAGAGCTTAATTCTAGGAAACATAGATGGATGGAGTTGCTTAAGGGTTATGATATTTCCATCTTGTATCATTCGGGCAGGGCTAATGTAGTAGCGGATGCCTTGAGTCGAAAGACAGTGAGTATGGATAACATTTCTTGTATTTCAGTTTCTAAGAGGTCGTTGGCGTGGGACATTTATTCCTTAGCCAACTTGATGGTTTGTCTTGATATTTTGGACCGTAGGATGATTCTTGCTTATGTTGAGGTGAGGTCTTTGCTTTTTGAGTATATTCGTGATTGTCAGTTAGAGGATGGTAAGCTTTTCTTCCTTCGTGATCATGTGCGGAGTGGTGAGTCCGAGTGCAACACCATAGATTTTGAAGGAGTTTTGCAAATTGATAGCCACATTTGTGTTTTGTAGATTGATGACTTGATTCTACTCGAGGAACAAAACTCTAGATATCTTATTCATCAAGGTACAACTAAGATGTATAGAAATTTTAGACAACATTATTGGTGGAGTGGCAAGAAGAATGTAATGACCCTTTCGGTCATTTTTCATAGTTTTGCTTATTTCTTCCATTAAAGATTCTCCATAACTTCCCCAAGTCATTTATGACTTGTTAGGACTAATAGTTCAGTTACCAAGTAGTTCATTTGATTTTTAAAGACAATTCCCTATTTAGAATTCTTCACTAGATCTAAATGGCCAAAGGCTGATTTGACCTTTGGTTCGGGTCCCGACACATATGAACTCATTTTGACCTATTGGTCGGAAAGTTGGAAAATTGGGAATATGGTTGTGGGAATCACATTTGGTCAAAACAACTTCAAATGGAAAATATGACTTCACCATCGGGTCTAGAATGTCAGTTTTAGGCTAAGGGGACCCTTGGTTCATGTCCCAAGACTTCTGGAATTTTTTTGGGCTATTGAGCGAATTTTATGAAAAATGAAATAATAGGTGTGGGCCCCACTTTTTTCCACAATGATCTTGGATGAAAGTTTAGATGATTCCATTGGATCTGAAATATGTCTTACACTTAAATTTCACACTTAGATCATGTTCATAGGGTTCCAAATGAGTTCTGAGGGTTAAAAATAGGTTTTTGACATTGTTGATATCTAGTGCAAAGGGGGGATACAACGATCGCACAAGGCATATGGAGATTGCTCTAATGATTTTGTAATACCTAGATTGCGATAGCAACATCTCCATACCTTGTATAGGTATAAATTTAGCCCTTAGGCCGTATTTTGGTCATTTCGCACTAATTCTTGAGAGCCAAAAGCCCTAAATGAGTGTGATAACTCAAAATTAAGTCTTGTGGGCGACTTGGGAGCTTGATAAACATTTATTATCATAATTATCATCCAATTTTAGGAAAGATTTCATATATTTCTTGGTGAATTTTCTTAGTTGTGGACCTAAAGCCCCAAATCACTTGGGTCTTGATTTAGCCCAAAGTTTTCACCAATTTTTAAGGGTATTGATTCAATGAGATTATCTTGTTTGGTTGACCTAGGAAACATGTTTTCCATAAGTGGGACCTACATGGGGGTTTTGGTGTTATTTTTAGACCCGAAGAACAATGGTGCAATATGGGTATATGTATTCTCATATTGATGAGTAGATTACCATTTTGATAGTGTGATGGCATTTTGGGATTATGAAGTGGAGATAAGCCATTGGTGAATGATGTAAGGTTTTGCGGTTCGGATTTGAGGTAGGCTTCTGTATATTCTTCTTCGTTGTTGATGTGTGATATATATTGGGTGTGAATGTGAATGTTAAGATTGATCTTGGGTAGACTGACTTGGTATTTAATATTGAAGTTTGGGGATTAGATGAGGGTTTTGACCCGTAAGTTGAAATACTTAATATCCCATTAGAATCCTATTACCCTCTCCCTAGATTTAATGAAATCATTTAATGAATATGATATGATATTTGGGATGTAGTTTGAGTGTTGAAATAATGGTTAGTTTGATTACATTAATTGGTCTAGTCTAGTAATTTTGAAATTGTAATTTAGGTGGAGTTGACATGAATGCCCATGTTAATAGATGAAGTTCCTATTTTAGGATTGGTTATGTCTTATTTGACATCTATGATAACACTCAACTTACATATAAATTTAAGTGCAAGGTGGTCATTGTCAATATATTTATCCAACAAGAAGTCGGGGTCAAATCCACGAGGAACAATGTGAGTGGCGATTGTGTAAATTTGAAATAAAATTTGCTTGCTAGGTTCAAACCTATGATTAGGGGTGGCAAACGGGCAGATTGGATTGGATTAGGATGAGTTAAATATGGATCAACCAAAAATGGTTTAGATTGCAATCCGCCCATATAAATATGGGTAAATATGGATTTGGTCAAATATGGATTGGGTAAAAATGGTTCCATCCCACTTTATCTCCTAAAATAAAAAAACTTAAAACTTCTATATCATATCAATTTGACTTTTTTTCATTTTTTCTTTTCAGTTTTTTCTCTCTCGCTTCTATATATAACCTTTATTTTTTTATTTTTTTTTCTCTCTTCTATTTCTACCCTTTGCTTCTCTTTTTTTTTCTTTTTCTTTTTAGTCTCCTTTTTTTACTTCTCTTTTTTTTTTTTCTTTTTTGGTTTTATTTTATATTTTATATATTTTTTTTATTTTTGAAGAACATGATTATGTCAAGCACAAATTATGAATGATAACTGAGTTATCATAACCATTCAGAATATTTATATTCAACATCATTTTTTTATTTTCTCCTTTTTCAGTATTTTTTTCTTTCTGATTTTTTTTGTATTTTTTATTTACGATTTTTGTCTCTCTTCTATCTTTAACTTCTACCTCTTTTTTTTTTCTTTTTATTTTGATTTTTTTATGATAACAAAAATACTATAAGCGCATATTGATTTATATTCACCCAACAATTATAATTTTTGTAAGTACATTCAAGTGGATTCCACCTTGATACATGTTTATACAACTTGAACCATACACATACTAATGATACTTGTTTATCTACAAATATAAATGATAAATTTGATATACAAATACTAATGATACATTTGCATTGAATGATATATTGTATATTTATATATTTCAACCTCAAGAAAATCTAATTAATTCATATACTTATTTGTATATAAATATAAATGATAAATTGTACATATTGACAACTAAACTATTCTAATACAAATAATAAATTTATTTAAAATAAATAGAATGATACAAATAAATTTAAAGCAAAAAAAATATATAAAATATAAAATGCAATGACAAAAAAAAGATGAGGAAAATAATATAAAAAAAAGAAAAAAAATGACAGAAATGATGAACCAAGAATGAAAAGGTGGAAATGGAAATACAAAAAAAAGAATGCGAAGAAAAAATAAATAACATTGAAAAATAAAAAAAATTGATGAAAAATAAGAAAGAAAAAAAGTGTATGAAACGAGTAAAAAATAAGTGGACAAAAATAAGAAAAATGAAAAAGAAAAAAAAGTAAATTAAAAGAAAAAAGAAAGAAAAAAAATAGTAAATTAAAGAAAAAAAGAGAAATAAAAGATAGAAAAAAATAATAATAAAGGGGAGAGACTATATATAGAGTATATTTAATTGATAAGAGATGCTATGAATTGTATAGGCAAAATAAGATAATTAGAAGCTTATATTTATTAACCCAGATAGGTCTCAAACGAATACGAATGATGAAATTAGAATGAGAAAGGAGAAAATGAAAAAAAATACAAAGAAAAAGAAATAAAAATAAAATATAAAAAAAATAGATGAAAAGATGATAAAGGAAAAAAGAAATTATAAGAAACGAGTAAAAAATGAAAAAGAAAAAAAGTAAATTAAAGGAAAAAAGAATGAAAAAACAAAAAACAAAAGAAGAAAAGAAACTAGAAAAGATGAAAAAAAATGAAATTTAAAGCATAGGTGGGTGATCTCTGTGTTTAAATGGGTACCCATATTTTACCCATTTTGTTCATATTTGTATGATCTTTTAAAATGAGTTGAAGTCCATATTTACCCATTTGAAATATGAGTGATCCAATTCAATAAATATGGGTTAAATGGACTTTTTTCACAAATATGGGCTGAAATTGCCACCTCTACCTATGATACAAAATGGATTGGGGGGTTTTCAATCTTGTCAAATGGATAAAAAATCCTTGGGCTTTTAAGGGACTAATTCAAGATAAGAATAATTAGCGCATAAATAATTAAGAGCGGATCTTGGGGTTATGTTTTCCTAGGGGAAAGTCATGCATGGATTCGTGAAGATTCAGTGCAAACTCTAATAGTTGTGGATGTGGTAGGCTAGGTTAAAAGTCTTTGAGTACCTAACGAGTGTATCAATTAAATCCACCCACTACCTCAATTAGGCACCCCTATTTCTAGGATGGTACCCAAGGGATAGTCAACCTCATAATCGCCCTTATGTCTAAGATATTGAAAAATTTGCAAACCTATTAATTGACTACTATTGCATTAGTTCCAACATCCCTCTTTCAAGGATGATATGGTTTTGAAAGTTCACCCAAACCCCTCTTTCAAGAATGGTTTCAGCTTTCAAGAGTTTGGGATTTTTACCCATCTAACCCATTTGAGTGTTTGGGATTTCAGACACAAATCCCAATCAATTTAACCAATCAATACTAGAAACCATCATCAACAAACTAAAATCTATACAAAGACATCACAACCAACACACTTAGACACTTCTAAGACATAACCCCAAGAGGTAGATTTAGCAAATCATAGATATAATAAATACAAATAAACCAAAACTTTCATCAAAGGTATTCATTAAATAAATTAAAGATAGGGCAAACCACACAATAAACTCAAATGAATCTTCAATGAAAGATGCTAAATCCACTATTTAGAGTTCCTCTAATTAAATATTAACTCTAATTAGTACAAATTTAGGCTTCAAGCTCTAAGAAATTGAAAAACCCTAAACTAAGTATGGTAGGTAGGGTTATGGAATAATGGATTCCAAAGATGATATAGAATGAAAGAATTTTGAGCCTTAAATTGGATTTGGGGTCGGACGGTCAATATGGTGTTTTGGCCCTTGGGCCATGTTTTTCCCTCAAGCAATCCTAGGAAATCGATTGTGATCGCACTCACTACGATCACAGTTAGTCCATCACGATTGCAGTTGGTTTACTAGCTTGACTTGGTAAGGCTTGATCCTGATCCTGCTTCAGCTTGTTCAGCTCTTTCCCTTTAATTCCCTTTTTGATCCATTTCTGGTCAAGTTTGCTTCTTTTTTCTCAACACTTGTACACCTACAAAATATGGGAATTAGTATATTTAACCCCAAATATGTCTCACTTTTACATTTAAATCATAGTAGTGTGCATGAATATTTAGTGCAAATGATTGGTAAATTCACCCCTCATCAATCTACAAGTTGAACTATATACCTTATCCTAGTTTGGACGTAGATTGCCTAACTATGAAAATTGAGGATTAAAGAGGGATTGTCTGGACCACTTAGGTCAAGACTTTTGTTAGCCATTACGGATTTAGTTGCGGATGCTAGGCATAGTTGAGACTATTGAGCCTTTAGTATAAGTTTACTTCATGGCTTTGTAAATTGTGGTATACTTTCACTCAAATAATAATTAATGGCTTATGACTATGATTTTCCTTATAGAGGTGATATTGGGCCTCTAGAGAAGCTATTTCCTCTTAGATATGATATTAGGCCTTTACAGATGCTTTTTCCTTTTTGATATGATATTAGACATTTAGAGATGTAATTCCTCTTAGATATGATAATTGTTCAATAGATATTATATTACTCACAGTCATGATATATGACTTATAGCTATGAGATGTCTCATAGATGTTGCATGCCTCATAGTTATGAGTTATGCTTCATCGATGCATTATGTCACCTATAAGTGAGATTTCTCCTATAAATAAGATGAGTATAGATATGCTTTATATCTTATAGATATTTCATTCCTCATGAATACGCAATGACTTATAGATAAGGGATAATTTATATACATGGTTATTAATATGAGTTTCAAATATGTACGTGGGCCCAAGGCTGTGATAATGATGTTGTAATTATTTCAAGCATATTATTGGGCCAAAGGTCATATTATGATATTTGTTGGATATCCGGGAAGTATTTAACATTGTAAAGGATACAGTTGTAGTTATGAATATATATATATATATATATGTGTGTGTGTGTGTGTGTATTTATATATGTGTGTGTTTTTATATTTGTATCTCTCTGGTATACGATGGAGGAAGATGTAGTATGATACTAATGGTTTCATTGATTTCGATAATTGTGATGCCATGCATGGATTAGGTATATTCATGATCATTCTATGGTCTTATGACTATTCTTCCTAAATAAGAGTTAAAACCCACTTTTTCTTAAATAGATTTCTTCACTATAATGACTGCCTAACTCTGTTGATAATTAATATATTAAAGAGGCTAATAATAATATTTAAAAGAGTTGATTGAGAAAGGTTTTGGTTTATGACTAGACGCTATTATCTACTCTGGTCGTGAGAGATTTTGAACATTTCTACACTTTTATAAGGATTTAGTCGAAAAGTTCACTTTGGGCAATGGACTTGTGGATTTATACTTTTCTTATCCACGACTTGAGTACATGTACATACTATATATATGTATATTGATGATTAAGATGATATATGGACACCCGACAAGACTGGAGGATATTGTAAATATGATATTGATACCCGACGAAGATGAATGATATTATGATGATGATATTGATACCAGGTAAGGCCAGAGGTTTTTATGATGATGATATTGATATCCAAGAAGACAGAAGGATGATTATATTTGTAATGCCTCGAATATGGTACCCAAAATATTACACAATGCTCATGACCCCGAAGGACCACAAGCTAACCCATGATTAATATCTTTAACTGAGAATTGAATAATATACTGTAATTATGTAGAATGTAAGCTGTAAGGCCATAAGGTTCAAAATTGAACTAATACTGAATATAAAATAATGTCTTTAATGGGGTATAACAATACCTAAAACTGAAATAAACTATCTGAAACATGTTGTAGTTTGAAAGCCTCTAAACTATCTAAAATTTGTGGATTGATGGGACATGTCCCCAAATAACTCCAAAAAATTGAAATTATAAAGTAATAAAATAATCATGCAATCCTCGAATGATGAAGACTCATTGCTAGTCTGGCTGCTGAACATCTGATCTATAAGGATGATCGGGTGCTCGTTCTTCTAAACCTATGGTATAAAACACCATAGCGTAAATGCATCAGTACGATTGAATGTACTAGTATACAAGTGAGGTAAGCTGAATAGAAAGGGTTCATATGCATGAACAACACTAATTGATAGTATACATGAATATGAGAATACATGCATAATACGTAACTATAACTGAGGTCGTAATAGGTTTGAGTACTAAGTTCTTACTACTGAGTCTACCGATAATATTGATTTACTGATATATGAGTTTACTAGTAACTGATAACTGAAAGACTATTTCTGACAGTCCTAATTATAAATAATTGATCTAAGTGTTATACGAAACTGGATGACTGTATCTAATGGTCCTCAAATATGATGGAACTAGATGAGTTTCGTACTTATCTGAGTGACTGTGTTTGACAATCCTAATTTCTATTGAACTAGATTGAGTTCTATTCTTAAGACTGCATCTGAAATCGAAATTGTGCGAGGTAATCATCTGACTGACATGCTTCAAATTTAAACTAGTGGGGTCCAACCTATAACCCCAGCTGGAAGGGTGTCAGTAACGAGCCACGTGTAAAGATAAGTTGTGAGTAAACCCTCTGTGACAGGGAGATCTTCCATCAACCCCCCCTATAAGGAAAACTCAAATGAGACGTATAGTTCCTAGACTCGTAGGGGTACATCTCAACTTACGCTAGCTACGTAGTTCCCAAATACAGGGATTGATACTAAGGATTACATCCTCTACTGGCTTACAGTGTGTGTCCTCATCCCTAGGTTCACTCGATGCTGAATCCTACTCCCAAATGAATAGATATAGAACTGATTTCCTAGTTCATACTAGGCAGGACTGATCTGTTACTGATTTTACTGATTAACTAAATTGAACTGAGTTCACTAGATTTCCATTGACCGATGAAATACTACTGAATTCTGTTAAGAGATAGAATGCTATTGAGTTCTTCTAGAGGACTGAGATTACTAAGGTCTGAACCAAATACTACTGAGATATGATGACTGACTGAGATCACTGAGATTCAAGAGATTAATGAGATTACTGAATGGTACTAGACTTATACTGATTTTACTGAGTTTTCTTGAGTCACATGATTACTGAAGTCTACTGATCATGGCTTAACTAAGAGTATCATGAAAACTGACACTGGCTCTAGGCACACAACTAAATTATCGAGTATTTAATCTTTCCAGAAGTCGATAGCATAAAAGTAAATCATCACAAAAAGTTTGAAAGTACAACAATGGCTATATATATATCCATAATTCATTGACTAAGGAATTTCATCAAACACTTTACATGCACTAACTTGTACATGAATGGGGATTTCATTATAACATGCTATGAAGGCACTATTTTCCTCACATAGGCATTTTATCAAATACATGGGGAGCATGCTTTGGTTATACAATAATCAATAAATCAAATTATCACGGCTACATAATTCAACTTGCAAATTAAAGAGTTTTTCATGAATATTATGCAAAACATCGCCTACTAGGATCAATCATTGGAACATGTAATTTGAAACATGAATCAAAACCCAACAACAACATAAACATGAATTTCAATTCAAATAAATCATGAACATTCATATATACAAAATATTTGGATTTTGAAAAGAGATTCTTGAGCTTCATGGGTGAAAGAGACCCATGATTCAACACTTGACATACCTTGATTGTGACTTTTTTGAAGTTCTTTGAGGGATTCTTGAGATTTGCTTTTGAAACTTAGGGCTAGGGTTTACTATCTTTGAGAGAGAGTGATTTATTTCTTAAGATATATGGGTAAACAAATATATAATAGGTCTTTTTATGGTTTAATGTCGTGTATATGCTGATTTGGGATTTTTGGAATTTACCAAACAACCCCTGAAATTAAATGATGGAGCCTGAAAAATCCTGATTTTAAATGATGGCACAACGCGGTGAAATCACGCCAGCTAACTGAAAACTGGACAATTGAGAAACTGTTTGGTGGCGCGATGCGGTGGAAATCGCATTGTCACCTTGGTTGCGAACTGGAAAGGCACCGTGACATGGTGGAATCATGTTTTTTCACTAAAAATTGACAATTTTGAAATCGAGCCTTGGCGATATGCGCCAATATCACAAAGGCTCACTACTTTTTGACAAATGCCATTTTGGCTGGCTCCGCAACACGTTAAAATACCAGGTGGTATAGTATCTTACTAAAATGACTCTAACTCCTCGCCCGGTTGTCAGGTTTGGGAGAATTTGGTATCCATAGAAAGATTTTTCAATTTTCCATGTATAATAGTTGATTCATCTTTTAAAATATGTATTTAACATTTTTTATGATGAATTTAAGCTAGGTAAAAGTACGGGGTATTATAATATCTCCTCCTTGGGAACATTCCTCCTCAAATGAGACTTATTGAAATGGGATACACGATAGGTTTTAGTACATAATGAACATAAGAAAGTTAGACATGTGTACATGACTGACATGACTGAGGAACTGGATGTATCATACTGAACATGCATATCTGATGCATGTATACATGACTGAACTGTCATATGATTGCATGACTAAATATGCAATGGTAATTAATACCAGGTTTGTAATAGAAATCCCTGATACCAAGTTTCTGATGGAAATCTGAGTATGAAACTGAATAAGTTCAAGCAAGACTGTTTCCTTAAACTAAAAATGCTAATGAGCGTGAGATTAATTACTAAATATGCATGAGCAGAAACATGAGAATGTAACTAAGTCTGGAATATGTTACATAAGCTGAATATCGTGATCTGAACTGAGTACCTTGAATACGTGGCTTACGGCTGAGATCAGAGCATGAGGGTCAACTCATGAGCACCCATTACCCCAAACTGGATTCATTATAAGAAGAGAGAAGAATGTTTATGTCATGAATATTTTGGGGAATTATAGTGTATCTCCCTATTAGGACACTATGCCCCTTTGAAGAATGCTGGGCTAACTTTGCTGAGGTACGAGTAAAACTAAGGTTATGCATAAGTCACCTACGAACTAAGTCATTACTAAATATCAAAGATCCAAAACTAAGACATGATGCATGAACTGGACTGAACACACAGCTACCTGGTCAGTCCATCTTAGAATAATCAAATTCATAAAACTCTGGATAGTGCGACTGCATGGAAAAAATAGAAACCACACCGTCCGAACTTATTTTCCTGGCTACTAAACAGAACTACTAGCTATGTGGATTAACTCATGTTGAAAACTTATACTTGACTGGTGCATTTCTATGACACTCTTTCTCTAGAGTTCTAATGACTATAGAGAGCAAGCAAATCTTAGCTTGGTCTGGGTAGGACATCTGAATGGCAGATTGCTACAAAGCTGGGATTTCTTTATTAGGATGTAGTGCCTATGAAACATCATCTAAGGTAAAGAGACTAAACCTTATACACTGCAACTCAGACTACTGAAAAGGTTCACATGGTGTTGAGCACGAATACATAAATATACTAACTGATCTGATTAACTGAATAATGGATAGATGAATGCTGGGCATATAAGACTGAACTGTACATAGTCTGAATAACCAGGCTGAGGCTGTAGAGTATTATGCATAGGAGGTAAGGACTAACTGATTGACATGACGTGACTGGGCATGGATTTATAAAAACTATATTACTTAAAATTGTGATACCAAGTGTATGATATGATTCAGAAATATTATGTAACTGAGGTACTCAAATACTAATAACTGAGTAACTAATGGCCATATGTTATGTTCGGGTAATCCTGAAAGTGAACTGAGTTTCTGATCTAGCTGGACTAGGACTGAGACTGAGATTGTAGCTAAGATGGTAATTGAGACTGTAACTGCAACTAAGACTATAACTAGGACTAAATACTAGTTTTCTCATAACTAAGGTTTAGACTGATATGGACGTACTAAACTTTGATGATTAAGTAACTGATAGCTGAAAGCCATGGTCCTACAGGACTATCTGAGTTCTTTACTGAATATTGATCACTAAACTAACACCATGAATTCACCAAGGGATCTAAACTAAGAGTATATGTGACATAATCTGAGTTTGGCTGATCACTAAAAGTAGAGCATGAGTTATGTGGGTTGAATATACTGTAAGATAGGACATGAGTGCATGAGTCATGAGCTATATGACCTGAGTCTGGTGTTTCTGTACATATGGAACATGATTCGTAACACTGAGTAAGTCAAAACTCCTTATATTAGGAACTTAAAACACATACTATTTTATGGAAAATGCATGAATATAAGTTGGGTGCATAGAATTGTGATGTGAATCATACATAAGTATCATGATAGTTAAAGTACAAAACTTTGCATTGAGATAGCAATGGGCTGGGAATCGTCTTCACTTACTAATTTCCTACACATACTTGTATTACTACTTGAACCTAAAGGCCTGTCTTTCTGACACATCATAACTGGACAGTTCTCGTATACCCATTGGGATATGATCATTTTACCCACTGGGGTAGAGATTGAGAAGGTCCTGTTAACATCTAATCTGTCCTTAAAGTGGGCTGGTATGTAAAGAGTTGAAAAAATACAAGTCCCTAAATTTAAAGAAGCGTGAACATGTAAATGAGTGATCTGTAACATACCAATGGCTGCTTTAGGAGGACTTTCCTGATCTTGTCTGGAATGAAGTTCATAGAGTCTATTTGGGCATTGCCCACTGGCGACACTGGAAATGGCACCCTGCTGAGAAAGGTTACCACCTTGCGACCCTGGCTGAGAAAATCTATAACTACCTATTATGGTTCTCTTATTCTCTCTCTTTTTTTTCTTAATTTTCTTCTTTTCAATCTATTAAGCATGGATCATAATTCTAGATATGCCCATTTCCTTAATCAACATCATAGTCCTATACTCCTTAACCACTCTACCTGAAATCTCAGACAAAAACTTACTCATTATGGATCTACTGTCTGCTACTACATAGGGAGCATACTTGGCTAACTGGGTGTACTTGATGGAGTATTCTTTTACTCTCACGCTACCTTGTATGAGATTGATGAACTCTAATACTTTTTTTTCTTTCTATTCTAGGGGAAAGAATCTATATAAGAGGGTCGTACCAAACTCTTCCCATTCTATAGGCTCTGCATCTGTACCTCTATCTACCTTTCACTATTTAAACCACGTATGGGATACATCTTGTAGCTAATAAGCGGCTTACTCTGCACTCTCACAGGAATTCACTCCCATATGTCTATGACTTTCTGAACCTGGTCGAGGAATTCATGTGGATCTTCTTTGAACTTAGAACCTGAGAATAAGGGAGGATTCATTCGGGTGAAGTATTGAATCCTAGCTGCAGCTGAATTGGCCAATGGGTTGGATGGAATAGCAACTGGCCGTTCATTCTAAGTTGTGACTGAATTGTCTAGAGTAGTAAATACAGTCCAAAATTCTGCATGGGAAGCATGTTCGTCTAGGGGATCTACCTGAACGGGCTAAAGTGCTGACTGATTACCGATTCTTCTTTCGCAAGCCCCTTTGGAAGGTATATTCTATAAGAAAGAGGAAGAAGGGGATTAGACTGAGAAAATAATTGGAGATTATGCTCACTGGCACAACATGAATACTAAAAGAAGGGAAACTATTCCTAAAACATCTTATAGCCTCCTGTACATAAGTGTGGTGCACAATACATACATACACAAGACTCTACTAGATGCGGCTTTTCAGACTTTATAGGACACTGTTGAACCTTAGGCTCTAATACCATATATGTAATGCCCCAAATGTAGGACCAGGAATGTTACACAGTGCTCATAACCCTGAAGGACCATAAACTAACCTATTACTGATATCTGTAACAAAGAACTAAATAATATATTGTAATTATACGGAATATAAACTATAAGGCCATAAGGTTCAAAAGTGAACTAATATTGAATATAAAATAATGTCTATAATGGGGTATAACAATACCCAAAACTGAAATAAACTATCTGAAATATGCTGTAGTCTGAAAGCCTCTAAACTGTCCAAAATCTATGGAGTTGATGGGACTTGTTCCTAACTAACTCCAAACTACTAAAATAATAAAGTAATAAAATAATCATGCTATCTTCGAATGATGAGGACTCACTACTAGTCTGGCTATTAAACATCTAATTTTCTAAGGATGATCGGGAGCTTGTTCTTCTAAACCTATGGTATAAAACACCATAGTTCAAATGCGTCAGTACGATTGAATGTACTGGTATGCAAGTAAGATAAGCTGAATACAAAGGGTTCATATCCATGAAAAATACTAACTGACTATATACATGAATATGAGAATACATGCATGAATTCATAACTGTAACTGAGGTCGTTATATGATTGAGTACTGAGTCTACTTATAACAAGAATTTACTGATATCTGAGTTTACTAGTAATTGATAACTGAAAACTATTTCTGACAGTCCTTATTAAAAATAATTTCTCTAGGTGTTATATGGAGCTGGATGAGTGTATCTGACAGTACTAAAATGTAATGGAACTAGATGAGTTCCGTACTGAGATAAGTGACTGTGTCTTATAGTCATGATTTCTATAGAACTAGACTAATTTATATTATAAAGACTGAATATGAAACCAAAACTGTGGGAGGTATTTATCTAACCGAAATGCCTCATATCTGAACTGGTGGGGTCTAACCTATAAGACCAGCTGGAAGAGTATCAGTACTGCTCCACAATTAAAGACAAGCTGTGAGTAAACCTTTTCTGACAGGGAGTTTTTCTGTCAACCCCTCCTATAAGGAAAACTCAAATGAGATGTATAGTCCCTAGACTCGTAGGGGTACATCACAACCTATGCTGCCTACATAGTTTCGGAATGCAGAGATTGCTACTAAATATTACACCATCTACTGGATAACAATGTGTGTCCTCATCCTTGGGTTCACTCAGTGCTAAATCCTACTCCCAACTGAATAGATATAGAAATGATTTCCTAGTTCATATGAGGCTGGACTGATCTGTTACTGATTTTTCTAATTAACTATATTGAGCTTAGTTCACTAGATTTTCGTTGACCGACACAATACTACTGAATTCTATTAATTGATAGAATGCTACTGAGTTCTGCTGGCTGACTGATTTTACTAAGTTTCAAACTGAATACTACTGAGACATGATGACAGACTGAAATCACTGAGATTCCTGAGATTACTGAGATTACTGAATAGGACTGGACTGATACCGAGTTTACTAAGTTTTCTTGAGTAACATAATTGAATAAATTCTACTAATCATATAATGAAAACTGACACTGGCTCTAGGCATACAGCTAAATTGTCAGATATTTAATACCCCCCAGGACTCGATCGCATAAAAGTAAATCATGGCACAAGCTTGAAAGCACAACAATGTCTATATATATATATATATATATATATATCCATAATTCATTGACTAAAACATTTCATCAAACACTTTATATGCACTAACTTGTACATGAATAGGGATTTCATAATAACATGCTATGAAGGCACTATTTTCCTCACATAGGCATTTTATCAAACACATGGGGAGCATGCTTTGGTTATACAATAATCAATAAATCAAATTATCACAGCTACAAAATTCAACTTGCAAATTGAAGGGTTTTTCATGAATATTATGCAAAACATCACCTACTAGGATCAATCATTGGAACATGTAATTTGAAACATGAATCAGAACCCAAAAACAACATGAACACGAATTTTAATTCAACTAAATCATGAACATTCATAAATACACAATCTTTGGATTTTGAAAAGAGATTCTTGAGCTTTGGGTGAAAGGGACCCATGATTCAACACTTAACATACCTTGATTATGAGTTTCTTGAAGTTCTTGGAGAGATTCTTGAGATTTTCTTTTGAAACTTGGGGCTAGGATTTTCTATCTTTGAGAGAGAATGATTTATTTTTTGAGAGATATGGGTAAACAATGAGATAATAGGTCTTTTTAGGGTTTAATGCGTGTATAGGATGATTTGGGTTTTGGAATTTACCAAACAACCCCTGAAATTAAATAACGGAACCTAAAAAATTCCAATTTTACATGATAGTGTGATGCGGTAAAATCACGCCAGCTAACTGAAAAATAGACAATTGGGAAACTGGTTGGTGGCACGACACGGTGGAAATCGCGTTGCCACCTTGATTGTGAACTAGAATGGCAACGCGATGCTTTGGAATTGCGTCGGTGCACTGGAAATTGACAATTCTGAAATTGAGCCTTGACGTGATATGAAAATTTTGTGAAGGCTCACTATTTTTTGACAAATACCATTTTGGCTGGCTCCATGATGCGCTAAAGTACTAGGTAGTACACTATCTTACTAAAATAGCTATAAATCTTCGCCTGGGTATCGGATTTAGGCAAATAGAACTCAATATTATTCCAGTCTACTTCATAAAATCAATTCAGTGTCTTTTGGTTGGGAGTAAGATCCAGCACCGAGCGAGCCTAGGGATGGGGCTCACCTGTTAGTTAGGACTGAGATCCCTAAAAGAAATCTCTAAGTTCCAAAACTACGCAGCCAACATAGGTTATGAGATGTCACCAATTAGATAAAACTGGCATTCTAAGGGATTACCCACTAGTCAGGACTGATCTCAGGAGTCACCCACTAGACTAGGACTGACCCTACGACTAGTTGTCTTTACTCGTGGTACAGTACTGATGCCCTTCCAATAAGGCTTACAGATTGGGAACCAATTTAGTTATCTTATTTGGGGAATGTCGGTTAGATGATTACCTCCTAAAGTCTCAGTTTCAGATTCAGTCTTAGTAAAGAACTTAGTTTAGTTCAACAGATTTAAGACTGTCAGATATAGTCACTCAGCTCAGTATAGGACTCAAATGATCTCTTTAGAATTAGGACTATTAGATACACAGTATCAGTAAACTCTGATATTAGTAAATAAGTAATTAAAAACTAAGTATCTAGTGTTATCATTATCTTAGTTACAGTTTACGTAATCATGCATGTACTCCTACTCAATTATATTTATGTTATTCAGTTAGTATTGTTCATGCATATGAACCAACGCATCTCAGTCTATCTCACTTAGCATACCAGTACATTCAAAGTACTGACACATACCTTTCTTTTATGCTATAATGTCTTATAACATAGGTTCAGACGCACGTGCTCCCGATCATACTTAGCAGCCTGATCTATCATCAACAAACTTAGTAGTGAGTCCTCATAGTTTGAGGACAAACTTATTATTTCAGTATTTCAGTATCTTAGTTTATCAGTTTTCAGTAGTCGGGGTTAGTTAGGGGCATGTCCCATCAGCTCTATGTTCAGATAGTAGAGGCTTTTTCAGTCTAGAGTATTTCAGACAGATGTATCAGTATTAAGTTTTCAATATTCATTATTTACTTTTATTTTGAACCTTATGGCAAGTTTCTACCTAATTTGTCCATAGTTACAGTATTATTATTCAAATATTGTAGTAGACCAATTGTGGGTGAGCTTATGGTCCCTCAGGATTATGAGCATCCTATAGCATCTGGGGTACAGACTCGGGGCGTTAACAATTTGGTATCAGAGCCTAAGGTTCAATAGAGTCCAAGGAAATCTAAAAGTCACAGCTAGTAGAGTCCCGTGCATAGGTGTAGAGCACGCCACACTTATAGACAAGAGGCTACGGGATGTTTTAGGAATGTTTTCCTTCTTTAAGTATTCACGTCATGCCAGTAAGCATAAACTCAAGTTAAAATCTCAGTCTAATCCACTTCTTCCTTCCATTTATAGAACATGCCTCCTAAAAAGAACAATGAAAGAAGAACATAAAACTAGTATGTACCTCAACTCATTCAGGTGGATCCCCTGGACGATCATGCCTCTTATGCAGAATTCAGGGATGCATTTACTACTCTAGGAAATTCAGTAGCAGCTCAGAATAAATAGCCAACTACTATTCATGCCAATCCAGTGGCCAATATTGTTGCAGCTAGAATAGGATCTAAGTCAGAAGAGAATCCACATGAGTTCCTCGACCAGATTTAGAAAGTCATAGATATTATAGCAATGACTTCTAGTGAGAGTGTCGAGTTAGCTACCTATCAGCTATAAGATGTTGCCCATACATGGTTTAAGCAGTGGAAGGTAAATAAGGGTACACATGTAGAGCCCATAGAGTTGGAGGAGTTTGTTACCACTTTCCTAGATAGATTCTTTCCCTTAGAGCTGAGAGAATCCAAGGTATTTGAGTTCATCAATCTTAGGAAATGCAATATGAGTGTGAAAGATTATTCCCTCAAGTTTACTCAGTTAGCCAGGTATGCTCCCCATGTAATAACAGACAATAGGTCCAGAGTGAGTAAGTTCATGTCTAGGGTATCAGAGAGTGTGGTCAAAGAGTTCAGTATTATGATGTTTATTGGGGAGATGGACATATCTAGGCTTATGGTCCATGCTCAATAAATTGAGGAGCAGAAGCGTAAGAAGAAAGAGAGAGAAAATAAGAGAGCTAGAACATATATCTTTAGTTTTGCTTAGCCAAGGTCAAAGAGTGGTAAGCATCCTCAATTTAGTCTGATGTTTTCAACCCTAATTCTATCAGCTAGTACACTAGTACCAAAGTTCAGGAATGACAGTAATGATAGGGCACCAAGCTCCAAAACCCAGGGTAGTGTGAGTAGTAGTCACACTCATTTGCTTTGCGAAGAATATAATTGACATCACCTAGGTGCGTATAGAGCTAGAAGTGATATATGTTTTGGATATGACAAAACAGGACACAGGATATGGGAGTATAGATTTATGGTTTAGTGGGGAAAACATTTGTGCCAGCAGGGTTAGTCCAACCTCCTTCAGTTAAGTCCAATCGCCTGAATTAGTACGGTGCCAGTTCTAGTGCCGCCAATGGGCAATGTCCTAATAGGGTTTATGCACTCTATTCTAGACAATATCAGGAAGGTTCTTCTGATACGATCACTGGTATGCTACAGATCTCCCATTTCCATATTTTATCTTATTAGATCCCGGAGCTTCTCTATTTTTTATAACTCCTTACATAGCAGCCAATTTTAAAGTTAGACTAGAAATTTTAACAGAATCTTTCTAAGTTTCAACCCCAGTAAGTCAGTCTATCATAGTCCAGTAGGTATACAGGAACTTCCCGATTATGATGTCTCCGAAAGTCTAGCCTTCAAATTCTAGTAGTAATGTCAGTATGTGTAGAAGAGAAGTAGGAGGGAATGATTCCCAACCTGCCTTTACCTCAGTGCAAAGTTTTGTACTTCAGATATTATGATGCCTACTCATGCCTTACATGATAACTCTACGATCATAGCCTATATTTGTGAACGTTAACAAAAATCATATGCACTTATAGTTTTTAGTATAAGGAGTTCCAGTTCACTCAGTGTTATGAATCATCTTCCATGAATACAAAATATCCAAACTCAGGTCATACAGTTCATGATTTATGCACTCATACCTTACCATGTGTTTAGCTACCATGATTTATGCTACGCTCCTAATGATCAGCTAGATTTAAATTTATGGCATGTGTATCCTCAGTTTAGATCTCTTGATAAATCCATAATGTTAACATTCTATTCCTCAGGCCTCAGTGAGTTTTGAGTTCAGTATCACATTTATTCTTGCTTCAGGTTCTCATGTTTTAACCCTTTCGTGAACTCTCCTTATGAAATAGTGTAGTGATAAGCGATTGCATACTTGTTTTACATAAGGCTGTAGTTATGAAGATAGGCTTGAATGTTAGGTTAGTGTACAAGAAAATGGTTAGCAGGAAGTCATATTTAGTTCATGAAAGGAGGGAAATCAATTTTTTTTGTAAGATAAGAAGTTGAGAAAATACATAGTGTGAGTGTCTATTTAGATCCTCGACTTATGTAAGTCTCCATCATGTAGTAATAAGCACCCAGTATTCAGTTCCAATATAGTCTTAGTCACCATCTTAGTTACAATCTCAGTCTAGTAATCAGATCAGAAACTCAGTTCAGTTTCAGGTTTGCTTGACCATAACGTACAGTTTACAGTTATTTAGTTATCACTATTTTAGAACCTTAGTTTACAAAATATTTTAGAATTATGTAATACACTTGGTCTTGCATTCTCAAATAATACAGTTTTCATGAATTCAAGCTTAGTTATCTCTTGTTACACAGTTATTCCTTACCTTATATACATAATACTCTACAATTTCAGTCCAGTTATTCAGATTAAGTATAGTTAAGTCTTACATACCCAGTATTTAGTTGTCAGACATTCAAATAATCAGATAAGTTAATATGTTTATGTACTTGTGGTCAACACCCATGTGAATATTTTCAGTAGTCTCAGGTGATGTGTTGTACTAAGATGGAGAGTATAGTTGACAGAGTATTCAACGGATATGTCTAAGCTTAAAAATTTATAGTTGAAGTGCATAAGGCTTAGTCACTTCATCTTAGATGATGTTTCGTAGGCCCGACTCATATTACAGAATTTTAGCCAGGATGTGATTTTCTTGTTCAACTATATTATTCAGCCATGCCAAGACTCCTTGCTCCCTAAAGACACTAGAACTCTATAGAAAGAGTGTCAAAGAAAGGCTCTAGTCGAATATAAGTTTTCGGCATAAGTTAGTCTGTAAAACCAGTAATTCTGTTTAGCAGTTAAGCGGACAATGTTTGTATGATTAGGTTTCCCATCCTTCCATCTAGTCACACTATCTGAAGTCTTATGAATGTAACTATTCCAAGATAAAGTAACCATGTGGTTGAGAGTTCAGTTCAGTTCGGGTGTCATGCCTTAGTTTTAGATCTCCCATATGCAATCACCATTGAGTTTGGAGGTGCCCTGTGTATTATCTCTGTTTTTCCTCAGTATCTCAACCAAGTCAGCATTCTTTAGTGGACATAATGTCCCAAGGGGAGATGTACTATAATACCCCCAAGCTTTCATGATCTAAACTTTCTATCATCTCTTCACGTAACGAATCTAGTTTAGAGTAGTAGGTACTCATAGGTCGACCCTCAATTTTCAATCTTAGCCATAAGCCATGTATTCAGGGGCTCAATTTAGTCCATGATATTCAGTTAATGTATCATGTTTCAATCTAAGTAATGTTCTCATGTTCTTGTTCATGTATGTTTAGTAACTAATCTCAAGTTCATCAGTATTCTCTGCTTAAGGTAACAATCTTCCTTAGATTGACTTAGTTCATGTTCAGTTATAGTTATAAACTTGGTATCCATTACCGTTGCATATTAAGTCATGCATTCACGAATCAGTTCAGTTATGTACTCACGCATCAGATATGCATGTTCAATTTGAAACTTAGATTATTAGTAATTTCAGTCATATGTTCAATGTATCAGATATGCATGTTCAGTGCGTAAGCTCAGTCTATCAGTGTTTCTCAGGTTAGTCACTCTCATTCGCGGATGAATATTCTCAAATGGGAGATATTGTAAGATCCCGCAAAATCCTAAGCTTAACTCAGTCCTTTAAATCTTGTTAAAGGGTCCCAGACTTAGAAACTTTTTGCTAAGTCTTAAGACTTAGTGTTATTTTTTAGTGTTATTTTATCTTTCGTCAGTTGGTGACTTTATTTCATGAACCTCATGACCTTAAAGTAATGATTTGTAGGTTGAATCATTATCAGGAATGTTAGTGGGTGTTCCCGGATAAGTTTTAGATTTTTCAAACTTCATTTGGATCACATTTAATAGCTCAAACCAGTGGATCAACGCGATCTTGATGCACCGCATCTCCCATTCAGCATTTTAGAAATATCAACAGATACAAAAAAATATACTGGAAGCTAATCATAACAAAAATAATCGTATTTGCATATTTGCGAACCATGGATGTAATGCCACAATCATTAATTACACTAAATGGAGTTATCACTGAAATACATTAGGTTGTATGGATAAAAGGTCACAGTGGTTAGTGAAACTAACCATAATTATGACTCAAATCAAATGATATTGCATCTTGTTCATACCTTTATATCATTATTATATATAACAAGTGTAACAACAATCTCATACCTGATATATGGGATGATCTACCAATTATTTCTCAGGGCATAAATGAACCATCATTAATAGGGGGAGATTTCAATGTTGTACTGAATGAGAAAGAAAAGATAGGGGGTCTTCCTTCCTTAGAAGCTGATACAAATGATTTTAGATCTTTCACTGAATTATGTGACCTAGCTGGAATGTCTTTTAAGAGAAGTGTATTCACATGGTGTAACAATTGGATAGGTTATGATTGTATCTTTGAAAGGCTTGATAGGCTGAATTTTAGGATTTTTTTGCTCATTTAGAGGTGAAACACATACCTAGAATTGGGTCTAATCATGCATATCTACTATTATCATGCCTTATAAATGCTCTTAATTTTAGCAAACCTTTTTAAATTCCTCAATTTTTAGACCTATCATGGTTCATTTAAAAATGTTGTGAGATTAAATGGGATACAATTTTCCAAGTCAACCCTTTTTTGATTTAAAGAATAAGATCTAGAAGATTAAGAAAATATTGACTGTGTTGAGTAGAGAGACCTTTTTCAGAAGTTGGTTATTTCAGAAAATATTATTAGAATTATGAATAAACTTATTTGATAAAGACCCATCTGCTGAAAATAGGGTATTGATGCAATTGGCTCAGGCTAACTACAAAATATAACTTACACTTGAAGAATCATATTGAAAACAAATTTAGTTATGATTGGCTTGAAAAGATTGATAAAGACACTAGATATTTTCATAGTGTTGTAAAATAAAGGTAGGAAAGGCTGTAGGTGAGTAGAATACAAGACCATAAGGGAGCAAGACTAGAAGTTAAATGAGAGATTATTAATGCTGCCATTTAATTTTAGCAGAAATAATTCAGATAAGAAAGAGACTCAATATCTTTTTCTTTCGTATCCCATGTTACAAAATTCATAAGTATTGAAGAGAATTATTTCATATGAAAAACACCAGATCTGGATAAGGCAAAAGAGGTTATTTTAAAATAATGATCTCTTATGAAAAACACCAGATCTAGATTAGATGAAAAAGGATGTTCTAAACCATAAAAGGGAGAGTGCCTGTGGTTCTAATGGATTATCAACTAAATTTTACTAAATTTATGGGATATTATTGGGAAAGATGTTGTGATAATGGTGCAGGGTTTTTCAATAAGTAACTCTACACCAAAATCCATTAGTCATACTAATTTAGTTCCCATACCTAAGAAAATTTAGTCCATAATAAATCTATTTATAAATCTATTTACCAACGCAGTACTCAGTTATCCGCACCCCCCTCCAAATGGTATCAAAGCTCAGTAGTTTAAAAGATACGGAAGTGATATATATGTTGGAATTAGTTAAGTTAGAGCTAGATTTAGTCAGATTTAAATTAGTTATCCGCAAATCTAGTTATTTATTAAATTAATTATGAGAAGACCATTTAAAAATAGAGAAGCTTTTAGAAAAATAAAAGAAAATTTAGTTAGTAATTATTCAGAATATATAAGTTTAAATAAAACAAAAGAAAATCCACAAAGATTAGCTTATTTAGTTACATTAATATCTAGTATTGAAGCAAAATTAATAATCCATTTAAAATCTAGAAGAATGAGACATATACCACCTAATTATGACAAAATTAGATTTAGATATCCACCAAAATATTATAAACACAATTTAAATGAATAAAGAGCAAAAATACAAAGAATTAAAACAATTTATCTCTGAAAAACGTAAAGAATTAAAAATAAGAAAAGAAAGATTACATTATAATATATTTGCCGGAGTTAGTAAAAATTCAATAAATATACAAAAAGATGAAATATCAAAATTAGAATCTCAAATAGATAGTTTAGAATATATATATCACTTCCATAAAAATTGAATTAATAGATAAAAACAGTATAATAACCCAAAAACCATTAACATATAATTTTGACGACTTAAAAGAATTTAAAATGCATATAAATGAATTATTAGAAAAACAATATATACAAAAAAGTAATAGTAAACATAATAGTCCAGCATTTATAGTAAATAAACATAGTGAACAAAAAAGAGGAAAAAGTAGAATGGTTATTGATTATAGAAATTTAAATGCAAAAACTATAACATATAATTATCCAATACCAAATAAGATATTAAAAATAAGACAAATCCAAGGATATAATTATTTTAGTAAATTTGATTGTAAATCAGGATTTTACCATCTAAAGTTAGAAGAAGAATCTAAGGAATTAACCGCATTTACGGTACCACAAGGATTTTACGAATGGAATGTGTTACCCTTTGGATATAAAAATGCACCAGGTAGATATCAACATTTTATGGATAATTATTTTAAACAATTACCTAATTGCATAGTATACATAGATGATATATTATTATATACAAAAACTAAGGAAGAACATATAAAATTATTAGAACAATTTTCAGATATAATAGAAAATTCAGGAATAAGTCTAAGTGAAAAGAAAGCCGAAATTATGAAAAATCAGATAGAATTTTTAGGAATACAAATAGATAAAAGTGGAGTAAAAATGCAACAACATATAGTACAAAAAATAATAAATTCGAAAGAAGAATTAGATACAAAAAAGAAATTACAATCATTTTTAGGATTAGTAAACCAAGTAAGAGAATATATTCCAAAATTAGCAGAAAACCTAAAACCCCTACAGAAAAAATTAAAAAAGGATATAGAATATAATTATAATGAAGAAGATAAAAAACAAGTTCAAAAAATAAAATTACTTTGCAAGGATTTACCAAAATTACAATTTCCGGATGAAAATAAAAAATTTACATATATAGTAGAAGCAGATGCCAGTGAATATAGTTACGGCGGAGTACTTAAATATAGATATGAAGCAGAAAAAATAGAACACCATTGTAGATACTACTCAGGTACGTTCAACGAGACAGAAATAAAATGGGAAATAAATAGGAAAGAATTATGTTCATTATATAAATGTTTATTAGCATTTGAGCCATATATTGTATATAACAAATTTATTGTGCGGACAGATAATACACAGGTACGCTGGTGGCTAACAAAGAAAATACAAAATTCAGTTACAACGAAAGAGATTCGGAGACTAGTTTTAAATATATTAAATTTTACATTTATAATAGAAGTAATCAGTACTAACAAAAATGTTATTGCAGATTACATATCAAGACAAAGCTACGCAAACTGAAATGATAGAAGAAAATATACATGAAAAGATACTCAACGCCCTGACTATGCTTTCATTGAAAGTAGACAGTATGGGTACTGAGATAGAAAAGCTAAAGCTAAAGACTAGTGAAGATAATCTGAAGTCTATAGCTATGAATCAGCTAACTCAGCAATGTGCAGAGCTATGTCGATCGGAAGACAATAAAATTCCAGAGCTAGAAGGAGATGTTGGGACACTCCATAAAACCCATAACGCTTATCAATCTACTTCTGCAGTTACAAGCAAAGGAGTTAGAAAAAATATGAACTTAAATAAGCTATTTGACAAGCCATATACACCAAATATACCAAAAGACCCTATGTTTACACCCCCACAAGTTACCACATATCGAGAAAGCCTAAACCAAGATAAAAAGACATACAACTACACAGCCCGCACATATATAGAAAATATCTACAACGTACAAACTTTCTTAAATAGCAACCCAAAAGCTACAAATATCCAAGAACCAGATACGAACTACATAACCCAGAAATTAACCGGATACAACAAGCTAATCGCCTTACCCAAAACTAGACCCAGCTTAGTAAAAACTTGCTACGAATATGGATTACTTAGTACCGTATATACCACAGACGGAACTGAGATATCTACTATACCCGAGATATATGATGCATTTACCATATTTAAAAGAATAACCAAAGGTACTTTATTTTTTATAAAGATCTACACGGCACCGGCAGAGATATTATTTGACGAAGTTAAGAAACCTATACAAGTTGTAAAAATAGGAATGACAAGAGATATGATTATACCGCAAGATATTGGTACACAACCAGAGATACCCAGAATCGAGATACCAAAATTTTATGCGAATAAAAGAGTTATCGGACTATCTACGATTTTACAAGAATTAGCAAATACATATTGTAATCAAAATCCTATATGGAGTTATTATTCAAGAAACCATGTATTGATATATTCAAATTCAAAAGAACTAAGAGAAACAGATATGGAAACAATTAGGCAATGGATTATGACGTTGCTTAAACCGGAGACAGAACCTATCGCCAGAGCTATTAAAGAAAAATTTATTTCAGAAGAATTATTGACCAGATATTGCAAAACTATTGGACACAAATACCCAGATCACAGATGTTCAAAATGTAACGGAGGAGATAATGACGTCCCAGCAGTACAGTTAGAATAAAAGAAGATAAGGACGACAGCTGGAAAGATAAGAACAGAGCAATGATGGAGATATAACAGATATGACAAAATAGACGGAAGACTTATCTACAGATATGGCAGATAGACGGAAGACTAATTGTTACGTAAAAGATAATGTTAGTTTTGTAGCATTTAATGTAGAATAGAAATTTCAAAGCATTTATTGTAAAGTAGAAATTTAAAGTCTTTAGAAAGACTTTTCAAAGACTTTTTAGTTTTTTAGTTTTTTTTTAGTTCCCTTTTAAGATTTTTACGGATGTAAGAACTTTTCGCATTCTATAAATAAAGACTTAGGAAGCATTGCAAAGGCAAGCTTTCCTACATTCAGCAAAAATACTCTCTCCATTCCAGTTCAAAAATATTTAGCCCAGTTAATTAAATATATACACCGCAATGGAAAAAGCTATGGAACAAAAAACCTCAGAAATATCAAAGCTACCGGAACAGGTATATCTATTTACGATTATGAATAGCTAAATTCATAATTCCCGACAATCATGATATGATAAAATAAATTCATATTAGTTACTTTATAGTAGAATTATTCGAAAAATAATATGTTAAGAAGTTTACTAGCAAAGTGGAAACGGAGAAAAATCCCAAGGAACTATGCCATCCTAAAGGTGAAACCAATGAGGCAAGAAGCCGTGGCGGGGAGTAACCAAAGTCGAGGCGCTGTTTAAGGGAAAATATCCGAATTACCATGCTAGTAGTGACCGAAGAACATGTTATTTAAGAATAATCTAGTATATAGTAATCTGAGATGACTATATTTTATTATGTATATGATTGCAGGGAATATTTTGAAAAAGCAATTTTATGATAATGAATGATAATATATCTGATGTCATGGTAGATAAATTTAAGATACTTGTTTTGTATGCACTTAAAGATATAGATGTTGCAGATATAAGAAAAGTTATATTAGAAAAAGCATATGGAAAAAATTATACGGATAGAATAAATTATATACCACACATACCTAACTACTCTTATAAATATTTATTATGTTAAAATTACGTAGGACTTTTAAAGATACGCGAAAAATACAGTTACTAGAAAAACAGATAAAAATAAATATAGACAAATACATGGAAAATAAAAAATATATAAAATCTCTTAATAAAAATATGCAAAAACTACTAAGTCTAAAACAAATAGTTATAAAATATCAATCTTAAAAATAGCCCATTTAGACTACCTTAGAATTTTAGTCTTATATATACTTAAGGATATAGAAATAATAGATATTAAGAAAATGATATTAGAAGAAGTAATAAACTATGAAATAAACTATGAAATAGAAATGATAAATGCCACAGCACAAATATACGAAGACATTTACCCAGAAGGATATTATTCAGACCAAGATTGTGGATGTTAGAATATATTAGAAAAACTAGAGAAAACCAAGATAATTTAAATAACGAAGTTAATTATAGAAACCATATTAGGAAAATAATGGAAGATCTAAAAGAAAAGTTAATATGGATAGAAAAAACCTTAGAAAATTTAGAAAAAAGTACATGTAACAGTTTATATAACATAAAATACTCATTACGAGAAGAACAACACAAAATAATAAATGACATAGAAAATCTAGAATTAGATATACACTACAGTTCAGAAAGAATAAGTTATTACACAGAAATTTGTAACTCAGCAGTTACTACAGGATAAACTAAAAACTAAATGAATACATCTAACAAAAAGGATAACTTATTAAAACAAAATCTAAAAAATAACCACGCACAAAAAAGAATAGATCCATCAGCTATAATAAATCTATTTATAAATCTATTTACCAACGCAGTACTCAGTTATCCGCACCCCCCTCCAAATGGTATCAGAGCTCAGTAGTTTAAAAGATACGGAAGTGATATATATGTTGGAATTAGTTAAGTTAGAGCTAGATTTAGTCAGATTTAAATTAGTTATCCGCAAATCTAGTTATTTATTAAATTAATTATGAGAAGACCATTTAAAAATAGAGAAGCTTTTAGAAAAAGAAAAGAAAATTTAGTTAGTAATTATTCAGAATATATAAGTTTAAATAAAACAAAAGAAAATCCACAAAGATTAGCTTATTTAGTTACATTAATATCTAGTATTGAAGCAAAATTAATAATCCATTTAAAATCTAGAAGAATGAGACATATACCACCTAATTATGACAAAATTAGATTTAGATATCCACCAAAATATTATAAACACAATTTAAATGAATAAAGAGCAAAAATACAAAGAATTAAAACAATTTATCTCTGAAAAACGTAAAGAATTAAAAATAAGAAAAGAAAGATTACATTATAATATATTTGCCGGAGTTAGTAAAAATTCAATAAATATACAAAAAGATGAAATATCAAAATTAGAATCTCAAATAGATAGTTTAGAATATATATATCACTTCCATAAAAATTGAATTAATAGATAAAAACAGTATAATAACCCAAAAACCATTAACATATAATTTTGACGACTTAAAAGAATTTAAAATGCATATAAATGAATTATTAGAAAAACAATATATACAAAAAAGTAATAGTAAACATAATAGTCCAGCATTTATAGTAAATAAACATAGTGAACAAAAAAGAGGAAAAAGTAGAATGGTTATTGATTATAGAAATTTAAATGCAAAAACTATAACATATAATTATCCAATACCAAATAAGATATTAAAAATAAGACAAATCCAAGGATATAATTATTTTAGTAAATTTGATTGTAAATCAGGATTTTACCATCTAAAGTTAGAAGAAGAATCTAAGGAATTAACCGCATTTACGGTACCACAAGGATTTTACGAATGGAATGTGTTACCCTTTGGATATAAAAATGCACCAGGTAGATATCAACATTTTATGGATAATTATTTTAAACAATTACCTAATTGCATAGTATACATAGATGATATATTATTATATACAAAAACTAAGGAAGAACATATAAAATTATTAGAACAATTTTCAGATATAATAGAAAATTCAGGAATAAGTCTAAGTGAAAAGAAAGCCGAAATTATGAAAAATCAGATAGAATTTTTAGGAATACAAATAGATAAAAGTGGAGTAAAAATGCAACAACATATAGTACAAAAAATAATAAATTCGAAAGAAGAATTAGATACAAAAAAGAAATTACAATCATTTTTAGGATTAGTAAACCAAGTAAGAGAATATATTCCAAAATTAGCAGAAAACCTAAAACCCCTACAGAAAAAATTAAAAAAGGATATAGAATATAATTATAATGAAGAAGATAAAAAACAAGTTCAAAAAATAAAATTACTTTGCAAGGATTTACCAAAATTACAATTTCCGGATGAAAATAAAAAATTTACATATATAGTAGAAGCAGATGCCAGTGAATATAGTTACGGCGGAGTACTTAAATATAGATATGAAGCAGAAAAAATAGAACACCATTGTAGATACTACTCAGGTACGTTCAACGAGACAGAAATAAAATGGGAAATAAATAGGAAAGAATTATGTTCATTATATAAATGTTTATTAGCATTTGAGCCATATATTGTATATAACAAATTTATTGTGCGGACAGATAATACACAGGTACGCTGGTGGCTAACAAAGAAAATACAAAATTCAGTTACAACGAAAGAGATTCGGAGACTAGTTTTAAATATATTAAATTTTACATTTATAATAGAAGTAATCAGTACTAACAAAAATGTTATTGCAGATTACATATCAAGACAAAGCTACGCAAACTGAAATGATAGAAGAAAATATACATGAAAAGATACTCAACGCCCTGACTATGCTTTCATTGAAAGTAGACAGTATGGGTACTGAGATAGAAAAGCTAAAGCTAAAGACTAGTGAAGATAATCTGAAGTCTATAGCTATGAATCAGCTAACTCAGCAATGTGCAGAGCTATGTCGATCGGAAGACAATAAAATTCCAGAGCTAGAAGGAGATGTTGGGACACTCCATAAAACCCATAACGCTTATCAATCTACTTCTGCAGTTACAAGCAAAGGAGTTAGAAAAAATATGAACTTAAATAAGCTATTTGACAAGCCATATACACCAAATATACCAAAAGACCCTATGTTTACACCCCCACAAGTTACCACATATCGAGAAAGCCTAAACCAAGATAAAAAGACATACAACTACACAGCCCGCACATATATAGAAAATATCTACAACGTACAAACTTTCTTAAATAGCAACCCAAAAGCTACAAATATCCAAGAACCAGATACGAACTACATAACCCAGAAATTAACCGGATACAACAAGCTAATCGCCTTACCCAAAACTAGACCCAGCTTAGTAAAAACTTGCTACGAATATGGATTACTTAGTACCGTATATACCACAGACGGAACTGAGATATCTACTATACCCGAGATATATGATGCATTTACCATATTTAAAAGAATAACCAAAGGTACTTTATTTTTTATAAAGATCTACACGGCACCGGCAGAGATATTATTTGACGAAGTTAAGAAACCTATACAAGTTGTAAAAATAGGAATGACAAGAGATATGATTATACCGCAAGATATTGGTACACAACCAGAGATACCCAGAATCGAGATACCAAAATTTTATGCGAATAAAAGAGTTATCGGACTATCTACGATTTTACAAGAATTAGCAAATACATATTGTAATCAAAATCCTATATGGAGTTATTATTCAAGAAACCATGTATTGATATATTCAAATTCAAAAGAACTAAGAGAAACAGATATGGAAACAATTAGGCAATGGATTATGACGTTGCTTAAACCGGAGACAGAACCTATCGCCAGAGCTATTAAAGAAAAATTTATTTCAGAAGAATTATTGACCAGATATTGCAAAACTATTGGACACAAATACCCAGATCACAGATGTTCAAAATGTAACGGAGGAGATAATGACGTCCCAGCAGTACAGTTAGAATAAAAGAAGATAAGGACGACAGCTGGAAAGATAAGAACAGAGCAATGATGGAGATATAACAGATATGACAAAATAGACGGAAGACTTATCTACAGATATGGCAGATAGACGGAAGACTAATTGTTACGTAAAAGATAATGTTAGTTTTGTAGCATTTAATGTAGAATAGAAATTTCAAAGCATTTATTGTAAAGTAGAAATTTAAAGTCTTTAGAAAGACTTTTCAAAGACTTTTTAGTTTTTTAGTTTTTTTTTAGTTCCCTTTTAAGATTTTTACGGATGTAAGAACTTTTCGCATTCTATAAATAAAGACTTAGGAAGCATTGCAAAGGCAAGCTTTCCTACATTCAGCAAAAATACTCTCTCCATTCCAGTTCAAAAATATTTAGCCCAGTTAATTAAATATATACACCGCAATGGAAAAAGCTATGGAACAAAAAACCTCAGAAATATCAAAGCTACCGGAACAGGTATATCTATTTACGATTATGAATAGCTAAATTCATAATTCCCGACAATCATGATATGATAAAATAAATTCATATTAGTTACTTTATAGTAGAATTATTCGAAAAATAATATGTTAAGAAGTTTACTAGCAAAGTGGAAACGGAGAAAAATCCCAAGGAACTATGCCATCCTAAAGGTGAAACCAATGAGGCAAGAAGCCGTGGCGGGGAGTAACCAAAGTCGAGGCGCTGTTTAAGGGAAAATATCCGAATTACCATGCTAGTAGTGACCGAAGAACATGTTATTTAAGAATAATCTAGTATATAGTAATCTGAGATGACTATATTTTATTATGTATATGATTGCAGGGAATATTTTGAAAAAGCAATTTTATGATAATGAATGATAATATATCTGATGTCATGGTAGATAAATTTAAGATACTTGTTTTGTATGCACTTAAAGATATAGATGTTGCAGATATAAGAAAAGTTATATTAGAAAAAGCATATGGAAAAAATTATACGGATAGAATAAATTATATACCACACATACCTAACTACTCTTATAAATATTTATTATGTTAAAATTACGTAGGACTTTTAAAGATACGCGAAAAATACAGTTACTAGAAAAACAGATAAAAATAAATATAGACAAATACATGGAAAATAAAAAATATATAAAATCTCTTAATAAAAATATGCAAAAACTACTAAGTCTAAAACAAATAGTTATAAAATATCAATCTTAAAAATAGCCCATTTAGACTACCTTAGAATTTTAGTCTTATATATACTTAAGGATATAGAAATAATAGATATTAAGAAAATGATATTAGAAGAAGTAATAAACTATGAAATAAACTATGAAATAGAAATGATAAATGCCACAGCACAAATATACGAAGACATTTACCCAGAAGGATATTATTCAGACCAAGATTGTGGATGTTAGAATATATTAGAAAAACTAGAGAAAACCAAGATAATTTAAATAACGAAGTTAATTATAGAAACCATATTAGGAAAATAATGGAAGATCTAAAAGAAAAGTTAATATGGATAGAAAAAACCTTAGAAAATTTAGAAAAAAGTACATGTAACAGTTTATATAACATAAAATACTCATTACGAGAAGAACAACACAAAATAATAAATGACATAGAAAATCTAGAATTAGATATACACTACAGTTCAGAAAGAATAAGTTATTACACAGAAATTTGTAACTCAGCAGTTACTACAGGATAAACTAAAAACTAAATGAATACATCTAACAAAAAGGATAACTTATTAAAACAAAATCTAAAAAATAACCACGCACAAAAAAGAATAGATCCATCAGCTATAATAAATCTATTTATAAATCTATTTACCAACGCAGTACTCAGTTATCCGCACCCCCCTCCAAATGGTAATCTATTTATAAATCTATTTACCAACGCAGTACTCAGTTATCCGCACCCCCCTTCAAATGGTATCAGAGCTCAGTAGTTTAAAAGATACGGAAGTGATATATATGTTGGAATTAGTTAAGTTAGAGCTAGATTTAGTCAGATTTAAATTAGTTATCCGCAAATCTAGTTATTTATTAAATTAATTATGAGAAGACCATTTAAAAATAGAGAAGCTTTTAGAAAAATAAAAGAAAATTTAGTTAGTAATTATTCAGAATATATAAGTTTAAATAAAACAAAAGAAAATCCACAAAGATTAGCTTATTTAGTTACATTAATATCTAGTATTGAAGCAAAATTAATAATCCATTTAAAATCTAGAAGAATGAGACATATACCACCTAATTATGACAAAATTAGATTTAGATATCCACCAAAATATTATAAACACAATTTAAATGAATAAAGAGCTAAAATACAAAGAATTAAAACAATTTATCTCTGAAAAACGTAAAGAATTAAAAATAAGAAAAGAAAGATTACATTATAATATATTTGCCGGAGTTAGTAAAAATTCAATAAATATACAAAAAGATGAAATATCAAAATTAGAATCTCAAATAGATAGTTTAGAATATATATGTCAACACGAACTATTCACAATAAAATGAATAAAGAAGAATTTATAATAGATGAAAAAATATACGAAAATCACGAAGGTACAAAAATAAAAATAGTATTTTCTAATCTAGGAAGAAGGTATAAGAAAATAGGAGAACATTTATATTTAATGTTAGAAAAAGAAGAATTAAAATTAGAAGATAAATTAACAGCAATGGTAAGAATAGAAAAAGAAAATGAAGAGATAGATAGAAAAAAGGAAATAGAAAAAATTAAACAACAATCTACGGAAGAAATACGAAAAATAGAAGAAACTAAAAATAATAGAATTGCTGAATTAGAAAAAGAACTACAAATGTTAAAAGATTTATACGAACAGAGACAAAAAGAAAAAGAAGAAATAGATAAAGAACAAAAATTAATAAACGAGATAAATCAATTTAAGGAAAAATTAGAAATAAATAATATAGAGGTAGAAGAAACGGATAATTATGATTCAGAAGATAGTGAAACATATACGGAAATATTAACAAATATAAAAGATTTAGAAATTAACGAAAAACAAGAAAAAATTAATCAAGAAAACTTAGAAAATAATAGTACAGAAATAAATACTCTTGACAAAAAAGAAGATGAAAATCTAATACCCAAAACAACAGAAATAAGAAAACCTATATATTACAAAAATAAATTTAAAAGATATAATGAATATGACAAATGGACACCAAAACAAATAGTTAATAAAAATTATAACTTTTTAGATCTAGACTGTGTAATAGATACAGAAAAAACAATACAATTATGGGTAGGATATATGACAAAACAATTATTAGACAATAATATAAACATAACAGATGCACCAGAATACATAGAAAAAACTCTAATAGGATCAGTAAAATTATGGTTTACAAATTTAACTGAAAATAGTAAGAAAGTATTAAGAGCTAATAAACCTATGGAAGGAGCAGCATCAACAACAACAAAATTAACACCTATAGAATTATTGAAAAAATATGAAACAGCTATAAAAGATGAATTTGGTAGTATGACAACATTAGAAGAAGAACAAGACGAAGAAAAAGATACAAATAGGAATTTAATGATAAAATTAACAATATGTAATATGTGTTATATAGATGAATATACTTGCGCATTTAAAGAATATTATTATAAAGGAACATATAATATAGAAGAAAGTAAAGAAATAAGAAAATTGTATTTTAATAAATTACCCGAACCATTTAGTTCAAAGATAATAAAAAGTTGGGAAGAAGCAAAGATAGTAGATACATTAGGAGCTAGGATAAAATTTTTACAACAATGGTATAGAAAGCTATGTGAAAAATATAGAGAAGAATTAAAAATGGAAAAAACATTAATAAGAAATTTAGCATGTTGCAAAAATAAAATAGCACCTCAATTTGGATGCGAAGAAAGATATTATAAGAAAAGAAAAAGACATAAGAAATATAAGAAATATAAAAAATCAAAATATAAGTATAAGAAACCAAGAAAAAGATATTATGTTAAAAATTATAAAAATAAAAGACCATATAGAAAGAAGAAATCTATAAAAGAATGTACGTGTTATAATTGTGGAAAGTTAGGACATTTAGCTAGAGATTGTAAATTACCTAAAAATCCAAAAAATAAACAAATATCCGAAATAAAAATAGAAAATACAGAATATATGCAAATAGATTATATAGATTATGAACTAGAAAGTGAAGATAGTATATATGAAATTTCAGAAAACGAAACAGATACTGAAATAGATAGTGAGATAGATGAATCAAATGACTGAAGAAGATATAAAAATAATAACAAAGGAAGAATATTTAAATGACGAAGGAACAGAACAAAAGATAATATTTGACAGTAATATATTTGATGAAATAAAAGGAAAAGAGTTAGATTTAAGTGTAGAAAAAATATTTAAAATACCAACAATAAAAAATATATTTAGTAGGAAAAAAGATGAATATTATGTAGTATGTCAAAAAGAACATGTAATAGATTGTAGATATGCAAAAGGAAAAGCTAGTATACCACTAGTAACAAAAAGGATAGTTAATAAAGAAATAAATGATATAAAAAGTAAAGGAGATCCAATAAAATACGTACACCTCGGAGGTACAGAAATATTAATAAAAGCATGTTTTAGAGAAGGAATAGATACACCGATAGAATTATATTTAGCAGATGATAGAATTATAAAACCTATAGAAAAAAGTATAATAACTGCCGTAAAAGGAAATTTAATATACCAAAAATTTAAATTTATAATAAGTGCAAATTATTCAGTAGCAGTAACAGATAGGAATATAGATAAATCATTAGTATTATATTGGAAGATATCAGGAATAGAATTAACCCCAGGAAGTAAAATATTTACAGCAAGATGTAAAAATTTATATGTATTAACAACAAAACACAAAATAACAGGGAAAAATAAAATTAATAAAATACAAATAGATAGCCCATTTGAGCAAATTGTAAAAACAATAGATTATAATGATTATAGCTATAGAGACATAGATATAGAAGAAAATTTAGAAATAGTAAATGATAGAATAAGTACAACGAAAAGAATAGCTAATGAAAAACCAGAGTCATCGAGCTCATCAAAAAGAATGAGTTATGAAACAAATTCAATAAGTAATTTAAATCAATATTACATAACAGGAAAAATAAATGAAAAAGAACATTTAATACTATTAAACACAGGACAAGAAGAAAATTATATAGCAAAATATCTAGTAAAAAATGAAGAAATAAAAACTGATAATGATATATGCCCAGATCTACCGAGAAGTTTAATAAATAATAAGGATATAGCAGAAAAAGAAATAATAATAGGAGGAATTAGAAAAATAAAACTAGAATTTGAGGTAAAAGAAGAAATGCAAAAAGCAGATATAATATTAGGAATAAAATGGTTAGAACAAGTAAAACCATATAATATAGAACATACACAATTAGCCATAACATATAATAGGGAAAGATTATTCTTAAGAAGAGCCTTAACATAAAATGAAAATATATGTATTAATGAAGATAGTAGTGGAAGGATATTATAGTAGATATTATACGCCTATGATAGATACAGGAGCAGAAGCTAATTTATGTAGATATAATTGCTTACCAGAAAGTAAATGGAATAAATTAAAAATACCAATAATAGTTAAAGGATTTAATAATGAAGGAAGCTTAATTACTTACAAAGCTAGGAATGTAAAAACACAAATATGGGATAAGATATTGACAATAGAAGAAATTTATAATTATGAACTAACATCAAAAGATATACTTTTAGGAATGCCATTTTTAGATAAATTATACCCACATATAATAACTAGAAATGATTGGTGGTTCACAACACCATGTAAACAAAAAGTAAGAGCAAAAAGAGTTAATAATAAAATAAGAAAGAAAACTGATTGGATAAAAGGAAGTGAAAAAATTACACAAAAGTTAGAAAATATAAAAACTGCTGAAGATACAATAGAATTAGTAGTATTTTCAATAAATAAAACAGAAATAACTATATTTTCAATAAATAAGATAGAAATAGTTAAGAAAAAATTAGAACAATTATATAGCGAAGATCCATTAAAAGGATGGGAAAAACATAAAACTACCATAAAAATTGAATTAATAGATAAAAACAGTATAATAACCCAAAAACCATTAACATATAATTTTGACGACTTAAAAGAATTTAAAATGCATATAAATGAATTATTAGAAAAACAATATATACAAAAAAGTAATAGTAAACATAATAGTCCAGCATTTATAGTAAATAAACATAGTGAACAAAAAAGAGGAAAAAGTAGAATGGTTATTGATTATAGAAATTTAAATGCAAAAACTATAACATATAATTATCCAATACCAAATAAGATATTAAAAATAAGACAAATCCAAGGATATAATTATTTTAGTAAATTTGATTGTAAATCAGGATTTTACCATCTAAAGTTAGAAGAAGAATCTAAGGAATTAACCGCATTTACGGTACCACAAGGATTTTACGAATGGAATGTGTTACCCTTTGGATATAAAAATGCACCAGGTAGATATCAACATTTTATGGATAATTATTTTAAACAATTACCTAATTGCATAGTATACATAGATGATATATTATTATATACAAAAACTAAGGAAGAACATATAAAATTATTAGAACAATTTACAGATATAATAGAAAATTCAGGAATAAGTCTAAGTGAAAAGAAAGCCGAAATTATGAAAAATCAGATAGAATTTTTAGGAATACAAATAGATAAAAGTGGAGTAAATTCGAAAGAAGAATTAGATACAAAAAAGAAATTACAATCATTTTTAGGATTAGTAAACCAAGTAAGAGAATATATTCCAAAATTAGCAGAAAACCTAAAACCCCTACAGAAAAAATTAAAAAAGGATATAGAATATAATTATAATGAAGAAGATAAAAAACAAGTTCAAAAAATAAAATTACTTTGCAAGGATTTACCAAAATTACAATTTCCGGATGAAAATAAAAAATTTACATATATAGTAGAAGCAGATGCCAGTGAATATAGTTACGGCGGAGTACTTAAATATAGATATGAAACAGAAAAAATAGAACACCATTGTAGATACTACTCAGGTACGTTCAACGAGACAGAAATAAAATGGGAAATAAATAGGAAAGAATTATGTTCATTATATAAATGTTTATTAGCATTTGAGCCATATATTGTATATAACAAATTTATTGTGCGGACAGATAATACACAGGTACGCTGGTGGCTAACAAAGAAAATACAAAATTCAGTTACAACGAAAGAGATTCGGAGACTAGTTTTAAATATATTAAATTTTACATTTATAATAGAAGTAATCAGTACTAACAAAAATGTTATTGCAGATTACATATCAAGACAAAGCTACGCAAACTGAAATGATAGAAGAAAATATACATGAAAAGATACTCAACGCCCTGACTATGCTTTCATTGAAAGTAGACAGTATGTGTTACCCTTTGGATATAAAAATGCACCAGGTAGATATCAACATTTTATGGATAATTATTTTAAACAATTACCTAATTGCATAGTATACATAGATGATATATTATTATATACAAAAACTAAGGAAGAACATATAAAATTATTAGAACAATTTACAGATATAATAGAAAATTCAGGAATAAGTCTAAGTGAAAAGAAAGCCGAAATTATGAAAAATCAGATAGAATTTTTAGGAATACAAATAGATAAAAGTGGAGTAAAAATGCAACAACATATAGTACAAAAAATAATAAATTCGAAAGAAGAATTAGATACAAAAAAGAAATTACAATCATTTTTAGGATTAGTAAACCAAGTAAGAGAATATATTCCAAAATTAGCAGAAAACCTAAAACCCCTACAGAAAAAATTAAAAAAGGATATAGAATATAATTATAATGAAGAAGATAAAAAACAAGTTCAAAAAATAAAATTACTTTGCAAGGATTTACCAAAATTACAATTTCCGGATGAAAATAAAAAATTTACATATATAGTAGAAGCAGATGCCAGTGAATATAGTTACGGCGGAGTACTTAAATATAGATATGAAGCAGAAAAAATAGAACACCATTGTAGATACTACTCAGGTACGTTCAACGAGACAGAAATAAAATGGGAAATAAATAGGAAGAATTATGTTCATTATATAAATGTTTATTAGCATTTGAGCCATATATTGTATATAACAAATTTATTGTGCGGACAGATAATACACAGGTACGCTGGTGGCTAACAAAGAAAATACAAAATTCAGTTACAACGAAAGAGATTCGGAGACTAGTTTTAAATATATTAAATTTTACATTTATAATAGAAGTAATCAGTACTAACAAAAATGTTATTGCAGATTACATATCAAGACAAAGCTACGCAAACTGAAATGATAGAAGAAAATATACATGAAAAGATACTCAACGCCCTGACTATGCTTTCATTGAAAGTAGACAGTATGGGTACTGAGATAGAAAAGCTAAAGCTAAAGACTAGTGAAGATAATCTGAAGTCTATAGCTATGAATCAGCTAACTCAGCAATGTGCAGAGCTATGTCGATCGGAAGACAATAAAATTCCAGAGCTAGAAGGAGATGTTGGGACACTCCATAAAACCCATAACGCTTATCAATCTACTTCTGCAGTTACAAGCAAAGGAGTTAGAAAAAATATGAACTTAAATAAGCTATTTGACAAGCCATATACACCAAATATACCAAAAGACCCTATGTTTACACCCCCACAAGTTACCACATATCGAGAAAGCCTAAACCAAGATAAAAAGACATACAACTACACAGCCCGCACATATATAGAAAATATCTACAACGTACAAACTTTCTTAAATAGCAACCCAAAAGCTACAAATATCCAAGAACCAGATACGAACTACATAACCCAGAAATTAACCGGATACAACAAGCTAATCGCCTTACCCAAAACTAGACCCAGCTTAGTAAAAACTTGCTACGAATATGGATTACTTAGTACCGTATATACCACAGACGGAACTGAGATATCTACTATACCCGAGATATATGATGCATTTACCATATTTAAAAGAATAACCAAAGGTACTTTATTTTTTATAAAGATCTACACGGCACCGGCAGAGATATTATTTGACGAAGTTAAGAAACCTATACAAGTTGTAAAAATAGGAATGACAAGAGATATGATTATACCGCAAGATATTGGTACACAACCAGAGATACCCAGAATTGAGATACCAAAATTTTATGCGAATAAAAGAGTTATCGGACTATCTACGATTTTACAAGAATTAGCAAATACATATTGTAATCAAAATCCTATATGGAGTTATTATTCAAGAAACCATGTATTGATATATTCAAATTCAAAAGAACTAAGAGAAACAGATATGGAAACAATTAGGCAATGGATTATGACGTTGCTTAAACCGGAGACAGAACCTATCGCCAGAGCTATTAAAGAAAAATTTATTTCAGAAGAATTATTGACCAGATATTGCAAAACTATTGGACACAAATACCCAGATCACAGATGTTCAAAATGTAACGGAGGAGATAATGACGTCCCAGCAGTACAGTTAGAATAAAAGAAGATAAGGACGACAGCTGGAAAGATAAGAACAGAGCAATGATGGAGATATAACAGATATGACAAAATAGACGGAAGACTTATCTACAGATATGGCAGATAGACGGAAGACTAATTGTTACGTAAAAGATAATGTTAGTTTTGTAGCATTTAATGTAGAATAGAAATTTCAAAGCATTTATTGTAAAGTAGAAATTTAAAGTCTTTAGAAAGACTTTTCAAAGACTTTTTAGTTTTTTAGTTTTTTTTTAGTTCCCTTTTAAGATTTTTACGGATGTAAGAACTTTTCGCATTCTATAAATAAAGACTTAGGAAGCATTGCAAAGGCAAGCTTTCCTACATTCAGCAAAAATACTCTCTCCATTCCAGTTCAAAAATATTTAGCCCAGTTAATTAAATATATACACCGCAATGGAAAAAGCTATGGAACAAAAAACCTCAGAAATATCAAAGCTACCGGAACAGGTATATCTATTTACGATTATGAATAGCTAAATTCATAATTCCCGACAATCATGATATGATAAAATAAATTCATATTAGTTACTTTATAGTAGAATTATTCGAAAAATAATATGTTAAGAAGTTTACTAGCAAAGTGGAAACGGAGAAAAATCCCAAGGAACTATGCCATCCTAAAGGTGAAACCAATGAGGCAAGAAGCCGTGGCGGGGAGTAACCAAAGTCGAGGCGCTGTTTAAGGGAAAATATCCGAATTACCATGCTAGTAGTGACCGAAGAACATGTTATTTAAGAATAATCTAGTATATAGTAATCTGAGATGACTATATTTTATTATGTATATGATTGCAGGGAATATTTTGAAAAAGCAATTTTATGATAATGAATGATAATATATCTGATGTCATGGTAGATAAATTTAAGATACTTGTTTTGTATGCACTTAAAGATATAGATGTTGCAGATATAAGAAAAGTTATATTAGAAAAAGCATATGGAAAAAATTATACGGATAGAATAAATTATATACCACACATACCTAACTACTCTTATAAATATTTATTATGTTAAAATTACGTAGGACTTTTAAAGATACGCGAAAAATACAGTTACTAGAAAAACAGATAAAAATAAATATAGACAAATACATGGAAAATAAAAAATATATAAAATCTCTTAATAAAAATATGCAAAAACTACTAAGTCTAAAACAAATAGTTATAAAATATCAATCTTAAAAATAGCCCATTTAGACTACCTTAGAATTTTAGTCTTATATATACTTAAGGATATAGAAATAATAGATATTAAGAAAATGATATTAGAAGAAGTAATAAACTATGAAATAAACTATGAAATAGAAATGATAAATGCCACAGCACAAATATACGAAGACATTTACCCAGAAGGATATTATTCAGACCAAGATTGTGGATGTTAGAATATATTAGAAAAACTAGAGAAAACCAAGATAATTTAAATAACGAAGTTAATTATAGAAACCATATTAGGAAAATAATGGAAGATCTAAAAGAAAAGTTAATATGGATAGAAAAAACCTTAGAAAATTTAGAAAAAAGTACATGTAACAGTTTATATAACATAAAATACTCATTACGAGAAGAACAACACAAAATAATAAATGACATAGAAAATCTAGAATTAGATATACACTACAGTTCAGAAAGAATAAGTTATTACACAGAAATTTGTAACTCAGCAGTTACTACAGGATAAACTAAAAACTAAATGAATACATCTAACAAAAAGGATAACTTATTAAAACAAAATCTAAAAAATAACCACGCACAAAAAAGAATAGATCCATCAGCTATAATAAATCTATTTATAAATCTATTTACCAACGCAGTACTCAGTTATCCGCACCCCCCTCCAAATGGTAATCTATTTATAAATCTATTTACCAACGCAGTACTCAGTTATCCGCACCCCCCTTCAAATGGTATCAGAGCTCAGTAGTTTAAAAGATACGGAAGTGATATATATGTTGGAATTAGTTAAGTTAGAGCTAGATTTAGTCAGATTTAAATTAGTTATCCGCAAATCTAGTTATTTATTAAATTAATTATGAGAAGACCATTTAAAAATAGAGAAGCTTTTAGAAAAATAAAAGAAAATTTAGTTAGTAATTATTCAGAATATATAAGTTTAAATAAAACAAAAGAAAATCCACAAAGATTAGCTTATTTAGTTACATTAATATCTAGTATTGAAGCAAAATTAATAATCCATTTAAAATCTAGAAGAATGAGACATATACCACCTAATTATGACAAAATTAGATTTAGATATCCACCAAAATATTATAAACACAATTTAAATGAATAAAGAGCTAAAATACAAAGAATTAAAACAATTTATCTCTGAAAAACGTAAAGAATTAAAAATAAGAAAAGAAAGATTACATTATAATATATTTGCCGGAGTTAGTAAAAATTCAATAAATATACAAAAAGATGAAATATCAAAATTAGAATCTCAAATAGATAGTTTAGAATATATATGTCAACACGAACTATTCACAATAAAATGAATAAAGAAGAATTTATAATAGATGAAAAAATATACGAAAATCACGAAGGTACAAAAATAAAAATAGTATTTTCTAATCTAGGAAGAAGGTATAAGAAAATAGGAGAACATTTATATTTAATGTTAGAAAAAGAAGAATTAAAATTAGAAGATAAATTAACAGCAATGGTAAGAATAGAAAAAGAAAATGAAGAGATAGATAGAAAAAAGGAAATAGAAAAAATTAAACAACAATCTACGGAAGAAATACGAAAAATAGAAGAAACTAAAAATAATAGAATTGCTGAATTAGAAAAAGAACTACAAATGTTAAAAGATTTATACGAACAGAGACAAAAAGAAAAAGAAGAAATAGATAAAGAACAAAAATTAATAAACGAGATAAATCAATTTAAGGAAAAATTAGAAATAAATAATATAGAGGTAGAAGAAACGGATAATTATGATTCAGAAGATAGTGAAACATATACGGAAATATTAACAAATATAAAAGATTTAGAAATTAACGAAAAACAAGAAAAAATTAATCAAGAAAACTTAGAAAATAATAGTACAGAAATAAATACTCTTGACAAAAAAGAAGATGAAAATCTAATACCCAAAACAACAGAAATAAGAAAACCTATATATTACAAAAATAAATTTAAAAGATATAATGAATATGACAAATGGACACCAAAACAAATAGTTAATAAAAATTATAACTTTTTAGATCTAGACTGTGTAATAGATACAGAAAAAACAATACAATTATGGGTAGGATATATGACAAAACAATTATTAGACAATAATATAAACATAACAGATGCACCAGAATACATAGAAAAAACTCTAATAGGATCAGTAAAATTATGGTTTACAAATTTAACTGAAAATAGTAAGAAAGTATTAAGAGCTAATAAACCTATGGAAGGAGCAGCATCAACAACAACAAAATTAACACCTATAGAATTATTGAAAAAATATGAAACAGCTATAAAAGATGAATTTGGTAGTATGACAACATTAGAAGAAGAACAAGACGAAGAAAAAGATACAAATAGGAATTTAATGATAAAATTAACAATATGTAATATGTGTTATATAGATGAATATACTTGCGCATTTAAAGAATATTATTATAAAGGAACATATAATATAGAAGAAAGTAAAGAAATAAGAAAATTGTATTTTAATAAATTACCCGAACCATTTAGTTCAAAGATAATAAAAAGTTGGGAAGAAGCAAAGATAGTAGATACATTAGGAGCTAGGATAAAATTTTTACAACAATGGTATAGAAAGCTATGTGAAAAATATAGAGAAGAATTAAAAATGGAAAAAACATTAATAAGAAATTTAGCATGTTGCAAAAATAAAATAGCACCTCAATTTGGATGCGAAGAAAGATATTATAAGAAAAGAAAAAGACATAAGAAATATAAGAAATATAAAAAATCAAAATATAAGTATAAGAAACCAAGAAAAAGATATTATGTTAAAAATTATAAAAATAAAAGACCATATAGAAAGAAGAAATCTATAAAAGAATGTACGTGTTATAATTGTGGAAAGTTAGGACATTTAGCTAGAGATTGTAAATTACCTAAAAATCCAAAAAATAAACAAATATCCGAAATAAAAATAGAAAATACAGAATATATGCAAATAGATTATATAGATTATGAACTAGAAAGTGAAGATAGTATATATGAAATTTCAGAAAACGAAACAGATACTGAAATAGATAGTGAGATAGATGAATCAAATGACTGAAGAAGATATAAAAATAATAACAAAGGAAGAATATTTAAATGACGAAGGAACAGAACAAAAGATAATATTTGACAGTAATATATTTGATGAAATAAAAGGAAAAGAGTTAGATTTAAGTGTAGAAAAAATATTTAAAATACCAACAATAAAAAATATATTTAGTAGGAAAAAAGATGAATATTATGTAGTATGTCAAAAAGAACATGTAATAGATTGTAGATATGCAAAAGGAAAAGCTAGTATACCACTAGTAACAAAAAGGATAGTTAATAAAGAAATAAATGATATAAAAAGTAAAGGAGATCCAATAAAATACGTACACCTCGGAGGTACAGAAATATTAATAAAAGCATGTTTTAGAGAAGGAATAGATACACCGATAGAATTATATTTAGCAGATGATAGAATTATAAAACCTATAGAAAAAAGTATAATAACTGCCGTAAAAGGAAATTTAATATACCAAAAATTTAAATTTATAATAAGTGCAAATTATTCAGTAGCAGTAACAGATAGGAATATAGATAAATCATTAGTATTATATTGGAAGATATCAGGAATAGAATTAACCCCAGGAAGTAAAATATTTACAGCAAGATGTAAAAATTTATATGTATTAACAACAAAACACAAAATAACAGGGAAAAATAAAATTAATAAAATACAAATAGATAGCCCATTTGAGCAAATTGTAAAAACAATAGATTATAATGATTATAGCTATAGAGACATAGATATAGAAGAAAATTTAGAAATAGTAAATGATAGAATAAGTACAACGAAAAGAATAGCTAATGAAAAACCAGAGTCATTGAGCTCATCAAAAAGAATGAGTTATGAAACAAATTCAATAAGTAATTTAAATCAATATTACATAACAGGAAAAATAAATGAAAAAGAACATTTAATACTATTAAACACAGGACAAGAAGAAAATTATATAGCAAAATATCTAGTAAAAAATGAAGAAATAAAAACTGATAATGATATATGCCCAGATCTACCGAGAAGTTTAATAAATAATAAGGATATAGCAGAAAAAGAAATAATAATAGGAGGAATTAGAAAAATAAAACTAGAATTTGAGGTAAAAGAAGAAATGCAAAAAGCAGATATAATATTAGGAATAAAATGGTTAGAACAAGTAAAACCATATAATATAGAACATACACAATTAGCCATAACATATAATAGGGAAAGATTATTCTTAAGAAGAGCCTTAACATAAAATGAAAATATATGTATTAATGAAGATAGTAGTGGAAGGATATTATAGTAGATATTATACGCCTATGATAGATACAGGAGCAGAAGCTAATTTATGTAGATATAATTGCTTACCAGAAAGTAAATGGGATAAATTAAAAATACCAATAATAGTTAAAGGATTTAATAATGAAGGAAGCTTAATTACTTACAAAGCTAGGAATGTAAAAACACAAATATGGGATAAGATATTGACAATAGAAGAAATTTATAATTATGAACTAACATCAAAAGATATACTTTTAGGAATGCCATTTTTAGATAAATTATACCCACATATAATAACTAGAAATGATTGGTGGTTCACAACACCATGTAAACAAAAAGTAAGAGCAAAAAGAGTTAATAATAAAATAAGAAAGAAAACTGATTGGATAAAAGGAAGTGAAAAAATTACACAAAAGTTAGAAAATATAAAAACTGCTGAAGATACAATAGAATTAGTAGTATTTTCAATAAATAAAACAGAAATAACTATATTTTCAATAAATAAGATAGAAATAGTTAAGAAAAAATTAGAACAATTATATAGCGAAGATCCATTAAAAGGATGGGAAAAACATAAAACTACCATAAAAATTGAATTAATAGATAAAAACAGTATAATAACCCAAAAACCATTAACATATAATTTTGACGACTTAAAAGAATTTAAAATGCATATAAATGAATTATTAGAAAAACAATATATACAAAAAAGTAATAGTAAACATAATAGTCCAGCATTTATAGTAAATAAACATAGTGAACAAAAAAGAGGAAAAAGTAGAATGGTTATTGATTATAGAAATTTAAATGCAAAAACTATAACATATAATTATCCAATACCAAATAAGATATTAAAAATAAGACAAATCCAAGGATATAATTATTTTAGTAAATTTGATTGTAAATCAGGATTTTACCATCTAAAGTTAGAAGAAGAATCTAAGGAATTAACCGCATTTACGGTACCACAAGGATTTTACGAATGGAATGTGTTACCCTTTGGATATAAAAATGCACCAGGTAGATATCAACATTTTATGGATAATTATTTTAAACAATTACCTAATTGCATAGTATACATAGATGATATATTATTATATACAAAAACTAAGGAAGAACATATAAAATTATTAGAACAATTTACAGATATAATAGAAAATTCAGGAATAAGTCTAAGTGAAAAGAAAGCCGAAATTATGAAAAATCAGATAGAATTTTTAGGAATACAAATAGATAAAAGTGGAGTAAATTCGAAAGAAGAATTAGATACAAAAAAGAAATTACAATCATTTTTAGGATTAGTAAACCAAGTAAGAGAATATATTCCAAAATTAGCAGAAAACCTAAAACCCCTACAGAAAAAATTAAAAAAGGATATAGAATATAATTATAATGAAGAAGATAAAAAACAAGTTCAAAAAATAAAATTACTTTGCAAGGATTTACCAAAATTACAATTTCCGGATGAAAATAAAAAATTTACATATATAGTAGAAGCAGATGCCAGTGAATATAGTTACGGCGGAGTACTTAAATATAGATATGAAGCAGAAAAAATAGAACACCATTGTAGATACTACTCAGGTACGTTCAACGAGACAGAAATAAAATGGGAAATAAATAGGAAAGAATTATGTTCATTATATAAATGTTTATTAGCATTTGAGCCATATATTGTATATAACAAATTTATTGTGCGGACAGATAATACACAGGTACGCTGGTGGCTAACAAAGAAAATACAAAATTCAGTTACAACGAAAGAGATTCGGAGACTAGTTTTAAATATATTAAATTTTACATTTATAATAGAAGTAATCAGTACTAACAAAAATGTTATTGCAGATTACATATCAAGACAAAGCTACGCAAACTGAAATGATAGAAGAAAATATACATGAAAAGATACTCAACGCCCTGACTATGCTTTCATTGAAAGTAGACAGTATGTGTTACCCTTTGGATATAAAAATGCACCAGGTAGATATCAACATTTTATGGATAATTATTTTAAACAATTACCTAATTGCATAGTATACATAGATGATATATTATTATATACAAAAACTAAGGAAGAACATATAAAATTATTAGAACAATTTACAGATATAATAGAAAATTCAGGAATAAGTCTAAGTGAAAAGAAAGCCGAAATTATGAAAAATCAGATAGAATTTTTAGGAATACAAATAGATAAAAGTGGAGTAAAAATGCAACAACATATAGTACAAAAAATAATAAATTCGAAAGAAGAATTAGATACAAAAAAGAAATTACAATCATTTTTAGGATTAGTAAACCAAGTAAGAGAATATATTCCAAAATTAGCAGAAAACCTAAAACCCCTACAGAAAAAATTAAAAAAGGATATAGAATATAATTATAATGAAGAAGATAAAAAACAAGTTCAAAAAATAAAATTACTTTGCAAGGATTTACCAAAATTACAATTTCCGGATGAAAATAAAAAATTTACATATATAGTAGAAGCAGATGCCAGTGAATATAGTTACGGCGGAGTACTTAAATATAGATATGAAGCAGAAAAAATAGAACACCATTGTAGATACTACTCAGGTACGTTCAACGAGACAGAAATAAAATGGGAAATAAATAGGAAAGAATTATGTTCATTATATAAATGTTTATTAGCATTTGAGCCATATATTGTATATAACAAATTTATTGTGCGGACAGATAATACACAGGTACGCTGGTGGCTAACAAAGAAAATACAAAATTCAGTTACAACGAAAGAGATTCGGAGACTAGTTTTAAATATATTAAATTTTACATTTATAATAGAAGTAATCAGTACTAACAAAAATGTTATTGCAGATTACATATCAAGACAAAGCTACGCAAACTGAAATGATAGAAGAAAATATACATGAAAAGATACTCAACGCCCTGACTATGCTTTCATTGAAAGTAGACAGTATGGGTACTGAGATAGAAAAGCTAAAGCTAAAGACTAGTGAAGATAATCTGAAGTCTATAGCTATGAATCAGCTAACTCAGCAATGTGCAGAGCTATGTCGATCGGAAGACAATAAAATTCCAGAGCTAGAAGGAGATGTTGGGACACTCCATAAAACCCATAACGCTTATCAATCTACTTCTGCAGTTACAAGCAAAGGAGTTAGAAAAAATATGAACTTAAATAAGCTATTTGACAAGCCATATACACCAAATATACCAAAAGACCCTATGTTTACACCCCCACAAGTTACCACATATCGAGAAAGCCTAAACCAAGATAAAAAGACATACAACTACACAGCCCGCACATATATAGAAAATATCTACAACGTACAAACTTTCTTAAATAGCAACCCAAAAGCTACAAATATCCAAGAACCAGATACGAACTACATAACCCAGAAATTAACCGGATACAACAAGCTAATCGCCTTACCCAAAACTAGACCCAGCTTAGTAAAAACTTGCTACGAATATGGATTACTTAGTACCGTATATACCACAGACGGAACTGAGATATCTACTATACCCGAGATATATGATGCATTTACCATATTTAAAAGAATAACCAAAGGTACTTTATTTTTTATAAAGATCTACACGGCACCGGCAGAGATATTATTTGACGAAGTTAAGAAACCTATACAAGTTGTAAAAATAGGAATGACAAGAGATATGATTATACCGCAAGATATTGGTACACAACCAGAGATACCCAGAATTGAGATACCAAAATTTTATGCGAATAAAAGAGTTATCGGACTATCTACGATTTTACAAGAATTAGCAAATACATATTGTAATCAAAATCCTATATGGAGTTATTATTCAAGAAACCATGTATTGATATATTCAAATTCAAAAGAACTAAGAGAAACAGATATGGAAACAATTAGGCAATGGATTATGACGTTGCTTAAACCGGAGACAGAACCTATCGCCAGAGCTATTAAAGAAAAATTTATTTCAGAAGAATTATTGACCAGATATTGCAAAACTATTGGACACAAATACCCAGATCACAGATGTTCAAAATGTAACGGAGGAGATAATGACGTCCCAGCAGTACAGTTAGAATAAAAGAAGATAAGGACGACAGCTGGAAAGATAAGAACAGAGCAATGATGGAGATATAACAGATATGACAAAATAGACGGAAGACTTATCTACAGATATGGCAGATAGACGGAAGACTAATTGTTACGTAAAAGATAATGTTAGTTTTGTAGCATTTAATGTAGAATAGAAATTTCAAAGCATTTATTGTAAAGTAGAAATTTAAAGTCTTTAGAAAGACTTTTCAAAGACTTTTTAGTTTTTTAGTTTTTTTTTAGTTCCCTTTTAAGATTTTTACGGATGTAAGAACTTTTCGCATTCTATAAATAAAGACTTAGGAAGCATTGCAAAGGCAAGCTTTCCTACATTCAGCAAAAATACTCTCTCCATTCCAGTTCAAAAATATTTAGCCCAGTTAATTAAATATATACACCGCAATGGAAAAAGCTATGGAACAAAAAACCTCAGAAATATCAAAGCTACCGGAACAGGTATATCTATTTACGATTATGAATAGCTAAATTCATAATTCCCGACAATCATGATATGATAAAATAAATTCATATTAGTTACTTTATAGTAGAATTATTCGAAAAATAATATGTTAAGAAGTTTACTAGCAAAGTGGAAACGGAGAAAAATCCCAAGGAACTATGCCATCCTAAAGGTGAAACCAATGAGGCAAGAAGCCGTGGCGGGGAGTAACCAAAGTCGAGGCGCTGTTTAAGGGAAAATATCCGAATTACCATGCTAGTAGTGACCGAAGAACATGTTATTTAAGAATAATCTAGTATATAGTAATCTGAGATGACTATATTTTATTATGTATATGATTGCAGGGAATATTTTGAAAAAGCAATTTTATGATAATGAATGATAATATATCTGATGTCATGGTAGATAAATTTAAGATACTTGTTTTGTATGCACTTAAAGATATAGATGTTGCAGATATAAGAAAAGTTATATTAGAAAAAGCATATGGAAAAAATTATACGGATAGAATAAATTATATACCACACATACCTAACTACTCTTATAAATATTTATTATGTTAAAATTACGTAGGACTTTTAAAGATACGCGAAAAATACAGTTACTAGAAAAACAGATAAAAATAAATATAGACAAATACATGGAAAATAAAAAATATATAAAATCTCTTAATAAAAATATGCAAAAACTACTAAGTCTAAAACAAATAGTTATAAAATATCAATCTTAAAAATAGCCCATTTAGACTACCTTAGAATTTTAGTCTTATATATACTTAAGGATATAGAAATAATAGATATTAAGAAAATGATATTAGAAGAAGTAATAAACTATGAAATAAACTATGAAATAGAAATGATAAATGCCACAGCACAAATATACGAAGACATTTACCCAGAAGGATATTATTCAGACCAAGATTGTGGATGTTAGAATATATTAGAAAAACTAGAGAAAACCAAGATAATTTAAATAACGAAGTTAATTATAGAAACCATATTAGGAAAATAATGGAAGATCTAAAAGAAAAGTTAATATGGATAGAAAAAACCTTAGAAAATTTAGAAAAAAGTACATGTAACAGTTTATATAACATAAAATACTCATTACGAGAAGAACAACACAAAATAATAAATGACATAGAAAATCTAGAATTAGATATACACTACAGTTCAGAAAGAATAAGTTATTACACAGAAATTTGTAACTCAGCAGTTACTACAGGATAAACTAAAAACTAAATGAATACATCTAACAAAAAGAATAACTTATTAAAACAAAATCTAAAAAATAACCACGCACAAAAAAGAATAGATCCATCAGCTATAATAAATCTATTTATAAATCTATTTACCAACGCAGTACTCAGTTATCCGCACCCCCCTCCAAATGGTAATCTATTTATAAATCTATTTACCAACGCAGTACTCAGTTATCCGCACCCCCCTTCAAATGGTATCAGAGCTCAGTAGTTTAAAAGATACGGAAGTGATATATATGTTGGAATTAGTTAAGTTAGAGCTAGATTTAGTCAGATTTAAATTAGTTATCCGCAAATCTAGTTATTTATTAAATTAATTATGAGAAGACCATTTAAAAATAGAGAAGCTTTTAGAAAAATAAAAGAAAATTTAGTTAGTAATTATTCAGAATATATAAGTTTAAATAAAACAAAAGAAAATCCACAAAGATTAGCTTATTTAGTTACATTAATATCTAGTATTGAAGCAAAATTAATAATCCATTTAAAATCTAGAAGAATGAGACATATACCACCTAATTATGACAAAATTAGATTTAGATATCCACCAAAATATTATAAACACAATTTAAATGAATAAAGAGCAAAAATACAAAGAATTAAAACAATTTATCTCTGAAAAACGTAAAGACTTAAAAATAAGAAAAGAAAGATTACATTATAATATATTTGCCGGAGTTAGTAAAAATTCAATAAATATACAAAAAGATGAAATATCAAAATTAGAATCTCAAATAGATAGTTTAGAATATATATGTCAACACGAACTATTCACAATAAAATGAATAAAGAAGAATTTATAATAGATGAAAAAATATACGAAAATCACGAAGGTACAAAAATAAAAATAGTATTTTCTAATCTAGGAAGAAGGTATAAGAAAATAGGAGAACATTTATATTTAATGTTAGAAAAAGAAGAATTAAAATTAGAAGATAAATTAACAGCAATGGTAAGAATAGAAAAAGAAAATGAAGAGATAGATAGAAAAAAGGAAATAGAAAAAATTAAACAACAATCTACGGAAGAAATACGAAAAATAGAAGAAACTAAAAATAATAGAATTGCTGAATTAGAAAAAGAACTACAAATGTTAAAAGATTTATACGAACAGAGACAAAAAGAAAAAGAAGAAATAGATAAAGAACAAAAATTAATAAACGAGATAAATCAATTTAAGGAAAAATTAGAAATAAATAATATAGAGGTAGAAGAAACGGATAATTATGATTTAGAAGATAGTGAAACATATACGGAAATATTAACAAATATAAAAGATTTAGAAATTAACGAAAAACAAGAAAAAATTAATCAAGAAAACTTAGAAAATAATAGTACAGAAATAAATACTCTTGACAAAAAAGAAGATGAAAATCTAATACCCAAAACAACAGAAATAAGAAAACCTATATATTACAAAAATAAATTTAAAAGATATAATGAATATGACAAATGGACACCAAAACAAATAGTTAATAAAAATTATAACTTTTTAGATCTAGACTGTGTAATAGATACAGAAAAAACAATACAATTATGGGTAGGATATATGACAAAACAATTATTAGACAATAATATAAACATAACAGATGCACCAGAATACATAGAAAAAACTCTAATAGGATCAGTAAAATTATGGTTTACAAATTTAACTGAAAATAGTAAGAAAGTATTAAGAGCTAATAAACCTATGGAAGGAGCAGCATCAACAACAACAAAATTAACACCTATAGAATTATTGAAAAAATATGAAACAGCTATAAAAGATGAATTTGGTAGTATGACAACATTAGAAGAAGAACAAGACGAAGAAAAAGATACAAATAGGAATTTAATGATAAAATTAACAATATGTAATATGTGTTATATAGATGAATATACTTGCGCATTTAAAGAATATTATTATAAAGGAACATATAATATAGAAGAAAGTAAAGAAATAAGAAAATTGTATTTTAATAAATTACCCGAACCATTTAGTTCAAAGATAATAAAAAGTTGGGAAGAAGCAAAGATAGTAGATACATTAGGAGCTAGGATAAAATTTTTACAACAATGGTATAGAAAGCTATGTGAAAAATATAGAGAAGAATTAAAAATGGAAAAAACATTAATAAGAAATTTAGCATGTTGCAAAAATAAAATAGCACCTCAATTTGGATGCGAAGAAAGATATTATAAGAAAAGAAAAAGACATAAGAAATATAAGAAATATAAAAAATCAAAATATAAGTATAAGAAACCAAGAAAAAGATATTATGTTAAAAATTATAAAAATAAAAGACCATATAGAAAGAAGAAATCTATAAAAGAATGTACGTGTTATAATTGTGGAAAGTTAGGACATTTAGCTAGAGATTGTAAATTACCTAAAAATCCAAAAAATAAACAAATATCCGAAATAAAAATAGAAAATACAGAATATATGCAAATAGATTATATAGATTATGAACTAGAAAGTGAAGATAGTATATATGAAATTTCAGAAAACGAAACAGATACTGAAATAGATAGTGAGATAGATGAATCAAATGACTGAAGAAGATATAAAAATAATAACAAAGGAAGAATATTTAAATGACGAAGGAACAGAACAAAAGATAATATTTGACAGTAATATATTTGATGAAATAAAAGGAAAAGAGTTAGATTTAAGTGTAGAAAAAATATTTAAAATACCAACAATAAAAAATATATTTAGTAGGAAAAAAGATGAATATTATGTAGTATGTCAAAAAGAACATGTAATAGATTGTAGATATGCAAAAGGAAAAGCTAGTATACCACTAGTAACAAAAAGGATAGTTAATAAAGAAATAAATGATATAAAAAGTAAAGGAGATCCAATAAAATACGTACACCTCGGAGGTACAGAAATATTAATAAAAGCATGTTTTAGAGAAGGAATAGATACACCGATAGAATTATATTTAGCAGATGATAGAATTATAAAACCTATAGAAAAAAGTATAATAACTGCCGTAAAAGGAAATTTAATATACCAAAAATTTAAATTTATAATAAGTGCAAATTATTCAGTAGCAGTAACAGATAGGAATATAGATAAATCATTAGTATTATATTGGAAGATATCAGGAATAGAATTAACCCCAGGAAGTAAAATATTTACAGCAAGATGTAAAAATTTATATGTATTAACAACAAAACACAAAATAACAGGGAAAAATAAAATTAATAAAATACAAATAGATAGCCCATTTGAGCAAATTGTAAAAACAATAGATTATAATGATTATAGCTATAGAGACATAGATATAGAAGAAAATTTAGAAATAGTAAATGATAGAATAAGTACAACGAAAAGAATAGCTAATGAAAAACCAGAGTCATTGAGCTCATCAAAAAGAATGAGTTATGAAACAAATTCAATAAGTAATTTAAATCAATATTACATAACAGGAAAAATAAATGAAAAAGAACATTTAATACTATTAAACACAGGACAAGAAGAAAATTATATAGCAAAATATCTAGTAAAAAATGAAGAAATAAAAACTGATAATGATATATGCCCAGATCTACCGAGAAGTTTAATAAATAATAAGGATATAGCAGAAAAAGAAATAATAATAGGAGGAATTAGAAAAATAAAACTAGAATTTGAGGTAAAAGAAGAAATGCAAAAAGCAGATATAATATTAGGAATAAAATGGTTAGAACAAGTAAAACCATATAATATAGAACATACACAATTAGCCATAACATATAATAGGGAAAGATTATTCTTAAGAAGAGCCTTAACATAAAATGAAAATATATGTATTAATGAAGATAGTAGTGGAAGGATATTATAGTAGATATTATACGCCTATGATAGATACAGGAGCAGAAGCTAATTTATGTAGATATAATTGCTTACCAGAAAGTAAATGGGATAAATTAAAAATACCAATAATAGTTAAAGGATTTAATAATGAAGGAAGCTTAATTACTTACAAAGCTAGGAATGTAAAAACACAAATATGGGATAAGATATTGACAATAGAAGAAATTTATAATTATGAACTAACATCAAAAGATATACTTTTAGGAATGCCATTTTTAGATAAATTATACCCACATATAATAACTAGAAATGATTGGTGGTTCACAACACCATGTAAACAAAAAGTAAGAGCAAAAAGAGTTAATAATAAAATAAGAAAGAAAACTGATTGGATAAAAGGAAGTGAAAAAATTACACAAAAGTTAGAAAATATAAAAACTGCTGAAGATACAATAGAATTAGTAGTATTTTCAATAAATAAAACAGAAATAACTATATTTTCAATAAATAAGATAGAAATAGTTAAGAAAAAATTAGAACAATTATATAGCGAAGATCCATTAAAAGGATGGGAAAAACATAAAACTACCATAAAAATTGAATTAATAGATAAAAACAGTATAATAACCCAAAAACCATTAACATATAATTTTGACGACTTAAAAGAATTTAAAATGCATATAAATGAATTATTAGAAAAACAATATATACAAAAAAGTAATAGTAAACATAATAGTCCAGCATTTATAGTAAATAAACATAGTGAACAAAAAAGAGGAAAAAGTAGAATGGTTATTGATTATAGAAATTTAAATGCAAAAACTATAACATATAATTATCCAATACCAAATAAGATATTAAAAATAAGACAAATCCAAGGATATAATTATTTTAGTAAATTTGATTGTAAATCAGGATTTTACCATCTAAAGTTAGAAGAAGAATCTAAGGAATTAACCGCATTTACGGTACCACAAGGATTTTACGAATGGAATGTGTTACCCTTTGGATATAAAAATGCACCAGGTAGATATCAACATTTTATGGATAATTATTTTAAACAATTACCTAATTGCATAGTATACATAGATGATATATTATTATATACAAAAACTAAGGAAGAACATATAAAATTATTAGAACAATTTACAGATATAATAGAAAATTCAGGAATAAGTCTAAGTGAAAAGAAAGCCGAAATTATGAAAAATCAGATAGAATTTTTAGGAATACAAATAGATAAAAGTGGAGTAAATTCGAAAGAAGAATTAGATACAAAAAAGAAATTACAATCATTTTTAGGATTAGTAAACCAAGTAAGAGAATATATTCCAAAATTAGCAGAAAACCTAAAACCCCTACAGAAAAAATTAAAAAAGGATATAGAATATAATTATAATGAAGAAGATAAAAAACAAGTTCAAAAAATAAAATTACTTTGCAAGGATTTACCAAAATTACAATTTCCGGATGAAAATAAAAAATTTACATATATAGTAGAAGCAGATGCCAGTGAATATAGTTACGGCGGAGTACTTAAATATAGATATGAAGCAGAAAAAATAGAACACCATTGTAGATACTACTCAGGTACGTTCAACGAGACAGAAATAAAATGGGAAATAAATAGGAAAGAATTATGTTCATTATATAAATGTTTATTAGCATTTGAGCCATATATTGTATATAACAAATTTATTGTGCGGACAGATAATACACAGGTACGCTGGTGGCTAACAAAGAAAATACAAAATTCAGTTACAACGAAAGAGATTCGGAGACTAGTTTTAAATATATTAAATTTTACATTTATAATAGAAGTAATCAGTACTAACAAAAATGTTATTGCAGATTACATATCAAGACAAAGCTACGCAAACTGAAATGATAGAAGAAAATATACATGAAAAGATACTCAACGCCCTGACTATGCTTTCATTGAAAGTAGACAGTATGTGTTACCCTTTGGATATAAAAATGCACCAGGTAGATATCAACATTTTATGGATAATTATTTTAAACAATTACCTAATTGCATAGTATACATAGATGATATATTATTATATACAAAAACTAAGGAAGAACATATAAAATTATTAGAACAATTTACAGATATAATAGAAAATTCAGGAATAAGTCTAAGTGAAAAGAAAGCCGAAATTATGAAAAATCAGATAGAATTTTTAGGAATACAAATAGATAAAAGTGGAGTAAAAATGCAACAACATATAGTACAAAAAATAATAAATTCGAAAGAAGAATTAGATACAAAAAAGAAATTACAATCATTTTTAGGATTAGTAAACCAAGTAAGAGAATATATTCCAAAATTAGCAGAAAACCTAAAACCCCTACAGAAAAAATTAAAAAAGGATATAGAATATAATTATAATGAAGAAGATAAAAAACAAGTTCAAAAAATAAAATTACTTTGCAAGGATTTACCAAAATTACAATTTCCGGATGAAAATAAAAAATTTACATATATAGTAGAAGCAGATGCCAGTGAATATAGTTACGGCGGAGTACTTAAATATAGATATGAAGCAGAAAAAATAGAACACCATTGTAGATACTACTCAGGTACGTTCAACGAGACAGAAATAAAATGGGAAATAAATAGGAAAGAATTATGTTCATTATATAAATGTTTATTAGCATTTGAGCCATATATTGTATATAACAAATTTATTGTGCGGACAGATAATACACAGGTACGCTGGTGGCTAACAAAGAAAATACAAAATTCAGTTACAACGAAAGAGATTCGGAGACTAGTTTTAAATATTTTACATTTATAATAGAAGTAATCAGTACTAACAAAAATGTTATTGCAGATTACATATCAAGACAAAGCTACGCAAACTGAAATGATAGAAGAAAATATACATGAAAAGATACTCAACGCCCTGACTATGCTTTCATTGAAAGTAGACAGTATGGGTACTGAGATAGAAAAGCTAAAGCTAAAGACTAGTGAAGATAATCTGAAGTCTATAGCTATGAATCAGCTAACTCAGCAATGTGCAGAGCTATGTCGATCGGAAGACAATAAAATTCCAGAGCTAGAAGGAGATGTTGGGACACTCCATAAAACCCATAACGCTTATCAATCTACTTCTGCAGGTACAAGCAAAGGAGTTAGAAAAAATATGAACTTAAATAAGCTATTTGACAAGCCATATACACCAAATATACCAAAAGACCCTATGTTTACACCCCCACAAGTTACCACATATCGAGAAAGCCTAAACCAAGATAAAAAGACATACAACTACACAGCCCGCACATATATAGAAAATATCTACAACGTACAAACTTTCTTAAATAGCAACCCAAAAGCTACAAATATCCAAGAACCAGATACGAACTACATAACCCAGAAATTAACCGGATACAACAAGCTAATCGCCTTACCCAAAACTAGACCCAGCTTAGTAAAAACTTGCTACGAATATGGATTACTTAGTACCGTATATACCACAGACGGAACTGAGATATCTACTATACCCGAGATATATGATGCATTTACCATATTTAAAAGAATAACCAAAGGTACTTTATTTTTTATAAAGATCTACACGGCACCGGCAGAGATATTATTTGACGAAGTTAAGAAACCTATACAAGTTGTAAAAATAGGAATGACAAGAGATATGATTATACCGCAAGATATTGGTACACAACCAGAGATACCCAGAATCGAGATACCAAAATTTTATGCGAATAAAAGAGTTATCGGACTATCTACGATTTTACAAGAATTAGCAAATACATATTGTAATCAAAATCCTATATGGAGTTATTATTCAAGAAACCATGTATTGATATATTCAAATTCAAAAGAACTAAGAGAAACAGATATGGAAACAATTAGGCAATGGATTATGACGTTGCTTAAACCGGAGACAGAACCTATCGCCAGAGCTATTAAAGAAAAATTTATTTCAGAAGAATTATTGACCAGATATTGCAAAACTATTGGACACAAATACCCAGATCACAGATGTTCAAAATGTAACGGAGGAGATAATGACGTCCCAGCAGTACAGTTAGAATAAAAGAAGATAAGGACGACAGTTGGAAAGATAAGAACAGAGCAATGATGGAGATATAACAGATATGACAAAATAGACGGAAGACTTATCTACAGATATGGCAGATAGACGGAAGACTAATTGTTACGTAAAAGATAATGTTAGTTTTGTAGCATTTAATGTAGAATAGAAATTTCAAAGCATTTATTGTAAAGTAGAAATTTAAAGTCTTTAGAAAGACTTTTCAAAGACTTTTTAGTTTTTTAGTTTTTTTTTAGTTCCCTTTTAAGATTTTTACGGATGTAAGAACTTTTCGCATTCTATAAATAAAGACTTAGGAAGCATTGCAAAGGCAAGCTTTCCTACATTCAGCAAAAATACTCTCTCCATTCCAGTTCAAAAATATTTAGCCCAGTTAATTAAATATATACACCGCAATGGAAAAAGCTATGGAACAACAAACCTCAGAAATATCAAAGCTACCGGAACAGGTATATCTATTTACGATTATGAATAGCTAAATTCATAATTCCCGACAATCATGATATGATAAAATAAATTCATATTAGTTACTTTATAGTAGAATTATTCGAAAAATAATATGTTAAGAAGTTTACTAGCAAAGTGGAAACGGAGAAAAATCCCAAGGAACTATGCCATCCTAAAGGTGAAACCAATGAGGCAAGAAGCCGTGGCGGGGAGTAACCAAAGTCGAGGCGCTGTTTAAGGGAAAATATCCGAATTACCATGCTAGTAGTGACCGAAGAACATGTTATTTAAGAATAATCTAGTATATAGTAATCTGAGATGACTATATTTTATTATGTATATGATTGCAGGGAATATTTTGAAAAAGCAATTTTATGATAATGAATGATAATATATCTGATGTCATGGTAGATAAATTTAAGATACTTGTTTTGTATGCACTTAAAGATATAGATGTTGCAGATATAAGAAAAGTTATATTAGAAAAAGCATATGGAAAAAATTATACGGATAGAATAAATTATATACCACACATACCTAACTACTCTTATAAATATTTATTATGTTAAAATTACGTAGGACTTTTAAAGATACGCGAAAAATACAGTTACTAGAAAAACAGATAAAAATAAATATAGACAAATACATGGAAAATAAAAAATATATAAAATCTCTTAATAAAAATATGCAAAAACTACTAAGTCTAAAACAAATAGTTATAAAATATCAATCTTAAAAATAGCCCATTTAGACTACCTTAGAATTTTAGTCTTATATATACTTAAGGATATAGAAATAATAGATATTAAGAAAATGATATTAGAAGAAGTAATAAACTATGAAATAAACTATGAAATAGAAATGATAAATGCCACAGCACAAATATACGAAGACATTTACCCAGAAGGATATTATTCAGACCAAGATTGTGGATGTTAGAATATATTAGAAAAACTAGAGAAAACCAAGATAATTTAAATAACGAAGTTAATTATAGAAACCATATTAGGAAAATAATGGAAGATCTAAAAGAAAAGTTAATATGGATAGAAAAAACCTTAGAAAATTTAGAAAAAAGTACATGTAACAGTTTATATAACATAAAATACTCATTACGAGAAGAACAACACAAAATAATAAATGACATAGAAAATCTAGAATTAGATATACACTACAGTTCAGAAAGAATAAGTTATTACACAGAAATTTGTAACTCAGCAGTTACTACAGGATAAACTAAAAACTAAATGAATACATCTAACAAAAAGAATAACTTATTAAAACAAAATCTAAAAAATAACCACGCACAAAAAAGAATAGATCCATCAGCTATAATAAATCTATTTATAAATCTATTTACCAACGCAGTAAGTCAAAACATTATCAAATTTAAGACATATTAGTTTGACTAATTTTTTAAATAAAAACTTTTAAGGATTGTTCATAATAACATTGAAGCACTACTGCCCAAGCTTGTGTTAACTAATCAATCAGGGTTTTTCAAGGAGAGATGTATTATTGAAAATGTTTCTTACTTAAGGATCAATCAGATATATTGGTAAGATAGGGAATGCTACTAATGTTGTTATCAACCTAGAAATCGTTAAAACATCTGGTAGAGACTCATGTTTCTTTCTAATAAAGGTTCTAAGGAAGATAGTTTTTTTTGACAATTTGTTGATATGATATGTAGACTGGTTGCTAACAATTGTTTTTCATTATTCATAAATTGATAATCCAAAGGTTTTTTTCATTCTATAAGTGGGGAATTATTTTTATCCTAATTTATTCATTCTTTTACCTGAAGTCTGGACTAGGGATTTAAACTCTTTATTCATGATTGACCAATTTGTGGGATATGTGATGCCTAAATGGAGTTCAGATATTAAATCACCTACCACATGCTGATGATATAATAAATTTTTCTTCTGCCAATTTTAATGAAACTTCATTCTAGATGATTACGAGGATCTTAAAAGATTCAAAAAGACAGTCAGGACAAAAAGTGAATACTTACAAGAGCATGTTTTACATGCATAAAAATGGTGCAAGGAACACTTCGGATATGGTTGAAAAATCTTATTTATGACAAGGGAAACTTTCCCAATGAAGTACCTAGGATACCCAATCACACATACATGAAAGAGAAAATTGCATTATGCAGAATTTATAAAGAAGGTGAAGTGAAAAATGTAATCCTATAAAAGACAGTCAAGACAAAAATTGAATACTAATAAGAGCATGTTTTACATGCATAAAAATAGGCGAAGGAACACTTATGATATTTCTGAAAATTCTTGTTTATAAAAGGGGAACTTTCCCAATGAATTATCTAGGATACCCAATCACACACACATAAAAGAGAAAAGTCTATTATGCAGAATTTATAGAGAAGGTGAAGGAAAAACTGCAGTCCTAGAAAAGTAGGAAATTTATGTATGAAGGTAAAGAGGTTCTTTTAATCAATAGTGTTCTACAAAGAATTTCTAAATATGTTTTATCAGCTATCATTCTATTATTACTGCGAATAACTAAATCCATAAAATATTTGCTAAATTCTTATAGGTAGGAGTAAACATTGGGCAACATAGAGTAAGGTATGTCTCCTAAAGTAAGAAGGTGGAATTGGGTTTAGATCTATGCTTTGTATCTCACGAGCTATTTATGCAAACTATGGTTGAAATTCAGAACTAAACACAATGTGTGGTCTGTAATTATTTTTGTAACCAATTTTTAAGAATTAAATCCCATCTTTTATGGAATATAAAAAAAGGATCCCAATTATGGAAACATAAGTTGGAAACAGAAATAAGCTAGAGGAGATACTATCGTAGGAACATAATGAGGGTACTTCAAGTATTTGGTTCAAAAATTAGACTAACTAATGTCCATTATTCAAACACAAATCAGAGGTTCATACATATTATCAAATGAGAAATATAGATTTATTCCTCACTAGGGTGGGGTAGAACTTAGATGAGATAAAGAAGCAAGTTCCTAATGAAGTTAAGGATCATATCAAAAACAATATGAGGGATTACAACCTTATCAGTCAAGTAAATAAACCAAAGTGGACTATCACAAGTACTAGTATTTTTAGTGTAAAAAGTGTTTGGGAATTGATGAGACATAGAGAAGAAGTTTTTGATGAATTGAAAAATATTGGTGTTAATATCTTCATTTAAAATTGTAAGACCCCGCAAAATTCCTAGCTTAATTCAGTCCTTTAAGCTTGTTAAGGGGTCCCAGACTTATAAAATTCAAGCTAAGTATTCAGACTTAGTTTATTTTTAGGCCTTCAAAAGTTGGCAATTTCATTTTGCGACCTTAAAGTACCTTAAATGTCAATATTTTAATTAATTGATGATCAGGAAGGTCAATAGATGTTTTCAGACAAGTTTTTGATTTTTCAAACTTTGTTTGAAGCTCCTTTGGAATCCCAAAATAGTGTACCAATGCAATCTTGGAGTGCCACATCGACTATCGCATTGGTTAATATTTTCCCCAGCTACCAGCGTAAAATTCTAGTGAGTTGGAATGATCTTGTCACGATGGATTTGATATCACATCTGTGTCAGGGACGCTCTGCGTTGACCTACGCATCAGCAATCCACTTTTCACTCATTTAAAGACCGCGTTCTTGGGGGTATTTGGGTATTTTCCCCTAACTCTCAATGCCTAAAACACAAAATTTAATACCCTAGGAAGCAAATAGATACATTCTTTCTCAATTTCTCTCAAGAACAAGCATTAGAGTTTTTAAATTTCAAAACAAGAGATCAAGATTTCCACAATTGATTTCCATAAATTCTTCAACAAGGTTTGTAAAGTGTTAATCCAAGGGTCCATTCCACCCTTGGAGTTTAAGAAACTTTTTTTAAAAATATGAATTGTGATTTATATTTTGTGGGTTTGAATGTAATCATATCGATGTTGTGAAATGTGTTTCAAGTTGAAATCTGTATGTTTTTCTTGATATTATGATACCATTTAAGTTGAATTTTGATTTTCTTATATTGAAAACCTTGAATTATGAAGTCATGATGTATTAGCATTATGGATCATACCCAAGTATAAAGCTACGCCTACCATGTGTTTGATAAAATTCTAAATTGAGACTATGGTGATTTTTTTATCCTTTGGTGGTCGAAATGATGAACTTATTCTACACCAACATGTTCACAATGTCTTCCATGTTAAAGCTAAACCTTGTATGTGTTTGATGAAATGCTCATGAGATTTGTTTAAAGAAACTTTGATGTGTTAGTATGAATTCCTATTCATGTGTAAGTTCATGACTTTCAAGTGATTGATGAAACACCTTATAGATCGTATTGTGAGTTGTGGAATATTGTCAAGTGTTCAAGAATTATCATGTCTTATTATTTTCATGCTATCAAGTCCTAGGGGTATTTAATACCCGATAATTTAGCTAAGTTCCTAGATCCAGTATCAATTACAGAATAGTCTCAATCTTGTCACGATTAATAATACTCTAGTTTAGTTACAGAACTCAAGAAAACTTAGTAAACTCAATTTAGTTCAATTAATAATTACAATCAGTAACAAATTAGTCCAGTGTAGTATAAACTTGGAAATCAGTTTAGTGTCTAATAAGTTGGGAGTAGGATTCAGCACCGAGTGAACCCAAGGATGGGGACTCACCTTCCAGCAGAGGGTGTGATCCTTAGAAGTAGTCCTTGCATTTCAGAACTATGTAGCCAGCGTAGGTTGAGACATCAAAACCTTCTAGTTGAGGGTTAATGAGGTGGCTTAACCTGATAGTTAAGGGTCCCATATTCTTATTTGAGAACATGCCTGATGAAGGTATCTATTTTGTGTCTTTACCCGTGCCACGGTACTGACACCTTTCCAACTGGGGTTAGATGTTGGACCTTAAATCTATTTAGAAAAGGGTCTTATCGGTTAGATGATTACCTCCCAAAGTCTCTATCTCAATCTTCAGTAAATAACTCAGATATTTTTATAGATTTTAGGACTGTCAGATATAGTGACTCAGCTCAGTGCGCAACTCAGCTAGTTCCATCAGAAAAAGAACAGTATTACAGTTTTGAACCTTATGGAATTTCATCCCATTATTCCATATTTTAAAGTGTTATTACTCAGTTATTGTAGTAGGTACCAGTCATGGGCTAGCTTGTGGTCCTTAGGGGATTATGAGTACCGTGTAGCATCTGGGGTACCAGAATCAGGGAGTTACAAACTTTGTATCAGAGCCTAAGGCTCAACAGTGTCCTAGAAAGCCTGAAAGCCATATCTAGTAAAGTCTTGGGCATGAGAGTGTAGTGCACCATACTTATGGACCAAAGGTTACGAGATGTTCTAGGAATAGTTTCTCATTTTCAATATTCATGTTATGCGAGTGTACATGAGCTCTAGATAAACTCTCTTTTTAATACAAGTCTCTCTTTTTTCTACATAAAATGCCTCCAAATACGACCCAAGGAAGAGGAATAGGAGATCAGTCAGCCCCGTAGCCCATTCAGCCAAATTCTTTAGGTAAACATGTCTCCCACGTTGACTTCAGAGCATCTTTCACCATCTTAGCTCATTAAGTTGCTGCTCAAAATGAACGTCCAGCTGCTGTTGTAGCTAACCCAGTAGCCAATACTGCAACAGAAAGGATTCAGGACTTCACCCAAATGAAACCTCCATCTTTCAGAAGGTCTAAGTTAGATGAGGAACCTCAGGAATTCCCTGATCAGGTGCAGAAGATTACAAATATTATGGGGGTGATGGCTAGTGAGAGTGTTGAGCTAGCTTTATATCAGTTGTAGGATATAGCTCACACTTTGTTTAAATAGTGTAAAATAGAGTGGGTCGTAATCCAGGGCCCATTGATCGGGAGGAATTTTCCAATGCTTTTCTAAATAGGTTTTTTCCCTTAGAACTGAGAGAAGCTAAGGTATTATAGTTTATTTATCTGAAGTAGGGAAATATGAAAGATAAAGAATATTCTCTAAAGTTTACTCAATTAGCTAGATACACTCCTCATGTGGTGGCAGATAGCAGATCCCGAATGAGTAAGTTTCTCTCTTGGGTCAATGATAGTGTAGTCAAAGAGTTTAGTACTGCAATGTTTATTAGTGAGATGGAATTGGATAGGTTGATGGTCCATTCTGAGAAGATAGAGGAGCAGAAGAATAAGGAGAGAGAGAATCAAAATAAGAAAGCAAGAACAAGTAGTTTTAACTTTGCTCAGCTTAAGTCAGAGGGTGGGAATCATTCTCAATTTCTCTAAAAATCTTCAATTCCAGCTCTATCCTCAGCTAGTGCTCCAGTGCCTAAATTTAGAGACGACAATAGAGATAGGACACTAGGCTCTAGTCTTAGGGTATTATCAGCAGTGCTTAGACCAATCCTCTTTGTCAAACTTATGCCAAGAACTATCAAGGTATTTGTAGAGCGGATAGTGATATTTGTTTTAGATGTGGCAAGCCAGGCCACAGAGTTAGAGATTATCCTATTCAGGTTCTCAGGGTCAATAAAATCGTCCTCCATCTCTGTACGATATCCCAAATCATCAAAGGGCCTCATTCAATGCCACCAGTGCGTAACATCCAAATAGACTCTATGCTCTCCAGTTCCAATAGGATTCGGAAAGTTCTCCTAACATGGTCACTGGTATGTTAAAAGTTTATAACTTACATGTTTATTCTTTGATAGATCCAGTAGCTTTGTTATCTTTTTTAACTACTTATATAGTAGTTGATTTCAGAGTCAGTCCTAAAATTCTAGCAGAGCCTTTCTCTGTCTCTACCGCAGTGGGTAAATCCAACATAGCGCGATGGGTATACAGGAACTATCCAGTTATGGTATCTCAGAAAATAACTTCAGCAGATTTAGTAGAATTAGAGATGACTGATTTTGATGTCATTCTCTGCATGGATTTGATTTACTCCTACTATGCCTCAGTCGACTATAGAAAAAGAATTGTCTAGTTCCAGTTCCCAAATGAACCCATCCTAGAGTGGAGGGGTAGTACTTTAGCATTTAGGGGTCAACTTGTTTCTTGCCTTCGGGAGAGAAAAAAGATATCTAAGAGATGTGTCAATCACCTTGTGTGAGTCAAGGACTCCATTTCAAAAACCCCTACTTTTGTATCAGTGTCAGTAGCATATGAATTCCCAGATGTATTTCTTAAAGATCTTTCCGTAATTACCCGCAAAATGGAAATTGATTTCTAAATTGATCTTCTCCTAGATACTCATCCCATATCTATTCCACCATACAGAATGGCACCTGCAGAAATTAGAGAATGGAAAAAATAGTTGAAGGATTGATAACGCTCAATCTACAACTCTCGTAGGAGTGTAAAGCGGTCGTTAGCAAATATAGAACCCAACTGGGATGGGTATCGATCCCTCTGAGAATAGCTTGGTCAACAAGTAAGCAAAAAGTACAGGACTTTTTGTACAAGTCTCGTAAAAGGGGGTAATCTTACCGTGCAAGTAATGTAAACAAAATATAAAATAAAAACTGAAAATAGCGAAGTAAAAAGAAAGAATAGTTATTAAGTTGTAAACAATGAGAATTGAGGAGTTGGGGTTATGTCCACCTTCTGAGTTATACGTCTCTATTGGCTATGAGTGTGTTGAATTCCGACATGCATGTGCTTATAGAGAATTGTATTCGATGGTAAATCCAGGCGTCTTTCGACCAATTTGAGGATTATTTCACTTTCACTCTTTCGAGCTTAAAGCGTGTCTAACGGTACGAATTCTCCAAGAGGTTAATCCAGTTATGGCACTAACTTTTTCATAGGGGATGGGACCCTACTACCTTGACATTATCTCTTTTCGAGACAGATAACCTTTCTTTCGAACAAGTTAAATGTTATACTGGCGTATTCTTGCGTTTGCAACCACAAAGAATTTAGGTTAAGACGAAGAGAATAATGATATCAGCAGCATACGTGTCACGAACTCACAAACTCATAGTAATAGATAGTATCTCATTCGGCTTCCATAACCCCAACAGAGAAGTTTAGTTACCCATGAGTGCGAAGGAAATCACAATTGACATTGTTATTATACCACAATAAAAATTTCGTGTAGCACAAGTGTGGTAGGCGTTAGGCGTGATTTCTTGCAAGTTACGTTTCTCTTGTTGCGGAAATTAAGAATAGATGAATAGAAGAAGAAGTAGAAAGATGAATTAAAACTAGAATGAGAATTTTTGAGGAATAGTAGAAGAATGAATTGTAAGGTAAGATGAGAGTTGTTGTTAAGTAGAATGAATTATGGAAGAATGAATATATTTAAATCTCTAGCAAGATAGGGTATTTATAATACCCATATCCTATTCCTACTAAGCTAATGAAATACTTAACCAAATCCTACTAAGCTAATGAAATACTTAACCCAATTGTACTAGGTTAATGTATCATTATCCTAATCCTACTAAGTTACAGCTAGTCCCCAAAGTCTTCAGAATTGTTGTTTTTGCCCGGGACATATTTTCCATGCGTCACTTTTGGTCCTTAGGCGTCCAAGCTTCCTTTTCTCCTTTCGTGAAGCTTTCTTTGGCGTCAAGTAATCCATAAAATGCTGAATTATGCATCATTTATACCTGAAACTTTGCTAATCATGTTCGTTAACTCACTTACAGGAAAAAGGACTAAAAGTGCATGAAATATATAATTTGTTCTCAAAACTTGGCTAAAATGTGGGCAAAATATAACACTATAGGCGTGTAAATTCGCCTATCATCAACACCCCACACTTAAAGCTTTGTTCGTCCTCGAACAAAATATCATGTCCCTCTAAACATTAACTTAAGGTTTCACAGCAACAACACAAAATATTCGTCAAGACAAGCACCACAATTATCAACAAAGAGTATTTTTCCAATCATTAGTAGAAACAATTCAACCTCCAACATAAACTCGTGATGGTGGTCAACTCATATTCAAAAGTTAAGGTCCAAAGAATCATACACAACTACCAAAAACTCATCAACCATGTGTGTCTCACAATATCTTACCCATAATCAGTCATAAGTATAGCATCTTTTTCAAACATGGGTATAAAAGTATCCTTGCTCTCGCTCTCACAAAGAATTCATATGTAGCAACTGATGACCATAGGCTTTCCCTTAGTGTAATGCTCCACTAAATGTCAGAATGCTAGGCTTAGGATCAAATAGGTCTTCTACAGGTTGTAATGTAGGCTAAGGGACAGGTAGGACTATTTTGGCCAGAAATAGTGACTATGTTCCTAAGCGCTTTAATACATCACATTGTATCATTAACACTTTTCTTTCAAACAACCTTTCTACCTTCTTTTATTCTATCACCCTTTTTCTCCTCTTTTGTTTTTCAATTTTAAGCAACTTTTCAGCTTTCCTTTCCTTTTTCTTTTCATAACATAACTCTTATGATAGCAATTCTTTTTCATAACAAATTCAAGCACCATTACATTCTAAAGCATCATACTTACCCAACTTCCTCTTATTTTGTCACATGACTTTTACACTTTAAAGCACTTAGGAATTTGGATCAAATTATGGTCTTGAAAAAATAGATTAGGCTTACATATGAGGTTGTCAAAGAAAATAGGCTAAAAGCCAAAAGGGGTTAACTAAGATAATGTCCATGGGTAGGTAAAAAGAAGGTAAACAAGTATAGGTTGTCAAAGAAATGCCTAAATCATCTCCTAGACTTGCACTCCTTATTTTTGCTTTACATACATACCAGGAAAGTTCTAGCATCAGCCACAAACACAGAATATACTATATCCTCACACACACAAGGCACATGGTCCACTTTATTGGGAGTAGTATAGACTCTTGCCCCAACAGATGAAGGAATTAAACCACACAATATCACATAGTGAGTCATAATTAGAGCCTAAACGTCTCAATAGTCATGATGTTAGCACAAACTCTTGTTATAATCTCATGCTGCCTATTAGAATGATTTTATGTGAAGCTAAGTAAGAAAGAAAAATTTTCCTACTAAAAAAAATTGAAAAAAGAAAAAAACAAAAACAAAAAAACCAATTTCGAAAAATAACAAACTAAGCAAACAAACATAAATAAATGCAAATGCGGATAGAGAAGTAAAGCATGACAAATACCACCACCCCACACTTAAATGGGACACTGCCCTCAGTGGAAAATAAATACGATGAACCTGGTCTGTCGGACTCCTCCTCTATGTCGGGGGTCATACCCCCTTCGTCGGAATCATCATAGGAGTCGTCGTCATCAGAATTCTTCTCCACGTCGGAGTCTGGCATGCATCGATCATCATCGGTCGGCACATCATCATCAAGAGGTTCCTCAAAGTATGTACCTACTCCACATATCTCCCTCGCATGCATATTCATTGGATAGTCATGGTCCAGCTGTTGGAGCTCTGTAGCAATTGGAACACGACCTCCACTCATCATGGTGAACCGTGTCATGCCATAAAGATGACGAAAAAAACTCTCATCTCGAGCATGTCTCTCCGCAGTAGTAAGGTTGACGCCATGTGTTGTTTCAACATCTTTGACCTTTGTGAGGTCAACCTTCTTTGGGTTATGTGGGAGTTTATGATCAGTTGGTTCCTCTTCGATGTCCTCCTTCTGCAAGATTGCTGTCAACAGGTTGCCAAAGGTGAAGTGGGACCGCTTGTATAGTCTGGCCTTCCGCATTGTAGAATGAATGATTGCCCCAATATTGATAGGGACATTCGTCATCAATGCATAGACCAAACACACTCTATCTCTTATTATTTTGGTGTACTGGGTCCCAGGAATAAGGCAAGAGTTGACAATATGCAACCATATTCTTGCTTCCCTATTCAAAGGAGCATAGGGGAAGGTGTTGTGTCGTCCGGTGTCTTTATGTCTGCTCCACCTTGCCATGGATCTACTTCCACAAAGTGTGTGTCAAATTGCTATATAAAGAGGTCTACTGTACAGCTCTTTGAATGGTGCTGGATCGACTGAAGGCAAGCCAAGAAAGGAGTTGATCAAATCCGCATTGAGTTGTAGAACCTTGTCCCAAATCTTGAATTCGCTGCCTGTGATTTTCGGTGACCAGTTGGCATAAAATTCTCGTGTCAAATCAATATTGCATTCTCCCATGTCACGAAAGATGAAATCCAGATTTAGTACCATGATTTTCGCTAACATGCGTGGCTCCTTCTTCGCTAGGCTGTCCTTGTTGATCAAGTCGACATGAACGTATTTTCCTTCATTGTTGTTCCTATACCATTCCTTGGCTTCCTCCTCAAGAACCCATTTTATTCCAAACATGCGGCGTGGTAATTGCATTGAGGATGATTCTCCTTGGTCCTTGCGACCTCTTTTCTTGCCCTTTTGGGAAGTGGTAGCCTTATCTTGTCTTGCTTTGGGTGCCATTGTACCTGAGATTTAAACAATGTTCCTATTATCATCATCTCGATATATACAATATATACACAAGCAGTAGGGGTACCACCCCACACTTAGGTTGTTGATACAAATTAGTGAAGTGAAAGTAGTCGATTACTTAGACTTCATCTACATGCATTTTAGGCGCTATACTCCGACAAGAAAATCAGAGATGTATCACTTCTTGCAACCTTAGCAATACTTTCATGTTAGGTATAATAAGACTACTACATAGGGATGACATCCTGGTATAGTTTCTATCAATAATCACAACCTCCTATGTCGGTAGGTAACTATAAGTCTTATCCCGATGAACGGGATCTTCTAACATGTGAGTATACAAGTGCCAAGATTATGCAATGTTAATGACTATAGTAATTCCGCAAGTAGTATAACAATGCATCAAAATCAAATTCAAGTCGGAAATAGTTTCAGATCATCCTAACGTATATGTTCACTCACATGGTTTTGTATCAACAATTCAAACACATTAACATCACCAATATTTCTTCAAGATGTAGCGATTCATAATAGACATAGCAACGTAGTACTTACGAAAAATAGATGAAGAATAAAAGAGTACTTACGTAATTGAAGCCTTTGGAGATGTTTTTGTGAAGTGGGAGAGCAAAAAGAAAAATTTTGAGATGTTTTGGAGAGCACGTGCGGCGCCTAGGGCAAGTTTCCAATGTGTTTATGTTTCAAGACTAAGTCCCCTTTATATAGGAAAAGAATGGGTCGGGTTTTGACCCATTTAAAATCGGTTTTGGAGACAAAAAGTGTCCATAGGCGACGCCTTTAGCTTTGCCTATGCATGGTATAGGCGGCGCCTAATGCAAGGCATTTGCTAGCATAGATGGCGCCTAGTGCAATGCCTTTAGTGACCATAGGCGGCGCCTTTTGTATGGCATATGAGATTCTGAGACCATTGCTTTAGCATAGGCGGCGCCTTTGCCATAGCATACTTGAGCATGGGCGGCGCCTATGCCTTTGCACACTAGATTCCGATACCTTAGGCTATAGTATAGGCGTTGCCTTGTTTGGGGCCTAGTTTTACCTAGGCCTAGCCTTGCTCGATGCCTATTTTGTCATGAGCAATGCTCAATCTATAGCCTTATGCATCTTAATTCAAAACTTACCACCTTTACCATTCAATACGTCCAAATCATCATTTGAAACCAATCTCCTCGTTGAATACCTCTTGCACCTACATTTGCTCAAAACCAATGAAAACGATTAGTACGATGGGTTGCCTCCCATCTAGCGCCTTAGTTTTGGTCGTGGAACGACTCTTATTTTTGGATTTTCATTTATCAAAAGCAAAACAAGTACTAGAACGAAAGAAAGACAAAACGATAAATGATAAACGATAAACGATAAACGATAAACGATGGGTTGCCTCCCATCTAGCGCCTTCTTTATTGTCGTGGCTCGACATAGTTACCTCGAGTACTTAGAATTCGTTGAGATAAGTGATGGCCATATAATTTATCGAATCAAGAGGACCGATATAGGGTTTAACTCGTTGGCCATTCACTTTGAAGGTAACACCATTGGTGTCTTCCAACTCAACTACTCCAGACGAGTAGACTTGGATAACTTTGTATGGACCAGACCACTTGGACTTTAACTTACCTGGGAATATCTTCAATCTGAAGTTGAAGAGAAGTACCATATCATCCTTTTGGAAGTTTCGTCGAACAATTCGCTGATCATGATACCTTTTTATCCGCTCCTTGTATAGGTCTGACCTTTCGTATGCATGGAGACAGAACTTATCTAATTCGTTCAGCTGCTCCAACCTCAGATTCATCGCATCATCCCAATTCAAATTCAATTGCTTCAACGCCCACAATGCCTTATGTTCGAGCTCAATGGGTAAATGACAAGCCTTCCCATAAACTAGTTGATAAGGGGACATGCCGATGGGTGTTTTGAATGCAGTCCCATACGCCCATAGTGCATCATCTAGCTTCCGAGACCAATCCTTCCTATTAGCATTTACCGTCTTCGCAAGGATTTGCTTGATCTCCCGATTGGAAACCTCTACTTGTCCACTCGTTTGTGGGTGATAAGGCGTGGCTACCTTATGTTGCTTGACACCATACTTGGCCAACACGGATTTGAATAGCTTGTTGCAAAAGTGAGATCCTCCATCACTTATGATAGTACATGGTACTCCAAAGCGAGAGAAGATATTCCTCTTCAAAAATGCTACAACACGCTTTCCCTCGTTGTCGGCCAACGCTACAGCTTCAACCCATTTCGAGACATAATCTACCGCAACTAAGATGTACTTCATTCCAAACGAATTCATGAATGGACCCATGAAATCAATGCCCTACACATCAAATAGTTCTATCTCAAGAATTTTCGACATGGGCATCTCATGGTGTTTCAAAATAGCACCTTGTCTTTGGCATTGGTCGCATCTTCTAACAAAGTCGTAGGCATCTCTAAATATCGAAGGCCAATAATTTCCACTTTGCAATACTTTTCTTGTCGTCCGATTTCCTGCGTGATGTCCTCCAACTTGGGAAGTGTGGCATGTTTCCAATATAGTAGGAACCTCTACATGGGATATACATCGTCGAATAGTACTATCCGCACATCGTCAAAACAAATATGGCTCATCCTAATAGTAGTGTTGTACGTCATGCATAAACTTCCTCTTTTGATGGCACGATAAATTGGCAGGTATTACATTACTCACCACAAAATTTGCAAAGTCGGCATACCATGGTAACTTTTCTGTTATCGTCGCTAGGATCTCCTCGTCAGGGAATGCATCATCAATCTTGATATCAGGCTGCGCCACATGCTCATTCTTGAGTCTAGATAGATGGTCGGCCACTTGGTTCTCGCAACCTCTTCTATCTTTAACTTCGAAATCAAACTCTTGCAGCATCAATACCCATCAAATTAATCTTGGTTTTGCATCCTTCTTTGTCATTAGATACCTAAGAGCTGCATGGTCTGTATGAACGATCACCTTAGTACCCAATAGATAGGCACGAAACTTCTCAAACGCATACACAACCGCTAGGAGCTCTTGTTCTGTCACAGTGTAGTTCCTTTGGGCTTCATTTAGGACCTTACTCGCATAGTAGATAGGATGAAATAATTTCTTCTTTCTTTGACCAAGCACAGCTCCAACGGCTACACCACTAGCATCACACATGACTTAGAACGGGGGAGACCAATCTGGTGCTACCATGATAGGGGCTTTAATGAGTTTTCCTTTGAGGCAATCGAATGCCTTTAAGCAATCTTCATTGAAGTCAAACTTCGCATCTTTCTCTAAGAGTTTACAAAATGGACTAGCAATTTTGGAGAAGTCTTTGATGAACCGACGATAGAAACCTGCATGGCCGAGAAAACTACGAACTCCCTTCACCGAAATTGGAGGCGGTAGTTTCTCAATCACTTTGATTTTTGCTTGATCAACCTCAATTCCTCTTTCGGAGATTTTGTGCCCAAGAACGATTCCTTCTTTTACCATGAAGTGGCACTTCTCCCAATTCAGCACTAGGTTGAATTCTACACATCTTTGCAACGCCATACTTAGGTTTGCCAAGCATTCTTCAAAAGTCTCACCAACCACTGAAAAATCGTCCATAAATACCTCCAAAGTGTCTTCAACCATGTCAGAAAAAATTGACATCATACAACGTTGAAAGGTGGATGGTGCGTTACATAGCCCGAATGGCATACGTTTGAAGGCAAACATACCATATGGGCATGTAAACGTTGTCTTCTCTTGGTCTTCGGGTGCAATACAAATCTTATTATAGCCTGAATAACCGTCTAAGAAGCAAAACTATCCTTTCCCTGCTAATCGATCTAGCATTTGGTCCATAAATGGCATTGGAAAGTGATCTTTGAGTGTCCAAGAATTCAACTTTCGGTAGTCCATGCATACTCTCCATCCAGTGATGGGTCTGAGTGGAATAAGCTCATTCTTCGCATTCGCGACCATCGTCATGCCTCCTTTCTTGGGAACACATTGTACCGGGCTTACCCATGTACTATCAGAGATTGGATACACAACCCCCTCATCTAACCACTTGATAATTTCTTTCTTCACCGCTTCTTGCTTAGGTGGGTTTAGACGTCTTTGATGCTCAATGGTGGGTGTGCAATTCTCTTCAAGCTGAATTTTATGTGTACAAATCCCAGGTGGAATACCAATAATATCCGCAATGGTCCATCCAATGGCTCTAATATACTTTCGTAGAATAGCAATGAGAGCTGCAACTTGTTGCTCACCCAAATCTACTGCAACAATGACTGGAAGTGTGTTTCCGCTTCCTAGGAATGCATACTTTAAATGTCTTGGCAGCTCCTTCAATTCTAATATGGGTGTCTCTTAAATAGATGGCTTAGCTGGTGGTGTGGGTCGATTCTTGAGATCAATGTCCAGCTTCTTGGAAGTATAGCGATATGTCCCTAATCCTGATAGAGAACCAATAACTTCTTCACAATTTTCAGCATCCTCATTCTCTCCATTCATGAGCACAACCGCCAAAGGGTCATTAATAATTTGCTCTTCTTCAAGTAATTCTTTCTCATCATCAAAGAAAACATCAGCCACCGAAAATACACTCAGATCTTTGGGTTGCTTCATTGATTTGCAAACATCAAAGCGAACTACTTCATCATTTATTCGGAACGAAAGCTCATTAGCTCACAAATCAATAAGCACGCTTCCCGTAGCAAGGAAAGGACGCCCCAAGATTATGGGAACTTCTGAGTCTGCCTTACAATCCAAAATAACGAAGTCTTCCGGCAAGATAAATGAAGAAACCTTTACCAAGACATCACATAGAATACCAACAGGTCGTTTTACCAACCTATCTGCCATTACGAGCCTAATGTTGGTTGGAGTAGGATCACCCAACCCCAACTTCTTATATATAGATAATGGCATCAAATTGATGCTGGCTCCTAAGTCGCATAATGCTTTGGAAAAATTCAAAGATCCAACGGTGCAAGGAATAGTGAAAGCACCGGGGTCAGCCTTCTTCTGAACTATTGATCGGGTAGCGATTGTGCTGTAGTGATGAACATCATCTTTTAACTCATAGATTGCTGCCCGCTTCTTTGTCAAAAGATCCTTCATAAATTTTGCATACCCAGGCATTTGTTCAAGTGCCTCCACCAATGGAACATTAATAGTCAGTTGCTTTAACATAGTCATGAATTTGCTGAACTTCGTGTCATCTGCCACCTTCTTCAATCTTTGAGGGAAAGGTGGTGGTGGGTATGGAATTTTTCTCTCCACGGCTTTCTTCTCCTCTGGCTTTTGTTTTTCAGCTTTTTTAGGTTGCAAACTGTTGGGGTTGACTTCATTGACGATAGGATTAGTTGCAGCGGCATCTTCTTCTTTCGCCTTATCATCAATGTCCACTACTTCGTCAACCACTTGCTTGATTTTTGCTGAAGTTTCCAGCACCTTGCCACTTCGGGTAGTAATGGCCATGCATGACCCATCATTCCTTGGGTTTTGCACAGTATCGCTAGGTAAAGTGCCAGCCTTTCTTTGATTGAGTGCTGCTGAAAGTTGGCTCAATTGATGCTCTATTTTCTTGATTGAAGTGGAATGAGAATCAACTATTTGTTTCATAGAGGACAAATCATTAACTTCCTCCGTTACTCCCGCGCTTGTTGCTTCCACTCCTTTCAGTATTTTAGCCATCATGTCTTCCATACTTCCAGAACTAGATGTGGTGGCGTCACGCCTCCCAGGGGTAACGTACAAACCACTCCTTTCATTCTTGTTCTTCCAACTAGCTTGGTCCTTGTTTCCAGATTTATCATAATAGTTCCGACCTTGGTTTCCTTGGGTATTACCTCAGAAACCCCCCTGATTGTTCAAGTAGTTGGCCTCTTCTTCCGAATCAGATTCGTCTCTTCCTTTTGACGCAATAGCTTTCATTTTTTCGGTCTTCCCTGATAATAAATGCTTTGTAAGAAGATCCATTTGTGTTTTCATGTGCGCCATATCTTGATCACATTCTTCCTCTCTTCTTCTTTGGTCTGCAGTCATGCCAATAGATAAAGTGGGGCTTGCTACCTCAGAATCCCTGGTATGCCAAGCTCTACTTTGCTTTGTCATACGATCTAGCATATTGCTTGCTTGACTAAAGGTGAGGTCCATAAAAGATCCTCCAGCTGCATTATCCACCACTTGGTTTAGTTATTGAATTCAAGGTTCTGTATAATATCTCCATTAGGTGAACATTAGTCATGTGATGGTTTGGGCATCTCGCTAGCTTTGTCTTGAACCTCTCCCATGTTTCATGAAGAGCTTCAGTGGGAAGCTGACGGAAGTTGCTGATTTCATCTCTCAATTGTGCTTTTTTGGATGGTGGAAAGAATCTTTCTAGGAAAACGTCTCTCAATTGCCTCAAATTTGTAATAGAATCAGGAGTCAGCCCATTCTACCATAGAGTTGCCTCCCCAGACAGAGACAATGGAAATAGACGTAATCGAATTGCATTCTGACCAACACCAGGATTTTCAAACGACTTGCATGTAGAAATAAAGTTGATGAGATGCATATTCGGATCATCGCCTGCTAGTCCACAAAATAATCCCTTGAGTTTCAATAACTGAATCATGGTGCTTGTGATGTTGAACTTGGCTCCGGGCGCTAATGGTGGAGGAATAATGGCTCCTGTGGCTCCGGCTCCATCAAGATCATCATCATCGTTGTCAAAAGCTGGTTGCATGGGTTTGCGATCATACCTAAACCGAGCTTCACGACCTCTTCTGTTGGCAGGTGTTGCGATTTCAGCATCATGCCTTGGGTTTAGTAACTCGTCATCACCTAAATCCTCATCGTCGGGATTCGTTGCTCGCCCAGGGTTATCAATGTTTTGTTGTTGAACTTGAACGGCGGCAAGAGAAGCTAATCTCGCCTATTCCTGTTGAGCAGCCATCCTTTCGATTTTGTGTTGTGCCTCCATTCTGCCAATACGTTGTGGTTCAGGATTGATAGGTAATAACAGTTGACCAGAACTTCGAGTATGGGGCATGCACTGAATAAAAACCTGCAGAGAACAAAAACAAAAACTGAAAGTAAAAGTACGAGAATCTTTGACCAAAGGGTCTAGTAATTATCACAAACTTAATTGACACTCGTATTCCCTGGCAACGACGCCAATTTTTGATAACGCTCAATCTACAGCTCTCGTAGGTGTGTAAAACGGTCGTTAGCAAATATAGAACCCAACTGGGTTGGGTATCGATCCCTCAGGGAATGGCTTGGTCAATAAGTAAGCAAAAAGTACTGAACTTTTGGTGCAAGTCTCGTAAAAAGGGGGAATCTTGCCGTGCAAGTAATGTAAAAAATATATAAAATAAAAAATGAAAATAGCAAAGTAAAAAGAAAGAATAGTTATTAAGTTGTAAACAATGAGAATTGAGGAGTTGGGGTTATGTCCACCTTCAGAGTTATACGTATCTATTGGCTATGAGTGTGTTGAATTCCGACATGCATGTGCTTATAGAGAATTGTATTCGATGGTAAATCCAGGTGTCTTTCGACCTATTCGAGAATTATTTAACTTTCACTCTTTCGAGCTTAAAGCGTGTCTAACACGGCACTAACTTTTTCATAGGGGATGGGACCCTACTACCTTGACATTATCTCTTTTCGAGACAGATAACCTTTCTTTCGAACAAGTTAAATATTATACTGGCGTATTCTTGCGTTTGCAACCACAAAAAATTTAGGTTAAGATGAAGAGAATAATGATATAAGCAGCATACGTGTCACGAACTCACAAACTCATAGTAATAGATAGTATCTCATTCGGCTTCCATAACCCCAACAGAGAAGTTTAGTTACCCATAAGTGCGAAGGAAATCACAATTGACATTGTTATTATACCACAATAAAAATTTCGTGTAGCACAAGTGTGGTAGGCGTTAGGCGTGATTTCTTGCAAGTTACGTTTCTCTTGTTGCGGAAATTAAGAATAGATGAATAGAAGAAGAAGTAGAAAGATGAATTAAAACTAGAATGAGAATTGTTGAGGAATAGTATAAGAATGAATTGTAAGGTAAGATAAGAGTTGTTGTTAAGTAGAATGAATTATGGAAGAATGAATATATATAAATCTCTAGCAAGATAGGGTATTTATAATACCCATATCCTATTCCTACTAAGCTAATGAAATACTTAACCAAATCCTACTAAGCTAATGAAATACTTAACCAAATCCTACTAAGCTAATGAAATACTTAACCCAATTGTACTAGGTTAATGTATCATTATCCTAATCCTACTAAGTTACTGCTAGTCCCCAAAGTCTTCAGAATTGCTGTTTTTGCCCGGGACATATTTTCCATGCGTCACTTTTGGTCCTTAGGCGTCCAAGCTTCCTTTTCTCCTTTCGTGAAGCTTTCTTTGGCGTCAAGTAATCCATAAAATGCTGAATTCTGCATCATTTATACCTGAAACTTTGCTAATCATGTTCGTTAGCTCACTTACAGGAAAAAGGACTAAAAGTGCATGAAATATATAATTTGTTCTCAAAACTTGGCTAAAATGTGGGCAAAATATAGCACTATAGGCGTGTAAATTCGCCTATCATCAAGGATCTCCTAGATAAGAGATTTATCAAACCCACTGTGTCCCCATTTTGTGCACCAGTTTTATTCGTGCATTAGAAAGATGGTTCTCTCAGAATGTGCATAGACTACCGTCATATCAATACGGTCATAGTCAAGAACAAGTATCCCCTTTCCAAAACTGATAACTTATTTGACCAACATTAGGGAGCCAGTTATTTCTCTAAGATAGACCTCAGATCATGCTATCATCAGCTCAAAGTCAAAGAATGTGACATCCCAAAAATAGCTTACAGATCTCGGTATGGTCACTTTGAATATTATTCATGTTCTTTGGTCTTACTAATGCCCCAGCAGCTTTCATGGACTTGATGTACCATTTGTTTAAGCAGTGCTTGGTCATGTTCTTTATAGTTTCCATAGATGACATCCTGGCTTACTCCCGCAGTGAACATGATTATGCAAACCATCTCAGAATAGTATTCCAGACTATCAAAAAACATCAGTTATTCACCAAATTTAGAAAGTGTGAATTTTGGCTAAGGTTAGTAGCATTTCTTGGGCATATTATTTCTGGTGATGGCATTAGAGTTGATCCCTAGAAGATCGAGGCAATAAAAATCTGGCCTAGACCCATTTCTCCATCAAATATCAGGATTTTTTTTAGGTTTGGCCAGTTATTACCGCAGGTTTGTTGAGGGATTTTTGTATATTGCATCCCCCATGTCTAGATTAACTTAGAAGAATGACAAATTTCAGTGGTCAGATCATGCAAGAAGAGTTTTCAAGAGTTGAAGACTCGATCACCTCAGCTCCTGTTTTGAATCTTCTAGATGTTTCAGATAGGTTTATCGCATACTGCGATGCATCAAAAGTAGGTTTAGGTTATTTCCTCATACCATATGGTAAGGTCATAGCCTATGCCTCCAGACAGGTTAAACCGCATGAGAAGAATTATCTGACTGATGATCTCGAGTTAGCAACAGTAGTGTTTGCCTTAAAGATTTGGAGGCACTACTCGTATGGGGTTTAGAACAGTTCAGAATTATCACTAGTTTCTGAAGCAAAGGAAAAGCAGGATAGAGATCTCAGTTTAGTAAAGCTAAAAGAGTCAGTTAGAGTTCAGAAGGTGGAGGTTTTATCCCAAGGGGGACATGGTGTTTTTCATTATCAGGGTTGTCTATGTGTGCTAGGTGAGGATGACTTAAGGCAACAAATTCATGCAGAGGCACATGCTGTGTTACTCTATTCATCCAGGGGCCACTAAGATGTACCATAATCTGTGGGAGATCTATTGATGAAGTGGGATAAAGAGAGACATTGCAGATTTTATGGTTAAGTGCTCAACATATCAGTAGATTATGATTGAGCATCAGAAGCCAAGTGGTTCCATGAAGGAGTTTAGTATCCCTACTAGGAATAGGGAAGAAGTGAACATGGACTTTGTGATAGGTATGCCTCGTACTAGTCATCAGCACGATTCAGTTTGGGTCTTCGTAGACAAGGTAACCAAATCAACTTGCTTTCTTCCAGTCTATACCTCGTATTTAGATAAGGATTATGCCAAACTCTATTTCATAGAGTTGGTTAGATTGCATGATGTTCCGTTATCCATTGTATTAGATAGAGGTACCCAGTTCACCTCTTATTTCTAGAGGGTATTCCAAATGGGTTTTGGTACCTGAATTTATCTTAGTACAACTTTTCATCCCAAGATAGATGGTCAAGCAGAAAGGACCATTCATACTTTGGAAGATATGCTATGAGCATATGTGATAGATTTTAATAGAAGTTGGGATGACTAATTGCCTTTGATTAAGTTTGCATACAATAACAACTTTCATTCCAGAATTTAGATGGCTCCATTTGAAGCTATCTATTGTAGGATATGTAGATCTCTAATTTCTTTATTCGAGGTGGGTGAGGCCGCAGTTGTAGGGCTTGAACTAGTTTTTGATACATCAAAAAAAGTTTAGTTGATCAGAGAAAGACTTAAGATAGCTCAGAGCCAAAACAAATTATACGCAGATGTACGCAGAAAGGATTTCAATATTGAGATTGGTAATTACTATATTTACAAATCTCTCCCATGAAGTGAGTGTAGAGGTTTAGCAAAAAGGGAAAGCGCAATCCTCGATATGTCGGTCCATTCAAAGTTCTCAGTCATTTCGGCAAGGTAGCTTATAATCTCATATTGCCTTCAGATCTAGATTCAGTCCATCAAGTGTTCTATGTCTCCATTCTTAAGAAGTGCATAGGTGACCCAGCAGTTGTAGTCCCTACAGAGGGCATAGATGTTTAAAAGCAACGTCTCTTTCAAAGAGATGCCAGTCGAAATCCTTGACTACCAGACTCGCAAATTGAGTAACAAAGAAGTCCCTCTATTCAAAGTTCTTGGGCAGAATCAGTCCATTGAGGGAGATACTTGGGAAGCAAAGGAATACATACGAACCAAGTATCCTCACCTCTTCTCTGCAAACTCAGACTCCACCCAAGGTAATAGTTTTCTCTAAGCTTATTCAATTTCATGTTTTGATTTCAGTCACAAACATGGCATCAAATACCATTGCATTTTCAGTCATATGTTCAATAGTCAGTCAAGTCATGTATCCATGCATCAGATATGCATGTTTAAGAAACTCAACTTATAAGAAATCCCAGTCATGCACTCATGGATTAGCTCAGTTATGAACTCATGCTTCAGACGTGCATGTTCAGTCTGGTAATTGAACATATCAATAATATCAGTCCTATAGTCATGTATCAGATGTTCATTTCTAGTAAGTAGATTCAACCTACTAGTACTCTTAGTTCAGTCAGTCTTATTCGAGAATTAATGTTCCCAAGGGGGAGATATTGTAAGACCCAGCAAAATTCCTAGCGTAATTCCGTCCTTTATGCTTGTTAAAGGGTCCCAGACATAGAAAATTCTAGCTAAGTATTCATACTTAGTTTATTTTTAGGACTTTGAAAGTTGGCAATCTTATTTCACGAACTTAAAGTCCTTTAAATGTCTATATTTTAGTTAATTCATGATCAGGAAAGTAAATAGGTATTCCTGGAAATGTTTTGGACTTTTTGGACTTCGTTTGAAGCTACTTTGGAATACCAAAATAGTGTACCAATGCAATCTTAGAACGCCATGTCACATATCGTGTTGGTTAATATTTTCCAAAGCTACCAGCATCAAATTCCAGTAAGTCGACGTGATTTTGGCACGATGCGTTGGATACTGCATCGGTGCCAGCGATGGGCTGCGTCAACCTATGCAATGGCAATCCAGTTTTCACTCATTAAAAGTCTGCGTTCTTGAGGGTATTTAGGTCTTTTTACCCTAACTCTCAACCCCTAAAATAGGAAATTTAATATCCGGGGAAGCAAATAGACATATTCTTTCTCAATTTCTCTCTAGAACAAAACTTAGGGTTTTTAGATTTCAAATCAAGAACTCAAGATTTCCACCATTAATTTTTAGAAATTCTTCAACAAAGTATGTAAACTGTTCATCCAAGGGTCCCTTCCACCCTTGGAGTTCAAGAAACTTTTTTTAAAAACATGAATTATGATTTTTATGTTTTGGGTTTGAATGTAATCATGTTAATGTTGTGGAATGTGTTTCAAGTTGAAGCTTTTTGTGTTTCTTGATATTATGATAGCATGCAAGTTGAATTTTTATTCTTTTATATTACAGCCCTTGAATTATGAAGTTATGATGTATTAGCATTGTAGATCATACCCAAGTATAAAGCTAAGCCTACCATATCTTTGATAAAATGCTGAATTGAGACTATGGTGCTCCTGTGATCCTTTGGTAGCCTAAATGATGAACTTATGCTATACCCACACGTTCACAATATCTTCCATGTTAAAGCTATATCTTGTATGTGTTTGATGAAATTCTCATGAGATTGGTTTAATGAAACTATGATATGTTAGTATGCATTCCTATTTGTGTGCAAGTTCACGACTTTCAAGAGATTGATGAAATGCCTTATAGATCATATTGTGAGTTGTTGACAATTGTCAGGTATTCAAGAATTATCATGTCTTATTATTTTTATGGTATCAAATCTTGGGGGTATTAGATAAATGATATTTTAGCTGTGCTCCTAGATCTTGTGTCAATTATAAAACAGTCTTAATCATGTCACGATCAGTAGTACTCTAGCTCAGTTATAGAACTTAGGAAAAATCAGTTCAATTCAGTTAATCAGTACAATCAGTAATGCCTAGTATGAACTAGGAAATCAGTTCAATGTCTATTCAGTTAAGCGTAGGATTCAGCACCGAGTAAACACACGGATGGAGACTCACCTGCCAGCAGAGGGTGTGATCCTTAGAAGCAGTCCTTGTAATCTAGAACTACATAGTCAGCATAGGTTTAGACATCAAATCCTTCTAGTTGAGGGTTGATTAGATGGCTTAACCTGATAGTTAAGAGTCCCACCATTCTCATTTGAGAACCTGACAGATAAGGGTATCTCTTCGGTGTGTTTACTTGTGGCACTGTACTAACACCCTTCCAATTGGGGTTCCAGGTTGGACCCCAAATCTATTCATAAAAGAGGCAAGTCAGTTAGATGATTACCTCCCGTAGCCTCTGTCTTAGTATTCAATAAAGAACTCAGATAGTTCTATAAATTTTAAGACTATCTGATACAATTATTCAGCTCAGTGCAGAACTTAGCTAGTTCCCTAAGAAATAGGACTGTAAGATACAGTTACTTAGCAAATAGTATATCAGTTATTGGTTATATCAGTTATCAGTAATTTGTGTTATTAGTATACTCATTATTCAGAATCCTTATGAATTCAGTTAAAGTTATATATTCATGCATGTATTCTTATGCAGTCATGTTCATGTTACTTAGTTAGTTATAGTTAATGCATGTGAACCCTTTTATTCAGCCTACCTCACTTTGCAGTCTTGTTCATGTTACTTAGTTAGTTATAGTTAATGCATGTGAGTCCTCATCATTTGAAGATATTCTTTTATTTCATTATCTCAATACATTCAGTATTTCAATAGATCGAGTTAGTCGGGGGATTGTCCTATCAACTCCACAGTTCAGACAGTTCAGTTAGAGGCTTTTCAGACTAGATGTTCAGATAGTATTCCATATTTTAGATTTTGATGTTTTATCATACTTTATCATTTTATTTTCATCAGTATTAAAGTTTTGAACCTTATGGCATTTCAACCCATTATTCTACATTTTATTGTATTAGTACTCAGTTATTGCATCAGATAGCAGTCATGTGTTAGCCTGTGGTCCTTTGGGATTATGAGCACCGTGCAGTATTTGGGGTACCAAACTCAGGGTCTAACAAAAATTCTCTCTCTTACCTTGAAGAAATTGGAAGGTAAAAGTACAAGTTTCATAGTTGATGCATAATTGGAATACTAACATCTCACAACTTTGTAGTTTTTATGAAAATGTAGAAGTTGCATCTATTAAGCATTATATTTTAAAGGTAATATTGTTAAATCTATCTTGCAGTATTTTTCAGGGGCAGGAAGATTCAACCCACTAGTGAGCATAAAGCAAGGAGTTGGGAAATGATATACCATTGATGATAATATTGAATAAAAAGGTTGTTCCAGGTGGTACTAATTGTATATTATGGTTCCTATGGATGAGAAGAAATACAGTACTACATGGTGGGAGCTAATCTAGAATCAAAATTGCCAATGAAGAAACTAATATTGTAAGGAAGTTCTTAAGGAGTAGAATTAAAATTAATTGTTGCAACTAAAATGTAATACCCCATACTTTCATGCGATCATTCTAACCGTCGTTCCTGCACGTATAAGCTCTAATACAAGTGATTCTCACGTGAATACAAGTTTCATGATCATTATCCTAGTCTATGGAGTAGTTTAGAGGTGAAAAATGTTCATAGCAATGACCTAGAAAAAAGTTGAGCTAAGACCAACTAATTCATCCAAAGTTTGACATTCCATTCTATAAGGGCCAACTTCAAACGTGTATATATCTTAATATACATGGAATTTTTCATCCCAAGACCTATTAAATTGTATATAATTGAATTATCTTTCCAATGATACTAATTTTAAAAAAATCAGATACCCGAGCGAAGAGTTATGTCCATTTTCGTGAGAGGCAATAAGGGTGTGAGATAGGCAATGCGCCGCCCAATCAAATGTGTGTGATTAGGAGTGAGAGGCATACTTAAATGTCTGCCATAAGGTGTGCGACGCACACCTTAAGGTCTGCCATGGGTTGTGTGCCGCATGCCTCACTTCCAAGTGCCAAAAACACCCTATATATGTCTATAACACGGTATTAAACTCCCATAACACTAAAATAAATTTACTTTCTCTCAAAATCATCAAGAACATTCGTTAGGGTTTTAACCTAAAAATTCAAATATCTCAAGATTCAACCATGAGTTTTCAATAATTCTTTGAGATTCAAAATTCCCATTCCGAGGGCTACAAGAAACACTCATTATTTTCACGAATAGAGTCCCAAAGTCAAGAGTTCATTCAAAACTTCAAGTTTAAGGTATGTGGAGTTTTTCAACAAGAACTCCCTTTCGTTCTTGTGCCCAAAACGATTTTTCTCTTATAAATATACATGATTTTACATCTTATGATATGAATTTGAAGGATGAATTTATACCCTATATGGTTTTACATGAGATTATAATACTCTCTATGTTTTGGAAGTTGAATTGAATGAGAATGATGACATTTTTGTACATAAAGCTGAATTTTTCAGATTTTAAAGTAAGTTATATATATTTATGATGAAAAGCATGAATCTTGAAAAAATTTAATATGATTTTGATGTGTGAGACCTTGAGTCCTAATTGGGATTGTACTTTGAGAAATTATGTGCTATAAGCACGATGAGATTTGAATCCCAAAGATAATTTTCTTTACCAAGATGTATGATTATAAAGCTGAAATTTTTAAGTTTTAAGTGATTATTTTTGTGCTTATGTCATAAAGTATGAAATTTTGGAAGGTTTTATGGTGATATTGATGTATGGTTTTTTGGAACCATATTTGAGATTATTATTTTGAGAAAATCAAGTGTTATAAACACCTTGAGTTTAAATAATTTGAGATGACAAAGAATCTTTGACCTTTTGGTCGTAAAAAGGTTTGTTTTTAAAATCAATATGAGAAAAGAAATCCACTTTTATTGATTTATAATGAAAGGGGTATCATGATGGCTCCCATTGTGAATTGTTGAAATATTTATTAGTGGATTTTCTTTTGAAAAGATCTGAGCTAAGTTCGAGAGTAGTCTTTAGCACCGAGAGGGAGGTATAGCAGGATTGGTACTTCCCTAGAACTATGTGCCCCCATAGGTTGTGAGCCTGAGGCTAATTTATATATAGTGATCACTAGTGAATAAAATATTAAGGTCCTACTCCGATGGCAAGGATAGTATAGCTCTCCCCAACATGGGTTGGACGTTGGACTCCATGTAGCTTACATGGTTTATGTCGGTTATGAGAGACTCCTAATGTGTGTGTGCTTATTCTCCTATCTAATATGAAAAGTCCTATTCTTCTATTTGAGATGAAAACATATTTATTTGAAAGACTGAGTTTGAGAAAGTCATTGTTTTCGAAAGATTTAATGAACATATATTCCAAAGAGAATTGTTATGAGATTTGATTGCTTTGATGATTTGGAATAGAGATGGAAGTGAATTGAGATTTATTATGATGACTCACATGTTTTACCTAATATATTTTACTCTCTTATGATAATGATGATTTTAATTTGAGCTAAGTGAATTATTTATATCAGCATGCATAATTTTATAAACTGTGATGATATTAAGATATTATTTTATATATGCACTGCACCCCCATATGCTCGGTACATTTTCATAGTACTGACCCACATATTTGTATGTGGGCTAAATTTTCTCAGAATGTTGGTACAAGGTATATTGTATATCTTCAGATCCAGTCAGTTCATTGCATCTAGTCAGCAGGTGATGAGTCATTTTGATTCAAGGGCTTGAGTTAGTTATACAGTTTGAGAAGTGTTGTATTTTTTTTATTCAGTGGTATTGATTTGGGTTAGTCGGGAGTCATGACCCATCTACCTACAGTCAGTACTAGTACAGGCTTCATAGATAGTCAGTAGAAGTTGATGTATTCTGTTTCAGTTTTGGTTGTAAAAGCAGAGTTATAATCTTGTAAATTTAGTTTTGTAGCTATCATATTTAGAAAAGAGTTATTTTTCTGCAGATTTGTATAGATTTATACTTGTTGTTTAGTTTCTTATGAGTTATACTAGTAGAAGGGTTAGCTTGGTGTCACTTGTGATCCTCAGCACCGTGTGACATCTCGGGACCCTATTTTAGGGCATTATAAACTTGGTATCAGATCACAGAGTTTAAGTGTCCTAGGGTGTATATGAAGCCGTGTTTAGTAGTTTTGTGGAACGGTACAAAGACGTTTGTACTTTTCTTCGAGAGGCGGCAGGGCATTTAGGAAATGTCTCCATTCTTTCAAGTCTTAAATCGTGCTATAGAAAATTTCTCCAAAAAACTTATACAGATTCTTATCTTACTCTAGTCAGGCCATTTCTGCCTTATTTCTAAGGTATCAAAAACAGTTGAGCTTCATTCTCCATAGATAGTTATGGGTCTGTAAGAGAGCTATAAAGTATCCTGTCAGTACTTTTGAGTTCCGAAAGCTGAAGTGCTTTATCAGGCTTGTAGAAATCGTGCACAAAGCCTGAGTCAAATGTTCTTTTAAATTTCTCCTCAGAATCCATAATGATAATCGATACTTCTCTATCTATGTGCTGTTCTTGAGGTAATATGTTTGGCAAGTTCTAATTTCCTCCCCAGATAATGCTCTTACATATGCTGGCAGAAGTTTTAGAAGTTTCATAAAGTGGCTTGAGAGGAGCCTTCTAGTGTGTTATAAGTCCATTAGATTTGAATTTATACCCTTGTTCTTATGAGTTATTTAATTAAGACAGAGTAAGGTCTATTCTTAGATCGTTGAATGTTGTATGTCAAATTTCTATCTCTTGTATTATGTAATCTTGTTATCATTATGTTTGTGAAAAATTAAAGTCTAGTGAAGCCGTGTGAGGCCTATTTTGATTCACTAGCACAGTTGCTTTGTTATTCATATAATTTTCTTAATCAAAACACAAAACTAAAGTCTAGTGAAGCTGTGTGAGGCATATTTTGATTCACTAGCAACTTGTTGTTTATCTTGTTGTTCTGGTGTTAGTTTAAAGTATGGGTTTCTGTGTAGTGACAGAAGTAGTAACATTTAGTTGAAAGTCTTGTGTTAGTTAAACTTATGGGTTTAGAAGTTTAGTGGCAAGAATGGTGGTAAGGGTGATTTATTGAATATGTATAGCTAAATTTTTGCTTATGATTGAATTAGTAATGAAGTGATATACCCTTGTTTGTTAGTTTAGTGAAGTTAGAGAAGGAGATTATTAGTTAATGTGGATTGTTGTTTGCTTGAAGTATGAAAAGAGTTATTGATGGTATTTGTTGTGCTAGGAAAGTATAGGTTTTGATGGAAGTACTTGGTGGTTGAGTATAGTTAATTTAGACTTTCCTAAGATTGCAAGAGGAAGTTTAGCTGAAATTTATAAATCTATGAAAGTACTTTAGGTGTGAAGATGAGTAAATAGTAATGATGTGAAAAAGAAGGATGTGTTAATAGATAATGAATAAGATAGGCAGTATGATTATGATCGATTGTCATTGTGTACTAGTTTTTCTTAATGTTGTGTTCTATAGTTTTGAAGTGAAAATTGAGTGTGAGATTAGGTTGTAAATCATGTCTAGCTCTAGACATTAAGTTTGAACAGTTGATGGTTCGGTGGTTGATGCTAGTTATATGATGGTGATCTAGTAGGCCTGAATAGTGTATGCAAGAGTGTAAGATCATGTATTCATAATTAAGTATGATGTAGAAGTGTTCCCAAGGTGCTATGGGGCTGCATTATTTTTTTGAGGATTATTGCATATTGTGTGGTTAGTAGTAATGTTGAGTTGCTAGGTGGAGAAAGGCTAGTTAGATAGTTTATGTTGTTCTTGATAGCTAAGTTAAGGAGTTATAATTGAAGATGTTGAGTCTTTTTAGTATGATTTTTTTCTCATGGTTTGGGAAAAATATAAGTATAGAAGTATGATATTGGTAGGCTATGATTGTGTGATTAGAGATGTAGATATGGTTGCAAATAAGAGTGTAAGTCTTTGATGATGATTATAGAAGCTCGGAATTAAGGATGGCATATGGATGGGTTGTTCAAGAATGAAGTCGGTAAGTTTGAAATTAGTTTATTCTTGTGATTTTAGCATTTATGTGTAGATAATAGAATGATGAAATTATGGCTTAATCTCGAGAATATGTGGATTATGCCTTTAGGGGTATTTGCCTTAAATTTATATGTGGTTTTAATGATAGGCTTGAATGTCATGTTGGGTGTAAGATGATGTATGCAATATGCACTAGTGAATCCATATCAAGAGTTTTAAATTAGTTATTGAAGTGGCAAGGCATGTTATGCTTAGGGTGTGATCTCTAAGAAGATATAGAATATTGAACCTTGTGGTTTAGACTATTATTGTGGTTTGGCATGTTGTATCTTGTGATTTAGTGTTAGGCTTGATCATGGTGAGAGAACTTAGTTTAGTTTAGACCTTAGTAGAAAGATTTCCCAGTGCCAATATGAGAATTATAAGTTGAATCAAACGAGTATGGTATTTAAGGGGAATAGTATAGTTGAGAGAGCATTTGAGAAGTGATTCTATGCTTGAAAGTAAGAAGTTGTGTTGCCTATGGCCTAGCAATCCTATCCTAGTTTACGAGTTATATAATTATATTCCATGCTATAGATTTATATCAATGTTGTAATTCCTTAGCCAAATGTCTTGTTCAGGGTATGCCTAAAATTCGTTACTCCCTAATGTCAATAGAATTTCATAGAAAAGTGCTGAATAAATACTCCATTTGTGTATGGGTAGTCAGTATGATCCAATCCATATAGCCTGCAATCTAGTTTAGCAAGCAAGGAGATAAGCTCCTATAGATTCTTAATTTTCCAGCTAGTCTTACTATCCGCAGTCTTATACGTATGTACATTCCAAGAGGCAATGTGTTTGTGTCCAATTAAACTATGAATTCAGCTCAGTTCATGCATCAGTTTCAGTTTCAGATATTAAGTTATGATTCAGTTCGTAAGTATCCTGTGTAGTATCACAGTCTCTTCCTAGTATTTTCATCAAATTATTATCATTCGAGGACGAACGATCCCAAGAGGGGGATGTTGTAATACCCCAAGTTTTCATGTCATTAACCTCTCATCCTTTCTCATGAGATCAGATCCAATGCAAAGTAATGGTTACTCATAAGTTGATACTCTTATTTCTATCTTGTCCATATAGTTATTTTTCTTGAGGATTCATGCACTTGCAGACCAGTTTAGTAGCTCATTATTCATGAGATCCAGTGATTCAGTTCTATCAGTTACAGATGATAGCTTGAAGACTAATATTCCTATGTGTTTCAAGTTAATTATCCATATTCGAGGATGAATGTTCCCAAGAGGGAGATAATGTTACAATACCCCGTATTTTCGTGCTAGAATTCTAACCATCGTCCCTGTGCGTCTAAGCTCTAATACAAGTGGTTCTCATGTGAATACAAGTTGCATGATCATTATCCTAGTCTATGGAGTAGTTTAGAGGTGAAAAATGTTCATAGCAATGACCTAGAACAAAGTTGAGCAAAGACCAATATATTCATCCAAAGTTTGACATTCGATTCTACAAGGGACAACTTCAAACATGTATATCTCTTAATATACATAGAATTTTTCATCCCAAGACCTATCAAATTGTATATAATTGAATTAGCTTTCCAACGATATCAATTTCACAAAAATTCGATACCCGAGCGACGAGTTATGCCCATTTTCGTGAGAGGCAGTAAGGGTTTGAGATAGGCAATGCGCCGCCCAATCAAATGTGTGCGATTGGGAGTGTGAGGCATAGTTAAATGTCTGCCATAAGGTGTGCGACGCACACCTTAAGGTCTTGCCATGGGTTGTGCGCTGCATACCTCACTTCCAAGTGCCAAAAACACCCCTATATATGTGTATAACATGGGATTAAACTCCCATAACACCAAAATAAGTTTACTTTCTCTCAAAATCATCAAGAACATTAATTAGGGTTTCAACCTAAAAATTCAAATATCTCAAAATTCAACCATGAGTTTTGAATAATTCTTCGATATTCGGAATCCCCATTCCGAGGGTTACAAGAAACACTCATTATTTTCACGAATAGAGTCCCAAGGTCAAGAGTTCATTCAAAGCTTCAAGTTAAAGGTATGTGGGGCTTTTCAACAAGAACACCCTTTTGTTCTTGTGCCCAAATTGCTTTTTCTTTTATGAATATACATGATTTTACATGTTTTGATATGAATTTGAAGCATGAATTTATACCCTATATGGTTTTACATGAGATTATGATACTCTCTATGTTTTGGAAGTTGAATTGAATGAGAATGATGACATTTTTGTACGTAAACCTGAATTTTCCAGATTTTAAAGTAAGTTATATATATTTATGATGAAAAGCATGAATCTTGAGAAAATTTAATATGATTTTGATGTATGAGACCATGAGTCCTAATTGGGATTGTACTATGAGAAATTATGTGCTATAAGCACAATGAAATTTGAATTCCAAAGCTAATTTTCTTTACCAAGTTGTATTATTATAAAGCTGAAATTTTAAGTTTTAAGTGATTATTTTTGTACTTATGTCATAAAGTATGAAACTTTGGAAGATTTTATGGTGATATTGATGTATGGGTTTTTGGAACCGTATTTGAGATTATTATTTTGAGAAAATCATGTGTTATAAACACCTTGAGTTTAAATAATTTGAGATGATAAAGAATCTTTGACCTTTTGATTGTAAAAAGGGTTGTTTTTGAAACCGAGATGAGCAAAGAAATCCACTTTTATTGATTTATTATGAAAGGGGTAGCATAATGGCTCTCGTTACGAATTGTTGAAATATTTATTAGTGGATTTTCTTTTGACAAGATCTGAGCTAAGTCCGGGAGTAGTCTTTAGCACCGAGCGGGAGGTATAGCAGGATTGGTACTTCCCTAGAACTACGTGCCCCCATAGGTTATGAGCTTGAGGCTGATTTATACATAGTGATCACTAGTGAATAAAAGATTAAGGTCCTACTCCGATGGCAAGGATACAATAGCTCTCCCCAACGTGGGTTAGACGTTGGACTCTATGTATCTCACATGGTTTATGTCGGTTATGAGAGACTCCTAATGTGTGTGTGTGTATTCTCCTATCTAATATGAAAAGTCATATTCTTCTATCTGAGATGAAAAAATATTTTTTTGAAAGACTGAGTTTGAGAAAGTCTTTGTTTTCGAAAGATTTAATGAACATATATTCCAAAGAGAATTGTTAAGAGATTTGATTGCTTTGATGATTTGGAATCGAGATGGAAGAAAATTGAGATTTATTATGATGACTCACATGTTTCACCCGATATATTTTACTCTCTTATGATTATGATGATTTTAATTCGAGCTAAGTGAGTCATTTATATCAGCATGCATAATTTTATAAACTGTGATGATATTAAGATATTATTATATATATGCATTGCACCCCCATATGCTCGGTACGTTTCCATGGTACTGACCCACATATTCGTATGTGGGCTACATTTTCTCAGAATGTAGGTACAAGGTATAGTGTACATATTCAGATCCAGTTAGTTCACGGCATCCAGTCAGCAGGTGATGAGTCATTTTGATTCAAGGTCTTGAGTTAGTTATACAGTTCGAGAAGTGTTGTATTTTCTTTATTCAGTCATATTAAGTTGGGTTAGTCGGGAGTCATGACCCGGCTACCTACAGTCAGTACTAGTAGAGGCTTCATAGACAGTCATTAGAAGTTGATGTATTCTGTTTCAGTTTTGGTTGTAAAAGCAGAGTTGTAATCTTGTAAATTTAGTTCTGTATCTATCATATTCAAAAAAGAGTTATTTTCCGCAGATTTGTATAGATTTATACTTTTTGTTTAGTTGCTTATGAGTTCTGCCAGTAGAAGGGTTAGCTTGGAGTCACTTGTGATCCTAAACACCGTGTGACGTCTCGGGACCCTATTTCGGGGTGTTACATAAAACTAGCCACAAATTATTGATATATATATTGGAGATATAGGATAACTTAACCTTCAAAATAATTAGATGGACACCACTCCTATGAATTGGTTTAAGTGCAATACAAACGGGGCATCAAAGGGCAATCTTGGCCATAGCTATACTGCCTTTTGTATTAGAGATTCACAGAGGAGCTTTCTTGTTGCTAAAGGTGCAAGCATTAAGGATAATGCCATCCTAGTGGATGAGGAAAAGGGTATAATAGAAGGGTTAGTATACTGCGGAAAAATTCAATAAGTCATATGATACTAGAGTAAGACTAACGAACCCTAGTTTATATTCTTAACAGGGAATGAAAGATATTTGGAGTATTACAATTGAAGTGAATTGCCTAAGGGACATAATAGCTATAATATCAGTGAGAGTACAACATTCCCTATGGGAGGGAAATACCCTTGATTATTTTTTTATATCCTTGTGTTTTATTTTATAGTTGATTATACAATAATTTCATGACAATTCTAGGAATAGAAAGAAGCTTACGATACTAGATAAGAAAGGAATAATATACAGGTGATTTGGAAAATGGCTACCATCGTAGATATTAACATCATTTAAATTGAATGCAGAAAATAATTCTAATAGAGAAGGAAACAATCAGTAATCATTTAAGATTTATTAAGCTATGGGTGTACACTTAAGATCCTAGAACTAAAGGTAAACTAATATGTGCTTCATTGCTACATAGATTGATGAAATTTAAACAAATTTGCCTATCTGCACCTATGTGATTTTTGGGTTTATTTCCAATAACAAATAAAGTCTGAGTAGCCAGGTTTACATATTAATGTAACCAAATGTATGGAACATTTTGTACAACTGCAACAAGACAATGATAAGTTAGCCCTTCTTATGTATTAATCCTTATTTAATTCTATATTAGATGGTGTTATTAACATCATGTGTGTTTCAAACCATCGGTTTAGAGGTAAACCAGGCTTATAAATATAACAAAGGAAAACAAGAAGGAAAGGGACATAATTGTGTTTCAGCCGCATTGAGTCTAAACTCCTGCTAATGGAGATTGTATTGGGAGCTGAAATAAGAGGAGAAATATAGTAGATAGAGTAACAACAGAAGGAATAGATGCTTGGGATGAAGTGAACCAACAAGAGGAAACCTGGATTGAGCACAACTATGGAAATGGCGAAGTGATGTTTTGGTTAACCAAAGATCTATCTAGAGACATTGATGTCTCATTACTTTCCCTTTTCAATTTTTTGATTATTATTTCCTTTTATGGTATTATTTCAGTTAGTCTAGGCCACTTTTGACCATGGCCTTGTGAAGTCATTTCTTTTTTCTTTTGTATGCCTGACACCGTGCTTTGTTTTGGTTCAAGAAAATAATAACAGAATTCTTAAAGTCTCATTGAAATGATTTCATAATTTGATTTAATCATGTTTGGACATATTATGAGAATTAAACATGATAAAATTTATAATCACTACCTTGTGCAAAAATTACAAAATAAATAATAAAATTTTGTTGGCAACTAAATTAGGAATCTAATTATTGAAAAATTATAGAGACAAGTATTTGTTAATCATGCTTAACTATATCCTTGTGATGTTCCATGGACTTAAGGCACTTTTAACACATAAAACAGTGGATATTTGCATGTACAGATGTATTTATAGTCTGATATTATGTGTTCTTGTGGTGTTTGTATATCAGATAGCTGAGGAGAAGAAAGATGTAGATTTCTAGAATTTATGGCATCTGACAAATGATTCCACAATAATTGGATCTGGCCACGGTAATACCAGGAAATCGGGAATTAGATTAGAGGATTGACTCTCAGGTGTTATACAGACAAAAGCTCCCCACGATTGTACATTAAGGCTACAATTGAACAAATTAATAATGGAAAAAGGTCATGGAATTAGTCCTATAAGAACTACGTGTGAAGGAGATAAGATGAAGCTTTTCTGGTACCATGATAAGAAGTCATGATCATACCAAGGTGTCATGGGTATAAAATACAAATTTAAAGTTTGCAGAAGTTAAGTATTGCGAGGATCAGAAAAGAGGGAAATATGGTTGTACTTAGAAGCCATGACCTTGAATTAAGTGTTGCATGAACATTAAATTAAAGAATGCGAAAGTAATGAGCAAATCATGAGCACCAAAGACGATCTTTGAATGTCACCACAATCATACCTTCCTTTATTTGAAATACTGACTCCATAAATCACTATATGTTTATGATATGTTATTGTTTTTTCTATAAACACTCTTACTAGGTCTTTGTACCAATTTAAGCTATATCGAATTATTCTAAGTTTTTTAGTAATATTCTTGTTCTTGAATTCAAAAACATTGACTTTTAGGATTTTTATTTAATGTGAGATATTGGAGTTTTTCATCTTATTCTTATAAGTTCATAATTATGCTTTCTTCTATGAATTATTTACCTGTCCTTTCAATTATCAATAGATAAATACCACTAGTGAAATTGTGGGAACCATGATAAATTAACATAGTATTATTCATAAAATGAGGTTATTCTCAAAGCATGTTTAGGAATGTTTTGTTATGGTTTCAAATGTTGAAACTTATCCTATCTCTATTCTATAATTTAGAAAGAGTGACAAATAAGAATAATGAATTAACAATGAGACATAGAGCTATGAACATCCATTTAATTAGATCTTAAGGCGATAATCTTTGATAGACTAATACAAGAGCAGTGATAGGGGTTAGTAATACAAAATGCATAAGACATAAACCATTATGATTGGTGATAGTCATCTATTAGGGACATAACATAGTCATTTAGATGAATAAAACCTATAAATACTACAATTCGAGCACCACAAGAGATTGCTAAGTACAAAAAAACTCCAAAGTTATAAAGTTATTGAGGGAACCAACATAGTGCCTCACTCATACAGATTATAAATCCAACGAATAAAAAAATATTACTAGTGATATTTTTATTTATAAAATACTTTTTATTGAAGATTGTTATTGATTGCTTAGACAGATATCTTGATTGATAGTTTGACCTATTCCTTATGGAATCTACCCCAACCTAGTTAGGTTCTATATTTGATCAAAGAGCGTGTTATATACTGTTTAGATATGTAATTTTGATCTCATTTAATTTTGCATCGTTGTCAGGATATAGGATTATAGAGTTGATTGATTTTGTTTATCGAGCTATTTATTTTTATTTCCTTGTTAAATTCTTTTTGATTTTATTATGCACATTAATGTATGCGCAATACTAAGAGTCAAGGAAATTTCCTTATTCCATTTGATATGAAGCTTGAATGAACCCTGAGAGCTAATAAAAGAATGGTGAATGAAGGTGTTCATAATCAAGGAGTTCTCAATGAGAAAGTTGATGTTATGATATTCCTAAATCAGGTAGGGCATCAACGTAGGCTTCAAGTGACTACTGATAAAACTATTGCTCATATGATGGATAAGGAGAATGATAGGTAATAAATTATGAGGTAGGCAACTAGGAAATTAAAGGCTATACAAGCTGAAGCTAAACATCTCGCCGCACATGATGAGTAAAAAAGGAAAAAACGTTATTGGGGAAACAACCTCTACAATAGTAGCTTCCCTATTATTATAATTTGGAAGACAAGTAAGATTTTCCAGAGATAATTGAAATAGGTTTTATCATCCCACAAAAGTTGCCTCCAGACACTAAGTTTGACATCACTATTTCTAAGATATAGATGTTAAATTTGAAAGGGGTGTTCATAGGCCTACTCCTGCTGGAAAACTAAATGTGAAAAGTTTTATAGGGACTTTCAATCCCTATAATAGACATATAGCGAGTTAAGAAGAGATTAGACAATGGTTGTTTACTATCTGTCGAATAGGTAGGCTATATTATGGTTGACAATGTTGCCACATGGAACAACCACTACTTGGAATAAGTTAAGGACATAGTTTTGGGACAGAATGTCCCTACCATCCAGGATGCTGGAATTGAAATATGATATATACAACTATAACGCCCCAAATCTGGTACTCAGAAGGCTACACGGTGCTCATGACCTCGAAGGACCACAAGCTAACCCATGACTGATATCTGTACCTGAACACTACATAATATACTGTATAAATGCAAAAATAAAGGGTGTAAGGCCGTAAGGTTCAAAACTATGACATAACTGATAAAACTTAACATATGTATGGGGTATGAAATACCCAAAACAACTAAAATAAACTATCTGAACATACTGTAGTCTGAAAAGCCTCTAAATGACTGTACTTTTTGAATAAGGCATTGATGAAACATATCACTAACTAACTCCAAATAATGAAACAAATTAATTAATGAGATAATAAAATAATGGTCATGTACTTGAAAGATGAGGACTCACTGCTAACTCTTACTACTGAGACTGGAATGCTACTGATGCTCTGGAGCTCGTGCTTCTGAACATATGGTATAAAACACCATAGCGCAAAATCGTCATTACATTTGAATGTACTGTTATGCATATGAGGTAGGATGAATGCAAAAGGGTTCACATGCATGAACTATACTAACTGACTAGATAACATTAACGTGAGAATACATGCATGAATACATAATAACTGTAACTGAGTTTGTGGTAACATAGTTAATGAGCCTGAGTACTGATAACATGAGACACTGGTAACTATATAATTGAAATAACTAATACTGAGTGACTGTATCTAATAGTCTAGGTTCTGATGGAACTAGCTGAGTTCTGTACTGTTCTGAGTTGACTGTATCTGACAGTCCTGAATCCTGTAGAACTATCTGAGTTCTATTATTGAGATTGAATAACTGTATCTAACAGTCCTAATTCTGTAACTAAAATTATGGAAAGTAGTCATCTAACCGGCATTACCCAAATAATGTTTTATAGCTGAGTTGGGGTCCTAGATGTAACCCCAATTGAAAGGGTGTCAATACTGCGCCACCGGTAAGGACAAGCTATGGGTGAACATCATCTAACAGTGTCCCCAAAAGAGAATGGTGGGGCCCTTATCTGACAGTGCTTATCCACCTCATCAACCCTTATCTGACAGTGTTGATGTCTCAACCTATGCTGGTTATATAGTTCTGGAATGCATGGATGACTTTTAAGAATCATACCCTAATCTGACAGTGTGTGTTCCCATCCTTGGGTTCACTCGGTGCTAATTCCTACTCCCATCTGAGTAGACACTGAACATGGATTACTGTACTAAACTGAACTGAATTAACTGAGTTCTATTGACTGAAGAAATACTACTGAGATTACTAAATTTCTGAGATTTCTAAGATTACTGAGTTTACTACGTTTTCCTGAGTCGCATGACTGACTGAATTTCTATGAACATGGCTCGACTGAGAGTATCTTGAAAACATGACACTGGCTTTAGGCGCAAAACTAATTGTTGGGTACAAGTACCCCTAGGACTCGATAGCATAAAACTGACAAAGCATGACTTTCTTGAATAAATAGCCAACATTACAATCCATAATACAATAAGTTTGCCACAATGGCTACACATATATCCATAATTCATTCACTAAGACATTTCATCAAACACTTAACATGCATGAACTTGTACTTGTATGGGGATTTCATATTATCATACTAGTATGGCACTTTTCCTTCACATAGGCATTTAATGAAACATATGGGAAGCATACTTTGGTTATACAATCATCAACACTTTTAATAATCATGGATACATCCATCAACGTTTAAATTTAAGGGTTTATCATGATTATTATGCAAATCATCACATCTTAGGGTGAATTATTGGAATATGTAATTTTAAACATGAATCAATACCCCACAACAACATGAACATGAATTTCAATTAATTTTAAATCATGAACATTCATAAATACACAAATCTTGGATTTTGAAAAGAGATTCTTGACCTTAATGGGTGAAAGGGACCCATGAATCAACACATGATATACCTGGGTTGTGAGTTTCTTGAAGTTCTTAGACTTGAAGAACTTGAATTTCTTAGTTTCTTGAAAGAGCATTTGGATTTTTTTCTTAAGGATTATCTTTTAGCGAAAACCCATATTTGATGTTGTAGATGGATTGTGAACTTATGAGCCTTGGTCTGATATAATTTGGGGTTAAAATGAGTGGAAAACACCCAAATATCCTTTTTAAAATAACTGAATGAACTATGCAACGGTGGGTGTGATAGTCCGCCGCTGGGTCGATGGTCCGTCGGTCTTAACCATCGTACCTGGGCAGAATAGGGGTTCTCTGTCTCTGCTGCGATGGCTTGGCGAATGGTCCATCGCTATCTCAATGGACCATCGTCCAGAGCCATCACCCGTAGGTAGAAGTTGGTCTCACTGCCTCCGCTACGATGGATTGGGCGATGGTCCGTCGGCTCTCACCCTGGCACCTGGGCAGTTTTGATTACTTTCTATATTTCGGCCATAACTTTCTATCTTAATACCGTATTTGGACGAAATTGGTATAGTTGGAAATATAATTCAATTTACCACATGACAAAAAGTGAAAATCTTAAAAATTCTACGTATATAAAAGTGGATTCATCTTTCAAAGTAAGTTTCTAACATACTTGGAATGATTTCAAGCTAGGTAGAAATACAGGGTATTACAAGAACTTTAGGCAACTGTATTTGGAGTTGTTATACGAGACTTGGTGTGACAACCCAAGGCTACCCCTAGTCACTATACAGTGCTTAAGACCATAAGTTAACCCAAGCTAACCCATGATCTGGTACCTAATATAAGAACAAAATAAAACTAATAATGAAGTATCATGTGTGGAAGATAAACTGATAAAAATATGATAAAATATAATACTGAGATAAATCCCGTCATGTTTGAACAACTGATAAAAGGAAAGCTACAAAAGTGTCCGAATATAAAAATATATGAACATCTAGTATGAAAGCATCTAAAACATGAGGAGTTGATGGGAAAATCCCCAAACTAACTCCAACTAAATAATTTGAAGAAATATTAAAAATAACTTTAAATACTTATCCTTAATGAATGAGGACTCACCACAACTGCTGGTGAGGGGTACTAAGCTGACAAAGGGTGGTCGGGGAACTGAACGTTCTAACCTATATTGTGAAATCATTATAGCACAAAATAGAGTATGCCATCAGTACATTGAATCTAGTAGTATACGAGATAGGACTAACTGAAATAGATATGTGGATACTAAACATGAATGCATGAACATGTAAAAGAATGCAAGACTAAGTAAATCATGTGCTGAAATCATCTATAAAATAGAGTAACTGAATACTAATAAATTGTACACTTTTCATGCAAACCTGATCTTACATGATCCAAATACTATATTGAGACCGTGGGAGCTAACTAAAACCTACATGCCCAAATCTAAACTATTGGGGTCCAACTTGTAACCCTAGTTGGAAGGGGTGTTGGTACCTTGCCGGGGGTACAAACACATGACTGACAATGTGTATCTACAAGATTAATGTTCCGAAGGACTAGGGTGTCATGCCTAACTAACGATAGACCCCTCATAATCTACGGTGGTGTTGTAGGTCAAGGACTAGGGTATTTCTACTAACGACTCATGCCTAATTGACAGAGAAGCCGCCATTACTGCGTTTACTTAGTGCTAAGTGTTGCACCCAACCAAATGACAGTGGTGTTATTATTTGTTTACATGACATGGAACTATACTGATAAATGCTCAACTTTAAAATAAAAATATATAAAAAGACATAGGTATAAGGTATCCATAACCCAAAAGAAATGAATGATACAAAGAGGATACATGGGAAAATTATTCATATAGAAAAGATTATTATCTTGAATTTAATGCGTAAAAAATGAGGATACATGGATAAATTTCATAATTAACATTGAATTTGATCATTAAAGAGAATAAAACTCATACTGGAACAAACAAGGGGATTTGGGGACTTCATGGGTTGAAGCAACCCATTGATGAATACCCCAGATATCTCAATTGGTTGAATTATTGAAGAAAAAACTTAAAATTTTTACTTTAATTCTTGAATTCTTTGAAAGAAAGCTTGAGTTTTGTTCTTGGAGAAAAGGGAAGGGTTTACATATGCTATCTGATGGAGAATGGGAAAATAATGCCATTTTTGGGGCTTTAACTCATGTTTTGGATGTGTGGGCGTAAAGGGAAAAGAATAAAGTACCCCTTTAACCCTTAATTTAAAACATAGGAAAAACTACATTCGTGGCACAGAGGTTATCACAAACACTAACCTTCATTTTACAGACCTTATTATGTAGTTCCTTCCTTCGTGTCATAGAGATTATGGCAGAGACTAACCTCCATAATACGACAATACCATGGAGGCTTGCTTCCTCAATTGTCCAAAATCACCCCGAACTTTTTTTCGAAAATTCTAAAAAACTTTTGGGACATCCCATTAACATCCCTAAACATGTTACGACTAAAAAATCAATGTTTCGGGTTGGGGAAGGCCAAAAATAAAATCATTGAAATCTTGGGGTCTTAAAAATGGTTAAGTCCCTTATACTTAGTGTAAAATTCAAGCCTTGTACCCCTTAAACATACCACTAGGAGATGGAAATTATCCTAGGATCTTACGATGTATTGCAATATCTCCTCCCTTCGATCATTTATTCTCGAATGAAATGGGTTAAGTTGAGATACTAAGAAAATTGTGATCGTGTAGTTAATACTTATGAACTGAATCATTTTTAAATAACTAAGTAGGAGAATTGACACATGAACAGAGCTGAACATGAATGCACGTAATGATATGAGGATGGTTATATAGCAAAAATAGAAAATGAGAAAAACACATAAGGAAAACCATTACCTCACGTTGGATGTTTATTTATAGTGAAAATATTGGGATACTTGGCTCACATATCTACTTTTTCTTCCCATGTAGTTCCCTCTATGGACTAAATTCGCCATAAAACCTTAACAAAGGGAACTTCTGTATTCCTCAACATACAAACCTCACGATCAAGGATCTCAATTGAGATTTCTTTGTAAGAATTACTAATTTTAACACCCACACTCTCTAAAGGAACAACAAAAATAAAGTCTACAGTACATTTTTTTAGCAAGGATACAAAAAACACAGGACGTAGTGACATCAAATCTGCAGGCAACTCTAACTCATAATCTACCTTTTAAAAATGGCTCAAAACCTTGTATGGGCTAATATAGCGAGGACTGAGCTTCCCCTTCCTGCTAAATCTCTTCATCCCTTTCATGGGTGAGATTTCAAAAAAATAAGTCACCAACATCAAATTCAATACCCCCTCTCCCCAAATCTGCATAAGATTTGTGATGACTTTGGGCTATTTTCAGTGTCTCTCGAATCAACTGAACTTTCTCCATCACCTCAAACATTGAATGTGACCCTAGCAAAGAAGTCTCACCTACTTCAAACTAACCAATAGGAGATCTATATCTCCTCTTATAGAGAGCCTCAAACAAAATCATTTAAATAAAAGATTAAATGTTGTTGTTATAGGAAAACTCAATCAAAGGTAAGTAGTTTGACACAACCCAAACCAGTGCTTTATTGTAATGGGCATCTCAAGTCCAAGAAGAATCGGAGATCACCCCGCTATTCAATCCAAGCAACGAAAAATCATAACATAAAAAAAGATAATAGCCAAGTAAATATCCATTTTAGATCATTATATACCTAATTCCATAGTTTGTCCAAACAAGGTCTCTAAAATAATCCAAGAATATCTGATCGGGACATGCCCCCGACCATAACAAAAATACATATCCAAGTCTAGACCAATAAAGACATAAGAAAATTAGAAGCATAAAATTGATCCTTCAAAAGTATGGAAGCTCACCACTTTAAGTCACCACAAGTTGTTCTCGAGACAATCACTGAGTAAGAGGTGCAGGAATATGACAAACACCTGTATCACATAGGTATACAATGTCGAAGATGGTTAGCGGTTGGACTGCTAAAATGTAAATCAAGGATAAGGATAAATTAGAGCAAATAGTTCAAAACCATTAAACCAATACATATAACCAATGTAACACATACATATACCTACATGTAAATATACCATCCCGGGGTAGGGAACAAAATTAGCATGAACTTTGAAAACATTATTCCAGGCTTTGTGGAATAACCATCATAGAACAAGGCACTAACGGGTTATATGAGTCCAGCTCTCCCCTAGATAGAAAGTTCCCAGTGTGTGTAGTCGTACAAACATAAGAAAATTTATAACCTTATATGCCTATATGGGGTGCTTGATCCTCTCGGCATAATCAAGGTGACATTAAACCAATGTGTACACCATGAGAGAATCGAACCTCCTATACATATATTCATTTGGGTGACAAGAACCACCCGATCATAACACACCTGCACCACCTAGCATAGTTTCTCGTGTTAGTCCTTTGGACTCAACTTTCACGGCCCAGCTAAACATCTCTCTTTAAAGCCCAATCTAAAATAATAATTTCACATGCGCAACCAATTAGCCAATTACTTGACAAAGGCATCCCATTGGTATCATTATACCAATCCCAATTACAAGCATACAATAATCCCATAGCCACTATAATTTTACTTTGGGACTTGAACCCATTGTCTATACAAAGCCGTCAATTCAACTAAAAATTTAAGGACTTGAACCCATTATCAAATAGAGACATAAATCAATTTAATATTTAGGGACTTAAATCCTTTTAACCAACTAGACCACCAAGGTTAACATTCATATCATTGCATGGACAACAGGGCCTTCACAATACCGTTTACAACATTTAATATCCATCAGGCCAATGCAATTTTTCAAAACACATTTCAATAAAATTTATAGCAATCGAGTCCTTTACAAAATCATTTAACCTTTATTAGCTTTCTTTTATAAAATATAACTTCGAAAACCAATTCATTATGTAACTAGTTTTTTCTCTTACGCATTTTCACAAACACTTTGAGGGCATGCCAGTATCAAAATCAAAATTAAGGTAAAAACTACAAAGTTTAGGGTTATCCGTGACCCATTTTCTAAACCACAATTACCAAGCACCCAGACGTTCAAACATTATCAAAAACATGTATAAACATAAGTTAAACCATGAGAAAACAATACTTAACCATATGCAACAAAACCCTCAATTTTTGTTTTCAAAACCACAACATAAGAATCAACATCAGAATTTGAAACACATGATGTTTATGAACTAACAATGAGGAAAGAGTCACATGCCTTAATCACGAAGATTCACTAAGAGAAACTTGACCCTTGAGCTTCTAGGGGTACAATTCTAGAATCCCTAGCCCAGTGTTCAAGAGCAGGTTAGAAATTGTTTTTGAAATGTTTAATCTTTTAAAAGTGTGTTATAAGAGGCCACAACATGTTATTTAATGTGGGGACTTAAGGATTTTTTGGTGGGAAATATATGGAATATCCTCATCTTAAAAGCTAAAAACTTAGCCATAGGATGGTACAACCATACCCCCTAAACCGTACCGAGTGGTACCTTTATATCGTACCCTAGGACTCACCTTGGACCTCCATACTGACAAAAATAAGACCACAAAGGACTAAGTCATACCCTATCATACGAGAAGTATCGTTAGAACTATACCTTGGTCAAAATCATATAGACCAAAATTAGGACATCATACGACTTAACAACATAGATATCATACCGCAAAATATGACTAGTAAGGTGCCTAATCATACCTTGGACAAAATAAAACCAAACTACACTACCTAACATATGAGAGAGGGGGGCATAAATTGTATCTTTTGCATATAACAAGTATGCTCAAACCATATGTTGTCTAGAAACTCAAACTAAGGAAATTTTCAAAAGATCTAAAGCCAAGGTGTTTCACCTTAACCCCACCAACCCTTGAAGTCAATAACACAAGACATCAACATGTCCTCTTTGGTTTGAATGGTTGGTCTGCCTGACTATATTCTTGAGGATGAAAAGTTATACTAAGATGCATATGGGTACCTACAACCTTTGAAAAGCCTTCAAAAATAGAGAGGTAAATCGAGTACCTCTATCTAAAATGATGGCAAATGGAACCCCATTCAACTTTACCAACTCCGTGAGATAGAGTCTATCATAATTCTCCACTAAATATGAAGTATAAACTTGAAAGAAATTGGTTGATTTGGTCATTTGATATACAATGACCCATTTTGAATCATGCTAACGACGCGTATGAGACAACCTTGCCAAAAAATAAATGTTCACCGCTTCCCACTTCTAGGTGGGGATGCTAAACACCTGAAGCATACCACTAGGCCTTTGGTGTTAAACCTTGACCTATTGACAATTCAAACACTTAGCCGTAAATTCTACAATATTGTTCTTCATACCACTCCACTAATACATTCACTACAAATCATGGTACATGTTAGTGGCTGTTGGGTGAGTAAAATACCGTGCACCAAGAACCACAGCTAATATTCACTAACTAAGACTATTAACACATAAAACACATAATTTTACTTGACAAATAAGCACCCTATATCCTCTTTGAGGGAGAACCCCAACCTTTTAGTGCCTAACTGTTTCCTTTAACTTCACCAAAATTCGATATCTATTTTGCTTTTCTTTCACTTCTCCCACTAATGAAGTTTTCAAACCAATCTGAACGCATGTACTACCTTTGGCCGAATCCACCTGTAAAAAACCTAACCTAGCGTGTTGATGAACCACATAGACTAACTCGATCTTATCAATCTCAACATAAGAAACACTACCCATAGACAATCTCCTAAGGGGATCCTCCACTACATTATCCTTAGTCGAGTGATACAACACACTTATATCATAGTCTTTCAACTTCTTAAGTGACATGACCTGACCGTGGGCCTTATCTTAATGGGCATCCCAAGTCCAACCAGTATTGGGGACCGTCTTCTGTTACCCAACCCAACCACCTATATCCATCCTTAGATGAGCTGAAATCCGAACATATAACAAGATAGCATTATTATTCTCATTAAGACTCTGGTTTAGATCACAACCGTGACAGGCCCAATTGAGTCCAACCATAAAACAACAACCACCCAACCACACCAAATCAAAATATAGACCATAAACCAAAGAGAGTACCAAAAAATAATATAAAAATCAATCCCAAAATATAATATGACAGAATAGTTAGAATTCATGTTCTCACCTATGCTAAGGTTGACACTTCTATTGACCCTACCCATACCAACCCCCATAAGTACCACAAAGCCTATGTTCGAAAGAATAAACAAATTTGGTTATCACATGCCCCAAACCATGTCTAAAATCAATATCCAGAATAAAAGATATATGTTTAAATAAATTCATAACATGAAATGATGCCTTTTGAACGGATGGAACTCACCACTTCAGTCCAAATATTAATATCGAGTCCGCGTGCTAAATAGAGTAGTAGAATGACCGGTTCTAGCATAGCATAGGTATATAACTGTCAGTACTAAATGCAGTATATAATTGTTTGGAAAGGGAATCGGGTTTAGCATATATTTAAAAACATTACCTGGGTTATGTAACTTTGTCCTCCTAAATACCCATGGGATATATGGGTTCTGCTCCTCCAACTGAAAGGGCCCCAGTATGTGTCAACCCATTGGATGACTAGTACATCCCTTAATATAAAATATGACACATGCACATAGTTATTAAGACCCCTTATATCGGCATCTATAAGTTTCCAGTTTTGGGCCCCCCGAACCACCACCTTTCACACCTTAGCTACATATCCCACCATTAATGCCCAATTAAAACCATGTCTAAACAATCCATTTACAATTTATTAACCAAGGCCAATATTAGTGTATTCATCATAGCAACCTATTATTTGTAAGTAATATTCATAGCCAAACCATTTAGATTAACAGGATGTTAGGTGTCCTTTGAATTTCAATATTAAATCCACATGGAAGACTTCCATGTTCTCCATAATATTAACCATCGAGCCTTTAGTGGTTTTAAACTATTTAAACCATGCGTAAATCCTTTATCCAGTTAAAAACATGCAAGAGTTCCATTAAAAGAAGTTAATGTAATGAACATATCTTTATAAGCATTTTATCAAACACCTTAGGGGCATAATATATCCAAAACCAATTCCAATGACCATTAAACCATTACCATGAAAAATAATTATCCAAACCACCATTAATACAAACAAAAAGAAAATTAAAAACCATAGGAAACCATAACCAAGCATTTAATATCAAACCCCCCAAATAATAGTTGAAAACAAAAATCGTGAAATAGTTAAACCATGAAATCAATCATATAAATCATTCCTTTTGGAGAATTACAATGGGTGAAGAGAATCATCTATTATACCAAAATATTAATGGTAAGAAATCACCAAAGAAATTTGTACAATGAAACCCTAGCCTTCTTGCCCCAAAAGCTCTTGAGAGAATTATGAGATGTTTTGGAGCAGTTTCTAAGTGTTAATGAATAGAATAATAGGGTAAATAACCTCCTAAGTATATTAGAAGTCGTGGTTCCTAATTAGGATTAGTAGGGAAATATTAGGAATACCCCCACATAAATCCCATATAAACTCATCATAGGGATACGACTGACCCATATGAATAATACCCTCATATAAGATTGGTATCTACCACTTATATCCAAGCCTCAACCCTTGGATCGGCCACTATCCAGTATACGAATCATCCAACCAAGTCGTTACCACAACATACGAGCCATACCCATGATCCGTATCCCTGGCAGAATCATATACCACGAGGATCAAACACTGCCCACCATATGTGTCTTTGATACGACTCATACCATGCCCTACGACTCATACTCGTAAGTTGAACCTATTCTAATGACCAAAACCATCCATCCAACTAACACTGGTGAGTATATAATAGAGCTATACCAGTCATACACCAACATATAGCTCATACCCATGAGTCGTATTGGGTCTGGAGAATAGATTTCCAAGAAATTTCTAAGGATCAAAACCCAAGATGTTTCAGTCTCCCCCACTAGGAACATTCATCCTCGAATGATGAATAACGTAAGGGTAGCCACACATTGAGTTATTTGCATTATAAAACATCCCTTTAACAAAGTTTGAAACCAAGAGGTAAAGATGTTAATCGTTCCATTAACAAACTTACAAAATAATGATGTGTTCAAGATATATACGTTTCGCATGAATCTCAGAAGCAGAAAACAAATGTGGGTATTTGGACTTCATATCCTCTTACGCTTCACAAGTAGCTTCTTTCACCTTATGGTTTCACCATAGAACCTTAATCGAAGCCACATCCTTGGTCCGCAACCAACGAACTTGTCTATCTATTATCTCAACTGGGACCTCTTCATAAGACAGAGAATCTAAGACACCCAATCCTTCCAAAGGAATAAATGAAGAAGGATCACCAAGATACTTCCACAATGTAAAAACATGAAAGACCGTATGAACTAAATTTAAGTTAGATGGAAACTCCAACTCATAAGCAACATTGCCAACTCTCCACAAAATCATATAAGGACAAACATACCGAGGACTAAATTACCCTTTTTAGCCAAAACACACCAGTCCATTCATGGGAGATACCTTGAGGAATGCCCTATCCCCGACTTCAAACTCCAAGTCTCTACACCTAATATCCACATACGAATTTTGGTGGCTTTAAGCTTTTCCTGAATCACCTTGACCTTCTCCATCACCTGATAAGCTAAATTCGGACCAAACATTCCTGCTAACCCAAGTTTAAACCACCCAATAGGAGATCTACATAGCCTATAATACAATGCCTCGGAAGAAGCTATACCAATACTTGATTGATAGCTATTGTTGTAAGCAAACTCCATCAAAGGTAGATGCTTAACCTAATTGCCTGCCATAGTCAATCACGTAGGTACAAAGCATATCCTTTAATGTATTAATACTTCTCTCCATTTGACAATCTGACTGTGGATTAAAAAGAGTACTCAAACTAACCTTTGCACCCAACCCTTTTTGGAAAGTCCGGTAGAAATGAGACGTAAAGTGCATACCATGACCATAGATAATTGACAAAGGTACCCCATGTATCTTCAACATCTCCTTAAGATACAATCGCACATAATACTCAACCGAAAAGGTAGTCCACACTATTAAAAAATATGCAAACTTGGTAATCCTATCCATGATTACCCATACAGAGTTATACTAATTCTTATAATGAGGAAGATCGGTAACAAAGTCTATATTGATTAATTCTTATTTACATTTGGGAAAATATATTCCTTGACAGAACCCACCAGGACTCATGTGATCAAACTTAACCTGTCTACACACCTGTACTTGGCCACAAAATCAGCCACATCCCTCTTTATTCCATTTTACCAGTAGATCTGCTTGTGATCAAGATACATCTTAGTTGAAATAGGATGAACAACATAGCTCAACTTAAATGCTTCAGCCAAAACCATTTATTGTAGCCCACCGACATCACGAACATATAACCTCCCTTGGTACCGTAAAGTACCATCACCACTGAGCTCAAACACCATGAAATTTTTCCCACCAATAGCATACTTGATTTTTCTCTAGTTAGGATTCAACACTTTCTTCTCCTTAATCTCTGCACTAAGAGATGATCGGATCACTTCTTGTAGTATTATACCACCATTCCTAGAGTACAAAAGACAAACTCTAAGATTAGAAAAGCAGTGAATATCCTTCACCAATTCCTTCTTACCTCCCTCTACATAAGTCAAACTCTTCATGGATAACTTGCTAAGAGCATCCAAAACAATATTAGCCTTACCTGGTTGGTAGTGAAGACTCATATTATAATACTTGAGAAGTTCAAGCCACCTTGTCTGCTTGAGATTAGGATCTTTCTAAGTGAATACATACTGAAAAGTCTTATGCTAAAAAATGATATCTATGTTAGCACCATATAGATAATGCCACCATATTTTCAAATCAAACACAACTGCCAACAACTCCAAATCATGAGTAGGATAATTCCTCTCATGTGCCTTGAATTGCTTTGAAGCATATGCAATCACCTTTCTATATTATATCAAAAGACAACAAAGCCCTACCAGAGATGTATCACAATAAACCACAAACCCATTATTCCCTTCCATCAAGGTCAAGATTGGAGTCGAAGTCAACTAATCCTTTAACTTGTCAAAATACCATTCACAAACATCCGACCAAGAGAACTTAACCTTCTTCTTGGTCAAAACCCAGGATGTTTCATCAAGCCACCTTCTTTGATGAAGATTTAGGTCTTTAAATGTGAAGACATACTCTAAACTCTTGTTATTTGTGAACATATCAACCTGAACCCCATAAATGAAATGCCTTCAAATCTGTGAGGTAAAGACACAACTGTCAACTCAAGATCGTAGGTTGGGTAATTCTTCTCATGGGGTTTAAGTTTTCTTGGGGCATAGGGTAAGACCTTACCTTGCTGCATTAACATAAAACCAAGACCAACTTTAGATGCGTCACAATAAACTAAAAAATTATCTATGGTATCTGGCAAAGTCAAGACTAGAGCAGAAGTCAGTTGAATCTTCAACTCCTAAAAACTCTTCTTGAAAGAGTTTGACAATTGAAATTTAACCTTCTTCTAGGTTATTATATACATGGGAGAAGAAATAAAAGAGTAAACTTCAACAAACCATATGTAATAATGAGCTAAACCAATAAAACTCTTAATATCTGCTGTAGAGAAGGGTCTAGGCTAGTTTCTCAATGCTTTGGTCTTTTAAGGATTACCTAAAATGTCATCACCGAAAATAATATGGCCAGGAAAAGATACTGATCACAGTGAGAATTTAAACATACCAAACTTAGTAAATAATTGATTATCCTTAAGGGTCTGTAATACAACGCTTAGATGGTCTGCATGATCACTCTCACTACAGGAATAGACAAGGATGTCTAATGAAGACTATGACGAATATGTCCAAGTACTACTTGAACACCTTACTCATTAAGTCCATAAAAGATACATGAGCATTTGTTAGTCCAAAATACGTAACTAGGAATTCAAAGTGACCATATCAAGTACTGAAAGTTTTCTTTGGAATGTCATATTCTCTAATTCTATTGTGATAGTAGCGGGACCTAAGGTCTATCATAGAAATATAGAGTGCACCTTGATGTTGGTAAAAGAAATCATTAATTATTCAGAGAGAATACTTATTCGTGGTTGTGACTTTGTTCAATTGACTATAGTCAATAGATATTTTATCTTTCTTGTGCATGAAGAAAACAAGATTACCCTATGGAGAACCACTGGGCCTGATGAAACCATTATCTAAGATATCCTTCAATATATCCTTCAATTACATAAGTTTAGCTGGACCTATTCTGTAAGGTTGAATTAAGATAGGCTGGATATCTTGTAGAAGATCTATTTCAAAGTAAATTTCTCTTTAGTGAGGAACTCTAGGAAGATCTTCAGTAAATATATATGGAAATTCATTTACTACTGGAATAGACTCAAGACTCAGAGTTTCAGAATTCGAGTCCTTCTCTCGAATGAGATGGAAAATACAACACTTGGATATCATCTTTCTTTCCTTAAGATAGAAAACAAAATGACCCTTAGGCTATGAAGTACTACCCTTCCATTCAATAATGGGATCATTAGGAAACTACAACTGGATATTTCTATTCATACAATCAATTAAGTTATAGCATGAGTGGAGCCAGTCAATGCCAAGAATAACATCAAAATAAGTCATCTATAATACCAGAAGATCAACTTAAGTTAATTTCTAGGATAGTGTGACTGGGTAATTTCTTTATACCTATCTAGCTATAATAGATTTACCCACTAGGATAGACACATAAATAGGTTATGTTAGAATTTTGACACTAAAACCGAAGTCTATATCTATATAAGGAGTTACAAAGAAAAGTGAAGCTTCGGGGTCTAATAATGCTTAAACATTAAGATGCAAAACTTGTAACATTAATAATGCATAAAAATTAAGATGCCAAACTTGTAACATTCCCTTAACCACATCAAGGGAACTTTCTTGATCATGTCTAGTCTATAAGGAAAAAAGTCTATTCTAGCACAACCCACTGAAAGCATTGGAGGTGGCACCCTACTGAGTCTGGCATGCTTGGGCTGATGAAGAATTATCCTAGACATGCTGGCAATCATTTCTACCCTTATTCACACTAATGAGCATTTCCTTATCCTGTGGCCTGACTTTCCACATCCAAAATATTCATCACTACCTACTCTGCACTCACCTTGATAATTCTTACCTTATTTTTTTCAAAGTAGAATGTTGAGAACACTGTTTATACTACCCTGGGATTTAGAGCTTGGAGACCATTCCCTATTTTCCTGTCTAAACTTAGGCACTAGAGCACTAGTTGAAGATTGGGCTAAAGTTGAAATTTTTGGGTAAAACATACAATTATTACCACCTTTTAACATTGGCTGAGAATTATACTAGTTTAAGAAATTTGAGGATGGAGGAAATACTTGCAAAAATTATGAAAGGGAGTATAGAAAATAGATGACTACTTTATGGAGACCGGGGTAGATATTTTTGGAGTGATTTAGAAGGTTAAATCATATGCTACCTCCATTTAGTAGTTTGAGCAACAATTTTATTAGATGTCCAATATATTTAATCAACATTAATAAGGTATACATTAGGGACCAACAATCTAAAATCCTAAGAATGATGTCCATTTCTTGGTTATTTACTACAATGAGTGGTAAGATAATTGTTGAACCACCTATGCTTATGGTTGTTGAGTATAAGGCATAGCTGACAATTCTCAATGACTAGAACAAGGTTGACTCCAAAAATTTAGTTGTTGATGATAATGCACATGATAGGTCTATAGTTAATGAAAAAGAGGGTAATATAAAAAAAGAAAGGAAAAAAGGTCACAAAACCATTGAACCCCTTGCCATAACCTCCTCTGCATTTTCCATAAAGACTACAGATGAATGTTGAAGATGAAAAGTATCAAAATTTTATATTTATATTGAAAGAGATTATCTGTGAACATTAATACTATTAAGGATCTGAAGAAAATATAGGGTTAAGAAAATTGTATGAAGGGGTTAGTGAAAAAGTAGAAGATTATGTATTTTAAGCCTGCTGATAATGTGCACCATTGTAGTGCAATAACTTCTTGCTTTGCGGTTAGGTGGTGAACAAATGGAAATTATAAAATTTTTGTATGTGGGGATGTTTTACCCTATTGCTTATTGTAAATAGGTGATCCCTATCCAATGTGTGCCTAATAAGGGAAAAATCATTATGCTTCCAAAGAAGTAGAATGAGCTTATTTCTTTGAGGATAGCCACTACATGGGATAAATGTGTAGAATATATGAATTTGATCATATATACTAAGAAAGATCACTTATCGATGTGCATTATATGTTAGACTGTTTTATAGGAAGAGATGGTATTATTTTCTTGATGATTATTTAGGTATAATCAGATCACTATTTTTCTTGAAAGCCAAGATAAGAACACTTTCACTGACTCGTATGGGATGTTTGTGTTCAAAAAGATGCCTTTTCATCTATGTAATGCAAAAGCAACTTTATAGCTTTGCATGGCTGTTATTTTTTTAACATGGTAAATGACACTATTGAGGTGTTTAAGGATGACTTCTTTATTTTTAGTGATTCATTTGAAGATTGTGTTTCTCATCTTTCTAGTGAATTATGGAGATGCAAGGAGTGCAAGATAATGCTATACTAAGAGAAGTTCCACTTTATGGTTAAAAAGGGAATAGTGATTGGTCAAAAAAAGTTTCTAAAGAAGGGGATTAAAGTTGACTAGAAAAAGATTGAGGCTACTGAAAATTTTCCTCCACCGCTTTCTTTCAATGGTATTATATATATTTAGGACACGTGGGTTTTGCCAAAATTTCATCAATGATTTTTCAAGGGTCGCAAATCCTTTATGCTTGATATTTGGACTATGTGGTCAAGGTTTTGGTTGATAATGTTTCTTGAGGCATTTGAGTTTCTAAAAAGAAGTTGATTTCATTCACTATAATTGTGTCGCATGATTCATCCATGACATTCAAGGTTATGTGTAATGGAAATGGTGTGGTTCTAGGAGTAGTCTCAGGCAAAAATAAAACAAAGATCTTATATTCCATATTTTATACTAGCGAAGCGCTTAACCCTACTAAAAAAATAATAATATGAATGAAAAAGATTTTCTTGTTGTGGTGTTTTGTTTTATAAAATTTTGATATTATTATCATGAAATAAAATTGATTATGCATACTTACCATGCAACTCTTAGGTTCCTAGTGTGGAAGAATGATGCAAAACCTAGGTTGATTTATTTGGTACTACTATTGCAGAAATTTTACTTTGTGGTTAAGAATCGAAAGAGGACTGAGAATCAAGTAACTAATTAACATTCCTTGAACAAGAGTCCATGCTAAAACTGAAAGATGATCTATAGGTTGATGATACTTCTTTGGATGAGCAGGCATTAACTACATTGCAAGATCTGATTCCATTGATTGCAGATTTTACCTATTATCTGGTGGGTGACATGGATCTTGAGAATCTATCATTTTTGCAAGTCAATAATTTTATATATGAAGTATGGAAGTTCTTTTATAACGAAGCATACTTGTTCTAGATTTTTGTACATGGATTGATTTGGAGATGTGCTATTGAGGTTGGGTGATGCGTATTCTATAGGAGTGTGAATGCCAAAAGAATAAACTAGGGGAGGAACATGGATGATGTATTATGGGCTTACTCGACAACATTTAAGACCCCTATTAGTTTATCCCCATATCATCTTATGTAAGGAAAGTCATGCCACTTTACTATAGAACTTGAGCATAAGACATTATGGTCACTAAAGTGGTTGAATCTAGAGTGGGGTGATGCAGCAAAGTTGAGACTAGACAATTGAATGAGATGGATCATTTCCATTTCCGACCTTATGAAAATTCAGCCTTATCCATAGAGAATATAAAATTGTACCATGGTCACAATATTAGAAGTGAGAATTCAAAACGGGTGATATGGTTCTATTATTTTATTCAAGGATGAAGGTGATTTTTTGTAAGTTAAAGTAAAGATGGAAAGCATTGTATGGGGTGGTGACACTATTCCCCTATGGTGTAATTGAGCTCAAAATTATGGAGAGTTTAAGGTTTAAGGAAAATAGCTAGTGGGTGAAACACTACCTCGGTGACGTTTAAAATGTAAAGGTAGTATGTAAAGTGAACCTAGTTGGTGCTTGAAAAATCATTCATACTAGAATTTCACTGTGACGTCAAATTAGTTGGTTCATGGGAGGCAACCAATGATCTAGTTAGGGTGAAATCTGATTAACCAGACAAGCCACATCTATATTTGATATTAAATAAAACATCATTTTGGATGTAACACAAAGACTTTGAACTTATATTAAATATATGGTAATGTATGAAAGTTATGTAGGGAAAATGGAAAGAAGAAGTTTCAAAACTAAAATAAACAAAAATCAATGAAACAATTGAATGAGCATAGAAAGTTCCTATGATCTTGGATTCAATCATTTGAATGATGTTTAGAGAGTTGATTTTGAGGAGTTAATCTCATGATTGATGATAAAAATTATGATATCAATAGTCTAAGTGAACTCATGCGAACCAATATTTAGGTATGTGAACATATTATTTTAAGGAATCCTCCTTAAGCTTCACAGATTCCTAGGTATGTTGTATAATCTCCTATTGTACAAATGGATACCTCAATTGTGGTGACAACCAACGATCGTGATCATGAGTCATCTATTGGTTCCTTTAAATATTAATGTTACATAATTTGATCCAACCTAACTCAATCTTAAATATGTTAAACCATATACCCTTGACTGAGAGTTACCATTCTTTATTTAAAAGAAAAATTCGCTTCTAAGTGCTCCATCATAAGGCTATAAAACATAAATTTGACCTAAATTCATTGTAATTTCACTTGCTATTCAGCTAGTCCCTTAGTTTATCAAACTCTTAAAGTTTTCAAATCAACTTCATTGAAATAAGTCATTTACCCATTTATAGTTAATTGTGCTATAATGTTAAAAAAATATGAGAATAAAGAAAACGTATATTACCTTTTAAATACACTAAGTGTTGATAATCTTAGTTCTGAGGGTACAAAATTGTTTATACAAAATTGAATAAACATTGTGTGGGTTTGTTGATGTAAAGTGGTATAGAACAATGAAATTATGAGTATCCATTAGTTTGAATTAGGTCAAATTAGGGTCAATCTTGTGTTTGTGAACTATGAAGAGCCATATCACACTCCACAACACAAGGTACGAGCATAGTACCAATGTACAATCATAGTACAGATCATGGTGGAGTGAAAAATTTTAATATCTGAGGAGTTCATCAGAGGATCACATCCTATGATCATATTATTATTGTATGATCGTGGTATGAAATCGTCTGATATGACAAAGCCCCACGACTTTAATAGATGTTTCCTATAATCAAAGGTACGATTATAGTACCTTAACAAGATCCTAGAAAGGGTCATCTGTAGGAAGTCCTGAACCTATATTTGTACTTAAATTAAGACTAATGATTTATCTTGCATATACTATGACACCTAATACTCTCAAGAAAATTCAATAGGTTATTTATAAGAAGCGGGTACCCCAAAACACACCTTTGAACACAAAAAGTAAATCCAAAAAATCTATTGCCTTGGAGTTTGAGAACTCTGAAGGTAATGATAATGGGTTGCTAAAACCTTCAGACACTAGATCTAAATCTTCTAAGGCCAAGAGTACTGCATCTAAAACCTTGGTGCCCAAATTGAACACTATTAAACTTTTCTAGTTTGAAGAGGGAGGTTAAGTGTCAAATATAGTGGGGGTGAACATGAAGAAAAAGAGAGTGATGAAGATGTGAGTTCCTCTAAGTTAGAGGAATTGGGGGATATTTCTAATAATACAAAGCTTGAATCCTCCAATCTACTATTGCAACTCAACCTCAAAGAGGTGTTATTCTGAGGAAGTGGAATATACCAAACACCTTGGACTACTATACTAATGCATTTTCCCTAAATAATAAAGGTAATCAAAAACATATAGTCCAAGAAGAACCCTTGATCCTACCTGAGTCATTCGAAAGGGTTCCTGAATTAAAATAGGTATACGAAAAGAATCAGCTGGTATGGATGACTAGCAAATAAAATTCTAACATGGTAAGGGAGTCTTATGCAAATTATAAATCCATGATAAATAATATGACTATTTCTAAAACGGAGAAGGACATGAGGAAGAAAGCTTGACTTTATATGCAAAGAGTGTTGGACGAAAAGATTGATTTTTCAATAAAGGTTGTTTCTAAAGCCATATATAGTGATAGTTTTAATCCAATAAAAATATTGCCGGAATACGATAACAAATGAAAAATTTGAATAAGATAAAAAATTTATGTATCGAAGATATGATTATACACTACCAGTGGTTGGTGAACCACATTTCTAAGGCTAAAGATCAAGCAACTTAGGTGAATGGGCCAACTATATATAAGCACACATTGAGTTTCACAGCCGAAGCTTAATGGTCCAAGTGAGGAACTACATTGCTCTAAAAATGAATAATAACAAACTTAGTGTTGATAATGTGGGCTCGTCGAAGCTTTCATGAAAGACTTTGAGTTAAATATTTCATGAATCATTATAAAAGAGATTAAAGAAAGAGCGCTGTATTTTAGAACTACCTTACCATTCTCATGCCTGGCTATGTGGTTGTTATAGAATTCTCAGGTGCCATCCATTTTGGCCATTTTTAGACGTACCCAACTTATGAATACTATAGATATTGAAGTAATCAAAGTCTTAAGAAACTAGGTGACTCTAACCTAGATCCTTTTTCCCTACTTACCTCCATATGATTTAGATAGGGATGCCCCTATTACTAAAGTTCTAACTTACAAAGTAGTTTGATCTTCTTTATTGGCATAATAGTCTGCGGTGCCTTCCGTGGTAGTTCACTATGTGCGTTTAGGATATACATTGATATCTACTTCTCTTTAGGAGAAGCTATTGAGAAATCATGCCATTTATGATGTATGAACTAAGAAGTTGGAGGTCGAGATGAATCCTTATGTGTTAGATTATGTTAAGGAATCTATATACATGTATAGACTAGGTTTTATAGTTTTAAGGGATAGATGATGACTAGCTTAAGATTTTTGGGGCTTCTAGTTTAAGAATGACAACTATATAGATGGTTGATTTTAAAATATTGTTCATGACTGAGTAATAATTGTTATTTGCACCACCTCTACCTCTACCAATTATATCTTTGTAGGAATTCACCATAGATATGTATACTTTAGAACCATACTTCTACACTCAGGCCTCAATATTTGTGGCTGAGGGTATAGATGACGAGTGTTTTTTCATCCCCATAAAAATAAAAAAAGATGGATAGGGTAAGAAGAAAAAGAGAGATACACATGGAAAGAGAAGGAGAGAAAATAATATTGAGCGGACCATTGAGACAATTAGTATGAAGATGATTGAGTTCCTAATTAATAGTGTTACCCATGTTACTATTGAGGTTGTTAGAAAGAGTTGGGGGGTATAGAGATTACCCTCGAGCTAAAACCATTAAGTGCACCAACCACCACCGGTGCCTATATGATCTTGAGTGCCATGATGACAACTAAGGCCACTGAACTAGGGAGCAAGAAGGGTCTCATCTGTGAACCCTGCAAACCAATCAAAAATAGGCATCTAGAACTCCATATGTTTGTTCCTACCTTACATTTACATTTTCTCTCTGATTTCTCACAAAATTACCTAAATGATTTCTATGTTGTGGTGGTTGTACCATTCCTTTTTATTATCGTGCTTCTATTACCTCAAATTTGCTATCTCGGTAGAACAGACATATTTAGTAGTTTATTTATCTTTTTCTATTGTTTTTATTTCATGGGTATAGCCAAGAGAGAAATAAGACAACCTAGTGCAACAAAATAAAACGAGTATGCTATTTGTGCATTAAATGTTGTAATGATACCCCTCAATAATTTTTTTGTGTTTTGTGTTGTGTTGTGTGCTTACTATAATTATGAACAATGTTCAGATCCCGTCATGATATTAGTATTCTAATCATGATAATCATAACTTAAATCTGCATGAAATAGGTAGGTAGTATCTTTGTGTGTAGGCTTGAGCCAAAAGTATGTGAGGTTTTACCTAGTCCAAATGAATTAACATTATAGAACTTGCCCAGTTAGTCTAACTAATGCTGTTGGATAGGAGTTTAGGAAAGGATATAGTCCATTTTTTATTCATCCCACGAAAAAGTCTAAAAGCCTACTAACTGAAAAAGTAATATCCTTTGATCCCATAATCTGATCCTACATAGATCAACCTCCTTTCAACTCCTTGAAAAATAATCTAACATTAGAACCATTCATTAAGATCATGTATAACCAAACATCATGTTTTGGTAGAATGAGAAGAGATTTAGACATTTATAAAAGTAATGATCCTTTGGGTTATTTTCTATATTTTTTCATATTTTCTCCATTATAGCTTTTCTACAGCTACCCCAAGTCATTTATGGCTTGCTGCAGCTAACAGTTTGGTTACAAGGCATTTTGTTTACTTTTAAATCCATTTTTCCATTTTGAAGTCTTCATTTTTTCAAAATGGCCATTGGACGAGACATCAATCAAGAGACCTCGAATGCAAATTCTTACTGTTCCAACAACTTTGGAATATCGTTAGGCAAGGTGGACTCTTGGTTCGGGTCGTAAGGTATATGGGCTCATTTAGACCTATTAGTCAGAAAAGTAAGAAGTTGGGAATTAGGTATGGTACCCAAATTTCATCAAAATAACCTCAGATAGAATTTTTAACTGCGTATTAAGTCCTAAACGTCGAATTTTGTGTGGAGAAAGCACTAAAGCACTTTGGGAAGCATATAACACATTATTCCCGCAATAATTTTAAGAATTAATAGAACTAGGTTCAAATCCATACAATTTTGTAAACAAACTACATACTCTACTAACCGGAGAAGATCCCAATTGTGGATTAGTAGTATTACAGCACTTAACAAATACTTGGAAAGACTTTAGCAAGTTGGATGGGTCCCACAACCACATGGCTTTGTCTTTACTTTAATTCTCATTCGTCTATTTATTTTTAATTTATAGTTCATTTTCATATACATAATTCCAGATCAATATTGAGGGGTAGGTGAAGACTTCGAAAATTCAAAGTCTCAGTTGTGATCTAGTAGCACCAATAAATGTAACAATCGTGAAACTTCAAGTCGCAACTTTGACTCCCTTACTATCAGCCAGAACTGCAATCACAGAGGTAAATTTCACTGTAGAGACTTTAGACTCTGAGGCCTGATAACGCTCAATCTACAGATCTCTTAGGAGTGTAAAGCGGTCGTTAGCAAATACAGAACCCAACCTGGGTTGGGTATCGATCCCACAGGGAATAGCTTGGTCAACAAGTAAGCAACGGTTACTAGACTTTTAGTGCAAGTCTCGTAATGAGGGGGGATTGTAATGTGTAACCAAACCAATAAAGTAAAAGCTGAAAATAGCAAAGTAAAAAGAAAGAATATTTCGTAGGTTGTGAAACAATGAGAATTGAAGCGTTGGGGTTATGTCCACCTCCTGAGTTATACGTCTCTATTGACTATGAGTATGTAGAATTCCGACATGCATGTGCTTATAGAGAATTGTATTCGGTGGTAAATCCAGGCGTCTTTCGACCTATTCGAGGATTATTTCACTTTAACTCTTTCGAGCTTAAAGCGTGTCTAACGGTACGAATTCCCCAAGAGGTTAATCCAGTTACGGCACTAACTGTTTAGTAGGGAATTTAGGGTGTGAGCCTACTACCTTGACATTATCTTTTTTCCAGACAAATAACCTTTCTTTCGAACAAGTTAAATGTTATACTGGCGTATTCTTGCATTTGCAACCACAAAGAATTTAGATTAAGATGAAGAGAATAATGATATAAGCAGCATACGTGTCACGAACTCACAAACTCACAGCAATAGATAGTATCTCAGTTGGCTTCCATAACCCCAATAGAGAAGTTTAGTTACCCATGATTGCGAAGGAGATCACGATTGACATTGTTGTTATACCACAATAAGGATGAATTTCGTGTGGCTCAAGAGGTAGGCGTTAGGCGTGAATTTCCTAGGCAACGTAACGATTCTCTTGTTGCGGAATTTAAGAATAGATGAATAGAAGAAGAAAAATAGAATTAATGGAAAGATTAGAAGAGTTGTAGAATTGTTTGTAGCGTAGAATGTAGGAAGATGTAGAATGGTTGAATGTCGAATTCCTAAAAATCTCTAGCATGATAGGGTATTTATAATACCCATATCCTAATCCTAATAAGCTAATGAAATATCTAACCAAATCCTACTAAGCTAATGAAATACTTAACCCAATTGTACTAGGTTAATGTAATATTCTCCTAATCCAAATAAACAAATGAAATACTTAACCCAATTGTACTAGGTTAATGTATCATTATCCAAATCCAACTAAGTTACTGCAGTTCCCAAAGATTTTAGAAATGTTGTTTGAGCCCGGGATAGATTTTCCATGCATCACTTTTGGTCCTTTAGGCGTCCAAGCTCCCTTTCCTTCCTTCGTGAGCTTTCTTTGGCGTCAAGTAAGCCATAAAATGCTGAATTCTGCATCATTTATACCTGAAACTTTGCTAATCATGTTCGTTAGCTCACTTACAGGAAAAAGGACTAAAAGTGCATGAAATATATAATTTGTTCTCAAAACATGGCACAAATATGGGCAAAATATATTGACATAGGTGTGTAAATTCGCCTATCATCAACACCCCACACTTGAAGCTCTGTTCGTCCTCGAACAAAATATCATGTCCCTCTACACATCAACTTAGGGTTTGACAGCAACAACACAAAGTATTCGTCAAGACAAGCACAATAATTATCAACAAAGAGTAGTTTTCCGATCATTAGTAGAAACAGTTTAACCTCTAGCATAGACTCGTGATGGTGGTCAACTCATATTCAAAAGTTAAGGCACAAGGAATCATATACAACTACCTAAAACTCATCAACCATGTGTGTCTCACAATATATTACCCATAATCACTCACAAGTATAGCATATTTTTCAAACATGGGTATCAACATATCCTTGCTCTCACTCTCACAAAGAATTCATATGTAGCAACTGATGACCATAGGCTTGACCTTAGTGTAATACTCCACTAAATATCATAATGTTAAGATTAGGATCAAGTAGGTCTTTTGATGGTTGTAATGTAGGCTAAGGGACGGGTAGGATCAACTATTTTGGCCAGAAATAGTGACTAAGTTCCCAAGCACTTTAATGCATCACATTGTATCATTTACACTTTTTTCTTTTAACCCTTTCTTTCTTTTATTCTTCCACTCTTGTTCTCCTCTTTTGTTTTTCAATTTTTAAGCATAAATCACTTTTCAGCTTTCTTTTCCTTTTTCTTTTCACAACATACCTCTTATACTAGCACTTTTCTTTTTCATAACACATTCAAGCACCATTACATTTTAAAGCATCATACTTACCCAATTTCCTCTTATATTGTCACATTACTTTATACTTTAAAGCACTTAGGAATTTGGATCAAATCACGATCTTGAAAAAATGGATTAGGCTTACATACAAGGTTGTCAAAGAAATAGGCTAAAGGCTCAAAAGGGTTTAACTAGGATGATGTCCATGGGTAGGTAAAACGATGGTAAACATATATAGGTTGCCAAAGAAATGCCTAAATCATCTCCTAAACTTACACTCCTTATTTTCTCTTTGCATACATACCAGGCAAGTTCTAGCATCAGCCACAAACATAGAATATACTATTAATCTCACACACACAAGGCACATGGTCGACTTTATTGGAAGTAATATAGACTATTGACCCAACAATTGAAGGAATTGAACCATACAATATCACATAATGAGTCACAATTAGAGCTTAAACGTCTCAATAGTCATAATTATAGCACATACTCTTATTATAATCTCATGTTGCCTATTGGAATTATTTCATGCGATTATAAAAAAAATTATTCCTAGAAAAAATGACACAAAAATAAAACAAAGTAAACAAACATAGATGCGATAGAGAAGTATAGCATGCGATACCGCCACCTCACACTTAAATGGGACACTGCCCTCAGTGGAAAATAAATACGAAGAACCTGGTTAGTCGGACTCTTCCTCAATGTCGGGGGTCATACCCCCTTCGTCAGAATCATCATAAGAGTCGTCTTCAGAGTTCTCTTCCTCGTCCGAGTCTGGCAAGCGTCGATCGTCATCGGTCGGCACATTATCGTCTAGAGGTTCCTCAAAGTATACGCCCACTACACACATCTCCCGTGTATACATGTTCATTGGATAGTCGTGGTCCAGTTGTTGGAGCTCTGCAGCAGTTGGAACACGTCCACCACTCATCATAGTAAATCGTGTCATGCCATAAAGATGACGGAAGAAACTCTCATCACGAGCATGTCTCTCCGCAGTAGTAAGGTTGACACCATGAGTTGTTTCAGCATCTTTGACCTTGGTGAGGTCAACCTTCTTCGGGTTATGTGGGAGTTTGTGATCAGCTGGTCCCTCTTGGATATCCTCCTTCCGCAAGAGTGCTATCAACAGATTACCAAAAGTGAAGTGGGACCTTTTGTGGAGTCTGGCCTTCCGCATTGTAGAGCGAATGATTGCCCCAAAATTGATAGGGACATTCGTCATCAAAGAATAGACCAAACACACTCTATCTCTTGATATCTTGGTGTATTGAGTCCCAGGAATAAGGCATGAGTTGACAATACGCAACTAGATTCTTGTTTCCCTATTCAATGGAGCATAGGGGAAGGTGTTGTGTCGTCCGGTGTCTTGGTGTCTGCCCCACCTTGCCATCGATCTACTTCCACAAAGTGTGTGTCGTATTCTCTATAAGGAGGCCTGCTGTACAGCTCTTTGAATGGTGCTGGGTCGACCGAAGATAAACCAAGAAAAGAGTTGAGCAAATCCGCGTTGAGCTGTAACACTTGGCCCCGAATCTTGACTTCGTTGCCTGTGGTTTTCGGCGACCAGTTGGCGTAGAACTCCCTTGTCAAATCAAGATTACATTCTCCCATGTCGCGGAAGATGAAATCCAGTTTCAACGCCATTATTTTCGCCAACATACGCGGCTCCTTCTTCGCTATGGTGTCCTTGTTGATCAAGTCGACGTGAACATATTTCCGTTCCTTGTTGTTCTTGTACCATTCTTTGGCTTCCTCCTCAAGAACCCATTTTATTCCAAACATTCGTCGGGGTAGTTGCATTGAGGATGATTCTCCTTGTTCCTTGCGACCTCTCTTCTTGCCCTTTTGGGAAGTGGTAGCCTTATCTTGTCGCGCTTTAGGTGCCATTGTTCCTGAGATTCAAACAGTATTCGTGATTGCATCAACTCAAAGGAAACAATCTATACACAAACCATCGGGGTACCACCCCACACTTAGGTTCGTTAATACAAAACAGTGAAATGAATTCATACGTTTTAGGAACTATGTTCCGACAAAAAAATCAGCGATGTATCACTACTTGCAGCCATTGCACTACTTTCATGTTAGGTATAACAACACTACTACGTAGGGGTTACATTATAGTATAGTTACTTTCAACAATCACAACCTCCTAAGTCGATAGTCAACTATAGGTCTTATCCCTATGAACAGGATAGTCTAACATGTAAGTATCCAAGTATCAAACTTAAGCAATTTTCATAACCCTAGCAATTCCACAAATAGTATAACAATGCTATTAAAACCAAATTCAAGTCGGAAACAAGTCAAGATTATCCTAACGTATATGTTCACGCACATGGTTTTGTTTCAACAATCCAAACACATTAACATCACCAATAATCTTTCAAGATGTAGCAATTGATAATAGGCATAGCAACGTAGTATTTACGAGAAATAGATGAAGAATACAAGAGTACTTACGTGATTGAAGCCTTTGAAGATGTTCTTGTGAATTGGAAGAGCAAAAAGAAAAATTTTGAGATGATTTGGGTGGATGTGTGGCGCCTTTAGGTCAATTTCCAATGTGGTTATGTTTCAAGACTAAGTCCCCTTTATATAGGAAGAGAATGTGTCGGGTTTTGACCCATTTACAAACGGTTTTGGAGACAAAAATGCCCTATATGCGGCTCATAATGCTTGGCATAGTCATAGTATAGGCGGCGCATAGTGTATGGCATTTAGGGACATATGCGGCGCATAGGTCATGGCATTTAGGGACATATGCGCCGCATAGTGTATAGCATTTGAGATACTGAGACCTAATGCTATAGCACAGGCAGCGCATAGTGTATAGCACACTTAAGAATGGGAGGCACATAGTGTATAGCACACTAGATTCCGAGACCTTGGGCTATAGGATAGGTTGTGCAATATTTGTGGCCTAGTTTTACCTAGGCCTAGCCCTCCTAGATGCCTATTTTGGCATGAGAAATGCTTAATCCATAGCCTTACGCATCCTTATACCTAACTTACCACCATTTCCAATACATCTAAATTGTCATTTGAAACCAATCTCCTCGTTGAATACCTCTTGCACCTATATTTCCTCAAAACCAATGAAAACATTTAGTACGATGGGTTGCCTCCCACCAAGCGCCTTAGTTTGGGTCGTGACATGACTCGTATTTTTGGATTTTCATTTATCAAAAGCAAAACAAGTACTAGAATGAAAGAAAGACAAAACGATAAACGATAAACAATAAAACGATGCAACGATGGAATGATGGGTTGCCTCCCATCTAGCACCTTATTTATTGTCGTGGCTCGACATAGTTACCTCGAGTACTTATACTTCGTCGAGATAAGTTATAGCCATATAATTCATCGAGTCAATAGGACCGATATAAGGTTTAACACGTTGGCCATTCACTTTGAAGATAATGCCATTATAGTCTTCCAATTCGACTACTCCAGACGAGTAGACCTGAATAACTTTGTATGGACCAGACCACTTAGATCTTAACTTACCTGGGAAGAGCTTCAATCGTGAGTTAAAGATAAGTACCATATCACCCCTTTGGAAGTTTCGTCGAACAATCCGCTGATCATGATACTTTTTCATTCGCTCCTTGTATAGGTCTGATCTTTCATATGCATGGAGACGGAACTCATCTAATTCGTTCAACAGCTCCAACCTCAGATTCTTAGCATCATCCTGATTCAAATTCAACTGCTTCAATGCCCACAATGCCTTTTGCTCGAGCTCGATGGGTAAGTGACAAGGCTTCCCATAAACTAGTTGATAAGGAGACATGCCAATGGGCGTTTTGAACGCAGTCCTATACGCCCATAGTGCATCATCAAGCTTCCTAGACCAATCCTTCCTATTTGCATTAACCGTCTTCGCAAGGATTTGCTTGATCTCCCGATTGGAAACTTCTACTTGTCCACTAGTTTGGGGATGATAAGGGGTAGCTACCTTATGTTGCTTGACACCATACTTGGCCAAAACGGATTTGAATAGCTTATTGCAAAAGTGAGATCCTTCATCACTTATGATAGTACGTGGTACTCCAAAGCGAGAGAAGATATTCTTCTTTAAGAACGCTACAACACACTTCCCTTCATTATCAGTCAAAGATACAGCTTCCACCCATTTTGAAACATAATCTACAGCAACCAAGATGTACTTCATTCCAAATGAATTCACGAATGGACCCATGAAATCAATACCCCACACATCAAAGAGTTCTACCTCAAGAATTTTGGACATGGGCATTTCATGGTGTTTTGAAATAGCACCTTGACGTTGGCATTGGTCACACCTTCTAACATAGTCGTAGGCATCTCTAAATATCGAAGGCCAATAATAACCACTTTGCAAAACTTTTCTTGCCGTCCGATTGCCTGCGTGATGTCCTCCAACTTGGGAAGTGTGGCATGCTTCCAATATAGTAGGCACTTCTTCATGAGATACACATCATCGAATGATACCATCCACGCATCTTCGAAACAAATAAGGTTCATCCTAATAGTAGTACTGTACGTCATGCATAAACTTCCTCCTTTGGTGGTAAGATAAATTGGCAGGTATCACATTACTCACTACGAAATTTGCAAAGTCGGCATACCATGGTAGTTCCTCCATTGTTGTCGCTAATATCTCTTCGTCCAGGAATGCATCATCAATCTGATTTTCAGGTTGCGCCACATGTTCATTCTCAAGTCGAGATAGGTGATCGGCCACTTGGTTCTCGCAACCTCTTCTATCTTTGACCTCAAAATCGAACTCTTGTAGTAGCAACACCCATCGAATTAACCTTGGTTTTCCATCCTTCTTTGTCATGAGATACCTAAGAGCTGCATGGTCTGTATGAATGATCACCTTAGTACCTAATAGATAGGCACGAAACTTCTCAAATGCGTACACAACTGCTAGGAGCTCTTGTTCAGTAACAGTGTAGTTCCTTTGGGCTTCATTTAGGACCTTACTCGCATAGTAGATAGGATGAAATAATTTCTCCTTTCTTTGTCCAAGTACAGCTCCAATGGCTACACCACTAGCATCACACATGACTTCGAATGGGAGAGACCAGTCTGGTGCTACCATAATAGGGGCTTCAATGAGTTTTCCTTTAAGACATTCGAATTCCTTTAAGCAATCTTCATTAAAGTCAAACTTCGCATCCTTCTCCAATAGTTTGCACAATGGACTAGCAATTTTGGAGAAATCTTTGATGAACCGACGATAGAAACCTGCATGGCCAAGAAAACTACGAACTCCCTTCACCGAAATTGGAGGCGGTACCTTCTCAATAACCTCTATTTTTGCTCGATCAACCTCTATTCCTCTTGTGGAGATCTTGTGCCCGAGAACGATTCCTTCTTTTACCATGAAGTGACACTTTTCCCAATTCAGCACAAGGTTGAATTCTACACATCTTTGCAATGCCATGCTCAAGTTTTCCAAGCACGACTCAAAAGATTCACCAACAACTGAAAAATCATCCATAAATACCTCCAAAGTGTCCTCAACCATATCAGAGAAAATGAACATCATACAGCGTTGAAAGGTGGCTGGTGCATTACATAACCCTAATGGCATACGTTTGAAGGCAAACGTACCATATGGGCATGTAAATGTTGTCTTCTCTTGGTCTTCGGGGGCAATACAAATCTGATTGTATCCTGAATAACCGTCCAAGAAGCAAAACCATCCTTTCCCCGCTAATTGATCTAGCATTTGGTCCATGAATGGCATTGGGAAGTGATCTTTGAGTGTCCAAGAATTCAACTTTCGGTAGTCCATGCATACTCTCCATCCAGTGACGGGTCTGAGTGGAATAAGATCGTTCTTCGTATTCGCGACCACCGTCATGCCTCCTTTCTTGGGAACACATTGTACCTGGCTTACCCATGTACTATCCGAGATAGGGTACACAACCCCCGCGTCTAACCACTTGATAATTTCTTTCTTCACCACTTTTTGCATAGGAGGGTTTAGACGTCTTTGATGCTCAATGGTGGGTGTGCAATTTTCTTGAAGCTGAATTTTATGTGGGCAAATCCCAGGAGGAATACCAATACTATCCGTAATGGTCCATCCAATGGCTCTAATATAATTGCGTAAGATAGCAATAAGAGCTTCAACTTGTTGCTCACCCAAATCGGCTGCCACAATGACTGGAAGAGTATTTCTGCTTCCTAAGAAGGCGTACTTCAAATGACTTGGCAGCTCCTTCAATTCTAACGTGGGTGGCTCTTCAATAGATGGCTTAGCTGGTGGTGTGGGTCGATTCTTGAGATCAAGATCCAGCTTCTTGGGAGCATAGCGATATGTCCCTAATCCCGATAGAGCACAAGTAGCTTCTTCAGAATTTTCAGCATCCTCATTCTCTCCATTCATGAGCACAACCGCGAAAGGATCATCGATACTTTGCTCCTCTTCAAGTAATTCTTTCTCATCATCAAAGAAAACATCAGCCACCGAAAATACACTAAGATCTTTGGGTTGCTTCATTGATTTGCACACATCAAAGTGAACCACTTCGTCATTTATTTGGAATGAAAGCTCATTGGCTCTCAAATCAATGAGCACACTTCCTGTAGCAAGGAAAGGGCGCCCCAAGATTATGGGAACTTCTGAGTCTGCCTCACAATCCAAAATAACAAAGTCTGCCGGAAAGATGAATGAAGAAACCTTTACCAATACATCACATAGAATACCAACAGGTCGTTTTACCGACCTATCCGCCATGACGAGCCTCATATTGGTTGGAGTAGGATTACCCAACCCCAACTTCTTGTAGATCGATAATGGCATCAGATTGATGATGGATCCTAAGTCACATAATGCTTTGGCAAAATTCAAAGATCCTACGGTGCAAGGAATAGTGAAAGCTCCGGGGTCGGCCTTCTTCTAAACTATCGATCGGGTAGCAATTGCACTACAATGATGCACATCTTCTTTTAACTCATAGCTTGTTGCCCGCTTCTTTGTCAAAAGATCCTTCATAAACTTCGCATACCCAGGCATTTGTTCAAGTGCCTCCACCAATGGAACATTAATGGTCAGCTGTTTCAACATAGTCATGAATTTGCTGAACTTTGTGTCATCCGCCACCTTCTTCAATCCTTGGGGAAAAGGTGGTGGTGGGTATGGAAGTGTTCTTTCCACGGCTTTCTTCTCCTCATGCTTCCGTTTTTCCACTTTTTCAGGCTGCACTGTGCTGGAGGTGGCGTCCTTGACGTTAGGAGTAGTAGCTGTGGCATCTTCTCCTTTTGCGTTGTCATCCATGTCTGCAACTTCGTCAACCACTTACTTGCCTTTTTCTGAAGTTTCCAGCACCTTACCACTTCTTGTAGTGATGGCCATGCATGACCCATCATTCCTTGGGTTTTGCACAGTATCGCTAGGTAAAGTGCCGGCCTTTCTTTGATTGAGTGCTGCTGAAAGTTGGCTCAATTGCTGCTCTATTTGCTTGATAGAAGTGGAATGTGAATCAACTAATTGTTTCAAGGATGACAAATCATTGATTACCTCCGCTACTCCCGCGCTCGTTGCTTCCACTCCTTTCAATAATTTAGCCATCATGTCTTCCATACTTCCAGAATTAGATGTGGTGGTGTCACGTCTACCAGGGGGAACGTACAAACCACTCTTTTCATTCTTGTTTTTCCAACTACCTTGGTCTTTGTTTCCAGATTTATCATAGTAGTTCCGACCTTGGTTTCCTTGGGTATTCCCACGAAAACCCCCCTGATTGTTCAAGTAGTTGGCCTCCTCTTCTGAATTAGATTCGTCTCTTCCTTTTGACGCAATGGCTTTGACTTTTTCAGTCTTCCCTATTAATAAATGCTTTTTAAGAAGATCCATTTGTGTTTTCAGATGCGCCATATCTTGATCACGTTCTTCTTCTCTTCTTCTTTGGTCTGCAATTATGCCAATAGATAAAGTGGGGCTTGCTACCTCAGAATCCCTGGTATGCCAAGCTCTACTTTGTTTCGTTATACGATCTAGCATATTGCTTGCTTGACCAAAAGTGAGGTCCATAAAAGATCCTCCAGCTGCGTTATCCACCACTGGCTTAGTTATTGAATTCAAGGCTCTATACAATATCTCCATTAGGTGAACATTGGTCATATGATGGTTTGGGCATATCGCTAGCTTTGTCTTGAACCTCTCCCATGTTTTATGAAGAGCTTCAGTGGGAAGCTGACGAAAGTTGCTGATTTCATCTCTCAATTGTGCCCTCTTGGATGGCGGAAAGAATCTTTCTAGGAAAGCGTCTCTCAATTGCCTCCAATTTGTAATTGAATCAGGAGTCAGCCCATTCAACCATAGTGTTGCCTCCCCAGACAGAGACAATGGAAATAAGCGTAATCGAATTGCATTCTGACCAACACCAGGATTTTTAAACGACTTGCATGTAGAAATAAAGTTGATGAGATGAATATTCGGATCATCGCCTGCTAGTCCACCAAATAATCCCTTGAGTTGCAATAACTGAATCATGGTGCTTGTGATGTTGAACTTGGCTCCGGGCGCTAATGGTAGTGGAATTATGGCTCCAGTGGCTCCGGCACCATCAAGATCATCATCATCATCGTCGAAAGCTGGCTGCATAGGTTGGCGATCATACCTAAACCATGCTTGTCGACCTCTTCTGTTGACAGGTGTTATAATTTCAGCATCACGCCTAGGGTTTAGTAACTCGTCATCACCTAAATCCTCATCATCGGGATTTGTTGCTCGTGCAGGGTTATCAATGTTCTGCTGTTGAACCTGGGTTGCGGCAAGGGCAGCCAGTCTTGCTTGTTCCTGTTGAGCAGCCATCCTTTCGATTTCTGTTTGTGCTTCCATTCTACCAATGCGTTGTGGTTCAGGATTGATAGGTAATAACGGTTGACCAGAACTTCTAGTATGGGGCATGCACTGAATAAAAACCTGCAGTAAACAAAAACAAAAACTGAAAGTGAAATTACGAGAATCTTTGACCAAAGGGTCTAGTAATTATCACAAACTTGATTGACACTCGTATTCCCCGGCAACGGCACCAATTTTTGATAACGCTTAATCTACAGCTCTCTTAAGAGTGTAAAGTGGTCGTTAACAAATATAGAACCCAACCTGGGTTGGGTATCGATCCCACAGGGAATAGCTTGGTCAACAAGTAAGCAACGGTTACTATACTTTTAGTGCAAGTCTCGTAATGAGGGGGGATTGTAATGTGTAACCAAAACAATAAAGTAAAAGCTGAAAATAGCAAAGTAAAAAGAAAGAATATTTCTTAGGTTTTGAAACAATGAGAATTGAAGCGTTGGGGTTATGTCCACCTCCTGAGTTATACGTCTTTATTGACTATGAGTATGTAGAATTCTGACATACATGTGCTTATAGAGAATTGTATTCGGTGGTAAATCCAGGCGTCTTTCGACCTATTCGAGGATTATTTCACTTTAACTCTTTCGAGCTTAAAGCGTGTCTAACGGTACGAATTCTCCAAGAGGTTAATCCAGTTATGGCACTAACTGTTTAGTAGGGAATTTAGGGTGTGACCCTACTACCTTGACATTATCTCTTTTCCAGACAAATAACCTTTCTTTCAAACAAGTTAAATGTTATACTGGCGTATTCTTGCGTTTGAAACCACAAAGAATTTAGATTAAGATGAAGAGAATAATGATATAAGCAGCATACGTGTCACGAACTCACAAACTCACAGCAATAGATAGTATCTCAGTTGGCTTCCATAACCCCAACAGAGAAGTTTAGTTACCCATGATTGCGAAGGAGATCACGATTGACATTGTTGTTATACCACAATAAGGATGAATTTCGTGTGGCTCAAGAGGTAGGCGTTAGGCGTGAATTTCCTAGGCAACGTAACGATTCTCTTGTTGCGGAATTTAAGAATAGATGAATAGAAGAAGAAAAATAGAATTAATGGAAAGATTAGAAGAGTTGTAGAATTGTTTGTAGCGTAGAATGTAGGAAGATGTAGAATGGTTGAATGTCGAATTCCTAAAAATCTCTATCATGATAGGGTATTTATAATACCCATATCCTAATCCTACTAAGCTAATGAAATATCTAACCAAATCCTACTAAGCTAATGAAATACTTAACCCAATTGTACTAGGTTAATGTAGTATTCTCCTAATCCAAATAAACAAATGAAATACTTAACCCAATTGTACTAGGTTAATTTATCATTATCCAAATCCAACTAAGTTACTGCAGTCCCCAAAGTTTTCAAAAATGCTGTTTTAGCCCGAGACAGATTTTCCATGCATCACTTTTGGTCCTTTTGGCGTCCAAGCTCCCTTTCCTTCCTTCGTGAGCTTTCTTTGGCGTCAAGTAAGCCATAAAATGATGAATTCTGCATCATTTATACCTGAAACTTTGCTAATCATGTTTGTTAGCTCACTTACAGGAAAAAGGACTAAAAGTGCATGAAATATATAATTTGTTCTCAAAATATGGCACAAATATGGGCAAAATATATTGATATAGGTGTGTAAATTCGCCTATCATCAAGGCCCCGTATCGTGATAATAACTGTCGAGTTGAGATAATGACTCCCGAGAACCTGGTATGGGTATAAATACCCCTATTTTTGCCCATTTTTCAATCATATTCTTGAGAGCTAAACTCTAAATAGTGAGATAACTAGGGACTGAAGCTTATGGGTGATTTGGGAAGCTTGATTAACGCTTATTCCCTTATTCTCCTTCTGATTAGAATTAAGATTCCTTAAGATTCAAGCTATAAATTACCATTTATTTTTCAAAAATTCTAAAATCTTGGGGGCTTAATTTTAGCCCCAAATTATCTGGGATTTCACCCATTTAAAGAGTAATGATTTCTTGAGCATGTGGGAACGTTGGGATAGTTTTGAAAATGTTATTTATCGTAAAGAGGACCCACATGGGATTTTGATGTGATTTTTGAGCCAAAATCACAATGGCGCAATATGGGTATAATTATTCTTGAATTGATACGTAAAATGTGATTTTGATAGCTTGGTATTTTGCAGAAATATTTTGGGTTTATCTAGCGGATCTTGTAAGCTTTCTTCGGCATTCGACTAGGCTATATTTACCCCTTATTAGATTGATATACTTTATAATATATATATGATATTTTTTTAGATTTGGTATTCTTTTTAAGTATTGGTGTGACAAATTGAAAAACTTAGGATTAGTTGGATAATTTAGGATATTTTGGATACTGTTTTGAGAACAATTAGCATAACTATTCTTATTTTTGTTGAAATTGAACTTATACGTTGTTGTTATGGTGGAAATACCTTAGGTACTCCAATAATGAGAAAATTCGTTGATCATATGTGTTTATGGTGAAACTTGCCTAAATTGCCTTATCATAGGTGGAATGGACTTAGTTGCTCTATGTTAGGAGGAATTGCTATCATAGGGCTAGTTGTGGCTTGCTTAACATCTAATGGTGAATTTAGATACCTTAGCGTAAACTATGGCATATATTTCTTTGTATATGCTTTCGACTATTTTGAAGTGGGCGCCTCGACCCATCTTAGTCCAAGAGTTGTGATAGTTATTGAAGACCCTTTGATACACTTATATACACATGGAAAGATGATTATTTCAGTGATAGTTAGACACATTGGAACTTGTTGGTACTGATGGATGACTTTAGAAGTAATGCTCAATAGATTTTTCTATAAATAAATTATTGGTTAAGCTTATGCCTAGCTATTGAATATGTAATTGATTTGGCTATTATTTGGGCTACCAAATACGCTATTAAATAAGCTCTTGATTATCATATTGTCTTAGCCATAAATTATGCTATTGATCGGTTAAATAATTGAGCTAATAACTACATTAGTTATCATGCTCATTAGAAAATTAGCCATTTATGCTTTTGTTCATGAAAGAGACCATGATAATTGACTACATCGGCGATTAAGCCATTGATAATGCTATGAATAAGCTATAGATTATGCCGTGGATTAGATATTGACCAAGAAAATGGTATGATATCTATTATGCTAATGAAAAGACCGCAATTAGGTTAATGATAAGTTATTGCCTATGTTTTGATGATGCACATTTATGAAGTTATTGATCAGGTTTATTGACTATATTGGTGAATATGTTATGGATTATACTAAAGAGCTTGCTTAATGATTCTATTAGCGATAATGCCAAAGATTGTACTTATTTACTATACTGGCAATCATGATATTAGTTATACTAGAACACATGATTTTGATTATGATTATTCATTATGTTATTATACTATATTAATTCTTATGCTATTAAATATGCTAATGATTATGCTATTGGTCGTACAGATGATGATATTGATTATTTATGTGTGGTAAAAATCTAGACGTGGGCTAGGATATTTTGTGAAGACCCAAACAAGAGCCTTGTCGTAAAGGGAATTCCATGTCCAACAAGGACCTAAGACCACCCCCTATAACCAATCCAACCATGCAACACATACCCTAGGTTGGATGAATTCCGAACATATAACTAGATAAAGTAATACAAAATGTAATGAATTTTGCATAAGTCTATATCCGAGTCAAACAAAACAAAGTTAAACCTCCCAAAGAAACCCAACAATCATAACATAATCATTTCATTCCATAATGTACCCAAGTTCATAGTGTATCCATACAAAGCCTCTAAAACAATCAAAGAATATCCAGTGTGGACATGCCCCTGATAATAGGAAAAATCAATGTCCATGTCTAAACCAGTAAGGACATAAGGAAAATCAAATCAAGAAATGGAGACTTCCGAAATATTGAAGCTCACCATTTCAAGTGAACACAAGTTATCCCTGAATCCAAGTTACTGAGCAGGATGTATGATGGTATAACCAATCCCTGCATTGTGTGGGGATACAGAGTCTAAGACGGTTAGTAGTAGGAGCACTCGCACGCGACTCAAGGATAAGGATAACATAATGCCAATAGTTCAAAAGCAATCAACAAATGTACATAGCCAATGCAATACATAAATACATATATTCTATCCCGGGATTGGGAAAAATATTAGCATGATCTTTGAAAACATTAACCAGGGTTGTGTAGCATAGCAATCATATAACAAGTCCCCCCCGATTTCTATGGGTCCAGTCCTCCCATAGCTGGAAGTGACCCAGTGTGTTTAGCCGCACGAACGAAAGAAAATGCATAACAGTATATGCCCATATGGGGGACTCAAATCTCTCAGCATAATCAAGGTGACTTAAGTAATAATAAATGTATTATGGGGGACTCAAACCTCCCATTCATAGGATGAATTATCTAGGATAGACATAGGACACAATATGGTTCGGGCAATATACATCCGTATAGTAATATACGACTAGTATGTTGTCCGTTCGTACCTTAGATCGAAACCAACCAAAACCATATTATCATATGACCAAGGACTCCAACTCGTATCCACATCATAGGACAATTAAGAACAAGTCATATGATGTCAAGAGAGCTCAGCATCTAGAAATTTCCAAGCGTCAAAACTAGGGTGTTTCAATTTCCCCCCACTAGGATCATTTATCATTGAATGATGGGTTAAGGCAACACAAACATGAGTTAACACATTATTACTAATCAAACTTCCCTTTAACTAAGTAGGAAAGTAAAGACATAAAAAAAAGGTATTAAGATCAACACATACCTTAAGCAAGAATATCCGTAGTGGGGAACAAGTACAAATACTTTAAATTCATATCCCCTTCCTCCTCCAAAGTAGCTTCGTCGACATTATGGTTCCTCAAAAGAACCTGTATCAAATTCACATCCTTCATCCATAATCGATAAACATGGTGATTAAAGATCTCAATTGGGACTACCTCATAAGATTTGGAATCCAAAATACCCAATCCTTCTAAAGGAATAACTGATGAAGGATCACACATATACTACCTCAACATAGAGTCATCGAAAACCAGATGAATGGATCTCAAGCTAGAAGACAACTAAGACTAATAGGTAACATTACCAACCCTCTTCAAGAACAATTGTAGACCAACATATCAGGGAATGAGCCTCTCCTTATTACCAAACTATATCACTCCATTCATGGGAGAAACCTTTAGGAACACCTAATTTCCAACCTTAAACTCCAACTCCCTTTATCATAAATCCGCATAGGACTTTTAGTGAATTTGAGCGGCTTTCAATCTATCACCTTCTCCAAGGCTTGCTGAACCAAGTCAAGGAAAAATAACTTATCCTCACCAACCTCATACCATACAATAGGAGAACGATATCTCCTACCATACACTGACTTATAAAGAGCCATACCAATGCTAGTGTGATAACTATTACTATAAGCAAACTCTATAAGATACAAATGGTCAACACAACTAATAGAATAGTAAATCACATAACCAGGAAGCATATCTTCCAATGAAGTAAATGTCCTCTCCACTTCTCTATCCTACTGCGGATGGAAAGTAGTACAAAGGTACACTTTAGTTCCCAAACCTTACTGAAATAACTGTTACAAATAAAAAGAGTATGTAGTACCACAGTACAAAATTATATAAATCGGAGCACCATGAAAGTTCACAATCTCTGCAAGATACAACTCAGGATAATCCTTGCCGAATAATTAGTCATCATAGGTAGAAAGTGAGTGAACTTGGTCAGCCTATCCATGATGATCGTAATTGAATCATACTGATTTTAGAAACCTCCGGGTATTATGTGCTATACTTTTACTTGTTGACACACCATGCACTTAGATACATAGTTAGCTACATATTTCTTCATATTATTCCACCAGTAAAATTATTTAAGATCAAAATACATCTTTGTAGAATAAGGATGAATAGCATAATGAGATCCATGAGCGTTGGCCAAAATCCTTTCCCTCAGACCATCCACATCGGGAACACATAGCCTACCTTAATATCTCAAGATATCGTCTCTACCAATCACAAAGCCTACAACCTTTTCCTAACCTTTATTTCCTCTAATCTTTATCGAATTAGGATCCAATAATTATTTTTCCTTTATCTCAACAATAGAAGACGATTGTGATACCTGATTCACAAACTCGCAACCATCCTTAAATCCCGCAAGATAAACTCCCAGATTAGCCAAATGGTGAATATCTTTCACCAACTCCATCTTATCCTCATCTATATGAGCAAGACTCCCTATGGATAACCTGCTAAGAGCATCAACAACTATGTTAGCCTTACCTGCACTGTAACATCAACTCATATCATAGTCCTTCAAAAACTCAAGCCATATATTTTGCCTGGATAAAACATTTCTGTGTAAACACACACAGCAGGCTCTTATGATCCAAAAATATGTCAAAATAAACCACATAGAGATAATGATGTCAAATCTTCAATACAAATACCACATCCAACAACTCTAAATCATGAGTAACGTAGTTCTTCTCCTAAACATTAACTACCTAGAAGCATAATCCAAAACCCTACCTTGCTGCATCAACACACAACAAATTACAACATGAGAAGCATCACAATACACTACAAATCCCTCAGTAACGTTGGTCAAGGTCAAAATTAAAGTTGAAGTCAATATATCCTTCAACTTCTCAAAACTACCCTTACACCCATCAGATCATAAGAACTTTACCTATTAGGAGAAACACCAGGAAGATCATTAAGGAAAACCTTAGGATATTTATTAACCACGTGATTGGATTTTAGAGAAGGACATTCTAAGTTAGAATCTTTATCCCAGACCAAATGATACAGGCACCCCTTGGAAATCAACTTTTGAGCTTTAAGGTATGAAATAAACTTTTTCTTAGGCCCTAAAGAACCCCCTTCCCATACAACGACTAGCTCATTAGTGAATTTAAACATGACCTTATAGGTTCAACAATCTAAGGAAGCATAGCATGAATGCAAATAATCCATCCCCAATATGATATTAAAGTCGACCATATCAAACTTTTCTAAATCTATAAGAGTTTCTCTACCACTAGCAGATGCCATACCTCCCTATAGACTCTTTTAGCAATCATAGAGTCGCCAACTAGGATAGATATACAAAAAGCATTAGAAATAAATGCAAGTCTAAAAAAAATGCACATCCACAAATGGGGTCACATAGGAAAGTGTGGACCCTAGATCACGTAAATAGTAAAAATCTCAAGTGAATAGTTTCAATACACCAGTAACGACATCGGGGAATTCCTTCAAATCCAAACTAGATGTAAGAGCATATAACCAATTTTGATTAGTGCTAATACCAGTTGCATAAAAATATTTAGTAGTATCCTTTGGTGTAGGAGCAAATGAAGAGACAATAGGGACCTTATTAGCCCAAAAAGCTATTCTATCATGGAAGTCATGTTACATATAACCAAATTGACCACTATAAAAATATCAGTTCTTTCCTTCCTCCTAGACCCATGATGTGACCACCCATAAAATCTACAAGGATGGTAGGATAGAAATGACTAATCTCCACTAGCCTAAGATTGTGCATCCTTTACCTGAACCCCACCATCATGCTGAGACCAATGACCACCCGATGACATTACACAAAGATTTCTAGCTCTGGAGAAAGATCCAAAACTCCCCCACTTTTTCTTTGGCCACATACCACCATATCTTATAGCCTTAGATAAAGCATACATACTAATAACTTACCCAAATTTGGAATATTTACTACTTTGATCTAATCCATAGTGTATCAATTTTTATCACCACTATTTTTACATAAGGAGAGGTCACAGAATGGCTATAACATGTGACCTGAAGCATGAAAGAATACTATGCATAACTTTGACACTTAACTTAGACCTGAGGAATAGAGTATCAATGACATGGATTCATTAAAGATATCTCAATTGAGGGCATACATGCCATACTCTAAATTTTGCTGGTCAATAAGGATGCACCATGAGTAATGGGAATTAAACATACTATACAGAATAAGTGTATTAGTTATGATTTGTATGGCAAGATTTTTGAGTTAATAAATTCATGGAATATAGTTCTTACTTATAAGTGAACTAGAACTCCTTATACAAGGAACTAGGAACGTATACAATTTTATGAAAAGTGCATAATATGGTCTATTATTATGGAGTTGACTTGGAAGGCTTGAGTAGATGTCATGATTATTTAAGTACAAAATTTATACCAAAACAAGAATAGGTTGGGAATTTTCCACACTAGTGATTTTCTACAATACACATGCATCACTACTAGAATTTGAGAACCTGACTTGGTTGCTTTATCTATCATCTCCCCATTATATTTAAGCCATGGTTTTAAGTCTTCGAACCCCTTTAATAAACTTTAAAATGAACTGCAACCGCTCTACTCTAGATTCCAAGATATAACAATACACTTAACTAAGAAACTCACCCTGAAAGACTATACCTGAAAGTGTAAAAACCACTACTAGTACTTCCTTCTAACATAGAACTCTTAACTTTCTATAGCCCCAATAGTCATCATATAGTTACTTAAACAATTATTAACATAGAATCTTTAGGAGTATCATCATACCCTGAGTTCACACCATCTAGAATTTCAACTCTTCTTTCTATTTCCTCAATTATCAAATATTCAAACTTCGATACTAATACTTAACATGGATATTCCAAAAATTTTAATAAAATCTGCTAGCTTTATTCGTGAACACTCCCTTAATATATACTATCCTTAACGTTCTTTAGCTTCAAAAATCATCATCACATACTTACACTCTTCTCGACAATATACTTGCCTCATAAAACACATAATCTAACTTTTTTCCTTCATAGCCTACTAATATCACATCTCTAAACTTATATTTTTTCCTTAAACCAGAATTACCATAACATCAAAATACCTGACATAAAAATCTATAGCCCATAACTTAGATGGCAAGAACATTATTTACTACATTACTGAAAGCATTCACACTTAGAAACTCAATAGTACTATCAAGCACAAACACATTAAAAATATAGAAATAATATAATCCCATATCACTTGGGTACACCTCTAGACCATACCTACATCATCATACATAATTTTGTATCAATAAACTTAAATTCTTGCATACACTTTTTCAAGCCTACTGGTTCATCTTTCATATAACTAGACCCATGGATAAATAATCTACTAAGTCCAAATAAACCCTATCCCCACTTGACTACTGTTAAACTTCTAGGTTCATGATTCTAACTCTACGTCATATTCTATCTTAGGATTTTTATAAGGGATTTGAGGGCATATCTGACTTTTGCTCAATGCTTGATTTAATGAATCAGAACAAATTCTTTCAAACTTTGGATCCTGAAGGCACTAATGGGATCATTTTGAGCCCTTATACAATCCTATAACTTTCTGTAAGGACTGTCTAATATAACTTTATTGGTAGAAATTTTAGCCTGATTATTTCTATTACCTCAAAAATAAGGCAGAGTTGGCATGAATAGAGCAAGACAAGAATCTATATAAGTTTCTTAGAGAATATATGTATAGGATTATCTGAGTTATGAAAGAAGGGAAACATTTCCTAAATACCTTGTAGCCTCTCAAAGTAAAGTACAAATGTCGCTATACAATCCTGCAAGACTCGACTAGATACGGCTTCAGAGATGTACTAGGATACTTGAACCTTGTGCTCTGATATAAAGTTTTTCATGATAAGAGACTACCCATTATTCATGATACAATGCTTTGAAAAAAAAGTGATCCCAAGCTATCCTATGTACTGTGATGATACTTGAGTAACTAATTTAATATGTATATAAAAGCTAAATAATTGAGCGAAAAAATAATAGACATGAGATAAGCTATTTTAATATATAATTTTTCAAAGTTCACAACATTAAAAATTGAGAGAAAAAGAAAAATAAATTACAAATACTAACTCTAACTGTCCATTTTTGAAGCCTCTACTATATTGACTCTAGATAATCGGGATGTCACCCCAACTAAACCTAATTAATAAATAAGAATAATTGAAATAAAATACAAGAACTACAACTGACTTTAATCCCAAAAGAAGAGAACTTATCATCTGCTAGTTGAATATTGATAACTGTCTGACCCTGGTGTATAGGCTATATCTAGTTCACACATTATGAAGAAATATAGAGACAACACATATATGTGTTAAGTACTTTGTAATATACTGAGTATATGGGACATACACTAAATATGGAAATACATAATGTATGTTTTAAATTTGAGGACTTTATTTATATGCTAAAATATACATTTAAATCATGGTTGTACGTAAGAGTTGTAAGACATAGTGAAATTTATAAATCATTAGCTAAAAACATTTTTGTAAGATAGAAATTGGGAGAAACATAAATATTATATGTAAATTTTAAGTTAAAGATTAATAGGTTGCAGAATTATACCAGGATCATGTGTAAATTTTGAGCATTAAACCATGACCATGACCATGTAAACTAAATGAAAGATGAAGTAAAACATGTACTAAATAATTTGTAAAACTAAATAACTGGAAAACTGAACACATGGTCTGCAAACCTAAGTTGATGTAGTTTGAATAGTGAACTGAGACTGTTAGAGTTGATTGCAATTGATTTGCTTAATTTAAGCTAATCAGGGTCCAACCTGTAACCCCAATTTGAAGTGTGTTGGTACCTTGCCAAGGGTACCAACATACGACCAACAATGTGGAACCATAAGCCTGATGTCCCAAATGGATAGCGTGTCATGTTTCTACTTATGAGGGACCCCTTAAAATCTATAGTGGCACCGTAAGGCTAAAATAAAAGGACTACTATTAATGATTCATGCCTAACTGATAGGGAGATGTTATCTCTATGTTCATTTTTTACCACTAGGCTAATGATCAAGACACTTTTATTTACATAGGGATCATTGGTATTATATAAAAATATATCGAAATAAGGGTTCAAATTTAAAACACCCTAGATTTATGTCCTTGAAAAATTTATTAGCTTTGAGCTCACTGCCTCGACCACGACAAACCTATAATTTTGTAGGGTGTCTTGATAGGTCAGGTTAAACTATTCATTAGGTGATTAGTGAATAGTGTTTAAGTTTCTATCTTGGATATGACATGGGGACAAGAGTTGTAAAGACTCATGATGAGTCATTGGGATTAAATCATAACCAATTTAGTAAAGTATGTGGATAAGTTCTGGTGTGAGTATAAGTGTCTCTCTATGAGTCTTAATAACTTGTTATGAGTCATTAGGTGTAAATCAGAGGATGTCCAGTTCTTACCCAATTGGTTCTGTATTAACCATTACTAGACCCTACGAGTTGTAGTGTCTCTTTAAAAGTGGTACCAGTTAGTCATAGGGTCTACAGTATGTTGTTGTCGTAGAGACTATCTTTGTTATGAATCTTGGAGATGAGTTGTAAGGGGTGGATATGAGTCACTGGTTGACTCATAGTTAAGGGCGACACTTTTCCAGCTTTTGGTAAGGGAATTTTTGATATTTCCCTCTTTTCGTAAACATAAACCATGACTTATAAACTGTATTGAAACTTTTTTCTCACCCATAGCATATTCAAAATGTATCCCCTTCTCTCTTAAATTATCCTAAGATAAACAATCTAAGGTTTCCTCAAGGTTGAGCATCTGGGGGTCAATTCAATATTTATTCTCCATAAATTGTGAATATTTTAGGTATGTTACATTTCCCTCACTAGTAATTTGTTAAAAACACATGTTTGAAAGTATTGTTCTTGATATATTTATGTTGATTTTATAAAAATGGTTGATTATTTGAATGCTTGTTGTTGAACACTATTTTCCCATAGTTTATATATAATTTATCATGCTTGAAATATGGTTTTGAACTTGCAGGTGAATGGGAATGGGGAATAAACTATAGGGTTATGGTTAACCCCCAATTTGATCATTTTCTTTGATTATTGTTTTTGAAATTGCATGCCCTTAACATGTTTTTGAAATTGTCAATGAAAAGGGTTTTGTCATATTGTTTGTATACCCACTTGTAATAATGCATTGAAATAAAAGAAATAATGAAGTACCTATGTTTTTCCTTGAAAGGACTAGGTGGGCATGTATAAATGGTATAATTAGAATATTGTGGGTTAAATTTATTAGAAGGGTTCGGGTCCTAAATAATTAATTATTAGAATATCTTTTCACCTAAGTGTTTGCATCCCAATAAGTTGAATGGATAACATAACATGATTATATTAGCTTGCAAGTGTGGTTAGAATGAAGATACAAATGGTATCCCTTGGTGTGTAATTGGCTTACTGAAAATGGAAATTTGTGTTAAGTATTTTAATTGGGCATTAAAAGAGGGTTGTGTAGCTGAGTTGTGAAAGTGGAGGTCTGAGTTACCAGCACTGCAAACCACACTAGCCGGTGTTGAGGCTGTTATGGATTGAGGGTTCAAGTCCCCTTATTTATGACCAGGTGGTTTAACTCAACCTTATTATTATTATTATTATGATTGAAGGGTTCGAGTCCACCATATCACACTTCATGATTGCGTACTTAAGTCACCTTAGAATATGATTGGGAGGTTTGGCTCCCCCATGTATATATATATGATCCTTCTCTGATTGGCACAACTACACTTATTGGGGCCCGACCAAGGTTTAGAGTTCTAGCCCATATAGCCTATGGGTACTATTATATGATGTTTGAGCTACAAAATCTAGGCTAAAGTTTTAAAGTTCATGTTAAGCCCTATTCCCTATCCTGACATGTGATATATATTAAAATATCTACATACATTTGATTATGTCCATTGGATTTTGAATGAGTTTGAAACTATTAATCATGGAATTATCTTATCATTATGCATTCACACCGCTAACCATCTTAGGAAGTTCTATTCCCACAGGATGCAGGAGTTGGCCATACTTCTACTTCGTATACACAATTATTTTGATTCAGGCTTGTTCATGAGTTAACATTTATGATCTGAGTTTATATACATTAGAAGTCTATATTTCATGTTTTAGTTTCTTATGTCTCAAATTGTTTAGACTTGTTTTAGCGATTGCCAGGAGAATGTTTTGATGCTTTATTGCGATTCAATTTTGGTCCTTTATTTAGAAGGTTTTGTTTGATTAATCTGAATTTAGGTGATGTTGTTAGATTATCTGGCCAATTTGTAATTAATGGATTATAGACATGATTTAACTATCCTTAAGCTTATCCTTATGTTATCTTGTCATATGTTAGAAATTCATCTGATATTGGGGATGTTGAGTTGTTTGATTATGTCCAAGGTAAGATATCCGGTCCAAATGGGACTTGATATACCCATAACAGACAAGCCCTAGCTTAGATCATGACAACGTGGTATCAGAGCCTAGGTTTGGTGTCATTAAGTGTCTAAGAAAGCAGTGTAAAGTTGAATCTCTTTTATGGGTGTTTAGCAGGACACACTTATAAGGGAGAGGCTATGAGGCATTTAGGAATGGTCCCCTATCTTGTGATCAATTCTTCAGGATATAGAGTCTAAGGTCATGATATATCCTTCAATTCTCTGTGTTCACTTTTAAGATTATGGCTCTAAAAAAATTAGATGCTCGTGGAAACTATTCTTCCTTGTCGAGGGACAATATGGATGAAACTTGTCATACCCTTGAGGTACAGACCCAGTCTAGGATTATTTCTTTTGATTTCCAAAGTAGAGTTCAACCGGTCCCCCTTAGTCCTCCTCATACATCTCAGAATGAAGTGTCCAATGCTTAGTTCTGTTGTTCTATTTATTTGTTAACCCAGATAGTAGTCTCTCTATCATGGTAGTCTAGTCTTATTAATGGGAGAATGAATTATGCTAAGATAGTGGAGAGTTAGAATAAGAAGATCAAATATTCAGAGCAGGGTAAGGGTCATCAAAATAGTGGTAGACATGGAAGACAGTGGATACTAAAGATATGATCAAGGGAAATTTTTCTTCATACTCATCAGCTACAACCCCTTACCAAAGATGTCAGTCGATTGACATTTTCAAAAGAGTGTAGGTATTAGGGTACTAAGTGCCCTATATTTGTTGAGTGGAGCTAGTTTAGTCCCACTCTATCCTCTTTTGTAGTTTAGAGGTTAGTGGCATCATGTATTTTCTCATGAAGAGAAGAATTGATGCTTTAGATATGGTCAAGCTGATCATATACAATAGTATTATCCTTCAATAAATATTTCTACTATAGCTAATATGATTCCAATTGCTAGATTTTTGGTTATCGCACAAAGGGGTACTACTTTTGATACAGACACAGAAAAAAATTTCCTTTATACTCTTTGTACCCACTTGAAGTGTAAGGCATCACCAGATATCATTGTTAGTATCTTACAACACTTTCCCTGCGATGTGTATTACTTGTTGATATGTGACCCCATATATGGCCATTCATTTTGGTTTTAATCCTAAGTGTATTCCATATCCTTTTATTTATTTTCCTTAATGTTGACTCCATTGTGGATAGAAGGGTCAGTAAGGGTTATGTGATACCGGTCCATTATAGGGAGACCTTGGTTGATCTAATAGATTTGGACATGGTAGACTTTGATGTGATTTTAGGTATGAAATTGTTATATTCATTGTTTAACTAGTAGGTTCAATTTCTATTTTCTAAGTGGGCTGGTGATTTAATAGGAAGGAAGTTTCTAGTACCTAAGGGGAGGTTCATTTCACAACTTATAGCTCAAAAATTGATGTCCAAAAGGGTGCCTCTACCTTCTAGTACAGTCTAAGGATTCTAGATCTGAAGGTCCTTCCATGCAGTCTATCCTTATGGTCTATAAAATTTTTGAGGTATTCCCTGATGATATTCCTAGTGTTTTCCCTGATAGAAGAATGGATTTTTGTGATTGATCTCTATCTGAAAATGCGTCCTATCTCCTTTCCTTCTTATCCAATGGCTCCAGCTTAGTCTAAATAACTTAAGGAGCAATAGAAAAATCTTTTGGATAAGGTTTTATCTGCCCTATTATTTCTTCATGGGGTGCTTCTTTTTTTTTTTAAGGAGGATTGTTTCCTCTAGATACATATAGGTTAACGATAGGTGATTAAGGAATTTAGGGTGACCTCGCTGTGGGGTAGATCAAACACACACACACACACACATATATATATATATTACGCGGGGTGCTCTATTAGTGGTGCATGATGGTCATTAGACAATAAGTTTGTACTTTAGATATTAATTTTTGTTAAAGGATTATTGTAGCTCAAGTATAAAAATGTGACATTTGTGAAAGTAATGTGATAGGCTACATGGAGTTTGTAATAGACCAATGTCTTAGCCCCCCAATCTATTAGACCAATGTCTTAGCCCCCCAATCTATTAGGGCATAGAGTTTGTAAGAATACAATGAACCCCAGATAGATTCTGGATAGATGAGGTTTTAGGAATAAGAGAGTGAAATTTCCCTAATATAAGTCAATGGTGATACCCCTTAGAGTGGAGTGTTGTGATTATAGGTTTAGTAAGTTGGATAACGAGGGATAATCTTAAATTTCTACTAGTGGTGGGCTTCTGGGTTGTGTAGGGGTGAATTTTCTCCTATTCTAGTGATTCCCTCCTATTTCAATCAAGAGGGCACTCTACTAGTGTCGTACGCATTCTAATAATGCTTATGCCTAAGGCCTGCATTATACATGTAACGTATGCCTATACTTCAGACCCTGCACTAAACACAATAATGATTCTTATAAATTCAAGCTTTCAAGTGTTAAGATCTATGTCATGACGCTCATGATCCATACATTCATGTTTCACATTATACCTAGTTCCCCAAAATAGAGGTTTCAAGCAAAAATCCTTGCATTGTTCCCTGAATATAAATCTCGATTTTATGTTAAATTACCCATGATATATGCAGTCGTGTTTCTCCTGGTGCTCAGTCCTAATGAATCATGCTGTGGTTTGTTTATATGGGAATGACCCTCCATTTATATCCTAGATGATTGCTACAAAGTACTTTGTTCCTACTGTACCATGTCTCATTTCATGAGGCTCATCTTTACTACTAAAACAAGCCAGAGTCTTAATGAGAAGTAACCCCCCTCATTCCTGATGCTTTTACTCTAGTTCCTCAGTGACCTTTATTATGTTAGGATGGGAGTTCCTATAGAAGCATAGTAATGTTTTTGATGAGGTAGAAGATGTTCTTTATTGTAAAAATTTTAGGGTGTCTACTCAGGCTAATATTATAGATAAATATGGAAGAGTAATTTATTATGTGAAATCTTTAAGAAGAAGAGATTTGGTGAAATGCATCGTGAAAGTGATTGAAGTTAATAGTTTTGGGTGTGAGATCGGTAAATCAGGTGATAGCCTAAAGGAAGGCTAAACACGAAAATGGACACACAAGGAACAAAAAACAACAACTATAAGAAAGAAAGGGAGATGAAGAAGAATGCATAAAATGTAAAGATTGTAGAAAGACCTTTACTCCTTCCAAGTGATTAACAAAAGATCGTGTATCAAACCATCAATCACACCTCACCAATAGAAACTCAAACCTTCCTCTTAGATGGACCAAAGGACTCATACTTCCACAATCACACCTTTCTTGCCAAGTGTTCAACACAAATAAAATCCATCAATTGTATTAAAGTCTCAAGTTTTTTTATGTCTTTTCTAAGATGGCTTCTCCAAGACCTACACTAAGGAAATAAACTACGCTAATAGTAATACTCAATTTCAATTTATCAAAGTCTAAGTAAAAATAGAGGCTAATAGGTATATTTATACTATTACATAACAATAATGAAAATACCCTTAATGAAGGGTGCTCCTTTGGAGTGTAAAAGAGAGCCTTCAAAAGACAATATTTCCTTGAATAATCCCAAGTATAGGAGACCTTGGAGTGTAAGGACCCTTTCTCCAATCTTCAACTTGAATAAGGCTTTGTAATGGTTCCAAAACCTCTTCAAGCATTTTCAAATCTGAGGTTTGAACCTTTCACAATCCGAAGCGTGAACTTTTGATAAAACCTTGTAATCCTTGTTCTCTTTATGCTTCTATCATCCTCTCCATCTTGAAAGGAATTTTACCTCAAATTTAAACCTTGTAAACAAAAAAGAGGGAAAACAAGCACACATTCCTCATTATAGGAGGGTTAGGGTTAGTGTAAAAATTGATATAAGTATGCCAAGGGGGTACACTTTTTATATACAACTAGCAATCCTTTGCATAAACAATGAAACATTTAGTATGATCATTACAAAGGATATGGCTAATATAGACATCAAGGAGTAAGGAACACAATCCGATACTATCACATACATCATCAAGCCAACTTTGTTCACATTTGAAATATATCCATGGGTCATTTGTGTGTGACATGAAGAGCTTAGCATCAATGGTACAAAGGAAGTGGATTTGACAAATATCAAGAGATAAGGAAATTACAATAGTGCTAATGGCTTTACTATACCCAAAAGGTAAGACTACCTTTGGATTAGGAACCTTAAGATTCATTTGTTTTATTACCTCTACAAAGGACCTTATCAAGTATGGTGCCACTATTGATCTTAAGGTCCACCTCACCCACATATCATTATCATTCAAACATGAAAACCAACAACCAGAATTCTTAACCTCTACATAATAACATTTCAGAATTAATATGGTTATCACTCCAAGGTGGTTCACATTTGACATACACCCATAAAACCTTAGTGTTTGACATAAAAAGCTTAGAATAAAGGATACCAAAGACATGAATGGAATCAACATCAAAAATAAATGCACATGACTAAAAGTTATGCCACCCACATCCCAAAGTAATTCTGGGATCAAATGGATAAAGGTCTAAGTCGAGATGACCCACTCCCTTCATTAGGCAAATTTGCTCACAATTATTCAAGCTATAACACACAACTTTGACATACACAACGACACTATGAACAAGACTAATATAATGGATTTCATTACACAATTTCAATGTACCATGTTCAATACCAAGATAATCAATACAAGCATCATCACTAACTTGGAAATTCTCAAATATACCATTCTCATGCTCAAGTAGTGAACTAGTTTTAAAAGAAAGTAGATCATTATTCACAACAAAAAGAGTTAATAAGTAAAGAGATATGCACTTGAAAACCCAAAACTACTTCACTAAACACTAAATCACAACATTTTGAGTTCAAAGAAGTGTTTAGAGTAGCAAAATCACCTCGGGTAAGGCTTGGGCAGTCCACTTTTTTGGTGCTCTTGGTCATGTGAGCCTCTAGTTCATTTCTCATACATTCATGTGAAACTCTTTTTGGATAATTCTTGATTATCATTTCATCTAGTACCTGCACATAAGAAGAATCAAAGCTAGGCAAAATGCTAGCTTTTGGGTTAGGAAGTAACAAGGGTTCTTTGTGGATAAGATCCATAATCAAGCATTTCTTTCCCTTTTCTAATTCACTACCCGTGGTTTCCCTTTACCTTTCCTTTTTTTCTTCACACTCTTAATATGTCTCAACATCAAGCTTCTCTCCATCATGAAAACCGACCTCATCACCCTCAGATTCTATCACCATCTGTTCTCTTAGTTATATGGGGTGATTTCGGTTTAGTGGATCTTGGGGAGAGGCATAGGATTACATTGGTGATGTATTTGGATTTGTGGCATAGGATTTTGTGGAGTGCGGTGTCCTTGGTAAAGTAGATTTGGGACTTGGTGGTTTAAATTTTATGGAGGATTTAGTGGATATAATCTATCAACCCTCGCTTTCATTCTAATCACACCACCCATCAAGGATGCCATTTAACTCCTCATAGTATCCATATCACCATTTATGTCTCTCCTCATAGTATTTAATTCACCTTTCAACTCTCTGCTCAAGGCATCAAAGTGAGCCTTCAAGGACTTCACAATATCATCTCCCAAAGGTTGGGATGAAGAACCCTCGGGTTGCATGGACAAATGTACCTAAAAACAGCAAAGGAAAAAACCTACAAAATGAGCAAACAAGTTAGTTCAAAAAAGGCCTCACCATACTCGCACTTGAATCTCACCTCACACTTGGTCTCACAAGTGTTGAATACTTGGCAGTACTTGGTATGTGAATTGAGTGGTGAATAATCCTTGGTTCGGAATTGATTTTTGTTTGATATGACTCCAATAAAAATGATGCACGGACTTGAACCAACAAACTACTATGAATTAAAAATGATAAAATCCTAAATGAAACGTAGACACGAAACAAAGAACTCTAGACTAATTACCAACCTAGCAGGTAATTACTAGTTTGTTAATTAGTGGTAGAATCAACACAAAATCAACTAGAAACATCAAATAGAAACATAGAAATCTAATTTAGAACTCAATTTGGTTGTTTATATAGTGATGATGTGGAAGCTTGTGATTGGACATCACTTTTTCAAAATTATCGATTTTCAAATTCTTGTCTCGGCCAAACAACACTTAGGGAAGGAAGAGAATTCATTTGGAGGGAACAATATTCAAGTTTGATGACTTTTCAAGCTGCAAAATGGATTAGAAATGAATTGGTCCCCCCTTGTACTTGTAATTGTACTAGAAGATTACTTTTGTCTTTGTTGTTTTCTTCTTTTGACAAGACTAGGAAGCTTTTTAGAAATTGCCTTGAACAACTAGTAGACTATATTTCCTCCCTCTTCAAGACCAAACAAGAACATTGGAATATTCTTCTCCAACAAGATATGAATATTGAGGAAGAACAATATGAATATTCAAGAGTTGACCAAGGTTTGATCACTAGGCAAATGAACCCTGAATTCAATTTTTTTTAGCTCTAGGTTCCTTTGGCCAAGGTGAGCTAAAGTAAAAACAAATCAGCCACCAATCATGTCACCCGCTCAAACCCAAAACAGATCTCACCTCCAAAATCTTCAAACAAATCACAACAATGGTGGATCTAGCTCAAAAACAATCAAATCTTGTTCCAAATGTAGATATAGACTCCCTAGGTGCTAGGTAACAAGCATCTAGCACTTGAAACCAACAAAACAACACAAAAACATGTAAATCTAAGATTTAAAAATCTTCCAAAACACAAAAACGGGTTTACAATGTTTTTTTTAATTTTCTTGACTCTAGACTCTTTTTTGTGGAGATTTTCTTAGATCCAAAATTTAGAGTTGTAGGAAAAACTCTAATACATAGATCTAATACCAAATGATAGCCTAAAGGTAGGATAAACACGAAAATGGACACACAAGGAATGAAAAACAGTAACTACCAAAAAGAAAGGCAGATAAAGAAGAATGCATAAAATCTAAAGATAGTAGAAAGACAATTAATCCTACCAAGTGATTAACAAAAGATGGTGTATCAAACCCTAAATCACACCTAACCAATAGAATCTCAAACCTTACTCTTAGGTAGACCAAAGGACTCACACTTCCTCAATCATACTTTTCTTGCCAAATGTTCAACCTAAATGAAATCCATCAATTGTATTAAACTCTCAAGTTTTTTGATGTCTTTTCTAAGACCTACCCTAAGATGGCTTCTCCAAGACCTAAACTAAAGAAAGAAACTACACTAAGAGTAATACTCAATTTTAATTCATCAAAGTCTAAGAAAAATAGAAGCTAATAGGTCTATTTATACTATTACATAACAATAACTAAAATACCCTTAATGAAGGGTGCTCCTTTAGAGTGTAAATGAGAGCCATCAAAAGACAATATTTCCCTTAATAATCCTAATTATAGGCGGCCTTGGAGTGTAAGGACCCTTTCTCTAATTTTCAACTTGAACAAGGCTTTGTAATGGTTCCAAAATATCTTCAAGCATTTACAAATTAGAGGCTTGAACCTTTTACAATCCGAAGGATGAACCTTTGATAAGACCTTGTAATCATTTTCTATTTATGCTTGTATCAGCAGGGATAGGAAGGTAGGCTTGAATGTTGTGATTGATAGATACACAAACCATTAGGTTACATGGTTAGTACTTCTTAAATAAATCCTGGGGATACTTTATTGTTTTGATATGATTGAGTAGTAGTACTAGAGAGGTGTATAGTATCGGGTCCCATGGATTACACTAGCACCTTTAACTCTGTGTTAGGCCTTGACATAGGAGGGATATGCAGCAAGTTCTCAAGTCTTTTAGTTATGTGTTTCATAGGGGAGTTAAGAGGTTGAAATAGTGGAGTTTCGCATAGATAGTTCAAAGCTTAGTGGATAGTGTGGTCATACTTAAGATTTATTAGATATTTTGAATGGGATAAAGGAGCTATGTGGGAAGCTAGACAGGACATAAAATCCAAATTTCCATTCTTGTTCCCCGCTCTAGATAATCATTCTTGAGGTATGTGTTATTCTTAACATCTTTATTTTCTGACTCTGTTGGAGCAAATTATGATCCCATGACATCCTCCTTTTCTTACTTTGTTAAAGGGAAGTGTGGTTGTTAGTTATGTTAAAATTGTTCTTTTAATTGACTTGAATAATCTTTCAAGGACGAATGAGGAAAGTGGGGGAGAATTGAAACACCCCAAATTTTGGCCCTTGGAAATATCTTGAGCTTTGAGCTCAATGCCTCGACTACGAATCACCATATGAGTTGTAGGGTGTCTTGAGGGGTCAAATGACCCTTGAAATTAGGTGTCCAATGAATGGTGATTATGGTTTTGTTTTACGTACGACTTGGGGAAATGAGTCTTAAAACTTCTAATGAGTCGTTAGAGTGGAATCCTGACCAAATCGGTAAAGTAAGTGTCTAATTTTTGTTCTTTGTATGAGTCGATCTCTACTAGTCGTAAGGAGTTGTTACGAATCATTAGGTACAAATCATAGGATGACCAGTGTTTAGATAAATTTGTCCTATGTTGACTACGATTGGACCCTACGAGTCATAGGATCTCATCACGAGTGGTACTTGTGATTCATAGGGTCAATAGTGTGTGGGGATCCTAAGGACTACATTTGTTACGATTCGCGGTAAGGAGTTTTAAGGAGTGGCTACGAGTCATAGGTTGACCAATTTTCAAGGGTGACAATTTTCTTGCTTTAAATAAGGGTATTTTAGACATTCCCCTCACTCCCTAAACATAACCCACGACCTATAAACCTATAGAGATTTTGTTCTCACCTATAACACAATCATAAAATTCCCCCTTCTCTCTTTAATTCTATCAAGCTAAGAAAGCTAGGGTTTCCTCAAGATAGAGCATCGAAAGGTCAATTAAAGGTTTCTTCTCCATAATTGCGAATATTTCAGGCATGATACTCTTTCCTCATTGTTAAATTGTTAAAATCACATATTTTAAAATATTACTCATAAAATATTCGTATTGGTTTTATAAAAAGGGTTGAGGGCTTGAATTCTTATTGTTGAACAATATTTTCCCATGGTTTATATATGATTAATAATACTTTAAATATGGTTTTCAATTTGCGGGTGCATGGTAATGGTGATTAAGCTAAGGGGTTAAGGAAAACCTCCAATTTGATTATTTTGCCTTGATTATGATTTTGGAAATTGTATACCCTAAACATGTTTGTGAAATTGTCTATAAAAATACTTTTGTGACATTGTTTTATTTACCTGCTTGTAATAATGCATTAACATAAAAAGGATAATGAAGTACGCATATTTTTTCCTTGAAAGGACTTAGTGTCCATGTATAAATGGTTTATTAGTAAAAATTTGTTAGTCGAACTCAGTATCAAACTTCTACAGGTATACGCCTATGTGAACAACTTTTGATGAAAATAGATAAAGTAAGCAAAATTTGAGATATCAGTCAAAGAAAAAGAGGGACCTGATCCCACATCTTAGGTTAGTATCATAAATGTGCATATTTTTTCTAATAAAAAAGTCCATATCCTCTCACTCCATGTTAGATTTCTTATCCTATGTAAAATTTAAAATTAAATTCTTCTTTGAATTAACTCCATAAACCATGTCTAACTCAACTATCTTAACTATTCAAAGCCAAACACTTTCTTCAGTTACGTTCCGAATGAAAATCTATCCTTGAAAACACACTACCACTCAAACAGTATGCAGACTAGTAATCTATGTTGCTGGAAAACTAAGAGAAACTTTGGATAGTCCCAAGAACCAAAATGACAGCCTGAAAAAAAAAGGTCTCCAAAGTGAAATCTAGAAATCTTTCAGAAAAACACCAGACTTCTATGGGACCTGGTCCCAAAAAAGTAGATAATTACTGATGATCAATCTAGTAAGGCTTATAAATAAAGAAAAAAAGAAAATGGGAGAAACATAGAAATTAGTTGTTTGCTGGTGGAAAGTTAGAAAGTTTTAAAAATAGGGTCCACAAGTGTTTGAAAAATGTTGGAGTGAGAAATGATGAGATGAAGAAGAATGTTAAAAATCTATTAAATGAGGTTTTGAGCTTAAATACAACAATAAAGTTATTACTGCTAAATCCTAATGGTTGATTTTACTTCTCTAAACTTTCTTCAAAATTTTACTTCTCCAAACATTCTTCCAAAATCTTTTACCTTTTTAACTCCTCTAACTTCTCTGGCTATTTTCTATGGGACATGAAATATATTTCTTGCACTGCAATGGTAAATAATATATTGACTATGAATTAGTTTTTTCTTTTATGCTATTTATCTGATTATAACTTAAAAATCTTCTTCATGTTAGTATTGCCCCAGTAGCCATGATTTCACTAACCTGTAGTTATCTTTACTCTTGGTTACTCTAATTCCATTTAAATGATACCAAATGGAGGAATACTGATTTCATATAGAATGTTAAGGGGTGTGTGTTGTTTACTCTAGTGGTGCTGATAGGGGGAAGTATGGTAAGGTATAGTGATAAGGGGAGAAATTGTGGCGCTAATAGGGGAAGTTTGGTTGGGTAGAGTGACAGGGGAGGCAAGTTTGCTCATATGATATCAGAGTATTTGCTGCAAAAATGACAATAAGGAATAGTGACCATAGGAAGCACATGTGCTAATGTGATTTCTGATTTTTTGCTGCAAATGACAATGATGGACCAGGTCCTTATGTTGCATAATGTTAGAAGCATGATGATAGGGTAACATTCATCTTTAAAGCAGTAATAACACTAATTAAATATGATAAAAGTGCATTGATGCTCAAAGCTTTATTGTTTGATTTTCATAATCCAAAAAGGGGAAATTTATATATGTAGTTTTGATGATGAGCTGATGACTACAAGGGACAGGTCCCTGGATGTTCATGGCTACAATACATCACAGTTTTGTCCCCTTGTATAACAAACTGGCATGTGCTACTCGTACTGATTAGGACACCTGGTCCAATGACATTTCATCCCTTGTCATTACTCATCAATAAAAGGAAAAAGATTCTTGTTCATCAAATGGTTTTTTCAAATTCAAATAGCAAAGAGTGGAAAAAAGAAAAAACCCAAGTTTAGCTCAAGTTCTTCCTTTTTTTTGTGCCATATTAGAGAGTTTCTGGATTTAGTTCTGATTTATAAATAAATTACTCAGTTTATAAGTGTAGTGAACTCTTCTTTTTGTTTAAGAGTACTTAGGTAGAGTAGCGTAAGTCCAAAACTAGTTAGAGGTAACTAGTGGTGAGGGTGTCTTGGTAGAGTTTCAATTGTTAAGTTGTAGTAGAGTAAATACAAGGAGGAGGTTCCTAGAGTTAAGCTGAAATCAAGTCTCTAACGAGGAGGTTGATTGTAGTGGATTTTTGAGGTGCTTGTAAGGGAAAATCGTGGCTTTTCCTTCCTTGATCAAGGGGGTTTCCACGTTAAAATTATGTTTTTTTAATATTCCTACACTACCTTTTATTCCTTGTTGCTTTAATATTTTTTTTACTATGTTTGACTTTAAGGGACCGAGTCCCTCACTGTGTGGTGAAAGCCCCAAAAGTCTCTACAATTGGTATCATAGTAGGTTCACTCTAAAAGGTTCATACCTAGATTATTTTATGACATCATTTTTAATGCCCCGAGAGTACACCCTGGGCAATACACGGTGCTTACAACCCTGAAGGACCACAATCTAACCCATGAGCTGGTACCTGCTGTAAGCATTAAATAAAATAACTAATGACATGTGCGGAATATAACATGAAATCCCATAAGGTTTAAGCAACTTAAATCATTATTGTATTATGGAGTTAAACGTCTAGAAATATACTGGCAATACTGATTAAACAACTGATAATCACAACTAAAAACTAACCAACTATCTATACTAATCTCAAAGCCTTTAAACTATCTGACTTTCGAGTTGATGGGACAAGCCCCCAACTAACTTTGACTGACTAAAGAACTGAACTACTGACATAACGGAAAATAATATAAATCACCCATAAAGGATAAGGTCTCACCATGGCTACTGCTACTGATACGCTGGATGTCTAAGTGTGGTTGGGAACCTGAGCATCCGAACCTATAATATGATACATCGTAGCTCAAGAAATGAGTATACTTGAATGTACCGGTATTCTTGATGAGGGTAGGATGATATACATGGGATCATGTGTATGAATAATAACTAACTAAATGAATAGCATAAGATAACTGGATATGCATTCGTGAATGCTATAAAATCAGAGAATGCATGACTGAGCATATAACATAATTCTGAAATAGTCTGTAAACTAAAATATTGAAATTTAATAACTGCATAATTGAAAACTGTACTCTATGGTCAATGCAAACCTAAACTAAATTATACTGAACACTGAACTGAGATTGTGGGAGGTATCATCTAACCGACATGCCATTCTCTGAACTGATTGAGGTTCAACCAATAACCCCAGTTGAAAGGGTGTTAGTATTATTCCATGGTTACTAAAAATAGCTATGTGGATCCACTAAGATACTAATGAACCAGGGTATCAATCCTAAACTGACCGGTGATCCCTTGGGGGAGTCAAGCCTAATCTGACAGGTGACCCCTAGGAGGAAGTCCAGCCTAAACTGATGAGTCACCCCTAATCCTACGCTAGCTAAGTAGTTTTAGAATATATTGATTGCTACTAACAACTCTGTCTAATTGACGAGGAAGTCTCCATCCCTACACCCGCTCGGTGCTAAATCCTACTCCCAACTGAAAGACACTAAATACTGGACAGAACTAGGTTTAACTGTTAATGTTAACTAACTGAACTGATAACTTTCATAACTATTTTGAAACCATTCTGTAGATACTGAAAAAACTAGGTAAGTAGCTAAATTTTAGGTATTCAAACCCCCAGGACTCAATAGAAGTATTAACAAGATCATACTAAAACTTTGAGGTCATGATATGTAAGAATTTATTCAAAACTGATTTTTGTAGGCATTTCATCAAACACTTGCAATGCATGGTTTATGCTAAGAATAGGATAAGTTGTAAAACTTGTAGTGATATCATGATTTCAATACTAAAATCACAAATTAAGGTTTAAATTAACGAACAACAACATTCAAACATATGTGGTTTAATAACCATAACAATTACGTGTAAACATGGTGTAGACTCAAAATTAATGGTAGTTCAAGGTTAAAAATCATAATAACATGTAAAAATCATAAATTTGAAATTTAAATTGGGTTCTTGGACTCCATTGGAGAAAATGGCCTATGGATGAACATTTAACATACCTTAATGATGGAGAAATTGCAGAAATATTAAACCTTTGAGCTTGATTGTGCAAACCCTAGTTGTTTCTCTCCTCTTTTGTTTTAGATGATAAATTGATGATGTTATTAGGGTTAAAAAGTGTTAAGGATCTATAAATCTCATGTAATTATGTTTAGGGGCAATTAAGAGGTGTCAAATAACTTAGTTTCCCTCGGAATAGCTAAAAAATAAAATGTCTAGGTCGTTGTGCCATGGGGTTTGCATCGCACTAGCTATGGAAAACTTTAAGGCTTGCATCGCACATCCTATTGAAAACATAATGGTTTGCATCAAACACCCGATGGAAAACCCTTTCCAATCAACATTTTCTATTGTTAGGCGACGCACACCCCTTTGCAAAGCCATAACTTTTTGCACGATTGTCAGATTAAGGTTAAATTTATATCGTTGGAAAGATAATTTGACTATCTACAATTTGGGAGTTCATAATCTGAAAAGTTCCACATATACATAATGTTATACTCATTCAAATATGACCTTGCCAAACACCAAAAATTGGCCGAATCAAGAGCTCTTAGCTCACTTTGCTCTAAATGATACTTATTAATATCTTTACCACATCATAATATTTATTCACACTATCTTAATGATCATAAAACATGGATCCAGGTATGAATCACGAGTCTAGAGTTTACACTCATAGGAATGAAGTTCAAATTTATAGCTTAGACGCGGATGGGGTATTACAATATCTCCCCCTTAGGACCATTCATCCTCGAATGAGGTTGGTTATGATGAGAATATTGAAGAATCTGAGTTCATATACTGAACATGCATGAATGGAAACATGAGAACAAAATTGTGTTTGAAACATGATACTTGAACTGAATATCATGAACTAAGTTGAATTTCTTGGATACATGCCATGTCATGAGAATGGGTATAAGGATGAAATTTGAATGAGAGAGTCAACTTTTAAGTACTCATTACTTCAAGCTGGATCTTGTTACGTGAAGAGAAGATGGAAGGTTTAGGACATAAAAGCTCAGGGTATTATAGTGCATCTCCCCCTTAGGAAATTATGCCACCCGAAAGATAAAGATGTGGATGAAATACTGAGGAGAAACTGAGATGATGCACAAGACACTTATGAATTGAATCATGATAGAATATCTGGAATATGAAACTTATTCCTAATGTATGAACTGATATTAATCCATAGTTAACATGGATGGGAACAGATTACCTCTTGAAATGGCTACGCTTAGCTGGAGCATTTTTTTCAACAATCTTTCTAAGAAGTTCTAATAACATTAGAGAGCACGGAATCTTGGACATGGTCTGAATAGGAAATCTGTATAAGGATTCTGTGACATGGAATATATGCCAACAGAACACAAGCTAGGCTGGAATTGCTAAGCCTTAGAAAATACAGTTTCTACCTTCAAGCTTAGACATACTCCTCGAATACTCCCTCAACTATACCTTTCACCTCACTACCGTACTTCACTTGAGGCTATTGAAAATATTATTATGAGCACTAATAGCTCTACCTATTAAAATCTAAGCTAAGCTGAATTTTCTATCTATGTTGAAGCCTACCCAACTCTACAAAATGTACACCTAACACTGTAATACTTTGTATGAGTCATCAACTTAATGCACCCTATCTTTTCACAACTTCTAACTTCATGGATAATTCTTGTTACCACTTTAACAACTTCATTCAATCTCTTACTGGGAATTCACTAATTCCCAATGCATTAATCCACATACATATAAACATGATGTTCAAGCCTATTTTCTTAACCATTTATGCCTTTTCAAGCAAACACTCACAAAGGTATCTTCCTCATATTTTCTAATGCCTCTACCAATAAACCTCAGGGGCTATCCCCAAGAAAAAACATATGAAATTTTCAACTGACCTTGATATGTATCAAAAGCTTTGCCTCTATAATTCTTCAAATCTTTCCTTAACACAAATATTTACTCTCTCACATCTAAACAAATTAATCATCATCATTATCCTTTTATAAGGGGGTCACTGAATGGTTACAACATGGGGACTTGAGACATGAAGGAATACTATGCATAACATTGACACTTAATCGGGGCCTAAGGAATAGATTATAAATGACATGAATGTAACTCCCTGAATTTGGTACCCGGAATGCTATATGGTGCTCATAACCCTAAAGGACCATAAGCTAACCCATGACTACTATTTATACCTGTACACTGCATAATATAATGTATAAATGTGGAAATAAAGGTTGTAAGGACGTAAGGTTCAAAACTGAGACATAATATTTGGTAAAATGTAACATCTGGATGGGGTATCAAATACCCAAAATAACTAAAATAATTGTCTTAACATGCTAGTCCAAAAGCCTCTAAACTATCTGAATAAGGTATTGATGGGTTATGTACCAACTAACTCCAACTACTGAAATAAATAAATTAATGAGATAATAAAATAATGGTCCTGTCCTTGAAGGATGAGGACTCACTGCTAACTTTGACTTCTGAGACTGGAATGCTACTGACACTCTAGAGATCGTGCTTCTAAACCTATGGTATAAAACACCATAGCGCAAATGCATTAGTATGTTTGAATGTACTGGTATGCATGTTAGGTAGGCTGAATGGAAAAGAGTTCACATGCATGAACTATACTAACTTAATACATAACATGAATGTAAAAATACATAGATGAAGACATAGTAACTATAACTAAGTCCGTGATAACATGAATACTGAGTCTAAGTACTGATAACATGAGATACTGATACTAAGAAACTGTATCTAATAGTCTAGTTTCTAATGGAACTATCAGAGTTCCATACGATTATGAGTTGACTGTATTTGACAGTCCTAAAATCTGAAAAAATATCTGAGTTCTTTTACTGACTGAATTACTGTATCCAACAGTCCTAATCTATAACTAAAACTGTGGGAAGTAGTCATCAAATCGACATTCCCCAAATGAGCTTTCCCTTTGATCTCATAAGCTACCTTGCCGAACCGATTCAGAAATTTGAAGGGACCGACATATCGAGGACTGAGCATTCTCTTCTTGTTGAATCTCTTCACTCCCTTGATGGGACAGATCTTTAGATAGACATAGTCACCAACCTAGAACTCGAGATCCTTTATGTGTACATCTTCATAAGACTTCGGTTGGCTCTGAGCAGCCTAGAGTCTTTCTCTGATCAACTGGACTTTTTCTAAGGCATTGAATACTAAGTTAGGCCCTATAACTGAGGCCTCACTAACTTTGAACTAATCGACTGGAGATCAGTATCTCCTACTATAAAGATCTTTGAGTGGAGTCGTTAGTACCGGAATGATACTATTATTGTACGCAAACTCAATCAAAAGCAAGTGGTCATCCCAACTACCTTTAAAATCGATTGAAAATGCCCTTAGCATATCTTCTAAAGTCTAAATGGTCCTTTCTTCTTGACCATCTGTCTGAGGATGTAAGCCTGTACTGAGATAAACTTGGGTACCAAGACCTTTTTGGAATGCTTTCCAGAAATAAGAGGTGAATTGGGTACCTCCGTCTGAGATAATAGATAACAAAACTCCATGCAATTTGAATAACTCTCTAATGTAGAGTTTGGAATAATCCTCAGCTGAATAAAAGGTATAGACTGGAAGAAAATGAGATGATTTGGTTATCCCATATATAATGACTCAAAATGAATCATGTTGATAACAAGTATGAGGAAAACCTATCATAAAGTCCATGTTCACTTCTTCCCACTTCCAAGTAGGAATACTGAACTCCTGCATGGACCCATTTAGCTTCCGATGCTCTATCTTAACCTGCTGACATGTAGAGCACTTAGCCACAAACTCTACATTATCTCTCTTCATCCTACTCCACCCATAGATTTCCCATAAATCGTAGGATATCTTAGTGGCCGCTGGATGAATAGAATAGCATACACCATGCACTTCTGCAAGAATTCACTACCTCAAGTCCACTACACCTGGAACACACAGATAACCCTGACAATGCAGAACACCATATCCACCTAGGGATAAAACCGCTACTTTTTTATCCTTGACAGAGTCTTTCAACTTGACTAGACTGGGATCTCTATCTTACTTTTCTTTCACCTTGAAAACTAGAGAAGATTCTAAACTACTCTAAACCCAAATGTCACCCTCCTCTGAATCGACTAAGAAAATTCCTAGTCTGGAAAGCTGATGGACTTCTTGAGCCAACTTATTCTTACTGTTCTCAACATGAGCAACACTACCCATAGATAGTCTACTGAGAGAATCAACCACTATATTGGCCTTTCCCAGATGATAAAGGACACTCATGTCATAATATTTCAAAAGATCTAACCTACTTCTTTAATAAAGATTGAGATATTTATAAGAAAAGACATACTGAAGGCTCTTATGATCTATGAGCACATCTACCTGAACCCCGTATAGATAATGCCTCCAAATATTAAAGGCAAAAACTATAGCTTCTAACCCAAGATTATGAGTAGGATAATTCTTCTCATGTAGTTTAAGCTGTCTTGAGGTGTAGGCTATGACTTTACCATACTACATGAGAAGACAAACCAAACCTACTTTGGATGTATCACAATACACTACGAACCCATCTGGACCATCTGGAAGAGCTAAGACTGAAGCTGAGGTGAGTCGAGTCTTCAACTCCTGAAAACTCTTCTCACAAGGATCTGACCACTAAAACTTGACTTTCTTCTGAGTCAATCTGGACATAGGGGATACAATAGAAGAAAATCCCTCAACAAACCATCTGTAATAGCCATCCACACCTAATAAACTATTCATATCTAAAGGAGAGATAGGTCTCAGCCAATTTCTTAGTACTTCGATCTTTTGAGGATCAACTCTAATGCCATCACCGGAAATGATCTGACCAAGGAATGCTACTAACCTTAGCCAAAATTTGCATATACTAAATTTGGCAAACAGCTGATGATCTTTGAGGGTCTGAAGTACAATTCTGAGATAGTCTGAATGATTACGCTCACTGCAGGAATAGACCAAAATGACATCTATGAAGACTATGACCAACATGTCCTAGTACTGCATGAACACCTGATTCAACAAGTCCTTGAAGGCTTTTAAGGCATTGGTAAGACCAAAATACAAGAAGAGAAAATTGAAGTGACCATACTGAGCATGAAAAGATGTTTTTGAAATGTCACATTCTCTGACTCTGAGCTGATGATAGCCGGATATAAGGTCTATCATAGAGAAATAGCTAGCACCCTAAAGTTGGTGAAATAAGTCATCGATTCTAGGAAGTGTATACATGTTCTTGACATACTTTGTTGAGATGAAGGTAGTCTATACACATTCTGGGAGAACTATCTTTCTTGCACACAAATAAGATTGGTGCGCCCCACAGGGACACGTTGGGCCTGATGAATCCCTTATCTAAGAGATCCTTCAACTGCTCATTTAATTCTTTGAGTTTTGATGGCACCATTCTGCATGGCAGAATAAATATAGGTTGAGTATCTGGAAGAAGATCAATGCTAAAGTCTATTTCCCTTTCGGGAGGAATTCCTGAAAGATCTTCGGGAAATATATTTGAATAATCATTCATGAATGGACTGATTCGATAATGAGAATTTTAGAAATAGTTTCCTTAACTAAAAAAAGATGATAGACAAATCCTTTAGATATTAGTTTCCTAGCCCGAAGGTAGGAAATAAGTTGACCTCTAAAATCCAATGTGATACCCTTCTACTCTAGGACAGGTTCATTCGAAAACCAAAATTGGACTATTTTGTTTCTGCAGTCGATTGTGGCATAGAAGGATTGAAGCCAATCCATTTCGAGAATGACATCAAAATCAGTCATCCTTAATTTGACTAAATCTGCTCAGGCGACTTTCTTAAGTATCATAACCTGACAATTCCTGTATACCTGTTGGGCTATGATAGTTTTACCCACTGGGGTAGATATTGAAAAGAGGTTTGCTAGAATTTTGGGACTGACTCCAAAATCAACTGGTATATAGGGAGTAACAAAAGACAAAGAAGCTCTTAGATCTAGCAAAGAGTAAACATGCACATAAAAGATCTATAAGGTACTAGTAACCACATTAGGAGAATTTTCCTGATCTTACCTAGACTGGAGAGCATAAAGTCAATTTGGGCATTGCCCACTAGTAGCGCAGGAAGTGGCACCCTGCTGATTTGAGCGACCGGACTGGGATGAGAAATGGTTCTGCTGACCTTGATAGCCTCAATAGGTACAATCTCAGACTCTATTTCTTAGCTTGCCACATCCAACATAGACATCGCTACCAGCTTTGCAAGAATCCTTGGGGTTCTTACAAAAAGTTTGACAAAGGGGAATAGTTCGGGCACTGCTGACACTACCCTGAGACTTAGAGCCTAGCGCCATATCTCTATTACTACCCCTGAATCTAGGAGATAGATCACTAGCTAAAGAAGGAGCTAGAACTAATGACATAGGAAGGAACTGAGATCAGTTTTCTCCTTCTGATTTAGTCTGCGCAAAGTTAAAACTACCTGTCCTTGCTCTCTTATTCTGCTTCTCCCTCATCTTAATCTTTTCCTCCTCTATTTGTTGATCATGAGTCATAAGCCTGACTATGTTCATGTCACTATTAAACATCGCAGACTAGCACTTACTGACCACACTAAAATTTACCCTAGAGACAAACTTACTCATCTTATCCCTGCTATTTGCAACCACATGAGGAGCATATCTGGCTAATTGAGTAAACTTAAGAGAATACTCTTTCACCGTCATATTGCCTCAGATGAGGTTGATAAATTCTAACACTTTAGCTTCTCTCATCTTTAGGGGAAAAATCTATCTGAGAATGCAGTAGCAAGCTCCTCCTACTTAATAGGCCCAACACTATAGCCCTCTATTATTTTCACTATTTGAACCATGTGTGAGCAACATCCTACAAATGGTATGAAGCTAGCTTATCACTCTCATTCAAAGTAACCCCTATGATGTCTGTAACCTTCTAAACCTAATCGATGAATTCTTGAGGGTCCTCGTCTGTCTTAGAAAAAGATAGAGGATTCATTAAGGTAAAGTCCTAAATCTTGGCTACAGCTGGATTAAAACTCGGTTGGCCAGAATGATAGCCGATCATTCATTCTGAGAAGCAACTGACCCAGCAAGACTAGTGAATATAGCTTTGAACTCTGCAAGAGAGACATGTTCGCCCAAAGGATCTTCGGGATGAGGGGCTACCTGATTCCCATTTCTTCATTTAGGAGGCATGTTCTGTAGAAGAAAGAGAGAAATGGACTAAACTGAGAGATTGACTTGAGATTATGCTCAGTGGCATGACATGAATACTGAAAGAAGGGAAACTATTCCTAAAACATATTATAGACTCCTACACATAAATGTGGCACGCAACACACCCATGTACAAGACTTTACTAGATGTGGCTTTCAAACTTCCAAGGGCTCTATTGAACCTTAGGCTCTGATACCAAGTTTGTAACGCCCTGAATATAGTACCCGGAATTCTACACGATGCTCATAACCCCAAAGGACCACAAGCCAACCCATGACTAATATATGTACCTGAACATTACATAATATACTATTAAATGCAGAAATAAAGGATGTAAGGCCGTAAGGTTCAAAACTGAGACAAAATATCTATTAAAATATAACATCTGGGTGGGGTATAAAATACCCAAATCAACTAAAATAACTGTTTGAACATGCTAGTCCGAAAGCCTCTAAACTATCTGAATAAGGAGTTGATGGGATATGTCACCTACTAACTTCAACTACTGAATTAAATTAATTAATGAGATAGTAAAATAATGGTCATGTCCTTGAAGGATGAGAACTCACTGCTAACTCTAACTGTTGAGACTGGAACTCTACTGATGATCTGGAGCTCGTGCTTCTAAACCTATGGTATAAAACACAAT